>OY288262.1:36551887-37936887 GCA_958450325.1 Agrostemma githago
AATGCAATATTTTTATTTAACTCGGTCAATTATCGAATTCAAACAAATAAAAATGAAGCCATGCCTCGTACAGGGGGCACTCGATCGAGTGCCATGGGCCACTCAATCGAGTAGCACCCAAAAATCCGGACAGTAGCTACTTTAAAGACACACTCGACCGAGTCAGGCCATGACTCGATCGAGTGGGTCCTGTAGCCCAGAAATCCGAGAGCTTCAATGCAACATTTGAGCCTCGTCATTCTTTTTACGACTTTTAGTCGACACGTGCATAATCAATCACGTAATTCTAATTTTCAAAACTCATGCATATCACGACACCTAAAACGATTTTGATCGACGGTCTCGCACTATTAATTTTATGTCGACGACTCTTTAGTCGTATCCGACACATAATTAATTTAGGCTCCATTTCTCGAGGTGATAAGTCGGGACAAGGCATCGAGGTTCGAGATCGGGTTAGCACCACACCTAGGTCTCGAACCTCCGTCCTTTGATTAATATGCAATATAATGCGTAATTAATTAAGGTTCGTCCGTCTAACTAATTCACGATCTAGTGTGCATTTATTGTATACGGGTCTTTGTCGAGTCGTGTATTTATTTATCGCTCTTCTTATTTAATTCAATTATTCTATTTTATTGCTCGTTGTATTGTGAATTCCGGGTTGTATTCCGCCCGTGTAATTTGTAATTTATTTACGAGTTTTCTATTTTTGATGTTTGCCATTTATTTATTTAAATGAACATCACATGCTAAATCACTTTGACGTGAATCAAGATGCATTAAATGACGTAGCAAATCAATAATTCACATGCTTATCCCGAAAATGCTGGTTGCATATCATTTAGTCGTTTTACTAGCGCGCGTACACGAACATGAACGATGTCTTAGTAGAGATCGCCATTGTGCGGGCGGGGTTGGGTGTCCTTAGTGGGCTTCCCAACACGTACCCTCACCCCTTACTCAGAACCTTGGTTTCCAGATGTCCGAAACCATTGGCGCACGAGAGTCATTTTATATACGAAAGCCGGTGTAAACGGTATCGATATAACAATGCAAAGGGACGAGCCCTATAAACTCTGAAATCGAAGTGGGCTTACTTTGTGTATAGCCCACGACGACATAGAGTGGGTTAGAATGGTTCCGAATAACCACAAAATTCGGTGGCGACTCCATTTTGACTTAAATTTCGAACCCAAGAACAATCTTACCACGAGATTCATTCGCCTACCCAAACCCGCGCGTGGCCGCGTTGGGGTGGACCTACGTCATGTCCACAATTTGGCGACTCCGCTGGGGACACTTGATGTACCACATGTCATCGGGGTTCCTAGGGTGAGACTCGAAGAGAAATCGTTCGTAGATTAGTGTGCGCGCGTTAGTTTAATGATTCATGCATAACCCAAATTTTGCCCGGGCCGGTTACTTGTGACCGACGTCCCACTATATCGCGGTGCATTCCTACATGGGTGCGCTAAAGACATCGATGGTGGAACTCGTCTGGGTTTTGCGGCATGTCCTAAGACCAACTCGGCTTAGGGAGTCCGTCCTAAACACGAGAAAGCCATCGTTGTTGGTATAGACCCTATTTTGACCGACCAAGACTTAGCGTAAAGCATACATGAGCGTCGTTATAATGCTTGTTTGACTACGTGCTACTTGGTTTCCGTGTCATTTTTCAAAAACCGTCATTTCAAAAATGCATCTTTCCAAAATACCCAATTTTGAAAAAACCCGAAATGCTGTCCGTTTCGGGACCCCTCTTTTCAAAATATCCAACTTTCAAAATTCGGAATGCTGCCGAAAATTAAACTTACGATTTGACTCAAAACAAGCCTTTTTTTAGCCGGCATGCTATCCATTTCAATTCGAATTTCCGATCCACCATTCGATTTTTGAATTTTCAAAATTCAATTTTCAAAACTTCGTGATGCCATTCGCGATTTTCAAATCCTCGAGATTCCATTCTCGATTTTCAAATCTCCGAGATGTCGTTTTTGATTCTCTAATCTTCGGGATCTCATTTTCAATTTTCAAATTTTCGGAAATTTATTTTCGATATTCAAATTTTCAAAATTTCAAATATTCAACTTTCTCAAAAAAAAAACTTGGTCCTGTCGGCATGCTGCCAATTTCAAAAGACGAGACCGTCTCCCAATTTTTCAAAACGCGAATTTACTCGCAACCATTCTAACATTTCAAAGTGCCCGGTCCTATTGGCCCACTACCAGTTTCAGGACCGTCCTCTCAATTTTCAAAATCCAATCATTTTATTTTCAAAAACCTTCCTTATTATAGGACCTACCGTAATCCGTGTGTCGGGTCTTTTCGTAATATGTCGAAGGTCTATAGCGTCGAAACTCCGTCGATCTTACATCACGGGCTTCTTCCCCATCCTAGTCCGCCTTTTTCTAAAGGCATAACCGACCAACACGAGTCATACACTTGTAAATGGAAGGTTCACCTAAACACTCAAGTCCTAACTAGAAAGTCACACGCAATTTTCCCTCCGACAGGATGGTCCCCACGACCTTTCCTGAGGGAATTCGCCCGTCTTTCAATCCGTTAGTCGAGTCATCCCAATTCAAATCCTTTAACTTAAGGGTCTACCCTAATCACAGAGTCTATCCTTATTCAAGTCAAGTCAAGGGTCTCTAGCGTCGAAACTCTGCCGATCTTACATCGCAAGTTTCTTCCCTTACCCCGTCTGCCTTTCCTCGAGGCCGAGTCAACCTTTTACAAGGCATAACCCTGTAGCTAAAGGTTCTTGATCCTTACATCTAAGGGTCACACGTCCAACACTCGAGTCTTAGCAAAACGTACAATCTCACTCGGGGGGCTACCCTTTAGGAGAGCGATCAATCACGGTTGCTCTGAGGGTCATGTCTTACACGTGTTGTCTCACGTACCCCACTTTTGAGTCACTTAGATGCCACCCCATCTGAGTCCTATAGAGTCTTTTGCGTCGCTCGGGGGCTATCCTCCAACCGACCAGTCAAACACGGTCACCCTAAGGGGTACCCTACATTCGTCCTACACCGGCGTCCTTATAATGCCTTCTTCGAGTCGTACCTATGCTACGAACACTCGAGTCTCCTAAAGGTTTAGGTCGCCACGGTTGGTCCGAACACGCGGTGCGGTCAAACACGATCGCCCCATTTTCGGACTCACCCTCGTGCAGCTTGAGTCTCATGGTCGAGTCCAAGCCGGGGTCGTTACCTCGTATAGGTCAACGTTCGAGTATCTCGGTCCAAGAGTCTTTGTCATCCCATCACCCCGGGCCATGTCTAGTTTGACTCCCTCTCTTGCATTTGCGCAAAGTCGAGTTTAGGCGAGTCGTAGCACCTGTCATTTCCTCCAATCAAAGACCTTACCAAAAAAAGGAACAACCAACCGAGCATCCGAAAGTCCGGAATTGATTCGAGTCTAAGTCTGAGTCCGAGTCTAGGATACCCTACATCCTCATTTCCAAATCAGAGTCAGAGTCTTTTGCATTCTGTCCTCTTTTCAAAATTCAACAAAAATCAGCTTTCAATATTCTATCTCTACTATATGCTTTCCTTATGTGTTTCCGAGAACATGATGAACACCATCATACACTGTGAGCACATGCACGTGACTATTATAGGCACATCTATAATGACTGCAGGAACTGAGACCCATGTTTTCCTTTACCTGTTCCATGTCTGGCATAGACAGCCACATAACTACCCTTAGCAGGAGCGGTATCGAATCCTATGATAAATCTAGGAAGTCTCCTAGTTTGGGTTTAAGACGGGAGGCAAGCCCATTTCCCACAATAAACACCCCTCCAATAAGACTAACCAATCCCTACCTTAGGCGTTTAGTCTGACCAGAAGCAAAAAAAGAAGCATCGTGACTCTATAGGCTTGATGCCAAAAATACCCAACTCGGGACGATGCTCCCACTGAGCCTGCTCGGAATTATGATGACAATACCGAGATCCAAATCACCATGCTTACCATAGAGTACTCCAGCGCGAGTTGCACTCACACAAACACCAACTAGGTTTACACCTTACAAAGGTTTAGCTCCACAAGCCTAATCCAACCGATGGGCCCACCCCCATATCCACCCACAACATCAAAGGGAGAGATAGCCGTGAAAAGAAAGAGAAAAAAAGAGTTGGACAAAAAAATCAAAAGTCCAAGGAAAAAGCAAAAGGCCAAAACAAAAGAGTTGGCCATGAAAAAAAACTCCCAAGCATCCCTCGACCAGATACGGTCAATCCCTTGACCGAGGCACGGTCAATTCAAATAAAGAATCCCGTGACCGGGGCTAAGAGGTCAACCAACATTCAAAAAACCCATGACCGGGGCTAAGAGGTCAGCCAACAAATATTCAAGAACCCATGACCGTAGTGAAAACGGTCAAATTCAAAGTTATCAATACCCATACCATCAAATAGAGGAGAGACAATCAAGTTGGTCGACTGACGCCACACTTAGGCTTCCCACATTACAACCCTCAAGACCTTCCCGAGACCTAGGCTAAGAGACAACCCAGAATTTTGAGGATTCAAGCTCCATAGGATACACCCTAACCATTAGGGCCAGACATGGAAATCAGATCCCGCATTATCAAACCTACCCCGATCGAGTCCGAGTCATTTTTACTCGACTTCCCCATTTCCTACCACATTGCAATACCTTACCCTCGAAGCCTTAGCTCCACAGAATCGAGCTCCAGATTTCGAAACATCAAAGCCACTTATTGCCTAGCACCACATTTCCAAAAATATCCAAACCAGTTAGCAGCCCCAAACACGGGAATTCAACCTGCAGTCGGCATAGAACATGCCCAAATAGTTCACACCACCTCTGAGGGCTACCCCGAAGAACGCTCACAGTCACGGGATCAACATCCTAACTGTTCTAGCCCTTTGATCAAGACGTCATTGGGAATTCACCTAGCCTACATCATCGCTATGGCTAGTTACACACAAAGCCCTAATAAACTAGGCACCATAACATATCTTCCAAACCACTGAACTACGGCTTGGTTTGATTTCACCACCACGTGAATACGTAGGCAGCCTTTCAACAAAGGCACAACCACCCACACTGACACAAATTCATGTTCTCAGCAGCTAGCTTTGTCATCCTGGGGGCTTCTCTTAGGCAGAAGACCTCCATCCATTCACAAAATCCAAAAGACTTTCAAAAAACTAGCCTCCTTTCTTTAGTGTGTCCTAGCACTCGGCTCAGTCGAAGACGAGAATCTGTCGGGACTCGAAGGAACACCTACTTTGGGGATGCATCCCAAAACCAAACAAAATTCAAAAGAACACTAGGCTTCAGCATTGCTACTACTAAATCCTGTCATGCAGAAACAGTCTCATTACAGACTACTGAAATTCCCCTATAACACATCCTTCCCAATTTGATGTTCGACTGTGTTGCCACTCGCCTAGGCTACGGAATAGCGCAACTTAAGAGTCTTGTCATCTTAGGTGGCCCACCCCCAACCGAGTCACGGTCCAACCCCTCGAGAGTCCAGTCGTGTCTGTCAACTCGTCCGGTCACGTCCAGAGTCGAGTCTGTCGATATGTCTCTCTCTTCAAATTCTCATTTTAAATTTGCAAAACTTAGCCATTTGATAAAATCCTTTTCGACAAGGTCAAATTTCGGTCTATTTAAACTGCAAATTTCTACCCCTTTCAATTTTGAAAACCTATCTCCTAGCACGTGAGTTGCTTTCAGGACTTCGATTTCAAAATAAATCAAAAATCATTTTCCCCAGCGCAAGCCAGTCTATAGATGCTAACTGCATTTCCTGTATGCTATCTTGCTATATACTATGCCTGCTATTTCTGCCTATGTATCTAACATTTCAGGTGTCAGCTAGTGCTTCCCAACGGAACAACAAAGGCGGTGTTTCTCCTGGAATGCTACATCCAAGATGTGATGTGTCGGCATACGGGTACACCCAAGACTTCAGAAGCAAGTCCCCGCGCAGCTACTTTACTCCCCAGCATGAGTTAGTGTTTCTCCTGAAATGCTACATCCAAGATGTGACGGGTACACCTAGGACTTCAAAGGCAAGTTCGACTCCCCACGGAGCTATCATCATCAAGACAGGTATGACTCTTTTCTTATGGCTGGCGAGCCCTTCACGCAAGTCTAATGGACTATAAACGACCCGACCCGAAGGCTGCCAGGTCGTAATCCTCGATTGGCCTGGTAGCTACTCTGACTTTCACCTTGTCCAAGCCTCAGTCAGAGTGGGGGCTCTGTAGACACCCGCATTTTGCCTGCTAGTGTCTATAGCAGTCTCCAACAAAACACCCGATGATGATCGGACGCTAACGTGACTTAATACGCTCGAATACGGACTCAGAATCAATAGTATCCGACGTGGGCATTTAACGGAGTGCAAATCTCTCAAAACCGACCTCAAATCCAGGCCCAGTGGGTCGTTCCCAATAAAATGAGACTAATTTGGGCCAAAACCGACACCAAAAATAAATCCCGACTTTTGGCGACTGGGTCAAAACCCGGTCAAAGACGAACCCGTCACACAAATCAGCCAAATTCATTCTCGAAAACTGGCGCACAAATCAAAATTCAAAAAATCAATCAAATCAAATCAAGGTCAATCCTTCCCAAAATAGCTCGATCCTAATTGATCCACTCGATCGAGTGGATAGACCCACTCGGTCGAGTGGAGCGTCAACAGCTGAACCAGACCCGTTTTGAAGGGCACTCGATCGAGTGCACTAGGGCCACTCGATCGAGTGACCCTAGGTCGTGGGGTAAAACCTATAAATACCCCCATAACCCCATTCATTTCAAAAGCTTTTTCCATGCATTCTTAGTCTACATTTCTACCATAATCTTACCATACTACACTACACTACAAGCCCTTAGCAACCCTAAGCAATACACATAAAAACCGAGTCCTTCGTCCCTTGAAAACCGACGAATCATCCATTACACATACACATACACATACAATCAAAACCCCAAGATCAAAACTCGTCAAAGACCCGAGAGCATCCTCTCCCTAACCATACACACCCTAACTCACCCTACATATCTCGACACTCCCGCGCTCACGCCGCTATTACGAGTCCGTTTCCGAGGCCTTTAAACATGTAGGTTGAGGGTGTAATTCAAACCCCGTTTCTTTTTCTCCCTTATCTTTTTACCGTTTATATATATATATATATATATATATATATATATATATATATATATATATATATATATATATATATATATATATATTATTATTATTATTATTATTATTACTAACCGCTAACACTAACCTTTAATTTTGTGCATACTAACTTTTTATTTATTTTGTATACTAACATTTTATTTATCCTAACACTAACTTTTATTTTTGTATAGTAACACTTTAATTCCGTATTCTAACATCTAACATTATTATACCGTGTATATATACATACTAATATCAAAATCTCGGTTTCGAATACGTTTGACTATGACGATCGCCTAAAGTCCATCTAATTCCTTTACGAGTAACGACGGAGGTGGCGCCTTTTCGAAGAGCGCCGCCCCAATGTACTCAAGGACATGATGTGATCGTGATCGGTCCTAGTTGAACGTATTTGATCCCATTTCGAAGATTAGTACGGAACCCGTTGACACGAAAACCGACATCACATAATCCAAAAGGATTACTTCCGATGTCGTGACGTAGAGGGATGCAATTTCGTCACTAATCAAACTTTTCAATCACATAATAGCATATTTCATAAAATCCCGATAACGGTCTCATAATCGTATAATACACGTTTATGACATCGAGAACCGAGTTGAATTTAAATAATGCAATATTTTTATTTAACTCGGTCAATTATCGAATTCAAACAAATAAAAATGAAACGAGCCATGCCTCGTATAGGGGGCACTCGATCGAGTGCCATGGGCCACTCGATCGAGTAGCACCCAAAAATCCGGACAGTAGCTACTTTAAAGACACACTCGACCAAGTCAGACCATGACTCGATCGAGTGGGTCCTGTAGCCCAGAAATCCGAGAGCTTCAATGCAACATTTGAGCCTCGTCATTCTTTTTACGACTTTTAGTCGACACGTGCATAATCAATCACGTAATTCTAATTTTCAAAACTCATGCATATCACGACACCTAAAACGATTTTGATCGACGGTCTCGCACTATTAATTTTATGTCGACGACTCTTTAGTCGTATCCGACACATAATTAATTTAGGCTCCATTTCTCGAGGTGATAAATCGGGACAAGGCATCGAGGTTCGAGATCGGGTTAGCACCACAACTAGGTCTCGAACCTCCGTCCTTTGATTAATATGCAATATAATGCGTAATTAATTAAGGTTCGTCCGTCTAACTAATTCACGATCTAGTGTGCATTTATTGTATACGGGTCTTTGTCGAGTCGTGTATTTATTTATCGCTCTTCTTATTTAATTCAATTATTCTATTTTATTGCTCGTTGTATTGTGAATTCCGGGTTGTATTCCGCCCGTGTAATTTGTAATTTATTTACGAGTTTTCTATTTTCGATGTTTGCCATTTATTTATTTAAATGAACATCACATGCTAAATCACTTTGACGTGAATCAAGATGCATTAAATGACGTAGCAAATCAATAATTCACATGCTTAGCCCGAAAACGCTGGTTGCATATCATTTAGTCGTTTTACTAGCGCGCGTACACGAACATGAACGATGTCTTAGTAGAGGCCGCCATTGTGCAGGCGGGGTTGGGTGTCCTTAGTGGGCTTCCCAACACGTACCCTCACCCCTTACTCAGAACCTTGGTTTCCGGATGTCCGAAACCATTGGCGCACGAGAGTCATTTTATATACGAAAGCCGGTGTAAACGGTATCGATATAACAATGCAAAGGGACGAGCCCCATAAACTCTGAAATTGAAGTGGGCTTACTTTGTGTATAGCCCACGACGACATAGAGTGGGCTCGAATGGTTCCGAATAACCACAAAATTCGGTGGCAACTCCATTTTGACTTAAATTTCGAACCCGAGAACAATCTTACCACGAGATTCATTCGCCTACCCAAACCCGTGCGTGGCCGTGTCGGGGTGGACCTACGTCATGTCCACAACTTCGTATTATTTAGATTCATCGACTAGTTCGTTTAGATGCGACATCCAATTATTGAATTGGTATCGAATCTAAAGAACGACTCTTTGCAACTACTTGAATTAAAGAAAGAAAAAGACTTGATTGGATTCCCTCGGCATCCCGACATCCTAATAAATCCTTGCGGATTGTGTGATGTCGGATCCGCGTCAAAGGGTTTCGACTCAAATAGAAAGAAAAGTGTTTTTTGTTTGAAATAGTTAGAAAAATCGATGAATATGCGATGAATGATAAAATAATAAAACTATTGTTGAAGTTAACTCGTCTCAACAATCAAGCGATCGTGGTGTCGGGATAAGCGACCGTCAATATCGGGTGCGTTACCCTCGTATATTTGGATTTCCTTATCCCGTCATCACTCACGCTCAACACGAATCGATGAGTAATTTAATGTTTTATACTAATAATATTATCGATATTAGATGCGAAAAGAAAGATAAAAAACGAGAAGAAGAAGATGGCGCGAGAGAGAGGAGAAGAGAGAAGAACGGGATTTTGCACCCTCAACCTACATGTTTCTTAGTCTCGGATATAACTCGCTAGTTGTGGCTTTGGCACGGGAGTATCGAGGTCGATGTAGATTAAGTTATGGTGGTTTAGGGTTCCTAGATGCTAGGGTTTAAGGTTGAAGACGATGAGTTGTGATGGCTAGAGATTAGGGTTGTAAAAAGGATGGGAAAGATGTGTGAAATTGCATGCAAGGGGGTGTATTATAGGCAATTGCTCCCCCTCCTTGTCTAGAGTTACTCGATCGAGTGCCCTGATGGACCGCGGGTTTGCTCTCGGAAACAGCTTTGACCGAGGTTTGACCCAATCGCTAAAAGTTGATTTTATCTCCGGTATCGGTTTTGACCCAG
Source organism: Agrostemma githago (assembly GCA_958450325.1). NCBI lineage: Eukaryota > Viridiplantae > Streptophyta > Magnoliopsida > Caryophyllales > Caryophyllaceae > Agrostemma > Agrostemma githago. The sequence goes on from OY288262.1 coordinate 36,561,883, forward strand.
ATTAGTCTTGATTGATTGGAAACGACCCGCTAGGCCTGAATTTGAGGTCAGTTTTGTGAGATTTGTACTCCGTAAAAAGCCCAAGCCAGAAACTAACGGTTTCGAGCCCATATCCGAGCGCGTAGGAACACGTTTGCGTCCGATCATCATCGGGTGTTTTTTGGAAAATGCTATAGACACCTGGCGGTCAAAATGTGGGTGTCTACACTTCCTCAACCGCATCCACCACCAGGCAACGTTGCCTTGATTTAGTTTCAACGTACGAGATTCAGATCTCCACCATTAATACGCTGGAGATGAGGGTGATGCAGAACCTTACGAAGGCGTTATTCACTCGAACGACCCTCATCTTTAGCGGCATCGATGTGTCGATAGATTCAACCGACTCCTCCATCGAGTCCATGTGGTGGCTACTGAAAGAAGCTAGGGCTCGAAGGGAGTCCTTCCAGAAGGACGTCGACCTTTTGAAGTTTGGGGTAGAATGGGTAGTTGGGTGAAAATTGGTAAATTGGATAAGGGTTAGGAGTTCAATTAGTGGTAGTACTACTGTAGCATTTTGGGTGTAGTGAAGTTGTGTTGTCATGTATGCATGTTCAAGTTAATCGTACTGTAGTATATTTCGGTTTACGTATGACGTCTTAATCCAATGTAGCACTCCGTATCTCGGCGTGTATTTTAATCTAAAGTAGTGACTCTTTCTCCGTATTCGGCGTGCATTTCCCATTCTAATCGTAGTTAACTTTCTTTCTCCGAAAGCTTCAATGTCTATTTTCTCGATGTCATTACAAAAATACTTACCACAAACCACTAACCGGGTTTGTAGCACATGGTTTCCTTGGCCCCTAACCGGGTTTGTAGCACATGGTTTCCTTAGAGGCTAAGGATAAGGAAGCCTCGTAGCAAATGTAGCACTCCGTATATCGGTGTGTATTTGAATCTAAAGTAATGACTCTTTCTCCGTGTTCGGCGTGCGTTTCCCATTTTAATCGTAATTTACTTACTTTCTCTGAAAGCTTCAGTGTCTATTTTCTCGATGTCATTACAAAAATACTTACCACAAACCACTAACCGGGTGTGTAGCACATGGTTTCCTTGGCCCCTAACCGGGTTTGTAGCACATGGTTCCCTTAGAGGCTAAGGATAAGGATGCCACGTAGCAAATGTAGCACTCCGTATATCGGCATGTATTATATTCTAAATTAATGACTCTTTCTCGGTGTTCAGCGTGCATTTACCATTTTAATCGTAATTAACTTAATTTCTCCGAAAGCTTCAATGTTTTATTTTCTCGGTGTCATTACAAAAATACTTACCACAAACCACTAACCGGGTATGTAGCACATGCTTTCCTTGGCCCCTAACCGGGTTTGTAGCACATGGTTTCCTTAGAGGCTAAGGATAAGGATGCCACATAGCAAAAGATAAGGACCATATGGCATACAGTAAAGAGCCGACGTGGAGGAATCCACAACCACCTCAGTTAGCCCACTATTTGTTTATAAAGGCCAGCTTATCTTCTACCAGTCGTACCACATATCTCAAAAGCAATTTCGCCTTCTCCCTAACGTTTCTAAAGCAATCCCTTCTCCCTACACTGTCAGATCTATAAGGAAAAAAAACATGGGAACAATGAACGCACAGGTAATCTGGCTAGTCTCCAGATTTGAAGAGCATATCGGCGCTATATGTGCCCAAGAGTCGAGGATCTCGGAGGCCCTAGCCAAAGCAGAAGGCATTCGGAGGGATGCCGTTGAAGGTGGTGTCCACCCCCCCCCCCCCCCCCTTGGGTGACCTGGACTCAGCCATTGAGTTCCTGTCCGCGCTATTGTTAGATGTTAGGGGTGCGAGGACGGGTTTTGAAGATAAGATTACGGTTTTGAAGAATATAATAAGTGGCGTCGATAAATTGTACGTTTAATATTTCATTGTCCGTATAACTCTACTTAGGTCCATAGTCGACTAAAAATGTATCCTTTTCGTTATGTGTGTGTTGTGGTTATGTTTTATCTTATTTAAAAAGAAGAAATAAGAACAAGGCAAGAAATCTAGATAAAGTTCTTACCTGATGTAATTAAAAAAAAAAAAAAAACAAAGTAAGTAGCAATTGGTCAACCTTATTGGATTTAGAAGAACTTAACTTGTTCTTATTTTCAAACTAAGTTTGTCAAATCTAGAACAAACTTTTATCACAATGGACAAACTTAACAAAATAAAGTTCTTTCAACAACCTTAAGAAGAAGAACTCCCCATTGTGATTGCTCCAAGATTAATCACAATGGGAAGTTCTTGTTCTTAAGGGTTGTTGCAAGCACTTTATTTTGTTAGGTTTGTCCATTGTGGCAAAAAGTTTGTTCAAGATTTGACAAACTTAGTTTGAAAATAAGAACAAGTTCTTCTAAATCCAATAAGGTTGCCCAATTGCTACTTACATTGTTTTTTTTTAAATTATATCAGGTAAGAACTTTATCTAGAGTTCTCCCATTGGTACCGAAAGTTCTTAGCGTATTCAGTCTTTTCAAAAGTTTACATTGCTCTAATAAGAAGTATGTTCATGATTTTTTCACTAAGTTATTACCTGAATCGCATAGAACTCGACCCATCAGTCTATAAATTAAACTCTCCCCTCAGTTTCCTACTAAAGCAGTCTCCCCTCTCTCTCTCTCTTAAAAAATTCATTACTGTTCACCCAAAACCCTAAAGAAAATATGAGTCTTTTGGTGAGGAAACAATTGGTCGATGAGAAAATAAAATACGAGTCGTACGTTGAAACACTTCGTGTGCAAGAACTGTCGGCGGTGAATGCCTTAGCTCGGGTTGTAGAGACCCGTCAGACCGCTGTCCGTGGGGGCGCCAACCCTCCGTTAGAGGTTCTGGAGGAAGCCATTGACTCCATGTTCGAGGCGCTCGAAAAAGCTAGGACGGGAAGGAAGTTGTTCGAAGACAAGGTGGCGTCTTTGGAGAAAGTAATTAGGGATTATGATGAAAAGTATCTGAGAAATCGCGTAGCCTAATTTGCATGTATGTAATATGCTGAAATGAACTCGTTTATGTAATTGAAGCACAATATTATGAATCTTTTAACTGTCTTAAGATTGAAACGATACCATCGCAAACAACACAACACAGAATATTAGCGCCGCAGTAGTCCATGAAACTAAAACACTAATAGTGTTCCTGCTAGCGTCTTCTTTCTTCGTTTGTAGATCCTGTTCGATCCTCTCATCTTCAAACATCTTAATCTTTTTCTCCAAATTAGCGATTTTGCAGTGCATCATCTCCTTCTCCTTTATTAGATCCTTTACCACATCCCTTTGCCAGTTACTCTGGTTCTCGTCCAGCCACCTGAAGTAGGTACAACCGTCGACGTTGTTCATTCCGTTGAAGACGTTGCATGTCTCAAACCTCCGACCTGGGTTCGCGCTTACCCACGAGGTTCGAACCACGGGAGATAAGCCACAATGACAAACTCTTCGATCAGAAGTAGACGACGACCGACTTTTCGCCGTACGATGGGACGATCGTCGTCAGAGAAACCTTGACCCGGACGACATTCTAGGGTTTGTGTTTGGGTGGCCGTTTTAGGGTTACTTGTGCATTCTAGGGTTTGCGCCTCTAATACGGTTATACAACGTATACAAATCCAACTCAAAGAATCTTCCCCTGTAAGTTTCGTCCACTTCTAGATCATTAATTTTGAGTTGGGCAAAAAATTTAAAATTCGAAATGTGGAAGTTCATTTTCAGGTGGTTAAAATATTTACGATTCGAAATTTGAAAGTTCATTTTCAGGTGGGTACAATATGTAAAATTCGAAAATGAAAACTCATTTTCAACTGGTTTAAATTTTTGAAATTCAAAATAGAAAGTTCATTTCCAGTTGATTAAAATATTTGAAATTCAAAATTAAAAGTAGTGAGTGGTCATTAATCACAGCAGGTGGTTATTTATTCCAAATATTTAAATGAGTCACAACTTCCCATAACCATTCATTGAATTAGAGATATTATTTTTAAATTAACATTGAAGGTAAACAAATTCATTTCATTTATTACTACTCCACTATTCACTATCACTTTACTTCTCAACAAAACCACATCTTTCTAAAGCAACCCTTTTACTCTACCCTTCGAAAACCCTAAGAGAAAAGAATGGCACCTTTGAAGGAAATTTTACTCACTCTAATCCCCATAATTGAAGAACACATCGCCTCTATATGTGCCCAAGAGTCCAGGATGGAGGAGATCCTGACCGAAGCAAAAGGCATTCGTAGGGGTGCCGTCGAAAGTGGGCTCAACCCCTCCATGGGTGAACTGGACTCAGCCATTGAGTCCATGACTACGCTGCTACTAGATGCTAGGGCTTGGAGGAGGTGTTACGAGGACAAGGTGTTGGTAATGAAGACTATGTACTCCCGTTTAATTGTAGTTAGATCCGTAACGGACTAAATATGTAATCCGTATATTTTCGTTATGTTTATGTTATGGTTACGTTATCCTTTCGTATGTACTTCGGAATATTTTTATGTTGTTGAAGAAGAACAGTTATGTAAGAATTTGTGTTCGTGTTATCTTCAGAACTTATTTTCGTGGGTCGTATATCAAGCGCTCCGTCTATGAATTAAGTCTAAGGGTTTGTGTTTCAAATACGTTACACGACCGTATACAAGTCCAACTGAACGAATCTTCCCCATTACGAATCCTCCACCTCTAGATTGTTCATTTTGAGTTGTTGAAAATATTGGAAATTGAAAATTGAAATAGTGAATGGTCATTCATGATAGCAGGAGGGTGATTTTATCCAAATATTTTATTCAGTCACAGGTCCCCATACCCATTCATTGAAATTGTAATCTACACTTTAACTATATTGAGGATAAACAAAGTCACCATTGCATCACCACTGTAGCTAAACAAATGACAAGAGCATATTACCTTCTTCCGGTGACCGTTGTCCTCCAGAAAGCCAAAAACCCGACCACCTCTACCCTGATATAGTCATCTTCTCCGTCTCCTCCACAAAACCATCATCTTCCCTAATCCAGAAAATGTTCAATTTGAACGCGGAATACGAAGAGTCGGAACAGGGGGAGAATGAGGTCCCAGATGAGGGTGACCAGGCGACTGACTTCGTGCGGCATGCGTCTGCGGTTCTAGCAGGGGAACCCGACGATCGCCCTGCGGTGGAGCTAAGCGTGGGTATGGAGTTTGACTGTGGGGAACCGTTCGCCGCTTTCTGTTACACGTACGCTTACAAGACGGGTTTTGAAATACATGTCCGGAGTAGCACCATCAACCCGTCTTTCAGGGAGCAGGGCGTGCGGCGGAACGGTACCGGAGAGGCAGAGCCAAAGTTCCACATGATGAGGATGATTAGGCTCATGTGTTCAGAGGGTAATACCACCAAGAAAAATAAGAGCTCGGTCCCCTGCAAGACGTTCGTCTGCGGTATCACCGACGACGAGACCGGAAATTTTATCATACGAACTTGTAATCTAGAACACAACCACGAAGTACATCCTGATCTCAGCAGGCATGCCGTCCACTACCGGCACATAAGCGAATATTTCAAGCAGAGGTTGGTGATGAACGACAGGGCAGGGATCTCCATCACCCGCAACTTCAACGCTTTGGCGAGGGAGGTCGGGGGACTTGAGAATCCTCCCTTCAACGGGGTGGACGCCAGAAATCTGATGAACGCTGAACGCCTCAGGAGCATATTTCACGGTGACGCTCAGGCGGTCGTAAATTACTTTGAGAAGGTGCATGTTCAGAATCCGGATTTCTACTACGACGTTCAGAGGGACGTCGACAATAAGCTGATTAATATCTTCTGGGCCGACGCACGGTGTCGTGCCATGTTCAAGGCATTCGGCGACCCGGTATCGTTCGATAGCACCTTCCTAAGCAACAAGTACGCGATGCCATTCTGCCCTTTTGTAGGTGTCAACCACCACGAAAGTACGGTGATATATGCAGCGGCCTTACTGTCGCGCGAAGAGACGGTCACATTCATCTGGGTGTTCAAGAATTGGGTGAAGTGCATGGGTAGAGCACCGACCGTACTGCTGACCGATCGGTGCGGGAAGATTATGGGGACCATGAAGGAGGTATTCCCGGACACCACCACAGGTTGTGCCTATGGCATATCCTCCAGAACTTTGATCATCACTTAAGACACCACCCTCAGTTTGATGACATCGACAAAGATATGCAGATGATTGTGCACGAAAGTATGACGGTGGGTGAGCTCCACGAGCTGTGGGGCCAGTTTATGGGCAAGTACAACTTGCAGTTGAACAACTGGTTGACGAGGGCATGGAAGAACAGAGAGAAGTGGATGCCAGTTTATTGGAACGACACCTTCTCCGCGGGTATGTCTTCAACCCAGAGGAGCGAGCAGACCAACAGACTTATCAAAGGCCATGTGAGCGTTGAAACTAGGCTGGTGCAGTTCATCGAAAAGTTCGACCATGTCATCCGCAAGAAAGTGGAGGACGAGAGAGTTCTCAACGCGAAGGACCTCAAGAGTCCCCTGAAATGGGATCCCAACTTACTGTTCGAGGATGTCTACAGCAAGGTGTACACGAACCGTAAATTTAAGGAGGTGAAGGACGAGGTATACTGTTGCATTAATACGAACGTCGAGACACTTCCAGGCCCCAGCGACGGTGTGACGGTGTTTCGGGCCACCTCGAAGGTGATGGAACTGATCTGGAGGAAACAGACCCGTCAGACTGCCAGTCCACCAAGTGTCCAGCACATGGGCCCAAAATTTTTGGGGCCTCAAGTAGTTGGTCCGTCCAACTTGCAATAAAAAAAATAAAAAAAAAAACTGAAACCAAAAAGATAGAAGAACAAGAAGGAAGGAAGGAGTGCATAACTTCAGAAACTGAAAAGGCAAAACTCAAAAAAAGTCTCGATTCAAGTATTCTACAACTCTGCCATGGCTTCTAGTCTTCTTCAACAATCAATACAAATGCAAATCCTTCAATTAATGGTAATTTTCGAGACTTGTATCATCAGTCAGTCAATCAGAGCAACTTTCCAATTTTCAAATTTTTAACGTTATGTACTCCGTATCAAGTAATCAACCATTATAAATTCCTAATTCCTCCATTGTATTCATAATATCTTTAATTCTTCACTCTTTAGTAATCTAATTATCTAATTCTAAAGTGAGTTTAAATGTTTAATCCAGTTTATATTTATATTTTGATTTTTTTTCATCATCTTTGATTCAATTCTTTTTGGGTTTTGGGGATTTTGATTTTTGTCTTTTTGAATGTTTAATGTTTGTAAGATGATGAAGAAATCTGGGTAGTGAATAATAATACTAATTAAATTGAATAGGGACTTAGTGAGTAGTGAATAATCTGGGTAGTCTTGATTCAATCACTAATACTAATTGTCTAATTACTAAATAGTGAATACTACGGAGTAATTAACGTGATTATAAAAAAAAATAGAAGAAACAACTTACCTGAACTACTGATACAGGATACAGGATTTGATTTAGATTTTTTATCCTAAAATTGAATTAATTTGTTTCTCTAAATATTAGTATTTCAGTCAATTAAATCAATATATTCTTTTGGATGCAGGAACTAGGTTGCTTGATTGCGGATTGTAATGTGAAGAAACGACCCGACCATCTTAACCATTTTTCGGTTCTAATCCGACAAGCGCGTAAATCCGTCATTAGGTGATTTCTTTCCTTATTAGTTACTTTATTATTGTTTATTATGTCTACAAGAATTAGAAAACATGAATCTGGTTGTGAAAAACGTAAGAGAAAAAAAAAAGAATTGAGGAGTTCAGTCAATCTCAAAGAGGTGCTCTTGATAAGTTTATTATTAAAAGTTCTAGTAATTTGACTCAAAATGATACCGTAGAGGCAAATGATAATTTAAGAAATGATGTTCCTATTGAAAATGAATGTGAACATATCGTTGAGGAAGAAACTATTAATGAGGAGCCTCAAGGAAATGATGATGGTCCTATTGTTACTAATAGTGGAATTGATAAAGCTAATAATAATTCTAATGAAACTTTTGCGATCGATATATTTGATCCTAGAAATTGGGATGCTCTTACTTCTAAGATGATTGATGTTTTAGCTGAGAAGGGTCCTAAAAGAGACATGAATATTGAAAAAGGTCTGTGAAATAAGGATAACAAATGCTTTTCATACAGATATTATACTAGAGTGTTGTCAAATGGAGAAAAATGTGATCGAGAATGGCTGGTATATTCAAAAGAACTTGATAGGGTCTTTTGCTTTTGTTGTAAAGTGTTTAGCAAAGCAAGAAGGGGTATGTTAGCAACTGAAGGTTTTAGTGATTGGGTACATTTAAGTCAAAGGCTTAAAGAACATGGAAGTGGTTCGGAACACATTAAAAATATGGCTACTTGGCATGAGTTACAATTGAGGCTCCAAAGTAATTGAACCATTGATGAGGTCAATCAAAAACAAATTAGGAAAGAGAGGGATCATTGGAACCAAGTCTTGCTTAGGATTATTTCAATAGTCAAGTTTCTTGCAAAAAATAATCTAGCTTTTCGAGGTAGTAATGGACGTTTGTATCAAAAGAGCAATGGAAACTTTTTGCAGTTAATTGAAATGTTGGGTGAATTTGATCCTATAGCCCAAGAACATATTCGTAAGGTAATTGAGCATAACATTCACTTTCACTATCTTGATCATAGTATTCAAAATGAGTTGATACTTTTGCTTTCTTCTAATATTAAAAGTCAAATTATAAAAAAAATCAAAGAAGCTAAGTATTTCTCAGTCATACTAGATTGTACTCCTGACATTTCACACCAAGAACAAATGTCAATGATATTAAGGTATGTGGATGTGTCTTCGAAGTCGGTTAGCATTGAAGAATCATTTGTTGGTTTTTTGAATGTTGATGATACTAGTGGTCAAGGGCTTTTTGATGTTATGCAAAATGAGCTAAAGAAACTAGATCTTGATATTGATAATGTAAGAGGACAAGGTTATGATAATGGATCAAACATGAAGGGGAAAAACCAAGGAGTTCAAAAAAAGATGTTAGACATAAATCCTCGAGCTTTTTACATGCTTTGTGGTTGTCATAGTCTTAACTTGACGATTTGTGACATGGCTAATACATGTACTAGAGCTAGGGATTTCTTTGGAATTATTCAACGAATTTACACAATATTTTCAAATTCAAATAAAAGATGGAAAATTTTGAGCGATAATATTGAATGGTTAATTCCTAAACCTTTATCAGCTACTCGTTGGGAGAGTCGTGTTGAGAGTGTAAAAGCTATAAGATTCCAAGATGGGGATTTACGAGAGGCATTACTTGAGGTTGCAGAAAAAGATAATGATTCTAAAATAAGGAGTGAAGCTAAATCTCTTGCATTGAATGAGCTTGGTGACTTTGAGTTTATACTTGCAATCGTTATCTGGTTTGAAATTCTCTATCATGTTAATTTGGTTAGCAAAGATTTACAATCGAAAGACATGATCATTGATATTGCTATTGTAAAGTTCAAAGGTTTAATAACGTTTTTTGAACAGTTTCGTGAAAGTGGTTTTGTTAGTGCAATAGAAGAAGCAAAAAAGATTGCTCTTAAAATAAATATTGAACCAGTATTTTCACGTACAAAGACGAGAAATTCAAAGAAAGAGACATTTTGATGAGAGTCGAGATGATTCCTCAGTGATTGTTAATCAGTCTTCAGAAGAATCCTTTAAAGTTAATTATTTTTTTTGTACATTGTTGATCAAGCAATTTCTTCATTAAAATCTGGGTTTGAACAATATAATGATTTTGAAAATATTTTTGGTTTTTTATTTTCCTCTGGTAGGCTATGTTCGTTAGAAGACGACGAGTTAAAATTACATTGTACTCATCTCGAAGGTGCATTGAAGAAGGATGGGCATTCTGATGTTGATGGAATTGAACTATACATGGAGCTAAATTTTTTGAGAGGAGTTCTACCTTTGGAGAATATGGGACCAGTTAATCTTTTGATTTTTTTGAAGCGCTTTGGTTGTTTTCCAAATGCAGTTGTTGCGTATAGAATAATGTTGACTACTCCAGTGACGGTTGCAAGTGCCGAAAGAAGTTTCTCCAAACTCAAGTTATTGAAATGTTATTTGCGTTCGACAATGTCACAAGAAAGACTCAACGGTTTGGCAATTATATCAATTGAGAGTGAAGTGATGGAGCAAATGGATTTGCAAAGATTTGATGGATGAATTTGCTTTAGTGAACGCGAGGACAAATTTATTCGCAAGAACGATTCGGGTGACAAAAATATTTCTGATGTAATGTAAAGACAAATAATTTTCAATTTTATTTCACTAGTTTTGTACCCACGCAAATTGCACGGTTGTATTTTCTAAAATTGTACTAATTTTTATTAAACACGTCATGACAAAGATTATGACTAAATAATAAATAATACTTTACATCAATCCATAGGGATAAATGATTATTATTTGAAACTGATATGGATTACTAAGAAAGTAGGTAGTAGTATACTTTTAGAAGAATTAACTTTGATTTTTTTTAATAAAACAACGTGACTTGTGGAAGAGAAATAAAAAATTCTGAAACAAAATTCACAACTTACCAAACTATGACCTTCTCTCTCTTCATTTTTTTCTCTCCGTGGTGAAGGATAATTTTGCTTACTCCTCCTTGAAGCATCCATAATCCATGGATGTATCCTCCTCCCCACCCCATCCTACCTATGGATTGAATCCAAATTCATTGATAACCATGCTCTTAGGTATCCAAATCCATTCCAAAATACTCCAACCTCCATTCCAACTCTCCGACCAAACATCCCCTTATCATTATTTCGAATACGATACAATATTAAAAAATATATTTTTTTACAACTTACGCAGTAACAAAATGAGGCGCCGAAATCTATTTTTCACCCGCATTATGACGTAAGTCTCTTCAAGTTAAGATTTTAGTTCATGTATAGAAAAAATTACCAATGTCTCATTTGAGTTTTAAGACCTTTTAACAATTGTTCCTCGTATAATAGCAGATAGATACACACATTTTCCAACAACTAACTTAAAACATTTTTTTTGAAATCCGAAACTGGGACTAATTTATTACATTCAAGTCAGCCTCAACCAATAACTCAAAGTTCTATGGGAGTAGAGTGTCCCATACTTTTCTACATGGAAAAGAAATGAAACCAAAATTAGCAGCACTATGAGCACAACAATTAACTCTACATGAAAAGTCTCGCTACACTATCGGATCTCCCTGCAAGTCGCGAACAACTCACTACGACCCATCGTCTTCTCCCAAATCGTGTCAAGATCCTTTGTTATATGCAGTTATATATGTACAACAAAAGGTACTCCATACTCCGTATTTTTTATCGTACTATCTTGCGAAAAATGCTACTTTGAGCTTTGCACTGACTAAAAGCATCGTTTCTCCAACATACATAGTAGTAGCAACACAACGCAGCCAAGCATCACACAAACTCTTTGAATTCCTGCATCACAAAGGGGAAATTCATTACATGAATCTTACGACATCTTACATTCTCAATCACTAAAATCCGATGGAGCCAAGGGGTTACAATACAACTCTACCTTGCCCAAACAAAAATTCATGATCTTGTTGTTTCGTTTCAAACTTGAGAGTGGACAAAAATGAAAAATGTAACCAATCCAATGATGAAAAGTAAACATAAAGAAGGTAACAAATACAACATTAATATACCACTAATGTTGAAATGTAATGTTTGGTGCACTGCATTGAACCAACTCATACATTATTAAGTCAAAACTCACCAACATGAATTTAGTTGATATGATTGATGATCTTTCAACATACAAAAATCGATTATTCTAAATTCTTAATGAAGACCTATAAAGATAACCTAAATAAAACGAAGGAAAACTAACGGTAACATTCTTAATAATAAAAAACGATGAGTTGATACCTAAAACTTTTAAGATCCAAAATTAGAAAACAAATGTGACTTATGTGTAGCAAAAATTGAATAATTTAAAATTGTTTTTACCTCGTGCAAAAATGCACGGGTTTCTTTTAAATTTTATTTAGAAGTTAAACATATTGAAATTATTGAAACAAATAACCGAAACTATGTAATTAGAAGCTAAATATTCCTTTGATAAAATTGAAAAAGAGGCACAATGCATACAATATATAAGTTATATTTAACCATAATAGATTTCAAATTTTGTTATCAAATTATATAAACTATATTATATTCCAAAACAGGTATACAATTAAATAGGGGAAAAAATATTTTATCTTGCTTTGTAATTATTGATCTTCTATGTAACAAACTAACAACTTTTTCCAATCTCTTTAACGCTTGATTCTCTATATTCTAGGTAGTCTCTTAAAAATGATGTATACAAAAGATAAAGTTATAGTATATGAAAAACATTTCAATCAAGTTATTTTCATATTTCTTTATCCTTATTTTCACTTATCTTTTAGGGTTTAGGATTTGTCAATGAATATGCCAATAGCTTAGTATGTCACGTTGCTTATAGTAATATCTCAAAAACGTAGCATGTCACATTGCTGATAAAATATAGGAGTATTATATATTGTCTAATATATATATATATTTATTTATTTTTTTGTGTGTGTGTGTATATGTATATATATTAGCTAATTCAATTAAAACAAAGACGATAATTTAAATTTATGGGGTTGTTAATTAATGGAATAAAATACTGGAAAAAAAGAGCAATAGTACATGTCGAACCTTCATTTGTTAACGCCTACATCACATTGTGCTTTATTTCTTTGCATTTTTGAGATTATTTCACTGTAGTACAAACTAAGCTAGAATCAACTATTACCTTCAGAAGCCATATCAACTCCTCTCCCCGATCTTGTGTGTGGCTTCATTTGCACCTGCTTCAACTTCGACTAAACCTTTCATAATTTTGTATAAAAAAAGGAAAATACAAACAGAATTTAGTTAGTGTATACATATCACACATTCTCCACCAAATCATCACAAAAAACCTTTATATATAGTGGTTTATAGAGGTTTTGATATAGGCAATTTGAAAATTATGGTGACCAACAAACAAACAAAATATAATTTGAAAACTAATGGGAATAAGAGTGACAAACCAACTTTGCCAAACTAATCTCCAAAAAACCAACTCTGATATATATCAACTATCTCCAAATATGTCAATTAGGATCCTGAAAAGTATTGAGTACAGTTGTAAACAACTTAATCAATGTAGGAAAGATGATTGGTATGGGATCAACTAAGGCGATAATTGAAATCACGAGATTGTCAAAACTGAAAATAAAAATAACAAAACAAAATTGCGATGAAGAATAAGAATGAGCACCAAACCTTCATCTATGAATACCTTTAGCCATCATTTTGCCTGAGAATGAAATAATATTGAAAAAACAATAAGCCCCAATAGCTAATCCACATCCTCTTCGTTGATCTTAAAATAGATAAATCCAACCAATGCAAGTCATACAGTTATCATATTGACCATCGTTAAAGCATAAACCAAAAACTATTATCATAGTATCTTAATTACCAAAACCAAGCAAGACTGGACTGGACTGTATATAAAATTAAAAATATTAAAGAAACACAATGAAATGCCTATTAATCCATGTTGCAATGATTGCAACTCAATTAAGCAAAAAAAAAGACGCAAACGAACCTTGAGAAGAACGGTTAAAGTAAGAAGAGGAGACATCGTAAGAAGGCCAGATCAGAAAGCAGAAGGAGTGTTAGAGGAGAGACAAAGAGGCGTATGAAGAAGAAGGGTGGTATCTTGAGGATGATGAAGCATATCCGGATCTTGTCGCTGGGCTTTCCCCTTCATCTTCGGTGTCACTCGGATCCGATAATAAGTTCAACAATAGAATTTTTAGTGTGTTCACCTTCTTTGCCTGGGCGGATGTCGTACCTCTTCCTGACGGCAACCTTAATCTCCTTCTTCTTATTATTAGCACGAAGGTCAACAATGAAAATCAATGTCTTGTTGTCTTCGATCGTTTTCATTGCCGACTCTTTGGTCCAACTTATTCACCCTTCCAAGTGAAAGTTGTTGAGGAGCAACAATGGTGATGGTGATTTTAAAGGGAGTGATCAGGGAAAATTATGGAAAATGATTTGAGTTATGAGAATCAGGGGAGAAGGGGTGATGTATAGTGTGGGAGTGATGGTTTCTAAACTCTTGCAAAACCGTCAATCATATATTATCGGTTTAGGTAGTGGGATAGAAGTTATGAAAGTTAATCAGGGAGAAGTTATTGAAGATAGGAAACTGCTGCTTGTTAAGAAACTACTTTTTTATTTTTTTTGTTCAACCATGCCACCTCAGCGCCATGTCACCGCCTACATGGATGTCTACGTGGGTGAATGTGGTGCTTCCATTTTCTTTGGCTTTAATATATAAAAGATAGGTAATGTTTCTTTAGGAAAAAAAAGGGCATCATTTTGATAATTTGAACCGGGCCACCTAAATTCATTTGACGGCCCTGGGAGGAAAGACCGGAGGACATTCGAAGTGCGGACAGCAGGAACGATGAGTACGTACGTCTGCAGCTGCAAGATGTTTTAATTCCGAGGGATCTTGTGTCGCCATATCATGAAATGCCTCGACGTGCTGAACGTGAGGGGTATCCCAGATAAGTACATCCTTGATCGGTGGCGTAAGGATCTGGTAAAGGGATACGAGAACATCCGTGTCGGTTATTACGATCCGGAGGAGAATGAACCCAACAGGAAGTCCGTCCGGATCAGCATGAAGAATGACTACGTCAAGAGGTTGGCGATGCTGTCCGATGAGGCCTCCGACGTAGCCAACGACAGTCATACGGACATACTAATCAAGAAACTCGAGGCACTTCCTGGGATAGAGGTCGTTGACTCTTTTGCGGAGGGTGGCGTGTCGTTGAGGGTGTGGGGTCGTAATAGAGTACGGTGCAGGCAGCCAAAGCCTAACGGAACCCGACGGGCGGGCGACATTAAGGACCCTCCTAACAGGCGAGGTATTGGAAGAAGAAGTAACGTCAGGCAGAAAAGGCGGAGGGGTAACCCCAAGGCTGTCGACGGGGAATGTGCTCCCGAGGAATAAGACCCCGATAAACCAGTCCCCTACCGGTGATGCTTCGTCACTCATGAGCGGTTTCAGTGGCACTACGCCGACGGACGTCACCTAGATCTTCGGACAATACGAGACAACTCCGACGATTAACGGGTCGAGCCAATATTGGATCCCGACCAACCACTACACGACTTCACAGCAATCGGCCTCTCAACAGTATAGGTCGCAATACCCCAACTCCATGTACAACCACTACACTAGGTTAGGATGAAAACGGTAGCTTAGTAGAATTGTGATTGCATACTTTGTAATTTCGACAAACTGACTTGAATACATACTAGGAGTAAAATATTATCAATGCGTCAACAAGTGACACAAATAGCCTAGTACGGATGAACAACTAAAAGAGTGAAAATATTTATAGTGTGAAGATAGTTAAGTATCGGTAAATAAGTAAAAGAGTGTCAAAATATTAAAGTATGGATGAATAGGTAAATTAGTTACAAAATTGTTGTGTACGGGCGAGGTGAATGAGTGTCAAAATAGATAAGTGCGGTTGAAAAGGTAGAAGAGTTTGAAAATAACAAAGTAGGGATGAGTAAGTTAGAAAAAAAAACATACAAAGTGCAGGCTCGAACACAAGACCTATGGCAACCGAACCAGCAACAACGAATGACTGCTTACATTTCTTCCTTTAATTAAACATACAAATATTGACGTCGTGCCGTGTTTAGAAATAAAAAAAAAAAAAAAAAAAAAAAAAAAAAAAAACCTCCAAATGAAGGCTCGAACACAGAACCTACGGACCAAAGAGTGAACTCATCGACAACTGAACAACCAACCGAGATACTACAAACAACTGATCATATTTGTTAACTGAAGAAGAAGTACTGTGTTATTTTCGTGATGAAAGTATGATTCTTACTTTTAAAATAAGATATGTTTGTTTTTTAAAAAAAATTATTTATAAATACAAGAATAAGCGCATTAAAAATAATTACGTCCGTACAAATTATTACAAAAAATTTAACTGCTGAAACAAGAATTTTTTTTCTAAAATATATAATAAAAAATGGACACCGTATAAATACGTAATTCATATAAATGCGTACACCGTATAACACGGTTAACTACAAAATAATTACATAAACAAAAGTAAACTAAAAAATAACAAGTGTACGGAAATAATACAATAAATTACGAAAACATAACCACAATTTCTACGTATATTAAAATTAAGAAGAAAATGGGGGAAACAGTAAAAAAATAAAATTTGAAAGAAATTAATTGATGAAAACAAGCTTTTTTTTAAAAAAATAAATAAATAAATAACGGACACCGTATTAAAATATGTATACCGTATAAAACGGTTACCTACAAAAAAATTACAGAAACAAAAAAATTCCAAAAAAAAACTGGCAAATATACGAACCGTATATATACGGAAACCGTAAAAATACGCAAAACATATAAAAAATAATACCAGAAAAGAATTAAGAAACAGAAAAAAAAAAACCAATAAAAAAATTTATACGATAAAAATACGAACCGTATACCTACACCGTACAAATACGAACCGTACAAATACGCCGTATATGGAAAGTGAGGTACAAGTACATACAAATGTATTAGTGCTGAAAACCAAAAAAAGGTGGTAAACAGATAAAGTGGGAGGAAAGTAAAAAAAACAAAGATAAATAACAAATAAATAAAATGGGATAGGTGGAAGGTGGGGTCGAATCTTGGAAGGAATCCAAAGAGAGATTCCACCAAAAAGAACACTTGGCACCCTCACATTGCATGTGTATGAAACCCCTCATACATGCCGTGTAACTCTAGCAGCTTCCGTTGATAAGACAGTACATCCCAGCTTTATCAAAGTTACTTTCACACAATACAAGTACAGAATACACTAGCACACAAAATACAGTTACCAAGACTAAACATAAATATTAACCATAAACATAAACATAAACATAAAGAAATACTTAAACTAAAAACATTAACCCATAAACATAAACATAGAAAAATACTTAAACGAAAACATAAACATATTTAGTTTTAGCCCTAAACATAAACATAACTTCAAACTAAAACATAAACGTAATTTTAAACAAGAGACACTTGCAAATACTTCGTAACCCTTCTAGTTTTGTAATTTGTTATGAAGCTTCAGCTTCCATAATTAACATTAATTAACCTTAATTTTCAATCAACTAACCCTAATTTCAATTAAAATTCCTTATGATAAAATATCGATTATCGAACTATGATCCGTAATAAATTCACAAATAATAATTGATCAATTTTTAGAATGCATGGGGTTTAAGAAAGAATTTTGATGAAAAAATTGGTTTAGAATAGAATAAAAACAATGAAGATTTTTAGAATAGAGAAAGGGTAATATTGGAAAATTTAGGAAATTTTAAGTATGATTGAGTAACATTGAAGTATGAAAAAATAATTCCGTTTTTTATATGACGTTTTATTTTTTCGAGGTGAGACTTTGACTTTATTTTTTATGTAAATATATTAATCCAAAATTTAAAAAACTTGCACCATAAATTTTCTCACGAAAAGAGCTCTCAAATGAGTATACATTTCATGATATTTTTCTTATGTTGTGAGAGATATTGAAGAGAGAAGAGATTGTCTCGGAAAGTGAGAATGACTTATAAAAAGAAACAGAGGGGTATTTTTATTTTAGCGGGTCTGAGGCCTGGGTTCGGGTTTAACTTATTGGACCCATAATCTTTTTGAAAGACCCATACTCAACCCGTACTCACAGTGTCTAAAAAAAGAGGATCCATACCCGATCCATTAGGATAAGACCCGGCGGATCTAGACAGGGTCCCGAATCCACTGTCATCTCTAGCAACAATCACTTCACGACAACTCCTTGCCTAAGAGACATCGTTTCACGTCCCCGACCTTGTCTTCTCCATTCTTTCAACATCGCTTCCTTGTCAAACACTAATAAGTAATAACCACTAGAAACAACCTGCCCACCAGAGATAAACATATGATATGACTCGGAGTAACTAGCCCGCCACCGGAGTCCACCACATTTCCCTGAAAAGCTACATCTCTTCCCTAAAATCCGTCTTTCTCACTCTTGGAAAAACCAGATGTAGGGTTTTAGTGGTGTTTTCAAGGGTTGGTTTGGTTTTTCAAAGGGCCTATATTGTAATCCGACGTTATTCTGGTGGAGGAAGGTAGTTTGGGTGTTGTCAGGGACGGAGAGTTGTGGTAGGGGGTTTTCATATGGAAAAAGGGGCGCTTAGGTTTTTCAGAGGGCGTGTGTTGTCTTCCAACAAGGTTCCGGCGGCAGTGGGGTTGGGCACGATGGTTTGAGTGTGGTCAGGGACTGGAAGAAGTGGGCGCTGGGGCAAGATGCTGCTGGTAAGAGCATGTCCAACCATGCTCTAACTTCACTCGTCATCCTTCCATCTTTCCTCTTTCTCACTCATCTACCTCACAATCAAAAAATCACTCCTCCATCCATACTCATCTCTTCTTCATCATCTTATTCTCTCTCATCATTTATCTCTCTTACTTTTTAATACCCCATCATTCCATACTTTTTTTATTAATTATGAAAATAATTTGTTAACTAATTTAATTAACAAAATCGATTACACATAATATAAACTAATTTAATTAAATATTACTACTCCGTCACTTTCTAATAGAAAGAAGTAGTGTTAATTTTGATTTGTATTAAATGTGATTAACAAAATAAAATAGAGAGAGGAAGACGTAGTGTGACAATACTACCCAATATTATACTCTATTTGTAGAGAATTTTTTTTTCAAACTTAGATACTTTATTTTTTAAAAAAATATTAAAAAATTAAAGATTTTTAATAAAAAACCGTAAACAGTTCAAAAGAAATAAGAAATAAATAGATTGAATATGGACTTGACACTCCATACTAAATTAGAAAAAAAAAGTTACAACCAAAGCCACAACATTCTACTCAACTGAAAGTTGAGCATCATCAAGCTGCTCCAATGTTGACGCACCAAAATCTCTCAAAAACATTGTTGGAGTGAAAATTTAGCATATCATCATCACAATTATGAGATACCATATTTGACTTATTGAACTACTGGTTTATTTTCCTAATTATAATTCATTTAGGTTGCGTTTGGGCACTCGAAATTGATTTGAATATCATAAATTCAATTCTTGTATTTAAATTTTTAGAATTCAATTCCAAATCCAAAATTATGTTTGATTACTCTTGGATTCGGAATTGGAATTCAGGCGGGTCAAGTGCCCAAAATTTTTATTTTGAAAATTTTTCATTAGAAAAATATTAATTTTTAAATATGGAAAAAAAAAATATTCTAACAGGATTATGCGGAAAAACAAACAAATAATAAGTGAGGAAATTGAAATGGCTACCCATATACTAGAAATTTGAGAAAGCAAAATTTGAATTTGATCTCAATTTCAAATCCAAATCCCAAGATTCCCAAATGTTTTAAATATTTCAAATCCGAAATTCAATTTCAAATTCAAGTTCCTAAACATGCCATTATTGTTTAGTGATTATTACGGAGTATATTATATTTTTTTTAATGAATGTGCCATTTGTAAATGGAAAATCATTGCGGAGGGGAGGGAGCACTTAATTAATAACTTCATGCCGTATTTCTTATGTCGAAATAAGATCATCGAAAAAAGATCTTTCTTTGAATACACAACACTAAGAAGGTTGTACTAATGCACGAGATCTCATCAAAACATTAGAGGACAGAGAAATCAAATTTCCGAAACAGATTTTAGACACAATTGTGAGAACAAGAGTTATTCAGCTAGATATATAAACAGATTTTCAAAATTATGTTTGATTACCCTTGGATTCGGAATTGGAATTCAGGCGGGTCAAGTGCCCAAAATTTTTATTTTGAAAATTTTTCATTAGAAAAATATTAATTTTTAAATATGGAAAAAAAAAAATTCTAACAGGATTATGCGGAAAAACAAACAAATAATAAGTGAGGAAATTGAAATGGCTACCCATATACTAGAAATTTGAGAAAGCAAAATTTGAATTTGATCTCAATTTCAAATCCAAATCCCAAGATTCCCAAATGTTTTAAATATTTCAAATCCGAAATTCAATTTCAAATTCAAGTTCCTAAACATGCCATTATTGTTTAGTGATTATTACGGAGTATATTATATTTTTTTTAATGAATGTGCCATTTGTAAATGGAAAATCATTGCGGAGGGGAGGGAGCACTTAATTAATAACTTCATGCCGTATTTGTTATGTCGAAATAAGATCATCGAAAAAAAATCTTTCTTTGAATACACAACACTAAGAAGGTTGTACTAATGCACGAGATCTCATCAAAACATTAGAGGACAGAGAAATCAAATTTCCGAAACAGATTTTAGACACAATTGTGAGAACAAGAGTTATTCAGCTAGATATATAAACAGATTTTCAAAATTATGTTTGATTACCCTTGGATTCGGAATTGGAATTCAGGCGGGTCAAGTGCCCAAAATTTTTATTTTGAAAATTTTTCATTAGAAAAATATTAATTTTTAAATATGGAAAAAAAAATATATTCTAACAGGATTATGCGGAAAAACAAACAAATAATAAGTGAGGAAATTGAAATGAGTACCCATATACTAGAAATTTGAGAAAGCAAACTTTGAATTTGATCTCAATTTCAAATCCAAATCCCAAGATTCCCAAATTTAAATATTTCAAATCCGAAATTCAATTTCAAATTCAAGTTCCTAAACATGCCATTATTGTTTAGTGATTATTACGGAGTATATTATATTTTTTTTTAATGAATGTGCCATTTGTAAATGGAAAATCATTGCGGAGGGGAGAGAGCACTTAATTAATAACTTCATGCCGTATTTGTTATGTCGAAATAAGATCATCGAAAAAAGATCTTTCTTTGAATACACAACACTAAGAAGGTTGTACTAATGCACGAGATCTCATCAAAACATTAGAGGACAGAGAAATCAAATTTCCGAAACAGATTTTAGACACAATTGTGAGAACAAGAGTTATTCAGCTAGATATATAAACAAATTTTCAAAATTATGTTTGATTACCCTTGGATTCGGAATTGGAATTCAGGCGGGTCAAGTGCCCAAAATTTTTATTTTGAAAATTTTTCATTAGAAAAATATTAATTTTTAAATATGGAAAAAAAAATATATTCTAACAGGATTATGCGGAAAAACAAACAAATAATAAGTGAGGAAATTGAAATGGCTACCCATATACTAGAAATTTGAGAAAGCAAAATTTGAATTTGATCTCAATTTCAAATCCAAATCCCAAGATTCCCAAATGTTTTAAATATTTCAAATCCGAAATTCAATTTCAAATTCAAGTTCCTAAACATGCCATTATTGTTTAGTGATTATTACGGAGTATATTATATTTTTTTTAATGAATGTGCCATTTGTAAATGGAAAATCATTGCGGAGGGGAGGGAGCACTTAATTAATAACTTCATGCCGTATTTGTTATGTCGAAATAAGATCATCGAAAAAAGATCTTTCTTTGAATACACAACACTAAGAAGGTTGTACTAATGCACGAGATCTCATCAAAACATTAGAGGACAGAGAAATCAAATTTCCGAAACAGATTTTAGACACAATTGTGATAACAAGAGTTATTCAGCTAGATATATAAACACAACATTCCTACCTAAAACAAGAAACACATAAATACACAATATACAAACCAATTCTACGACTCAATTTGCAGTAGTGAATTGAGGGAGACGCTGTTGAACTTCTGAGCTAAACCTCGAACAACAAGCACAATCACATCTCTCAAGTGGCGCGTATGCACCATGATATCCACCTCATGCTCACCATCAACCACGACCCTTAACCGATGTTGGTCATTCCGAAAAAGCTCCACCTAATAAAGGACAGTAGTTGATAAGCAACCAATAGCCACAAAACGTGAGAGCTTACAACACAAAGAGAAAAGATATGAAGATACAAACCCATCACAAAATAATACAACTAAAATCTTCTCACAATTAGAAACATACGTCTTCTCGGAGTTACACCGAATGAACTGAAACACACGTGTTGCAGCGTTACGCACATACTAAAACTGTGACAGATGGATGTGTTAAGAATATCAAAGAAGATACACCGTAATATTTTTGTGATCGTCTCTTCTTATCTTGTATAGTTGTCAAATATTATCTTTCCCTTAGCTTTCGATAAAGATAGCCAATATTTTTGTATTCGGTATATCTCACGGCGGCTAGTTAGCTATAGGGTAGATTGCTTCTCAAGCTTGTAACTTGTACTAGTATTTAAAACACACTAATTCCCAACTTTCCTTAATTCTTCACAGGATAGCCATCAGGTCTCCTCCTTCAAATTCCCGTCACTAGGATCTAAATCTAAAATCCACATATGACTTTATTTTTCTCAAGTATCTACACCTTGAGGGTTTGCACCACACCGAACTGATAATTAAGCACCACAGCTTGAGGGTTTGCACTTTCACCAGAGTATACCTTGTCTTAAGGTAAACAACTACTCCCTCCGATTCATTGGAATCGCAACATTTACTATTCACACAAAAAATAAGAAAAGTGAATTGGTGGACCACAATAGTGATGTCATGTAAGATTATCTAATATAATAATATTAGATTGAATATTTTGGAATATAGTAATGAAAAGTTAAGGGTAGGTTAGTCATTTCATAAGAAAAATATGGCCCAAATTGGAAATGTTGCAGAGCTGATGAATTTGCCAAAAACGGAATACGTTGCGAATCCAATGAATCGGAGGGAATATTATCTTATAATCTATAACTCTGAACTCAAAGGAATTATATCTGAATCGTATTATATATGCTGGTACACACCAGGTAATCTATCTACATGAAGGTTCATTATACTCATTTCCATACACCAATTTCAAATCCAAGACATTATCACATACTCGGCATTCCATTTCTATGAAGTCTTGCCATGGAAGTGGTTACTTGCACGGAAATGAACCAGGTTGCAACACAATTAGTGAGTCATTTTGAACTACTTTTCGCGATCTTCCAGACGCTACTTTGACCGCTTTTTATCATCGCTATACATGATTATTTTATGTCAAGTTTATAATTTTATAGAAGATCTTTTGACAACAAGTGCAATTACATGAAAATCATGTTATAATTTTTTATAATTTTAGGATATTAATGGACAAAACAAGATTGGAGGCGGTCTTGATGTATTTGAATTCTCTGGTGGGAAGGGTGTTGAAGGCAAGGTACTTTAAAAATAAACTTGTTCCTGTAGGCTTGTCGTGGATAAGACCCTAGCTTCACTTGGCGATGCCTTTGGGCTCAAAAGCACTTCTCATGGAGAGGAGGGTTGGGATGATAAGTGTTTGGGAAGATACAGAATAACAGAAGTCGGAAGATACCTGGCTTCCAGGAAAGACATGTCCTCTGCAGGTAAGTCGGATGATAAGTGGGAGGACGTGTCCTCTGCAGGTTGGGTACGACAAAAGTAATATGGATGCAGCTATCTTTCAAAATGACAAAGTGGCCCTTGGGGTTGTTGCTAGATATGGATACGGGTCGATGGTCATAGCGGAATGCAAACGGGTGGGAGCGTTATGGGAACCAACCATAGCGGAAGCTGAAGCTGTAGTGTTTGGGTTAGAACTTGCAAGATGGATGACATATGAAGCTATTGTGATGGAGAGTGATGTAGTATGTGATCGAGCAGGACCGATACGGGACCCTTGGGACTTTGTGTTAGGTGATGCTAGTTTCTTAATCAACAGTTTCTGTTGGTGTGTTTGCTCTATGTAAAGCATTATGGGAACATGGTTGAGCAGTACGTTGCTAGGACGTACTCTCATGTTGTTGCAGAGAGAGAGGGAGAGCGGGGTCCTCGCTCAATTCTTTCGAAGCAATTGGGGGGGGGGGTGCCAATTTCCAATTTTCACTATGCATCTCATCAGGAGTTAGATAGGGAGCAGCACAATGCAACTCACCCACTACTAAGCGTGGTACAGATACTTACATGGAATGGAGGAGCATACGTTCCACGCATTTCAGTTGTTGGAAAAGAAGTTTTAGAACCCGGCTTCACAACCTTCACTCGTTTTCTATTGATTTCAAGTACTCTCCTTTCAAGACCACCAACCTCAAAAACCTATACAACAAGGTTAGCCCATTAAGGTGTAAGGCACTTCTGTATTTCTTCTGGATGAAAAAAAGGCACATTACAGAAAGAGGGAAAATGGAACCTTTTTGGATGACGGGGCCTTGTCACATAGAACCTATGACCGCACGAGAAATAAATAAATTATTCAGTAAAAGATGAATAGAGTGAACAACCAACCATTCTATCAAAAACGGATGATATTTAATACATGGTCGGTCATTCCATAAATATCCTAAATATTATAGTTGTCCATCAGTTACCTCAAACTTCACGGACCCAAGATCAAGCTTTTTCTTCACTTCCTCAAGAACATCAGGCTCTAAAATGGCCAATAATAAATCACATTAATACCATTACAAATGTACAATTATCTTCATCACATAAGCAAACAGCATTAGCAGTACAGAATTTGTCAAATCAATTTACAGAGAGTGTCTCCCCAGTAAAATGAGAATGAGCACGGACTCATGGAGTGTGCGAGTAATATAAGAATGTCAAATAGGATCACTCAGAATATCATAAACTATCTGCATAACTGCCCCCATAGAGAGACATTCAAGACACTTTCCACCCTGGACATTGACAGCACATTCAAGTACTGAGTTTTGGGTGTTGTGTAAGTAGGACGAGCAAATAAATCAATAGTACAGCACACTAGTTCATGAAAATACTGCTTTTTCAAAGAAAATTTGCAAAACAATTTCTAAAGGCAGCGGTGTGGGGATTATACCAACTGCAATAGGCTCTGTTGATGCTGAGACAGGCCGCCCCTCAGTACCATCATCTCTCACTGGGGTGTATACTACTACTAGCCTGTAGCCCACGTCATCAACATTAGCTTCATACATCCTTCCCGTTTCTCCTAAAGAATTAAGAAGTCATATCTGAGAATCAAAATATGATAATATAAAATTAAAGCGACAATTAGGAAGGGAAGCTGAAAAATGTGAGGATAATTAACAAATGGTGAATAGCATCCATAAAGTTAACATGCTAATAATTGTATAAATTCTACAATGCATGTCATGAGGCTTTGCAGCAGAGATATATCCCTTGCTTTTATCATGTCATTTCCAACAACGAATTCCTTTGGAAGATTCTAGTCACACAATGTAAATACATCTCAAATATTTATGTCTCAGCCTAAGGTCACCAATTTGCTGCTAAAATGGTAGTATTACACAATCAATATTAAGTTTTTGCCAAGATAGAGGTTTACTTCAATAGCTGGCTCTGGCTAAGAACATGTTACTTGAACACATGTACCACACAATTGCAACCAAACACCATGGTTCACAAACATATCAAAGGCTGTAAAACAATCAATAAACAAAACATACCAGGAAGAGAGATAAGGTCTGGACTGCCGACCATTGATCGAAGCCATTGTATTCTACTTTTACCCTCTCTTCCTCCACTATAAACTCCTCGAACAGCATACAAGTTCGTGTGGAAGCCTCTTCCTTCAATCTCAAGTTTGTCTATACGAGGAAATCCTGAAAAAGGCGAAATGCCAACTTGATAGAAGAACAGTGCAAAGATACCGAATTAATGAACTAGAAGGTACCAGGGTAATCAGACTAATCACTGATATAATTCGGTCATCCATTCCAAGCAACAAAAGCGAAAAATTGATGCATGAACTTACAATTAGATCTTGTAGACTTAAAATAAGAGATATCTATAGAACGAACACAACTCTTTTATACCCACGCACGTGGCACTAAATTCCTCTACAGAGGAAAAGGTGAAAATATTTTCTTTAGATACAAACAGCCATGGTAAGAGCAGGTTCCATGCAGAAAAAAGCAGTGTATCCACGACTGTACCTGGCAATATTGGGGTACTATCAGCAAATACTGGCTCACTTGACCTTCCAAAGATATCTGTCACAATGCACTCACATCTCAGGATACGGCTGATGTCTTCAAAACCCAATTTGTAAGAGCAGGAATGCTGTGAAGATAATACTTTCAAGGAGTTTGCATCATCGGGATCTGAAGAATACCTGCACCACACGTAATAATGACATAGTAAGCTACATATATATGTTGTTTTATTCATCAACAAAAGTTAAGATTTTCCACCAAATATTCATATATTACATGCTATCAAAGCATACGATCCTTAACCTCACCAAAAAAAACTGACGCAGCGATTCTTCTTCCAACGGCTCAATAGCTACCACAGGTCTTTCCCTTGCAAATCTTCATGAACCCACAATCCTTTTTATTCTCGTTACTTTCTCTTCTTGCACAAAACTTACCCCAAAAATTATCAAAATTGGAAAACTCAAGTTGTTGATCTCCTCTTTGGCTTCGATCTCCTGAAATTATGTTGATGGAACCCACCCCAACCCCACTGAAACCATCATTTGTGCCGACACCAAGTCAACTGCCAATCCCGCGTACCTTACATGGATGCGTCAAGACCGCCTTCTTAAGGCTGCTCTCCTCTGCACTCTTGATCCCGTCATCTCACCTCTTGTTCTTAATGTCACACTCTCATGAAGTTTGGACCCTCCTTGCAAAACCTATGCTAACTCATCCCGTAGTCACATCCTTCTGTTCAAAATCGCCTTAACAATATCACCAAAGGTGACACCACCGCCACTGAATACATCACCGCTATTACCTCTTGCACCACCAAACTTGCATTACTTGGAAAAACCATTGATCCAAAGATATCATCGATTAAGTCCTTAAAGGCCTAGACTATAACACAACCCGTCACTAAAGGCGTTAGTGTCCGAGATGACACCATTACCCTCGAAGACCTCCATGAAAAACTCCTAACCTTTGACCTTAATCTTTCCCAAACCACCCCCGCGGCTTTTGCCTCCACCACCATGGTTGCAACCTTTCACCCTTTCTACACTCAGTCCCCAGACCGCCCCATCCTATCACTCCTATCATTGCTCCTCCTTCAGCTACACCCGGTCTTAATCAAACCATAACCCCAACTCTCACGTCTTGGCCTCCTTGTCCTACTCACTACCCTATAAGGGTGAAGGGTCTATGTAAATAATTCAAACACAAAATTCCACAATTGTAACAATTTTAGGCGTGATCACAAACTAACTACACTGGCCACCCCCCTCGAACCTCCCCTTCCCCACTCTAATACCTCGTATCCCCATCCCTCAAGCTCACACGACCACCGTTGATACACCTTCCTCTCCCCACACTTTGTTACCAACGATCTCTCTAGCCTATGCTTCTTATGACGGTAATGATGAACTAATTATTGGAGACAAATCAAGTCTTCCTATTTCTCACATAGATTCTGACTCTTCCTATCTCCTCTTTCGCTTTTCTTTTTACCAACGTTTTATGTCCCCACTATTTCTCACAATATTCTCTCTATTTCTCAAAATATGTCGCGATAACAAACTAACTATCAAACTTTCTTCTTCTTCTTTCTATGTTAAGCTGCCTTTGATGCCTCACCCTCTCACAAGCAAGCTTAGTCAAGGAGTCTATCAATGGCTTACTTCCTCCCCGCCTTAAGTATTCACTAGCCACAATCGTCATCTTTGGATCGACACCACCGTCTTGAACATCCATCCATTATTATTTTTAGTTCTATTGGTCGTCTTTTAAATTTTACTTCGTTTATTCAAATTCTTTTAAAACTAATAAAAGGCATAAACTTCCCTTTTTCCGAATCCACTCTTATTTCCACGGCCCCTTTAGATCTCATGTTTCCAGATGTTTGTATTTCCCCACTCCATTGACAATTTCATATACTATGTGATTTTTGTAGATCACTCTACTCACTATATTAAGTTCTACCCTCGCAAGCTCAAATCTAACACTTCCATTGTCTTCTCACGTATTCGTTCTCTCGTGGAAAAACACTTCAATCGCCTTATTCTTCACCTCTACTCTGATAACGGGGGTGAATTTTTCAAGCTCACTCCCACCATCACTCTCAAAGGCATAACCCACCTTACATTTTCCCTCTAGGTTCGTTGAAAGATGACATCGTTATTATTATCGAGATGGGCTTGACACTGCTTTCTCACGCCACCCTCCCCTCTTCCATTTGGTCCTATACTTATTCTTCACCTCTACTCTGATAACGGGGGTGAATTTTTCAAGCTCACTCCCACCATCACTCTCAAAGGCATAACCCACCTTACATTTTCCCTCTAGGTTCGTTGAAAGATGACATCGTTATTATTATCGAGATGGGCTTGACACTGCTTTCTCACGCCACCCTCCCCTCTTCCATTTGGTCCTATACTTTCACTACCGTTGCTCATCTTATAAATCGTCTTCCCACCCCGCCTCTTAGTAATATCTCTCCTTATGAAGCTCTCTTCCATCGCCCTTCTAACTACGCCAAATTATGTACCTTTGGGTGTATCCTACCCGTGGTTACGTCCCTATGCACAAAATAAGTTAACTTATCATTCCATCCCATGTCTTGATCTCGTCTCCAATCATGTTTATACATTCCGTCATGTTAAGTTTATTGAGACTCAGGTGAGGGTCACCCTGATGTCACAACTTATTGTGCTTTACTTGGTGGTCTCCAATATCTCTCCCTTACTCGTCCTGGTGTTTAGTTTCCCGTTAATCGTCTTATACAACTTATGCAAGTCCCCATTCGACTTACTAGCATGCTTTGAAACATCATTTATGTTACCTAGAGGGTACTCCTTCTCATGGTCTTTCCATCTTTCGCAATGGTCCTACCTCGCTACATGCTTACTGTGATGTTCATTGGGCGGGTGATAACGAAATTTATGTGTCCACGTCCAGTTACGTACTCTTTCTTAGCCAAAATGTTGTGTCTTCGTCCTCTAAGAAACATGTTCTTTCCTTATCTACTTCTGTGGTTGAATTCAAAGTTGTTGCTACTACTTGAAAATTACATGCGTTGCTTCGTTAACATATGAGCTTGGTGTTACCTACTTTGTTCCTCCCTGAATCTTAGTGCTATTCAATACTAAGTGTTTCATTCTCGGATGAATAACTTGCATTATCCTATAATATTATTCGAGAACAAACCCAAGTTGATATTCTTCGGGGTCAAGTTATTCCTCGTGACGATCAACTTGCTAACATTCTCACCAAGCCACTATGTCGTGCTCGGTTCAACCTTTCGCTTTCCAAAATTTGACTTTCTCTCTACTGTCCATCTTGCGGAAGCATGCTAAGGATACGTAATTTCCTAATGTAAATAAGCTTAGATCTTGTTTCCTTACGTTGATCTTTTGTATCTAGGATTAAATTTTCCTTTATGATAGAGTCTCTTACCTAAAGTTTACTAAACACTAATAGTTAGTATGTTTTCTATTGTGCTTAGGTAATGTATTTTATTTCTTGGGATTCTAGGGTGTAACTATGTATACGTTGTTTTATTCGTCAATGAAAGTTCAGTTTCTCGACCAAATAACTAATTCATATCTTACATAGTGTACAAATTAAGAAAATACTCTGAGGTAATATTTTGTCATCTTTTAAAATCAGATAACCATACCATTGATACTGGACATATTTCTTGTACTTGCTCCAAACAACTTGTTGGTGTTCACCTTTTGGAATAACTGCGAGAGCAGTAAGTACATCTCCTTCTACTGCTATGCCGGTGAGGGCAACCATCTCAATTTGTGGTGGTTCTACAGGCATGAGAGGGAAAAAATTACTCAACAGAAGAAAAGTTTCAGAACAGAAGTTCGTACATAACCTTCGGAAATAGATGGGCCATGTAAACTACATTTTTTCAATTAGAGAGACACACAAAGGCAAGATTCAGCCAAAACAAAACTAGACTACTCAAACAAACCATCATGAACATAATTGGTGGCAGCAAAATTAAATGTTTTTTAATCCAATAGAACAAAATAAACAGAATGCAACCCATAGATGGAAGGCTTGGGCTTTGAAAAGAGAGTTAAATGAAGAATTATCCACTATATAACTGAAAATTTATTATAATTCACTGATCATGCACCATAATATCCAGATCAGGTGCAATTACCATTTGTTGTCCTAATTACACAATCCAATGTTTCGGCTTGGATATATGTTGCTGGTGTGTGTGATGAAGATTGTAAATGGATGACGGGGAGGTGAAGAAAAAAAAGTTGGTTTATTTGATTTGTCAAAAGTTTGTTTTATTATTTGTTCTGAATCAATCAGTCGATATTCGATGTTATATATAAAGCAGGAACTTTTCGAGCAATATTAGAGAGTCCAATGTGTTATATAAAGCAAAAGCCATTTGTTTCTTTTTTAGATTTGTGCCCTTAGTTATGAATTCATTTCATAATTTATTCCCATGTGTTATATAACAACTATTCAATAATAAGACCTAAATTTCACTTTCAAACAAGAGATAATAGTGGTAACGTGATATATCTCTACTTGCAAATTTATTATCTTAAATATATAAGTACAGTTTAAAACAAGGTACTACGTACAATTTAGTTTAAAACATGGCGATCATTAGTACTCCATTTTTTTTATATCTTCTCATTCATTTAATATATGGATGCAGTATTATATTACAATGGGAAGATATAAAAAAAATAGAGGAAGTATAACAAATTGGGACAAATGGATGAGTTTGGCCTTGACATTAAAAATGGGGTTATTTAACAACAATAATATCAACTATAGGGCATCTTCCCAAAATAATATCAATTTCAATAAATCCAGTACAAGTGACTTTATAACCTGATACATCAGGTCACCTAATTAATATTTAACCTGCTACTTATCCTCCATCCTCCTCCTTAGACACGGATAACGGGTGAACTGTGTCGGGTCAGCTTTGGGTCAGGTCACTTTCGGGTTATAATAATCGGGTTGACTTCAAGTCGGGTCGGATAATTTCGGGTTCGGGTCATTCTCGGGTTTGCTGTTTTCTACTTTTTAGGGATATCGACTAGTTTTCTATAATAATAGTCGAGTCAGTTTCGGGTTAGCTCGGGTCAAAATCATGCTTCGGTTCGGGTGTCGGGTCGGTTTCAGTTTGGCTTATTCGGGTCGGGTCAGTTTTCTCAAGTCTACTCCTCCTTACTCTTCTCCTTCATCCTCTCTCTCTCCATTACCCTTCATCCTTCTTCCGTTTTTTTCTATAAGTTTCGTTTAGATTAACGTGTTGATTTTGGTGTAGGATTGTGTTGTTAGTTAGATTTGGTGAGTTGAAGGAAGAGGAAGACCGAAGACGTTAATGACGTTTAATGCCTCGTATACTGAGTAAGTGAAAAAAAGTGAACATTAAACAAATTAGAGGCAAAAAAGCAAGGTGAACGAGTTCTATCGTTAACTGGTCATCTATACTACTCTGATTTAATTACTCCAAAAATATGTATTATTCTCAGATTTATTAAAATTGGAATTATTTTCGGAAGACGCTCTATAGTTGATATTATTGCCGTTAAATAAAATTAAAGGTGAAAAAGGAAGGTAGAAGGGTTCTACAGGTAACCGGTCACTCATATTACTCTCGTTCAACTACTTCAATAATCAATCAATCAATATATATTAATAAAGCATGAACTTTTCGAGCGATATGATAGGTCGGAATTTTTAAAATTATTTAATTAAAAGTTTTAATATATTTTTTAATTTAAATAAGAATATAGGAATTTGTATAGGATAAATTAATCCTACTCCACCTCAGATTTAAGCGATATTAGATTCGTATAGGAAAAAACAATCCTACTACACTTAAGTTTAAAAAAATTACAACTATATAAACAGTCAATTATCACCTCAAAATACTACAAAAATTTAACAGAAACTAGGTGGTCAGTTCTATTTGACGAATTTTTAAATATTTACGAGTATTTATTTATTCACCCTATAATCAATATTAGAAACTCTAAAAATATAAAATTACGATAATTTTGTTGTTTACTAAAACGGTAAAAATTATCTCACATTGAAAAATTATAATGAGGCGTGATTATAATAAATAAGAGGCATCATTCGTCTTTTAGGTAAAATTTAAAAAAAAATTGAGTCTCGTAAGTATTGTATTTTTTGCTCGAAAAAATCTCCGAGTAAGTTTTAATGTGTTTTTCTCCCACATCCAAGAAATAATGTAAACAGTGAAACTATTACATATTCCCTTTATTCATATCCAATGCTCTCATCTGCTTTTTCACATTTGTCGAGACGCGTTTTGCACCATCAATATCAAATATGTGGTTGAAGTTTTAGTTAGTAAGAAGTGAAATGAAATAAGGTTATTTTGATAAAATTCAAAAATTTACACCAACAGTTGCGCAATGTTAGTTGTGAGCCTATCAGTTAGTAAATAATATGATCATGGGTTATATAAATTGAGTGATACACTGAGCTCATTGCTATAACTTTTCTTTCCACTCCTTGTTTATACAAAGTTACAAATGGTTATAAAACTTTTTGGGTTTTTCTGCGTGATAACACTGTGTTCTTGGAAATTCTACGTGATAACCCTGCTTTTTAAAAAACACATGCGGTAACCTTGTACTCTCCTGGTACTTAGAATATGACCTTTAAATTTACTTTCGTCAATTTGCGGTAAGTGGACATTTAAAAATGGTTTTTGTACATTGTTTTTTCTCTTTTCTTCACTCGATTTGCATTTAAAATTTAAAAAAGAGCATTTAAAATGGTTAATTGAGGGATTAATTTTTAAATTTGCAATTTTGTAGAGTAGAATTACTGTGTAGGAATACACAAACAGAAGTAACCCTCGTAGAAAATTCATAATGTACTCCTAACAAAGTCGCTTCACTGCTTAATCATCGTTTCATCAATTATTTAAAGAACAAAGTTAACGAAATTAAAGTTAAGAGTCATGTCGTATAGTATTAAGAAAGTAGAGGGTCATCACATGTGGTTTTAAGAAAGCTACGAGTTATCGCATGTGTTTTTTAAAAAGCAGGGTTACCACGTAGAATTTCCAAAAACACAGGGTTACCACGTAGAAAAACCCAAACTTTTTCGTATTAGCTACTTAACCAATGTATTAAAGATAAACTTTTAGAAAAACAATATTAGAATATTATGGTTTCTTACTCTAACAATCTAACAATACATCGCAAAAGAGAATTTGACTTTTTTTAAGGAGAAGATTTAATCTATTAGGCAAAGATCTATGGAGAAAGTTTATATATAAATTTATGTATAAATACATTATGCAATCATAACGTAGAAAACTAAAAGCAACATTTCCATTGTCACTATTTTAGATCTCACAAAACAAAATTAAAAAATTAAAAATATAGTGAAGTTAATGTCAAAAACTTTTTGTGTTAATAAATAAATAACTTAATTTCCTCACTCATACATTTGGATGATAAATAATTCATTATGTTTAATTCTACTATAAACTACTCCATTTTTATGAATTCCTAATTTTAAAGAGTTGTGTCCAATAGCTAGCACTAAATGACAATATATTATAGAAATATCTTGTGTTGTGTTTAAACGGTTCCAAATTTTTTAATTTATTATTGCACGAAGTAGTTAAGGTATAAGGTTCATTAAAAGATACAATCCTCATTCTCTGAAAACCTACAATAAGTTAAATATGTGTGAGGTGTATTTTAATCAAATGATAGGATTCCAGTGAATGGGAGGGAGTATATTTTATGAACGATTTCAAGCGCTATTAACAGTTCGAATTTAAAATTATTTTGACTAATAAAATGAGTTATTGACATTAAAAAAACCTATGGTTTCAAATTATCTTGATCACACGAAGCAAGGAGACAATGTGTGTCTATACATATCAATGTCACATTAGATCCATCATTATACTCCGTAAATGATCTTACCTTTAACTTAAATCATGTTAGTGAATTAAAAATTTCGGACACAATATGAAGTGAGGATTCACTGATACAGGTATGGATGCACATATTTACAATAGCATTAAGTATTAGTTTGAAACTATTTTCTTTTTAAATTGGTATAGAGAGTTGTTTGACATATCATGCATCCTCTACTTTTGTCACATAAGCATACAAAAGGTAATAGGTGTGTAACTAGTACAGAAGGAAAATGTATATAGTTTATATCATAGAACAAAAGTGCAAGCTCACCAGGCAGAATAGTATCAGTTGGATCAGATAGCTGTAGATCTCCAACAACTGAATCTGAACGTACTGGTGTGTATCTGTTAATTCATATTTGAATCATGTTGAATGGGCCTAGATCCTCAAAAAGGCGAAGAAAGAATGCATAAAGCTTGTTTTATGAAGTTGTGACTCACGAGCAGAAGTGATCACCATATCACATTAAGAAAAGCAATCATGTTCTTGCCGTTGTTCAATAGTTTAACTTGACGTCATCGGAAATTATACAAAAGAAATAACTTACCCAAAGAGCAAACGGCAATTGTAATCAGGATCAGCGACTTCATAAGTTTGAGAATTAGCCCCATTAATCAATGTCAAAGTGCCCTCAACAGATTCTCTGTACCAGCTAAATAAACTGGATCCTTCATGTCCCCCAAAATACTGCCCTTCCCCATAATAAATGCTAATATCCAATGCTCTCACAAAAACTTTGGTGACTGTTGGATAAGCTGTCAATGTGTTCCATGTCAGTATTAGTAATTTGCTGCGCTCTTTCAAGATCCAAATACCATACAAAGGACAAAAGCCCAGATGGAAGCTTAGAAATAATTAGGCAAAGAAAATATGATCCAAATGTATTAATTATTTCAAACTGAAAGATGACATTCGGTGACAGCAGAAATAGACAACTAATTCTAAGCCCTCGGAGAATTCCAAAAGCTTGGTCAGGATTCATCATCCCTTCCCCAATAAAAGAGAAAAAATATGGTATGATAACACACTGATCTTGTTTTGGACATAACTAACCCCCATTTTCAGCCTTATTAAGTCCAATTTATAACCCTTAACTGTTCCATGTTGAGCCTAAATCTATATTAGTTGTTTCACCTCATTTATTGCACTTTACTGTGATTTCTCGGGGACATTAATACTGCTATTTGTCAGCCAATTTTCGTAGGTGCTATCCAAGAGAAAACCAGAAGAACAAGTGAAATCGAGCAACATAAACGGGCCACGAATGACGCATGAGTCAAATGAAGCAACATCACCAACCATCATCACTAAGCCATTAGGCAGTTTCTCCATTCTCCACTGAAGACACCAACATGGCAGCCAATAAAGCCACCCTCTCTGGAAGCAAAAAGCACAGGCCATCAACTTCCTGTCTCTCCTCAGTCCCACTACAACTTCTGTAACAGCCCCAAAATGCAACATCACAACCCCCTTTCTCAGCCAAAATCCTCATTATCAGCCACGATCAAACCACCAAACTCCACGATCAAGACCTCACTACAAAGTACAAACCCAGCTTCCCCAACACTCAGAACACTAAACAACACCCCTGTACACCCACAATTATAACACACACAAACCACGAGTCATAAGTGGTTCTCCTTTGCAACCTCATAAACAAACTATTCAGCCACTGCCTCCACACTCCAGTCAAACTAACCTGTTCACCTTCCATTCAACCAGCCTAATCATTGAACCAAGACAGCCCAGCACCAGCAAGGTACTTCCTCTAACCTCAACCAATCACATCACCCCTGAACCACAAACTCTCAAGCAGGCAGATCTTCCTATAACCGAGCCTATCCAACCCTATGCAAGTGTGCATGCCCTAAAGGCTTAATATTCCTTACAACTCCAAATTGGTCTTGATTTCTTATGTAACTTTGAACTTATTTTACAGATCTAATTTCCTAAGTTTGAGTGTTACTAGGCGACAGATCGCAAAAATATACACAATTTGACCACCCTTTGTTTTAGCCATGCAAGTGCAACCATGTTCAAGTTGTGCGCTTGTGGATAGTGACACTTATTAATACATACAACAAAGATGCAGTCTAGCATATCATACATTTCTAGCAGCATGGTCCACAGCCTCACACACACAGAAAACAAAAAAAACTGCAGTAATGTAAACAGTTAATTCAATATTTACCAGGGGTAACAGGATCACTACAAATTGTACTCAGCGCTTTGCCAAGTTTTCCATCTTCGCGAATAGGGACCCATTGTAATGTCAAGTAAGCACCAACGTCATCAAGACAAGGCGTGTACGTCCTGTCACATAATTTCAGACAGAGAATCAACATCAACCACAAGCACTAAAACATCTGAGCATGAGCCACACAGATCTTACAGGTTTCTTCCACAAATAGAGATATCTGCAGATCCATCGGAAATGCTACTCAATTCATTCCCTCCAAGCCTGTCCTTTGTTCTGTACCAAATGAACTCTCCCACACCTTCCTTTCCACCAAAATACCTTTTGTACGGAATCACCTCCTCAGCCTCACAGCAAGAAGGTAATGTGAGATCTAAGCCCACTGGATCAGCTGTGACAGAAATAAAAATCAACAGCCAATTGACGTCAATAATTAGAGCCTTTCAGACCACTAATTCCGCTTTCTTACATCTACGGAAAAATATATATTGCCTTCATGGCAAATCTATCATCTCCATTCAACGCTGCTGGTCCACTGATTTCAAAGTTGATCATATAAAGTAGAAATACAATAAAAAAAAATCTCACGTTTGATTCATCAAAACAACTCTATTCGTATTATCATGTCTAACAATTTGCTATCGCTGCCAAAGACAAATGGCAACCTATGTCACTCCAATTCATTTGATATGTTCTTGTTTAACACATGTCCACATATTTGACACGCAAATGTGAAGATTTAGTGACATAAGAAGGTCAACCAAATGTCTCTACAAAAAGTTCTAGACATGCACACAGCACATTTTATAATTTTTGAAAAGAGGGGTTGGAGCATATGCTCGTAGAATTTACGGAAACGTGGCACGTCCTATCTGCTTACATAACGTGTCGACATTCTGATAAATGGATAAACTGGCGTATGAGGGTATGTTGAAGGTACGAGACTTTTCACAAATCACCTATTTAATTCATCTTCATGAACTAGGTGTATACATTGCATTTTTAGTTCCAAGAATCTACTATGTAAGAGAGTTATGTCCAGAGAATCTACATTAGTCATGAATGTATCATAAGAATGGAAAGGTTACATGTAATCCTACGTCATTGATACCAATAAAAAAAAATATAAAAACATCTTCATTAAAAAAATATTAATTTCCTTCTACTTCCATATCCAATGGGAAGATCATAGAAAGTTGGAGGAAGCATTAAACATATTTCTCTCGACTTTCTCACTTACAAAATATTAATGATATATTAGGAGAAATAAGAGTTATATTAGTAGTATAATATCATAGATATTTGGGAAAATTCTAGGAATATTATGAAATCATTGTGCTATAAATACGGTGACGTACTCTCTCTCTAAGAATCATCTCATTCAGTTATTATCTAACATGGTACTAGATGTGAGTAAAGGTCAGGGGTTCGAATCTCACCCCCTCCTTTCTAAAGTGGAATGTTTGGCACCAGGTATGAGGAGGTTTAGTTGCATTCACACTTCAACGCCCAATGGGCATTTGTGTGAGGGTGCGTATTGAAGTATAAGATAAATATATTAGTTCGGCCTCAACCATCACCTTAAGACTTTAGTTGAGATGATTTATCTTACACGGCTATTCCAAGAATTTAGTAGAGCGGGTGCGAAAATTAACAAATCAAGAGACATTAGGGTAGTAATGGTCGCCAGGGTCTACAATCAAAAAGGGTCTACAAATCTCGGGTAGTATAAGATTAGGAGACCCGTAAGGATCCAACCCACAAACTCTAGAACATAAGTGACATCCTCTACCACTAACCCAATTCATCACTGCTTATACTCACAGCCAACAAAATTATTTATATCTGATTCTAAGAGGTGTAAGTGCACCCCATGAATCCCTCTAAAATCGCCCCTGCTTACGGTAAGCAGGACAAAAATGTTCCTGCCATAAACTCTTCCGCTTGCTAAAACCTTCGTGATTTAATCATCGGCCGGATATGGCTCTCTTCTTTTCCATCTTAGGCGAGTAATTATCATCCTCCATACAAAGCTTATGTGCTATATTTACATACTATCTACCAGTCTCTTATACTAATACTAGTATTATTTAGTACTCCCTCCAATTCATTTGATTCTTTACGTTTGCTTTACCACACTTGCTAAAGCACATTCTGTTTTGTTTATATCTTTATTCACATATTATGAAAAATTATAAAAGTTTGATATTCTTGATCTTTATTTGCATATTATGAAAAATTATAAAAACTGTCTCGTCGTCGACGGTGTTAACTTGGCGTATCTACAACATTATCAACTATCTTTTGGTCTAGTGAAAGTGTTTAGTGTTTGTCAACTACTGCTGAGGGTGTATTAGAGATATATCGGAAGAATAATATCAGAGTTATATTGATAGTATAATATGGATACGAGAATACTACGAGTATCATAATATCTCGGAAATATTCTAGGATTATTATGAAATTGTACTATAAAGTATAAATACGGTGACCTACTCTATCAATAAGAATCGTCTCATTCAGTTATGTTACAACTATCCCAAAATCAACCAGCGCAAGATAGATGGCAACAATACAAAAGGGTGATAAGGACACATGACATTGGGTCGCATGATTGTGCATGATTGTATTTCTTAATGCCTTATCTCTGTATAAAGTGAGACGCTGCTTTTGTCCTGGCAGTGAGATCTAGGATTCAGTTTTGCAAGGAAAAAAAATATTCTAGCATATAGAAGCTAAATCTGATAGTCAAGCACTACAGCATTTCAAGGCACAAACCTGGCACAATGAAATCAGATATGATGGACTTGGAAATTCCAACTATTCCATCATTTCGAACAGGCGTAAAAGTGACTTCAACGCAACATCCAACATCATCAAGAGCTAAAACCAGACAATCTGTAGGAATCACACATTAAGAATGATGTTCCACGGTCACTTTCCAAGTACAGACAAAACATTGAAAGGAAAAATACCAAGATCATCATCGATACCATGAGCATTTAATTTCTCCTTGTCCCCATTATTTCTTACTCGAAACCACTCGTGACAGCACTGACCTCTCGTCCTGAAATATAAAGAGGGTTCAGAAACACATAGTACAGTCAAGTCTAGAAGCATTATTCAAAACATAGTATCTAACCCTCCACTATAGGATGCATTGAAGCTTATTCGTTCCCCTTCAATCATTGACCCTGTAAACGTGAGTTCTTCACATGTTGGAAGGCCTGGGATAAATCAAATCAACGCACACGATTAACAGATGATCACTTAACTAAAGCGTACTAGATATAAGACATTCCGAGGTTAATGTCTGTATGGTGTTCCCAAATTTCAACTTAACAGAGACAATTCAAGAAGGGAAGGTATGTGTTCAATATTTGGCCATACTTCACATGTGACCATAACACAAAAACACAAAATGTATTAGAAAATGTACCTGGCAATATGGGGCCAAGCTGTTCAGAAAGTACGACAGGACCACGTGCCCAGTCACTTCTTACTGGTTCACAAGAAACAGATACAAAGCATCCAATGTCATCAATCGTCAGAGTGTACATCGATGTAGTAGCACCACTTATTTCAGTTTGCCTCCTCTCTGAATCAGTCTGAAACCATAAGAGAACTATGAGGAGGAAAACATATGGCTAGTAAACGCTTAATCTAAGCAAGTTACATCCAATAAGCCTGATCAATACGATTTAATTTGTACCATCAATATATATGTAAATTGATGATTACTGCACATCATAATACGTCCACATTCATTCAGAAACATTTTAAAAAACTGATGTACAGAGATTAGACATGAATTAAAACTTGAAATTAGTACCCGGAACCAGCGAAAAACTGAATCTCCCTCATCACCACCCCAATAAATTTTGTGTGCAACTAATTTTGATCCTTCAACAGACGTGCCATCTACTTGCAAAAAGGTCAGCCTCGGAGTTCCTACCCATTGAAAAGCATTGTTAAAACATGTAAACAGCAAAGACGAAATGAAAATGAAGAGAAGGGTCAAGCAGATGTAAGCACCTGCACGAACACGCTCTTGTCCAACACAGATTCGTGGTTCACCAATTGTACCATCATCTCGAGCAGGTGTACATTTGAAAGTAACAAATTTACCAATAGCAGATTTGGGAATTCGATACTGAAGATGCCCAGAAGCTTCATGTACTAAAGTGCCAGACGCAGTTTCAACCTAAAGATACACAGAAAAACCATGTACTTTCAATTTCAAATCGGAAGTGTTAGTCTGTTACTGAGAAAGAACATGGCAATCAAACTGTGTGTCTGCGCACGCGCACGCGATTAACTTCACAAAGCACATGGGTTCCTGAATATTAATCCTAATGAAATGCAAAGAGAATAAACTGACATTAGAACCATCGGCTAACTATAAGATTAAAGTAGATCTCATCAAGTCATACGACATGTGTCAAATTTATGTTGGTGATTTGAATTAATCAACGTGTCATTTGGTGTAGTCAGGTTTATTTAAAAAGAAGGGTGGACTCGGTTTCGCTAAATGACGAGTTGGGAATACGGAGTGCAAGCTTATCTAAGCATAGAACGAGATTGCGATTTATGAATGATCAAGTTAAAGTTATTGTGTAACATAACAAACGGCAAAACTGCTGTTTTTATATCAA
This sequence comes from Agrostemma githago, assembly GCA_958450325.1. NCBI lineage: Eukaryota > Viridiplantae > Streptophyta > Magnoliopsida > Caryophyllales > Caryophyllaceae > Agrostemma > Agrostemma githago. Next base: position 36,602,817 of record OY288262.1, read on the forward strand.
CATAAAAGTGTGAATTCAGACATGAGAAGGTGCTTGACTTTGTCTAAGAGAACATGTTCCATGATCTCCATAATGAAATAATCATGTCACATTTATTTCTTAACTCTACACCATCTCAAGTTTGAATTGGTACATGTTTATAGTTATAGGTGGATTAGCCAAATAAATGTGTCAATTCAAACATGAGACGGGGTAGATTAGCCAAATAAATGTGACAATGGGACATGATCATATCATTATGGAGATTATGGAACATAGAACATGTTGTCTTAGACAAAGTCTAGCAACTCACTCCATTGCAACATCATACGGTACCCAAAATTCCATGGATAACAAGAGCGAGATTGAGATTGCGGTTCAGGTATTTGTGGTGTGTAGTTACGGTTTATAGTGACTTGAGAGACACGAGCTTCTTTGAGGGAGAAATTGGCACTTCACTAATGGAATGTCACTTAGTTTCTGTGGAGTTTTGCCCCATTGGTATTCACCATACAGTGTGAGTTTACGGTTTATAGTGACTTGAGAGACACGAGCTTCTTTGAGGGAGAAATTGGCACTTCACTAATGGAATGTCACTTAGTTTCTGTGGAGTTTTGCCCCCATTGGTATTCACCATACAGTGTGAGTTTAATGAGATACTCCCTATGTTTCATTGATTTCTTCCACCTTAAAAAAGTTAAAAGTGGCATACTCCCTTTTTTTTCCATTTAGCCCCGTTTGACCAAATTTTCCATCACAAAAAGTCAAATGGGAGTAAATGAAGAAATAGAGGGAGTAATTCTTAAGAAAAACAATAAAAGTATATTATGTGGAATTGGTTGTAGAGGTGTACGTTTGTAGGTCAAATGTTTGAATGATTGTGATGAGTTGATGGGAAGTAGAAGCGATGTAAATTTGGCTTTAATGAATAATTGTCAAAGTATGTATATTTGACTTGTACCATGACTATGTCATGTGTTCCATGGGATTCATCTATGTTTGTGATACTTGTAGGTATTTTCATGGTATGGTATAGCAGTAGTCATTTGACGTCGTCTAGTGTTTGTCAATAAGTGTGTCATTAGTAAGTAACATAAAGTCATATACAAGTTTACGTATGTGGCTTGAAATCATGGTGGGCCAGTATTGTATTTGGTTCCTTAGGTAGCCTGGTTGGTTAGTTCTCAGTTCTCACTCTTGTAGACTCATAAATATTCAAGTTGTTGTCTAGGGTCGTGCTTTTTCCTAACGAGCTTTTACTCGATCCTAACGATATTTTACCAATTTGTCCCTCTCATTTCTCCACCTTCTAAAGAGTGTTTTGCTAATTCTCTCTAAAAAATATCCATGAATTCTAACCACCACTACCAACACTAACTACCACCGCCAAAAACACAAACAAAGAACCACCAGAACCCGTCTCTCCGCACAACGACGTCAATCAATGCCGACCAACTTTAGTAGATATTTATAGTCATTTACATGCTGATAAGGAATTCAGGAATAAGACTGCTCATCAAAATTGGAGTACTTCGTAATTGTAATTCATGATCGAATACTAGATCTGGAGTAAAACATATGTTTCATGAACTTCATATTGAAGGGGAACGGTGACTTTCCATTTCTCAATTTTGGTGCCATATTTTCTTGTTTGATTTCAACTACAACAACAATGCAACATGCTCCTGGCACATTTGGAATTTACCCACCCCACCAATATCAATAAATAAATCAATTAAAGTAATCAAACCCTAAACAACTCAATTAAGTTAATAAGTAAAAATTAATATTACTTCATCAATGATGGAATCAGAATTCATGATTTTCGGAAGTGTTTGATTGATTAAGGAATAAAGGATGTAAATTGAGAAAAAAGGTATAAATTGCTAGAAGAGATGAGCTAATTTGGTACAAATTGTTAGATTAGGTGAAAGGTTCATAAAGGGTAAAGTTGGAAATTTTTAGAAAAATTTATTAAGATTGAGTAAACCTTCGTTAGGAAAAAGTAATTTCGGTTGTTTATTAGTGTGAGAGGAAGTTGTGACGAAATATTTGTTTTATGGATGTTTGGTTGTTTGTTTAATAGTGTTGTAGTGTAATTTATTGTTTCATATATGGTGTGATGGTGGCTTGGCCTTGTAGAAATCAATAACATTAAGTGTACAACTTTTGAGATAGTCATTTGTTGTGCGCTATAAGTTGATCATTGGCATAGACCAAAAGGATAAGGCCGGCGGTTTATTCTTAATGTCTTTCTATCAAGGAGAGGACATGGGGGTAATGTGATCCTTGGTTTTAGCAAGTGTGAGAGTATTTAACTTATGGCCTTACGGGTCGAGTAAGACACGTGTATCCGCTATGCTTTAAGTTGAGAGTGTGTATAGTGGTTAAGCTAATACAACTAAGCAATTAAGCAAGTGTGAAAGATACAAGATAATCATTAATTTGGTTTGCCCTATGTCGGTTTTCTTGAGGGGCTGTGTAGATGGTTGTTTCTACTTGGTAGTGTTTATATGTTTGAGGAGAGACCATTGATTCATGGTTATAAAATAAACGAATTTGCATTAAAAGTTTTTAAAATGGAATCGGAATTCATAGCGTTACATAGTTATAGCCCGTGAATAGGCTATGTTGTTAAGTATTGGACTCATGTTGCTCTTGTTTATGATAGTGATACTATTTTGGCTAAGTTTGTTGAAATGAATGGTGACTACAGCACCCGCAGACACGGTATATTTACTATCACAAACTTAGTGACTTTGGTTGTTTTTATAAGATCGCTTTGATCGCGATCAACTAGCAACTTCATATAAAGTCGGTTATTGGGATGGTTTAGCCCCTATAAGTCTTTTGTGGTAGAATAGCCGATTCCCCTTTAATAGACGTCATGTGCATAATTCAATGTGGAAGGCCTACTATCATTGACTTGAACACATGATAATGTCCCAAAGGTATATGTTATTACATACATGAATAGGGTGAAGATTAGCACGATCAAAGATTCACCTATGTGAAGCATGAAGTTGGACAATTTGTGGTTGACTTTTCATATGCTTTCTGATGCAATGGACAATATCTTCACTTATTCAATATTGACTAAGTGGTAATTCAATCTTCATGATAATGTCATGATAGGAGTTGGTTGTTTATTGGTTTGCTAACCAAGGATTACACTCAAATAATAAAGGAATTTCGGTGATTTAAGTAAATCGTCGTGTCATTTGGTGTAGTCGGGGATAAGTTACAAAAAAGGGGCAAACTCGGTTTAGCAATATGACGAGTATGGAGTGCGGAGTGCACACTTGTCTAAGCATAGAACAAGCTTCCGGTTTATATATAATCAAGTAAAGTTATTTTGCTTGCAAAAGATAGCCTCGATCGGGGTTGGCTAGGCCGAGGGCAGGGTGAAGGTAATCACCCAGTTTCATCCGTTTGTATTTTGCTACGACCCCGAACAGGATTAGGGGACGAGGGCTTTGTTTTTCGCCTTAAATGAGCGATTTTCGAACACTAACTTATTCTGACTAATTTTAATGTCTCCTTTGGTGATTATATATAAACATCTTTTCATAACTTGCTTTTAGTGACTTAATCATTCATAAGAGAAAGAAAGAAAACTTCATCCTTCTCTTCTTCGCCTTCTTTGTATGAGATAGACTCATTCTCCTAAAGTTTGTGCTTTAAATTTTAGTGTGTCGGAATCAAGAGTGTATTGCATGTAGTTTTATCCCACAAGAAAATCGTGCAACCCGGGTTGATTATACTAGGAGGAAAGTGTTTGAGTGCACAATTGTACAAGATATTCAAGTTGTTCTTTTCTTTTCGTTGTTCCGGTTTTGGTCCTTTGTACGTAAGTTTTGATTATGCCCGTGCCACCCGAAGTTCTAACAGTTCAGGGCAGTTATTATAAGGCTAAGGATGACACATGAGACATCACTATATGGGAGGGGTAGTTAGTAGATCAACTTCAATGTTGCAAAAACAGTACTACCCAGGTACCCTCAATGCCTCGAAGGCTCCTTCAATCCCATATATGGCAAGGTAATAAAGTCGGACTTGAGCAGACCTACCCCTGTTTAGAAAGCATAAAAACATTCCCAGATGACCCATACTGAAAAACGTGTCGAAGTATGCATCAAGAGACGGTTACCTTGCTTTAAAGAGAAATAGACACCGTTAAGTGAGTTAGTGAGCTATTTTGCATTATATTATAAAACCAAAGAAGAGCAAGTCTTTGGCTCCACCAGAATAGGAAACGGATATCAAACTAATAAGTGCACAACTCTTACCTCGTGAAGATACCAGTTATAGATGCTTTTTCCTTCATGGCCGCCTATGTACCCATAGGAAGCTGTTAACATTTCTCCTTCCGCAAAATCACCAGTTATGGACAGGAAATTAAGGCTTGGTGGAAGAGCTGTAAGACGTAGTGCAGCGATTAGTCTTGTCTGAAAGATAACAACTAACTCCACCTTTTCCATCAACTTAAAATAATACTTCCTGTACTTCTAAATGATGGTATTTTTACAGAAAAGCTACTCCATTTGTACACTGGATGAAACATAGAAAAGCTACAACAGAATAACTCTTTATTGCAACTCAAACACAAAACAAAGTCAGACTAGTATTTAGACTATTTAGGATCTTAAAAGGTTCTATACTTTCTATTTTATGGATAGCGAAATTCAAGAGTAAGAAAAAAATGCACTTACTCTCAACAGTCCTCTCAGAAATCACAAATGTCGGCTCACCAGCTTCCCCATCAGGCGTCATGGGAGTAAACTTAGCAACAATGTAATGACTAACTGCTCCCAATGGTATCCGAATGGCCTACACAGTATTTAATGAAATTGCACCGAGAGGCATAAGCACAAAAAAAAATTCCTTGGACTTTACAAGTTTACATGCAGTAACCCACCTTTGCAATCTTTGACATACTTAAGGCTTCAAGGCCATCCTCACCAGAAAAGAAAGAAGATCTAGATTTAAACCACTGAACTCTGCTGGCACTTTCTGTTCCCCCAGTGACTGTACCGGTTATAGTAACCTTAGTTCCCTCTCTAAGTTCGCCGATTATCCTTAAGTTTATTACCCTGGGGGGAGCTGCAAAATTGAGATTAACAGAATGACTAAGCGCTCCATGCGATTCAGTAAATGATTAGTTTACATGCTCCATGAATTATATTAAGCACATTTTGTTGGTTTTTCACTAAATCAAATCTAGAATGGAGGGTTTAAAAAGTACCGAATTCAAGTTATCAAACACAATTGATACTGCAAACAAAGCAGTCACTAGAGACTCAAGAGCCAAGACCAACGACACTAAACTAAATCACTTCATATAATCAATATTATGCTAAAATTAGTTTTAAATTTCCTCATTGTAGGAAATTACCTTTCCTTTAGATTTGAGTAATCTAGTGGAGTCATGTGTATATAAAAAAAAACAAGGGTGTGAACCCAATTAAAACATAGATTCGACCCATATACATAAGGGTAAAGCTAAAATCAAGCCCGTGAACTAATGCTGAAGCCTCGTTCACAAAATGGAGCAGCAACAAATTAATCTTTGGACAAATTATCAAACTCCAATCATACAAGAATTTCAGGATTTAACTTCTTAATTGTCAAAGAACAAACTCAATCAAAACCTTAAAGTGATGATTGGAGTGCCACAAATGATTTTATACTCTAACACGCTCCCTCACACGAACAGTCTTTGGGCTTGAAGTGTGGATATACGCAGGCCTCGGCCTCCTCCTGGTGCTAATAGGCTAATATTCCACCGACGGGTGGTGTGACTCAAACTGTCAAACATTAGCTCTAAGGAACCAACTCAACCAAAAACTTCAGGCAAAAATGTTTAAATGAACACATTTGCCTCATTCCTCTCCTTCCAAATACAGGATCAATTAGCCCAAGGGACCATTCTCCACACAAGGTTACTGTTAATCTCAGACTTATTTATCTGTCATCTAGAGTCCACTGTCACATCTCGAGGAACACTGAGCCCAGCTCAAATAAAGAGAAGACACAGAAAACTTCCCAAAATATAACCGACGAAACTCCAAGAAAGGCGAGAAGTGAATAACAAACACGAAGTGACTGCTTTGTTTCCTACTGGAAAGCCAAGTTCCACCAGAAATTTTCAAAGGACAAAAAAGAAAATGCTCCCATAAGCTTTCTTCTTTACCCATTCCTACACTATAATAAAGAAAACTAATGTATTATAGTTCGGATTTCAGCCTGAATCACCTCGCTTTACTATATCCGAAATCACAGACGATGGTTCACCTTCTCTACCTGTAAGCCAATAGACAGACTACAAGTAAGTGTGCATATAGAATAGAAACATAACTCAACCTCATATAAAAAGTGAGAAAATATACCCTCAAAATTGACAGGTATATATCTGAACGCCACGTGATTGCCAACATCATCTTTCGTCAGGGTGTATTCAGCACTACCAGTTAAGACCAATTCGTAATCTCTGCAAAAAAAAATGAACAGACAACCAGAGATACCTTTTTTTACCATGGGCAAATAAATTACTACCTCATACTCAGTGTTCTTTCCACTTCCTTTAGCAGGAATCATGGCATTCTTCCTACTTTCCTCTTTTAGATATTGACGTTTCAGCATCCTTTTCCATTTACAAGGTGTATATCAACAATTTACTCTTTTTGAGTTGTGCCAAAACAATATGGGAAGAACACAATGAATAAGAGGGAGTAGATATAATAATGCACTATTGGACAAGAGTATGTATGACAGATAGGAAACAAATAAACAACACATAACCCAAGAACATCCACCAATTGCAAGGTAGGAAGTCAGATATACACAACCCCGCCCTTTTGCTAGCATAATAATGTGATATCATATGTATCGCATAGAGACAACATCGGGAATTTTTTTTTAAAACAATCATATTACCCCCAAGGGCTCCCGCAAATTGGGGTGAGGTGGAAGTTGTTTCAGATATACGCAACCCTACCCCTCACTTAGCTACACAAAGAGGCTTTTCCTAATGACCCACTATGAAAACTGCATCGAAATGTGCATTGAATACAAGTACTTCACAATGAAAAGAAGTACATCCAGTTTAGTGATTCATATACTATATAGGATTTTCAAGAGAACAACTCATTTATATTACTTAAAAATAGAGGTGACAATCATTGACACGACAAGAAGATAACGGATTAGGGATGAGAATATGTAACTCATTTAAGTGATCGAGTTACATGAACACGACATGAAAATTAATTAGGTTGGATTAGGGTTATCGTCTTCTAATACGAACACGACATGAATAACTCATCACGGCTCAAAAACCAAACATGGACAGTAGACCTGAACTGACCTAGAATCTTTTTTCTCACGTAGCCACTCATACTTGCTAGGGCCTTCTTGTCCTCCAAAATATGTCCCTGCACCCTTAATAGTGCTGCCTTCAACATAGTCTCCAGTAATCCGTACACTGGAGACTGACGGTGAAGCTGCCATAAAAATAAATAAGGTAAATTAAGTGCCAGCCATCTTTTCTAGTACAAATAATAAATACATAGACAATTCGCTATCACAGGATATGTTGCCAAGACAAGGATATGGAGCCAGGTTATTGTATACAGTGAGAAACAAGTTAAGACCCTTTGTCATTATCGTTTAATTATAGATGTGCACTTGCCTAATCCCACACATTGATTATTATTAACTGATTCTACACCTAATCGTTTAAAAAAGAAAGTAAAAAAACTCTTCAATGTCCCCCTTGGCCCTTTGTACTATCAATTAGCCACCCATACAATTTACCATTGGAAAATGTCCCCATGACCCCCAGGACATTATCCTTCATCAGTGCCGCCTTGCTCATCTCAAGCCCACCTCTGCCCATCCCATGTGGCCACCACTCTCCCCAACCTTCTAATCCTCTCAACATCTCTAGCACCACAACTCATAATCCAACTTCCATCACCTTCACTGTTAAGTGTTACATCACTGAAACCTTCTCCTCACCCACCCAGTCCTTCCCGTCCTTTAGCTACATTTCACCGGTGCCTTGGCGAAACTAAAAACTAGTATGGCTAAAAAAGGGTTTTTAATTCAAGGTATGATTTTCAATGTCTTATTCTGAATACTATGGCACCTTCACAGTCTTACTTGAAACAAGATGACACCCTAGTAGGGCTTGAAGAATCCTTTAGAAGAAGGGCTCATTTAGTTATTTGATGGTGGCGATGGCACAATGTTTTTGTAGGTGGTCAAAAAGGGGTGGTTGGAAGTTGGTGATGAATGATGGCTGGCCCTCTACTTTGTGAGGCGAGTCTCATGAGTTTTTGCATAAAAGAGAGAAATGCAAGGAGGTTTGATGACTTCGAGTTATAATCGCTTTCCGATGAAGATGGCTAATGTCAAATTGTCAATGCAAGTAACTGCACCTTATGCAGTTATTCAGAATCTAATGTGGAACTCGTTGAGAGAGAGAAAATATGATCAGAATCGACACCATTCAAGCATGAAAGTTAAATAGGGCTACATTGGTGGAAGGAGTTAAAAACCATTACACATAGTTCATAACAAACTCTGCATAGAGCCCGTACAAAGCACTATTCGGCTACTGCAACACATGTGAATGATAGGAAAGTGCATGTGAACATTCAAACGAGGGCTACTACCAACCTGCTTTTATAAAATCAGTGATTGAATACTGAGGTTCGCCTTTCATGCCTTCTTTTGTCATAGGTGTATACATGAAAACTAAACTTGAATCAACATCATCTAAAACCAACTGATACTCTTCATCCTCAGCTCCAGCAATCACCACAGGAGTGCTATTCCATTTTCTCCTCAGCCAACTGTGTGATAGTAATATATTTTTTGTCAAAAAAAAAAACGAGAATCACTTGCTTTTTTTCTCAATATGCTCATATCTCACAGGCAGTCACAGCCATATACATAGATGATAGATGTCATTCATCAATCCTCAGGTCAGTAAAAGAAAATAGTTTGATTGTTTTACCAACTTTCTGCAGTTCTTTCTATATGACGAATTGACATCCCTTTCTAGTCCCAGATTAGCGAAAAGAGGATATGACAATTAATTTGTAGGAAAAATCAATCCTAAGAATGTTAACAGTGAGGCGACAACTTGTCTCAATAAGAGTCATTAAGTACCTGGCAACGCCTTTTCCAGGAGTCCCTCCGCACCATGCAACGTCTGCACAACCCGTGATGACATTTCCTTCCACAAGGTCACCACTAACATTAAGATTCAAGACCTTAGGACATCCAGTTCCTTCAAAGATAATACAAGTTGAATAAGCAACAGATACGACAATTAATCTACAAGAGGCGTTAAGAGGTTTGATGAATAATTAGTCATTAGCAAGGAAAACAATATTGTCACATAATTACTGGAGTATTATAATGCTCTATAAAACACGGATTTAACTTTGATGTTTAAAGAAGAGATATATGACATGGAAACAATGCTTATGAACAAAATTTGTCACATGAAGTTACTTCTGTAAGTAGACACGGAATATGTATAAGACACCTACAGAGTGAGACCAATATTTTAGACAGAGATCTTTAAAACCAACACAAGTACTATCACCAGAACAACAATGTAATGCTATGTTTTATATACCAGGGAACACTGGTGAAGAAATGGCAAAAACAGGTGGAAATTCTGTCTCTCCTGATACAGGGATGCACTCAACTTTCAGATACTTTCCAACGTCGTCACAGGATGGAATGTAAACCTGTAAATACAGTATCAAAATTATCAAACATAAGTATTAAGGGAATTGTGTTGAGCTCTAAACAGTTATCCATGTGCAGACTACAGAGACTCAATACCTCAGAAATGGCATCAGGAATGGCCTTAAAACTCGAGAGAGTCCTCTCCCCAATATACCATTGATATCTTAGAACCAAATTTGAGTCAGTCCCCTGATCTTTAAGGAATATAAAGTGGCACCGGCAGGCATCTCCCTCGAATGGGGGATCAATTGATGCTTCCTGAAGTTGAAACCCAGGTGGCAATTGATCTTTCCAGTGCTCGACGAGAAAGTGAAAAGTTGATTCTAGCCAAATACATACATATGTAAGATTATAAAGTCAAGGATATGTCCACGAATGAAGTGTTACTACATAGCCAACATAGGATTGAAGTGCAGTCATTAAGGTGAAAATAGCCAAAGCAGAAGTACTAGGATAGCAAATGAATGTGTTATTTAAAATGGAACAGAGAATTTGTCAGCAGTTGGGTAACCATATAAGCAGTACAGAATCACGGACGATCAAAAGGTACCAAAAGATGTGATTTACAAAACTAATACGGAGTATTTAGCATATGGCAACTATATCGAAGTAGATATGTCAATAAAGATCAAAACTTATGATGCAGAAATTATAATTTAAGAATAAAAGCTCACATCATAATGCAATTGCAGCTTTATTATTAAACAATACAAATAATTCCTGTGAAGCTAGTCACAATTGTATTACAACGTAAGCTGCATTAGTAGGCATTGAAGAAAATTCATGAGTTCGTTACATACATTCCTGTATATGGCTTCACTCGTTTTACCATACTGACTAATAAAATACTCTGTGACTCATAAGAATCTTGTGGCCTATGAAAAGGTGCCAAACAACTACTATAGTCTCAAAAACGATGTGCAATTGGCTAACACGGATCAAGTTTTGAACTCATCGGCCCAAAGATTATTCTATATCTATCACATATTTTTCTCCACAATCCCCTTTCCAACGCCATGTTTTCCATGATTCCCAGATAAATCACATCATTTTCAATCGCCCTAATCTGTTTATTTTGCACTTACCTTTCACTCGACAATATTTTCTTTTCTCCACTTTCCAAGTCTCCTAGCCGGGCCTTTTGTGACCTTCATCACACGGGCAAACCACCTTAAGCACCCGCATCTTCCCTTCAAAAGATGCAACTTCTACCTTCTCCTGAACCAACTCATTCCTTCACCTATATTTTGTATGGCCACAAATGCAACGAGACATACATCTCTCCTACACTCAGTTTTTGTATGTGACCCTGGTTTACCGCTCTAACACTTGGTGCCACATAAGAGTGCATGCCTAATTGTAAAATCACTCTTTTACTTTTTACGGAATACCTGGATCACACAAAAACCATACTGATTCTATGTGTCACATCTCCATCCAATTCTGCATTATTTTGTACAGTATAATAGATCCTAGATACCTACAAAGTGATAACCTCAAACAACCTCTCCATCAATTGTGATGTGCTGTGCATACTTACCTCCATCCCCACTAAATCTACACTCCATACATTTTGGCTTCTTCCCACTCGACCTCAGACCACTAGATTCCAACATCGTCTCCGAAATTTCAAGATTCCTCGACCACATCTCTAATTTCATCAATGATATAATATTATCCGCTAACAACATACACCATGGGAGCTCATCATGTATTGACCTTGTCAATTCTTCATAATAATGGCATACAGAAAAGAACTAAGACTAAGACCCTGTTCTTTTGGACTCATATTCAGATACTCATTCATTTCACTTCATTTCAATTCAGACACATACAATTCAGTTCACTCATTCAGTTCAGTTAAGTTAAGTTCAGACACATCAGTTCAGGCACTATTCATAAGTGGGAGGAATTCTCCATATAACTTCTAATATCTACGAAAAAATATAGTCATGTGAGATCCTGTTAAAATTGTCTAATCAAGTACGTTATAAATATTAAATTTTTATAATTTTCAAAAATACGTAACTAAAGATATGGACAAAAGAAAACGTGCATTGGCAAGTGTGAAAAAGCAAATGTAAAGAATCAAATGGAACGGGGGAAGTATTATTATTATTGTTATTGTTATTATTATTATAATTAATACGGAGTAATAATAATAATATTATTATTATTAATTATTACTCCGTATTATTATTATTAATTATTATTATTAATTAATATTAATATTATAAATTATTATTATAAATTAATATTAATATTAATATTAATTAATATTATTATTAATTATTAATAATTAATATTATTAATGTTATTTATTACTCGTATTTATTATTAATAATATCAATCATTAATAATATTAATAATTATTATTATTATTTATTATTATTTTTATTAATTATTTCTATGGAGGAATTAAGACAGGTCACAACCTTTGATGATACAAAGAGTCTGTTTGATCTTGAAAAATACATCCCCGTCCACATTTCTGCCTAAATGATACTCAAAATAATGCTACTGTTGACAATATACCCAAAAAAAAAACTAACCTAAAGCAAGCTCCGGCACGCAAAACTCCCAACCCTCCTTGATACAGAGAGCGGTATGAGCTGGGTAACGTTTGGCAATTGCGACCTCTTCCTTAGACAGATCTTAATCCATCAAAATAAAGTATAGAAATTAGATATACAACAAATCAAGACAACGAAACTATAAAGATGACAGTATCTCATGTAATTTACCTTTATCGTTAAATTTCTTTAATGTAGGACCAACAAGTAAAATTGATGCTGCTTCTAAATGACGCAGTCGAAGGATGGGATTCTCCTCAACTCTTAAATGCTGCATTTTGAAAATAACACCAAGAACAGATACGTGAAGAATCTGAAGATAGTTAAAAGAAGATGAAACAATCATAAAATAAATTAGCCTTATCGATAACAATGGTATGTGCAAAAGTGTCGTGTATTTAAGACCTACTAAAATAACAATTTATGAAGTCCTTATTATATTCCTAAACTAGGTAGTTTGTGGGTAGTAAGGGACAAGACCAAGGATAGGTGGTTTGAAGAAATTGAAGTACGTATATGGGAATGCATACTGCACTAGTCTCCCGCAGAATATGTTGAGTCACTGATGTGTGATTAGTACCAGTCAGTTATTCAGTTTGTTACAAGTTGGTTGTAGATATTTTACCATCTTAATCATAGATATGTTACATTAGATTGTGTATAAAAAAACTGCTTGTACAGTAACATTATGATAAGAGAAAATCATTTTTATTTAGCCTTCTTCTTTACCAAGTTTTACTATCTTCAAAGCTTGTTCGCAAGCAACAATCATATTAAAACAACTCATAACTGATAACTAGATGATAACAATTGATGCATCTCACGCTAATTTATACTAACAATAATTGAAGATCCTTAATTCGGCAAGCAATAAAACTAATGATTGCTAAACAACTTAGGTAAACTAACTACTCTTATAATCAAACTAGGTAAAATAATGGAAGATCCTTAATTCAGTGATGTTTCCAGGTGTTCTACTCTTACGATGTAGAAGCTTATTTTAATGCACTTCCTATACTGGTGGAGCTAGAACATTTAGAGTGGAGCATGGGGCACATAATTGTTGAAAATTTTAATTAGGGGCAAAAATGAAAACCGTAAATATAGCAAAGGCGCCCACAAGCCTTGACACTTAACCACTGAATCTATAATTATCAATAGAAATTTAAGGCCAACATTGTTTGATTTGTGTGGCTAAATCAGCGGAAATCAAAATGTTCAATAAATATTGTAGGTATCAACAATTACTCATATAGATTCTTAAAACTGCAGCCTCTTCATATTTGGGTTGCTAATTTCAGCCGCTTAGCCAAGCAGCATTTCTGATGCAAGGCTGAAAATTTTACGTATTTTTTCATTGCAGTGGTAACCCTCCATTGCCTAAATTCATGTGCTTGATGGTTTAACATGCTATCGAAAAATTAACATTCTTCAAAATAAATTACTATCACTTCCAAATTAACGTGACATTTTAACATCCAACAAAGAAAAAAAACAAACCTCGAGAACTGGCAAATGCGGAAACCCCTTCAGAGATGATATTTTATTTTTGCTTGCAGCCAATACCTGAAGATAGTGACATTAGAAGCATTCCCATAATAAAGCAAATCAAGAAATTTATGGAGATGTAAATTACTCCCAACGCAGAAACAAACCTGTAACCGAGGTTGGCTAGCCATTGATAGTGATTTTAGTTTGTTTTGTGCGACAGAAAGAAACTGCAAAATATAAGACCAAAGGAAAAATATAAGTACACATGTATCAATTCAAAAGCAATGATGTGTGAGGACATGTGCAAAAGTGTGAAGCACCACACAAACCAAGCCTGCTAACCTCTAAACTAGGTAGCTCGGGAAGAGTTGAAAGTGAAGTAATCTGATTTCCAGCAAGATAGAGTTGCTAGACAAAAAATAGGCACTTTATCAGGACAGCGCCATAGCAAACTAAATAAGTTGCTATAATGCAGGGTCTACAAGAATGAGACCTGTAGGAATTGACAGCTCTCAAGTGGTTCAAATCCATGCCCTTTGAAATCATTAAAACTTAAATCAAGAACCTGGTAAGAAACATCATCAATTAGTCACCAAGATAACAAAAAGGGTACCTTCAAATTACAAATTTCAAGTAGCTACAATAATCGGCATGAACGAGCTGTTTTAGGAATCTTCTCAAATTTCATAAGAAAAACGTTACCTTTACTCTCGTCAATACTTCAATTCCTTCTAGTGAAGACAGAAGATTGTCTCTAAGATAAACAAACTGTCAAACAAAAGACACAAGTCATTGGAAATTCGGCTTCAATGCGTCATAACTTGCAACTAAATTATCATTTAAAACTATATTTAGATGCCTATTACAGGTGCGATAGCTCGCCAAACCAAATTCTCACGTTAGCTCTGATGTCTACATATTTCACCCCACTTTAGGCTTGCTTTGGACTCTTCTTAGGCACTAGCTTGCGGTCAAAGTGGCCTCCATTCCAGCATTTTTCTTGCATTTTCTCAACATTCATTGAAGTGCATGTCAACTGCATTTTTGAGTCGTTTTTTGTTACCTATTCTTTTTATTTTGGCTTAGGGACAACAACGGAGGCATGAGCCTCGAGAGAATCCCTACCCTTTATCAGCCTTTGCCTTGTTCTAATTATTCTCAACTCAGTTTATATAAATTGCTTACTTATTTAACTGTTGACACTGGCATGTCAATACCCTGTAAATCCCTTGATGCCTCTCTTGATAGTTTTTACCTCATTTGCATTTGTTAGTTCTAGTTTTGGATAGTTAACTATTTTAGTTTAATCATCAAGTTCAACAGTCATAGTTACTCACTTCTCATATTTTTGTTGATTGCTTATTTGCATCTAAGTCTAGTCAAGCTCTAACATATTTGCCAAAAATTAGACTACAGTTAACTAAACTTACCCTAGAACCATAATCAATGGGTTCAACCCTCAGAAATCGGAATACACAACGACATCCTTGTACACTTGCGAGGTATAAATATAAAATACATCAAGCTCATCGCAAACCAAAAAAAATGTGTTGCTAAACACAAGGGTAAGATAGCTTACATCCACCACCTCTTGCGCCGCAATTTACGACAGCCCTTCAGGAAGTGGGGTGTTATTGTTGCTACATAGTAATTCATTTTATTGGGGATTGGAAGTTCTAGCCAAACGTATACCAACCATGCTACTTTGTAATGATTTACTACATTTCTCACATGACATGAATGTACATGCACATCATAGTATATCTGATGATGTTGCCTCTATGCATCAAGATTTCAAATTCACTCTTTAAAGATATTGTACAAGTAGAGTTCGGTAGTCCACTGGGATAACTACTTGAGTTTTCATCACTTCATGGAAAATTGAGAAGCTGAGAGTGTATATGGCAAGCTCTTGTTTCCAGGATGAGTTGAGCTCTCGTGTCCTTATGTACAAGAGCGCCACACCCCTTGGTGTCCTTTAATTATTATTCTCTTATAAAGAGAAAAGGAGACGTCCAAAAGCAAGTTGTATCAAACCATCTATAATGTTACAGCAATCAAGCAAAAAGTGCATACACTTATGGTTATCATTGCATATAGTATCAGAAAGTTAATGTAGATCTTTGCTTATAGCATAACTCTTAAATCAAAGTACACTACTGGGAAACTAGAATACTTGACTTGCAAACACTGAAATCTTAAGCATCAAATTAAATCCAAGTTTTAGTAAACAAGTAGTGATGATGGAGAATCAC
Organism: Agrostemma githago; assembly: GCA_958450325.1. Taxonomy (NCBI): domain Eukaryota; kingdom Viridiplantae; phylum Streptophyta; class Magnoliopsida; order Caryophyllales; family Caryophyllaceae; genus Agrostemma; species Agrostemma githago. Next base: position 36,618,883 of record OY288262.1, read on the forward strand.
AGGGTCACACTATGACCAGGTGGCACATCCAATGTCCCAACCTATCAAGGTTTCTTTTGTATCATGCTTGTTTCAGTCAAGTATAAGCCATAACGGTCACATATCGGAAGTACTAGTCAGATATTGGCCAAATAAAGGATTTTTTAGCAGTGCCATACGCAATTCAAAATATGTCCGGTAAGGTTCAAACCCTTAGCCGTCTGGCAGGTGTGTTGCACAGATATATAAAATCATGAGCATAAGGGGATCATACACAAAATGAAGAATAGGTACCTCTAGATTTTGTGCTAAATTCATTCCACTTCCATTCAGACTGCGGATTTTTCGGCCTCTGAGATCTAGCCTCTGAAAAAGGAGCATGAAACGACTATTATACCAGATAACATGTGAATCTTGAATGGTGAAACCACAGAAGAGAAAAATCAGAGAAGATAAATACTCCGTACTATGATATCATATCACTATAAAGTGTGCACCATATATAAGTAAATCTAAAAGTATGTGAGTATCTGACAATAAAATCCTGAAGAAAAAAAATAGGAATTCCGCTAAATCCACCCAATACTTGCAATCAGATAACTCCCTCCGAAAAACATTATACAATACCAAATTTACAAACTCGTGCTTAGAGACAAGTCAAGCTTTAAACAAAGAGCATTCTAGGAATTAAAATGATTGCGAAAACACAAAGTAGTCTCTTAGGTATGTGATCTCTCCTGATTTACATCAAATTTAAGGATTATTTTCACTTGTTAGACATGGTTAGCAATAGGGCAGCATACAAGGTCATTGATCAACTGGTTGGACAATATTTTGAGTGACAAAGCAAGGAAGTATAACCCACTGTCTAAATAAAAACTTAAACAACCCCACGATGAATTGTAAATGCAAGTTAATCCTAATGTTTCAACAACAACACAGCCTTACCCCCAAAATAGTGGAACTGTTGACGCCAGCTAACATAAGTCATGTGATAAGGCGGAGAAAAAAAGTAAAGGCAGAAAGATTTAGGAAAAGGGAGAAAAGACAAGAAAAAGAACAATGCAAACAATTAACGGATAAAAGAGTTGACAAAAAAAAAAACAACAGCAGGAAGAATATACATAGCAAAGATATAAAAGAGGCAAAGAGCAAGAGGTGTTTTGGAGTAAGTAATCCCTCCCCTTCTTAAAGATGTTCCACAATTCTATTTAGGGTCATTCACAAACATGTTCTACTACTTTCCTTCCAAGTATATATTTTATCTATTATTTGTAACCCCACAATTTTTTCTCCACCTTCATTTTCCTCCACATATTCACATCCTTCTTAATTTATTTCCCAAAAGTAATGTGGAACATCATTTAGAATGGGAGAGAGTAACAAATTCTAATATTCCCACCCCATAAAAGTCCAGCTGACATAAGTCGCATAGAGTTGCATATCCATGTTCTTTGACCTTTGAAGTTCGGAAGATGGTTCTGAGTGAAAGATGTTCAGACCCACTAATTCATTGCAGCAAAGATATTGATGTCGAAAACTGAGATTATGCATCACAGACGGTCATGAAAAAGCAAAAACGCTGACACATAGCAACTATGGTATTCCACATAAAACGTGATCAGCAACATACCACATCATCACCAGCTTTAACCTCCACTTGAGGCAGAACTATGAAGCGAGACTCCTGATGTTCAGGGGTGGCTACTTTCTTTCGCCCAGATAAGCTTGAACTCCGATCCCTTGACGTAGAGAAAGAGCTATGTCCACTTAACGACGGTGAGCGAGCTAAAGGTGAAGAACCCTTGACTTTCTTCAATTCGCTCTTAATAGGAGTGCGAACCAAATTTCTACTCATGCTGCTGGTTATACTCTCCACTGACGAGGAACCATATTTCCTTGTAGAAGAAGATCCAGCACGTGAAAATGAGAGCTTCTTAGCAGAATCATTCTTACTGGGAGCACTACTAATAGGCGTTTTCATCATTCTTGCACCAGGTGAAACCGGCCCCGACCCTGACTTATTCATTTCCACAACACCTGAAGAATTCAGAGTCTTGCTACTACCAGAATTCACAGAAGCACTCATTTCTGGCAACGATTTTCTCAACGGAGCGGAAACAGAAGAAGCGGTCTTTTTTTCCCCCACAGGCTGATGTTGTTTATCAGTCATTACCGATCCAGCAGTGGTACTCTTTCTGTTGGTCACAGGTACGGCATTTGAACCGTGGGAGGTCCGTCTTACACCCGTCTTGGCTACAACCTGAGCGGCTTTTGCTTCCGCCCTCTTGTTAGCTGACAATGAAACGGGTGGTTTAGCCCCGGGTGTTTCTTCCACTTGCATTTGCTGTAGTAATTGAGAAACTGGATGCTTAGATTTGGCAGGGTCATCCATTTGAGTCCTGGTACAAGACAGTCATTAATCAGCCTAAGTGGTGTGACATTGTTTTCAAAGCTACCATCCATCCAATAATGGGATAGTAATTTAAAAAGAGGAGCAATTAATCAATCAATAGTTGAAAGCGCCACGAAATCAAATGAAATCAAAAAGTGGTAGTAACAAATAAAGAAACAGTGCTGTCTCTACCTACCTACCCACCCAAATAATAATGCATGTATCAGTAAGTATATCACAACACATAAGTCATACGGAGTAATTCATAAGTCATCCTTATGTTGGAGAACAAGAGTAAGCAACCGTTAACGAAACCCCCAAAACAAAGGCTAAAGGAACAACAACAACAACAACAACAACAACAAGATAGTAGGGAGTAGTGAGTAGTGAGAGTGAGTAAATTACCCGTAGAGTATTAGAGAGAGAGAGAGAGGAGATGAAGGAAAATGGTGAGATGGGTTAGGGTTCCATGGAAAGCAGTTCAAAGAGAGAGTATGTGTATGTGTAAAAGGAAGATATGGTGCCTGCCTGGTAAAGTGTACTGACAACACTGACTACTCAGACATCAAGAGAAGAGAAGCAGTTGTATAATGCATACTCCCCGGCCCCACTCTCACTTTCCTGTAGTAGACTGCGGTTTAAAGTTATTAAAGTGAAATTTAAACAATACATGGTGGACCACTTTCGCCAAACACCAACGACCTTCCATTTCTTGGGCACCTGGAGGAGTATAATCGGCTGAGTAGACTTGATCGGGCTTTTGGGAACCACAACTTGCTTGATTTGTTTTCTATGGCTAGATTATACTCCCTCCGGTCATAAATTATTATCCCGTTTCATGATTATATGGGAGAGAGTGGGTGTGAGGAAGCGCTTAAGAGGGCGTGGGAGGTAGGAGATGATGTGTTTTGTGGGATAACCATATGTAGTGAGTTGTTAGTCTGGGAGGGTACGAGTATAGGGAAATTGATGCGGGAGATAAGGAGAAAGCGCAAAAGGCTAGAGCAAATTGAGGGAGCGGGACAGGAGTAGGAGAAATGTGAGCGAGAGGAAGCAGTTGGTCAGGGATATCGCTAGGCTGGCTAGGCAAGAGGAGTCATATTAGCGGCAACGCTTGAGGGCTATTTGGTTGAAAGTAGGGGATCGAAATACTAAATTTTACCACCAAAAGGCAGGGCGGCGAAAGCGTCGGAACACTATTTTGATGATCGAGGATGAGGGGGTAGGAGGCGGGAGGGTCAGGTCAAGATTGAGATGGGGTGGCCTACGATTATTTCAGGATGCTCTTTACGTTAGGGGATCCGAGAGACTTTTGAGGATTCGCTTGATGGGATTGATACGACTCGGATGAATATGATGCTTTATGCAAATTATTCTGAGGAGGAGGTTGTGAGAGCTTTAGACCAGATGCATCCTTTGAAGGCACCGGGGCCGGACGGGATGAATGGTCTTTTCTACCAGACTTATTGGCATACTGTCGGGGAGAGGGTGGTTTCTTTGGTGCTGCGACTTCTTCACGGAGGCGAGATGCCGAGGGAATATAATAAAATGTATATTGTTCACATTCCTAAGGTGAAGGGGCCGAACAACATGGGTGAATATCGCCCGATTAGCCTTTGTAATGCAGTGTATAAGTTGGTATCAAAAGTTCTAGCGAATAGGTTGAAGCTCTTTTTAGGAGAGGTGGTGTTTGAGAATCAAAGTGCTTTTACCCCGGGTCGTCAGATTTTGGATAATATTCTGGTTGCTTTTGAAATGTTCCATCATATGAAGAATACCAAGAGTGGGGGGGACACTTGGCCCCTGAAGCTGGATATGTCGAAGGCCTATGACAGAGTGGAATGACGCTTTCTGGAGAGGGTTTTGTTGAGGATGGGGTTTGATTCTCGGTGGGTAGATAGAGTGATGTTGTGTGTTTCGACTGTGTCTTTTGATGTGCTTATTAACGGGAAGCCAACGAGGGAGTTTGCTCCGAGTCGGGAGCTTAAGCAGGGTGATCCCCTTTCACCTTACATATTCATTCTTTGTGCGGAGGTGCTTTCCAATCTAATGAGACGAGCGACGGAGAGGGGACGATTCATAGGATTAAGGTTGCTCGGGGTACCCCGAAGATTACCCATTTGTTGTTTGCTGATGATAGTATTTTCTTTGTCAAGGCAAAGGTGAATGAGGCGTTGCGGGTGCGTGATATTTTGGAGAGATATGAGAGCGCTTCGTGTCAGGTGGTGCATTTTGAGAAAACGACTGCTTCTTTTAGTTATGGGATAAGTGATGAGCGAAAGGGGGAGATGGCGGGAGTGTTGGGGGTGCATGTCGTGGAGCATCCGAGTAAGTATCTTGGGTTGCCTACTGTTGTGGGTCAATCGAGACAGGTCATTTACCAGGTATATTCGGGATCGGTTGACTAAAAAGTTACAGGGTTGGAAGGGGATGTTGCTTTCGAAGGCGAGTAGAGAGGTTCTGATAAAGGCTTTGGCCCAATCGATATCTACTTATTCTGTGAGTGTCTTCAAGCTACCTAACTTTTTTTGTGATGAATTAAGATCCATAATCTCGAAGTTTTGGTGGGGGCCGAATAATGGGAAACGAAAGATTCCATGAATTGCTTGGAAGAATCTTTGCTCAAAGCCCGATACTTTGCTAATAGGCCTTTTCATGAGGCGGAGTTAGGGCGAAATCCGAGCTACACATGGAGAAGAATATGGGAGGCTCGATCGGTGTTTTTCAGGGGTGCTTGCAGGCGGATTGAGGATGGATGGAGACTAGGGTCTGGGGGGATCCGTGGGTGAAGGGTGGGCCGCGTAGATATATTATGACCGTAGCTAGGGAGGAGGATAGAGGGATAAGGGTGGCCGAGCTTTTTGACCCACACGGTGCAATGTGGGATATGAGTAAGCTTAATTTGCTCTTCTTACCTTTGGATCGAGATCTTATCGCTAATATGCAGGTGAATATGAGGGGGGGATAGGGATGTGTGGTGTTGTGATCTTGAGAAGGATGGTATCTACTCGGTTCGTTTGGTTTATAAGAAGCTTATGGGGGGGCTGAGTGGAAGATGAGGGACCATCTAATGTTGAGAAGGGAAAATGGTTGTGGAATCGAATTTGGAAGGCTAATGTTATACCTCATGTCAAAGTTTTCTTTTGGCAATTTTGCATGGAGGCGATCCTAAAGAAAGGTAACTTAGCTTCCCAAATGAACTCTTTCGATTCAACTTGTCCGGTGTGCTTATGTGAGGTGGAGACTTGTCTCTATCTTGCTAAGAGGTGTGGGTGGTTGGGTGGGTTGGGGGTAAAGATAAAGAAGGAAAATGTGCACGACAGGGTGAGGGAGTGGGTGGAGGACCTGTGGAGGGAGTATACCGAGGGGGAGATGGAGAGATTTATGATGGTGTGTTGGTCGATTTGGGAAGCCCATAACAACTGGGTGTTTGAGGAAAAGAGGATTAGAGGGGAGGAGATGTTGGGCCGTGTGGAAGCGCTGGAGAGGGACGAGGCGATTAGGGTGAGTATGAGCACCGATGAAAGGGAGGGTCGGGAGAACCAGGAGGTAGAAAGGGGATGGGTGTGCCCGAGGCCGAGGTGGGTTAAGCTTAATTGCGATGCTGGGGGTGAAGGAAGGTTTGGGTACGAGAGTGGGTATTGTATGTCTAGACGAGGAGGGGAGGGTGATGTGGGCGAAGGCGAGGAGGGTGAAGGAAGTCCTTGAGGTTCGGGAAGCGGAGTCATTAGCTCTTATTGAAGCAATCTAGGAAGCGGTCCAATGCGGTTACCGGAGGGTCGAGCTTGAGACCGATTGCAAATAGGTGATTGACATTATGGTCAAGAATACCGAAGGGCGACATGAAGTTTTCGCGACCTGTGATGCAATACGTAAGAGACTTGATGCCTTTGAGGAAGTGTCATGGTTATTTATGAAACGCCATTTTAATAGTTTAGCTCATGCTATTGCTCATTTTGATTTTGACGTTGTTCCAAATATGTGTTTTTAGGAGGATGTTATACCTCCGAATTTTGTGTGTATGGTTGAGGCTGATTTGAATGGAATTCACTAAATCCCGGTTTGAAAGTTAAAAAAAACGACCTTCCATTTCTCATGCTCATAGCTAGGGATGGCAACAGGTTAGCTCTGGATCCGTTACCCTCACCTTGGACCCAGACCCGGATCCGGATCCGATAGGTCTGGGTCGGGTCCAAAGTTAAAAGCTAATACTCGTTAATAATGCAAAAATTGAACTAATAACCGAGTTTCATACTATATATCCCAAAATCTCATGAAAAATGGAACATTAAACCACACAAATTAACAATAAAATCAACAAAAACATACTCCAGAAGCCAACATTTAGCTATATGAATGTTAGAATGTATCTTTAACTCTTAAAAAGAGAGAAACACCCTTGCCATTGTTCCTTAGGAACAATAGGCTTCCTTATTTACAGTGCCCGCTTCATACTCCTTCTGCCCTCTTCCTTCCTCAGTTTTCCCTCCATTCTTTATATTTCAAATTTTCCTTCCTATTTTATCCTTCCTCTTCCTTTCCTTCACTCCCTTCTTCTACTTCCTCATGTTTTCCTCCCCTCTCATTTTTCGTGCAGATTTGTGCTCAAATCAAGCCTGATCGTGCTTGTTTTTTGTAGGATGAACTTGGTTTCGGGAACTGAAAATGGTGGGTTTTGGGAAGTAAGTACCTTGAGGAAGAGGTAAAGCATGGAAATTGAGGAGTTGATCGACATTAATGATCTATAAATGGGGTTAGCTTATCTCTTTTTTGTTGGTAAGTAGAACCGTAACAATGAAATAAAGGGACAGAAACTTGAACTGAATTGTTGACGCGCTGTGGTATGGGAGTCACTGCCTTGAAAACTATTTCAGCACGATCGTGGTGGCGATCAACAGTATTCGGTAGTTCCCTAAGGTTAACACTACAGTACCCGGAATCGCCCACTTGAAACCCGACACTTTGGAACGAACAATAACCAATATACTTTACTCATAATTTTGAGAGAGAAGAAGAGAGAAAAGGAAGAGAGGAGTGAAGATGATTTGTGTATTGAACTGACTGCCAAGACAATCCTTTTATAGCCCAAAACCGAGACAGAGAATCAGAGTAGTCGATTCTGTCATTAATCACCATTAATACAGAATCGAATTGATTATTGCTCATTACACCAGAATCAACGAACTAAAGCACTTGTTTAATTCGTCTGACTGGAGGCTAAGGATGAACTTGGACACCACATTCAAAACCGCTACTTTTCGGCCCAAAGCCTGGTAGGGCCCGCCGCAGGCGATTTCCCAAATTCCGAATCTCGAATCCCGATCCTGACCCGAGTTGAGACGGAACGGGACGGATCGAGCCGAGCGTGCGCGCGTGCGTGCGTGCGTGCGAGCTGAATTAAGCACCTCGCAAGCCCATATAAAAGGCCCCCTTCACCCACTTGTTTGAGAAGGCAAGAATAGTGCAGTATATAAACATCAGTATACTTCATTAACTCTCTTATGTGAGATAGTGGAGAAACACTTGATCTAAAAACAAGCCCCTATTTCCAACATTTTCTTCTTCCATTTTACTTCTTTGTCTCTTAATTCAGGGTTTGCCTTTTCCTTTTGTTATTTTTTTATTTCTGTTGGGTTTTTTAGTGGGATTGCTTAAATTTTTAATGAAAATTACCTGGACCGGCTGATGTTTTACAGATGATCCCATTTTAGTTTCTTAATTTTGGAATGATTTGTTGGTTTATGGTTTTTGTGGGTGAGGTGGTGATATTGTTGTTGAATTTGGTGGTGATTGTCTTTAGTGGGATGCCTTGATTTTTTGTTGGACTGCGATTTGTGAGGGTGATAGTTTTACAGATGATCCCATTTAGGTTTCTTAATTTTAGAATGTAGTGGTTTGTGGTTTTTGTAGGTGGGGTGGTGATGTTTATCGTCTTAAAATTCAGGGTCTGTTACTCTCTTGTTGTAGACAATTTGAACCTAATCTTACGTCTATTGCATAAGATATTATGCAGGAACAAATGACCCAAGCTGTAGCATGAAAAAACAGTCTAATGTGGGTATAAATGCAACCTACATCCCTGTATTTCCCGGGCCTACATTTACAATGATATTCAACACATAGTTCACTAAAAAATGTTAAACTTTTCTAACATGTTAGGAAGTTCTAGCAGGTTCAACATCTGTGTAGTTAAACTTTTCTAACACTTTGTGCACATAACGAGATTGACTTAGGCAAATTCCACCAGAGTTTCGGATAACTTTAACTCCTAGGATAACATCGGCTTCTCCTAAGTTCTTCATCTCAAATTGTGATGCCAGAAATTCTTTGGTTTTAATTACAACATCCGAATTATTACCAAGTATCAACATGTCATCAACATATATGCAAATGATTACACAACCAAATTCTAATACTTTTGAATACACACAAGAATCAGAATTATTAACCATATAGCCATTTTGTACCAAAGTGTGTTAAACTTCTCATACCACTGGTTAGGTGCTTGTTTCAGACTAAATAATAACTTGTTAAGTTTACACACCTTATCCTCTTGACCTATAACCACAAAACCCTCTGGTTGAGACATAAATTTCTTTCCTTAGTTCTCCATTCTAGAAAGCAGTTTTAACATCCATCTGATGTACAACTAAGTTATGAATGACAGCTAAAGCAATAAGAGTTCTAATAGTCGATATTTTAGTCACAGAAGAATAAGTATCAAAATAATCGATTTCTTTTGTGTAAATCCTCTAACAACAAGTCTAACTTTGAACCTTTCTATTGTGCCATCAGGTCTCATTTTCCTTTTAAAGACCCATTTACTACTAATAGGTTTACTCCCTTTAGGTTAATCAATCAATTCTCAAGTCTGGTTAGCCACAATAGAATTAAGTTTACTTTTAATAACATCTTTCCAAAAATTAGCATTAATAGATCTCATTGCTTCATTATAGGTTTTTGGATCTTCTTCTATTAAAAAGGCTGAAAACAAATTCTTCACTAGCACAAATAGCGCAACCGTGCTCAGATAGGAATGTTGTAACAAAAATAATTATTAAAAGACTTTTCAACTCTAGGTCTTTTACTCATAGGTACAAAATACTAGTACTAGCATGCATAAAATTTTGGACAGAAGCAACAGGTAAATCAGACAGATCAGGTAATGCCACAACATTTTTCTTGAGAGAAAAAACATGCTAAAAAAACTCAGCATCTCAGGCTTCAGATATGGAATGATCAGTCAATGACATAAATCTATAAGTAGAACTATTTTGAGTATACCCAATAAACACACAATCATAAGTTTTTGGTCCAACTGTAGGTCTTCTAAAGTTGGGTAAACCCAGCTTAGCCAAACAACTCCATACTCTAAGGAAACTTAGGTTAGGAGGATAGCCCTTTGATGAACATGTTTTATACCTTAGTATATCGTCCCCCGATACCCATTTTAGAGCTTTTCCTCCTCCTAAGTTATACATTTAGTGTCGATTTTGTTAGAAATTCGATACTGTCGATTCTCGTGCTATTTTGCAGGTTAGGTACATTTTCGAGCACATTTAGGAGTTATTACCCGGATAGCCGAGACGAGAATGAGAGATTCAAGGAGAGAAACGAAAAGCCGAATACAAGAAAGGGCCTTCTGGCGTGTTTCAAGGGGGTCACTCTATTGAGTCACCCCAAGGTGGACTCAAACGAGTGCCCTACATAAGCAACAACCTGGACTGCATTGAAGAGTTGAGCTGAATTTCTCTTTTTTGCCCATAACAGACGAGGAAGAGACCTTTAATGATCCACTCGATCGATCGAGTGCACCCGATCTGGGCCGCACATCATTTTCTTATTTCGACGAAGACTTGGGCCAACTTTTGAGCCCAACTGATAGAGTTTTAATTAGTTTTCCGATTCTTGCAACAAACACTATTACTTTTACTTTTCATTGACTTAGTTTAACGTTTAATTAGGAATTCTCTTATAAAACCCAAGCTTTAGTTTTACGCTCTTCGTTCTTAGATCTGCACACATTCGAATTCTTTGGTAATTGTTACTCTTAATTTCAGTTTTCTATATTTGCTTTCGTCTTAGTTAGTTTTTCGTATTCTTAGTGATTATCGCTTTTGTAATTAGAATTGATTTAACGTTTCTAGTATATATTTGTTATTGTTTCCATAGATTAATTCGTATCGTTTTTGTTCCGGTCATGGAAACAATCGACCCGAAGTGGATTCGGATCCTTTCGAATTGCGGTGTTACTTTGATGATCGTTCTGCTTTGCGATTCTCTCCTTCCTCTTACTCCGGCGATCGGACCTTCCCGGCGGAGGTGGCCTGTCATTTGCACACAGAGCGCACAGGGCTCCGGAGGTATCCGAGGGAACCCTCTCCGATGCCTAAGTCAGTCCGTGAAATGCCTTGAGGAACCTTACTCGTGAGGAGCAAGGTGGCGGTTTTTAGAGTAAGAGTCTAGAGAGAGAAAGTCTAACCGTTTTAATGTGGGAATTGACCAAGTATTTATACCTTCCACTCAAGAGGGAGGAAAAAAAAAGAGGGAAAGAGGAGGAATGAGTGGACGGGAAGGTGACACGTGGGTTCATCTCTTCCACTCATTCCCCCTTACCTTAGGCCTGGACGGAGGGGTTCTGACTTCTCCCCCTGACCCTGCCAGGGGCGAGAATGCCCTGAGGAATGGAAGGCAGGGGGACTCAATTAGCTCAGCCAGCGTGCGGTTTGACCTTGACAGGCAGGGAGGGAGTCTGCCCGGAGCTTGGAGCAGTTGAGGCCACCTTTTGGAGGCTTCTCGGCAAGGTTTTGCTTTGATGGCCTACCGAGCAAGTCTTTCTTCATCTTCGGGTCGGGCTTCCCCGGGGCCCGGATGGCGGGCGACCCGTGGCAGGCTACCGACCTCCATCAACTGGCCCTCGCCGGCTGAGGGGGAGCAGGGCTCTTCTTCAGCAGGCGATTTTTTGATTGGGATGGCGGGAGGTTGACTTCTTGAATCCCACCTTGGCATTTAATGCATCGCATGTTCCCGAGGAGGAAAGTTTTAACTGCTCTGGGCATGCAAAGAGTTGGGATGTCTTTCCTCATGATTACTTTTCTTGTAAAGTGGTCTCTTCGGCTTCGTGCCGGACTGACGATTGGCTCTTTCTTTTAAGAATGGTTGAGACGCCATTCAATGCTTTGCCTTTGCCCTTGTATAAATTCCGACTTTACTTCATCATTTTCACAACCCATCTTTATCTTCCTCTATTCTTCTTCAAAGAAAAAATGTCTTGGGTGAGAAAAACGGTCTTTCATTGTGGAATTTACGTGAACGCTCTCTGCTTCAGGGGGCGTTGGAGATTGAGGTATCCCAGGCAGGTACACCTGGCCCTTCGTCGTAGCAGACGAACACGTTCTCGTCCTTCGCGGATTTTCAGGGTGAAGCCTTCATCCAGGGCCAATAAGCGCCCTAAAAGGTCTTCTTCCCCCATAGGGCCTAGGCCCAAATGCTGTACCCAGGCAGGGGGTTGCTGTTTTAGGGGATGCTACAGATGCTTCCCCTGGCTACATCCTGAACACTTCGACCCTGACTGCCCTGACTTGGGCTCTTCCCTTGAATCAGGCCCTTCTTCCCCCTTGGTGAGAAAAAAAGGAGAATTATGGCTCCCCTGAGGGTACCAGGGTGGCCCTATATGGTGAGGATTGGGACCTGAGTAGCCGAGACTCAGGGGACAGTGACGGTCAAGGCTACTCGTCTGGTCGGGAAGCCCCGGGGAGTGAAGATGAGGGTCCTGATGACCCTTTCAAGGATTCTGGCAGCTGGGAGTTTGGGACTGGGGGTCCGATGACGGAGGCTGCGGCAGTCCTGGGGATTACTCCCCGGGTTTTGATGAAGACTAGACCTGCCCTGCATTTGCAGGCTTGATGAGCTAGAATTTCAGGCTCTTTTTGTAATGTTTTTGTTTATCCCACTTACTTTGTAATTTGAACCCTTTGGGTCTTTTAATTAATGAGAATCAGGTGGGCCTTTGACTTTCATTTGTTTGTGTTGTTTTTTTTTTTTTTTGAATGAGTGACGTCATGTAATGATTTCTCTCTGCCTTTGTTGCTTTCTCGAGGTTTCTTGGGAAGTGATGGGTGGTTGGATTCAAAATGTGTGACACGTGGGGGTTCTTCTTGGGGAAGCCCTCTGACTAGGCGGCTTTCCGTCTTCTCGTGCCTATAAAAGCATCATCTCCTCCCACATTCCCCCTTTCACACATTTGAATCCCGTAAACCCACTTTCAAACTCTCTCCTTCTTTCTGTCAAGCGCTTAAGACTGAGGAACCTTTTCCGACATCTCCATCCGGCGGCTGCTAATTAGGTTAGCCTCCTAATCCCTGTCTTCCTCATCTTTCTATTGCTTCGCTTTTCCCCGTCCCGTTGAACATCATGACCAATCACCGTGGCGCTCGTATTCTTTCTTTCGATGATCCCACGACGGAAAGGGCGGAGGGTGGGGATAGGGTTAACACTGATATTGCTTCCTCCTCTAGGGGGAAGGGTGTTAGGGTGGCTGAGGAGGGTCATTCAAGGGATAGTGGGGGCGCCAACTCCCCTGAACCTGCTCCCTTTGATGTTATTGACTGTGATGACGAGGCGCTGGAGATTGACACCTCCACAATCGCCGGCCCACTTATCCCTAGGGAGCCAGGGAGGACCTATTACCTAGATAAGACTAAGTATAGGATCCCCCTGCGGACATACCCCGTCTCTAAAAATCGGGACCTGATATTGGAAAAAGACGCTGCTGGGGCTATAGCCACCTTTTACAATTTTGGGGCGGGCTACACAATTATCATCCCTGGAGAAAGGGATACTGTGTGCAATCCCTCTGACGGCTGTATAGCCGTCTACCACAAGTGTTTAGAGTTTGGCCTACGTTTCCCTCTGCACCCCTTCCTGGAAGAAGCCTTCAGGCGTATGAATGTGGCCATTGCCCAGCTGACAGCTCTGGCGGTCAGGTCGCTGATAGCCTATACTTGGACCTGCTTGTTTCTGGGCGAGGGGCCTACCATAGACGCTTTGAGGTTTATGGTTGGCCTGCAGATGGTGGCCTCCAACGAGGGAGGGAGTTCTCCTGGGTATTTCTTTATCCTTAGGCAGAAGAACTTTTCTTTGGTCTGGCCAACCCTGAGCGGTCTGAAAGATTGGAAGGACAACTTCCTGTATGTACATAGTGCTACAGGGTGGAGGATTCCCCGGCACTTCAGGAACCATGTTCACACCCGGCTGGAAACCCGCCAGGAGTACCACCTTGGCGTTGGGGGGAAGGCCCTTGAAGTGAAGTTGACTGATAAAGAACTGGTGTTGGTTAAACGGTTCGCTTCTTCCAAGGATAAAAATGGTGTATTTGGGTCTGATCACTGGCTTCCTCACGCGGAACTCATAGCTAATGACGAATATCTGACCCGTGTGGGGCTGAACCCTGGCCTTGGAGAAGGTAGCTCGGGGATTCTGATAATAGTCGCCTTTTCTCAGCCTTGCTTTATGCCACTCACCTCTGGTAAAAAAGGGAGCTTAGGGATCTTGGCCTGAACAAGGATCTCACAGTTTCCAATAATCGTCCTCCTCTTCCATCCGGTCACAAGAAAGGTGGGCAGGCTCTGATGAAGTTTGTAAAGAGCATATCAGTCAACAGGGCAAAGTTTCCTCCTCTTCCTCCTAAACCGACTCCTTCAAAGCCTGCAGCTCCAGCTTCTGCCCCCAGGGATGTAGAGGGTGAGGCTGCTTCAGAGGCCACTCCTTCCCCTGCTAGCAAGCATGGAGGCTCTCCCGCTGGGACTCGCCCTCCTGTGGGGTCAAAACCCTCGGATTCTGAGGAAACTAGGGAAAGCAACCCCCTGATTGGCAGGAAGAGGAAAGATAAGGAACCAATGATCACTGTCCAAGTGGTAGATTTGGAGGCTGATGCCAACACACCCAAGGCTAAGCGCCCTGCTCACGATCTTCCAGGCACCTTGTTCTCAGAAGAAAATGCTGAATTCAATTTTACTGCCGGTGACAGTGTTGACGTCTCCGCCTTGCTCTCAGATTCTAACACCACGTTGGCTAACCATCTTACCAAATCCCTGGCCTACTCTACCACCCAAGTGATTCAGTTCGTTCAACATTGCTCCCGGGTATTCCAAGCTTCAGCGGAGCTGGCAGCTCTCAACCGCTTGAGCGATGAGGAGTTAAGTGCTACTCCTGGGTTTCCCCCTCCCTGAGCGCATAATGGTGATTGAGAGGGATGTTGCTCTTATTGCTAGCTTAAAGAACGAGCTGGCCAAGTATGAAGGTGAGTAGGGAGAGGCTAGAGATTAGGCCACCCGCTGGAAAGATCAGGGTGAGAAGGCTGTGAAGGAGGCAGCGAACCTGGAGGTAGAGCTGGAGCAAGCCAGAAAGGCAATTTCCGAGCTGAAGCAGGTTAGGAAGAGGGTTGCCGAGCTGGAGGACCGTCTATCCAGGGCTGATTCGCACCTTCAAAAAGCACGGGATGACCTGAAGACTCAGGGCGAGCAATGGCTTAAGGAGAAGAACGACATCATTCAGGAGACTGACTTAGCGGTGGAGGAGAACTTTAATGCTGGAGCTTCTTCCTCCCTGAAGTTTTTCATGGAGGTCATCAGGGAGATGCTTCCGGACTTCAATGAGGACGCTTTTCAGGCCCTTTATACCACCAAGAAGGATGCCATGGTTAACCAGTGCCTGAGGAGGCTCCTGGCCCTGATCAGGATGCCCCCACTGCGTAACATGCAGGGAAGTCGTCTTCTGAGGGCTGCCCCCTACCCTTCTGCACCTCTGCTTCCCTGCTAATTTTTCAATCTTTTTGCGCGTCGGGCCGTGATGTGGCCGGCTGCCGGCTAATGTAACCCTTTAACACTTTTGTATCTGGATTTTCATTACCCGTTTTGTTAAACTCTACTAGATTTGTTATGAATGCCCTTCTTTTGGTTATTTATATTATCATTGTTTTTCGAGGTTCAGCCTGACCCTGGCTTCTTGCCGAAGTCCAGGGAGCCTGCCCCCTGCCTGCCCTAGAGGCAGGTGGGGGGACATTGTATTTTTTATACAAGGTTGGGGGTTCCCCGGTCCTTGTTCGTTTTGGCACGTGGGGCCTGGCCTGACCCTGGCTTCTTGCCGAAGTTCAGGGGGCCTGCCCCCTGCCTGCCCAGAGGCAGGTGGAGGGGACTTTTTGTTTTTTATACAAGGTTAGGGTTCCCCAGTCCTTGTTTGTTTTGGCACGTGGGGCCTGGCCTGACCCTGGCTTCTTGTCGAAGTCCAGGAGGCCTGCCCCCTGCCTGCCCAGAGGCAGGTGGAGGGGACCTTTTGTTTTTTATACAAGGTTGGGGGTTCCCCAGTCCTTGTTTGTTTTGGCACGTGGGGCCAGGCCTGACCCTGGCTTCTTGCCGAAGTCCAGGGGGCCTGCCCCCTGCCTGCCCAGAGGTAGGTGGAAGACTTATTGTTTTTGTTGAGGGGTATATTTTCTCAGGGTTTTGCAACAGGGGGCCCTCCCCCTATTGCCCTCTGCTCATTTGTGTGTGAAGTGCTAATCTGAACAGACAACGAGTATAATTTCGAGAATCTTTCATTTCTTTGAAAAACCTTAAACATATGTGGTCGGAGCCGTCGACATTGTATCTTGACCGTCCTCCGCTGACTTTTCTTAGGGAAAGAGAGAAAAAAAGCTAAAAAAAAGAACTTTCAACTTTAAACGTAGTACTTCTCCAAAGTATCAGCATTCCAGTGGGCAGCCAGCTCCTGGCCTTCAGGGTTAGCAATTCTGTAGGTTCCTGGCCCCATAATCTGGGTGACTTCATATGGGCCTTCCCAATTGGCGCTCAGTTTGCCGTGCTCCCTTGACCTTCCTACAGCCTGTGTCTTTAGAACTAGGTCCTCAACCTGGAAGCTTCTTACACTTACTTTCTTGTTGTAAGCCTTTCTCATTCGCTGCTGATAGGCGACAATGTTGACGCAGGCCTCTTGCCTTACTTCTCCGACTAGGTCAAGAACCTCTGTCATTTCGGCCTCATTACTTGCCTGATTGTATTGCTGGGATCGGAGGGTGGAAATTCGTGCTTCTATGGGTAGTAGGGCCTCGGCTCCGTAGACCAGACCAAATGGAGTCTGTTCTGTGGACTCCTTTCTGGTGGTCCTAATTGACCATAGTACACTTGGCAGTTCATCTACCCACCTGCCTTTGAGCTCATCCACCATCCTCTTCAGCCCGCTTAGTATTTGCTTATTTGCTGCCTCCGCCTGCCCGTTGGTCTGGGGGTGGCAGACGGCTGAGTAGGCGACAATTATGCCATGGCTTTCCATCCAAGCCCTCAGGGGGTCGTTGTCAAACTGCCTTCCATGATCGAAGACTAATACCTTCGGCAGGCCATACCTTGTTATGATATTTCTCCATATCACCTTTCTGACCGCCGACTTTGTTACGTTTGGGACAGCTTCAGCCTCGATCCACTTAGTAAAATAATCAATCCCCACTATCAGAAATTTTCTCCCCCCAGTCGCTACAGTGAATGGACCCAGAATATCCATCCCCCATTGGGCGAAAGAGATAGGAGACAGAATTGGTCTGAGATCCTGGGCAGGGACGTGTATCGATGGGATGAACAGCTGGCACTTCCTGCATTTCTGGGTTAGGTCCCTGGCATCCGCAAGCAGGGTCGGCCAGTAATAGCCTGCCCTCAAGGCCTTGTGTGCCAGTGACCTTCCTCCTATGTGATGGCCGCAGATACCTGAGTGTATATCGTCTAGTACTTCTGCGGCCTGCCCTGCCCCTAGGCACTTGAGCAAGGGAGATGAGAATGATTTGCGATACAACTCTTCGCCAACTAGTATGAACCAGGCAGCCCTGGCCGACATTTTTCTCCTCTTGATTGGATCCTGTGGCAAGGTTCCATACTTTTTGAATTGGATGATTGGGTTCATCCAGTTTTCAGATTCTGCCTCTTCAATGACGCTTACCAATTGGCAGGGTGTGGTGGATTTTTCTTGGATTACATCCATCCACACTGATCTTCTTATGTCCTGCAGGCTGGAGCTGGCCAGCTTTGACAGGGCGTCTGCCCGGCTGTTCTGGGACCGGGGGATTTGTTTAATTTCATAAGACTTTAACCCAGATAACTCTTGTTTCACCTTATCCAGGTATGCGGCCATAGCCTGGTCTCTGGCCTCGTACTCTCCATTAATCTGGTTGGCAATGAGTTGGGAGTCTGTTGCTAGGACGAGCCTCTCCACCCCTGCGGCCTTAGCCAGATTAATGCCCGCCAGTACGTCCTCGTACTCGGCCTCGTTATTCGATGCAGGGAAGGTGAACCTGAGCGCATGCTCGAAGTCTGTCCCTTCAGGGCTGGTCAGCACGATCCCCGCTCCCGCACCATTGGCTGTAGAGGATCCGTCAGTGTATACTACCCATTCTCCGGCGGGTGGATCATCCTCTTATGAATGAGAACATTCTGCCAGGAAATCTGCCAAGGCCCGCGCCTTGATGGCGGTCCTGGACTGGTATGATATTCCTAACCCGCTTAGCTCTATGGCCCATTTTAGCAGTCTCCCAGACTTCTCAAACTTTTCTAGGACTTTCTCCAGGGGCTGGTTAGTCAGTACCATGACGGGATGGGCATCGAAGTAAGGCCTGAGCTTCCTGGCTGCAATAACGACTGCGTAGGCTGCTTTTTCGACCACTGGGTAATTCTTCTCTGCTGCCCCCAGAGCATGGCTCACAAAATAGATCGGCTGCTGGGAACCTGCCTCCTCTCTTAGAATTACCGCACTCACTGTTGAGTTTGTTACGGCAATGTACATGAAGAGCTTCTCCCCTGCAACTGGCCTTACCAGGGTGGGCAACTTCTTCAGGTGCTCTTTCAGTTGTTCGAAGGCTTCTTTCTGGTCATCTTCCCATTTAAATTGCTTGTTTCCTTTCAATATTTTGAAGAAAGGTGTTGATTTTTCGGCCGACCTGGCAATGAATCGCGCCAGGGCAGCCATCCTGCCGGTTAGGCGTTGAATATCCCTTATCGTCCTTGGCTCTGGGAGGTCTAGGACGGCCTGAACTTTCTCGGGGTTCGCGTCAATCCCCCTGGCGCTGACCAGGAAACCCAGAAACTTCCCCGAGCGGACCCCAAAAGTGCACTTCTTGGGGTTTAGTTTCATCTGGTATGCGCGCAGGGAGGAGAAGGTCTCCTGCAGATCTTTCAGGTGCTCTGCGTCCCCCTTACTCTTTACAATTGCGTCGTCCACATAGGCCTCCAGGTTTCTACCCTTCTGATTTTCAAAAACCTTGTCAACCAATCCCTGGTAGGTGGCGCCTGCATTATTGAGCCCGAACGACATCATCTTGTACTTATATGTTTCCGAGCTGGTGATGAATGCGCATTTCACCCTGTCAGGCTGCCAGAGGTATACTTGGTGATAGTCTGAAAAAGCATCCAGGAAACTAAGCATGGAGTACCCACTGGTGGCGTCTACCAGCTGATGGATCCTTGGAAGGGGATAGCAGTCCTTAGGGCAGGCTTTGTTGAGATTGGTAAAGTCTACGCACATCCTCCAGGCACCCGAGGATTTTTTTACCATCACCACATTAGTTAGCCACTCAGGGTAATCACAGCTTTCTATGAAGTCAGCCTTCAAAAGCTTCTCGATCTCCTCTTTGATGGCTTGATCCTTTTCCGCAGACATGTTCCTCTTCTTTTGCTTTACAGGGCGGGCTTCCGGACTCACGTTCAGCTTGTGAACGATGTGGGCCGGATCAACCCCCAACATCTCGTCTGCTGAGTAGGCAAACACATCCCTATTATCCCTTAGGATTTTGATCAATTCTTCCCGGTAGGAACTTTCTAGGTCAGCCCCTATAAGGACTTGCTTCCCTGGCTCTAGTTCCACCAGCATGCTTTCTCCCCCAGGTTCAAGGCGGTTTGCTGTCTACTGGCCAGCTGGGATCTCACCTTCCCTGCTGGGGGAACTGTTGGCTTTTCGCTTACCCTTTCGCTCAGTCTCATGGGTGCGTAGGGCTACGGAGTAGCACTGCCTGGCTGACTCCTGGTCATCATGCACCTTCCCCTCCATACCAAAATCCGTAACGTAGGCTATGGTTAGGGCTCCGATCGATATGGCAGCCTCAATCTCATCCAGGGTAGCCCTGCCTATCAGGGCATTATACGTTGACTTTGCATCCACAACAACAAACGATGCTCTAATATTCCTGGCTGAGGCTCCTTTTCCAAATGTCACCGGCAAATCGATGATCCCCAATGGGAGCATACCTGCTCCGCTGAACCCGTACAGGGATCCGGGGGCAGGCTTGAGGTGTCTTTTCTCTAGATTCATTTTGTCAAATACGTCTTTGTATAGCAGGTTGGTGTAGGCTCCTGTATCCACCATACACCTTCTCACAATGTGATTGCTGATGACAAGAGACAATACCAGGGGGTCGCTGTGAGGGTATACTACCCGCCTTGCATCCTGGGGGGTGATGGTTAGGGTCAGGCCTTTTGGGCTTCCTGCCCTCTCAGCGTAGCATATCTGGTTTCGTAGCTCACGTATTTGTCTTTTTTGGCTTCTCTTACTTGTCTGGCCTTCCGCGTCTCCTGACACAACATGAATTATCAGGCGGTTTTGCACTGAGCCTTCAGGCTTGTCCGCCGTCTCCTTCTGACTCTTGTGTCTCGCAGCATAGGTACTCAACCAACCATTCCTGATGAGTTTCTCAATTTCATCTTTTAGATAGCGACACTCTTCAGTGGTATGTCCAACGCAATCATGAAATGCGCAAAACTTCTTTGGATCACCCTTTGGACTACGCGGTTTACTTGGGCGGTTCCACTTGGCCGTCTCTTTCTCCAGCTCAAAAATTTCGGCTCTTGACTTATTTAGGGCCGTGTAGCTGTCAAACCTTGGCTGATAGGCTGCACGCTCCTTTCTTGGGGTGTCGCCCTCCTCAGCTCTTTGCTTCCCTGCTTCACCTTTGCTGCGCCCACCCTACGGTCCCCCCTGTGGCCTAGAAGGTCCTGTGGGGGTATCCGGCAGGCTGTGGAACTCCTCCTGCAGCATGAAGCCCTCGGCAATCTTTCGAGCTTTGGCCAGAGTTTCTTGATGGGCTCTAATCATCTGATTCTCCATCTCCCCTAGGAGTAATGAGTTGGTCAAAGCATACGCTGCTGTGGATCATCGATCTCCCTGACCTGTTGGAAGGCCAGATCGAATCTCTTCAGATAGTCCCTGACAGTCTCACCCTTATTTTGCCTAAGCGTCATTAGATAAAAGCGGGTTAGCCGGCACCTTTTGTTTCCTGCATATTGGTCCAAGAAGGCCTCGGCCAGTTCTATAAAGTAACTGATTGACCCCTGCGGCAGGTCCCTGAACCATCCTTGAGCCAGGCCCACCAAGGTGGTGGGGAATATGATGCGTGTCGTTTCCGCATTCAAAATTAAATTTATAAACACTACTAACTCTACGGTAGATAGGGTAAGTAGAGGTCGATCCCACAGAGACTGACGTTATTATCTAAGACGATTTATTATTTAATAGTATAGATATATATATAAGGGGGGGGGGGTTTATTTGTTGGTTTAAAAAATAATAATAAAAATAAAATAAAATAAAACATCACCGTACATAAATAATTAATCATAACAATATTCGAGACATGCAATATATGATATAGTCGGGTTAATCATCGATTCAATTAATTAGACTCAAATAGATCGGTAACTATTTAATCCCTTGTAAGCAAGTAAATTAACAGTTTTATCTTTCTTACTCCTTAAACTCCGTTAACCACGCAAGTTTAATCCTAACTTAATTATATCGACTCAACCATGTAAGCACGTATCAAGTCAATAAATTTAATCGCATTAAGAACACCAATCAATTGAATTATATAGAACCAGAAAGCTACAATTAAATATAACTCAATTATCATACAAAATTCTAGTAGTTAAATTAGACCAGTAAGCTGCAACCTAATTTAAAACACTATTAATTTAACAATTGACTCTTGTAAATAATCTAGGTGATCAGGCTAAATTAATAAACATGAAAACAACAGTCAATCGTGAATTTCATACGAATATCAAAGTACTAATTAAACGTTAAAACAATAACGTAATCTCATAACTCAACAATAATCGGTACATCACATGTTCGAATAACTGAAAGATTAAACTAAATAATTAATTAAACAATAAATAAATTAAATAAGATAGATAGATAGATAGATAGATACAACCGTTAAGATAAATTAGGAGTTGAATTGATCGCGTCCCGTATTAAAATATGGTTGCATCCTAACTAACCTTGGCCGTAAAGGCCAAGGCCTTCGCCCTATTGCTATGTATGTGTTTTGTGACTCCTTATTCTCTTCTTCTTCTTCTTCTTCTTCTTCCCCTTTTACATTAAAGCCCTAATGCTTCTTTTATAGTGTTGATTTTGGTCTTAGTGAAATTATTTCTTTCCTTAATTAATTGATCTCGCTCTTCCAATTCAACATCTTCTTCTTTCCTTTTAAGACCCGATTTTCTTTTCTTATTTTTCCATAATGGGATGATGATTTCAAGCTTGATTTCGACCCATTAGATGATGGAATTTGACCTGTAAATATACATACGATTTTAATAGTCTCGCAATCTTAATCCAAGTGGGTTATTACTAATTAATTATAATATATATTAAAAACTCAATTTAGCACAAAAATATCAAAAGTTTAATAATAAACCCAACTTATATAAAATAATCATTTTAACTCAAATATTACGAAAGACGACATAAAAATAATAATATTAAAGGGGTAAAAATACGCATAAATATCGACTTATCAAATTCCCCCACACTTAGTCCATTGTCGTCCTCGACAATGAGAACTCATGAGTTAAAATTAATAATCAAAAGATTAACCTTAAAAATATTTTAGACTAACCAAAATAGGTACAATCGACGACAAACTAAAAATATTTTATAAGTTAGTAAGTTAGTAAAGTTAGCGAAACAAATTACGAGTTAGATTAGCAAGTAATATATACATAAATTTCTCCTCCACTATAAACTATTCAACTAATTAATTTAATAACATATAATATTTTAAATCGCTTCTAAATCGAAATTAGAAATAAACTCATTATCCTTCCCACTTATTTAACTACCTTAAAAAAAATTGGGTAAGAATTGACTCAAGAAGACGGGTTTCAGCAGTTTAAGGTCTTAGGTGAAGGGGATCTACTTTCGGTACATTACTATTACCAGTTCAGTACGAGGATCGTTCTCCCGAGCACATAAGGCAAACTAGACACCCCGTCTCACTTTTTCCGCTCTTATTCTTGTTTTTTTTCTTTTTCTTTTTCTTCATTTTTTTCTTCATTTTTTTTTATTTTTTTTTTCAATCAAATTTTTTTCTCTTTTTTTTTTTCATTTTTTTTTCCAAGATCGAGTGACCCATGTAGCGAGCTTTCAACCAATCACTCCCGCCCTTCCGGACAAGTCATTAGGCATTCTCCCAATCCCGTTAGGACTAGGTTCCCCTCGGATTTACTAACTCGAGTCACAAGACCGACTCACTCACTTTTGAGGCATCTAATCTTTCTTATAGCCCTAATTAGGAGTCACCTACGAAAGTAAATTAATTAAAACAAGACCGGCTTACCGCTCGTACCTCCAGAGTCAACGAAAAAAGATAGTTAAGGTAGCTAAAACAAATGGTATTCTTTATAATTTATTTGTAACTTAAATTTAAAAGAGACTTAAAATACCATCTATTATCAAATTAATTAATCCACATCTAATCGGGAGGAAAAATAAATGCATACACAAAAACGAATTTTTAAGTTAGTAAAAGTAAAGTTAGTTAATAGTTTTTTTTTTGAAAAAAAAAAAATTAGATTAGAATTTGTCGTCGACTTCCCTATTCTAGTTAGTTGAATAAAAACAAAAGGTTTTTTAAATAATAAGCACCATTTTTTTTTAAATTTTCCAAAAAAAAAAAAAAATTCCAAAAGAATTAACTTTTCCATTTTTTTTTTCCGTAAGAATTAACCACTCCCCCACACTTAAACTTGACATCGTCCTCGATGTCAAAAATAGACATTGAGAACTTAAACATTAAGCATATAATAAGAGGGTGGAGGGACTTAGCGGATTCCAATTATTCGGTAGTTGGTGATATCATGTTACTTGGACGCCAAAAATATCATTGTTCACTTGTTTTCCATGCTCCAAGCGAAATAATCAACCCGACACCAACTCAAAAGTCTTTTTATAATCTGCAAAATATAACATTGATCAAGGAAGTGTAGCACGAGGAAACAAACACACATATCATCGATAGGGAAAAAAAATAATTAAAAAAAAAAACTATAATAATCAAATTAATAAATTAAAGATTTTTTTGGGCAACCGACACTATTAACATCCCCTTACAAAGGTTGCGAAACTCAGGAGGCACTTAAGCCGACTCAACTAATAAAACAAAAATATACTAGTAATAATAAGGGTAATAATAATAATAATAATAATAATAATAATAATAATAATAAGCGGATAACGTCTAAGACAATAAACAATCAGTCCCCGGCAACGGCGCCAAAATTTGATGCGTGTCGTTTCCGCATTCAAAATTAAATTTATAAACACTACTAACTCTACGGTAGATAGGGTAAGTAGAGGTCGATCCCACAGAGACTGACGTTATTATCTAAGACGATTTATTATTTAATAGTATAGATATATATATATATAAGGGGGGGGGGGGTTTATTTGTTGGTTTAAAAAATAATAATAAAAATAAAATAAAATAAAACATCACCGTACATAAATAATTAATCATAACAATATTCGAGACATGCAATATATGATATAGTCGGGTTAATCATCGATTCAATTAATTAGACTCAAATAGATCGGTAACTATTTAATCCCTTGTAAGCAAGTAAATTAACAGTTTTATCTTTCTTACTCGTTAAACTCCGTTAACCACGCAAGTTTAATCCTAACTTAATTATATCGACTCAACCATGTAAGCACGTATCAAGTCAATAAATTTAATCGCATTAAGAACACCAATCAATTGAATTATATAGAACCAGAAAGCTGCAATTAAATATAACTCAATTATCATACAAAATTCTAGTAGTTTAATTAGACCAGTAAGCTGCAACCTAATTTAAAACACTATTAATTTAACAATCGACTCATGTAAATAATCTAGGTGATCAGGCTAAATTAATAAACATGAAAACAACAGTCAAATCGTGAATTTCATACGAATATCAAAGTACTAATTAAACGTTAAAACAATAACGTAATCTCATAACTCAACAATAATCGGTACATCACATGTTCGAATAACTGAAAGATTAAACTAAATAATTAATTAAACAATAAATAAATTAAATAAGATAGATAGATAGATAGATACAACCGTTAAGATAAATTAGGAGTTGAATTGATCGCGTCCCGTATTAAAATATGGTTGCATCCTAACTAACCTTGGCCGTAAAGGCCAAGGCCTTCGCCCTATTGCTATGTATGTGTTTTGTGACTCCTTATTCTCTTCTTCTTCTTCTTCTTCTTCTTCTTCTTCTTCCCCTTTTACATTAAAGCCCTAATGCTTCTTTTATAGTGTTGATTTTGGTCTTAGTGAAATTATTTCTTTCCTTAATTAATTGATCTCGCTCTTCCAATTCAACATCTTCTTCTTTCCTTTTAAGACCCGATTTTCTTTTCTTATTTTTCCATAATGGGATGATGATTTCAAGCTTGATTTCGACCCATTAGATGATGGAATTTGACCTGTAAATATACATACGATTTTAATAGTCTCGCAATCTTAATCCAAGTGGGTTATTACTAATTAATTATAATATATATTAAAAACTCAATTTAGCACAAAAATATCAAAAGTTTAATAATAAACCCAACTTATATAAAATAATCATTTTAACTCAAATATTACGAAAGACGACATAAAAATAATAATATTAAAGGGGTAAAAATACGCATAAATATCGACTTATCAAATTCCCCCACACTTAGTCCATTGTCGTCCTCGACAATGAGAACTCATGAGTTAAAATTAATAATCAAAAGATTAACCTTAAAAATATTTTAGACTAACCAAAATAGGTACAATCGACGACAAACTAAAAATATTTTATAAGTTAGTAAGTTAGTAAAGTTAGCGAAACAAATTACGAGTTAGATTAGCAAGTAATATATACATAAATTTCTCCTCCACTATAAACTATTCAACTAATTAATTTAATAACATATAATATTTTAAATCGCTTCTAAATCGAAATTAGAAATAAACTCATTATCCTTCCCACTTATTTAACTACCTTAAAAAAAATTGGGTAAGAATTGACTCAAGAAGACGGGTTTCAGCAGTTTAAGGTCTTAGGTGAAGGGGATCTACTTTCGGTACATTACTATTACCAGTTCAGTACGAGGATCGTTCTCCCGAGCACATAAGGCAAACTAGACACCCCGTCTCACTTTTTCCGCTCTTATTCTTGTTTTTTTTCTTTTTCTTTTTCTTCATTTTTTTTTATTTTTTTTTTCAATCAAATTTTTTTTTTTTTTTTTTCATTTTTTTTTCCAAGATCGAGTGACCCATGTAGCGAGCTTTCAACCAATCACTCCCGCCCTTCCGGACAAGTCATTAGGCATTCTCCCAATCCCGTTAGGACTAGGTTCCCCTCGGATTTACTAACTCGAGTCACAAGACCGACTCACTCACTTTTGAGGCATCTAATCTTTCTTATAGCCCTAATTAGGAGTCACCTACGAAAGTAAATTAATTAAAACAAGACCGGCTTACCGCTCGTACCTCCAGAGTCAACGAAAAAAGATAGTTAAGGTAGCTAAAACAAATGGTATTCTTTATAATTTATTTGTAACTTAAATTTAAAAGAGACTTAAAATACCATCTATTATCAAATTAATTAATCCACATCTAATCGGGAGGAAAAATAAATGCATACACAAAAACGAATTTTTAAGTTAGTAAAAGTAAAGTTAGTTAATAGTTTTTTTTTTGAAAAAAAAAAAATTAGATTAGAATTTGTCGTCGACTTCCCTATTCTAGTTAGTTGAATAAAAACAAAAGGTTTTTTAAATAATAAGCACCATTTTTTTTTAAATTTTCCAAAAAAAAAAAAAAATTCCAAAAGAATTAACTTTTCCATTTTTTTTTTCCGTAAGAATTAACCACTCCCCCACACTTAAACTTGACATCGTCCTCGATGTCAAAAATAGACATTGAGAACTTAAACATTAAGCATATAATAAGAGGGTGGAGGGACTTAGCGGATTCCAATTATTCGGTAGTTGGTGATATCATGTTACTTGGACGCCAAAAATATCATTGTTCACTTGTTTTCCATGCTCCAAGCGAAATAATCAACCCGACACCAACTCAAAAGTCTTTTTATAATCTGCAAAATATAACATTGATCAAGGAAGTGTAGCACGAGGAAACAAACACACATATCATCGATAGGGAAAAAAAATAATTAAAAAAAAAAACTATAATAATCAAATTAATAAATTAAAGATTTTTTTGGGCAACCGACACTATTAACATCCCCTTACAAAGGTTGCGAAACTCAGGAGGCACTTAAGCCGACTCAACTAATAAAACAAAAATATACTAGTAATAATAAGGGTAATAATAATAATAATAATAATAATAATAATAATAATAAGCGGATAACGTCTAAGACAATAAACAATCAGTCCCCGGCAACGGCGCCAAAATTTGATGCGTGTCGTTTCCGCATTCAAAATTAAATTTATAAACACTACTAACTCTACGGTAGATAGGGTAAGTAGAGGTCGATCCCACAGAGACTGACGTTATTATCTAAGACGATTTATTATTTAATAGTATAGATATATATATATATAAGGGGGGGGGGGTTTATTTGTTGGTTTAAAAAATAATAATAAAAATAAAATAAAATAAAACATCACCGTACATAAATAATTAATCATAACAATATTCGAGACATGCAATATATGATATAGTCGGGTTAATCATCGATTCAATTAATTAGACTCAAATAGATCGGTAACTATTTAATCCCTTGTAAGCAAGTAAATTAACAGTTTTATCTTTCTTACTCGTTAAACTCCGTTAACCACGCAAGTTTAATCCTAACTTAATTATATCGACTCAACCATGTAAGCACGTATCAAGTCAATAAATTTAATCGCATTAAGAACACCAATCAATTGAATTATATAGAACCAGAAAGCTGCAATTAAATATAACTCAATTATCATACAAAATTCTAGTAGTTTAATTAGACCAGTAAGCTGCAACCTAATTTAAAACACTATTAATTTAACAATCGACTCATGTAAATAATCTAGGTGATCAGGCTAAATTAATAAACATGAAAACAACAGTCAAATCGTGAATTTCATACGAATATCAAAGTACTAATTAAACGTTAAAACAATAACGTAATCTCATAACTCAACAATAATCGGTACATCACATGTTCGAATAACTGAAAGATTAAACTAAATAATTAATTAAACAATAAATAAATTAAATAAGATAGATAGATAGATAGATACAACCGTTAAGATAAATTAGGAGTTGAATTGATCGCGTCCCGTATTAAAATATGGTTGCATCCTAACTAACCTTGGCCGTAAAGGCCAAGGCCTTCGCCCTATTGCTATGTATGTGTTTTGTGACTCCTTGTTCTCTTCTTCTTCTTCTTCTTCTTCTTCTTCCCCTTTTACATTAAAGCCCTAATGCTTCTTTTATAGTGTTGATTTTGGTCTTAGTGAAATTATTTCTTTCCTTAATTAATTGATCCTGCTCTTCCAATTCAACATCTTCTTCTTTCCTTTTAAGACCCGATTTTCTTTTCTTATTTTTCCATAATGGGATGATGATTTCAAACTTGATTTCGACCCATTAGATGATGGAATTTGACCTGTAAATATACATACGATTTTAATAGTCTCGCAATCTTAATCCAAGTGGGTTATTACTAATTAATTATAATATATATTAAAAACTCAATTTAGCACAAAAATATCAAAAGTTTAATAATAAACCCAACTTATATAAAATAATCATTTTAACTCAAATATTACGAAAGACGACATAAAAATAATAATATTAAAGGGGTAAAAATACGCATAAATATCGACTTATCAGAATATCTTGCACCAAACCGCATCGTCGGCGTCGTACATCCCCAAGTGACTTTCATATGCTGCCAGGTGATCCTCCGGGTCGGTAGTTCCATCAAACTTGACAAAAGGCATTTTAATCTTAGGGATGGGATGCCCCTACACTTCAGGGTGAAGTGGGGTTCTGGTAGGTCTACCCACCATTTTCGACCTGCTCCCAACAGTGTGGTAACCGTAGTCGTCCCATTTGCCAGGGGTCGTTTTCCAACGCTAGGGGAGCGGTGCCTGGTAGGTTGCCTACTCATAGCTTCATCCTCCCTCGTAGGGGAGTGGTGCCTGGGTCGTATTTTCTGAGGCGGCTCGAGGTTATCATCCTGGCGGTGCCTTGATCCCAGCGGCTGTCCATGGTTGAGCCTTGATTGTAGGCTCTGGGACAACCCTGGGGCTCGTTGTGACTCAGCCGGTGTTAGATTGGAAATGACCCCGCCCTGCTTTTCCCCCAGACGCCTTGAAATAGGTTCCCTGGGCCTCATCCGCTCCTGGAGGTCTTGGGATAAGCCTATTTTTTCAACAGCCGATGTGGACTCAGTTGTATGTATGGAGAATGCTTGTTGTTGGGCAGGTTGCTCTCAGTTGCCGGCGGTGATGCGTTTCTGGGCCTGCACATACCCCTGGCAGTCTTTCTCGCCTTTCTTTGGACATTCCTGGCAGTGGTCCGCTTCGTGCCTCCAGCCCCTTCCGCACTTTCGAAGTGAAGGTGCCTGGGGATCATCGCGATCCTGCCCACCAGGTCCTCCGGAGTGAATTCCTGATTGAGCATTGCTGAGAAGAAGGCTGCAGTCTGAGCAACCTAGGCAGGGGTGAGGTTTAAGCTGGGCCTCTGATGACCAATCTGCCCAGCTGCTACTGTAGTCTCCTTGTTGGGCGCCCCTTGGAGACTAGCCCGCCCTACTCCTGGGATTGTGGCCGTGGGCGTTATCTCCGTCAGGGGCATGCCGTATAGGGGGATCACCGGTGGTACCGTCGGACCCGCCCCAGAGCTGGCTTCAATAATCTCAGGCATGTTTTTGACTAGTTGATTTTTGTGGGTAACTCGTGAGCACAACCGAACTATCCCCACAGACGGCGCCAAATTGTTCCGGTCACGGAAACAATCGACCCGAAGTGGATTCGAATCCTTTCGAATTGCGGTGTTACTTTGGATCGTTCTGCTTTGCGATTCTCTCCTTCCTCTTACTCCGACGATCGGACCTTCCCGGCGGAGGTGGCCTGCCACCTGCACACAAAGCGCACAGGGCCCCGGAGGTGTTTGGGGGAACCCTCTCCGATGCCTAAGTCAGTCCGTGAAAAGCCTTGAGGAACCTTAATCGTGAGGAGCAAGGTGGCGGTTTTTAGAGTAAGAGTCTAGAGAGAGAAAGTCTAACCGTTTTAATGTTGGAAGTGAGCAAGTATTTATACCTTCCCCTCAAGAGGGAGGAAAAAAGGGAGGGAAAGAGGAGGAATGAGTGGACGGGAAGGTGACACCTAGGTTCATCTCTTCCACTTATTCCCCCTTACCTTAGGCCTGGACGAAGGGGTTCTGACTTCTCCCCTTGACCCTGCCAGGGGCAAGAATGCCTTGAGGACTGGCAGGCAGGGGGACTCAATTAGCTCAGCCAGCGTGCGGTTTGACCTTGACAGGCAGGGAGGGAGTCTGCCCGGAGCTTGGAGCAGCTGAGACCACCTTTTGGAGGCTTCTCGGCAAGGTTTTGCTTTGATGGCCTGCCGAGCAGGTCTTTCTTCATCTTCGGGTCGGGCTTCCCCGGGGCCCGGATGGTGGGCGACCCGTGGCAGGCTACCGATCCCCATCAGTTTTCATCATGTTTAATTGCAATTCATTCATTGTTAGTTTTAGGGGTTTTTCTAGATAGTACCCCCGAGTTTTTTTCGAATTCTATGAGGTACCCCTTCGATTTTCATAACACATGTGGTACCCCTGAGTTCTATACTTACGTGCTTGTCGTACCCTTACTAACTCTCTCCGTTGAATTTTTGACAAATGGCGTCGTTAACTGTTGAGGTGGCAGATTAAATATATAATACTAAACCCTAATCTATATAATCAAACTAACTACCTAATTTATCCTTTAATTAATCAAAACAAATCTTACTTCCTTTAAAACAAATCAAAACCATCAAAACCTAATTCTCCTTTCTTACTTGCTCTACTTGCTTGTTCTTCCCATCTCCACCTTCGACATTCTCTCCAGCTTTTTCGTCAACACTGTTCTACAATTGCAACTCGAAGACCTGCTGAGGTATTACTTGTATCTTATTCATCTCTGTCGTATAACCCTATTGTTGTTTTCTTCTCTTCAATTTTGATTCTCATGGTGATCTGGTTTTGAATATTCATGAAATCGTCACGTCACCCAGTCAATTATGCATGTTATTTCTAGTAAAAACTGAGTCTTGTAAGATGGATATTAACGTCCTTTTCGATTTTAAATTGTTTATCCAGTGAAGTTTTTGTATTTTATCTTTAATTTTGCAATCTGTGCTCATTAACTAAGTATTTTGATATTTTCTGGGTTTTATTTCCAGTATGGATGAAGCGGTTTTGCAAATGCATTTGTTGGGTCGTAAAGTTGACGTTGTGATTGAGGATATAGATAGGTGTTTACTCATTGATGTGTATAATGACTAATATGATGAAGCAGAGAAGGTTAAGATGCCATTATCCACCCACCCTTCTTTAGGATATAGTTGGAGAATGGGTCATGCTTACTTAAGGGATGATAAAGACCTAATGACAATGTTTGCTAGGAAAGCACTTGATGAGCCTTTGGCTATATGGATAGATTCTGAGGAGCTTCCATGTAATACTTTGACTATATATGGCTAGGACTTTTAAGGCTTTCTAATATGGGGGAAACAACAAAGGTTCAAGAAATTGTTAATATTGCTAGGAGTAAGCCAAGTCCTCCTAAGAGATTATGAGGAGCATCCATGTAATACTTTGACTATGGCTAGGACTTTAAGGGTTTCTAATGTGGGGGAAACAACAAAGGTTCAGGAAGTTTTTAATGTTCCTAGGAGTAAGCCAAGTCCTCCTAAGAATCAAATTAGAAAAAACTTGTAGTTAGGAGAAACACTAGGTCAGCCAATGTTGTAAGTGAGGATACAAATGCAACTACAACTACCCTTGAACCTAGTATAGAAGAACCTAAAGGTAGTGCCACAAACATTTCTACAGTGAGAACCCCTAGAAGAAGCTCTAGGTTGAACCAATCTACTGATTTAGGTGAACCATTTGAATCAACGCAATTCATACAAACCACCCAACCCATTGTGACACAATCACCATCCACTTCCATTGAACCTACTGTGACACCATCCACTGCCATTAAGCCTACTGTGACACCATCCACTGCCACTAAACCAACTGTCACAGACTCAGCAGTCTGGTCAACCAAGAGTTAAAATGCCCAAAACAACAGCCTTGGGGAGGGGCCTTTTTGTGGCTAAGTCACAGAGGGACAATGTGGTGGAGGGAAGTACTAGTAGGCCTAAAAGGGTAGAGAAATCATTGGTAGTACAACATGATAGGAATACAAATGATGATGTTGATGAGCTGGATGAGGAAGGGGAGACTGATAGCTCTTACAATATCTTAGATGATGAGAATGATGTCTTAGGAGAGGGTGATGAGGGGGATGTAAGTGGTTTAGAGGATGAGGACAATTTGATACTCTCTAGCCTTGAATTCATTGATGATGGATATGCACCATTTTCTGAGAATGACTGGTCAGGTGAGGAGGGAGGTAGGGATGGCAACGGACCGGATCCGCATGGAACAAAATCCAGATCCGCACCCCTAGTAGCGGATCCGACGGATCCCAAAAATGCAGATCCAGATCCAGATCCGCGGATCCAATTTCTTACTTAAATTCCACAAATTTTTTAATTAATACGTATTTGCGACCATATTAATTTTCATAATTTTACAAATAAAATCGAATATAAAGATTCATAATCAAAGATTAATAAACCAAAAGAAAAAAATCTTAGAAATAACAAAAAAAATACAAATTAAAGTTCTAATTTTTTTATTATTGTTACTTTTTTAATAAAATGGATTTGCGGATCCGGATCCGGATTTACTTATTAAGATCCAGATCCAGATCCGTTTAAAAATAGCGGATCCGGACCCGGATCCATATCCAACGGATCTCATAATTTAGGATCCATATCCGATCCGTGCGGACCGGATCTTGTGGATCCGAATCGGATCCCGGATCCGTTGCCATCCCTAGAGGGAGGGTACTATGGTCAGGTTACAAGAAATGGTGAGGTATATCAAGACCCTGACTTTGAGGTAATTAGGCTGAGACCTTGGATGTTATTCATGGACAAGGAGCATTTGATGGACATTGTTAGAGATTTCTGTGTCCAAAAAGGTTTCAATTTAGTTGTCTAGAAGTCTGACAATGTCAGGTTTACTGCTGATTGTGCCACCCTAACATGTCCACGGAGAATACATGCTAGTGTTCTTCTTGATGGTATTACTTAGGCCATCAAAACTATTAGGAACCCTGAACATGACTGTGCAGGTGTTAGGACAAAACACCCTATGGCTAACTGTAAGTGGGTGGCCAAAAAACTTATAGAGGACATTAGGGCCAATCCAGACATCCCGGCAAGGAGTGTGCATAATCTTTTAAAGGAGAGATATGGGATACAAATGACAAACTCTAGTGTCTACAAAATGAAAGACATAGCTATGAGAGAGATCAATGGTGGCCATGATGAGTCCTACAAATTGCTTCCTAGATATTGTGAAATTCTTAAGGTAAACAATGTAGGTAGCGTGGCTAACTGTGTTTGGGTACAAAAGGAGACACCAGAGAGAGCACTCCAGTTCAAGAGTCTTTTCATCTTATTCAGAGCAATGACAGAAGGTTTGATTAAAGGTTGCAGAACCTTGATTGGTGTTGATGGTACACATTTAAAGGGGAATTATGAAGGTGTGTTGTTGTCTGCAGTCACTCTTGATGGTAACAATGAGTTATTCCCCATAGCAGTTGCAGTAGTGGAGTAAGAGAATAAGGACAATTGGTCCAATTACTTTTGGCACCTCAAACACACTTTGAAAGATAGTGGCAGAGATGATTGGACCATAATCTCAGACAGAAAAAGGTATGAAATGTGCTCTACTCATTTGGTTTTCATTTTTTCCTTCCTTGATGATACACATTCACTTAAGATGCACACTTTTTTAGGGTGTTGAGCCTGCCCTAGATGAAGTATGGCAGACTGTAGTAGAAGGTATTGTGGAAGACACTTGTGCAAGAACTTTAAGGCAGAATATCCAGGGCTACTTATGCACAAGCTATTCTAGGGTGTTGTCAATGTGACCTCCAAGTTTACTTTCAAGAAAGCTATGGAATAGTTTGTTCAACATGGTGGTTTAGGAAGCATACCATGGTTTCTGGACCTAGGGGAGAAGGAGTTATGGACCAAACATGCCTTTGATATAAAACACTTCAAATTTTGTTGAAAGTTTCAACGCAACACTTGGAATACATCGAAGCAATCCTATATTAAGTCTTCTAGAAGGTGATAATCATTTTGGTATAATGTAACTCAATAAAATGTATGCAATAGTATTCTAATATGTGATAAATCATATAGGTGTAAGAAGAGTAGCCATGGTGAGGCATGCAACCAGGCAACACATGGTTGATTCCTGGCCTAATGACGGAGTGTGCCCCAACATACTGAACATGCTAAGAGTATTGACTAAAGACTCCAGACATGTTCGAGCATACTACTCTGGAAGAGGAAAGTTTGAGGTACATGAGGGACATTCTCACTTGAAAGTGAACCTGAATGATAAGACTTGCGCTTGTGGAGCATGACAATTATGTGGAATACCATCTAGGCATGCAATTAGGGCAATACTTGATGCTGACAAAGACCCATCTCATTTTGTAAGTGACTGGTATTTTGTGAGAATGTACAAGGAGGCATACAGTCTATGGATCTCTCCAGTTCCTGATTCACATCAGTGGCCTGAATCTGACCAACCTTTATTGGAGCTACCACCCATGAGAAGAGTAATAGGAAGACCAGCTAGAAACAGAAGAAGGGAACCAGGTGAGCAAAGAAAAGGCAAAAGGTCAGTTTCTATTAGATGCAAGAAGTGCATATGCTTCGGCCACAACTCGAAGACCTGCAAGGGAGGCTACACAGCAGGAGAGGGATCAAATGCAAGGGAAGCAGGGGAAGAACAAGTCCAAGAGAGCTAAAACTGAGCCATCAGTACAACTGACTCAAGAAATTGATGGTAGTCAAAGCCAAAGTGTATGGAGGACAAGGCAGGCAAAGAAAAGGAAGACCAAATGAAGCAATTTAATGGGTTAACATTATTGATGTTTAACAGTTGTGGTGTAACGTACTTTTGTCGTATTCTGTTAAAATTGAATCTCTAGTTATCAAGTACTTTGTCATTAGTACCATCTCTTTTGAAACACTTGTATGATGGTCAACAATGATGCCTTTTGAAACACTTGATAGATGGTTAGCTAAGATGAACAAGAATGCCATCTCTTTTGAAACAGTTGGAAGATGGACAAGAATGCAATGATTTTAGCTTCGTCTTGGTTTTTACAGTTGGCTTTATCAGTGGAAGAATGAATTTAAAAGGACAAGATGATTAACATTTGTAGACACCTAGATTTGGACCTGGTGGCTGCAGAAGTGTCAAACAAACACCCGATGACGATAGGACTGCAACGTGACGTGAGTTCGCGATGTTTTAGGTAGTTTTTCTATAGAACAGATCAAATAAATTACTCGAGCAAAATAAACAAGCATGATGGCGGCCTTAATCGTGTCGTTACGGTCGCATAGACACTAATTAGA
Organism: Agrostemma githago; assembly: GCA_958450325.1. Lineage (NCBI taxonomy): Eukaryota > Viridiplantae > Streptophyta > Magnoliopsida > Caryophyllales > Caryophyllaceae > Agrostemma > Agrostemma githago. The sequence continues at coordinate 36,654,320 of OY288262.1, forward strand.
GTCAATTCTGACACCGGGACCCCGAGTCGGTCCCGAAACTCAAACTAAGTCAACACCGCGCCAAGCGAACCTCGGGATGAACACCCGAGGCCCACTAAACCCACGGCGCTAGGTCAAGCCGCGGGAATTCTTAGGCTCCAAGCTAAGTATCACGCTCCCCTCTCTCGGTTTTGGAAAGTATCAAAATCGTATCTTCAAAACTCCAACCGCCCCGCCTCACGCGCCTAAGACTCCCCGCGCCTAGGCCCAGGCGCCTGAGTCTTGGTACGCTCCTACTCAGGCGCCCATATGGGTGACGAGAGCCAAAAACACATATAAATACCTCCCTTCACCTCATTCACTCGACACACAATTCTCATCTTTTCTTCTCCCTCTAAACTCTCGCAAAGGGCTCGCACTCCGACACCCGAGGCAAACGATCCACTCGATCGTAGTTCTGATAAAAAAAGCGACATCGATGCTACCTCTCACCTTCGAGCACCCCACTCGATACCGAGGTGCCTGTGTTCGACTAGCTCAAGTCTAGTAACGGAGTTATGCCGGATTAGCCGCAGAAACAGTCCATAGCAAGGAAGCTCTGCCGGAGTAGCCGCAGGAGAGGGTCAAACAGTAACGGAGCTCCGCCGGAATCACTGGTCAAGCTAGGAAGATCCGCCTGTTGATCGAGTCGTCACTAGGTTGTCATCTAAACAAAACTTTCCATATTCGCACTTTCTATTACTATGCACTACGATAACATTAGATGTGGTCACTAGGCCCACAAACACTTACTAAAATACGTAACGTCCCAACTTCAACCGCAAACATCAAAAGACACTAAATAGACCCGAGTAATTCCGAGATCCGTTCTCAAACTATCTATACATCGTGTCCCGTTTAGTGTACACTCCTAGGGTGCAACTCCTCACTATGTGATTTACTTACATTTCGCATTTACAGTTCTTCGTTTGATTTATTGCTTTTATGACGTCGTAATCGCATGCTAAATCACCTAACACGGAATTCAAAACGTAAAATAACTAAAATTGAACAAAGTGATGGTCGGGTTCCATATTAGTCCCGGTGCTCGCCTTACCAGGTTCGACGCATCCCTATTAATACCGAACCGACGCATCTTAAGCAGAATACCAGGTAAGGTATACCACGAGAACGATTAATATCCGTATTATCGCGTTAAAACTGATTTGCTAATACGTATAATACTAGTACTCTCTACTCTCCTATGTGCATCTTTTCATGGCCTGCCTGTCACGTGAAATCGCATGCAAAGAATGTAAACACAACTACTTTGACTACAAAACTTACTTGTCTTTAAACAACCGACGTAGAAAAAGGTATAGGGTTAAAACAACGGATGTTACAGTATTTCCACCACAACAAAAGAATTAGGAAATCAGCCCACCAATTGATTAGTAGAGGCCGCTATAGTGTGGGCGGGATTGGGTGTTGACATCTATCGGATGTTGGCTTCCCAATACGTACCCTCACCCCTTACTCAGAATCGACGGTTTCCGGATGTCCGAAACCATTGGCAATGAGAGTCATTCCAGTCATAGAGTGCTTAAGGGTACAAGTCTTTTTCTTTAGGTCCCGTGCCACTCAACTTTGAGCCGGCAAGGGATCAAAGTTGACTCGAACGGTTTCCGAGTCCCCATAATTGACTCGGTGGCGACTCCACAAATCGGCAACGAATTCAGTTCACTAAAAAGGTCGCCTTACCAAACAAAACGGCCTTTAAACATTTATAACCAAGACTCGATCGATTCCCAAACGGAAACACGGGTGCCCCCACCCATCTTGTACAAGTCCGGATCGTCATCCGAATCGAGGTCCGACACTTTGCCCCGTACGCGAGATCGGACTGGCCCCCGGCAGGGAGGGGGCCGCGTGGGTGGCCGCCGCCGCACGTTGAAAACCAGGTCGGTCCCGTGCGGGCGCTCGCGGTGCGCCGGGCGGCACGGACGGACGTCCACAGTTTGGCGACTCCGCTGGGGATTTGGAAACAAGTTTCCAGTGGTGGTGTAACTTGAACGAGGTCGGTGAAGCTCATCTCTTAGTTCCTAGTTGTGGTCACTACAAGTTTTGGCCCTAAAAAGCCCACCCTAACCGATATCAGGACCAATCGACCTCTTCGCGGTAAGATCTTTAGGGACACGCGGAGAGATCCTCGATCGACGCTCCGAACGCCTAACGCGTACCCTGCGGGAATAATAAGCGGATAGTTCCGAACGGACGGTATGACACTCATCTCCCCAGATCATTGTCAATGCCTAAGTAAAGACTATTCGTGGGCGGTAGCCTACCCTAACCTACCCGAGTCTGCATCCTGCATGAGTGTATGCATTCCTAGTTATGTGTAGCGTGTTTGAACAACTCAACCCAAATAAAATACTAAAAAATCTGGATTCAACCACGCCAAGATATTCAACTGCACCCAATTCCGCTTTCGATAAATACCTCATCTTTTCAAAACAACCTTGTAAACACCGATACTACGGTCAAGTCATGATTTCTAAAAAGAAAAAAAGAAACATTTTTAGACGCCGTTGTCATGGCAAATTTTACACTCGATGTTTTCAAAGAAAAAAGAAATACATTTTCGAACGCCGTCACATGGCTAAAATAAAAACTATCAAAACAACGAATACCGTTAATGCCGCCGAAACTCCCAATTAAGGGGATCAAGGTACACCTAACGGTTACATTTCATTTTCAAAGAAAAAAAAGAGGTTTTTTTACACACATATGATGCGCGTCGAATTGTCGCCTATCCAACGCGGTCAAACAATATTTATAAACTCCGAAATACTACTACGTAGTAGCGGTAAGTCGGGATCGATCCACAGGGATGGTCGAGGGGTAGTCGGTCAAGTCAAAGTCTAGGAGTGATTGGGTCGAGAAGGGGGGTTTTGGACGAGTTGAACTAGACTAACTAAACGAGCTATGGAACTAAGGTGAGAAACTATTAATGGGAAAGGCGTTAGGGAGAGTCGGGGAGTCGGAATTAAGGTAAGGGTGCCATTGCAAGAATTATCACAAGATGTATAAGGGAAGTGCCACCTTTCGGTTTCCCTGCCAACCAAGTCTAAACCCGCTTTCGCGATGGATAAACCAAAGTCTCTAGACGGAACTACCCAAACCCCGAGTTTCCCCATATTGATCCGGGTGAGTCAAGTCAACCTAGGTGATCAAGCTAAGTCAATCAAGACACAACAATTCCAATCAAGACAAATCACCCTCAAATGCAATATTCTCACAAGATAAAACCTTTATCTAGAATTCCTCCTCCCCTAGCCCCCTTACAAAGATCTACTCACTAATCATGGTAAACAACAACACTAAGATGATCTAAACAAGACAATAATGAGAAAACAACATTAAATCTGAACTAGAGATTACAGAGTGGAAGAGAAATATACCAACTATGAAGATCTACAAGAAATAAGAAGATTGCATAAATAAATGTTGAATCTTTGATGGAGAGAATGAAGAACTTGTCACTAATTCTTCAATAAAACCACAAATCTTCAAATAAACTTGATATAATCTTCTACAAACTTGAAATCTAGAGAATTGTTAATGAAAATTATGTAGATCTACTACTAAATTACTAGTAAACTACTAGAATTTTAGAGAATTACTACTAGAATTACTACTAGATTGTTCTACTAAGAGGATGATGTAACTACACTAACCTAAGGAGGCACACTTAAGGCACAAATTGAAATGTAACCCTAGGTTATCTATATATACTAATCCCTTAATGGGTCACACAATCTTAAAGCCCATAATCTAATCCTTGCCCATTAGTGAGACTTTGTCCTTTGAGATGAAACTTTGCCTAATGAGTCTTCATAGGGTGAAGTTTTACCCTGCGGTTGACGACATTAGCACCACCGGGTGAAATTTCACCCGGTGAGATTTTCTTATCGAATCGCCATTTTTGGCGCTTTTCTCCATCGGGCGAAATTTCACCCGGTGGGCGAAATTTCGCCCGGTCGTTTCGCCCGGTCATCTCATAGGGTGAAATTCACCCTATGAACTTTTTGTCCAAAATGGCAATCTGGGGAGGAACACCGTCGGGCGAAATTTCGCCCGGTCAAATTCTCATCGGGTGAAATTTCGCCCTGTGACTTTAGAGGGCCATAACTCTTTCGCTTGATCTCCGATTGGGGCGTGTGATATGTCGTTGGAAATCTAAGAAGATATGCTTTCACCTACAACTAGAATTGCTTCGATCCAAGGTCTAAAACTCTAGATATATCCATTTGAAGTTCGACCTCTCCAGTGAAGATGCACAATGGACTATACTTTTTCCTTTTTGCTCAAGGTTTCACCTCTTGGGTTTGGACTTTGGATTTTAAGTTGTGTGCTTTGCTTTTCGGACGGTTTCCCTCTCTATCTCATGCTCATAGGAGCTCAGACACGCTTTTGGTCGAAAATCCTATCAAAATAGACAGAAAACTACCAAAAACACGTAAAATACAAAACAGAGACGCTAATGCGAGAATTACTCAAAATACGGCGATAATCGCACTTTATTCTCGCAAAACGAAGGAAAAACGGGTCTAAATGGGAGGAAAAACGGTCCAAATTTGGCACACAACAATTCCCCCACACTAAACCGTTGCTCGTCCTCGAGCAAAGATCAAAAAAGAAATTAGCTACTACTTACTAAGCTAGACTATGCTAAGCCGATACGAGGCAATTAACGGGCCCGCTCCGTCCCTTCAACTCACATCGGAATACCTATGAGGTAAGGTACTCCCATGCAAGGCAAGTTGGGGCTTGCTCAAAATGGTGGATACGACTAAACACACAAAAACACATAACACGAAAGAATAGACGCATCCGAAGCAAAATTAAAACACCGAATCCCTCATCGAGACGGCGGGGAAAGACACCGAAGACTTAATTAAAACAATCATAAACATTCCAAGATAAATCACCCATGTAAACAAGGACCAAAGCCTAATACTATGACAATCAAGCAATAAAGATGTTGATAACTTAGCCTAGGTTCTTCTAGTCTTCTAAAGGGGTACTACGGGGCGTATAACGGAGTGGAAAAAGTGAACCATGGATTCGTTCGACACTTTAGGTAGGTGCAGTCCCGCTCCCTTCGGCTAAGCCAAGAGGGTTGTTCCAAACTCGAATTTCCTAAATTAGCCCAAACAAAAAGGTGGAGTGTTTACAATTATTGGGTGGATCGACTCATCACCGTTATCTTCCTACCTCGGGACTCGGTCCTCTAGTTGGCACTTCACGGCGATGAATCGATCTAAGGGCTTTTTTTTTTTCAAGGAGACATTTTTGACGATACGATTTTTCATTTGAAGCTCCTTTTCTTTCTCCTTTTTTTCCTTTTTCATGTTTTTGTCATGTTTTTGTGCCCTTTTTCTCTTGCTTTGGTTTGCCCTTTTTTGGATTTTTGATGTGGTTCGAAACCAAGTTTTGAGGTTATTTTTGTGTAAACTTATTGTGGTGATGTATGGGTGAAAGGATAAATAGGTACCCGGAAACGCGTCCATCCCCGGATAACCTACAAAAAATGGAGAATTTGGACTAAAGTTGTAATGGTCATTCGAGCAAGGTCACCTAGAAAACGGGATGCGGGAACCAAGGCCTAACTCCTCCATGGGTGGTCAAGGTGGTCAAATGCAGACCCCGAAGTAAACCTCTAGTAGAAAAGGTGGACTCATAGCTAAAGGATCAACAAATTCATTGCCTAAGAGTCATTCTACTAGACTAAGGTCCAAAATCTTCAATGGGTTATCTACAATGGAATGTAAACTCTTGTAATAAGTTCGTAATCGGGTTTTCGAAAACTTTTAATCCTAGACACACTATAAAAAAGCAAAAAGAACACAAGAAAAAGAAAAGGCAAATAAAAGAAAACACGAGTAAAGTCATGCACTTCGTACTCCATCGACATTCAAGCACAAAAATCAACCACAACACCCCAAATGCTCATCTCTTCGAGAGAGCCTCCCAATAGCAACAACCTAACTCCTCTACGAAAGTAAAGAAGAAAGCGAAAAGGAAGGAAGTTACCTAGCAGGTTGCTTCCATAACACTTCAAATTGTGCTATCAAGGTGGTGGTTATCCTGTAAGAGTAGAGAACAAGACTATACAGGGGACACGAAAACATAACGAAAACGAGAAAAGAAAAAGGGAAAAAGAAAAGGAAAATAAAAAGAAATTTTTTTTGGTTTTTCGAAAATTTTCAGTTTTTATGGTTTTTTGAAAGATTTTTGAAAAAAAAAAGGATAATAGATCCCTCCCCCACACTAAAACTGTGCATTGTCCTCCATGCACGAGTAGGGGAAAAGATCAAAAAGGATGGAAAAAGAAAAAGAAAAATAAGAAAAATCTTTTTGGATTTTTATAATTTTAAAATGTTTTTGGATTTTTCGAAAAATTTGAAGAAAGAAAACAAACGAAAAGAAAATGATAAAAGGGTGGCGGGCCTAGGTGCAATCACATCACTTAGACCCTAGCCAAGTGACTAAGAAAATGAGAATAAAAGAAAAGAAAAGAAATTAAAAGAAATGATGAAAAGTGGGCTTAGGTGTAGTCACATCACCTAGCCCGGATTAAGAAAAATTTGAGAAAATGAAAAGAATTTGAATTTTCAAAAGGTCAATGGCGTAATCACATCGCCTAATGACCGGGAGCAATACCAAGGCCGCTTTGGCCGCAACAATCGATCAATGGGACAGCTGACAAAGTTATGTTAGAGATAAATCAATCACAATGACAATAGGATAAAAGGAACAAGAACGAAATCAACCAAAGGACATGCAGTTATAGATGATTAGAGACTCACCGACCCAACCCACACACAAATACACAACACACACACACCACCGACTCCGGGAGAGGGTCTAGTCTGAGTGATCGACCGACGCAAATGAAGCGCTAGGAGACCCATAGAAAAAGGGTATACCCTCGGAGGATGGCTCGGGAGAAAACTCCTCCGGACCGTTGCTAAGTGAGAGGGCAAAGTCGGATTCAATCTCACATAGGTCATAGATCGTACGACCTTTGGGCAACTTATAGTGTGCATACTCCCAAACTCCCCTTCCTCCCGACTCAGTCTTGGTCAGTCGGAATTCACCGGGACCCAAGGATAGGTCCCAATTTTTGTGAACATGGATAGTGGTTCGGTGTGTGTTCGGAACTATTAAAGCTCTTCCACAGCTAATGTAGACAAGGCGCTAATGAGGTACATGAAAAATCCAAGTCGGAAAATAGGCCTCGTCAAGCCATATGGAATCGTCTAGTGGGGTGAGGTGGTCGGTCGAATAACCCAATTTGTTTGCAATTATGGTCACGAGACCTCCACAATCTAAGGAGGGGCGTTGGGTAACAATGATACGATGGAAATGAAATGCCACGACAAGTGGTAGGTCTAAGGAGTTAGGGTTACCCAACAAAGAGTCACAAATCAATTGCAAGAGGAACTCGCAAGTAAGGTCTTTATAGGTGAAGACCGTGAGGCTAAGGAGCTTGCTAGTTCCAGTCTTTGACGATAACTCTTTAATATCGTTTACTATCCCTAGATTGGTCATTGTGTGGGTACAAGGCCACCTAGTGCTCTGAAAGATCTTTTCAGAGAAGGTTCGAGCTAGAGAAGTAATAAGATAAGGCAAATTTGTAGGCTTAGAAGACTTAGAAGATGTAGAAGATCTAGAAGGTGCAGAAGTCAAAGCCATACCTTGTTTACGAGCGGCTCGCCTTGCTTTTGTCTCCATAATAATAGATTTGCAAGAATATTCCCAAAAACATTAGCTTCACCTCTTCAAGCACCCCAAATAATCATCAAAGATGGGATGGAATGGAGGTATGATTGTGGTTGGGGTATGGAAGGTGGTGTTTAATGAAATGAGGAGTGATAAGGTGAAATGAAAGTGAGGTGAAGGTGATATAAATAAAGGTAGTTGAGGAAGGAAATGAAAGTTTTTAAAGTAGATTGTAAATATTTGGTGTTTGTGTTTGGAGGGAAAGTTATGTGGGATATTTGGGAAGGAGGGAATTGATTTTTGTAGTGAGAAAATATGTTATAGGTGATTGACGTTCAAGCTCATGCCGCCGGGTGAAATTTCACCCGGTCAAGCACTACCGGGTGAAATTTCACCCGGTGGTATTCCGTCATGAAAATCGATTTTGCCAACTTTTTTCCACCGGGTGAAATTTCACCCGGTGAAAATCTCACCGGGCGAAATTTCGCCCGGTGGTATCTTCATTAGTTCTGGCAGATCTGGCAATTTTTCGTAGGGCGAAACTTCGCCCGATCAAATCTCACCGGGCGAAATTTCGCCCGACGGTCTTGTTTGCTTTCTTTTTCTGCCTTGCAATTCCATGGCTCTTCAATAATCACCTACAATTTCAAATAACGGTACGACTCACATTACATAATCAATATCTCCCACAAACATGCTTGTGGTCTTCAAATTAAACTCCATAACTTCTCCAAAAGCTTGATCTTCATCCAAATAATTGCTCCAAGATGAAATCCAAGTCCATCCATTGTTCTCAAGATAACAAAGCTAACAAACACAAAGAAATATGATACATATATACAAGGTGGTTGTTGAGGATACCACCAAACCTACATCAAATTGAGAAGGGGTTAACCAATGCTCCCCAACAGGAGCTCACCAAGTTTCTCGGTAACAAAGGTCTCACGAACGTGACTGGCATGATAAATCTTTAAGCGTTGTCCGTTAACCATAAACTTCCCGGTTTTCGGGCTTGAGATTTCAATTGATCAATATGGTTGCACCTTGGTCACCTCGAATGGACCCGGCCATTTCGATTTCAACTTACCGGGGAAGGACTCATTTGAGTTTTCAAGTAAATAGCAATTCAATGCTCTTAGAAGTAGATCAAACAATCTTGCATGGAACTCAAAGAAATGACAATATGAAGCATTGATGCACAAAGATAGCACATAAACATAAGAGGTCAAAGCAAATAATAAAGTATCCATCATGCCTCTATGTTCAAAAGACGCTTTCATGTCATTGTTAAACTCCTTATGTGAGTGAGGAAGGAATATCAAAGAGGATGGAGGATATATGGTGTAGGAACCATTTAAGTCTGGCTCAAATGAGGCTTGTAAAGAGGTAAGGAGAGACATTTTATCAAGAAGGTGAGGGTAAAAGAAGTCATCCTTAGACAATGCCTCAATAATGATCACATTAGAGCTCTCCTCATTCTTTCCATTATCACAAAAAGTCTCATACTTCTCAATAAGGTGGGTCTTAGGAGCTTCTCCACAATTCGCTCCATCATCAAGCATCTCACCCTCTTCACTTCTAACTCCCTCTATCATGCGCTCAAATAGAGGATTATGCATCGCAACCTCACATAAGCTCTCAATTGTCGGATTTTCAAAGGTGTTGGTCATGGAAAGCTCAATAGGCTTATCACAAATAGTTGTAGGTATGTCCTCAAATTTACTCTCATCATCAACAAAGTGGGGGATGCAATCATTCTCAAGGGAAAGAACGGGGTTCTCAACCTCTATTAACACACAATCATCATCCCTCTTCATGTCAAGAACATCACAAGACATACTCACAATTTCCTCATTATAAGGCTCATCAACATCCTCAAAATTATCAACAAGAGTCTCCTCAATAACCTCATCACCAACACATCTCCTACTCCTAAGATTATCATCAAGTGTCACATTTAAAGGCTTGGAGCTCATATCATGTTGCATAGAAGAGGAGATAATTATCTCAAGCACATCATTATTACAAGACACATTGACATCATCACAATTCTTACATGACCCCATAGAATTATTATCAAGAGCATCATTATCAATCAAATGTAATGGAGGATCATGCACCACACATGTATTCAAAGGGAGTGGGGGAGCATGTTGGGATTGAATAATATGCACATCATCTTCTTCATCCTCTTCTTCTTCTTCATATATTATATCCAAATTAGAAAGGGGTGGAGGTGAAGAGGAAGAATTAAATTCATGTTTCACATCATCACAAATGGCATAGGGTGAAGAATCATGCAAATTATTCACAAAAATTATAGAAGAGTTAACAAGAGAGGATTGAACATTCCAAACAAGAGAGGAAGATTCAACTCTCCATTCTCTCAAAGGTGTCACTCTCCCATATCCCTCACGGGCATCGGTTCTAGCCACTTTCTCAAGCAATAATCTCGCCTCATCATCTCCTAATGCATAAAAGTTATCACCGGCCGAAGTATGAATCAATTCTCTAACATGTTCAAGCAAGTTGTCAAAGATTATTGTAGTGGTTAGCCAAACCGGAATCCCATGGTGTGGGCAATATGTCAATAAATCTCGAAATCTATCCCAAGAATCACTTAAACACTCAAACTCACCTTGTTCAAAGGTAAGGATCTCTCGTCTAAGTTTATTGGTCTTGTGATATGGGAAGAAGTGGTTTAAAAAGGCTAGAAAAAGTTCATCCCAAGTACAAAATGTGTTAGGAGGATAAGAACGTAGCCATTTCTTGGCTTTACCTCCAAGGGTGAAAGGAAAAGCTAAGAGTTTAAAGGTGTTGATTGGCAAACCATTCTTCCTCGCAACTAAACAATTTGTATGAAATTCCGTAAGGTGTTGAAGCACATTTTCATTAGGCATTCCCCAAAACATATCTCTTTGAAGCACCGTGATAAATACTTGATCCAACTCAAATTTCGCTCTATCCTCATCTCTAATGGTAATAGGTGAGGTAACCATGTGGTCATAGAGTCTACTATGGTCGGGTAAGGCCGTCATGAGAGACATAAAAGGGATTGATCAACGAATGAGATGAATGCAAGAGACAAGCAATACGAACACCAAGAAGCACACAAAAAGACTAACCTTTTTATTTTATTTTTTTATTTTTATTTTTTAAATTTCTTTAAATTTTTTTTTTTAATTTTTTTTTTACCAAACACAATAAACTAAAACTCGACTAACTGATCACCGTCCCCGGCAACGGCGCCATTTTGATGCGCGTCGAATTGTCGCCTATCCAACGCGGTCAAACAATATTTATAAACTCCGAAATACTACTACGTAGTAGCGGTAAGTCGGGATCGATCCACAGGGACGGTCGAAGGGTAGTCGGTCAAGTCAAAGTCTAGGAGTGATTGGGTCGAGAAGGGGGGTTTTGGACGAGTTGAACTAGACTAACTAAACGAGCTATGAAACTAAGGTGAGAAACTATTAATGGGAAAGACGTTAGGGAGAGTCGGGGAGTCGGATTTAAGGTAAGGGTGCCATTGCAAGAATTATCACAAGATGTATAAGGGAGGTGCCACCTTTCGGTTTCCCTACCAACCAAGTCTAAACCCGCTTTCGCGACGGATAAACCAAAGTCTCTAGACGGAACTACCCAAACCCCGAGTTTCCCCATATTGATCCGGGTGAGTCAAGTCAACCTAGGTGATCAAGCTAAGTCAATCAAGACACAACAATTCCAATCAAGACAAATCACCCTCAAATGCAATATTCTCACAAGATAAAACCTTTATCTAGAATTCCTCCTCCCCTAACCCCCTAACAAAGATCTACTCACTAATCATGGTAAACAACAATACTAAGATGATCTAAACAAGACAATAATGAGAAAACAACATTAAATCTAAACTAGAGATTAGAGAGTGGAAGAGAAATATACCAACTATGAAAATCTACAAGTAATAAGAAGATTGCATAAATAAATGTTGAATCTTTGATGGAGAGAATGAAGAACTTGTCACTAATTCTTCAATAAACCCACAAATCTTCAAATAAAACTTGATATAATTTTCTACAAACTTGAAATCTAGAGAATTGTTGATGAAAATTATGTAGATCTACTACTAAATTACTAGTAAACTACTAGAATTGTAGAGAATTACTACTAGATTGTTCTACTAAGAGGATGGTGTAACTACACTAACCTAAGGAGACACACTTAAGGCACAAATTGAAGTGTAACCCTTGGTTATCTATATATACTAATCCCTTAATGGGTCACACAATCTTAAAGCCCATAATCTAATCCTTGCCCATTAGTGAGACTCTGTCCTTTGAGATGAAACTTTGCCTAATGAGTCTTCATAGGGTGATGTTTTGCCCTGCGGTTGACGACATTAGCACCACCGGGTGAAATTTCACCCGATGAGATTTTCTTCTCGAATCGCCATTTTTGGCGCTTTTCTCCATCGGGCGAAATTTCACCCGGTGGGCGAAATTTCGCCCGGTCGTTTCGCCCGGTCATCTCATAGGGTGAAATTTCACCCTATGAACTTTTTGTCCAAAATGGCAATCTGGGGAGGAACACCGTCGGGCGAAATTTCGCCCGGTCAAATTCTCATCGGGTGAAATTTTGCCCTGTGACTTCAGAAGGCCATAACTCTCTCGTTTGATCTCCGATTGGGGCATGTGATATGTCGTTGGAAAGCTAAGAAGATAAGCTTTCACCTACAACCAGAATCGGTTCGATCTGAGGTCTAGAACTCTAGATATATTCATTTGAAGTTCGACCTCTCTAGTGAAGATGCACAATGGACTATACTTTTTCCTTTTTGCTCAAGGTTTCACCTCTTGGGTTTGGACTTTAGATTTTAAGTTGTGTGCTTTGCTTTTCGGACGGTTTTCCTCTCTATCTAATGCTCATAGGAGCTCAGACACGCTTTTGGTCGAAAATCCTATCAAAATAGACAGAAAACTACCAAAAACACGTAAAATGCAAAACAGAGACGCTAATGCGAGAATTACTCAAAATACGGCGATAACCGCACTTTATTCTCGCAAAACGAAGGAAAAACGGGTCTAAATGGGAGGAAAAACGGTCCAAATTTGGCACACAACAACATACCGTTAACACAACCGAAGCTTCAATTAATGAAGTCAAGGAATCCAAAACGGTTACATTCTCGAAACACTTTTCACAACACACCACCATTTATTGTCGAATGCTATTTATTGCAACCGACGAACGTGGATCTCTCGTTTTAAAGAAAAAAAACAACTTTTCTATAAAAAAACACTATTCACTACCTAAACCCTTGACAAGGATTTAGTCACACCTCTAAAGCACCACACACATCCACTATCGAACTAGCTAATTAATAGTAGTCTCGATAAAAAAGTCACTTCGTTATTTTCAAAACCGGTCCCCCTGAGGACCGTGTTCATTTCAAAAAAAAAAAGAGAAAAACATTTTTTTTTTGCATTTTACTATCATCGGATTCCCGACACACATACAACAACACACTTTCACACCACAAACGATGTCACCACACCATTGTCACCCTAATCTTACAAAATCATTTTTCAAAAAAAAGAAAGAGAAGACTTTCCTTCGCGAGTACCGGTCGTTTTCGGAAAAAAAAATCCAAATTCTTTGGTCCTGAGCCGGGATCGCGATCAATCTCTTACGTCGTACAATCATGTGATTAACTGTCCGTGTTAGTTACTAGGATCACCTCTACTCGAGGTCTTACATTTCGGGTCGTCTCATTTCGAGAAGTCCTCTTTAAACCTCACCTCCGAGGTTTGTGTCAAATAGTCTCGTTCCAGAGACCTAAATTCGTTAGGCGTTTCGCCGAATACACCAAAGAGTCTAAAGCACTTAAGTCCCTAAACCCGTAACCGTATACACACGCGAGTCAAGGGTCTTATTTCCGTGTCGCTCAATTACAGACACTCCACGAGTCTTTAAGCCGTGTGGTAGATCCATTCTCATTAATACCACCCCTTCCAGTCATGTCAGGAGATTCAAGCATGGAAGCAAGTAACCATAGTGGGAACAACGCCGAACAATCTAGGGATAACACCGTAGGAACCCTAGATAACCTGATCTGGGATTTACAAGCCACCATTATCACGGTGAACGCATCCGTAAATAGCATAGACTTTCGCCTAGGCCATTTGGAAGATAGGACCTAAGATGAACACCACAACCGGGTCCTTAACGAGGTCCTTTTAAATTCCACCCTGCTAGGTGGGGCACTCGTCGGCATCATCCCTAGTGATCCTGTTGCCCTACCTCAAGATGACACCCTCCAATCCGCTATGAACCACATAGATTTCCTCGAAAGTCAAATGCGCCTAAACCAAGGGAACAACGTTCACCTCGAAAATCATAGGAAATTCGAAATGGTGAATGACCAATTACCCGAGATCTTTTCCCTAGCTGACATACCTAAGTTCAAAGGAACCAAGGATCCCCTCAATCATATCCGAGTCTAACACCCCCATTTGTTCGGGAGACTTAACAAGACATCCTAAACAAATACGAGTGTTACCATCTCGGTAAACCGAGGTAGCAGACATCATTACTCACAATAATATAGTGTCCAAACGTACAACTTAATAATAAATTATAAAAATTCAGTCTTCAAACCAAATATTAAAAAGTATTCATAATGGTCCAGTAAATAAGATGGAATATGAACGATCAGGGTCTATACTACTCTGTTGATTTTGCACTCTGCCCATCCTGTAAATAGCATCCCGAGTCAAAAGCACACTCCATCAATCACCTGAATACATCCCTGCTCCTCAAATGACCATAACCGTCAAGTGGATCGTCACAGATACATCAGAAATACACACACAAGATCAGTTTACCATAACATTAAACAATATTAGTACAATCCATATCATCAATATCATCATTCTTATCATCACTATCGTGACCGCAGTCACGCCCCGTCGGTCCAAGTGTGCACACCCCTCCTAGGCTCTCCTAGAAGGAAACATTAGGGAAGGTCCCGAGATCAATCGGGCCTAGCTAGTCCTAGCTAGCTTCTCTCAATCGGTACACAACCGCAATCTCAATATCATCATTATACCATTATATCATACAATATGCAAACATACAACGTAAACTGAGTAAGGATAACCTTACCTAATTAGTAGGTCACCACTACGTCGCTAGTAGAATTCACCACAGAATTTCTACGAAATCCGAACCTAATAAAATATTATATACATGAATTAATATTGATAGTAACGTGTACATATATATATAAAATGGAATTGGTTATGCATTGTAAAATAACATGCACTACCTAAAATTAACCTAAGATTAGCCTGCCCACGTGAACTACCCTACCTAATAAAACATGAACAACCGAGTACAATAATAATATCACCATTATATATAGAAACAATTAGATATCACCATTATAGAAATGCTACAATAATATCCTATTGTAAAAACATGGCGCATTCATTTTATAAAAAAACCCACTGTAAAAACATGAACTAGCCCACGTAATTAACAATAATAATATCCTACACCACTTACAATAAACAACCGACTATTCACTATATTACTCGACAACCTTACGCCGACGATAAAACCAATAAAACAACCGACAATGGCCGTAATATAACAATATCCCGCGGATGATAACAATCGTACACCGACGATAACACCAATACACGACGACAACAACCCGCTACTAACAGCCTCACGTCTACACTACTCCATAACTATCCCATAACGACACCAACCATACGACCCAACTACCGAGCCACAAAAACCCGACAATCCATATAACCCGACAATGAAAACAGTACGCCACTATAATTCTATAATAGTACGACAATGAAACCGACAATGTCAACTCCGACACGATGTATCGACACTAGAATTCTATAACGGTGCAATAAAACGAAAAGGAAGTAGTGTGACATACCTAAACTGTGTGTACGATCGACTCTAGTCTATCGACGGTCCGACGGTCCGATCCGACTCCTAAGTTTCTCCCTTTGCTTCCTCTTCGTGCGGCGGTTTGTGTATGATGGTGTGTCGGTTTGTGTGTGTGATGGTATGACGGTTTGTGTGGGTGATGGTATGATAAGGATGTGTGCATGATGTAAGGAGTTTGGGTCGGTTGACTTAAATAAAGAATAAGATATGGTATGAGTAGGTCATGTATCACAAATCTCACGCATGATATTAAGTGGGCCCGGGCCATATTCCTTGACTCGGGTTTAAAACAAATGATCTATTACGTATTGACCAAAATATAAAATATAATTAATGGTTCCGGTTGACCTATACCGTCTTGACTCGATTTGACTCACTATAAAACACGGGTATTACAATCTACCCTCCTTATAAGGAACTTCGTCCCGAAGTTCGCTCCCTGACAAAACACGTCAATGGAACTCCAAGGAACTAACCTACTAATAATGAAGCAATAAAACTAGATTTTCTATACGATGAAAGTTTAAGTATATAGCATAAGTTGGGTTGTTAAATCCTATCCTCCTTAAAGATAAGGTTACGTTCCCGTAATCGAAGTAATTACCTGATCGAAGAGATGAGGAAAACGTTTTTGCATCGATGCTTCTGTTTCCAAGGTGGCCTCCTCGACGTTGTGATTAGACCACAAAACCTTGACAAGAGCTGTTTCTCTTCCCCTGGTTTTCCGAACTTTTCGATCTAAAATTTCCTTGGGAACCTCCTCATAAGTAAGAGAATCATCTAACTGAATAGCCTCGAGTTCAATGATGTGGGATGAGTCACTCAAGTATTTCCTCAACTGGGAAACATGAAACACATTATGGACTTTATCGAGAGCTGGGAGAAGTGCTAACCGATACGCCACCTCCCCTATCCTATCCAAAATTCATACGACCCAATAAACTTTTGACTCAACTTGCCCTTCTTCCCGAACCTCATAACCCCTCTCATAGGTGACACTTTGAGAAATACCTTGTCACCCACAACAAACTCAACCTCGCGGCGGTGGAGATCAACATAGCTTTTTTGACGATCTTGTGCTACTCGCATCTTCTGTCAGATTATATGTACCTGCTTGATCATCTCCTGAATCATGTGGGGACCCAGCACTACTGCGTCAGCCTTCTCGTCCCAACATACCGGGCTCCTACACTTCCTCCCATACAAAGCTTCAAACGGGGCCATATGGATGCTAGCATGGTAGCTGTTATTGTAAGAGAACTCAATCAAATCCAGTCGATCCTCCCACGAACCCCGAAATTCCAAGGCACAAGCCCGCAACATGTCTTCCAAAGTCTGTATGGTTCGTTCTGTCTGACCGTCAGTCGCGGGGTGAAAGGCTGTACTCATCTTCAAATGTGTACCCAAGGATTCCTGCAGCTCCTGCCAAAATTTCGACATGAACCTCGAATCACGATCTGACACAATGTCCTTAGGTACTCCATGTAATTTCAGAACATGCCTTCTATAAGCCATTGCTAGCTCGGCTTTACTCCACGTATCCTTCATTGGCACGAAGTGAGCCGACTTGGTGAGTCGATCTACTATCACCCAAATCATATTATTCCCCTTTGGGGTTCTCGGCAAACCGACAATGAAATCCATGGAAATGGAGTCCCACTTCCACTCAGGTACCTCTAAGGGTTGCAGCTTACCCTGTGGTCGTTTGTGTTCACTCTTGACCTTCTGACAAGTCAGACATCTGGACACAAACTCGGCCACTTCTCTCTTCATGTTCTCCCACCAGAATGTCTTCTTCCGATCCTTATACAACTTGTCCCCACCCGGATGTACCGAGTAAGGACTACAATGCGCCTCGGTCATGATTTTCCTCCTTAAATCTCCTCCTTCCGGCACCCACCACCTGTCATTGAACCTAAGGCTCCCGTCTGGGTAAATGGTGAGATTTGAGGGTTCAACTCTCTCAATACTGGCTCACCACATTAGATACTTCTGATCCAGAAACTTCTCTTCTCATATATCGGCGTACAACTCGGGTTGAATCGCCAACTCCGACATTGCTTCCCCTTTTCTTATCACATGAATCCCCATCTGTTGCACTTCATTCCTTAGCCTCAATCTGGACATATCCAAACTCAGAGAATGCACTGATTTCCTGCTTAGAGCATCGGCCACCACGTTTGCCTTTCCCTCGTGGTATAAAATCTCCATATCATAATCTCCGATTAACTCGATCCATCGCCTCTGCCGCATATTCAACTCCTTCTGTGTGTAGATGTACTTCAGACTCTTGTGGTCTGAAAACACCTTGAATGTTGCCCCATACAGATAATGTCTCCATATTTTCAGAGCAAACACCACAGCCCCAAGTTCTAGGTCATGAGTTAGGGTAGTTCTCTTCGTAAGTCTTCAACTGACGTGAAGCATACGCAATGACTTTCCCATTCTGCATCAGTACACAACCCAACCCATTTTTCGATGCATCATTGTACACCTCAAAATTTTCGCTCCCTTCGGGTAAGGATAGGATTGGCGCTGTAGTCAGACGCTCCTTTAAGGTTCGAAACGCCCTCTCACAGCTGTCATCCCACCTGTACTGAATCTCCTTCCTCATAAGGTTAGTCAATGGTCTTGCTATCTTTGAGAAGTCCTTTACGTACCTTCGATAGTACCCGACTAACCCTAAGAAACTCCGAATCTCTACCACATTCTTTGGCGCCTGCCACTTTGAGACAGCTTTGATCTTGCTCGGGTCTACAGATACCCCCTCTTTCGAAATCACGTGTCCCAAAAATGCGACCTTCTCCAACCAGAACTCACACTTTGATAACTTAGCGTACAACTGGTTGTCTCGGAGTAGTTGCAATACGATCCTCAGATGCTCTGCATGCTCTTCCCGGTTCCTTGAATAAACCAGGATATCATCGATAAACCACAAACTTGTCCAAGTAAGGTCGAAAAACTCGATTCATCAGATCCATGAAAACAGCAGGAGCATTTGTTAGACCAAATGGCATCACCACAAATTCATAGTGGCCATACCGAGTTCTGAATGCGGTCTTAGGAATATCTTTGTTCTTGACCCTTAACTGGTGATAACCGGACCTCAAATCAATCTTTGAAAAGATACCAACCCCACTCAGTTGATCGAATAAATCATCAATACGAGGCAAAGGGTACCGATTCTTCACAGTGACATTGTTCAGCTCCCTGTAATCGATGTACAGCCTCATGCTCCCATCCTTCTTCTGCACAAACAAAACAGGAGCACCCCACGGGGATACACTTGGTCTGATATACCCCTTATCTATCAATTCCTCCAACTGCTTCTTCAACTCAGTCAACTCCTTGGGCCCCATGCGGTACGGTGCCTTAGAGATAGGCCCCGTCCCTGGCTTCAACTCAACACCGAAATCAACCTCTCGCCTTGGTGGTAACCTCGGGATCTCCTCCGGAAATACGTCTACAAACTCGTTCACTACAGGTATTGAATAGGAAGACAACTCTTTGGCCCGAGTATCCCGTACATGGCACAAGAATAACGGATTGCCCTTCTTTAGATGTCTCTTCAAGGTGATGGCTGCTATAATTTTCACGATAGGCTTTACAGCATACCCCCTATAAGATACTCTAATGCCCTTTGGACCTTTTAAGGACACTTTCTTAAGATTACAATCAATCTGGGCTCTAAACCGCCCCAACCAATCCATCCCCAGGATAATGTCAAAGTCATCGACCGTTTGGTTCGCAAGAAGGTATGAGGTTGGAATCAGGAATCATATCAGGGTGGTATGGGGTTGAAACTTAATACCTGATACATAGTGTTTGGTTCATTTCTGGAATCAATTTCATCTTCTTACCTTGTGCTTGGATAAAAAAAATAGTGGAATCAAGAATCAATTTTTTTAGGACTTTATTTTTTTTTTGAGATCTTTTATGACTTTATTAGAATAATCCATATACTCCGTATTAATTAAAAAATACAATAACAAATAGGAGTGTTAATGTAAGTATTGAGAAAATAAAATACTAAAGTAGAATTCAAATTATAAAATTTCTAAAATAAAATAAAAAAACAATTCAGATAAAGATTCAATACAAAACTAATTTGGAGTGTAATTCAACAAAGATCAAAATTTCAATTATTGTTCCACAACAATGATTCAATATAAATTTTAATAATTTAGAAAAAAAAAACTATTGTAATGAAAAAATACATAACAATTTTTGTTACATGGATTAAAGGATGAAATAGGGAGATAAAGGTGGAGATAAAGATGATTTTCATGTGAGTGTGATACTATGACTTGCAATTGACGGTGGAGAAGAGAATGAGAATAATTGAAGTTATTTTATTTTGATACCTAAGAGCTTGGTATGAGCCATACCCACCTCCACCCAAGGGTTTCTAAAACCCATACCTTGTGGGTTTGAGGTATGGGTATCAACATACCAAAAATGCTAACCAAACACAAGGTATGGGTTTAGACCCTTTCATACCCATACCTTATACCATAATTTATCTAACCAAACAGCCCCTAAGGGAAACTCTATTAAATTAACTGGCAGGTCAACTCCCTCAACTATTAAAGACACATCTCGAAAGACCCTTGTACACCTAACTGACTTCCCCGGGGGTATGATTACATCATCAGCTATATTTCAAAATCTACTAACCCTAGACTCGGTACATGGTTACAAGCTACAAATGAATGGGTTGCCTCGGAATCGAACAAAATAAAAGAAGGTTTCGAGTTAACGAGAGAGGTGCCCGTGATAACTTGCGTGTCCTCCTGAGCAGCTTGCTTCCCCATAGTAAAGAGTTTTCCTGTATTCTTACTATCTTCAGGCACCCCATTAACAGATGTAGTTGGTCCAGCGGCTACAACTGACTGGTTAGTGCTTCCCGACCCCTGATAGTAATTCCCCTGTTGCCGATTCCAGTTCCCCTGTGATCGGTTCCAGTTTCTCTATCGTGGGTTCCCATTTCTGAGGTACCGATTCCCATGGTTAACATTGCCTGAAGTTGTTGAAGGAGCGGAGTAAAAACCCCCTTGACTCAAACCCCCATTCTGCTTCGGGGTAAAACATTCATAGGCACGGTGTCCCGCTATCCCACAATTGTAGCACGTGACGGGTTTTCCATTACAATCCTTACCGGGATGGTTGCGGTCACAGTGCTTACATTCATATACTCGAGGTTCGTTCCTTCGTCCATGACCGGACCCTGTCCCCCCATAGCTGTTTCCCCCGAAGTATTGGGGCCGCACCATTCCCCGGTTCTGGTTTCCCCTCTTAGGTTCATTCTGGAGTGTGCCTTCAGATTCAGCTTTTCTCTTCTCCCTCTTTTGCTCTCCCAGCTCCTTGATTCAGTCAGCCACTCGTTCTGCGTGCCCGACCCTCAAGTATACCTCTTTCACATCAGTATTAAGTCCCATGGGTAGCCTTTCCAGGATTCTGATAGACAAGCCCCTCTCAAAGCGGGAAGCCAGTAGTTCATAACTTAAATTGAGGTCAGCAGAATAAGTGGCCAGCTCCATAAACTTGTCGTAATAGTCCTCGACGGTCATGTCGTCCGTCATGGTGAAACGATCAAATTCAACTCTTTTTGCACTACGGATATGTTCCGGAAAGAACTCCGCCCTCAGCTCCCCTTGGAGACTCTTCCACCCAAAGGTATACTCTCCATAATCTCCCTCCTCATGCTCTACAATAAGGTTGACATAGTTAAGGTGCCACCATAAATTGGCCTTGCCACTCAAATAGAACGTAGCTTGATTCAGCTTCATATGCTCCGGGCATTTCATGGTCTGGAACACTTTCTTCATTTCTCTTACCCAGTTCTCTAGCCGCGACGGCCCACCAGTCCCGTCATATTTAATGGGACGAAGGCGTGCTATCGCAGCGCTGATGGTGGCCGCGTCTGTCGCTGGTGGTTTGGGGGCGTGGATGTTTCTCAGAGCTTCCAAAAGTGCATCGTTGGTTGCCTTTAAGCGCGCCATTTCCTCAGCACTTGGAGTGGCTGAGGTAGAACCGCTAGTTGTTCCTTTGACATGATTACTTCAAAACAATAACAATATACACATGAGCCTTAAATGCTCATACATCATAACAATACATGACTATTAACGTTGTAATAACTCATATCATTGTAAACATCAAACTTGTAGCTACTCGTAAAATTATGCAATTCAAAGAAGATTCATAACATCACCTCGGACCCATCCTATTCTACCCTCTCTCAGTCTCACACGTGGTTACCGGGTCTAAACCAAAAGGGCCGGGGGTTGGTATAAGGACGTCTCCTCAACCAGAGATTTTAAATGGGCTTCTAATGGCTTATTACCGGGTTCATATTAATCTTCCTAAGTTCATTTATTCAGGCTCTAGAGTCAATTGCTCTGATACCACTTTGTAACACCCCCATTTGTTCGGGAGACTTAACAAGACATCCTAAACAAATACGAGTGTTACCATCTCGGTAAACCGAGGTAGCAGACATCATTACTCACAATAATATAGTGTCCAAACGTACAACTTAATAATAAATTATAAAAATTCAGTCTTCAAACCAAATATTAAAAAGTATTCATAATGGTCCAGTAAATAAGATGGAATATGAACGATCAGGGTCTATACTACTCTGTTGATTTTGCACTCTGCCCATCCTGTAAATAGCATCCCGAGTCAAAAGCACACTCCATCAATCACCTGAATACATCCCTGCTCCTCAAATGACCATAACCGTCAAGTGGATCGTCACAGATACATCAGAAATACACACACAAGATCAGTTTACCATAACATTAAACAATATTAGTACAATCCATATCATCAATATCATCATTCTTATCATCACTATCGTGACCGCAGTCACGCCCCGTCGGTCCAAGTGTGCACACCCCTCCTAGGCTCTCCTAGAAGGAAACATTAGGGAAGGTCCCGAGATCAATCGGGCCTAGCTAGTCCTAGCTAGCTTCTCTCAATCGGTACACAACCGCAATCTCAATATCATCATTATACCATTATATCATACAATATGCAAACATACAACGTAAACTGAGTAAGGATAACCTTACCTAATTAGTAGGTCACCACTACGTCGCTAGTAGAATTCACCACAGAATTTCTACGAAATCCGAACCTAATAAAATATTATATACATGAATTAATATTGATAGTAACGTGTACATATATATATAAAATGGAATTGGTTATGCATTGTAAAATAACATGCACTACCTAAAATTAACCTAAGATTAGCCTGCCCACGTGAACTACCCTACCTAATAAAACATGAACAACCGAGTACAATAATAATATCACCATTATATATAGAAACAATTAGATATCACCATTATAGAAATGCTACAATAATATCCTATTGTAAAAACATGGCGCATTCATTTTATAAAAAAACCCACTGTAAAAACATGAACTAGCCCACGTAATTAACAATAATAATATCCTACACCACTTACAATAAACAACCGACTATTCACTATATTACTCGACAACCTTACGCCGACGATAAAACCAATAAAACAACCGACAATGGCCGTAATATAACAATATCCCGCGGATGATAACAATCGTACACCGACGATAACACCAATACACGACGACAACAACCCGCTACTAACAGCCTCACGTCTACACTACTCCATAACTATCCCATAACGACACCAACCATACGACCCAACTACCGAGCCACAAAAACCCGACAATCCATATAACCCGACAATGAAAACAGTACGCCACTATAATTCTATAATAGTACGACAATGAAACCGACAATGTCAACTCCGACACGATGTATCGACACTAGAATTCTATAACGGTGCAATAAAACGAAAAGGAAGTAGTGTGACATACCTAAACTGTGTGTACGATCGACTCTAGTCTATCGACGGTCCGACGGTCCGATCCGACTCCTAAGTTTCTCCCTTTGCTTCCTCTTCGTGCGGCGGTTTGTGTATGATGGTGTGTCGGTTTGTGTGTGTGATGGTATGACGGTTTGTGTGGGTGATGGTATGATAAGGATGTGTGCATGATGTAAGGAGTTTGGGTCGGTTGGCCTAAATAAAGAATAAGATATGGTATGAGTAGGTCATGTATCACAAATCTCACGCATGATATTAAGTGGGCCCGGGCCATATTCCTTGACTCGGGTTTAAAACAAATGATCTATTACGTATTGACCGAAATATAAAATATAACTTAAGGTTCCGGTTGACCTATACCGTCTTGACTCGATTTGACTCACTATAAAACACAGGTATTACAATCTACCCTCGTTATAAGGAACTTCGTCCCGAAGTTCGCTCCCTGACACAACACGTCAATTCCGAGGAACTAACCTACTAATAATGAAGCAATAAAACTAGATTTTCTATACGATGAAAGTTTAAGTATATAGCATAAGTTTGGGCTGTTACACCGAGCCTTTAAGGATTACATGGCCATTAAAGGGGTCAAGCCCAGCCTTTTCGCTAGGATATTCCCATCCTCTTTAGGGGACACACCCCGATCTTGGTTTTATTCGCTCGATCCCAAAAAGATATCCACCTGGGACGATATTTCCATAGAATTCGCAAAACAATATGCGGATAATTCCGAAACGCACGTCACCATTAGAAGCCTCGAAGTCCTTTCCCAAAACGAGAAGGAAGTCTTCTCCGAATTTCTGACTAGGTGGAGAAAGGTTAGCACCCAATTAGTAAACCGCCCTGACGAGGCCACCTTAGTAGAGAAATTTGTCGATAACCTTAGACCCCCTTACGCCTCTCACCTTAGGTACCAAAACATCCATACCTTCAAGGAACTATCCACCTTAGGAATTCGCCTAAAGGACGATATGAAAAAGGGAGTATTCTCCAAGATAATGGGGAAAGGCTATCAGGGACCAACCACTTCCACATTAACCCGGCCTTATGGAACATCCGGAAATAACAAAGCCGAGGAAATACACCTTCTTGAACCAACCACTAGAGGGAAGACGAATTCCACCCTTAGGATATTTTTCAAGCTAGGCATCACATACGCCGAAGCCTTAAAAAGACTAACTGAGCAAGGAAAGCTCGAGCCAATAGGCCCTACTACAGACCCACCCGCAAACAAGAGGAAAAAGGCATGGTATGCTAATGAATATTGCCATTTCCATCGTGGCAATGGCCATAATACCGAATCTTGTTTTCGGCTCAAGCATACCATACAAGATATGATAGAAAACGGGACAATTCCTCTCCCTCCGCCCGAGAAACCAAACAATACCACAAACCCCTTTAGTGTCCATGCCATCTTTGACGACACCATCGATTGTTCCCACCTCGACCATATAGAGGAGAATGTTCTGAATATCGAGGAAAACCCTGGCTACCCGCGGGAACCCGTCCAAGACAAGTGAATCCGTGTTCGAGTCAAAGTCTAGTTCGTCTTAGGGCCTAGACCTAATATTATAACAAATGTCTTTTGTTTCTTTCTTACATCGATTCAGGAGGTGCGAAGGCACCTGTCCTCCACCTCCCCAAAAACAATGTCTCGGGCACGTAGCCCGCTTATTACTATCAATAAAAAGAAATAAACTTTTCTTCCTTTATAATGCACCTCGACAATCGCTTGATTTAATAACGCACTTTCTCGCTTACGACTCGGTACAATGCCATTTATCGATAACAATCAAACATACCTCAAAGCAACAAGGAATTACAAGAACCGAGACCCTATGTTCCTTTTTTTTTTTACCTATTTCATGCCTGGTATAGAAAGCCACAAACTATCCCTTAGAACGAGCATTCCCGAATCCTATGACGAATCTAGATAGTCCCTTAGCTAGTAATCAAGGATGGAAGGCAAGCCCATTTCCCACAATGAACATCCCTCCAACAATGACCGACCAATTCATCATAGGCGCTAGTAACACCAAAAGTCTGAAATGGCCAAAAGGGGCCAAAGAAGAAAAAAAATGAAACCAAGGCCAAACTAAACCGGCCCAATTCAATGATCAAGACCAAACTCAACGGTCAAAATGAAACCCCCAATCGTTCAAACTCAACTTTAAGTGCAAAGTCCGAACAAAATGCAAAAAGAGATAAAAAAGAAAAATGAACAGACCAGTCAACTAGCACCCAAATACCAGCCTCCCCACATTACAACCCTTAAGACCTTCCCGAGACACTTGTTAGGAGACAATCCGGAATTTTGAGGATTCAAGCTCAGTAGGATAATCCCAACCATTAGGGCCAGACATGGAAATTAGATCCCACGTAATTTAGATCCCGTCCGATTGAAGCCCGAGTCATTTTTACTCAGCTTCCCCCTTCCTACCACATCACGAAAACCCCATAGCCTTAACTCCACGAAAATCAAGCTCCAGATTTTGATCTATCGAAACCACTTACTACCTAGCTCCATAATCCAAAACCATCCAAGCCATTCACCCTGACCCAAACACGGTATCTCGGTAATTGTCACTTTCAAGAGGTCACACCCAATCACTCTATCTTAGTTCTTTAACTAGGATGAATACACTCTAAACATCTCACATCGATAATTGGCATAACGAGTCTAAAGCAAAATCACTCACATCTATAAAAGAACTACGAACATGGTTTGATTCCGTCCAAAAGCGGATACGTAGGCAACCCTTTCAAGGGTACAACGTTATAACCAACAAAGATATCAAAATCGATTACTCGATTCACATGCAAGTCATCGGAACCACCCCTATGTTCCGATTAACGAGTGATTTCAATGATGAAGCACAAACGACGAGCCGAGGTCGGGGTGAAAAGCCGAAAGGGCGCCCCGGGCAAAATGAAGAAACGAGTTGCGAGCCGTCGTTGAAAAAAAACCAAAAAAAAACAAAAAAAAAAAAAAAAAGAGCAAAAAAGGTGAGCCGAGGACGGAGTGAAAACCCGAAAGGGCGCTCCGGGCAAAATGAAGAATCGAGTTGCGAGCCACCAATAATAATAATAATAATAATAATAATAATAATAATAATAAATGTGCTTCTCATTAATAAAAAAAATCTGTTAAACCAAGCCTTTGTTGAGGCCCTTTACATCGAGTATCCAAAATCCGGCTACCCCGGAAAATGACGACGTGTCAAGCAAAACCCTACAAAAAACTAGTACTAATACGCCACATAATATCAATAAATACAACATAGTACTAAACGGATGGGCTCTACCGGTCCAACTTTTCCTTTCCCTTGCCATTCGGGTGTGCTTGCTTGGGTCTCTCACCATTGACCCTCCTAACGCAAGCTTCCACCTCCCTAGCCAAAAGCGAGCCCAGCCAATCTCACTTTCCCTCGTCCATCGGATCCACCAGACTTAGATATCTTTTCATTTTTTCTTAGGGGGATAAGCTACCCCACCTAAGCATGTTGTAGCCTTTAACGGCTGTTGTCAAGTCGCGTCTGTAAGCCCAGTACGACATTGTCTTGGATATACAAAAAAGTGGTCTAACTTTTTTTCAAAGGTAGCCTAGATTTTGGCTTCGGCCTCATTATGAATGCCGAAACAACTACATTTGCATTCTAGTACACTCGGTCAAAACACGTTTATATTTTACATCTCGTCCATCTCAAGTCAAAACGTTTTAATCGACGTACTACCTGATCCGATTCCCGGCTCAAACTAACGCATTTCAAAAATCCGAAAAACCGCTTTCGTACTCTCGTGAAGCCCAAACGCATTTTAAAACGTCCTAAACTACGATGGAATCATGAATAAAACAACCATGAAGTGATTACTTGTCAATTTAGGTCAGCATTTCACAAAACAAAAACGCAAAGACTAAACTAAAACAATTCAAATACTAAAAAGTTAAATCGAGTTCACAAACTAGGAAGGACCCCTAGAAGTCGCACCGACAGCTATCACAACCTCGCAAAGGTTGTCATCCAAACCGAGATTCTCTAAGTCTATGAGGGGAGACTCACTACCATCCATCCCCGACAGCATATCTAGGGTAGTCGTCTCGGGGACCCCTCCAACCTCCTTAGTAGAACCCGTAGCACGACCCGTAGCCTCAGCCTCAGTCTCTCTCTCCCTCTCAACCCGATGCATAGCCTCACCCTGCGCGGAGGTCCCGCCCTGAGACCGAGCCAGCCGCTCCTTAAATCGAGCAATCTTGTCTGCCCGAGATTGCAGGAGCTGTCGCGCCTCAGCCGCTTCCGCCTCAAGCTCGGTCACCCGAGTCTCCAGCTGTCCCACCATGTCGGGAATGTCCTGCAAACATAACTCGCACTCGAGGAAAACACACAAACAATCTAAGAGCAAACCCTAGGTACACGCACTTACTGATCGAGGTCCCGAAGTATCACGGGAGACCCTCGAGGCATAGACCCTGAAGCAGTTGGCAGCCTGCCACAACCGCTGATGGCAAGCCGACGAAACCTAAAAGGTGAAACCACGCAAGATAGCCAAACAAAACCTAACCCTTAGAATCCAAAACAGAAACCGAAACTTACCCGGTATACCCCGTTACGCTACTCTATCCCAGCGTCCATCTCCTTAGCAGAACACGGGGAAAGAGGCTGTGTAAAGGCTACCCCAGCCACATTGACCCTAAGCAGTGTCAAGGGAAAGTCTGGGGGCTGAACAACATCAGCCGAATCAGCCAACTAAAAGAAAAGCGAAACGTTCAAAATGAAAGCAAACACTAGACCATAGGATAAGACGAACGATAAAACCAAAACCGACACTTCAATAATCCTAAACCTTGGGGGCTACTAAATAAAACAAACTGTAAGAAAGAAACTTACATTTGCAAGGCGCAGCTAGTTCACCAGCACATTCTCCGATGAATAGTGACTAATCGTGCTCGTAACCTGAGCCAACCTCCATTTAATCCCCGTCGGAAACCTAACCGGACTAGCACGCACCGTCTTAGATGTCAATCGAGGGAGTTAGGAGTAAATTCAAGCCCATAAAGCAAGCCTTAAATCCTCCTCTAGTCGAAATCGACCCCTAGCAATAAACGAACACGAGAACCACGATTAATAAGAATGCTCGCGCTTGACCGCGTGATAAAACGAACAAAACAAATCTACAATACGATTATTAAGAATGCTCGCGCTTGACCGTATGATAAGGCGAACAAAACAAATCTACAATCCTAAAGCACTCGAAGCAATCTATTAGTCTAAAACAGGCCCCAAAGCACTCGAAGCAATCTGTTATCCTAGCAAGTCCCTAAGCACTCAATTCACATCCCAAGGGGATTATTATTTTAGCACATTCCCGGAATAATTCACTAAGCAAATGCAAGCCCAAGAACTAATGCAAAGAGCTTACGCATCAACACTAGTAATTTAAAGGCAAAACAATCACAAAATCCAAACAGCCACTCATCAACAGACCACGGATAGTCAGAAACTACCCCGAAGAAAATAACAAACCAGGGTTAGTCAGAAACTCTCCCGAAGAATTCATTAGACCAGGGTTAGTCAGAAACTTCCCCGAAGAAAACAACAGACCAGGGTTAGTCAGAAACTTTCCCGAAGAAATCATCAGACCAGGGTTAGTCAGAAACTTTCCCGAATAAATCAGTAGACCATGGTTAGTCAGAAACTTTTCCGAAGAAATCAGTAGACCAGGGTTAGTCAGAAACTTTCTCGAAGATATCAGTAGACTAGGGTTAGTAAGAAACTTTCCCGAAGAAAGCAATAGACCAGGGTTAGTCAGAAACTTTCCCAAAAAAACTAATGCAGCCACCCGAGAGGGATAAATCTAACGCAGCCACCCGAGAGGGATAAATCTAAATGCAGCCACCCGAGAGGGATAAATCTAACGTAGTCACCCGAGAGGGATAAATCTAACGCAGCCACCCGAGAGGGATAAATCTAACGCAGCCACCCGAGAGGGATAAATCTAAACGCAGCCACCCGAGAGGGATAAATCTAAACACAGCCACTCGAGAAAGATAAATCTAAACGCAGCCACCCGAGAGGGATAAATCTAACGCAGCCACCCGAAAGGGATAAATCTAACGCAGCCACCATAGAGGGATAAATCTAAACGCAGCCACCCGAGAGGAATAAATCTAACGCAGCCACCCGAGAGGGATAAATCTAACGCAACCACCCGAGAGGGATAAATCTAAACGCAGCCACCCGAGAGGGATAAATCTAACGCAGCCACCCGAGTATAAATCTAAACACAGCCACCCGAGAGGGATAAATCTAACGCAGCCACCCGGGAGGGATAAATCTAACTTAATGCAACCACCCACAAAGGATTAAATCAAAAATAAGACACCAATAAATACTTAAGCAAAAAGTCTGAAACTACTAAAACAACAAACCCGAGACGAGACGACAAGCACGGGCCCGAGCCCCGACACCTAACCACAGGCGAAGACTTCAGGTATGATTTCTAAGCTTTTGCTGGCGAACCTCAACACGTAGTCCAACGGACATAAAACGACCCGATCGGACAGCCACCAGGTCGTAATCCTCGATTGACCTGGGTGGCTATACTTTGACTTTCGCCTTGTCCAAGCCTCAGTCAAAGTGGGAGCTTCTGTAGACACCTAGATTTAGACCTGGTGGCTGCAGAAGTGCACAACAAACACCCGATGACGATAGGACTGCAACACGACGCGGGTTCGCGGTGTTTTAGGTAGTTTTTCTATAGAACGGATCAAATACATTACTCGGGCAAAATAAACTAACATGATGGCAGCCTTAGTCATGTCGTTACGGTCGCATAAACACTAATTAGAGTCAATTCTGACACCGGGACCTCGAGTCGGTTCCGAAACTCGAACCGAGTCAACACTCCTCCAAGTGAACCTCGGGATGAAAACCCGAGACCCACTAAACCCACGGCGCTAGGTCAAGCCGCAGGAATTCTTAGGCTCCAAGCTAAGTATCACGCTCCCCTCTCTCGGTTTTGGAAAGTATCAAAATCGTATCTTCAAAACACCAACCGCCCCGCCTCACGCGCTTGAGACTCCCCGCGCCTAGGCCTAGGGGCCTGAGTCTTGGTACGCTCCTGCTCAGGCGCCCATATGGGTGACGAGAGCCGAAAACACCTATAAATACCCTCCTTCACCTCATTCACTCGACACACAATTCTCATCTTCTCTTCTCCCTCTAAACCCTCGCTAAGGGCTCGCACTCCGACACCCGAGGCAAACGATCCACTCGATCGTAGTTCCGATAAAAAAAAGCGACATCGACGCTACTCCTCACCTTTGAGCACCCTACTCGATACTGAGGTGCCTGTGTTCGACTAGCTCAAGTCTAGTAACGGAGTTCTGCCGGATTAGCCGCAGAAACAGTCCATAGCAAGGAAGCTCTGTCGCAGTAGCCGCAGGAGAGGGTCAAACGGTAACGGAGCTCCGCCGGAATCACTGGTCAAGCTAGGAGGATCCGCCTGTTGATCGAGTCGTCACTAGGTTGCCATCTAAACAAAACTTTCCATATTCGCACTTTCTATTACTATGCACTACGATAACATTAGATGTGGGCACTAGGCCCATAAACACTTACTAAAATACGTAACGTCCCAACTTCAACCGCAAACATCAAAACACACTAAATAGACCCGAGTAATTCTGAGATCCGTTCTCAAACTATCTATACATCGTGTCCCGTTTAGTGTACACTCCGATGGTGCAACTCCTCACTATGTGATTTACTTACATTTCACATTTACAGTTTTTTGTATGATTTATTGCTTTTATGACCTCGTAATCGCATGCTAAATCACCTAACACGGAATTCAAAACGTAAAATAACTAAAATCGAACAAAGCGATGGTCGGGTCCGTATTAGTCCCGGTGCTCGCTTTACTAGGTTCGACGCATCCCTATTAATACCGAACCGACGCATCTTAAGCAGAATACCAGGTAAGGTATACCACGAGAACGACAAATATCCGTATTATTGATGGGAGGGATTTGTCGTGGATCCCAACCGTCAAATAAAACCGGCAAAACCTAACTAGGGTAGCTAGGGTAAGTCGGGTCGAATCCACAGGGACGGGAGGTCGGACTAAGGTATGCTACGGTCTAGGACTATGTTCAAGACAAGCTATTCTAAGGAGGGGCAGACTAAGAACTAAGCTAGGTCTAAGGCAAGAAAACTATCTAAGGAAACGGGCTAGGATTAGGTCGGGGTCAAAGGGGTAACGGAATGGTCGAGGAAGAGCTAGAGGTGAAGGAGGTAGTAGGGTAATCTAGGTAATGCCCGGGCTCTCGCAACTTAGACTCACCTAGAGGTTCCACCTAAAACCCAACTCGGCGACACACAACACAAACGGGGCACTAGCGTGCTAAAGGCCTAGGTCGCATCCGGGCTCTCGCAACTTAGACCGACCTAGGGGTCGTCCTCACCGGGCTCTCGCAACTTAATGAGGGAACCGAACCCACAAACAAACTAATACCCACAAGAGAAAAGCAAGAAAAACAAGCATTCGTACATACTTAGTCAATCAAGCATTTCGACAAACATGTGATGTGCATCATACAAGAGGAAACCCAAATCTTCCACCAACATCTCCAACAATCCTTTAATCACCCAATTAACACTCTAATCACCCTACTAACCCTAGCAAGAACACTACTCTAACATATCTATACTAAAACTAACACTAAGAAGAGGAATCATCACAAACATCAAAACAAACATGAAGAAACTAACAAGTATTATGAACTATGAGCAATCCAAACAACAAAGATTCAAACTTTAATGATAAAACAAAGATTAAGAGAAGGGAAAAGAGATTATACCTAACAAGAGAGGATGAAAAGAAGAAATCTTGCATAAATGGAAGAAAACTCAAATACATCAACCAAGGTTGTCAAGCTTGGTTGGATTCTTCAAGAATTCCCAAATTACAAGCACTAATCTATGATTAACGATAATCTAAAGACTAATCTACACTAATCTATGCTAATCTATCTAGGGTTTAGTCTAATATGAAGTACATTACATTAACAAAACAAGGGAAGAGTATATATAGGGTTACAAGTGGAAAGGAGAAGAAAGAAAGGAGTGCGGCCTGAAAAGGGCTCATCTCGTTCGGGATGAGTTGGTCCCGTTCCGGATGGACCCTTCACAGAACACCTCTCTTTTGTGCACCTCAACCGGTTCCGGTTGAGCCTTGTAGGCCTCCTTTAAGCTTCTTTCGGTCCCTCCTTGCTTCTCATGGGTTTTTCATCGATTCTCGGGACTCGGGATCGGGTCTCGGAGGCTCGGGACTCGAGATCGGGTCTCGGAGGCTCGGGACTCGGGATCGGGTCTCGGAGGCTCGGGATTGGGTCCCAAGGTCTCGGGGTCGATTCCAAGGCATCGAGTCATCGTTCCTTTACTCCGTTGGCTCCAAAATGTGTATGTATCGAGTCGGAATCGCTCCAACTCTTCCAAATCGGTCTCGGGAACCTGAAACAAACTAAAGGAAGCATAAGAAGCCCATAAACCGCTCCCAAGGAGCGATTCCACAAGGAAAATGGGACCAAAACACTACGAAATAGGCACTACAAACCACACTTATCAATTATCGCGTTAAAACTGATTTGCTAATACGTATAATACTAGTACTCTCTACTCTCCTATGTGCATCTTTTCATGGCCTGCCTGTCACGTGAAATCGCATGCAAAGAATGTAAACACAACTACTTCGACGATAAAACTTACTTGTCTTTAAACAACCGACGTAGCAAAAGGTATATGGTTAAAACAACGGATGTTACAGTATTTCCACCACAACAAAAGATTAGGAAATCAGCCCACCGATTGATTAGTAGAGGCCGCTATAGTGCGGGCGGGATTGGGTGTTGACATCTATCGGATGTTGGCTTCCCAATACGTACCCTCACCCCTTACTCAGAATCGACGGTTTCCGGATGTCCGAAACCATTGGTAATGAGAGTCATTCTAGGCATGGAGTGCTTAAGGGTACAAGTCTTTATCTTTAGGTCCCGTGCCACTCAACTTTGAGCCGGCAAGGGATCAAAGTTGACTTGAACGGTTTTCGAGTCCCCATAATTGACTCGGTGGAGACTCCACAAATCGGCAACGAATTCAGTTCACTAAAAAGGTCGCCTTAACAAACAAAACGGCTTTTAAACATTTACAACCACGACTCGATCGATTCCAAAACGGAAACACGGGTGCCCCCACCCGTCAAATACAAGTCCGGATCGTCATCCGAATCGAGGTCCGACACTTCGCCCTGTACGCGAGATCGGACCGGCCCCCGACGGGGAGGGGGCCGCGTAGGTGGCCGCCGCCATACGTGAAAACCGGGTCGGTCCCGCGCGGGGCGTTGGGCGGCGTGGACGGACGTCCACAATATTTCAGTGGAATGTACTGACAGAAAATCATTGATTTGTGATGCGCGGGCGTCGCGACCCACACGATCAAACAATATTTTTAACACCGACTAACCTAACTAATGTAGTAGTGGTAGGTCGGGATCGATCCACAGGGAGACGGTTAAGCAATATTGGTCAAGTCTAGAGTTTAGTCGCGTTTGGGATTGAGATGGGGGTTTTGGGACGAGAGGAGTTGAGCTAGAGCTAGCGAACTACACTACTAAGGCTAGGGACAATAATAGGAAAGGTGTTGGGGAGAGTCGGGATTCGGAAATGGGGTCTATGAGTCTCGGGATCGAGTTTTAGTTACAACAGTTAAAAGGGAGAGTGCCACCTTTCGGTTTCTTCACCCAACCCACCTATACCCGCTTTCGCAGCGAAAGGGTAAGTCTCAAATTAAGGTTATTTCTACCCCGAGTTTCCTCATATTGATAGAAATGAACCAAGGTCAATCTAGCTGCAGTCTAGGTCAACAAAGACACAAAAACCTTAAAATTGATAATCAACAAGTAAACAACCCACCAACATCCCTTAATTCAAATAATCCAAATCCTCCTCCCTAAGTTCCCCAACAAGAAAATCTACTCACTAGTGTGGACATGACGTAGGTCCACTCCGACGCGGCCACGCGCGGGTTTGGGTAGGCGAATGAATCTCGTGGTAAGATTGTTCTCGGGTTCGAAATTTAAGTCAAAATGGAGTCGCCACCGAATTTTGTGGTTATTCGGAACCATACGAGCCCACTCTATGTCGTCATGGACTACACACAAAGTAAGCCCACTTAGATTTCAGATTTTATGGGGCTCGTTCCTTTGCATTGTTATATCGATACCGTTTACACCGGCTTTCGTATATAAAACGACTCTCGTGCGCCAAGGGTTTCGGACATCCGGAAACCAAAGGTTCTGAGTAAGGGGTACGTGTTGGGAAGCCCACTAAGGACACCCAACCCCGCCCGCACATGGCGGCCTCTACTAAGACATCGTTCGTGTTCGTGTGTGCGCGCTAGTAAAATAATTAAATGATATGCAAACAGCGTTTTCGGGCTAAGCATGTGAATAGTATATGAACTACGTCATTTAATGCATCTTAATTATGGTCGAAGTGGTTTAGCATGCGAGGTTCATTTATAAAGCGATAAGCAAGTAAATAAATAAAGCTCGAAAGGAAATAAATAACGTACAAGTTACACGGGCGGAAATACAACCCGGAATTCACAATACAACGATACATAATAATAAAAGAAATAAAAAAGCAATATAATGATAGAAACGGACCCGTATGTAAACTAGACCGCGGAATGTGTAGATGGACTAACCCCGATTAAATGTACATTATGTTGTACATCAAACGAAGGACGGAGACATGGGATTTTGGCGTATTGCTAGCCCGATCCCACGTCTCTAAGCCTTGTCCCGACTTATCATTTCGAAAAAGATCGATCAAAGTCATTCTACGTGTCGTGAAATGCATGGTTTTGAAAATAGGAAGGTCACGTGATGGTCTTTACACGTGATGACTAAAGTCATAAAAAGTCGAGCCTCGAAATGTGTGTCGAGGCTCTCGATTTTCTGGGTTACAGGACCCACTCGATCGAGTCATGGGCTGACTCGGTCGAGTGCATCCTTTACGTAGCTACTGCCCAGTTTTTTGGGTGCTACTCGATCGAGTAGCCTACGTACTCGATCGGTCGAGTAGCCCCTGTGCGAGTGATAACTCGTTTCGTTTTTTTGGTTTAAATCGATGGTCGGCCAAATTAAATACAAATATCGCACGATTTGTATTTAACTTGGCTTCCGGTACTATAGTCGTGTATGCATACGATTATAATACCGTTATCGGAATTTTATAAAAACGTTATCGTTTAGATTGAAATTTTGAATTAGTAACGGAATTGCATCCCTCTACGTCACGACATCGAAACTAATCCTTTCGGATTATGTGATGTCGGTTTTCGTGTCAACGGGTTCCGTACTAATTGTATAAATGGGATCAAATGCGTTCAACTATGACCGATTGCGATCACGTCACGCCCTTGAGTACATTGGGGCGGGGCTCCTCGAAAGGGCTCCACCTCCGTCGTTGCTCGTAAAGGGATTAGACGGACCTTAGGCAATCATCATAGTCAAACGTTTTTGAAACCGAATTTTGATACTAGAATATATATACGCGGTATAATTACGTTAGTAAATAAAAAGATGATACAAAAATATGCAAAAAAGAAAGTATGAAAATGCTAGTGTTAGTGTTACTACTACGATTATGATTATGATACAAAATACGATAAATTAAATGAAAATGAGACGAGATAAAAGAGATCGAGATGGGGTTTAGGACACCCTCAACATACATGCTAGGTATAGGCCTCGGAAATGGACTCGTAAATAGCGACGGGACGCCGGAGTATCGAGGATGTACGCGAGTTATGGTGTGTATGTGTGTGTGTGCGTGTGTCGTCGGTTCTCGAGGGACGAAGGGCTCGGGATTGGTGTGTATTGCTTAGGGTTACTAAGGCTTGTAGTGTAGATGAAGTAGGGTTGAAAGTAGGGTAAATGTAGGTTAAGAATGCATTGATCAAAACTGAAAATGCAAAGGGGTTAAGGGGGTATTTATAGGCATTACCCCACGACATAGGGGCACTCGATCGAGTGGTCCTAGTGCACTCGATCGAGTGCCCTTGCAAACGGGCCAAACCCGGTTTTTGGCGCTCCACTCGACCGAGTGGGTCAATCCACTCGATCGAGTGGGTCAAGAAAATCGAGACAAAATATGAAAGAATTGATTTTGTTGTTTTGATTGATTTTTTGAATTTAGATTTGTGCGCCAGCTGAATTTGGCTGATTTATGAGACGGTTTCGTCTTTGACCGGGTTTTGACCCGGTCGCCAAAAGATGGGATTTATTTTTGGTGTCGGTTTTGGCCCAAATTAGTCTCATTTTGCTCGGGACGACCCACTGGGCCTGGATTTGAGGTCTGTTTTGTGAGATTTTTACTCCGCTAAAAGTCCTTGTCGGATATTATTGATTTCGAGCCCAAATCCGAGTATACCAAGTCACGTTTGCGTCCGATCATCATCGGGTGTTTTTCAGAGACTACCATAGACACCTAGCGGTCAAAATGCGGGTGTCTACAGAGCCCCCACTCTGACCGAGGCTTGGACAAGGCGAAAGTCAGAGTAGCTACCAAGCCCGTTAAGACCTGGTAGACTTCCGGTCGGGTCGTTTATAGTCCGTTAGACTTGCGTAAAAGGGCTCGCCAGCCATAAGATAGAAATCATACCTGAGCTAGGCATAAGTCCTGGGTGCGCCTACATGTGGGCCCATCCCGTACCATTTCGGGGGAAATGCCGCTTCGGGCTTTCCGCTGGGGAGATATGTGAGCTGTACGAGCTTGCTTTTGAAGCCTTGGGTTGTACCTGAGCTGATGATGATGCTCCGTGGAGAGTAAAACTTGCCTTTCGGGGCGTAGGTGTACCCGTATGCCGACACATCATATCTTGGATGTAGCATACCGGGGAAAAGCTGACTCCGTTGGGGAATTTGATATTTTCGCGGAGACTTGCTTCTGAAGTCTGGAGTGTACCTGTATGCTGACACATAACAACTTGTATGTAACACATAGGCAAAATACTGACTCGTGCTGGGGAGGAAAGATATTGAATTTTTGAAAATGCCACAATTTTTGAGAAGAATTTTATCACAATTTTTTTATCACAGAATTTTTTTAGAAATCCTTAGGAAAGCTCGGGACGGCTTTATTCCTATTCTGGGTTCTCTGTTTGAAATCAGGCCTACGCGCGCATAGGGCCCAGTTTGCTGAGGAGGCAAAGTAGTTAGGTTTACAGTTAGGTTTTCCCATTATAAATATGAGAATCCCTGCTTCAACTTTTTACATCCCAAATCAAATTCTCCTTCTCCTTCTCAAAATCTTTTAGACTTTCAAGAAAGCTAGAAATTTCTGTCATGGGTATCGATCACTTGACCGCCATGCTCCTCGCCTGGTCCCAGTACTTTCGGGACGAGGAAAAGGTCCGGCTGACCCAGATGGGGATCGTCAGCCTATTCTCTCTTCAGCGTTTGATTATTGACTCACATTTCTTGGATGCCTGTCTGACGTTTTGGGATACTACCCATCACGTCTTTGCGTTCCCACGGGGAGAGATATGCCCTCTTCCTGAGGAAATCGCATCCATAGGCGGCTGGGGTCCAGTTGTTCAGCCTGCTACTCCCTCGTTCTACCCGGATCCAAGGAGGAGGTTAAGGGAATTCTTGGGTTTGTCTCATGCTGAGACAAATCGGATGGTGCGGGGAGATACAGTCTCCCTATTCGACCTGGCCGACAAGTTCATGAATCCTCGGAATGTAAGGGCCACCCCTGCTCACAGGCGTAGGGCATTCGCCTTTTGCATGCTGCATTGCTACGTTTTTGAAGGGCTGATGGAACTTGACTCGTGCGTGGGTCAAATCAGACTGATTGGAGTGGTTGACCAGATGGAGACTGGTCATACCCCTGCTTGGCTAGCCACTGGGGAGATCATCATGGGTCTGGATGCTAGGCGACTCGACCCAAACCGACGGTTGACGGGAAGTACCCGTCTCTTGTAGGTATACATTTTTTTTTCACGCGGAATTCCTGAAGTCCGTAAGTCACTCGATCGAGTGACACTTTTAACGAGCTACTGCCTGCTTTTAGAGGGCTTACTCGATCGAGTCAGCTGCTGTACTCGATCGAGTGGGCTGTAGTGGACCACTCTGTTGCTTATGACGCTTGTGTATACTTTTCAGATATGGTTTTCGGAGCGGCTATCGATCATAGAGTCCCCTCCGAGCATTCCCAATTATCGGAGCAGTCAGATTAGCTCCCGAAGGCGGCGGATAAGCTCGAGTCATCAGATAAACCGAGCCTACTGGGATGAAGAGCTGGTGTTTCACGGGGGTCCTTTGATTAGGTGGACCGTCGCTTGGTGATTCCTCTCGAAGCTGACCGGATTGGCCAAGAGAGACCAAGCTCGCTACCTGGTGATTCTGTTCCTAGACTGGACAGTTCATATTTACCCGGACCGTCTCCTGAGGCAGTTCGGTTTGTCTCAGCGCATCCCTGAGACTGAAGCCATTATCAGCGTCTCGCTCCAATTGACGGACGCTATGTGCGACACCTGGTTGCAAAGATGGTTCACTCGTCCTACATGGACTATACCCAGCCCTTGCCAATCCGCTTGGGTGTCACGGGCTTACCAGAAATGGACTTCTGAGGAGTCCGAGGAAGCTCGCAAGGCCTTGAAGCTTGATGAGGCCTTTGAATTGGTCCATCGCGAGACGGCGAAGGACAACAGGGACTTCTTCACCGGGGAAGATATTCCTGAAGCTACAGTCCAGGAAGAATCGGGTCTTAAGTCACAAACTAAGACTCGATCTAAGGAGGTCGGTTCTAGCAGCACTCGGGGGCGGACTGACTTGGAGAGACGCCTTGGGCCAAGGCTGGCGGCCCGGGACCGACTAGGTCCGCGTGACCGGCTCCCTGAGCCTGTGAGGGCCCAGCTTGGGCCCATTGAGGTGATAGAGGATTCGGGCTCAAACAAACGAGCCCGAGCTAGAGAGGTTCCTGTGGTGATTCGGGAACGCTCCCCTCCGTGTCGTCGCCAGTGGACGGCTAAGGAGGCCAAGGACAAGGGGAAGGGCAAGATGCCCTAAATGCCAAGTCCTTTAGCTTTTATTATTATTTAGATATTATTATTATTTTGTCGTGTGCTTTTTTGTATTTTTTGAATTCCTGCATTTTTGTAATTTCCCGAGTTTACCGGGATTTTTTTTTGAATTAATAAAAGAAGTTTATTATTAAACAGCTCCTGTCTTTTCTCGATTGCATTGGTTGTACCCTTTTGAGGGGTTGCCTACGTATCCGCGATTAGCAGAATCAAACCAAACGTAGTTCAGGCTTAGTAAATTTGCAATCTCGAATTACACCAAGACTATTGGTTCAAGATGTTTGCGACAGTAGAATAAGTAATTCTAGGTCATTGATTTGCTTTTTGTAAGAAAAAAGATTTTGATAAATTTTGCTAATGACATTGAGAAGGGGCTAAGGGTAGTAACGCTTCAGCTGGTCTAGGTTGGTTGGATTGACAAACTCATTCCCGTCCAAGTCCTTCAGCATCACTGCTCCCCCTGATAGGATCTTCTTTACCAGATATGGACCAGCCCAATTGGGTTTGAATTTTCCCATCGGGTCAACTGGTAGTAGAGCTCGAATTGACTTAAGGACTAGATCGCCTTTTTTAATGTGCCTGGGCCTTACTCTCTTGTTGAAGGCCCGTTGGATCCTCTTCTGGTAGATTTGGATATTATTGAGGGCACGAGATCGTCGTTCGTCTAGTAGAACCAACGAGTCATACCGTGCTCGAACCCAGTCAGCTTCGGGTACTTGGCTTTCTAGCAGAATTCTGAGGGACGGTACCTCCAACTCGACTGGCTGGACTGCTTCCATCCCATAGGTTAGGTAATACGGTGTCGCCCCGGTTGCGGTGCGAATTGACGTTCGGTATCCCCATAGGGCAAAAGGTATTTTGTCGGGCCAGTCCCGGTAATTATCAGCCATCTTTTTGAGTATGGTGACAATTGTTTTATTAGCCGCCTCTACTGCTCCATTAGTTTGGGGACGGTAGGGCGAGGAAGTATGCCTTTGAATTTTATACTTGGTCAGCAGGGCTGCAGTTTCGGCTTGAAAATGAGTCCCGTGATCACTGATAAATTCGTGCGGAATCCCATACCGGCATATTATCTTGTTCTGGATAAACTTGGCGACATGCTTAGCATTGAGAATGCGATATGATTCAGCCTCGACCCATTTAGTGAAATAGTCGATGGCTACCAAAATAAAGCAGTGCCCGCCAGTACCAGAGGGATTTATTTTCCCGATTATGTTGATACCCCATGATGAGAACGGCCAGGGTGACGTCATGGTATAAAGCAGTGACGACGGCATGTGTTGCACATTGCCGAAGATTTGACAGTTATGGCAATGTTTGACATATAACCGGCAGTCGGCTTCCATGGTATTCCAGTAATAACCGAGCCTCATGATTTTTCGGACCAGCATGTGGGCATTCATGTGTGGACCGTTTTCACCATCATGTACTTCGGCCATAACCTTCTCAGCCTTATACTTGTCAACACAAAGGAGAAGAGCCCCTGTGCCGTCTTTTTGTATAGCTGACCGTCGTCGGTACGGATGAACTGGGTGGCTAGCCTTCGTAAGGCTTTCTTGGCTCGACCTTCCGTCCCGGGAGGATACTCTCCGTTCTTCAGGTACGTTAACACAGCCTGATACCATGGTTCGGGATCAGTTATCTCAATGTCTTCGATGTCGTGAATGTATGCCGGCTCGGACCGTCTTTCGACGCAAATTGGCATACTGGTCACGTGGTCGGGAATGTTTAGTAGAGATGCCAATTTTGAGAGTGCATCTGCAAACTGATTCTCTTCTCGGGGTAGGTATATGTACTCTACCTTTTGGAATTGTTTCTCGAGATCCCTTACTCGTGCCTGGTAGGCCACGAGATTAGCATTTCGAGTTTTCCATTTCTGAAGTGCTTGGTTAATGACCAAGGATGAATCACCATGTACCCGGAGATTTGTGATCCTCAGATTGGCGGTGGCTTGTAGCCCGTAAATGCATGCTTCGTATTCTGCAGCATTATTGGTAACATCGAAGTCCAGCTTGATGAAGACGGGAGTATGCTCCCCTTTTGGTGAAATTAGGAGGATCCCAACTCCGAACCCTCGAAAATTGGATGCTCCATCGAAGTATAAATCCCATGTTTCAGTATCGGTATGGAAAATATCTTTGTCTGGGAAGGACCAGGTGTCGGTGTGTCCTTCTTCGGTTACTGGGCTGTCGGCGAGAAATTCAGCTACTACTCGCCCCTTAATGGCCTTTAATGGCACAAATTTTAGGTCAAACTCGGCCAACATTAGAGTCCATCTAGAAATTCGACCATTGAGAATGGGCTTCTCGAAGAGGTATTTGATGGGATCCATCCTGGATAGCACATGAACCTCGTAGCTGAGCATATAGTGCCGGAGCTTCTTAGTGGCCCAGACTAGAGCAAAACACGTCTTTTCGAGCATGGTATATTTGCACTCATACTCTAAAAACTTCTTGCTGATGTAGTAAATGGCTCGTTCTTCGGAGTCAACTGTCTGAGCCAGCATAGCCCCCATGGCTGTCTCGGTTGTCGTTAGGTATAACGACAGAGGCAAACCGGGTTGAGGTGGCATTAAGACCGGCGGAGCAGACAATATTTCTTTGATCTTGTCGAAAGCAGCTTGGCACTTGTCATCCCATAGTACCCGTTCTCCTACTTTCAGTTTCTTGAAAATTGGTTCGCACACCATGGTCAGCTTGGAAATGAACCGACTAATATACTGGACTTTCCCGAGAAATCCCCTTATTTCTTTTTCGGTTTTAGGAGGTTTCATCTCGGTAACGGCTTTGATTTTAGCTGGGTCGACTTCGATACCTCGTTGGCTAACGATATGACCCAGTAATTTGTCTGATGTTACCCCGAAACTGCATTTCTGAGGGTTTAGCCTCATGTTGTACTTGCGCAGTCGGGTGAAGAATTTTCTTAGGGCGGTGATGTGACCGTCCCGTTCTTTGGATTTGACGATCATGTCGTCTACATAAACTTCTACCTATTTATGCATCATGTCGTGTAATAAAGTGGTAGCGGTCCTCTGATATGTGGCCCCGGCATTAATGAGACCGAATGGCATGACGGTATAGCAGTAAGTACCCCAAGGTGTTGTAAAGGTAGTCTTACTCATATCCTCTTCCGCCATCTTGATT
The DNA here is from genome assembly GCA_958450325.1 of Agrostemma githago. Taxonomy (NCBI): domain Eukaryota; kingdom Viridiplantae; phylum Streptophyta; class Magnoliopsida; order Caryophyllales; family Caryophyllaceae; genus Agrostemma; species Agrostemma githago. Next base: position 36,697,205 of record OY288262.1, read on the forward strand.
TGATTATACCCGGCATACCCGTCCATGAATGATAGAAGGGCATGATCGGCCGTGTTATCCACCAGTATGTCGATGTGTGGTAACGGAAAATCATCTTTCGGGCTTGCCTTATTAAGATCCCGAAAATCTACACATACCCGCACCTTACCGTCCTTTTTAGGAACCGGTACGATGTTTGCCACCCAGTCCGGATACTCGGACACTTGTATGAAGCCGGCTTTGAACTGTTTATCGACTTCTTCTTTTACTTTGAGAGACCACTCGGGCCTCATTCGACGAAGCTTCTGCTTGACCGGTTTGCACCCGTCTTTGATTGGTATGTGGTGCTCGGCTATTTCCCGGTCTATCCCCGGCATGTCCTTGTAGGACCATGCGAAGACATCCTTGAACTCTTGGAGGAGGTTTATGAACTGTTGTTTCTCCTCGGGATCTAAGGATAACCCTATCTTAAGTATCTGAGGCTCTAAGGTTGTACCCACATTTATGGACTCGGTTTCTTCGATCACCGGGTTCCGGGATTCCCTTTGCTCTAGATGCTCGATTAGATGCGGAGGTAAGGGTACCTGTTCGTCGGGTTTCTCAATGTCATAGCATAAATCATTTTTCAAAGCAGAATTTAAAAGAGACAAGTCGTAAGCAGAACGGTTGTTATTATCGATTGAAAATTTGGAAAACAGCTCAAAGAGAGCAGCCATCTGATCATTGGTCAGAGGCGGAATTGGTAAGGCACTCGGGATAGACCCCAAAGTGCCAGCAGCAGGAATGATAAAAGGGGGAGGGGTTACAGGAGTGACTCTAGCACCGACTTCCCTAGACTCGACCTCAGACTCTCACTCAGACTCCGACTCAGACTCGGACTTAGACTCAGGCATGTCTCCCTCTCCGGTGACCAGCTTGTAGATTCTTCCCTGACTGTCAGTCCACTTGACAATCTTCCTCCAGGCCCTGTTTCCCGTCTCGGAACCAACATCCGAGATCAGCTTGGTCGGGTCAAAACTGTTGCTGCGGAGGATCAGGTTGACCAGGTCTTCCTTTGGAGTTGGGGCTATGGTGTCTTCCCCAAATAGTAGCCCTAGCGCGGGCTCAGCATCATCAGCTCCGTTGGACTGGATGAGGGCGAACACATCCTCCGGAATGTAGTTGCAGTCCCGGGCCAAGTGGGTCTCGAGCTGCATAGCATTGGGTTGGTATAGACCAACCTGAATATCCCCAAATACCGGTGTGACAAAGTAGTCAGCCAACCGTGGGCTATAAGGGCCCAAGTGGATGCCCTTAATAATGTTGCAGGCCTTTTCAATCCCTGCTCGGACAACATTGTCGAGAGTGATGGCATAACCGAGACCAAAGTGAGACTCTTCGTCTTTGAGAACTTCGATGATCTTCCCAGCTGGAAGATCGGGTCTGGAGGTAGCCCCCGGAAAGAACCTAGGTTTTGGAGCATCGTATCGATACTCGTAGTGAAGTAAGGCCTAAAGAGGTACTCTTCCTCGATCATCCCCACAAAATCGAACCCCTAGAGGTCCGTGCGTCCCGTGGCGTTACAGCTAGCCACAGTCATTGGTGTTGCCTCTAAAGTGATAACTTCGTTAAGCAGAGGCATCTTGATTTTTCGGTGGAGGGTGGAGGACACCGCCTTGACCGCGTGGATCCAAGGTCTACCTAGGAGCAAGTTGAATGATGAAGTGACATCAATCACCTGAAATTCGAGCTCCTTTTCTATCGGGCCCGTTATGATGGTCAGTTTTACGGCCCCAGCTACCGACTTCGGACTCCCATCAAAGGCTTGGATGGTCTGAGCAGTCGGGATGTAATCGGCCTCGGTAATGCCGAGGGCTTTGGCGGTCCTTAGAGGAAGGACATTTACAGCGGACCCATCATCAACCAGGGTCATAGAGAGGTATTTTCCTCGGCAAACCACCGTAATGTAGAGGGTCTGATTATGGGAGGCCCCGAATGGCGGTAGGTCGGCTTCGGAGAATGTGATCATCGGGCCTCCTTCCTTAGCTTTGCCCTTCAGATGGGGCAGGACCGTGGCTACCATCTCAGCAGGGGTAACCAAAGAGTCGATCTTAGTTTGATCGAGAGCCTTTGTAAGTGCTTCTCGATGTTCCTGTGAGCTAACCAGGAGTTGCCATATAGTGAGGTCAACTCGGGTCTTCTTCAACTGTTTCACGAGAGCCATTTCAGCAGTTGGCTCCTCGGGGATGACTTCCGTCCTGAGTGGCTCAATGACGGTTGTCGGGATAAGGGTGTCCCTAGAGCTAGTGGCTTGATAGGGACGACCAAGGTGGTTACTGGTTAGGACTCGAGATTTAGTCCTTCGAATCTCCTCGGAAGTGATGGGGACAACTTCCCCTTTGGCGAGGTAGACGTCATCCTCGTCGTCGAACCAGATCCCGTTCACTTGCGGGATAAATGGAGAGATAAGGTGAGAGCAGTCAATCACCTCCCCGGTAAAGATGGCGTGGGAGCTGAAAGGGTTCTCCTTGTTGCTAGGCTTATCTCCGGGTAGAGGGATTTTACCGCTTTCGATCAAGTCCTGGATCAAGTGCTTCAGCTTCCAGCACTTCTCGGTATCATGCCCATTGCCTCGGTGGTATTGACAATAGGCATGAGCATTGTAGTTCTTGGAGCGTCGCTCGACCAGAACTTCAGGAGTTGGGCCTATCGGTTGGATTAGGCCTTTTGAGGATAGCCTTTGTAAGGCATAAGTATAGGTAGTACCTATATCAGTGAAAACCCGAGGTGGGGTGTTCTTCTTGGACGGGGCATCTAGTAGATTAACCGCGTCAAAAATGCTGCGGGTTGCAGCTTGAGGCTTGGTAGTGGAGGAAGAAGCCCCTTGGTAACCCTTGGCAGCGGCCTTAGTGAGACCTTCCAGTCTTAGGTCATCTTCGATCCTCATACCCATTTCAGTAAGGGTGGTGAAATTGGGTATGACGGCGTACCGGAGGTGAACCCGGTAGGAAGGGAGGAGGTTCTTGACAAAAGCCTCCACCAAAGTCTTCTCACTGGGCTTATCGACCAGTTTCACGCTCTCGGCCCTCCATCGTTGAAGGTATTTGGTAAAACCTTCTTTCGGCTCCTGGGCCATAACCTCCAGAGATCGCATTGTGGTTTGGATCTCGGTGTTGTCAGCATAGTTCCGAGCGAATTCGGTGGCCACATCATCCCAAGTAGGGTATTTCTTCGGGTCTAGCCTGTAGTACCAGGCCCGAGGGTGCTTTTCAAGAGACGCAGCAAAAAGGCTCTTGAACATGGTAGAGTCCACTCCTTTGATGGCCATGAACTCCTTGAAGGCCCGTACATGTAGTAACGGGTCCTCAGTCCCTTCAAACATGGGCAAACCGGTGAGGTTCAGGTTTGCGGGCAGCTTGTCACTTAACGGGTTATACTTACGACTATTCTCCCGATGGATATTGTTACTCCCAGTCAAGTGAACTTGTTCTTCCAATCGGCGAACCGAGCTAACTAGTTCAGCCAAAGGTTCCGTAACTCCAGTATTTGGAGTCCTGTGCTCCACTGCAGCCAAACGAGCAACAATAGCCACTTGACCAGCCTTAATTTCAGTCAGTTGGGTTTCAATGTCTGTCTGTTTGTTGACCATGGCATCCACAAAGGTTTTCAAACTGTTCAAAGTAGCTTCCATCTTGCGGGTGTGTCTGGTTGCTGGCGGCCTGTCTGTAAGAACACCGCGTAATCAGAAACCGAACCCAGATCTTGGAATCATAGAAAAAAGTACATCCCGAGCGACCCGAAAGGAAAGGACTGAGTGGAAAAGACTCGAGAAAGACACCTAGACGGATGACTCGTAGGTGGTATGACTTCCTTAGGATTTTGGCCTAGTGGGCCTTGTCCCGTTCGAAGGAAGGTCCACGTGAGACTATTCCCCAGACTTTTGACTCGAGTGTATGGACGGAGTTTCCTTTGTAGGGGTATGCCCTACGCGGGTTGGTCGTGCCTTGACAGATAAGGCGAACTCGGGAAAGGGAGGAAACTCGTGATGTAAGATCAACGGAGTTTCGACGCTATAAACCTTCTACATACTATGCAAAGACCCGACACACGGATAGACGGTAGGTCCTAGGGAAAATTTATTTTAGGAAAGTTGGAGGTTTGAAGTTGAAAGTTGAATATGTAATAGGTGAATTTCCGAGAGTTCGAATATGGAAAGCGGAATTTCGAAAACCAAGATTAGAAGTTTGGAAAAAATTCAGAAAATCAAGACGGTGTCGGAAATTCGAGAGTTAAAACGGACAGTATGCCGACTAAAGAAAAGGATATTTTGAGTCAAATCGTTGATCCTAAATTTCGGCGGCATTCCGAGTTTTGAAAATTGGATATTTTGAAAAGGTGAGTCCCGAAATGGGCAGCATTTTGGGTTTTTTCAAATTTGGGCGTTTTTGGAAAGACGAGTCCCGAAATGGACAGTATTTCGGGTTTTTCGAAAAGTGGATATTTTTGGAAAGATGCAATTTTGAAATGACGGTTTTTGAAAAATGACACGGAAACCAAGTAGCACGTAGTCAAACAAGCATTATAACGACGCTCATGTATGCATTACGCTAAGTCTCGGTCGGTCAAAATAGGGTCTATACCAACAACGATGGCTTTCTCGTAAATCAGGACGGACTTTCTAAGCCGAGTTGGTCTTAGACATGCCGCAAAACCCATACGATTTCCACCATCGATGTCTTTAGCGCACGCATGTAGGAATGCACCGCGGTATAGTGGGACGTCGGTCACAAGTAACCGGCCCGGGCAAATTTGTGTTATGCATGAATCATTAAACTAATGCGCGCACACTAATATTCGAACGATTTCTCTTCGAGTCTCACCCTAGGAACCCCGATGACATGTGGTACATCAGGTATCCCAGCGGAGTCGCCAAATTGTGGACATGACGTAGGTCCACCCCGACGCGGCCACGCGCGGGTTTGGGTAGGCGAATGAATCTCGCGGTAAGATTGTTCTCGGGTTCGAAATTTAAGTCAAAATGGAGTCGCCACCGAATTTTGTGGTTATTCGGAACCATACGAGCCCACTCTATGTCGTCATGGGCTACGCACAAAGTAAGCCCACTTTGATTTCAGAGTTTATGGGGCTCGTTCCTTTGCATTGTTATATCGATACCGTTTACACCGGCTTTCGTATATAAAATGACTCTCGTGCGCCAAGGGTTTCAGACATCCGGAAACCAAAGGTTCTGAGTAAGGGGTGAGGGTACGTGTTGGGAAGCCCACTAAGGACACTCAACCCCGCCCGCACATGGCGGCCTCTACTAAGACATCGTTCGTGTTCGTGTGTGCGCGCTAGTAAAATAATTAAATGATATGCAAACAGCGTTTTCGGGCTAAGCATGTGAATAGTATATGAACTACGTCATTTAATGCATCTTAATTATGGTCGAAGTGGTTTAGCATGCGAGGTTCATTTATAAAGCGATAAGCAAGTAAATAAATAAAGCTCGAAAGGAAATAAATAACGTACAAGTTACACGGGCAGAAATACAACCCGGAATTCACAATACAACGATACATAATAATAAAAGAAATAAAAAAGCAATATAATGATAGAAACGGACCCGTATGTAAACTAGACCGCGGAATGTGTAGATGGACTAACCCCGATTAAATGTACATTATGTTGTACATCAAACGAAGGACGGAGACATGGGATTTTGGCGTATTGCTAGCCCGATCCCACGTCTCTAAGCCTTGTCCCGACTTATCATTTCGAAAAAGATCGATCAAAGTCGTTCTACGTGTCGTGAAATGCATGGTTTTGAAAATAGGAAGGTCACGTGATGGTCTTTACACGTGATGACTAAAGTCATAAAAAGTCGAGCCTCGAAATGTGTGTCGAGGCTCTCGATTTTCTGGGTTACAGGACCCACTCGATCGAGTCGTGGGCTGACTTGGTCGAGTGCATCCTTTACGTAGCTACTGCCCAGTTTTTTGGGTGCTACTCGATCGAGTAGCCTACGTACTCGATCGGTCGAGTAGCCCCTGTGCGAGTGATAACTCGTTTCGTTTTTTTGGTTTAAATCGATGGTCGGCCAAATTAAATACAAATATCGCACGATTTGTATTTAACTTGGCTTCCGGTACTATAGTCGTGTATGCATACGATTATAATACCGTTATCGGAATTTTATAAAAACGTTATCGTTTAGATTGAAATTTTGAATTAGTAACGGAATTGAATCCCTCTACGTCATGACATCGAAACTAATCCTTTCGGATTATGTGATGTCGGTTTTCGTGTCAACGGGTTCCGTACTAATTGTATAAATGGGATCAAATGCGTTCAACTATGACCGATTGCGATCACGTCACGCCCTTGAGTACATTGGGGCGGGGCTCCTCGAAAGGGCTCCACCTCCGTCGTTGCTCGTAAAGGGATTAGACGGACCTTAGGCAATCATCGTAGTCAAACGTTTTTGAAACCGAATTTTGATACTAGAATATATATATACGCGGTATAATTACGTTAGTAAATAAAAAGATGATACAAAAATATGCAAAAAACAAAGTATGAAAATGCTAGTGTTAGTGTTACTACTACGATTATGATTATGATACAAAATACGATAAATTAAATGAAAATGAGACGAGATAAAAGAGATCGAGATGGGGTTTAGGACACCCTCAACATACATGCTAGGTATAGGCCTCGGAAATGGACTCGTAAATAGCGACGGGACGCCGGAGTATCGAGGATGTACGCGAGTTATGGTGTGTATGTGTGTGTGTGCGTGTGTCGTCAGTTCTCGAGGGACGAAGGGCTCGGGATTGGTGTGTATTGCTTAGGTTTACTAAGGCTTGTAGTGTAGATGAAGTAGGGTTGAAAGTAGGGTAAATGTAGGTTAAGAATGCATTGATCAAAACTGAAAATGCAAAGGGGTTAAGGGGGTATTTATAGGCATTACCCCACGACATATGGGCACTCGATCGAGTGGCCCTAGTGCACTCGATCGAGTGCCCTTGCAAACGGGCCAAACCCGGTTTTTGGCTCTCCACTCGACCGAGTGGGTCAATCCACTCGATCGAGTGGGTCAAGAAAATCGAGAAAAAATAGGAAAGAATTGATTTTGTTGTTTTGATTGATTTTTTGAATTTAGATTTGTGCGCCAGATGAATTTGGCTGATTTATGAGACGGTTTCGTCTTTGACCGGGTTTTGACCCTGTCGCCAAAAGACGGGATTTATTTTTGGTGTCGGTTTTGGCCCAAATTAGTCTCGTTTTGCTCGGGACGACCCACTGGGCCTGGATTTGAGGTCTGTTTTGTGATATTTTTACTCCGCTAAAAGTCCATGTCGGATATTATTGATTCCGAGCCCAAATCCGAGTATACCAAGTCACGTTTGTGTCTGATCATCATCGGGTGTTTTTCGGAGACTACCATAGACACCTGGCTGTCAAAATGCGGGTGTCTACAACTAGTCATGATAAATAACAACAAAACACTAATAAAAGAGAGATTGTCTAAAGCATGCATAATAACTAAACTAACAAATTACACTAAAGAGAGAATAAACTAACACACAATCTAAACAGAAACTAACAAAGGAGAAAAAATCATAAACTAATAGAGAAAAGGGAGAGAAAATAATTTACCAACTATGGAGAAAACTAAGGAGAAAGATGAAGATAAACATAAAAGATTGAATCTTTGGAGAAATAATGCAAGAATTTCTCACCAATCCATGCAAAATTCTTCAATCGTCAATAAAAGAAATATGAATCTTCAAGAAATAATACAAGAGTCTTGTCACATAAACCCTTGCAAAACCCTTAAATCTTCAACATAAAAACACAATCTTCAATAAAGATGGAAGCTTGATTACTAATTATAAAGTAGAATTAATCTAATACTAAGATCTACTAATTGTTTATAGAGAATTTTACTAGAGAGCTTACTATATTATCTACTACTACTACTACTACTACTACTACTACTACTACTACTAAGAACCCTCTAAAACTGCTCCTACTCCAGTACTCCTAAAGGCTCACTCAAAGCACAAGGAGGCACAAAACCCTAGGATGAGTATTTATACTAGTCTTAATGGGTTGCACAAACTTCAAGGCCCAAATCCAATTTTTCTTCATTTTAGCTAGACATCACCCTTTGCATCTTCATGGGGTGAAACTTTGCCCCGCGGCTTGACATAATTATCCCACCGGGTGAAACTTCACCCGGTGAGATTTTCTTCTCAATTTGCAATTTCGGCCTTGTTTCTCCATCGGGAGAAATTTCACCCGGTGGGCGAAATTTCGCCCGGTTGTTTCGCCCGATAGAGTGTAATGAAAATCTTCGGGGGTGGAAAAATGTCGTCGGGCGAAACTTCGCCCGGTGGTGACTCACTGGGCGAAACTTCACCTGGTGATCTTTCGACTCTTTTCCGGTCTCTTTCTTTGTCGATCAATTGGATTACTCGAACTTTCAGTTGTGTGCTTTGCTTTTCGGACCGTGACTCTCTCTTTCATGCTCATGGAAGCTCAGATACGTTTTCGGTCGAAAATCCTATCAAAATAGACAGAAAACTACCAAAAACACGTAAAATGCAAAAGACAGACACTAATGCGAGAATTACGCAAAATACAGCGATAATCGCACTCAAGTCTCGCAAAACGGAAGAAAAACGGGTCTAAATGGGAGGAAAAACGGTCCAAATTTGACACACAACAATTTGCAGTAAGAAAAACCCAAGAAAATTGCTAAATAAAAAGGTACAGACAACCGTTGATTTCAAAACGATATAAACATTACCATCGATTACTACTGAAATGCATACTAGCACCACAACCATAACCGTAACGAGGACGAATACACACCAAGAACATCAAAGCAAGGCAGAATAAACATCTAATTTCATAACTTAGTTATAATCACTAAAATAAGAATCAACATAAGCATACAAACACACTTATATGAGAACCTAACATAATCTTCTATGTTCTTTAAGTCGTCTTTCAACCCAGCGACAACTTCATCAACATATGAATTACATCCACCATTACCTATGTTAGAGGTAACGTCTTCACCAACTTCAACTACGTTTCTTCGAATTTCTTCGCTACATACGCCCAGAATTCTAAATCTCCCTCCCGTTCTTGTAGCGTTTTGACCCCTAATTCTCAACGGCTTCGTAACCTTGATATGCGCTTCAGTCATCCACATAACAAATCGGTCACACTCCAAACATTTGAAATATGCTTTCATTGGGTTGGCGGTGGAATTAAAGATCTTGATTACTGCATTCAATCCACAAATACAGCAAGGTTGATTGTAAAAATCAAGGTTGTGTACAAGTGATTGCCAGTAAAGAGATTGTGCACTACTGGACATGGTCATCAGTGGGTTAATTGGAAAATTCTCTGGGGAAAAAAAGAACAGAGGAAGAAAATGAAGTGAGGAGAGGAGGGAGGGACGAAGTGATATAGATTGATTTTGGCGCCAATTGGAGGGATGATTTGGGGGAATTGGAGGGAAAGAGCTGAGCACAATTAGTTAGTTTGATTATATAGATTAGGGCTTAGTGTTATATATTTGATCTGCCACCTCACAGTTAATGACGCCATTCGTCAAAAATTCATCGGAGGGAGTTACTATGGGTACGACAACCACGTAAGTATATATAGAACTCAGGGGTACCACGTGTGTTATGAAAATCAAGGGGGTACCACGTAGAATTCGAAAAAACTTGAGGGCACTATGTAGAAAAAGTCTTAGTTTTATTATTTCTAGTAGGAGTAGCTAAATTTCATCTAGGGTTTAAGGGGGATCTATGTTTATTATGAGGGTTATAGTTAATTGACTCGTTTCTAATCGTATGGACTATCGCTTGAATATCGTTTTAACTCTGATTAATTGATTGATTGATTACTAGACAGGATTGATTGATTACTAGACAGGATTGATTGATTAGTATCACAATTATGACTTTCCACCTACCCAATTAAGGACTAATTATGTCACGATTGTTTGGGCAGACTAGCTTAATTCTAGCGACCGCAGGTTAAGTTTAGTTTTAAAGTTTGTAGAGTACCGACCGGACCTACATCTTAGATGGTTCGATTGTTGACTATGTTAGTTGATTCCCTGACCATAGTAATGTTATTAGTGAACCTGAGTCCCTAGACTTTTCTCCTATTGATTCATCGTTTAGTTATTTAGTCCTTTGCTTACCAAACGAACAAGAATCCAGTGATCTGTAGTCTTAAGTCTAGACCTTAGAACAAGTAATTGAGTTCCGTCTCCTGGTGGTTCGACCCCTACTTTACTATCTGCATTAGTTAGTGGACCCTAGGGTATCTTTGAATAGGGATACGGTTTTTTCCTATCAAATTTTGTCACCTTGTCGGGGAGACGGTGTTATTTTTTTTTCTTGTTTTGTGTTTTAGATTTTTTATTACTCTTGTGTCAGGGAACTTTAGTTCCTTGAGACCATTTCTCATATTTTTCGTGTAGTTTCCTCGTATGCCCAGGTCCTCTTGAAATTCGGGCTACATACCACCTTACGATCCTGAACCAGAGAGAACTTTCCGCAGGTGTAGGAAATTCTACAAGGACATCGCTGAGAAAGAAAGATCGCAATTAGTGGAAACTTCGGACGACGAGCTCATATCCGAATCACAGTCCTTTGAAGAGGATAATCTCATCATTTTTACCGAGACACCGCTAGTCAATATGCCTCCCAAACCTGTAAGCCATTTTGAGCCGGAGCAGGCTTCCCTGCCGAAACCGATGAAACGGCCTACGGCCACGACCGGTACTTTTGAGATTTGCCCCGCCTTTATCACATTGGTGGAGCAAAAACAATTCGGTGGAGGTGTTGATGAAGACCCAATAAAACACATGAAGCTCTTCATCGACTATTACTCTACCATTCCACTCCCCGCAGGAGTCACTCAAGAGGAAGTAATGGAGATGCTATTCATATTTTCTCTACGTGACGCCGCGAGAGATTGGATCGCGGCTTTTGACCGCGTAGCTGAGGGAGTTAACGATTGGAACTCACTTGCCTTAGCTTTCTACAAACACTACTACACGCTGCATAAGGCCAACATGTTGAGGTATGGTTCATTCATAAGGCGTGGGTGCGGTTCAAGAAGCTAGTCAAGGAGTGTCTACATCATGGTTTCGAGGTATGATTTTTGTGCAAGCAATTTTGTGACGAATTATATGACGATTACCGAGCTACGCTCGATTCTATAGCTAATTGCAGGTTCCAAAACAATGTCGACGATGACAAAGCATGGAAAACGATTGAGGAGATGGCGACTCACCACTCACGATGGGGAAATCCATGGGGTAGCACCCGCGGTAATAGTGATGATTCCGAGTCATCAAATGCCATAGCTAGCCAACTAGCCACTTTGACTAAGCAGTTTGATTCCATGGAGGTTTCTAGGACCCAACAATAACAAGCCGGTATGTATCAAGTGAATGTTATGTTTGAGGTTGTGTGCCAGAATTGTGGGAACGTGGGACATTATGCACAAGAGTGCATGGGTTTAGAGACGATGAATGTTTTCCAATCCATGAGACCATATCTCCCGTATATGAATCAATCGGGATACAACAAACCCTTGTTGTCCTATAGAAGCCAAAATGTGTTCAATCCACTACCATCCGGTGGTAACAAAGTTGTTCCCTTTGTGATACCTCAAAACCTAACCTTCCAGAACAACAACAATTCTAATCGACAACAGTTTTAGCGAGGGCAACAACAAAATTGGGGTAACCAACAATGGAGTAATCAAACCTTGGGATAACCAACAAGGTTTGGGGAATCAACAACAATTTCAATCTACCCCACAAGAACAAACCCAAGCTCAAGCTCCCACCTCCGTCGAGTACTGAATATGTGGAGATTAAAGCATTGTTGATGCAAGGTATTCAAGCTCACCAAAAGCAAGAGATCCAAATCAACCAATTGCTTGCTCACAACAAGATCCTAGACACCTAAGTCGCCCAGCTTGCCGTCCAAAAGCAAGTTAGGCTACCAGGTACTCTACCTCCTCAAGGTGAAGAATCGTATGAACAAGCTAATGCGATCACATTAAGAAGCGGGACCTATTATGATGGTCCACAAATGGCCAAGGAATATGAAGTGGTTGATGAAACTGAGCTAGAGAAACAAGAGCTCGCGGAAGCGGCTTTGTTTAAGCCACTAGATGAGGCCACTCGATCGAGTCACTTTAGTGCACTTGATGGAGTGACCCCATAAAAATGACTAGGGAAAAGTTGCGAAGGCCACTCGATCGAGTCAGTCAAGGTGACTCGATCGAGTCGGTGGTCACTTGATCGAGTACCCCAGGTGCACTAGATCGAGTAGACCCCCTAAAAATGACAACAGAATCTGCACATGAGCCACTCAACTGAGTCACCCCAAGTGACTCGATTGAGTATGATGGCACTCGACCGAGTCAACTTGGAATCGATCGAGTGGAGTCTCAAAAGTCGAGTTCGCCTATCATTCCTCCCCCATCTTTATCCAAAGATGTTAAATCCTCTCAAGAATCCCCGTCTCAAGTCAAGGAGCCTACGATTCCCATCGCACTTCCATTTCCCCACCGACAGCGTAAGGCCAAGCTCGATCAACAGTTCGGTAAGTTCATGGAAGTCGTCAAGAATCTACAAGTAAGTGTTCCTTTTACTGATTTGATCACTCAAGCTCTTGCTTACGTGAAATTCATGAAAGATTTACTAACTCGTAAGCGTTCTTTTAGTGAAATTGAGACAGTTGCTTTCACAGGGGAGTATAGCGCACTATTGCAGAGTCGTACTCCGTCGAAGCTTAAGGATCCAGGGAGCCTTTTTATCCTTTGTACTTTAGTGACGCTTGCCATTGATAAAGCTCTCTATGATTTAGGTGTTAGCGTTAGCGTTATGCCCTATTCTATTTGTCAAAAATTGAATATGGGTGTTCTGAAATGTACTAACATGACTCTGCAGATGGCTGATAAATCAGGGAAGTATCCTCTTGGTGTCTTAGAGGATGTTCCGGTCCAAGTTGGAAAATTCTTCATTCCCGATGACTTCATAGTTTTAGACATGGCCGAGGATGCAACGATTCCCCTTATCCTTGATCGCCCTTTCCTACATACGGCAAGGGCGATCATCGATGTGAAGAATGAGAAGCTTACACTTTCCGTAGGGGATGATACCGTGAATTTTAGTCTCGATCAAGCCCTTAAAAAGCCCATGATAGAGGCGTCTTGCTATAGTATTGTTGTCATTGATTTAGAAATTGAAAATTACATTGATGACTGTCTCGGCTGGGACCCTTTGGAGAAGCTTTTGGTAGCCGGCGATGCTGATGCCGAGAAAGGAACATGGAGCGCGGAAGTAGACGAGCTGGAGTGTTTGCTGAACGAAAATGAGAGCCCTATTGAGAAGATCTATAGCCTCGGCACCCCTAAAAAAGAAGTCGAGGTAAGTAAACCTGAATTGAAAGCCCTCCCCTCTAATATGAAATACATGTTTTCAGACAATAAAGGACTAAATCCTGTAATTGTCAACGATGCACTCTCAGATAGCCAACTTTCGGACTTGTTAATCATCCTACGACGACATAAGAAGGTTATTAGGTACAACATTGATGACCTACGCGACATTAGTGATATGGGTTAAGTCGTCTTACCCAATCAAGATAAACCTAATGCTACTAACAAGAAGATAGCGACAAGCAAGGTATCGAATCCACAGGGAAACAGTCAATTTTCGTCTATTAGCTATGGCGATTCTAAAATGCTCTAAACGGTTGATTGATTGAAAATATATAAAAGACTACTAAAAGACGATAATAAAAATCGAATCTAACAATGAGATGAACTAAGGTCACGTGTTCACGATAGATGCTCAACAATTATGCGACAATAATAATAAACACGTAAACATGCTAGTCGGCTATAACACATTCTCTCGAATTGTGTCAACCTAGGAAGGATCTAACGGGCTCTCTCAACTTATTAGACTCCCTACCAAATCGCGCGTGATCTAATCCTAATTCGGCTTTCGCACGAGAACTAGAATTTCCCAAACAGATTAAAATGTTGTGGCCTTTAACAAATTAATCGACAAATAAAACACGCGAAGATGGTACTAGCATAATTATATATTTAGTATCGAAGTAGCATAATCGTATAATAATCCATCGATCCCCCTCGACCCTAGCAAGAAAATTAGCTATTCATGATGATTACGAAACAACAAATTGCATACAAATAATTCATGATAAAAGTGAAGCAAATAGATCTAACGATAAACGAACGGAAATCTAATGAACTAAACGGAGAGCAACGAATTCCAAATAAAGAAAATTACGACGAACTAAGTAATTTACGATAAAGATTGAAAATATAAAACTGAAAATTGCATAAACGAGATTACTGAATTCGAGTACGAGTGAAAACCGAGTGCCAGAATTCTAAGAGTCACGAGCTTTTTCTAAGGAAAATCTAACTAAGTATGAAAAAGTGATAGCTCCGAAATAATACAAAAATCCTTAGTTATACAAAATTAGGCGGAAATGGGTTGCGTGTCACGCCGATCGGCTGGCAGGCCGCCTGCCACATGCAGGGGCCGAGGCACACTAAAAAATCAAGCTTAAAATACTCTTGTGTCATGCCGGCCGGCTGGCAGGCCGCCGGTCACATGCAGGCTGGCGTGCACGCACTAATAAAAGAAGTAATGGGCCGCTTCCCATAGCCCAATGAATCGACACTTCCCATTTCTTCTTCGCCTAAACGTCTTGAAGCACGGGTTTTGTCTCGGGATCGTTCTTCTAACCGGACATGAGTGTAAATGCACATAAAGACCTGAAATCGTGTAGAATCTACAAAAACACTCACTCAAAGCAAAATGTTAGAAGAAACGGCTCTAAAGAGCGCGTTCCGACCGGAAGAGACAACGGAATCGAGGGAATGAAGTTATATAAATACGACACATCAAACTCCCCCGAACCGAACCCTTGCTTGTCCTGAAGCAAGACCCGTAAGAAAACAACTAATATAATACCGGAACAGCTCAAAGCAAATAATAGGCAACCAAATACTCAAGTTTATCATAGCAAACATCTAACCAAGTCTAAGAAACGAATTCCAAGACGGGAAATAAGAAAAATAATCCATCAACAAATGCACAACTTCACCAAGCATAATATGTAGAAACTACATTTTCAACCAAAACCCTTGCATAGGCTACTCACGGAGCCACTCATCGCTCAATTAGGAAGGGTGTGTATATGTGAAATAAATATGTGAAAACGCTCAACTACTCCAACTCATGGAAATATGCCCGCAATCTAGTATGGCATCGACCTCTAAATTTTTACAAAACATGCTAAGATCACATAGGGAGGCAAGGATGGTGACAACAAGGTAGAAGGTGGAAACCGATATGGTCATGTGAGGTTAAAGCCAAGCTAGTGAACAAACTGGTGCGATAATGCTCAACTCAAAAATTCTTCCACTTCCAAAAACAAAACATACAAATCACCAACCAACGAGAACGAGTCCGGGGTCAAAAGAGGGCGCTCAAATTTCATCAAGCAAACGGAAAATAAAAGTAACGAGAATAACATATTTTTGTTGTTTTGATTTTTTCTCTTTTTTTTTTCTTTTTCGATTCTTTTTCGATTTTTTCTTCTTTTTGATTTTTCCCATTTTTTTCTTTTTTGATTTTTTCGATTTTTTCAAAGCTTGATGAAATTAGAAGCAAATATATACAATGACTCAAATTGACCCGGACAAAATCTACATACTCCCTTGAAACAGATTCAACCACATCCAAACATCCATCAGAAGTCTCCATATTCACATAATAACGAGCATAGAACGCACTAGGTGACCTACTTCATCAAGCTTGGCTAGGTAGTCAAATTTGATTTTGTAGTTCATTTTGTGAATTCTTAAAATTTTAGCCAAGGAGAAAATGGATAGAAATAGATGAAATGAAAAATGTCCCAAAAATGACCACTAGGCAAGTTAGTCAAAATAAAGGGGCAAACACCATACTTATGCGTATTGACATAGCATATTCCACGAGGAGACCTACACACAATCCTAAGTGGTAGCCAGGTATGAATGTACTGGCTACAGGAGGCTCTAAATCTCACCAATTTTGTAGCTAAAGCCTAAATGCAAGGTCGGTCTAAATGGGAATCACAAATTATATGTAACACCCGCTAATTTTCTAGGCGTTGTTATCTATTCTGTTATGACTCCGTCATGACTCTGTGATTTTTCTGGCTTCAATTTCCTTCATTTTGAAGTTTCATAATATTTTCGAGTCAAATAGTATTTATTTTCATTAAAATATTTTAAATATTTTATTTTCCTATAATAAATCTATTTATTAAATTTTTGTCGCAAACTATTTATTTAATTCACAAAGCATCCCATTTTTATACGAATTATCATTTTAAGCTTGGATTTGGGTTATTTATTTTTCTAAAAGGGCCCAAATACGTTTATATAAAAATTCTAATTAAGAAAATATTTTTATTTATGAAAATCTATCATTTAATGATTTTATTACGAAGTTTCGTAATTAATTGATTTCTTACGCGAGATTTACTCAAATTGCTTTGAAATGCCTTTAATAACTTTACGAACCTTTACCCAGTGCGCACCAAAAAAAGGTAGCGGCTGCGGGTTCCCTCGTTCATCAAAAAAAAATAAAAAATTTACGAACTTCCTTTTTATCAACTTACGTCTTATTTTGGACTCACCTTGAGTCATTTGGACCGTGACCCTTGTCACACACCACCGTTACACTTTCTTTTATAAACATTTCATTTTATAAAACGATTAAAGGATTAAGATATTTTCTTCTCATCCATTAAATTTGATGACTCATGCATAGACTTTTCACTCTCTTATTCATCCATTTTGGCCATGTATTTTAGTGGTACATCCACCTTGTTTTTATCTTTTTTTATAAGTCACATTCATTCATAAACTCTATTAGTTTCATTCATTCAACCACTAAATAATATTCAAGGCAAAAAAACTCTCTCTTTTCCTCTCATTTTCTCATCTTGGCTGATATTTTCCAGCACCCTTTCCAGCCAGATTTAGTCTCTAATCGAGTCTCGATCGTCTCGTTTTCATCTCCTAAGTAATCGTCATTCTGATCCCTTCGTTAAGGTAATAATCGATGTTGTTTTCGATCGTTATTTGCCTTGATTTTCTTAGTTTTCTCATGGTATTTTTCCACCATACTTTTCATGTGTTGAAGGATTTTTGAATGATCCCGAAGCCGACGAATTTATATCCGACTCGGATTTTGATTGGAGGTAACGTCGATGTTACTCGGTATTGCATGATTTTATTTGTGTAATTGCATGTATATAATTATAATTTTATTTTGACAATATATGTATGTCATATAATCTGGAAAAATTTTAAAATTTGAAAATTTACATGTATCGGTATTTGTAGAGACCCGCATTTGGACTGCCAGGTGTCTATGGCAGTTTCCAAAAAACACCCGATGATGATCGGACGCTAACGTGTTTCTATGCGCTCGGATACGGGCTCAAATTCATTAATCGTTGGCTAACGCACTTACGGAGTACAAATCTCACCAAACAGACCTCAAATCCAGGCCCAGTGGATCATTCCGAGTCAAACAAGACTAATTTGGGCCAAAACCGACACCGGAATTAAAACCGACTTTTTGCGATTGGGTCAATCCCGGTCAAAGTCATTTCCGAGACACACAAAAACAGCCATACAATCATCAAAAGTCCAAGTCAAACACAAAACCCATCAAACTCAAAGTCAAGGTCCAAAACAATGGACCCGTGCAACCCGACTGGGCCACTCGATCGAGTATCCCACCCACTCGATCGAGTGGGCTTGTTTCAAGCCCGACGGCAGGCTTCACGGGCCACTCGACCGAGTTAGCCCCATACTCGGTCGAGTAACCCTAAACCGGTGCCCTAGCCATGCCTATATAAGCAACCCCCATGCAACACAATTACAGAACTTTTAGGCATCTTTTTGCAACCTTAAAAACCCTACAGCAATCATATACACACACTACGTCCTTACAAACCGTAATCAAAACCTAGTAATCCTACACTAGCAAAAAAACCCTAAACCTAGTTTTAGGAAATCAATCCCGAGCCACCATAACTTAATCTACATAAAACCTCGAAGACTCTTGTGTTGAAGCCACGGTTACGAGTCCGCCCCGAGACAAGAACATGTAGGTTGAGGGTGTCAAAACCCTCTCTTTTCTTCTCTTTCTCTCTTCGTCGTCCGTCCCCTTTTTCTCCGTCTTCTTTCGTTTTTTTGTATTTTCATTGCACCATAATATCGATAATACTACTAATATCAAGGCATTAAAATATTTATTGATTTGTGTCGAATAAGAAGGATACCGGGATAAGGAAAACCGCATATACAAGGGTACTGCACACGCGTCGTCGGTCGCTTATCCCGATACCCCGACTATTTGATTATTGAGATAAATTAACTTAAACAACAATTCGTTATTATTTCTCGTTATCATCATCGTTAGTCTTGCATTCATCATCTTTTTAAAGTCAACTTTAATAAGAGTCGAAACCCGTTGACACGGATCCGACATCACAATCTCTAGGGATTTATTCCGATGTCGGGGAAGTCGAGGGAATCAAGTTTTTTATTCAAGTAAAGCGTCGATTTTAGATTCGATACCAATTCTATAATTGGATATCGAATTTAACAATCAAGTCATATAAATTAATTAACGTGATTTGTTCATATCACGATAATTAATTTAAAACGACTAAAATTAATTTATCTTTTCTTTATTTCACTCTAATATCCCATATCGATTCAATAATCGAATATGGGATACG
Organism: Agrostemma githago; assembly: GCA_958450325.1. Taxonomy (NCBI): domain Eukaryota; kingdom Viridiplantae; phylum Streptophyta; class Magnoliopsida; order Caryophyllales; family Caryophyllaceae; genus Agrostemma; species Agrostemma githago. The sequence goes on from OY288262.1 coordinate 36,716,071, forward strand.
ATGAGTATTCAAATTTAGAATCGGGTATAAATTCAACAATATTTATATTCGGTTTAGCAAAATCAACGATTTGTAAAAAACTCGAATCGAGCATAGGTCATGCAATACTTATGCCCAAATCGGTAAAACCACCGATTTATCAAAAATCTAAAGCAATTTCGAAAATCAATATAAAATTGCAAGCGAATTACAATTCGTACAGATGCCACTCGACCGAGTGCCTTAGCCACTCGATCGAGTGACATCACAAAATCGAGTCAGAACGCATGTCACGACCACCACTCGGTCGAGTCTCATAGTGACTCGATCGAGTGGCTATGTACTCGACCGAGTTGGTCAATAACTCGGCCGAGTACGGTCTGTAGCGCAAACAGAATCGTCTTTTATAAGTCTACTCGATCGAGTCTATCGACCACTCGATCGAGTGACCCATAACGATTAACACAATAAATCGTACATTATTCTATTTTCGAAACTCGGTAGTAATTTGTGATTTATGTCAACACGTGTTTAATCAATCATGTGTATTACTCCTTTTCAAAACATACATCGTCATATTTGCATCTTTTCATCTCATTCAATATTTGCACAAACCGTTATTATTCGTTATATCATTACATCGTTACTAACGCGTTTGTTATTTCTTTTGTCAATTTAATTATTGTTCGTTTATTGTACTAAATGAACCCGCATGCTAAATTCCACTTTGACGTAGAATTAATTGCATTAAATTGACTTAGAAACCCTTTTTCAATTCCATTCACATGTTTAGGGAAAATAATCTTTGCATATCAATTTCCCGTTTTACTAACGCGCGTATTGGAAAGTCATTCGAATTCTTAGTAAAGGCCGCTAATGTGCGGCGGGGTTGGGTGTCCTTTGTGGGCTTCCCAACACGTACCCTCACCCCTTACTCAGAACCTCGGTTTCCGGATGCCCGAAACCGTTGGCGCACGAGAGTCATTCAATACACGATATCCGATAATGTCGGTATCGGTATCAAATGCAAAGGGACGAGCCCAATAAACTCTGACATCGGAAATGGGCCGTATTTTGTATATGGACCACTACGACATAGAGTGGGCTCGAATGGTTCCGAATAACCACAAAATTCGGTGGCGACTCCACATAGACTTAAATTTCAATTCGATCCATTCTAATATGGAGATTCATTCGCCTACCCAAACCCGCGCGTGGCCGCGTCGGGGTGGACCTATGTCATGTCCACAATTTGGCGACTCCGCTGGGGATTAACCGATGTGTGACTTACCATCGGCATCCTCAGGGTGAGACTCGAATAGAAATCGTTTGACGAATACAATACGCGTTTTAGTTCTACGGTCCATGCATAACCCATATTTTCCTGGGCCGGTACTCGCGACCGACGTCCCACTATACCGTTGATGTACTCCAATATGGATATGTCAAAAGGTGTCCATAGTCGATTCGAGTTGGTTTCGCGGCATGTTCTAAGATCAACTCGACTTAGGAAGTCCGTCCCGATCAACATCTAGACTATGTACACTGGTATAGACCCCTTATAGACCGACCGAGACTTAGTATAGAGCATACATGGCGTCGTTATAATGCTTGTGTGACTACGTGCTACTTGGTTTCCGAGTCGTTTTCAAAAACCGTCAACTTTTCAAATTTGCATCCTTTTTAGACTATTCAATTTCAAAACCCGGAACGCATACCGAATTTAGGACTTATGATTTTACTCAAAACAACCTATTTTCTAGACGGTATGCTGCCCGATTCAAAACTCGAAAATACTTTCGAACTTTCAAAACCCGTGGCCCAATAACTTTTCGTTTTTTTCGGAAATTGGGCCCTCAAACCGAGTTTTCTCGGACTTTTTCAAAAAACCATCAATTTTCAAAACCTTCCTCTTCTAGGACTTACCGTATTTAGCAGTGTCAGGTCATGTCTTAAGTTGTCAAGGTCCTTAGCGTCGAAACTCTGTCGATCTTACATCACGAGTTTCTTCCCTATCCCAGTCCGCCTTATTAGACTAAGGCAAGGCCCACCTACGTAGGACAAACCCCTACAAAGGAGGGCCCGTCAACACAATCGAGTCCAAAAGTCTGGGGATGTCTCACGTGAACCTTCCTTCGAACAGGACTAGGCCCACCCGCCGAATCCTAAGGAAAGCCCACATTTCACAAGTCACCCGTCTAGGTGTCTTTTCCGAGTCATTTCCCTTTTAGTCTGTTCGGGATGCACTTTCTATTTCGGGATTTTGGGCTAGTTTCTGATTACGTGGTGTTCTTACAGACAGGCCACCCGAAACTAGACATCAACGCAAAATGGACGAGTTGAAAAATGCTTTGACCAAGATCGAGACCCAACTGGCTGCCATCCAGGCCAACCAAACGACTTTGTCCACCCGCTTAAGCACCGTAGAGAAGACGGTCCCTACCGAAGGAGCTGAGCCCATTGGGCCCATGGCCGATCGGGTTAGTATTGTTCGTAGGCTCGAAGAGCAGGTCCACCTATCGACGAACAATTCAATCCACACCGAAAATGCTCGTACTTATTCACCTTTGAATGACGAGCTACCTGTCAACCTCAACTTAACGTGAATTCCTATGTTTGAGGGTACCGAAGACCCGGTCCACCACATCCGGGCTTTCAAAGACTTCATGGCGGTCAAGGGAGTGAAGTCAACTATGTTCAAGCACTTGTTCCCTTCTTCCTTGGAGAAACATCCTAAGGCTTGGTTCTACAATCTCGATTCCAAGAAATACAAAACTTGGGACGATGTGGCTACCGAGTTTGCTCGGAACTACGCCGATAACACTGAAATCCAGACTACAATGCGTACTCTGGAGGTAATGGCCCAAGAGCCCAAAGAAGGGTTCACAAAATATTTGCAAAGATGGGGGGCCGAGAGTGTGAAGATGGTCGAAAAGCCCAGCGAAAAAGTGCTGGTGGAGGCCTTTGTCAAGAACCTCCTCCCATCCTACCGGGTCCATCTCCGGTGTGCTATCATCCCCAATTTTGCCGCCCTTACTGAAATGGGCACCAGGATCGAGGATGACCTAAGGTTAGAGAACCTGACTAAGGCCTCTACCAAAGGCTAGCAAGGGCCTAGTTCGTCTACAAACAATCCCGCACCTGCAGCTACAACCCGCAGCATCTTTGACGAGGTAAATCTGCTCGACACCTCAACCAAAAAGAATACACCAAATCGGGTATTCACAGATATAGGGACTACCTATACTTATGCCTTACAAAGGCTATCTTCGAAGGGTTTGATCCAACCAATAGGCCCAACTCCAGAGCCTCCAGTAGAGAAGAGGTCCAAATACCATAATGCTCAAGCCTACTGTCAGTATCACCGGGGTAACGGGCATGATACTGAAAAATGTTGGAAACTAAAGCATCTAATCCAAGATCTTATCGAGAGCAGGAAAGTCCCGTTGCCCGGAGACAAGCCGAGCAACAAAGAAAACCCGTTCAGCGCCCATGGCATATTTACGGGGGAGGTAATTGACTGTTCTCACCTCATTTCCCCGTTTATCCCACAAATCAACGGGATATGGTTTGATGATGAGGATGATATATACCAGGCTAAAGGGGAAGCTGTCCCCGTCACCAGAGAAGAAGTCCGAAGAGCCAAGTCCAAGGCCTTGGCCACCAACCACCTCGCCACTACTGGGCGCGCCACTCCAACACCCGTCACTGAACCTGCCAGGACGGAACTAACCCCCGAGGAACCAAGCAATGACACGGCTTTGGTCCAACAAATGAAGAGGGTTCGAGCTGAATTAACCATATGGTAACTGTTGGTTAGCTCACAGGCTCATCGGGAAGCACTGACTAAGGCTCTCGATGAAATCAAGGTCGACTCAGAAGCTACCCCCGCTGAAATGGTAGCCACCATCATGCCCTACCTTAAGGGCAAATCCAAAGAAGAAGGCCCGCTCATAACCTTCTCCAAAGCTGATCTACCGCCATTTGGGCCTAATCACAGTCTGGCCCTATATATCACGGTCATCTGCAAGGGTAAGTATCTCCCGATGACCCTCATCGACGATGGATCGGCCGTGAATGTCCTACCTCTAAGGACTGCTAGGGCCCTCGGCATCACTGATGCCGACTATCTCCCGATAGCGCAAACTATTCAGGCTTTCGACGGAAGCCTAAAACCAGTCGTCGGGGCCGTTAAATTGAAGATCATAACGGGTCCAATCGAAAAGGAGCTGGAATTTCAGGTGATAGATGTCACCTCATCATTCAACCTCTTGCTAGGAAGGCCTTGGATCCATGCAGTCAAGGCCGTATCATCTACCCTCCACCGAAAAGTCAAGATGCCCCTTAAAGACGGCATCATCACACTAGAGGCTACTCCTATTACCGTAGCAAGCTGCAATGCTACGGGCCGGGCCGACCCACGAGGATTTGATTTCGTGGGCATGATCGAAGAAGAGTTTCTCTTTAGGCCCTACTTTACAACTAGCATCGACGCGATGCTACAAAATTTGGGTTACTTACCCGGAGCTACCTCGAGACCACATCTTCCAGCTGGGAAGATAATCGAAGTCCTGAATGATGGTGAGTCACAATTCGGGCTGGGATATGCCATAACCCCAGAAAATGTGGTCAGGGCCGGTATTCACAAGGCCACTTACATCCTCAAGGGTACTTACATAGGCCCTTATAGCCCGAATTTAATTGACTACTTCGTCACTCCAGTCTTCGGAGGTATTCAAGTGGGCCTCTACCAACCCACCATCACATATCCCGAGGCCAAAAAGGCTCGGGAATGCAACTATATCCCCGATGATATATTCACCATCATCCAAGCAGAGTCCGAGAAAGGTGGAAGCGACTCTGAGCCCGTGCTGGGGCTCTTATTCGGAGAAGACAAGACCGTCCCTGCTCCAAAGGACGACTTGGTCAACTTAATCCTCCGCAGTGCTCAGTTCGACCCAACCAAGCTAATCACCGAGGTCGGTGCCAACACCGAAATGAGGTCTTGGAGGAATACCATAAAATGGACCGACGGTCAAGGACGGGTCTACAAGTTGACCACCGGCGAGGGAGACATGCCGGATACCGAATCTGAGTCCGAGTCTGAGTCAGAGTCTGAGTCTGAGTCCAGGTTTAGAGGGTCTGGTGCTGGAGTCGAGTCTGTAACCCCTTTTCTTTTAGCCACTGAGGTCTCGGGGTCTGTCCCAAGACCTCTCCCTATCCCGTCACTGACCAACGATCATATGGCCGCTCTATTCGAGCTATTTTCCAAATTTACCATCAATAATAATAACGAACACCGTTCTGCTTACGACTTGTCTTGTTTCCAAAATTTTCTCAATTTCAAAAATTTTATATGCAATGACATTGAGAAACCCGACGAACAGGTACCTCTACCAAAGCATCTAGTCGAGCAGCTCGAGCAAAGGGAATCCCGAGATCCGGTAATTGAAGACACCGAGTCCATCAATGTGGGAACCACTTTAGAGCCCCAGATGCTTAAGTTAGGCCAATCTTTAGATCCAGAGGAGAGAAAACAATTCACAGACCTCCTCCTAGAATTTAAAGACGTATTTACATGGTCCTACAAGGACATGTCGGGAATAGATCGAGAAATAGCTGAACACCGAATACCCATCAAAGATGGGTGCAGACCGGTAAAGCAGAAGCTCAGAAGAATGAAGCCCGAATGGTCTCTTAAAGTCAAAGAAGAGGTCGATAAACAATTCAAAGCAGCCTTTATACAAGTGTCTGAATATCCAGACTGGGTTGCAAACATCGTGCCAGTACCCAAGAAGGACGGCAAGGTGCGAGTATGCGTGGACTTCCGGGACCTAAACAAGGCCATCCCTAAAGACGATTTTCCGTTACCACACATCGACATATTGGTGGATAATACGGCCGACCATGCCCTTCTATCATTCATGGACGGGTATGTCGGATACAATCAAATTAAAATGGCAGAAGAGGATATGAGTAAGACTACCTTCATCACACCTTGGGGTACTTACTGTTACACCGTCATGCCATTTGGGCTGATTAATGCGGGAGCCACTTATCAACGGACCGCCACCACCTTATTACACGACATGATGCATAAGGAAGTGGATGTCTATGTGGACGATATGATCGTTAAGTCTAAACACCGAAGCGGGCACATCACGGCCTTAAGAAAGTTTTTTACCAGACTGCGAAAATACAACATGAGACTAAACCCACAAAAATGCAGTTTTGGGGTAACGTCGGGCAAATTACTGGGACATATCATTAGCCGACGCGGCATCGAGGTTGACCCAGCTAAAATCAAAGCTATCACCGAGATGCAATCACCCAAGACCGAAAAAGAAATAAGGGGGTTTCTCGGGAAGGTCCAATACATCAGCCGGTTCATTTCAAAGCTCACCATGGTATGTGAACCCATTTTCAAGAAACTGAAGATCGGGGAACGGGTGCTATGGGACGATAAATGTCAAGCGGCCTTCGATAAAATCAAGGAGATCCTGTCTGCTCCGCCGGTACTAATGCCACCTCAACACGGTCTGCCTTTGTCGTTATACCTAACGACGACCGAGACAGCCATGGGGGCTATCTGGGCTTCGATTAAGAAGAACGGGCTATTTACTACATCAGTAAAAAGTTCCTCGAGTACGAATGCAAATACACAATGCTCGAGAAGACGTGTCTAGCATTAGTTTGGGCCACTAAAAAGCTCCGACACTACATGCTTAGCCACGAGATACATGTTTTATCCAAAATGGATCCAATCAAGTACTTATTCGAGAAGCCCATCCTCAACGGCAGGATGTCAAGATGGACTTTAATGTTGTCTGAGTTCGTCCACAAGTTTGTACCATTAAAAACCATCAAAGGCCGGGTAGTTGCCGAGTTCCTCGCTAACAGCCCAATATCCGAAGAAGGCCACACTGATACATGGGCCTTTCCTGATGAAGACATATTCCATACCGATACCGAGACATGGGATTTGTATTTTGATGGAGCATCCAACTTCCGAGGATTTGGGGTCGGAATTCTGTTAATCTCACCCCGAGGGGAACACACTCCTTTATCCATCAAGTTGGACTTCGACGTGACCAACAACGCAGCCGAATACGAAGCATGCATTCACGGGTTGCAAGCCGCCGGTGATTTAGGGGTAACAAACCTCCGGGTCCACGGTGATTCATCATTGGTCATCAATCAAGCACTCCAAAAATGGAAAACTTGGAACGCCAATCTCGTGGCTTACCAAGCGCGAGTACGGGTTCTAGAGAAACAGTTCCAAAAAGTAGAGTACATCTACCTGCCGCGGGAAGAAAATCAGTTTGCAGATGCACTTTCCAAATTAGCATCTTTACTGAACATCCCGGATCACCTGACCAGCATGCCAATCTGTGTCGAAAGGCGGTCAGAGCTGGCCTACATTCATGCCATTCAAGATATCGAGATAACTGACCCAGAACCTTTGTATCAAACCGTCCTAACCTACCTGACAACGGGAGAATATCCCGCGGGAGCTGAAAACCGGGCCAAAAATGCCCTACGAAGATTAGCAACCCAATTTGTTCGTACTGATGACGGGCAATTATACAAAAAGACGGCACAGGGGGCTCTCCTCCTATGTATCGACAAAATACAAGCCGAAAAGGTCATGGCCGAGGTCCACGACGGTGAAAACGGTCCGCATATGAACGCCCATATGCTATCCCGCAAGATCATGAGGCTCGGGTATTACTGGAACACCATGGAGACAGACTGCCAGTTATATGTCAAGCACTGCCATAACTGTCAGATCTTCGGTAATGTACAGCATATGCCATCTTCCCTATTATATACCATGACATCACCATGGCCATTTTCGACATGGGGTATAGACATAATTGGGAAAGTACACCCTTCCGGGACAGGAGGACATTGCTTCATTTTGGTGGCATCGACTACTTCACCAAATGGGTCGAAGCCAAGTCATACCGTGTCTTGAACGCCAAGCACATGGCCAAATTTATCCAAAATAAGATTATATGCCGATACGGGATCCCACACGAATTTATTAGTGATCACGGGACCCACTTTCAAGCTGAAACTAGTGCATTACTGGCAAAATACAAAATTCAGAGGCATACATCTTCGCCCTACCGACCCCAAACAAATGGAGCGGTAGAAGCGGCCAACAAAACAATTGTCACCATACTGAAAAAGATGGCTGAGAATTATCAGGACTGGCCCGACAAGATACCTTTTGCCTTATGGGGGTACCGAACCTCGATTCGCACCGCAACCGGAGCAACTCCATATTACCTGACATATGGAATGGAAGCAGTCCAACCGGTCGAGTTAGAAGTACCATCCCTAAGGATTTTGCTTGAAAGCCAGGTGCCCGAAGCAGATTGGGTCCAAGCCCGATACGATTCGCTAGTCCTCTTGGACGAACGGCGGTCCCGGGCCCTCAATAATATTCAAGTATATCAAAAGAGAATCCAACGGGCTTTCAACAAAAGGGTTAGGCCCAGGAAAATCAAAGAAGGAGATTTAGTCCTAAAATCGGTTCGTGCCTTACTGCCGGTTGACCCAAGGGGAAAATTCAAACCCAATTGGGCTGGGCCATACTTAGTCAAGAAAATCCTATCGGGAGGAGCAGTGATGCTAACGGACCTAGACGGTAACGAATTCGTCAACCCGACCAACTTGGACCAGCTGAAGCGCTACTACCCATAAACCCCAATCTCAATGTCATTTGCAAAATTTATAAAACTTTATAAATTTTCAAAAAATTTAGACAAGTCAATAAGTTAGAATTAATTATTCTACTGTCGCACATCTCGAATTAATAATCTTGATGTATTTCGAAAATTGCAAAAAAATCAATCAAATCAAATTTTGAACTACGTTTGGTTTGATTCCGCTAATTGTGGATACGTAGGCAACCCCTCGAAAGGGTACAACCACTGCAATATCGAAAAGACGGGAACGGTATTCAATAATACGCCTTTTATTAATATCTCGATAAACTCAGGAATTACAAAAAAAAAAGAAAAAAAAACGCCAAAACGGCAAAATTACAAAAAATCACACCAAAAAAATAATAGTAATATTCAAATAATAAAATACGGAGACTAATATCCGGGCATCTTCCCCTTTCCTTTGTCCTTCGGGTCGCGTGGAGCCCGAGGTCGTCGAGGTAGGGATGAGCGTTCCCTAATCACAAGGGGAACCTCCTTAGCATGAGCCCGCTTCTTTGACGACGGGTCTTCAATCACAGTCTTCGGCCCAAGTCGGGCTCGCACATGCTCGGATAGCCTATCCCGTGGGCCAAGTTGATCCTGCACGGCTAGTCTAGGGCCCAGTCTCCTTTCCAAGTCTGTCTGGGGGCTCACTTTCCCCCGAGCACCTTTAGCACCGGATCCTTCATCTTGAGTCTTAGCCTTCTTCTTATGCCCTGACATTAGACGAATTAGGGTAGCCGGAGTGTCTCCCTCATCAAAGAACCCCCTGTTGTCTTTAGCTTGCTCTCTCCTCAGCAGGTCAAAGGCTTCATCAACTTTCAAAGCAGCCCGGGCCTTGGCATCACCTGCTTTGGTCCACTTCACATATGAGTCCGAAACCCAGATCGAGTGACGAGATTTGGAAACGGGCCAAGTGTGCCGGGTATACCATCTCTGGGCCCAAGTATCACACATTACATCAGTCAGTTGGGTGGGGTCACTCACAACTGCTTCAACTTCTGGTATCCGTTGAGCCCGTCCATACTGCCTTAGTATGCGATCCGGGTAGAGGTGAATCGTCTGCCTAAAAGACAAGATCACTTGGTAACGGGCTTCGTCCCTGGGGTCCAAGCCAGTCCAGACATAGATGGGCCACCATGGAACGACCCATCGAATCAACCGTCCACCGTGGATTGATAGTACCTCGTCCCAATATTTTTGGCTAATCAGACGAGAAAAATCGATGGCCCGCCTCCTTGTCATCAGTTGGTTATGGCGGTAATTACTAGCATCAAGTGGGGGATCTATCACCGATAGCCTCTCATAAAGCCAAATCTGAAAAAGGAAACAAAAACATTAGATTCCAAGACGAAACAGACGACACTCGATCGAGTGCTAGGGTGACTCGATCGAGTGGCGTCACTGGAAGCGAACAAAAGCCTTTTTACGAAGGCACTCGATCGAGTGCCAGGGTGACTCGATCGAGTGCCCACTGCAGTAGCCAAATTCTCAAAAAAATCAAAAAAAAATTGAGAAATCGAGAAAAAAAATCCGACTTACTTGCAGCAAACGGGTGCTTCCGGTGAGACGAACGGACGAATCCCTTTTGCGACGATCCAACCCTTGGATTATTTCACCCGTGATCAGCCAGGTCGGGCTATGCTCTGTCTCCATTAAATCAACCACGGTTAATAGACGGATATGACCCATACAAGACAATAAATCCATGTGACCCTCAAAGGCATATACATGGAGCATGCAAAAAGAAAAAGCCCTACGGCTATGGACTGATCTCACCCGGACATCGTGTGGGTTCATAAACTTCTCGGCTAGATCGATCAAGGAGACTGTGTTATCATCCTGGGTCATGCGAGACACCTCATTGTGGGAAAGCCCTAAAAATTCTCGAAGCTTCCTCCTCCGGTCATGGACTGAATACGGGACGGCAGGGCGGAGCATCGGGTTCCATCCTCCTATAGCTGCAATCTCCTCAGGTAAAGGGCAGATTTCGCCCCGAGGGAAAGCAAAGACATGATATATGTCATCCCAGTAAGCCAAGCATGCATCCAAGAAGTAACGATCAACCACCATCTGACGGAACGGGTACAACTGAGTTATACCCGTCTGATTCAAGACCACCCTATCGGCATCCCTAAATTGTCGGGACCACGCCTGCAACATAGCACTCAACCTTTCGATTCCCATAATAAATTTCTTAAAAGGATAAAAAGACCTTTTTGCCTTAAGGGAAGTAAAAGACTTTCTTGTGATGGGAATTATGAAGAAAATCAAGAGCATAGAGGGCTATATATAGCATTGGCCTTGCAAATCTCTTTCCATATCACTTCTAGGAAAAGTTTCCTAATTACAAACGGAATCAAGCCACAAGTCTAGTCCCGATACTAGTGTGGAGATAATCATCCCGAACTTTCCTAATCTTTTTAGGAGTCAATTTCAAAATTTCAAAATTTCAAAATTTTAAAATTTCAGTCATTTTCCCCAGCATGAGTCATTTTACTACCTACGTGTTGCATGCATTTTATGTAACTTATACAGGTACGACTCAAGCAAGGACATGCAGGGCATCAAATCTCCCCAGTAGCATTTTCCGGGATGGCACGGGATGGGCCAACACACAAGCACACCCAGGGCTTACGCGACAAGCCCAAAGTCCCCATGGAGCGCAGGTATGATCTCTGCCTTGTGGCTGGCGAGCCCTTCACGCAAGTCTAATGGACTATAAACGACCCGAACGGAAGTCTACCAGGTCTTAACGGGCTTGGTAGCTACTCTGACTTTCGCCCTGTCCAAGCCTCAGTCAGAGTGGGGGCTCTGTAGACACCCGCATTTGGACTGCCAGGTGTCTATGGCAGTTTCCAAAAAACACCCGATGATGATCGGACGCTAACGTGTTTCTATGCGCTCGGATACAAGCTCAAATCCATTAATCGTTGGCTAACACATTTACGGAGTACAAATCTCACCAAACAGACCTCAAATCCAGGCCCAGTGGATCATTTCGAGTTAAACAAGACTAATTTGGGCCAAAACCGACACCGGAATTAAAACCGACTTTTTGCGATTGGGTCAATCCCGGTCAAAGTCATTTCCGAGACACACAAAAACAGCCATACAATCATCAAAAGTCCAAGTCAAACACAAAACCTATCAAACTCAAAGTCAAGGTCCAAAACAATGGACCCGTGCAACCCGACTGGGCCACTCGATCGAGTGGCCCACCCACTCGATTGAGTGGGCTTGTTTCAAGCCCGACGGCAGGCTTCATGGGCCACTCGACCGAGTTAGCCCCATACTCGGTCGAGTAACCCTAAACCGGTGCCCTAGCCATGCCTATATAAGCAACCCCCATGCAACACAATTACAGAACTTTTAGGCATCTTTTTGCAACCTTAAAAACCCTAGAGCAATCATACACACACTACGTCCTTACAAACTCTAATCAAAACCTAGTAATCCTACACTAGCAAAAAAACCCTAAACCTAGTTTTAGGAAATCAATCCCGAGCCACCATAACTTAATCTACATAAAACCTCGAAGACTCTTGTGTTGAAGCCACGGTTACGAGTCCGCCCCGAGACAAGAACATGTAGGTTGAGGGTGTCAAAACCCTCTCTTTTCTTCTCTTTCTCTCTTCGGCGTCCGTCCCCTTTTTCTCCGTCTTCTTTCGTTTTTTTTGTATTTTCATTGCATCATAATATCGATAATACTACTAATATCAAGGCATTAAAATATTTATCGATTTGTGTCGAATAAGAAGGATACCGGGATAAGGAAAACCGCATATACAAGTGTACTGCACACGCGTCGTCGGTCGCTTATCCCGATACCCCGACTATTTGATTATTGAGATAAATTAACTTAAACAACAATTCGTTATTATTTCTCGTTATCATCATCGTTAGTCTTGCATTCATCATCTTTTTAAAGTCAACTTTAATAAGGGTCGAAACCCGTTGACACGGATCCGACATCACAATTTCTAAGGATTTATTCCGATGTCGGGGAAGTCGAGGGAATCAAGTTTTTTATTCAAGTAAAGCGTCGAATTTAGATTCGATACCAATTCTATAATTGGATATCGAATTTAACAATCAAGTCATATAAATTAATTAACGTGATTTGTTCATATCACGATAAATAATTTAAAACGACTAAAATTAATTTATCTTTTCTTTATTTTACTCTAATATCCCATATCGATTCAATAATCGAATATGGGATACGATGAGTATTCAAATTTAGAATCGGGTATAAATTCAACAATATTTATATTCGGTTTAACAAAATCAACGATTTATAAAAAAACCCGAATCGAGCATAGGTCATGCAATACTTATGCCCAATTCGGTAAAACCATCGATTCATCAAAAATCTAAAGCATTTTCGAAAATCAATATAAAATTGCAAGCGAATTACAATTCATATAGATGCCACTCGACCGAGTGCCTTAGCCACTCGATCGAGTGACATCACAAAATCGAGTCAGAACGCATGTCACGACCACCACTCGGTCGAGTCTCATAGTGACTCGATCGAGTGACCCATAACGATTAACACAATAAATCGTACATTATTCTATTTTCGAAACTCGGTAGTAATTTGTGATTTATGTCAACACGTGTTTAATCAATCATGTGTATTACTACCTTTTCAAAACATACATCGTCATATTTGCATCTTTTCATCTCATTCAATATTTGCACAAACCATTATTATTCGTTATATCATTACATCGTTACTAACGCGTTTGTTATTTCTTTTGTCAATTTAATTATTGTTCGTTTATTGTACTAAATGAACCCGCATGCTAAATTCCACTTTGACGTAGAATTAATTGCATTAAATTGACTTAGAAACCCTTTTTCAATTCCATTCACATGTTTAGGGAAAATAATCTTTGCATATCAATTTCCCGTTTTACTAACGCGCGTATTGGAAAGTCATTCGAATTCTTAGTAGAGGCCGCTAATGTGCGGCGGGGTTGGGTGTCCTTTGTGGGCTTCCCAACACGTACCCTCACCCCTTACTCAGAACCTCGGTTTCCGGATGCCTGAAACCGTTGGCGCACGAGAGTCATTCAATACACGATATCCGATAATGTCGGTATCGGTATCAAATGCAAAGGGACGAGCCCAATAAACTCTGACATCGGAAATGGGCCGTATTTTGTATACGGACCACTACGACATAGATTGGGCTCGAATGGTTCCGAATAACCACAAAATTCGGTGGCGACTCCACATAGACCTAAATTTCAATTCGATCCATTCTCATATGGAGATTCATTCGCCTACCCAAACCCGCGCGTGGCCGCGTCGGGGTGGACCTATGTCATGTCCACAGTATTTTTATCGCTTTTACGAGATTAATGATTAATTTGTTATTTTAATTTGTAAAATCGTTATATTCGGCCTAAACATGTAATATATGTTTATATTCTGTAAAAATGATGTTTTTGATGATTTTTAATAATTTAGTATTTTTCTGATATTTTAGTTATCGATTATTGAATTATTACCGCAGGCCCGTCAGATGGCCCGTTCACCCGGTTCTTGGAACCGGGACCCAGTCCATTAGGGGGCCTCAATAGCTGTAAAACCATCAATATATGTTATGGACATTGAAAGAGTAATAGCAGTGTTTGTAGTGCAGTTGGTGCTAAGATCAATTAAAAGCCTAGATTGACGGGACGACGGGGATTCAAATCCTCTATATGGCATCATTTTTAAATTTTGCTTTAATTTTCTTCCCTTCTTTCGTAAGCTTATTTACCAATGTTATCTCTCTTCCTATTTTTGCTTCTTTTGAGTCATTAATTAATAATGTGTTTGCATTTTTTTAAAATATAAAAAATATGGATATAAGACCTTTAACATAAGTTTCCATTTTAATTATAATTATAATTTGTGGGTTATTTATTAATTTGTTATGATCATTTTTTTAATCGTGCAGCAAATACTCTATATCATATTTATACAACAATGAGATTTACTAACCGCAGTCTAAAAAAAATATTTTATAAAAAATATTGGTAGCTAAAATTGCAATATCAATTGGTTGTAACACGTAAATCTCAAATATTTAGAATTTTAGATAACTACTCACCTATTGTAGACAGGTATTGCGGAGTACTACTTGCAATATTCATGGATGATGGCCCTTAATTATATTTAAAAATTCGAAAACAAATTTCAATCCGTCTATTACTTCTTCCATCTCATTGAGTATGTTATTTGTGAGAAACATTATATCAAAGGTAATAAATAAATGATTGAGACGGAGTGCGTTGTATAATATCAAATTTCAAAATAACGTAAAAATATATGAGTTGGTGTTTGGTACGGGACTACGGGGCCTCCGAAAAATATTTGACACCGGGCCTCTAAAAATCATTTGACGGCCCTGTATTACCGTTTACGGACAAAAACGATTAAAAGTCGATTTTTAGTTATAGTACCTAAACATTTTATTTTAATCTGATTTTTGACTTGGTGAAACTTTCTGGTGAAAAAGAATTTTATGAATTTTTTCATAATTTTTCGGAATTGTTAAGTGGATGAATTAATTAATCACTTTAAATCATCGTTTATCGTTAAAACCGTGTTTGTCGTTTAAATTCTCGATTTCTGGTCTTTTGTTTAAATCTGGAAAAAAATATGATTCTGATGATTTCATAATAAAATGTAATTTTATGATTTTGAATGCTTTAATAAAATGTTAGGAACGATAAGTTTTATTAATGGAATCGTTAATTGTGAAAACGGGTTTAAAAGACGGTTTTAACGGGATTTGTTAAATCTGGAATTTTGGAAAATATGAAAAATTGGTATATTATGGAAAATCATGATTTTTAAGTTTAATTATAATTTTTGGATATTAATACGTAAATCGTTTTGTAATTACTATTTTTATTAACCGTTATTGTCGAGATTAGACGATTAACGAGAACATGCTTTAAAAACCGAGTTTTAGGATTCTGGAAAATTTTATTTTCTGGACATAATATCCATAAATATGTTTTAACTATTGTATGTAATTTTTTTACTATTTATTAAAGTCTTTAATTAATAAGTATTGGCTTTCGGACAAATTGTGATTTATCGTTAAAATGCTTCGTCTTGCCTAAAAGAATTATTTTTCCAGCAATTTTGAAAGTGTTTAAATCTGAAACTTTAAGAGTTAAATCATCCCTTAATATACTCTAAATATATTCATTGGTTTAATTAAATAAAAGACGTTAAAGGATTTAATTTGACATTTGCCGTAAAATCCTATTTATGTTCGTATTGTCGTAACTAATAATAATTAGGGAATTTTAGTTTTATAAATTTTGGAAACACCCTAATTAGTAGTACTAAAGTGTTTAAGATATTTTTAATTATTTTGTAAACACTTGTATGGTTTTTCAATAATTTCATAAATCTAAATACTCTCACTTTCATAAGTAATATCGTTAAGGCCGAAAGTACTAGTTTTATAAATCTATATTGTTTACTAAAAATGTTGTATTAGTTTAAACTAATATTTTGCTATTTTCATATGATGCTATTTTTAGTAAGTTTCTAAAAATAGAAGTTTCCTAAAATAAAAAGTTTCCTCTTTTAGATTATTGTGATTACTCCTTTTGTTCTCTTATTATTATGATGATTATATCTTTTGAATACCGATAATGGCTTTGTTTTGGTGTTATGGGATAAGGATAAGTGTGGGTTTAGAGTAATATAGTCTAGGATGTACGTTTTGCCATCAACTATAAAGCTGGTGTGTCTATGTTGAGACACATTGGTCGTTGAACTGAGCATGGTTTGTGTTCAGGAGTGTGTATATTTTGACCTTAAACTTAGATATCGCATCGTGTAAGTCACCGTCGGGTTGAACTGGATTACGGTTGGTGTCCAGGAGGGGTGTACATTACTTAAGCCAGGACCTCGCTGCACGCAGTCCTGTTATAGTTGAGTTGCCTAGTTAGAGACCAAGGTCTGATTTGTTTTGACTAAATTCTCGAAGCTAGTTTAGTATTGTCCTGGTGAAAGTCTAGATTTTACCCTAATCCTATCCATAACGCCATTCGGAATATTTTTATATTATCGATATAAATTGGGTTGCAGGTTGGCAACTATTTTTATGTTTCTTCGAAAATCCATTTTAATATTTTGGTTTTGGCGCTGAAAGCTTATTTTTAATATGTTGTTTTACTGTTTTCCATTTTTACTATTTTTCTATAGTAGTAATTACAGTTTTAAAATCCTGTTATACGGCTGGGAGAACGTTGGCGTTGCTCCCCACTGATTGTGGCTGTTATGTTTTAACATGGCAGGTATACGTGTTCCGGGTGTGGGCTAGCGAGCAGTGTGGATCTTGTTTGTTTATTTTGATAATTATGTCTTATGGATTGTTCAAACCCCTTTTGTGGATTGTTTAAATTTTGGCCATTTTATTTAAGACCTATTGTTTGACTTTACCATTTTAATTTTACTAAGACATAGTTACAGTGTGTTTTAATCCCGACTCTACAGTGTTTCCGCCACTGTATCGCGTTAGATTTTCTAGGGGATTACATTATAGCTCAGTTGATTGCATACTTGTCGATTAATTATTATTCCACATAACAAAGGTCAAATGAATGCCAAATAAGAATGAGTAGATAGCCTAAAGAGTGCAAATTATCATCATTGCTGCATAATCGGTATCATAGACAACACTAAGACTCAAGGAAATAAAACTAGAAATACTAAAAACTCCCCCACGCTAGACTCGACATTGTCCTCAATGTCCATATCATACAGACTCAAAATTGGTGGGGGAACACAAATAAAAACCGAGGATAGAGAAAAGACATACCAAATATATACACGGAGAGGTAGCGGAATCAGCAATCCGCTACTGATCATCATCATCATCATCACCGAAATCATCATCCTCCATATCATCATCTGCAGCAGTCCCGGAGCCAGATGCACCACCCGTATGCCAACCACCTCCCTGATAATCACTAGCGGCTCCAAAAGCAGGGTCCGTCGGGCCGCTGAAATAGTCAGTGTGAAGATGGAAGCCGCCATGAATCGAAGGATCAGTGTAACCACCCACGGGCCACGAAAAGTACGAGGGGTAAGGGCCCTGTGGTGGCACAGCCGCACGCCTAGCATAGTCATCATATACGGGATACATCCCGAGGCACTAATTAGCATATAACCTGTCTAGACGAGCATGAGTAGCAGCGGTGTCGGCACGAGTCTCCGTGCGAAGAGTATCCAAATCAGAACGGGACGAACCGGCACTCAACTCAATGCGCTCCATCCAAGTAATCAGATCGGGATAGAGGGGAGCATACTGGGGTGGTGGAGGAGGCTGCTCAAAAGCAGTAGTGGTGGTGGGCTCAGAAGCAGGCTGAGATGGACCGGGCTCAGGGGCGGGCTGGGAAGTACTAGGCTCGCTCGTCGGGCGACGAGTATAGGTAACAGCATGCGACGAAGGAAGAGAGCTAGGGGCAGCGACAGGTAATAAATTATTAGGTTGATCAGCCTCAAGTGACAAAACCGACCCGGCTTGCAAAATAATGGTCGCATGCTCATGAATAACCCAAGCCCAACGATTCTGATGCCTAGATGAAATCCAGTTAAGAGAAGCCAAATATCGGAGGCTAAGGGTAATCTCGCCCTGGACCGGATCATGATCCGCTTCACGAAAAGCGGTCAACCGGAGAGCTAATTGCGTGACTAACCCGCCAATATAAATAGGAACATCGGCAACGGCCGTAGCAATTCTCCTAAACTGGAGGACGAGGTGATAGGCAATATTAATATGCCACACTTCGGCTTACGCCGCAAATACGAGCCCAAAATAGACACCTCCTCGGTGCGCACATTATGTGGCTCCTTCCTAGCAAAAATCGTCCACCCCATAAACCTCTGCCAAACCTTAATAACAGGATTATGAATATTGTTTGAACTCATATGCCCCGCGGTAGTGTACGGGGCATCAGCAATACATTCCCAAAAATCACCCACCCTAAAATTAGCATGCTCGGGTGGTGTACGGTCATCATAATCCTTAAGGTCAAAACAATCCGCAAACTGCTTCAGACTCAGCGCAAAACTAGTATTCAGTAGACGGAACTCAACAGAAATCTCACCAGTCCGTCTATTCTTATTGACCTCAAATGAACTCAGAAATTCCAACGTAAGCTGGGTATACGTATTACGACGCATCGTAAAAAATGTACCCATACCAACACCCTTAAACAATAGTTCCAAAGCAGAATCTAAGCCTAAAGTTCGCATAGCATCACGATCGATAAAACGAGTTGGAACAATAGACCGATTTCTCAAATTTTGAAACCGTACCTTTTGGTCAATAGTGGTAAAAATCAAACCTGGAAAAACTGGATCGGGATCAATGTCGGGCTGAGCATGGTCGTTTCTGGTGCGCTTGTTCCGAGGAGGCATTGCAAATCTGAGAGTAGCAGCAAACTTGGGGAAAGTATGGGGAAGAAATAGAGCTGGGAATTGAAAAAGGGAGGAGAGAGAATTAAAGGGCGGACGAATGAATGAAGCCTCACGAGAGAATTTGAGTTTTTGGGGAATTAGGCGACCCGGCCGGTCAGGACCGGCGGCCTGCTAGCCGGCCTGACGGCACTTTCCTCTTGTTTTCAATTTTTTTGATTATATTAAGTTCTATCACAGCCGGCCGGTAGGCACAGGCCCCCGGCTAGCAGGCCTGACGGCCCAATTCACTTTATTTTCGAGATTTTGCTCCATTTTTTCTCTAATTTCTCTTGTGCCTCGGCCCCTGAAGTCGATCAATAGGGGGCCTGGGCACAGGCTGAGGTGCACAAATCCATCTTTTCGAGTTGAAATTCAACTCATACCTCGGCCCCTAAAGTCGATAGGCCCCCTAGGCCTAGGCTGAGATGACCTGCTATACAATCAAGAGCATGGGAATTCTCCTTCTCCTTGTTTTCCTAAAATCCTCAATTTGAGTCATTTCCGATGATTCTGCGCACTCCAAAAACATTAGTCCCTCCTCTCATCCTCACTAAAACAACTAAAGAAAAAAAATAAAAAAAATAAAACGAGAATGAGGGAAATTATTTACATACTCGGGCTGCCTCCCGGTAGCGCTGGTTTAGAGTCCCGCACGACTTGATGAGAATACGGTTTTAGTGGGATGAGGGAACGGGATGAAGTCGTATAACTTCAATCGCTCCAACTTGAGCACCTTCATGATATATCTTCAATCGTTGACCATTCATCTTGAATCGTTCACCCGAATCATTCTCGACTTCAATCGAGCCAAATTTACCCACATGGGTGACAGAAAAAGGTCCTGACCAACGAGATTTCAACTTTCCGGGAAACAACCGGAGTGTAGAGTTAAACAATAATACCTTATCCCCCACACTGAACTCACGGTGAAGGATATGCTTGTCATGCCACCGCTTGGTGCGCTCCTTATAAACTCGAGCACTATCATAGGCACCAAGACGGAATTCTTCTAACTCATTCAATTGCATGAGTCTCTTCTCCTCACTCAAATGTGGATCCAAGTTAAGCTCCTTGATCGCCCACCAAGCCTTGTACTCAAGCTCGACCGGTAAATGGCATGACTTGCCATAGACCAATCGGTAAGGTGAAGTACCAATAGGCGTTTTAAAGGCGGTCCGATAAGCCCATAGTGTATCATCTAGCTTAGAGCTCCAATCCTTCCCAGCTTTTGACACGACCTTTTGGAGAATAGACTTGATCTCCCTATTGGACACCTCAACTTGCCCACTCGTTTGAGGGTGGTAGGCAAGACCGGTACGGTGAGAGACACCGTACTTAGCAAGTAAAGCATCAAGTCGCTTCTCATGAAAATGACTTCCACCATCACTAATAATCGCCCTTGGAACACCAAAGCGGGGAAAAGTAGTCTTTTTAAATAGAGATATTACCGTTCTAGCATCATTAGCAGGAGATGCTACCGCCTCCACCCACTTGGAGACATAATCAACCGCAACCAAAATATATCGGTTGCCCTTGGATGACGGGAATGGGCCTTGATAGTCTATACCCCAGACATCAAAATTTTCTACCTCGAGAATCCCATTTTGAGGCATCTCATGCCTCCTAAAAATATTACCGGTCCTTTGACATGCATCGCAGGACATAATAAAAGTTTGGGCATCCCGGAATAAAGTTGGCCAATAAAAACCCGACTGGAGGACCTTAGCCGTGGTTCGGCTCGGTCCATGATGGCCACCATATGGTGATGAATGACAACTCTCTAGAACTCCTTGAACTTCCCACTGAGGGACACATCGACGGAAAATACCATCGGCACACTCCTTAAATAAATAAGGGTCATCCCAGAAAAATTGTCGAACATCATGTAGAAATTTTTTCTTTTGTTGATAAGAGAGATCAGAGGGTAATACCTTGCCAACTAAATAATTGGCATAATCCGCATACCAAGGTCCTTCGCTTTCACCGTTAGTTAAGGCCATGAGAGAATCATCGGGAAAAGAATCATCTATGGGGATGACAACTCCTTCCTCCTCAACTCTAAGCCTCGATAAATGATCTGCAACGGCATTTTCCGCTCCCTTCTTATCCCGGATCGATAAATCAAACTCTTGGAGAAGGAGGATCCATCAAAGTAATCGGGGCTTCGCTTCTTTCTTAGCAAGGATGTACTTGAGAGTCGCATGGTCGGTGAAAACAATGACTTCCGATCCAACCAAGTAGGTTCTGAACTTTTCCAAAGCATACAATATAGCTAGCAATTCCTTCTCGGTAGTTGCATAGTTAACTTGAGCATTATCAAGTTTTTTACTAGCATAGTATATAGCATGTAAGACTTTGTCCTTTCTTTGGCCTAAAACCGCTCCCACAGCATAATCACTCGCGTCACACATTATCTCGAATGGCAAATTCCAATCCGGTGACTGAATAATCGGAGCAGAAATGAGGGCCTGCTTAATCCTGTTAAAAGCTTCCACACACTCATCAATGAAATCGAAAGGGGCATCCTTTAGAAGCAATTGTGTAAGTGGCTTAGCAATGAAAAGTCCTTGATAAAGCGGTGATAAAATCCCGCATGACCAAGGAAACTTCTCACTCCCTTTACATTAACCGGCAAAGGCAATTGCTCAATCACTTGCACTTTTGCTTTATCCACCTGAATGTCCTTTTCGGAGACCACATGACCCAAAACTACACCCTCAGTGACCATAAAATGGCACTTTTCTCAATTCAAGACCAAACTGACCTCGACACATCGGTTTAAAATGGTATCCAAGTTAGCTAAACAAGCTGAAAAACTCATACCATACACACTAAAGTCGTCCATAAACACTTCCATAATGGACTCGATGTAGTCGGAAAAGATGCTCATCATGCATCTTTGAAAGGTGGCGGGTGCGTTACATAGCCTGAATGGCATCCTGCGATATGCGAAAGTGCCATAGGGACAAGTAAACGTGGTCTTTTCTTGGTCGGCGGGGTGTAACGGGATTTGGAAAAATCCCGAATATCCATCTAAATAGCAAAAATACTTGTGAGAAGCTAGTCTCTCAAGCATTTGGTCGATAAAGGGCAATGGGAAATGGTATTTAAGTGTAGCGGTGTTCAACTTTCTATAGTCTATGCACATTCTCCATCCCGTCACAATTCGTGTAGGGATTAATTCATTCTTTTCATTCGGGACCACAGTAGTCCCTCCCTTCTTAGGTACAACTTGTACCGGACTCACCCACTTTGAATCGGGAACCGCATAAATAATTCCCTCATCCAACAATTTCATAACTTCCTTTTTAACAACCTCTTGCATATTCGGGTTCAACTTACGTTGACCCTGGACACAAGGACGATGACCTTTCTCAAGATTAATTCTATGCATACAGAAATTGGGACTAATTCCCTTCAAGTCATCAAGACTATACCCCAAAGCTTTCCTATTTTTCTTCAAAACAACTAACAAATCAAAAAGTTGTTGCTCAGTTAAATCAGCACTTACAATCACAAGGAAACTCTCGGTATCGTCTAAAAAGGCATATTTTAGGTGAGATGGAAGTGGCTTACGCTCCGGAACGGATATGTCAAGCAAATGAGGTGTGAACGATGTTGGTTACATTGACACCTTGCTCCACCGTAAGCATCCTTCCTTCCAAAGCAGCTTCCAAACCATCAATGACAGCAGAGTCAACGGAAGCATCACCTGCACACGCTTCCAAACATATTAAAGCCTCTAAGGGGTCCCGTATAAGGGACGCCTCCATAGAATCATGAACTAAAACATCCACAACATCAATCATGCAACAAGAATCCGTTACCATCGGGTTCTTAAGTATACTATCTAAGCAGAAAACAATGGTGTCTCCACCCACTTCCAAGGTCAATTTACCATTCTTGACATCAATCACCGCGTCGGCGGTGTGCAAAAATGGTCTTCCCAAAATTATGGGAATTTGGGTGTCCTCGGCCATGCCAAGGACGATAAAATCAACCGGGATAAAAAAATTTCCAACTCTAACGGGCACGTCTTCTAAAACTCCCAAAGGGCGTTTTATGGAACGATCCGCCATCTGCAAAGTTACACTAGTACACTTAAGAGGACCCATATTAAGTTTTTCACAAACGGAATAAGGCATGACACTTACACTAGCACCTAAATCACATAAAGCCTTATCAATTGATAAGGTGCCAATAGTGCAAGGAATCGAAAAACTACCGGGGTCCTTTAGCTTTGGTGGGGCTTTTTTCTGTAAAAATGCACTACACTCTGCAGTAAGAGCGACGGTTTCTACCTCACCAATGCTTCT
Source organism: Agrostemma githago (assembly GCA_958450325.1). NCBI lineage: Eukaryota > Viridiplantae > Streptophyta > Magnoliopsida > Caryophyllales > Caryophyllaceae > Agrostemma > Agrostemma githago. The sequence continues at coordinate 36,739,571 of OY288262.1, forward strand.
CTTCCGAGTCAAGATGTCCTTCATAAACTTGGTATAAGATGGGACCTGCATAATGAGCTCGGTAAATGGGACCGTAACCTGCAAATTCTTCACAACCTCCATGAACTTGCCAAACTGGGTAGTCTCCTTCCGATTCTTCAATCGACCCGGGAATGGTACTTGAATTGTTGGACTAGTCGGGGTGGGAACGGGAGTAGTGGGTGGTGGAACTTGATCTTCACTTGGAGTTTCCACAATAACGTCCTCATTGAAATCTTCCACTAGAACCTCCTCCTTCTCGGCCGGTGTATCATCCTTAGGCATCGACGGGCCTTCATAGTGTGTGCCACTACGAAGAGTGATCGCATTAGCCGTATCATGTTGTTGATCACCCTGAGAAGGGAGTTTACCTTGTTGACGCGTTGCTTGTGACGCGGCAAGGTGTCCCACTTGGTTCTCCAAATTCTTGATGGCATTATCCTTAGCTTGATCATTCTTTTGCATTTGTGCCATCATAGAGTCCTGGGTCTTGGCCATCATCTGCATCATACTACGAAGCTCAGCCATTTCATTAGAACTCGAAGAAGAAGAAGAAGAAGAATTACCTTGAGCTTGTGCTGAGGATTGGCCAAAATTCTGCTGACTAGTACCGAAATTCTGGTGAGAATTCCCGAAGTTCTGATTAGTATTGCCAAAATTTTGTTGAAGTTGACCTGAGTTAGGTCACTGCTGAAAATTTCCCTGATTTTGGAAATTCCTTTGATTACCAAAAATCTGCTGGTTCTGAAAATTCCCTTGATTATGGAATTGCTGCTGGTTCTGAAAATTTCATTGATTCTGGAAATTCTGCTGATTCTGAAAATTTCCTTGATTCTGGAAATTCTGCTGATTCAGGAGATGATGCTTTGGTGGGGGTACATAAACTGGTGTAATAGGCGGGTTCAAGACATTAGTACTCCTGTAAGACAAAAGAGATGCATCATAGCCTGGTTGGTTCATATACGGATAACGTGGATGCATAGAATGGAACGCATTCACCTGTTCTATGGAGCCTAGGCAATCCTGAGCTTGATGGTCCGCGGCACCACAACGCATACATGCATACTCTTGCATGGCATGTACTTGATGCATGCCTCCTCCCCTTTGAGAATTTGACACTTCAAATGCATCAAATCTCTTAGCCAAAGCGGCTAATTGAACGGCCACGGCATTAGAGGACCCACTTTCACCGGAATTTGATCGAGTATTACCACGTGTATTACCCCATCGGGAGTGGTGAGATGCCATCTCTTCTATTGTTTGCCAAGCCTTATCATCATCCACATTACATTGGAAACGCCCATTGCATGCCGAATCAAGTGTACTCCTGCAATCATCATACAACCCGTTATAAAATTGGTTACAAAGAAACCAAACCTGAAAACCATGGTGCGGGCATTCCTTCACAAGCTTCTTGAACCTCTCCCACACTTCATGAATATTCTCGTTCGGAGTTTAACGAAAATTGGTGATTTGACTCCGGAGCATGTTCGTCTTTTGTGGAGGGTAATAGTGCTTGTAGAAGGCAAGGGCAAGAGAATTCCAATCGGTGATCCCCTCGGTGACTTTATCAAGGTCCGTTATCCACTCCCTAGCGGAATCCCGTAGCGAGAACATGAAGAGCATCTCCATGACTTCTTCTTGAGTTACCCCGGCCGGAAGTGGAATCGTGGAGCAATAGTCGGTAAAAATCCTCATATGCTTGTGAGGATCCTCCTTAGGGTCACCACCAAATTGATTCTTCTCCACCAAAGTGATAAAGGCGGGTCGAATCTCAAATGTACCTTGAGTGGCAGTTGGTCGCTTAACAAACTTAGGAAGAGCAGTTTGCTCGGGCTCCGAATGACTAGAAAGCTTCGGCATTTTTATTATAGGAGGAGGTGGTAAAATGATCTCTGACTGAGATTGATGTTCCTCTTCAAAGGACTGATTCTCAGCTACAAATTCAGTATGAATAGCTTCCAAAGTCGCAAGATCAGGAGCTGCGGAAATCTCTCTCCAAAATTGTCGTCGCCTACGAAAGGTTTTCTCGGGTTCAGAATCGAACGGAGTAAGCTCTGATGACCGGAAAGACCTGGGCATAAGCAAAACTACAATAGGAAAGTGAGATCAATCTCAAGGAGTTTTAATTCCTTGAGACGAAAGAGAGCATAAAAGAAACAAGCTAAAAAAAACAAGAAAAACCGTTTACCCGGCAACGGCGCCAAATTTGATATGGGTTAAGTCGTCTCACCCAATCAAGATAAACCTAATGCTACTAACAAGAAGATAGCGGCAAGCAAGGTATCGAATCCATAGGGAAACAGTCAATATTCGTCTATTAGCTATGGCGATTCTAAAATGCTCTAAACGGTTGATTGATTGAAAATATATAAAAGACTACTAAAAGACGATAATAAAAATTGAATCTAACAATGAGATGAAAACTAAGGTCACGGGTTAACGATAGATGCTCAACAATTATGCGACAATAATAATAAACACATAAACATGCTAGTCGGCTATAACACGTTCTCTCGAATCGTGTCAACCTAGGAAGGATCTAACGGGCTCTCGCAACTTATTAGACTCCCTACCAAATCGCGCGTGATCTAATCCTAATTCGGCTTTCGCACGAGAACTAGAATTTCCCAAACAGATTAAAATGTTGTGTCCTTTAACAAATTAATCGACCAATAAAACACGCGAAGATGGTACTAGCATAATTATATATTTAGTATCGAAGTAGCATAATCATATAATAATCCATCGATCCCCCTCGACCCTAGCGAGAAAATTAGCTACGCATGATGATTACGAAACAACAAATTGCATACAAATAATTCATGATAAAAGTGAAGCAAATAAATCTAACGATAAACAAACGGAAATCTAACGAACTAAACGGAGAGCAACGAATTCAAATAAAGAAAATTACGACGAACTAAGTAATTTACGATAAAGATTGAAAATATAAAACTGAAAATTGCATAAACGAGATTACCGAATTCGAGTACGAGTGAAAACCGAGTGCTAGAATCCTAAGAGTCACGAGCTTTTTCTAAGGAAAATCTAACTAAGTATGAAAAAGTGATAGCTCCGAAATAATACAAAAATCCTTAGTTATACAAAATTAGGCGGAAATGGGCTGCGTGTCACGCCGGCGGATGGCAGGCCGCCTGCCACATGCAGGGGCCGAGGCACACTAAAAAATCAAGCTTAAAATACTCTTGTGTCATGCCGGCCGGCTGGCAGGCCGCCGGTCACATGCAGGCTGGCGTGCGCACACTAATAAAAGAAGTAATGGGCCGCTTCCCATGGCCCAATGAATCGACACTTCCCATTTCTTCTTCGCCTAAACGTCTTGAAGCACGGGTTTTGTCTCGGGATCGTTCTTCTAACCGGACATGAGTGTAAATGCACATAAAGACCTGAAATCGTGTAGAATCTACAAAAATACTCACTCAAAGCAAAATGTTAGAAGAAACGGCTCTAAAGAGCGCGTTCCGACCGGAAAAGACAACGGAATCGAGGGAATGAAGCTATATAAATACGATACATCAATTAGCCCCGAATTTTGTATGCCCCGTATTCATCTAGAGGGGGATCACAAACCGTCTATTCAGGGACAACGCAGGTTGAACCCGAATATGCAGGATGTGGTTAGAAAGGAGGTTATGAAACTCCTCGACGCTGGCATTGTCTATCCCATTTCCGATTCTAAATGGGTTAGCCTAATCCAAGTGGTCCATAAAAAATGAGAGACCAGGGTTATCAAGAACGAGAAGAATGAACTTATTTCTACTCAATCAATGACTGGGTGGAATATATGTATTGACTATCGTAAGCTGAACATAGCTACGATGAAAGACCACTTTCCATTTCCCTTTATTGACCAGATGCTAGAGCGTCTCACTTGTCATAAGTATTTCTGCTACCTAGATGGCTATTCGGGATTCTTTCAAATCTCGATTCACCCCGATGACCAGGAAAAGACCACATTTACCTGCCCCTATGGCACCTTCACATACGAAGGATGCCAGTTGGTCTTTGTAATGCCCCAACCACTTTTCAACGTTGTATGATGTCCCTTTTTTCGGAATGTATCGAGTCTCTCATGGAAGTCTTCATCGATGACTTCAGTGTGTATGGCACTAATTACGACGCCTGTCTGTTTAATCTTTCACGGGTCATACAATGTTGTGAGGAGACCAACTTGGTCTTGAACTAGCAGAAATGTCACTTCATGGTGACGGCGGGGGTTGTCCAAGGTCATTTAGTATCCGAACGCGGCATCCAAGCGGACAAAGCGAAGGTTGAGGTGATTGAGCAATTACCACACCCGGTTAATGTTAAGGGTGTGCAAAGTTTTCTTGGTCATGCGGGTTTCTACCCCCGTTTCATCTAAGATTTCTCTAAGGTTGCCAAACCTTTGACTCAGCTACTCCTCAAGGATGCCTCGTTCGTCTATACTGACGAGTGTGCTCAAGCTTTTGATAGGATTAAACAAGCTCTTATTTCCACACCGATTATCTGATCTTCCAACTGGGACTTACCTTTTGAGGTTGTTTGCGATGCTAGCGATCACCCTGGAGCTGTGCTAGGACAAAGAAAAGACAAAGCATTGCATGCGATCTACTATGCTAGTCAGACTTTAGATATGGCGCACGTTAACTATGCTAGCACGGAGAAGGAGTTGCTCGTCATTATCTACGCACTTGACAAGTTTCGAGCCTATCTTGTAGACTCTAAAGTGATAGTATATACATATCATGAAGCACTTAAGTATCTTCTGGCAAAGAAGGAGGCCAAGCCGCGACTTATTAGATGGATTTTATTATTGTAAGAGTTTGATTTGGAAATCCGTGATAAGTCTAGGGCCGAGAATGTTGTAGCCGATCACCTATCTCGGCTTAGATATGATGGTAGGGATTTTTCCCCGATTGATGACTTGTTTCCGGCCGATAACTTGCTCGCTATTACCATGGACACTCCATGGTTCGCCGATTTTGCCAATTTCTTAGTTGGAGGTATTCTACATCCCGATCTTCAATATCAGCAAAAGAAGCGATTTTTACACAATGTCAAGAGGTATTTCCGGGATGATCCTTATCTCTTCCGCGAGGGCGCGGATGGCTTGTATAGGCGGTGCATTCCTGAGAGCAAGGTATATTATATCCTCGCTAGATGTCATTCTTCACCTTATGGTGCGCATCACGGTCCTTTGAAGACATTTGCAAAGGTGATGCAATCGCACTTTTATTGACCCACTATTATCAAGGATGCAACTACCTTCGTCTGTTCTTGTGATGCTTGTTAACGTACAGGAAATATTTCTCAACGGCAAGAAATGCCCCAAACCGGTATTCTAGAGGTGGAGTTATTTGATGTTTGGGGAATTGATTATCAAGGATCATTTCCCTCTTCCTATGGGAATCAATATATTCTAATCGACGTTGACTATGTTTCGAAGTGGGTGGAAGTTGTCGCTTCACCTACTAATGATGCTACCGTGGTGATCTAGCTTTTTAAGATGACCATATTTCCTCGATTTGGGGTCCCACGAGCTATTATTAGTGAAGGTGGTTTGCATTTCCATGAACGCCAACTCGCTAAGTTGTTGAAGAAGTACGATGTCCATCACCGTATCAGGCTAGCTTACCACCCACAAACTAGTGGTCAAGTCGAGATCTCGAATCGTGAGATTAAATCCATTCCCGAGAAGGTTGTCAATACCTCGAAGAAGGATTGGAGTTTAAAGCTTGATGACTTTCTTTGGGCTTACTGGACCACTTTCAAGACTCTTATCGGGACATCCTCGTATGTATAGGCTCGTTTATGGCAAGGCTTGCCACTTACTGGTGGAGCTTGAGTTCAAGGCAATGTGGGCCTTGAAAGACCTCAATCTTAACCCGAAGCTAGCTGGAGAGCAACACCTCATGCAATTGAATGAGCTCGATGAATTCTGTCTCCATGATTATGACAATGCTAGACTTTATAAGGAGCGAACAAAAAAATGGCATGACAAGCGCATCATCCCCCGATAGTTCAATGTCGGCGATAAGGTACTTCTATTCAACTCCCGGCTTCGACTCTTTCCCGGGAAACTTAAACCCGATAGTCTGGACCGTTCACTGTGACTGAAGTGAACAAATTTGGATCAGTTACACTGACTACCAACAAAGGCGAAATATTCAAGGTAAACTGACATCGCCTCAAGCTATATATTGAGGGTGCGTACGTTAGTGTTGTTGAGGCCATGAACCTCAATGACACCCTCGACTCCACCTCCGTTGAGGTAATCCGGTCAAGCGGGACCGTACGTATAAACCGATGCTAACCGGGAGACAACCCGGCATCACTTGTATAAACTTGTAATTTCCTTTTCCGCGTTTTCATTTTTATTTCATTTTTTTAGTTAGCTTGGTAGCTCTAGTTCTCGGGAGTTACTAATATTAATCGCGTGTGAGGATGAGGGAATTTTACGGTTTTATTGAATTAATTTCAGGAATTGCTAAGCATTAGGCGAGGAAAATGAAGAGGAACAGCTACAGGTGCTACTCTATCGAGTCACCCCAAGGTGGACTCGATCGAGTGCCTTCTCGAGAGGTTCTGTAACACCCGCAAATTTCCTAACTTTGCTATTTGTTCCGTTACGATTATAATGTAACTCTGTATTATTTCGACATTTACATTCTTTCCATTTCGAGGTCTCTTTCATTATCGAGCATAAAATTATTTATTTTCGTAAAAGGATTTTAATTATTCTATTTTTATTCGAAAACCCATTTAATTCTTTGCATCCCAAGTATGTTTAATTATTTTTGAGAAATCGAGTTTGAACTATTTATTTTTCTAAAAATGCTCGATTATATTTATAATGGTTTCTAGCTCAAAAATATTTTTATTTTCGAAGAATGGTTGTTTAATTATTTTACTACGCGATTTCATAAATAATTATTTTCTAACGCGTTTTAATCCGGTTTCTTCGTAAACGCTTATATTATTTTACGAACTTGCTCGTTCTTTCCATCTCAACCATCTCGTTTCCTAGTTGAGTTAAGAGTCCTTGTGACTTGATTATTCCTATCTTTTAGCTTCCTAATTTCTCTTTATATTCTCATTCATTCTAGTCTATTTTATTCACAATACGAGTTTCTTTTCTCCTCTTTCATGTTAAACTTCCTCCTTTTTGTTCATCAATCCGATCCTAATTCGTCTCTAATTCTTTCCGATCTCGAGGGTAATTTAATTAATCTTATTCGTTCTTCATCTCATTTTCTCTTTTCTATTCACTTATAATGTGGTTTTAATACCATATGTTTAATTATTTTGTAGGCTATCATGCTAGATCCGACGAAGACGATTATTTAATTGATTTGAATCTCGATTAAGGTAACATTGACACGTTACTCGGTATTATGTGGTATTATTGTTGTAGTTTCATGGGTAGAAATTAGATTTTTGTTAGACAATATATGTATGTCTCGTTTTTAATAACGTAAACTTTAAAATCGTAAATCTTCACATGTTTTGTTGTTTTAATCATTTTTACGAGATTTTATAATAAATCGTTCTTTTAATTATTAAAAAGTATTATAAGGCCGAGACTAAAGCATACATATAATAATTTATTTAACAAATTTCGTGATTTTAAAAGTATGAATTATCAAATCGAAAGTTTTATTGTTTTTAATAAAGTTACATCATGTTTCAGAATCTGATAGTGTTTTTGTGCGAATTAATAATCCATTTTAAAGACTTTATTTACGAAAACTTTGTAAAATACTACTATTTATTGGAAGACCACCTGAGCAAACCAACCGAAGGGACTTGACTTATACGTTTCTCGGCGGTGAAGTAAGACCAAGCGGGGCATAGCTAGCGGCTAGTGTCATTGTCCTTCTGCATCCTCTCTCCGAGGTTTCCTTTACCCACATATCTACGTGCCCGCAGCTGTGTAGGTTATCTCTTTTATCATAAGAGAAGAAAGGTCCCACCAGTGAAACTAAAGGAAGTAGCTTACGGGTTGTACGTCTAATTTATGGCTATTTAATTTCGTAAAATAATTCCTAGTCGTTTGGTCACAATAATTTGTTTATGAGCAGGTGTCAAACTAATACGCAAATCTGTCAGTTGTGATAAGATCTAAATTGAAATATATGTTAAACTTTTTATTTAATATTGGTAATTTACGTACAGAAACTATAAAGAGTCTAGTTAATATTTCCAATTGTATTTTATTTAAAATCAATTTTTAAACATCTTTTATTAAAGAAATACAATCAAGTGTCTAATTCTGACAGTTTTTAAATATACGAATAAAAACCCATGTTTTATTTGGAATTTGGAATTTCTGCTGAAATAAAAGTTGTAACTAAGTTTTTAAAGTTTTTAACCCCACTGGTCTTACGTTGTTTCGATTTTTGATGATTTAATTACGAATTTTATAGTAAGACAGTGCAATTCTGGAAAATATGTCAATTGTTATTTAAATACTTTTAATTACGTATAAACTTCAACCTTTTTAAAAATAATTATGATTTTGACTTTATTTGACTTTTAATCATGAATTATAAATTTATATAGTAAATATAATGTTTACGTCTCGAGGCCCAATATTAACTATTTTATATAACTCCTATTTTAATCGATTTCTATTTATTATAATACCTACTTTTGGAAAGTTATTATTTTAAGAAAAGTTCTTTATCTATAAAGTTTTATCTTTTGAAAAACGAACTATATTTCTATTGAATTACGATAATGGCTTTGTTTTGGAGTTATGGAATAGAGGAAGTGTACGGGTAGAGTAATACAGTCTACACTATACGTTTGCCATCAACTATAAGGCTAGTGTATCCGAGCGGGATGCATTGGTTGTTGAACTGGGCATGTTCTTGTCCAGGAGTGTATGTTCATTTTGACCTTAAGCTCGTACCTCGCATGTAAGACGTCGTCGGGTTGAACTGGGCACATTCGCATGTAAGACGCCGTCGGGTTGAACTGGGCACATTTGGTGTTCCAGGAGGGGTGTGCATATTTACTTAAGCTAGGACCTCGCATTTATAAGTCGCCGTCCTATTATGGTTGAGTAGCCTAGTTAGAGATCGAAGTTTGATTTGTTTGAACTAAGTTCTCGAAGTTAGTTTAGTATTCTCCTAGTGAAAGTCTATTCTATTGCACTGATTCATATCCATAACGCCGTTATTACTATTGATTGATATTTTCTTGAAAGTTGGCAATCATTTTAAATTATTTTACTATATCGTTTTAAACGTTTTCCATTTTGAACTATTTTGATATAATAGTAATTATGCTTTAATGTCATGTAATATGGCTGGGAGAACGTCGTCGTTACTCCCCACTGAATTGTGGCTGTTATGTTTGTAACATGACAGGTATTTTGCTGCTGGGTTTTGGGTGTGAGGTAGCGAGTAGCATGGATCCTACTCTACTTCATTTATATTAATTTTTGGATTGTTAAACCCATTTGGAGAATTTTTATTTTTAGCCCTTTTGTAAAAGTGACATTTGTATTGATTGACCGTTCTTTTTGTAAAATTTAGAACATCAGTGTGTTTTAATCTCAAATCTAAAGTGTTTCCGCCACTGTATTGCGTTAGAATTTATATGGGATTACATGTTCCCTGCCTGTTTTTTAGGGGGTCACTCGATCGAGTGCCCCTGAACCGAGTTCCGAGTCCCTTTTTCGGTTATGCAATGTTTTCTTTTCCTTTGTTCATAGTTCACTAAAACCCCCAATCCCCCTTTAGTTTCTCTCATAAACTTAGAACCCTAACTCCCTTCCCCTCACCCAAATCAGTCTCCCTTCCTCAAATCTTCACCAAACTTCACGATTTTTTTCTTCTATTTTGCAATTAGTAGCATTAGTTTGTGTTCCTTTGTGTTATTTTTTGGAAAAATTCGTCCTCCTCTCCCCAGATTCGTGATTTTCGAGCACTTTGAGGTAGATTTCGGGTTCTTCAATATTATTGCTTCTTGTCTTGATTTTATAGTTTAATTTCATCCCTAGTTTCAGATTAATCCTATTGCATGGTTGATTTTATGTTAATTTCACTCTTTTTTGCCTAAAATTCGATTTTTGAGTGAGGAGCATGATTTTGGCTGAAATTTTGTCCATTTTTTTTGGGATTATTGTGTGATTTTGTGTTTTTATTATGCTATAGCCATGGCAAAAAGAAGGAATCCAACCTGAGGTACTCGTCTTAGGCAACAAAACGTTGAGTGTGAAGCGGAGGAAACGGTTGTCCCGAATGTCCCGAATGTCCAGCCTGTTCCAGGCTATGAAAGTATTATTTGTAGAAATGAGGCTCAGCGGGCTCATTTAATTGCCTTGATACCAAGGCAAATGGAGGCTACAAGATGTTGTTCGTCACAATTGTGATCGAGCTAGGTTTAAACGAGCAACTCACACAGCTCTTATCTATGAATGGCTTTGGTGGGCTTTGGACTCTTTGTAAGTTATCTTATCGATTGCTCACTTTATAATTTCTTAGCTCATTCACTTTCGATAGAGGTAACTGCATTTTGTCTTTCCATTTAGGTAATCATGAGCAACTCCTCCTCCTCAGTGACTTAGCCCAACGCCTAAGGCTTGTCACAGACCCTTATGTCGAGCTTTATGAGATCCACGAAGGTGTGAGAGTCCCTCCACAATTTCTTATTTACGGGTCGGTTTGCAAGTGTTACTGCCATGGCAGTTAATGCCATCCCACACTTACAGGGGTTAGTCGTATCCCTAATCAAAGATACCCTAAGGTCTAATAACTAATACAGATAGTGAAGTAGGGGTCGAACCACAAGGAGACGGGACTCAATTACTTGTTCTAAGGTCTAGACTTGAGATTACGAGTCACTGTTTTTCTATTTGTTTTGGTAGGCTAAGAACTAATTACTAAATGATAAATCAATAAGGGAAAAGTCCAGGGCCTCAAGTTCACTATGAATATTATTTAGGTCATGGAGTCAACTAACAGGTCAATAATCGAAATATCTAAGATGTAGGTCCGGTCGGTACTTGTACAACCTTTAGAACTAAACTTAATCTGCGGTCGCTAGAATTAAGCTAGTCTACCCAAATTATCGTGGCCTAATTAGTCCTTAACCCGCTCGGTGAAAAGTCCTAATTGTGATACTAATTAATCAATACTGGCAAGTAATCAATCAATCAGAATTATTAAAACGATATTCAGGCGATAATTCATACGATTAGAAACAGGTCAATTGACTATAACCCTAAAAATACGCATCAATCCTTTTAAATCCTAGGTGGAATTTAGCTACTCATATTAAGAATAATCAGACTAACAAAATACGAATTGCAATTAAACATAACGAAGACGATACAAATTAATCTACAAAAAGCGATAGTAATTCTATACTAGAAAACGATAAAACAATACTAATTATGAAAACGATAATTACTACGAATACGAAGAACGAATTAAGATGAAAATTAAAGTAGAGAACTGAAATTAGAATTGAAATTAAGAATAACTATGCCGAAGAATTCATGATCTAAGGACGAAGAACTAGGTTCAATGTATCTCGCAAATGTAACATAAAACTCCAAAGTGAATGTGTGAAAAGTGTAGTAAAAAGATAGAAGTAAAAGTGTCTGACACAAGAGTCGGGAAAACTGATTTAAAGAAAATCAGTTGGACTCAAAAGCGGGCCCAATTCTAAGCTGAAATCTAAAATTATGCGGGGCCCAGATTTGGTGCACCCGATTGAGTGCACCTAATGGAACTCGATTGAGTGAGTTGGTGAATGCTCCAACTTCGGTTTGTTTTGGCCTAAAAGAAGGAATTAGCCCAAATCTTCAATGTAGCCCAGTTGGCGGCATATATGAAGCACTCGATCGAGTGCCATAGCACTACTCGATCGAGTGAGCATGCTGAAACTCGGCAGTGAGTTTCTTCTTTGTATCTCGGCTTTTCATTTCCTTCCTCGACTTCCGTTCTCGTCTCGACTATCCGGGTTATAACTCCTAAATGTGCTTGAAATTGGACCTAACTTGCAAAATAGCACAAGAATCGACAGTATCGACTTTCTAATAAAAATCGACACTAAATATATAAATCAGGAGGAAGAAATTAAAAGCTCTAAAATGGGTATCGGGGGACGATAATATATAAAATGTGTTGATCAAACTCCCCCAAACCAAACCTTTAGTTATCCTCAAGCAAACGACACTAATATAAACATATGAGGACAGTTGATGTGAAACACGACTCGGAGCTAAATTACAATCATTCCCCTAAAATCGACTAAATCTGACGAGAAAACATGTAATGCTCAAGAATACAACAAGACTAATAATCATGCCATAATGAAACAATTGTTTGCCAAATTTTCAATCTTGCAAGACCAATGATGTCGGACTTCCTTACGGTTGTCGCTCGACACTCATAAGAACGGGTAAGTATATATGTGAAGATAAGAAAAAATAAAGACACTCACTCGACTTATGAAATATGCATGCAATCGAATATGAAATCAATATCCCCAATCGAATACGTGTTCCACCAATCAGGACCATAGTAAATGCCAAAGACTTACAAAGGGTGGCTAATATGTATAAGGAAAAAAATGGATTGTGCTTAAAGCACGTATGGATTGTGCAAAGTCGCACTAACGATATTACACACTAAAGTCCAAAAGATGTGAAAACCTCGAAATATGACTGATTAGTGAAGTAATTCCAATTAAGTTTGTTGCGGCTGTACGTCCCGGTAGGGTAGGCTATTCTGGGTTGTAGCTAATTGATATATGTAATAAAAACAGGCTTACAACAGCTGAAATGAGCTACGTAAGAGAAAATGGCCTAAATTTACAGGGTAGTAAAAATGGGTCTTTTTTTGGCTATGTGGAGCTCATCAAAAACAGAAATGTCTTGCCTTATGAACCTCCTCCTCAAACCAGACACGTATTCAATATTAAGAGACGGACATCATATTTATGCAAATTGATGTTACACATTCCACAAGGAGAAAACCACTCAACTCCTAAATGCAAATGAGACCAGTTATGAATGTTACTGGCCTAGGAAGCTCTAAATCCTCAGAATTTTGTGGCTTGCGACAAACGATCAAATTTACTAATTTGGCAATTAAAAGTTCAATTGGCGGTCAAAACAAAATCATTTCATCTCAAGTATTACATGCACTCAGGCACGGAGTTAGCTGTCAATTAGAATAAATCATGTAAAATGCAATGTCATCATCGCCATTTTGCACGTTTCACATCAGACACAAAAAAAAACAAAGCATACAAACGTAAAATCTTTTTGGATTTTCTAATTTTTCAATTTTTTTTGGATTTTTAAAATTTTTTGAAAGCAATAAAGACACACAACGGAAAATGAAAACACACAAAAAACACGCAAACTCTCCCCCAAACTTAAATGTCACAGTGTCCACAATATGACTCTAAAGCAGATAAGACAGAAATTTCCACAGCCAATCCTAACGACAACTCGACCTAAGGACAAGAATAAAATCTAAGAAAGCAATAAAAACAAAAATAAAAAGGAAAGAAAGTATCGTATACACAATGGTAGCTCCCCCATATCGGTTAATCAGTCATCTTATCCTCTCCACCGGTCCCAGATGGACCGCTTCAGTATCGTCGTTGCCTGAGCTGCTAGTACTACCCTGAGTACCCAGCTGTCTCAGGTCTCGCAACCACTGTGCTCAATAGAGGGACGTACGCAGTGAGACTCGTGTAAGTGACGGTTGTCCTGAAACCTACAAGGTAGCGCTTTACTAGCACAATGACAATGGCTCCACAGGCGAGCGGTCTAGTTCCATTGATCCGTTGCTCGATCCCGACACAGATCATCCCCGGGGCACAAAATGTTCTCAAGAAGAAGCGAAAGGGGTTGAGATAGTGCCCCAAAATTAACACCTCCAAAGAGTGTAGTTTGCTCATATCGGAGCGTGGGAATACCAAGTGACTCAAAAGCCGCATATAGAGGCGAATAGTGGGGTGTGGGATGGCATTAACTGCCATCGCAGTGACACTTGCAATGCGACCCGTAAATAACTTAAAGTAAGGAGGGGCGCTCACACCCTCGGGTATCTCGTACAACTCGACATACGGGTCTGAGACAAGCCCTAAGCATTAGGCTAAGTCCTGGATCGTGATGAGTTGCTCACAATTATTCAAGTGGAGGGAAATCATACGGTTAGATCTATTGAAATCAAATGAACTAAGAAACTCTAATGTGAGCAATCAGTATGATAACTCATGAAGGATCCATAGCCCACCAAATCCGGTCATGGACAGAAGCTACGTTAGCTGCTCGTTCAAGCCCGGCTCGATCGCAAATTATGACGAGCAACATCGTGTGGCTTCTATTTGCCTCGGTATCAAGGCAACCAAGCGAGTCCGTTGAGCTTCATTCCGACAGATAATATTCTCGTAGCCTGGAATAGGTTGAACAGTTGGTACAGTCGGGACAGCTGGTTCTTCTACGTCTTGCTCGACGTTTTGATTCCTAATACGAATACCTCGAGGTGGGTTTCTTCTACCTGTCATGACTATAATATAATAACACAATCATCACACAATAATCCCACAAAAAAAATGACAAAATCTCGGCCAAATCAAGCTTCTCACACAAAAATTGAATTTTGGGCAAAAATGGGTGAAATCAACACAAAATCAAGTATGCAATTGGATTATATTGTTGTAATGGAGGCGTCCCGTTACCAACGGTTTGTTGACTACGCGAGAAGAACAAAACAAATAGCAAACAATAATAAACTGGCACACAGACTTACGTGGTTCGCCAGCAAAATCACTGGCTACGTCCACAACGATAAGGAGACCAAATTCCCTATGTGGAGATAATAGTAAAACAGTAGACCGTAATACACACGCTTAATAGCTCACAGCTAAAGCCAAAAGTACTACCAATTCTACCAACCAGATAGTAATCTCAAACTGGAAAGAGACAACCCAGACTGAGTTCGACGTGCGACAAACTCATCGACAAGATGAAGGACAAACGATCTTGCAGCCAACCAAGATCCAAACAAACTCCAACGGTCTCCAACGAAGACGAGATCAATAGAACCACCAAATAATAGGGACTCGAAACAAACTGAGTTTTTCCCTCAAGAAAACCTCACAAATCAGCCCTCTATATTGTGCTCTCAAATCATCTCTTTGTCCTAATTAACCTAGAAACTAGTCAGATCTTTATATAGTATTATTCCACCTAAACTAGTTACCTAAACTAATTAGAAAATAAATGCCAATCTTTTCTAAAACCAAACAATCTTATGTAACAACATTGTTACCAAAACAAGATCGAAGATCAACTTTAGGAAATATATCAGGAACAAATCAATTGAAGGCTCAAAAGGACAATTGCTAGGCACTTATTTCCTAACAATCTCCACCTTGCCTTGAATTATCCAATCTGAATCAATCTTCAAAGTGCAACTTCGAACAGTCGATTCTCAAGTCACTACTTGTCCCAATAGTCTCCACCTTGACTTGAATGATCGCATCTTTCAACGATTTTCAGTCAATAGTAATTTTTCTCCTTTCCCTCAGTACCGTAGTACCAACCTGCTTCAGCTTGTCAGCCCAAAGCACAAAAGATCTTTCCCGAGATCTCGATTGTCTTTTTTCACCCAAGACAAGGGTCTTGCCTTTTTCACCCAAGGCACGGGTCTTGCCTTTTTCACCTAAGGCACGGGTTTTGCCTTTTTAACCCAAGGCACGGGTCCTGCCTTTTTTCACCCAAGGCACGGGTCTGCTCCACCTAGGAGCCCGCCACATTGAGAAGCGGAAACAACAGTCGATATCTTAGCTTGTCTTTGGAATCATTTAGTTTGACCCGTACAGGTGAAAATCTCACCTTACCGTCAACATTACCATCCTCAGACAAGCCTACCAACCCAAAACTATTACTTCCCGTGAATTTATCAACCTTTTAAATTGTTGCTCCAGACATCTTCTCACCAAAAATTCAACAAACTCAAATAACGCCTAACTCAGCGGAAGCCAAACCTGAAGCTCTGATACGAGTTTGTTGTAACGGAGGCGTCCTGTTACCAACGATTTGTTGACTACGCGAGAAGAACAAAAAAATTGCAAACAATAATAAACTGGCACACAGATTTACGTGGTTCACCAGCAAAATCACGGGCTATGTCCACACCGATAAGGAGACCAAAGCGATAGTTTTCCTAGAGAACGGATCAACTAATTACTCAGAAATATTAAATTAACATCAAGACAGCCTTAGTCGTGTCATTACGGTCTCGTCGACACTAGCTAATTAGAGTCAATTCCGACACCGAGATTCCGAATCGGTCCCAAAACACACAAAGTCAAACCCGAGTCAGCACATCGGGCCGAGCGAACCTCGAGATGCACACCCGAAGCCCACTCGACGCAACGGCGCGCTAAGGTAAAGAGGGAGACTTAACCCCCAAGTTATGTTATTATATGCATCTTTCACTACAAGAAATACTTCAATTAGCTACCATACACGCGCGACTGAAACTTTCAGTCGCTCATTTAGCGACTGAAAGTAACTCGGGCGACTGATTTCAGTCGCACGACGAAGAGACAGAATGGGGTAAAAATGAAGTCGCGGTAGCGACCGAAATCAGTCACTAGGAAAAAAGACGTGCGACCGATATCGGTCGCTAAGTGACGTCAGATAAGGCAGCAAAACGAACCTTAGCGACCGACGTAAAAAAACTGCACGACCGTTGTCGGTCGCTAAGGAGTCTGATTTTTTTTAAATCAGCGAACCCCCCCCCCCCCCTCTCCTCGCACAACTCTCATTTCACTCTCTCTCTCTAACCCGTCTCCCCCTTCATTCCTTCTTCTTTTCTCCATTTTTACTTAGTTACGGTATGTTTTCTATCTATATTTAAATTAAATTATTTTTTTATTTTTGTATTTATTGATATAAATAAATTAGTTATCGAGGTAGATGTTTTTTTAGTGTAGTCTTGTTGTTGTCGGAATATTTGGTTTAGTTAGCATGTTAATTGCTCATAGGTTTCCCAAATTGAAATAGGTAAATTGTTAGTATAAAAGTTAGGGTTTATGGTTGGATAGTCGAATGAATTGGTTTTTTTTTTAATGTGTCAGATAATTGAAAGTGAAAATATAATTAGGATGATTTAGTGATATAATTAGGCGGATTAGGTGCAAATATTACTATGTTTAGGTGAATTGAGAATTTTACTAAATATGTGAGTAGTGTATATTAGTAAATTACTTTAGAGGAAATAATGTGTATTTGGTTATTGTCTAATTTTTTTTAGATAAAAAATGAACAGATTTGAACTAAAATGGATGTATGAGGAAAGATTGGATAAGAGACGACGTCCCACAACGGAATTTTTAGAGGGTGTTAATAGTTTTCTTGAGTTTGCTAAAACCCACCCCGAATACGCGTCAGACAGTAGATTTAGATGTCCTTGTGTGAAATGTAAGAACCTCAAATTTTTGGAGAGTATTATGATCAAGGAACATATTATTTCAAATCGGTTTTATCCAAATTACTATCATTGGATTTGTCATGGTGAGACGTCTCCTGTTGAGGAATCTGAGATTGAACAAAATGAGGGGGGGGGGGTTGAGAGGAATGATGAGAACATGTACACTAATGACGACGACCAACCAACCCAACAAGAGCAAAACCCACGAGCGAAAGCATTTTTTTTATATGTTATTAGACGCTTCGGAGAAGCCGTTATATGGAGGGTGTGATGTGACATTGTTAGAAGTCGCATCTATGGTAGTGACCCTTAAATGTGAGTATAACCTACCGTTTGGGTGCGTAGACGGTGTCGTTGCAAAGCTTGAGAAAGTCATCCCAAAAGACAACATTATGACCAAAACATTTTACAATACCAAAAAAATAGTTAAAGGTCTTGAACTTCCGCATCAAAAGATCGATGCTTGTCCCGACGGATGCGTGCTTTTTTGGAAGGACGGTGTCCTACTTGAGGAATGTAAGAAATGTGGTAAGGGTAGATACAAAAGTGTAGATGGGAATATTGTTTTGAGAGGTAGGAATGGAAAGAGTGTTGCGAGAGATAAAAAAACCTATACGACTTAGTCGACTTACCTACTTTCCCATCGCCCCTAGACTTCAAAAATTATATGCAACAAGAACCATTGTCGAACAAATGAGGTGGCATAAAGAAGAAACTCGTGTAGAGGGGAATATGTGCCATCCTAGTGATGGGGAGGAGTGGAAACGCTTTGATAGGATTTATCCTGAATTTGCTGAGGAACCTCGTAACGTGAGACTTGGGTTGTGCACCAAAGGGTTTAACCCTTTCGATCAGTTCGGTAAGTCGTACTCATGTTAGCCTGTCATGGTCACACCATACAACTTACCCCCATGGCTTTGTCTGAAACCACCGTTCATCTTCCTTTCTCTTATTGTTCCCGGCCCAAAAAATCCAAAAAACCACTTGGATGTTTACTTACAACCAGTGATAGAGGAATTGAAACACTTGTGGGAAGTAGGGGTGGAGACATATGATGTGTCGTTGAAACAAAATTTTCAGCTTAGAGCATCGCTTTTGCGGACTATAAACGATTTCCCTGCGTATGGTATGTTGAGCGGTTGGTCTACGGCTGGCCAAAAAGCTTGTCCTTGTTGCATGAGTGAAAGTAAAGCGTTTTACCTAAGTGGTAGCAGCAAAATTATTAGTTGGTTTAACTGTCATAGACAGTTCCTACTCGAGGGTCACATGTACAGGAAGAACAGGAGAGCTTTCAAGAAGGGTGAGGTGGCGCTAGATGAGGCACCAATTCGTCTCCAAGGAAATGAGATATGGGAGGTGATTTCAGAGTTCCAATCTACTGTTGACAGGACCGATCAAGAGTTCAAGGATCTTAAGAAATTAAAAAATGGTTTGTTTAAAAGAAGCATCTTCTTCGATCTTCCATATTGGAGTACTTTATTACTCCGGCATAATCTGGATATGTGATGCACATTGAGAAGAATTTCTTTGAGCAACTGATATACACCGTCATGGATGTAGAGGGTAAGACATGTGACACCGTAGGATCCCGAAAAGATCTGAAAAAAATTTATGACCGTCCGAAATTACATATCAAGCGGGATGGGTCCAAGCCTAAGGCCTTGTTTAGCCTTGATAAGGCTCAGAGAAAGGTTGTGTTAGAGTGGGTAGGGAAATTGAACTTCCTTGATGGGTACGCATCCGATTTCAGTCGGTGTGTGGACATTAAGAACCTGAAGCTGCAAGGTAAGAAGAGTCACGACTGCCATGTGTTCATGGAGAAGGAAGATACCGATGATTTGGAGATCGATGATGAGGAAGAGGAAGATGACTACGAGGAGGAGGATGTTGTTGGTTCGAGTAGGCAAGTGGGAGATGACAACAATAGCGACAATGATTGCTAGTAGGGTATAGTTTTAATAAGTTATATTATTTCAATATAATAGTCTTTACTTAATATTTTGGGTATATTAAGTATTTCAATATTACGATGTCAATTTCTAACTTTCTATCTTCGTCCGCAGATATGACGTTGGGCAGAAGAAACTGGTTTGGGAGCGGGAGCAGGAACAGGAGGTCCCAGCAACAGCAGGAGGACCAGCAGGAGCAGAACAAGGAGGAGGCGGTCGAGGAGCAGCAGGTTACGGGAGAGCAACCTCGACCACCACCGGGACCTCAGCAGCTTGAATATCGGGAAATAGATGGGCACCTAATTCTAAGCCTCGAGAAGACATGGTGAGGCATTATATTATTAGCAACTTCATGTTATTTCATATTTTGGTGAGACATCATCTTATATCATTCTTTGGTGTAGGTTTCGGGATCGAGCGACAGTGACTGGTGTGTCGGATAGTTTCATGAAAGACTTGACTGCTTACTACACTAGTTGGACCAAGGTGCCTCATTGGCAGCAGGAGAAGTGGTTCGACAACTTCAAGGTGCACCATTTTTTAGGTTTTAGTAATTAAATTTTACTGTACCCCGAATACTAATACACTAACAACAAACGATCTTGCAGTTGAAACACTGGTGGAACCCAAGCCTCGAGGTCGCTACAAGGGACCGATACATGGACGTCGCAAAGCCAAGGTACAAGGACAACATGTTCAAGTTGGCGAGCGAGGGAAAGGCAGACAAATACCTTAAAGGTTTGATTACTCAATTAGTGTTTGTACTTGAATAGAAATTTGTATATATCTTCAATTCGCGTACTGATCTCTTCATATGAATTGTACGTACCGCCATTGAACAGTTCCACAAAGCCCGATCCGACCCTAAGTTTCTTCTAAGATCCCTCCAAGCGAAGAAAAACAAGAGGCGGGGAGGAGACCCTGAGGCGGAAGTGGAGGCCACCCACTACGGTGAGTCGCAGTCGATGCATCATCGAGCTAGGGCGGTAAACATTTCCTTCCATTTGACTTTTTTTGGATTCTTATTTAATGTTTTCATTAAAAATATAAACGAAAAATCTACATGTACTGTCAACATTTAAAGAATAAAACAGGAGAACTCCCCGAACCTGTGCAGCTGTTTCTTGACACGAAGAGCAAGGGGGACTCCAACGGTCGAAGCTTTGTTACGAAGAGGGACGCCGCAATTTGGGTAAGTTTCTAACATAAGGTTTCTTTACATTGTTATTTACATCTCACCTAATCATCACTTCAATATCTTTTAGCGAGCATATTTGGAGGCCACCTACGCGCCCGACGCTGAAGGTGTGGACCCGACCGAGGTATGGTTCAGAGTCATGCAAGGGTACCGCAAAGGAGCGGTGTACGATACGGGGAACACTCACACCCTGTACTGAACACCACCCAACGCTCGGGGGGGGGGGGGGGCATTCGACCTCGTCGGAGTACGTACCGTCCGTCGTTGTTGAGATGAGGTCGGAACTGCAAGATGAGAGGGCGCAATGGGCTGCTTTGGATGAGAGGGTGAGGGCGCAGGATGAGAGGTTGAAGGAGCAGGATGAGCGTATCCAGCGACAAGATGAGGTTAGCAGGCAAATACAAGAAGAGTTAACCCGCCTGAGGAGCATGCAGCAGCGGAACTGCAACTCCGGCCCCATTCCCCGACACCGAGATCCTACAGACCCCTTCAATGGGGGTGGTAGTGGTGCTTCAGCTAGTTTCATTGTTAGCTGAGTAGATTGAAAACAGTTTGTAGTTTATGAATGTTTATTGAAAACAGTTTGTAACATTACTGTTAATTTAGTGTATTAAAGACATTTACTTACTTGGTTGCCAATTTTGGAGTGTGAAGCTGGCGTAACGTTTAGAACGACATTTGGAATGTTTGGAATGATGATTGGGACGTATTGTGGTTGTTTTTTGTGTGCAGATTTTGGCTAGAAATGAAAAAAATAGAATCGGCAAAATAAAGGTCCGTTAGCGACCGACATCAGTAGCTAAATAAAAACATTAGCAAGTGATAACTCCTTAGATGTTCGCTGATTGATTAGTAGAGGTCGCTACGTGCGGGCAGGATTGGGTGTCGATGTCTAGCGGACGTTGGCTTCCCAATACGTACTCTCACCCCTTACTCAGAATCGACGGTTTCCGGATGTCCGAAACCATTGGCAATGAGAGTCATTTCATGCATGGAGTGCTTAAGGGTACAAGTCTTTATCTTTAGATCTCGTGCCACTCAACTTTGAGCCGGCTAAGGTCAAAGTTGACTTGAACAGTTTCCGAGTCCCCATAATTGACTCGGTGGCGACTCCACAAATCGGCAACGAATTTGGTTCACTAAAAAGGTCACCTTACCAAAAATATCGGCCTTTAAACATTTACAACCACGACTCGATCGATTCAACGGAAATACGGGTGCCTGCACCTGTCTAGTACAAGTCTGAATCGTCATCCGAATAGAGGTCTGAAACATCGCCCCGAATGCGAGATCGGACCGGCCCCGACTGGGAGGGGGCCGCGTGGGTGGCTGCCGCGATGAAACTGGGTCGGTCCCGCGCGGGCCGGGCGGTGCGGACGAACGTCCACAAAGTCAAAACTCGTGAACAATTTAATAATGTTAAAATGTATCATTGAAATATTTGAGTTTGGAAAATTGTACCATTGAGATATCTGAGTTTGGTAAATTGTAGGATTACAATAACACGCATTGGATGAGTGTCCACATAATTGTGGAGTGTGTCGACATAATCACCCCACAAGAAAACCTCTAGAGTAGATGCACTGAAAATCGCAAAATTTTTACTTTGTTTTAGGACATATATGGCATTAGTTTGCTTCATAATTTATGTATTTTTAGTAGTATACCTCTCGTTCTCTAACTTGATCTTCTTTTTTTTGGGTTTTGGATACGCCATCTACCATCTCAACGGGACTCTTGCCAGTAAGGATACCAATAACGTCTGCAAACGATATGATGAAAATAATTATTGTTAGAAACCAATTTATACTAAAAAGCAAAAATCTTCAAGTAATTGTTTTTGAGAAGATATACCTAAATGGACATTGCTCAAAGATATCTTTGAATGAAGTAATTCAAATCCAAATTTTGGAATATCTATACCTTCGCATTGCCTTACTGATGTATTTCTATGGAAAACAATTTTCCATTTATTGTGACAGGCTCTGTGATTATCCTTGTTTTCTTGCACCACGAAATTAGAAATGTTATAGAGATTTCTCTCACAAATCTGCGGTTGGAACTGTTTTATTAGTCTATCCATGAAAGATGCTTGTATCTTGATATTCTGTGAGAAGTTAAACTATAAGAGAAGTTAATACGTTCCTAGGGTCATGAATTTTAAGGCACATAGCATTGCTGCTGTGGCACTTGATTCATGATTTTCACTCTTGTTTCCCGTTGGCAAAAAAAATGTGTAGTAAAGATTTAAAAATATACGTGTTGTAATTAATACCTTCTCATCGAGTAGGATCATTTCAATCCGACTTAATTCATTTGGATTATTCCAAGCCGGTATGGAAAACATCTTAATGACTCTTACCTTGATTCTCCATGTTTCCTTGATGTCATTAATATCACTGACCATATTGAAACGTCTAGATTGAGAGGCAGCCATTTTTTGGTATAATGTAAATAAGCTATTAATAAAATGTACACAATTGGTATTTGAAATGTAGTTTTCCTATTAATATAGAAGATTAGAAGATCACATTTGGGATCATATTTGATTTTTGGAATTTATGGCATAATTATATGGAAAATTGCATGTAGGTTGATGTATGGCATAATTATATGGGTTCACATTTAACTATATACACATATATAGTTATGAAAATTGCATGTAGAGAATTATCATTACAATGTCACTCCACGTCAACATAAGTGTAATTAACCCATGCCAATAATAAATTAACCCATGATTATTAAGATTGATTAGATTTATTATATAATTTAAATAAGTATAATAATTATACGATTGACATAATTATTCTGTATGATTAGATTAGATTGATACAAAATGGATTTTAATGTATGCAAAGATTTGTTCGGATTTATTCGGAGTTTTAGTCTATCTTGGATTTTAATGCATAATTATTCGGAATTTTAGTCTATATTGGATTTTAATGCATAATTATTTGGAATTTTAGTCTATCTTAAAATTTTAATATATACAAAATAAATTTTAATGTATGAAAAGAACTCTTCAATATACACAATTATACTGTCAAATATACTCTAATATTATTACTCTTTAAAAATTATACTGTCAAAGATACTCAAATATACACAATTATTCTAAAGACTCATTGTAAACTTTAATAAAAATTTCGGAATTTATGGCACAAGTATATGAAAAATTGCATGTCGATTGATATATAGCATAATTATATGCATCACGGTTGACATAATTATTAAGATTGATTAGATTAGATTGACACAAAATCTTAATAGAATTTGAAACTTATGACATAATATATGGAAAATAATGTAGATTGATGTGTTCATATATGGCATAATTATTATATCACGTTATATGGCATAATTGTATGACATAATTATATGGCCTAGTATTAGATTGACACAAAATCTTAATAGAATTTGGAATCTTAAGATTGATTAGATTAGATTGACACAAAATCTTAATAGAATTTGGAATTTATGGCATAATATATGGAATATAATGTAGATTGATGTATTCATATATGGCATAATTATTATATGTTAATCTAAGAGATATTTAGAATATTGATATTGGGCTTAGCCTAATATGACCTACTATTGTAACTATATATACCTATTGTGATATCTAATAATATACAATAATGATTACCATATTATTAATATGGTATCAGAGCCTTTATCAAACTAAATAAAATTAGAAAATAAACCCTAGTATTAGCCAACGTACTCAGCCGCAATGGCAGGCGGAGATGAGAAGAATGAAACCACCAAGCCAGACCTTTTCTCTCCTTTCTATCTTGGTCCTCAGGACCATCCCGGAGATTACATTACACCTATACGCTTAAAACTTGACAATTATGACGCATGGGCTCATGCCGTGCGTGTGTCTCTTCGGTCCCGTCGCAAGTTCGGTTTCCTTGACGGAACAATTAAGGCCCCTATCAAGCCATACACCCAAGATGATTGGGAGACGGTGCACTGTATGTTGGTCTCGTGGCTAATGAACACGATTGTTAGTGAGGTGCAGGAACTTCTTCCTAATTATGATAATGCCCACCGTCTATGGATCGATCTACAAGAGAGATTCAGTGTCACTAATGGTCCTCGTATTCAGCAAATTAAGTCAGACTTGAACACTTGAAAACAACTTAAAGGTATGACTGTGGCAGTTTATTACGGAAAACTTAGTACGTTGTGGGAAGAATTAGACAAACATGAACCCATTATTACATGTACCTGTAACAAGTGTGATTGTGATGTAGGGAAGAAACATATTACCCGTCGTGAGAACAACCGTTTGCATCAGTTTCTTCTCAGGTTACTCCCCGGAACATACAGGTCTATACGTTCTGTTTTGTTATCGCAGGAACCACTTCCGACCCTTAACCGGGCTTTTCAGGCCATTACTCAGGAGGAACGAGTCCGGGTTATTGACACGGAAAAGGATAGCGCGCGTGTCGAGGTGGCTGGGTTCGCACTTCGACATGCTTTTGTGTCCCAGTCTACTCGTCCTACTCCGTTTCTCACAAAAGCAGAGAAGCGGAACCTAAAATGCACTCATTGTACCAAGTCCGGGCATGATCGATCGATGTGTTTCGATTTATTGGGTGGCACACCAGACTGGTGGTACAAATTGAAGGGTAAGAAACGGACAACTGGTGGTGGTCAAAGTAGTGGTCCGAACCGTGGTAATAGTCGTACCGTTACTGCTGCTGCTGTTACAGGAGAAACGTATCAGGTGTGTCTAACGGGCAAGCACACCTGAATCCAAATTTGAATGCTACTATGCATGCCTTCAAGGTTACAAAAGACATTCCAAGTGCCCCTATAAATATATATAGCTCAACTTCTCACACTCATGCGAGTAAGTGGATCATTGATACGGGTTGTTCTCACCATGTCACCGGAGATATTGCTATGCTTATCGATCCATATGATGGGCCATCTTGCCCTGTCGGATTACCTGACGGGAAAACTTTTTTTGCCTCTCGTGTTAGACGTGTGGTTTTGACGCCCTCTCTTACTCTTGATAGAGTCCTTTACGTCCCTCAATTAAAATGCAATCTTATATCTGCCTCTCAGCTTAGTGAATCTCTTCATTGTGAATTTATCACTAATTCCTTACTTTGTACCATACAGGTCCTACCTTCGAGAGTGGTGATTGGCTTGGGTGACCGTCTAGATGGGCTCTATTACCTTCGTCGCGATGATTCAGGTGTTACAGCTAATTCTGTCGCTATTGACTCTTCCGCTGTCCTGTGGCATCACCGTCTGGGTCATCCGTCTGAGAAAGTTGTAAAACTTCTTCCCTTTGTTAGTTCTACTAATAAAACTAGCTTACCGTCACCATGTGAAGTTTGTCATCGAGCTAAACATATACGGGATAGCTTCCCTTCTAGTGTTAGTCATAGCTCTTTTCCGTTTGCACTCGTACACTGTGATTTGTGGGGTCCCTATGACCCACCGGCTCATTGTGGTGGTCGTTATTTTTTAACATTGGTGGATGATTTTTCTCGAGCTGTTTGGATTTATATGTTAAAGGATAAGACAGAAGCATTTGTTAAATTTATGTTATTCATTGCCATGATTGCCAACCAATTTTCCACCACTATCAAAGTTGTCTGCAGTGATAATGGGACAGAATTTAACTGTCTTAAGACATATTTCCAAGAGCATGGGGTGATTTTCCAAACATCATGTGTTGGCACCCCGCAACAGAATGGGAGGGTCGAGCGCAAGCATCAACACATTTTAAATGTCGCTCGAGCTCTCCGGTTTCATGCGGGTCTACCAATCGCTTTTTGGGGTGAGTGTGCCCTTGCTGCAGCCCATTTAATTAATCGTACCCCGTCAACTTTACTCAATGGACTAACTCCGTATGAAAACTTAATGGGCACTCCACCATCCTTCAGCGAATTGCGTGTCTTTGGTTGTTTGTGTTTTGCTCACAATCAACGAGCCAAGGGAGATAAATTTGCTAGTTGCTCACGTAAGTGTGTTTTTGTCGGTTACCCGTATGGAAAAAAAGGATGGTATGTTTACGATCTTGAACGGGAAGAATTTTTTTGTGTCTCGTTCTAATTATCATCTTTATTATTGTTGTCGAAAATTCTTCCATGAGTAGCTAATTTCCCTCGCTAGGATTTAGGGGATCTGCGAATTGAATGTGGTCGCTAAATAATTTATAGATCTGTCAATAATATTGTGTCTGAGTTGTCAATTGTAGCATTTAATTGAGATTAATTGATTAAGTCGACGTAATTGATTAATTGAATTCGGTAAACTTGAACCTAAGATCGGAAGCCTGGTAAAAGTTAGACCTGCTACAACACATTAGTTTGCCCTAATAAGATCGGAAGCCTTTAGACGCATGCTAGGGTGAATAGCGGACCGGAAGGACCTTTTCAATACCCCTTAGACCAATATCTGTGACAGACCTGTGATTTAGACCGTGACCATATGAGATTCGTAGTGAACCGACAATCCTAGTTTTCTCTCCTTATATTTATTCATCTTAAATTCATCTTATTTTATTTTAGTTATTTCTTCCCTTTTAATTCTCTTTCCTTCACTACTTTAGTTTAGATAAACACAATTAAAAACCCCCGATTTGTTACGTAGATAGACTTTAATTACGAGTAGAATTTATTTGTCTCCCTGTGAATTCGATCCCGACTTCCCTAGCTATATTTTTAGTTAGACCGTAGTTGGTTATTTTTGATAGGTATACGACTAGCTTATCAAATTTTGGCGCCGTTGCCGGGGAGGCGGTTAATTTTACTTGTTTTTTTTAGTTTATCTTTTGTCTCAGGGAACTTTTGTTCCTTGAGACGGTTCTCATATTTTCCTTCTTAGTTCTGTGTATGCCCGGGTCTAACAGGTCCGAGATTCATCCTTTCGATCCCGAACCCGAGAAGACTTTACGAGCTAGACGGAGTTTTTGGAGGGAAATTTGTCAAGCGGAGAAATCTAACCCGCCTGACCCAGTTTTCGCTAATCTGGAAGCGGAATATTCGTCCCACGAAGAGGACAACTCTAGCACTAAATCAGACGCCGAGTCAGATATCTCAATTACAATCATGCCGCCAAAGCTTTCCACTCACTCCGAGCCGACTCAGGCTAACATCCCGAAAGGATGGAAGCTACCGACTCCTACCACAGGCTCTTTCGAGATTCGTCCCGCTTATATCAATTTAGTGGAGCGAAATACCTTCTCGGGCAATAAAAACGAAGACCCCGGGCAGCATATGGAAATATTTACTGATTATTGTTGTTCGATTCCAATTGCTCCCGGGGTAACACAGGAACAAGTAATGGAAGCCTTATTTCCATTTTCTCTTGCAGGTCCAGCCCGTAGATGGTATCGAGACTTGGATAAGGCATCAGCAAACATTAATGACTGGAACTCGTTAGCGCTTGCTTTTTATAAGCATTACTACCCTCCTCAGCGCACTAATCAGATACGAAGTCAGATAACCATTTTTAAGCAAGGACCATTGGAAGATCTTAACGAAACATGGACTAGATTTAAGGATCTAGTCCGCTCTATTCCTCACCACGGATTTGAACCATGGTTTTTATGTAATCAATTTTATAACGGTTTATTTGATGATAATCGTGCTATTCTTGATGGTGCAGCTAACGGACGTTTCCAAAACAACGTTGATGATGACAAGGGTTGGAAATTGATCGAGGATATGGCCACGCATCGAGCCGAATATGGAAATCCGAGGGGTAGTGTTCGGGTAGCCGCAGCGGAAACCAATGAGATTATGGCTCAATTTGATCATCTTCATGCCCGTCTCGATAAAATCCAGAATCTACCTCATAGGAACGAGTCGAATCAGCAAACTGTCCATGCCATGATCAAACAGGAGGCAATGTGTGAGCGATGTGGTATCGAAGGCCATAGCGCGGGGGAATGTATGACCGGGATGGAACAAGTTCTAGCTTTTCAACACTTCAAGCAAGGTAATCCCTATTCTAATTACTACAATGAGAGGACTAGGGAGCATCCGAACTTCAGTTGGACAAGTCAGAATGTGTTGAACCCAGTTCCTCAGCCGAAGCAACAAGCTTATGTTCCGCCTCATCGCGGACAACAACAAGGCTTCCAAAAGCCTCTAGCTCTTCCACCGCAAACTCAACCTCTTGCCATTCTTCCTCCACCGCCCGTGACTCCGACTCCAGTTCCTAGTGAATATCAGGAATTGAAGAGTATGATGCAATCTCTTATGATCCAGATGCAGAAAAATGACCAATCCAAAGATGCACAGATCAAGATGTTGGAGACGCAGGTGGCGCAGCTTGCCAGAAATCAGTCTGCTAGGCAACCGGGCACACTACCGTCGCAGCCGGAAAAACCGCACGATACGGCCAACGCGATTCAGCTTCGTAGCGGCCTTACTTATGACGAGCCCAAGATGCCTAGCTATCGTAATTCTGTTATTGTGGATGATGTAATTGAGAATGTAATAGATGGTGATGTATCGTTAAAAACTGCTGAAACTGCTGTGAATGACGAACTGGTCAATAATAGTCGACCGACTATTTCAGATAGTCGACCGACTATCATTGATAGATTAACAAAAACTGAAGGTGAAGAGGATAATAGTCGACCGACTATCCCTGATAGTCGACCGACTGTTAATAGTAGTCGACCGACTATCCCTGATAGTCGGCCGACTATTCCAGAAGCCAGATCCAGATCCGAAACGGTTGCTGCTGATAAGCCGTCTGATGTTGCAGTGGAAACGGGTGTTCTACGAGATAAAGCTGCTGAACAGGTCAAAATTCAAGTTCCTTTTCCTAGTCGGTTGAAGAATAAGAAGGTCGAGAACCAGTTCAGTAAGTTTATGGAGGTCGTCAAAAATCTCCAGGTAACCGTCCCCTTCACGGAATTAATTACCCAGGTACCCTCTTACGCAAAATTTATGAAGGATATTCTGACCCGTAAGAGGAACTTTAATGAACATGAGACTATTGCTTTTACTGCTGAGTGTAGTGCTTTAATTCAAAGTAAGTCTCCACCCAAACTGAAAGACCCGGGTAGTTTTTCCATACCATGCACCATAGGCACCCATGTAATCGATAAAGCTTTATGTGATTTGGGTGCAAGTGTCAGTGTCATGCCCTATTCTGTTTGCGAGAAACTGAATATGGGTCAGCTTAAAGTCACAAGTGTAACTCTTCAGATGGCTGATAGGTCAGTCAAACGTCCCCTAGGAGTTTTAGAGGATGTCCCTGTTAGGATAGGTAAATTCTTTATACCTATTGATTTCATTGTTTTAGATATGGCTGAGGATACCCAGATTCCTATAATTTTAGGTAGGCCATTTCTACATACTGCAGGGGCTATTATAGATGTCAAGCACGGACGCTTGACTCTAGAGGTGGGGGACGATAAAGTGACCTTTAATTTGGCCAATACATTAGCTAAGCCTATGATCGAGGATACTTGTTATGCACTAGATATCATTGATGAAGTTATTCTTGATGTTTGTACGGGCTCCCTGAGTAGGGACCCGCTCGAGGCTTTGACATGTTTAGACACTTGTGCAGGTGATAAGACTAACGATGATGCTGTGTGGGATATTTTAGGAGATACACAGAAACTGACGAGCATCGACGGAGAAGTGGTAAATAGGTTGGTAGATACTTCTTATGCTGTAGAAGTAACCAAACCCGACCTGAAACCTCTTCCGTCTCATCTTAAGTATGTATTTTTAGACGATTATGAGTCTTATCCCGTCATCGTAAGTAATAAGTTAGATGAGAACCAACTTTCTGCTTTGTTGGTTGTTCTTAAAAAGAACAAGAATGCATTAGGTTACAGTCTAGATGACCTTAAGGGAATTAGTCCCGATATTTGCATGCATCGAATTGAATTAGAAGAGGATCGCCGACCTGTTAGACAGGGTCAACGTAAGTTGAACCCGAAAATGCAGGAAGTGGTAATGAAAGAAGTGATGAAGTTGTTAGATGCAGGTATAATTTATTCTGTCGGTCACTCTAAATGGGTGAGTCCTGTTCAGGTCGTCCCGAAGAAAGGCGGGACGACCGTGGTCAAAAACGATAAAAATGAATTAATACCTACTAGAATTGTAACGGGATGGCGGATGTGCATAGACTATAGACAATTAAATGCCGCCACAAAAAAAGATCACTTTCCTCTTCCGTTTATCGATCAAATGGTAGAAAGGTTAGCCTCACATAAGTTTTTCTGTTATTTAGATGGCTATTCAGGGTTCTTTCAGATCCCGATCCATCCTGATGATCAGGAAAAGACTACCTTTACTTGTCCCCATGGTGTTTTTGCTTATCGCAGGATGCCCTTCGGGTTGTGTAATGCCCCCGCCACCTTTCAAAGGTGTATGATGGGGATATTTTCCGAGTATATCGAGTCTATTATGGAGGTATTTATGGATGATTTTAGTGTCTACGGTAGTAGTTTCACTGATTGTTTGACTAACCTTGATAAAGTGATGCAGCGATGTATTGAGGTCAATCTAGTGCTGAATTGGGAGAAGTGCCATTTTATGGTCAACGAGGGAGTTGTCCTTGGGCACTTAGTTTCAGATCGAGGCATCCAAGTAGACAAAGCAAAGGTGCAAGTGGTCGAGCAATTGCCTCCTCCCGTTAACCTGAAGGGGGTTAGGAGTTTTCTTGGACACGCCGGATTTTATCGCCGGTTTATCAAAGATTTCTCTAAAATTGCTAAACCACTTACACAATTGCTCCTTAAGGATGCCCCATTCATTTTTTCTGATGAATGTTTATCTGCTTTTAACAGGTTGAAGCAGGCTTTGGTCACAGCACCTATTATTCAAGCCCCGGATTGGGAGTTACCGTTTGAAGTTATGTGCGATGCTAGTGATTATGCGGTCGGAGCGGTGCTGGGTCAAAGGAAGGAAAAAGCAGTGAATGCCATCTATTATGCGAGCCGAACTCTGGATGAGGCTCAGGTGAAGTATACTACGACGGAGAAGGAGCTTCTAGCTGTGGTTTATGCATTAGAGAAATTTCGATCTTATTTAATAGGATCGAAAGTCATAATTTATACGGACCATGCGGCTTTGAAGTACCTCCTCGCAAAGCAGGAAGCCAAACCGAGACTACTACGATGGATCCTTCTACTTCAGGAATTCGACTTGGAGATAAAGGACAAGAAGGGTGCTGAAAATTCTGTGGCGGACCACCTTTCTAGATTTCCATTGCAGGACAGAGGCGATACTTTACCGATAGATGATTCTTTTCCTGATGATATTTTGATGGCTATTGGTATAATGGATACTCCGTGGTATGCTGACTATGCTAATTTTCTTGTAGGTAAAATAATGCCGCCTGATTTGACATATCAACAAAAGAAGCGGTTCCTACATGATGTTCGGCAATATTTTTGGGATGATCCTTATCTTTTCAAGGAGTGTGCCGACGGACTTTTTAGGCGATGCATACCGCAATGGGAAACCAATACCATCTTCGAAGCTTGTCATTCCTCATCTTATGGTGGTCACCACGGTCCCGCTAGGACCGTGGCTAAGGTACTTCAATCAGGTTTTTATTGGCCATCTTTGTTTTCTGATGCCAAGTCGTTTGTTTCAGGATGTGATGCTTGTCAGAGGACGGGAAATATCTCCCGGAGGCATGAGATGCCTCATGTCGGTATTTTGGAGGTAGAGATTTTCGATGTTTGGGGCATCGACTATCAAGGTCCCTTCCCGACAAGTCGAGGTAATAGGTACATTTTAGTAGCTGTGGACTACGTATCTAAGTGGGTAGAAGCCGTTGCCTCGGTCCATTGTGACGCTAAGACCGTCATCCAACTTTTCAAGAAGATTATATTTCCACGTTTTGGCGTCCCCCGAGTCGTCATTAGTGATGGAGGTATGCACTTTAAGGAAAAACAACTTATTGCCTTATTATCTAAATACGGTGTTATGCATCGTAGAGGTTTGGGGTATCACCCCCAAACTAGTGGACAGGTTGAAGTTTCAAACCGGGAGCTTAAGGATATTTTGGCAAAAGTTGTCTCGAAGTCAAGAAAAGATTGGAGCCTGAAACTAGATGACACTCTATGCGCATATAGGACCGCCTATAAGACACCGATTGGTACATCGCCTTATCGGTTGGTTTATGGGAAGTCCTGTCACTTACCCGTAGAATTGGAGCATAAAGCTTGGTGGGCCGTTAAAGAACTAAATTTTGACCCGAAATTGTGTGGCGAAAATCGACTTCTACAACTAGATGAGCTCGAGGAGTTCAGGATGAATGCCTACAATAGTGCCCGTATCTACAAAGAAAAGACAAAAAGGTGGCACGATAAGCGTATCATTCCGAGAGAATTTAAAGCGGGCGAAAAGGTATTATTGTTTAATTCTCGTCTTCGTCTTTTTCCTGAAAAATTAAAATCCAGATGGTCCGGCCCCTATACGGTAATTTCAATTTCTAAATTTGGGTCGGTCGAGCTTGAAAACTCTTCCACGGGAAATCGCTTTAAGGTCAATGGTCACCAAATAAAGCACTACCACGAGAGAGGTGACATAGGAGGAGAAGTCGAGGTTCTGTACCTCGTAACAGTCACCAACTGAGCATAGTGACTACGGTCGTGCGGGACCTTAAACCAGCGCTGACCGGGAGGCAACCCGGGTTGTAAAACAATTGTACCTGCATTTAGTTAGTTAGAGCATATTTAATTTTCTGCATTATAGATTTTGTGAGGGTGAGAACGAGGGTCTAAAGGTTTGAATTGAGTTTTGCGGAGAACAGGCTGCTGACGGAAAACTGGAACTGGTCAACAATAGTCGACCGACTATTTTTATAGTCGGCCGACTATTCTAATAGTCGGACGACTATTCTAATAGTCGGACGACTATTTATATAGTCGGCCGACTATTCTGGCAAAAGTCGCGCACCTTGGATGACAATTTCCATCAAATAAGTTTTTTTTTCTCTTTTACTCTACTTCAGTTACTTTTAATTTGAAAAAAAAACTCCTAAACCCTATTTTCTTACTCCTCCCACCTACCTCCATCCTTACCTTCATCTTCTCCATTTCAAACCTCCATCTTCATTCCCAAATCCCTACCCATCTCCTTCTCTCCATTCCTTTTTCTTCCCTAATCTTTTCATCCTTGCTATAGTTCTTGTCTTTATTGAAGATTGCTACTACTTTCCGACTATTCAAGTAAGTTTCCTCATTCAAGTAAGTTTCTCCTTGATTTTCTCCCCGTCTGTTTTACCTGTTGTTCGTCGGAGGAGTCGCCGACCATCATAATAGTCGGACGACTATTATGATTGTCGGACGACTATTGTTTTTGTCGAGCGACAATCGCAACTTTCAGGCGATAGTCCGGAGCTCTGTCGCGACTTTTTCGAATCTGTTTTCAGGCTTGAATTTCAGTTTTCGACCTGGTTTTTCTGGGATTTATGCTATTACTCATATTATTTACCCAAATTTGTTGATTTCATCCACATTATAGTGTTTTTACCCAAATTTCAGTTACGAAATTAGGGTTTTGATTTCAATTGATTTGGGGGTTTTTGTGTGAGTAGTACACTATTCTGATTTTTGCTATTTCAGGTCAAAATGGATGCAAAAAGACAACGCCGGGGGAGCACAAGGCGTCGGGTCGACATTAGCCGAGAGTGAGCGCCAACTCAGGACCTCGTTCCATTTTCCGAAGAGAGCATACCGGAATATCCAAACATTCAGTTTGCCTCAGCTGATCAGAGGGAGCGTTTTGTCCAGTTGGCAGCTCTTAAGGTAACCCCGACACGGTTTCTAGACCGTGAGCTCTTGGGCAGGTTAGGCATTTATCAGCCTGTTGTTGACTTACTTAATGGTACGGGTATGAGTGGGCTAATTTATATGCTAGAATTCACGTATAAGGGTCTTACTCTTGAGTTTTTTAGTAGTTTCAATTTCTTTAGTGACATGGACTGGGACACACCATGCATATTTTTTAGACTCTTTAACACGAGTTTTTCTAGGACCGTTCGCGAGTTCGGTCAGCTTTTAGGTGTCACTAGCGAAGGGGACTCAATACATCCCCCTCGCCGTCTAGCCAATGAGATCTGGTCTTGCATTACTGATCGTAATACGGGTCGTAAGCGGGGCAACGAAGTCAATCACCCGGCCATCCGATACTGGCTTCGTTTGATAGGATGCACCATTTACGGACGTACTGAGCCGAACAATGTTAATGCTGATGAGTTAGAGAGTCTAGCGGGCTATCTAAACATCGATAGCGAGCGGCCATATGTCATGAATGTGGCCGCCCTCGTTGCCCACCATTTCCAACATATCGGGAATGGGCTTATTTCTGTCATTCATTGTGGGGGTCTCGTTTCCCACATCGGTCGTAGGCTATTTCCGGACTTCCCGTACGGGGAGGAACCTATAAGACACGATCTTCCATCTGCCACGCGACTCGAAAGTCGCCTTTTGAACTTTTCTGTCCTTAGGGGTCTTCATTGGCTAGGTCCTGATTTGCGTTGGCGCATAGCAAAGGATGAATCGATTATCCTCCCTTACAATCTACCACCTCTTACCCCCTTCCCCTATCTCCCCTTTGGTCATGAACGGGACCCTCCACCGTATCCCTCCTATTCGCTACCACTTAGGAGGGATCTTCAGACCCCGACACACTTCGCACCCGAGACGGGTGGACCGTCCCGACCTCCTCGACAATCTCGAGGGGGTGGCCGATCGACTAGCCATGCATCACATACACTATCTTTTGCGGCTGGACCTTCGGTCCAACCACGACCTCTTTATGCATATCCATATACTGATTATTCTGATGTGCCTGCTGTGGACATGACATAGGTCCACCCCGACGCGGCCACGCGCGGGTTTGGGGAGGCGAATGAATCTCCATATGAGATGGTCAAATTGAAATTTAAATCGAAGTAGGAGTCGCCACCGAATTTTGTGGTTATTCGGAACCGTTCGAGCCCACTCTATGTCGTAGTGGGCCGTATACAAAATACGGCCCATTTCCGATGTCAGAGTTTATTGGGCTCGTCCCTTTGCATATCGATACCGATGCCGACTGGGCGGTTAATCGTATATTGAATGACTCTCGTTGCCAATGGTTTCGGACATCCGGAAACCATGGTTCTGAGTAAGGGGTGAGGGTACGTGTTGGGAAGTTCACTAAGAACACCCAACCCCGCCCGCACTTAGCGGCCTTTACTAGGATATCGTTCGTTTTTGGTGTACACGGGTTAGTTCGACGGTTGAATGATATGCAAACATTATTTTCCTAAGCATGTGAGAAAAATAAAGTGGGTTGCTAAGTCGTTTAATGCATATTAAACTAATAGCGTCAAAGTTATTTTAGCATGTGAGTTCGTTTTAGTCTAATAAAACGATAAAAACAAATAAAAAGCTACAAACACGAGAAAACGAGTTAGTAACGGTGAATAAATCGAATAAAGATATAAATAAAAAATATGCATGATTTTTAGAAAAGGTTTATGACACGTGATTGATTAACACGTGTTGACCGAGGTCGAAAAAAAAGTATTTATTAAAATATGTCGCGAAAGTCGCATTTTAATATAAGGTTCGAAAAGAATTAAAAATAGAAAAGCGAAGAAACGAAAAAAAAAATAAGAGCCGGCCGATCAGGCCGTCGCGCGAGCCGCCTGGATGGCGCGCGACTCGCGTGACGGTCTGTCCGGTTTTTTTTATTTTGTCGAAAACCGTCAATTTTTATAAATCGTGTACAAATATGGATTAATTTATACTCGACTTATATTTTCGATACTCGTCGTATCCGATAATTGATTATGAAATCAATATCAAATAGTTAGAATGATTTTAGAAAAAAAGTTTAAAAAAGTTTGTTTTGAACGAAAACGTAAAAAAAGAACTTTGAACGAGAAATATGTTAATTCCCTTCACGCTTTGAAATCATCGAATTTTGTACATAAAAAAGGTAATAATTT
Source organism: Agrostemma githago (assembly GCA_958450325.1). Taxonomy (NCBI): domain Eukaryota; kingdom Viridiplantae; phylum Streptophyta; class Magnoliopsida; order Caryophyllales; family Caryophyllaceae; genus Agrostemma; species Agrostemma githago. Next base: position 36,776,176 of record OY288262.1, read on the forward strand.
CGTTAGCGTCAACGAGAATAAATTTAATTTAGTTCTTGTAGATACGATATACGATTAGAGAATCGATATCGTATTTTAAGAACGTTATAAAAAAGTTTTTATTAACGAAAATAAATAAAAATATGATGCGACGAATGACCCGTAATAAATTTGAGACGATCGATGATCCGAAATAAAAAAAAAGAAAGACGGACGAAAAAGGTAAAAAAAAACGTGAGATAGGGAGAGAGAAAGGAAAAGAGTCGGGTTTGATTTACACCCTCAACCTACATGCTTTAGTTTCTCGGTATAAGGCTCGTCGGACGGTGGCTTAGGCACGGGAGCGTCGAGATGATGCGGGTGAGTTAAGGTGTCGGTTTTTGGAGCGTTTTTGTGTGTGTGTGTGAGGCTTGGGTTCGGCCAGGTGACGGGACGGATTCGTCGGTTTTTGGACACTATTTCGGGATTCCTTCGGATGTGGATTTCGAGAGTATTTTTGCTATAATAATTACGTGTGAGTTGCTGAAAAGTTGTAGTGTGTTGATCGATAATGAATGTATTTTTTGTGTTGAATATGAGGTCCTATTTATAGGAATCGAGGTGGTCTTGCTTGTGTGACAAGAAACACCGGTTTGGATAGGAAACACGAGAGTTCGTAAGGAAATAAATTTCTCGTTTCTTGGTGAATAAGCCAAGAATCTCGGCTGGTGGGGAGGTATCTCGGCTGTTTCAGCCGAGTATCTGAGCTCGGGTGATACTTTGTTTCGGTTTCCGGATAGAATTCCTACTTGAGATCGAATTCTATCCTTAAACGAATTTGTTTAATATTTGTGAAAGCTGATTTTTGTAGTGATTGAGTCCGAACCGGACGTGTAATGACACGGCCAGATCGTGTGACTCGGGAAAAAATATCTTTGACCGGGTTTGACTCGGTCGCTAAAAGACGGTTTTACCCCCGGTGTCGGAATCGACCCAAATTAGTCTCATTTGACTCGAAACGACCCACTGGGCCTGGATTTGAGGTCTGTTCTATGAGATTTGTACTCCGTAATAAGCCTAAACCAAATGTCCATGATTTCGAGCCCATATCCGAGCCCATTAAAGCACGTTTGCGTCCTATCATCATCGGGTGTTTGGCGGGACCTACTATAGACACCTGGCGGTCAAAATGTGGGTGTCTACAGAGCCCCCACTCTGACTGAGGCTTGGACAAGGCGAAAGTCAGAGTAGCTACCATGCCAATCGAGGATTAAGACCTGGCAGACTTCCGATCGGGTCGTTTAGAGTCCATTAGACTTGCGTGAAGGGCTCGCCAGCCATAAGATAGAAATCATACCTGAATAGATGTTAATAACGGTGCGGGGACTTTCTACTAAAAAAGTCTTGGGTTTGTCTGTTTACAGACAATCTCCATCTTGAAATCGCGTGGGAGTTTGCCTTGGAGGCTATGGGTGTACCGCTTACTGATACGTCCCATCTTTGAATTGCGCGGGAGCCTCTATTAGAAGCTGCGGATGTACCGCTTACTGATACATCCGATTCCTCAGCGAAAATGTTGCTTGAATTTTCACTGAGAACTTTGAGAATTCTTCGGGAGTCTTGGGATACCTGTCTGTTTTGCATGCAACATACAGATAAAACATCGACTCGTGCTGGGGAAGAAAATGATTTTTGGTCGATTTTTTTTGGAAAAAACCGAATTTTTTTTTTGAAAATGGTGGAAATTTTGAAAAATTTGGAAGAAAAGGAATGTTTGGGATGACTTGATTCCTGATCAGATTCTGACACGGACTCCTAAAAATTTCTGGTTAGGCCTGTATGCCGACAGACTCGATTCTGGATGCGAGAGGATGAGTTGACAGACACAACTTGGACTCTCTAAGGGTTAGACCGTGACTCGGTAGGGGATGGGCCACCTAAGATGACAAGACTCTTAAGTTGCGCTATTCCGTAGCCTAGGCGAGTGGCAACATGGTCGAATCCTCGGAACGGGAAAGATGAGACTGTTTCCGTACGACAGGGCTTTGTGGTAGCAACGCCGTAGACTGGTGTTCTTTTGGATTTTTGATTTTTAGGGCACATTCCCAAAGTGGGTGTTGCTTCGAGCCTCTGACAGATTCTTGCCTTCGACTGGGCCGAGTACTAGGACTCACTAAAGAAAGGAGGCTAGATTTTGAAGGTATATTGGATTATGTGAATGGATGGAGAACTTCTGCCTAAGAGAAGCCCCCAGGACGACAAAGCTAGCTGCTGAGAACATGACAGTGTGTGATCGGAATGATGATGCTTTTTGAATTTGTGTCAATGTGGGTGGTTGTGCCTTTGTTGAAAGGCTGCCTACGTATTCACGTGTAGTGAAATCAAACCAAGCCGTAGTTCAGTGTTGAAAGATGTATTATGGTGCCTAGTTTATTAGGGCTTGGTGTGTAACTAGCCATAGCAATGGTGTAGGCTAGGTGCATTCCCAATGATGTCTTGACCAAAGGGCTAGAATAGTTAGGATGTTGATCCTGTGACTGTGAGCATTTTCCGGGGTAGCCCCCAGAGGTGGTGTGAACTATTCGGGCATGTTCTATGCCGACTGCAAGTTGAATTCCCGTGTTTGGGGCTGGTAACTGGTTTAGATGTTTTTGGAAATGTGGTGCTAGGAAGTAAGTGGCTTCGATGATTCGAAATCTGGAGCTCGATTTTGTGGAGCTAAGGCTTCGAGGGTAAGGTATTGTAATGTGGTAGGAAAGGGGGAAGTCGAGTAATAATGACTCGAACTTCGATTGGGTAGGTTTGATAATGCGGGATCTGATTTCCATGTCTGGCCCTAATGGTTAGGGTATCCTATGGAGCTTGAATCCTCGAAATTTCGGGCTGTCTCTAGCCTAGGTCTCGAGAAGGTCTTGAGGGTTGTAATGTGGGAAGGCTAAGTGTGGTGTTAGCTGACCAGCTTGACTGTCACTCCCCTATTGGATGGTATTGATAATTTTGAATTTGACCGTACCCCGGTCAAAGGATTTTTACTTCAGTTGACCGTTGACCACGGTCATGGGTATTTGATTTTTTTTTGATTGACCTCTTAGCCCCGGTCATGGGTTTTTTTTGAATTTTTGCTGGTTGACCTCTTAGCCCCGGTCATGGGGTTTTTTTTTTGAATGTTGGTTGACCTCTCAGCCCCGGTCATGGGTTTCTTGAATTTTGGTTGGACTGATACCAAAGGTAGGGACCGGTTGATCTTATCTGATGGGTGTTTATTGTGGGAAATGGGCTTGCCTCCCGTCTTGGACCCAAACTAGGAGACTACCTAGATTTGTCATAGGATTCGATATCGCTCCTACTAAGGGTGGTTATGCGGCTTTCTATGTCAGACATGGAACAGGTAAAAGGAAAACACGGGTCTCGATTTCCTGCAGTCGTTATAGATGTGCCTATAATAGTCACGTGCATGTGCTCACAGTGTATGATGGTGTTCATCATGTTCTCGGAAACACATAAGGAAATATATGAGAAAATAGAAAAGCTGATTTTATTGAAATGTGAAAAGAGGACAGAATGCAAATGACTCTGACTCTGACATGGAAATGAGGATGTAGGGTATCCTAGACTCGGACTCGGACTTAGACTCGAATCAGATCCGGACTCGGATGCTCGGTTGGTTGTTTTTTTTGGTAAGGTCTTCGACAGGTGACACGACTCGCCTAAATTCAGCTTTGTGCAAATGCAAGAGAGGGAGTCAAACTAGACATGGCCCGGGAATGACTAAGACTCTTGGACTGGGATACTCGAACGTTGGCCTAGACGAGGTAATGACCCTGGCTTGGACTCGAATATGAGGAAGGGTGAGTCCGAAAATGGGGGCGACCGTGTTTGACCGTGTCGCGTGCTTGGACCAACCGTGGTGACCTGACCCTAGGTGACTCGAGTGTTCGTAGCATAGGTACGACTCGAAGAAGGCATCATAAGGACGCCGGTGTAGGATGAACGTGGTTGACTGCTCGGGTGGAGGACAGCCCCCGAGTGAGACTAAGGGCTTAGACATGACTCAGATGGTGTGACACCTAAGTGACTCGAAAGTGGGATACGTGAGACAACACGTGTAAGACCTGACCCTTAGAGTAACCGTGATTGATCGCTACGCTAAAGGGTAGCCCCCGAGTGGGGGTGAAGACCGACTCTTAGACGGGTGACTCATGGACGGTGGGCTTTCTTTAGGATTTCGGCAGAATGGGCCTAGTCCCGTGTGAAGAAAGACCTACGTGTGAGCTAATCCCCAGACTTTGGACTCGATTGTGTAAGTGGGCTTCCCTTTGTAGGAGTTTGTCCTACGTAGGTGGGTCGTGCCTTAATAAGGCGGACTTGGGATGGGAGGGAAACCCGTGATGTAAGATCGACGGAGTTTCGATGCTATAAACTCTTGCTACTTATGACAAAACCCGACAATGCTAAATACGGGAAGTCCTAAGAAGAAGAAGGTTTGAAAAGAGGATTTGAATTTGAAAAGCCCGAGCAAAGTCGGATTGGAAGGCCCGATTTTTTTTGAAAATCGAAAAAAAACGGTTTATCGGGCCGAGTTTTGAATTTTTTTTGAAAAGTTTGGACAGCATACTGGCTAAAAATAGGCTATTTTGAGTCAAAATCATAAGTCCTAAATTCGGCAGCTTTCCGGGTTTGAAAAATGGATAGTTTTCGAAAAAAAGATGCAAGTTTTTTTTTTTTTTGAAAACACGGTTTTTTTTTTAGAAAAAGGATGAGACACGGACCAAGTAGCATGTAGTCACGGAAACAGTATAACGACGCCATGTATGCTCCTAGTCTAAGTCTCGGTCGGTCTAATAGGGTCTATACCAACAACGATGGCTTTCTCATACTGAGGACGGACTCCCTAAGCCGAGTGGGTCTTAGGACATGCCGCAAAACCTAAACGAGTTCCACCATCGATGTCTTTAGTTGGTCCAAGTAGGAACGCACCGTGGTATAGTGGGACGTCGGTCACAAGTAACCGGCCCGGGAAAGATTGGGTTATGCATGGCCCATTGAACTAAAACGTGTGCATTACTATTCGAACGATTTCTTTTCGAGTCTCACCCTAGGGATGCCGATGGTAAGTGACTCATCAGTTGATCCCCAGCGGAGTCGCCAAATTGTGGACATGACATAGGTCCACCCCGACGCGGCCACGCGCGGGTTTGGGGAGGCGAATGAATCTCCATATGAGATGGTCAAATTGAAATTTAAATCGAAGTAGGAGTCGCCACCGAATTTTGTGGTTATTCGGAACCGTTCGAGCCCACTCTATGTCGTAGTGGGCCGTATACAAAATACGACCCATTTCCGATGTCAGAGTTTATTGGGCTCGTCCCTTTGCATATCGATACCGATGCCGACTGGGCGGTTAATCGTATATTGAATGACTCTCGTTGCCAATGGTTTCGGACATCCGGAAACCATGGTTCTGAGTAAGGGGTGAGGGTACGTGTTGGGAAGTTCACTAAGAACACCCAACCCCGCCCGCACTTAGCGGCCTTTACTAGGATATCGTTCGTTTTTGGTGTACACGGGTTAGTTCGACGGTTGAATGATATGCAAACATTATTTTCCTAAGCATGTGAGAAAAATAAAGTGGGTTGCTAAGTCGTTTAATGCATATTAAACTAATAGCGTCAAAGTTATTTTAGCATGTGAGTTCGTTTTAGTCTAATAAAACGATAAAAACAAATAAAAAGCTACAAACACGAGAAAACGAGTTAGTAACGGTGAATAAATCGAATAAAGATATAAATAAAAAATATGCATGATTTTTAGAAAAGGTTTATGACACGTGATTGATTAACACGTGTTGACCGAGGTCGAAAAAAAAGTATTTATTAAAATATGTCGCGAAAGTCGCATTTTAATATAAGGTTCGAAAAGAATTAAAAATAGAAAAGCGAAGAAACGAAAAAAAAAATAAGAGCCGGCCGATCAGGCCGTCGCGCGAGCCGCCTGGATGGCGCGCGACTCGCGTGACGGTCTGTCCGGTTTTTTTTATTTTGTCGAAAACCGTCAATTTTTATAAATCGTGTACAAATATGGATTAATTTATACTCGACTTATATTTTCGATACTCGTCGTATCCGATAATTGATTATGAAATCAATATCAAATAGTTAGAATGATTTTAGAAAAAAAGTTTAAAAAAGTTTGTTTTGAACGAAAACGTAAAAAAAGAACTTTGAACGAGAAATATGTTAATTCCCTTCACGCTTTGAAATCATCGAATTTTGTACATAAAAAAGGTAATAATTTCGTTAGCGTCAACGAGAATAAATTTAATTTAGTTCTTGTAGATACGATATACGATTAGAGAATCGATATCGTATTTTAAGAACGTTATAAAAAAGTTTTTATTAACGAAAATAAATAAAAATATGATGCGACGAATGACCCGTAATAAATTTGAGACGATCGATGATCCGAAATAAAAAAAAAGAAAGACGGACGAAAAAGGTAAAAAAAAACGTGAGATAGGGAGAGAGAAAGGAAAAGAGTCGGGTTTGATTTACACCCTCAACCTACATGCTTTAGTTTCTCGGTATAAGGCTCGTCGGACGGTGGCTTAGGCACGGGAGCGTCGAGATGATGCGGGTGAGTTAAGGTGTCGGTTTTTGGATCGTTTTTGTGTGTGTGTGTGAGGCTTGGGTTCGGCCAGGTGACGGGACGGATTCGTCGGTTTTTGGACACTATTTCGGGATTCCTTCGGATGTGGATTTCGAGAGTATTTTTGCTATAATAATTACGTGTGAGTTGCTGAAAAGTTGTAGTGTGTTGATCGATAATGAATGTATTTTTTGTGTTGAATATGAGGTCCTATTTATAGGAATCGAGGTGGTCTTGCTTGTGTGACAAGAAACACCGGTTTGGATAGGAAACACGAGAGTTCGTAAGGAAATAAATTTCTCGTTTCTTGGTGAATAAGCCAAGAATCTCGGCTGGTGGGGAGGTATCTCGGCTGTTTCAGCCGAGTATCTGAGCTCGGGTGATACTTTGTTTCGGTTTCCGGATAGAATTCCTACTTGAGATCGAATTCTATCCTTAAACGAATTTGTTTAATATTTGTGAAAGCTGATTTTTGTAGTGATTGAGTCCGAACCGGACGTGTAATGACACGGCCAGATCGTGTGACTCGGGAAAAAATATCTTTGACCGGGTTTGACTCGGTCGCTAAAAGACGGTTTTACCCCCGGTGTCGGAATCGACCCAAATTAGTCTCATTTGACTCGAAACGACCCACTGGGCCTGGATTTGAGGTCTGTTCTATGAGATTTGTACTCCGTAATAAGCCTAAACCAAATGTCCATGATTTCGAGCCCATATCCGAGCCCATTAAAGCACGTTTGCGTCCTATCATCATCGGGTGTTTGGCGGGACCTACTATAGACACCTGGCGGTCAAAATGTGGGTGTCTACAGAGCCCCCACTCTGACTGAGGCTTGGACAAGGCGAAAGTCAGAGTAGCTACCATGCCAATCGAGGATTAAGACCTGGCAGACTTCCGATCGGGTCGTTTAGAGTCCATTAGACTTGCGTGAAGGGCTCGCCAGCCATAAGATAGAAATCATACCTGAATAGATGTTAATAACGGTGCGGGGACTTTCTACTAAAAAAGTCTTGGGTTTGTCTGTTTACAGACAATCTCCATCTTGAAATCGCGTGGGAGTTTGCCTTGGAGGCTATGGGTGTACCGCTTACTGATACGTCCCATCTTTGAATTGCGCGGGAGCCTCTATTAGAAGCTGCGGATGTACCGCTTACTGATACATCCGATTCCTCAGCGAAAATGTTGCTTGAATTTTCACTGAGAACTTTGAGAATTCTTCGGGAGTCTTGGGATACCTGTCTGTTTTGCATGCAACATACAGATAAAACATCGACTCGTGCTGGGGAAGAAAATGATTTTTGGTCGATTTTTTTTGGAAAAAACCGAATTTTTTTTTTGAAAATGGTGGAAATTTTGAAAAATTTGGAAGAAAAGGAATGTTTGGGATGACTTGATTCCTGATCAGATTCTGACACGGACTCCTAAAAATTTCTGGTTAGGCCTGTATGCCGACAGACTCGATTCTGGATGCGAGAGGATGAGTTGACAGACACAACTTGGACTCTCTAAGGGTTAGACCGTGACTCGGTAGGGGATGGGCCACCTAAGATGACAAGACTCTTAAGTTGCGCTATTCCGTAGCCTAGGCGAGTGGCAACATGGTCGAATCCTCGGAACGGGAAAGATGAGACTGTTTCCGTACGACAGGGCTTTGTGGTAGCAACGCCGTAGACTGGTGTTCTTTTGGATTTTTGATTTTTAGGGCACATTCCCAAAGTGGGTGTTGCTTCGAGCCTCTGACAGATTCTTGCCTTCGACTGGGCCGAGTACTAGGACTCACTAAAGAAAGGAGGCTAGATTTTGAAGGTATATTGGATTATGTGAATGGATGGAGAACTTCTGCCTAAGAGAAGCCCCCAGGACGACAAAGCTAGCTGCTGAGAACATGACAGTGTGTGATCGGAATGATGATGCTTTTTGAATTTGTGTCAATGTGGGTGGTTGTGCCTTTGTTGAAAGGCTGCCTACGTATTCACGTGTAGTGAAATCAAACCAAGCCGTAGTTCAGTGTTGAAAGATGTATTATGGTGCCTAGTTTATTAGGGCTTGGTGTGTAACTAGCCATAGCAATGGTGTAGGCTAGGTGCATTCCCAATGATGTCTTGACCAAAGGGCTAGAATAGTTAGGATGTTGATCCTGTGACTGTGAGCATTTTCCGGGGTAGCCCCCAGAGGTGGTGTGAACTATTCGGGCATGTTCTATGCCGACTGCAAGTTGAATTCCCGTGTTTGGGGCTGGTAACTGGTTTAGATGTTTTTGGAAATGTGGTGCTAGGAAGTAAGTGGCTTCGATGATTCGAAATCTGGAGCTCGATTTTGTGGAGCTAAGGCTTCGAGGGTAAGGTATTGTAATGTGGTAGGAAAGGGGGAAGTCGAGTAATAATGACTCGAACTTCGATTGGGTAGGTTTGATAATGCGGGATCTGATTTCCATGTCTGGCCCTAATGGTTAGGGTATCCTATGGAGCTTGAATCCTCGAAATTTCGGGCTGTCTCTAGCCTAGGTCTCGAGAAGGTCTTGAGGGTTGTAATGTGGGAAGGCTAAGTGTGGTGTTAGCTGACCAGCTTGACTGTCACTCCCCTATTGGATGGTATTGATAATTTTGAATTTGACCGTACCCCGGTCAAAGGATTTTTACTTCAGTTGACCGTTGACCACGGTCATGGGTATTTGATTTTTTTTGATTGACCTCTTAGCCCCGGTCATGGGTTTTTTTTGAATTTTTGCTGGTTGACCTCTTAGCCCCGGTCATGGGGTTTTTTTTTTGAATGTTGGTTGACCTCTCAGCCCCGGTCATGGGTTTCTTGAATTTTGGTTGGACTGATACCAAAGGTAGGGACCGGTTGATCTTATCTGATGGGTGTTTATTGTGGGAAATGGGCTTGCCTCCCGTCTTGGACCCAAACTAGGAGACTACCTAGATTTGTCATAGGATTCGATATCGCTCCTACTAAGGGTGGTTATGCGGCTTTCTATGTCAGACATGGAACAGGTAAAAGGAAAACACGGGTCTCGATTTCCTGCAGTCGTTATAGATGTGCCTATAATAGTCACGTGCATGTGCTCACAGTGTATGATGGTGTTCATCATGTTCTCGGAAACACATAAGGAAATATATGAGAAAATAGAAAAGCTGATTTTATTGAAATGTGAAAAGAGGACAGAATGCAAATGACTCTGACTCTGACATGGAAATGAGGATGTAGGGTATCCTAGACTCGGACTCGGACTTAGACTCGAATCAGATCCGGACTCGGATGCTCGGTTGGTTGTTTTTTTTGGTAAGGTCTTCGACAGGTGACACGACTCGCCTAAATTCAGCTTTGTGCAAATGCAAGAGAGGGAGTCAAACTAGACATGGCCCGGGAATGACTAAGACTCTTGGACTGGGATACTCGAACGTTGGCCTAGACGAGGTAATGACCCTGGCTTGGACTCGAATATGAGGAAGGGTGAGTCCGAAAATGGGGGCGACCGTGTTTGACCGTGTCGCGTGCTTGGACCAACCGTGGTGACCTGACCCTAGGTGACTCGAGTGTTCGTAGCATAGGTACGACTCGAAGAAGGCATCATAAGGACGCCGGTGTAGGATGAACGTGGTTGACTGCTCGGGTGGAGGACAGCCCCCGAGTGAGACTAAGGGCTTAGACATGACTCAGATGGTGTGACACCTAAGTGACTCGAAAGTGGGATACGTGAGACAACACGTGTAAGACCTGACCCTTAGAGTAACCGTGATTGATCGCTACGCTAAAGGGTAGCCCCCGAGTGGGGGTGAAGACCGACTCTTAGACGGGTGACTCATGGACGGTGGGCTTTCTTTAGGATTTCGGCAGAATGGGCCTAGTCCCGTGTGAAGAAAGACCTACGTGTGAGCTAATCCCCAGACTTTGGACTCGATTGTGTAAGTGGGCTTCCCTTTGTAGGAGTTTGTCCTACGTAGGTGGGTCGTGCCTTAATAAGGCGGACTTGGGATGGGAGGGAAACCCGTGATGTAAGATCGACGGAGTTTCGATGCTATAAACTCTTGCTACTTATGACAAAACCCGACAATGCTAAATACGGGAAGTCCTAAGAAGAAGAAGGTTTGAAAAGAGGATTTGAATTTGAAAAGCCCGAGCAAAGTCGGATTGGAAGGCCCGATTTTTTTTGAAAATCGAAAAAAAACGGTTTATCGGGCCGAGTTTTGAATTTTTTTTTGAAAAGTTTGGACAGCATACTGGCTAAAAATAGGCTATTTTGAGTCAAAATCATAAGTCCTAAATTCGGCAGCTTTCCGGGTTTGAAAAATGGATAGTTTTCGAAAAAAAGATGCAAGTTTTTTTTTTTTTTGAAAACACGGTTTTTTTTTTAGAAAAAGGATGAGACACGGACCAAGTAGCATGTAGTCACGGAAACAGTATAACGACGCCATGTATGCTCCTAGTCTAAGTCTCGGTCGGTCTAATAGGGTCTATACCAACAACGATGGCTTTCTCATACTGAGGACGGACTCCCTAAGCCGAGTGGGTCTTAGGACATGCCGCAAAACCTAAACGAGTTCCACCATCGATGTCTTTAGTTGGTCCAAGTAGGAACGCACCGTGGTATAGTGGGACGTCGGTCACAAGTAACCGGCCCGGGAAAGATTGGGTTATGCATGGCCCATTGAACTAAAACGTGTGCATTACTATTCGAACGATTTCTTTTCGAGTCTCACCCTAGGGATGCCGATGGTAAGTGACTCATCAGTTGATCCCCAGCGGAGTCGCCAAATTGTGGACATGACATAGGTCCACCCCGACGCGGCCACGCGCGGGTTTGGGGAGGCGAATGAATCTCCATATGAGATGGTCAAATTGAAATTTAAATCGAAGTATACAAAATACGGCCCATTTCCGATGTCAGAGTTTATTGGGCTCGTCCCTTTGCATATCGATACCGATGCCGACTGGGCGGTTAATCGTATATTGAATGACTCTCGTTGCCAATGGTTTCGGACATCCGGAAACCATGGTTCTGAGTAAGGGGTGAGGGTACGTGTTGGGAAGTTCACTAAGAACACCCAACCCCGCCCGCACTTAGCGGCCTTTACTAGGATATCGTTCGTTTTTGGTGTACACGGGTTAGTTCGACGGTTGAATGATATGCAAACATTATTTTCCTAAGCATGTGAGAAAAATAAAGTGGGTTGCTAAGTCGTTTAATGCATATTAAACTAATAGCGTCAAAGTTATTTTAGCATGTGAGTTCGTTTTAGTCTAATAAAACGATAAAAACAAATAAAAAGCTACAAACACGAGAAAACGAGTTAGTAACGGTGAATAAATCGAATAAAGATATAAATAAAAAATATGCATGATTTTTAGAAAAGGTTTATGACACGTGATTGATTAACACGTGTTGACCGAGGTCGAAAAAAAAGTATTTATTAAAATATGTCGCGAAAGTCGCATTTTAATATAAGGTTCGAAAAGAATTACAAATAGAAAAGCGAAGAAACGAAAAAAAAAATAAGAGCCGGCCGATCAGGCCGTCGCGCGAGCCGCCTGGATGGCGCGCGACTCGCGTGACGGTCTGTCCGGTTTTTTTTATTTTGTCGAAAACCGTCAATTTTTATAAATCGTGTACAAATATGGATTAATTTATACTCGACTTATATTTTCGATACTCGTCGTATCCGATAATTGATTATGAAATCAATATCAAATAGTTAGAATGATTTTAGAAAAAAAGTTTAAAAAAGTTTGTTTTGAACGAAAACGTAAAAAAAGAACTTTGAACGAGAAATATGTTAATTCCCTTCACGCTTTGAAATCATCGAATTTTGTACATAAAAAAGGTAATAATTTCGTTAGCGTCAACGAGAATAAATTTAATTTAGTTCTTGTAGATACGATATACGATTAGAGAATCGATATCGTATTTTAAGAACGTTATAAAAAAGTTTTTATTAACGAAAATAAATAAAAATATGATGCGACGAATGACCCGTAATAAATTTGAGACGATCGATGATCCGAAATAAAAAAAAGAAAGACGGACGAAAAAGGTAAAAAAAAACGTGAGATAGGGAGAGAGAAAGGAAAAGAGTCGGGTTTGATTTACACCCTCAACCTACATGCTTTAGTTTCTCGGTATAAGGCTCGTCGGACGGTGGCTTAGGCACGGGAGCGTCGAGATGATGCGGGTGAGTTAAGGTGTCGGTTTTTGGAGCGTTTTTGTGTGTGTGTGTGTGAGGCGTGGGTTCGGCCAGGTGACGGGACGGATTCGTCGGTTTTTGGACACTATTTCGGGATTCCTTCGGATGTGGATTTCGAGAGTATTTTTGCTATAATAATTACGTGTGAGTTGCTGAAAAGTTGTAGTGTGTTGATCGATAATGAATGTATTTTTTGTGTTGAATATGAGGTCCTATTTATAGGAATTGAGGTGGTCTTGCTTGTGTGACAAGAAACACCGGTTTGGATAAGAAACACGAGAGTTCGTAAGGAAATAAACTTCTCGTTTCTTGGTGAATAAGCCAAGAATCTCGGCTGGTGGGGAGGTATCTCGGCTGTTTCAGCCGAGTATCTGAGCTCGGGTGATACTTTGTTTCGGTTTCCGGATAGAATTCCTACTTGAGATCGAATTCTATCCTTAAACGGATTTGTTTAATATTTGTGAAAGCTGATTTTTGTAGTGATTGAGTCCGAACCGGACGTGTAATGACACGGCCAGATCGTGTGACTCGGGAAAAAATATCTTTGACCGGGTTTGACTCGGTCGCTAAAAGACGGTTTTAACCCCGGTGTCGGAATCGACCCAAATTAGTCTCATTTGACTCGAAACGACCCACTGGGCCTGGATTTGAGGTCTGTTCTGTGAGATTTGTACTCCGTAATAAGCCTAAACCAAATGTCCATGATTTCGAGCCCATATCCGAGCCCATTAAAGCACGTTTGCGTCCTATCATCATCGGGTGTTTGGCGGGACCTACTATAGACACCTGGCGGTCAAAATGTGGGTGTCTACACCTGCATATCCTGCCCACTTTGTGCCTCCTCCGCCATATGTTACACCTGCGGTCCTCGACCAAGCGGCGGTCCCTGGAATGCTTAATGAGTAGTGCCACCGGATGGCAACGGTACAGCTAAATCAGGCACTTGCCGATTTTCCATGTTACGACAATGGAGTGCAGATCGGCCGGATCTCTCCTATGGGTTGGCATCCGACTTACTACACCTACCCCGAGGGAGGCTATGGTAACACTGCCAGGAATGAGCAGAGAGATGACGAGGAGGGAGATGACGATGATGGAGATGAGGATAGTGAAAGTGGTGATCAAGAGGAGAGCGGTGACGAGAGCTCCGATTAGGACGGTTTGGGGAGGTCTCCATTTGTATATATCTTGTAAGTAATTCTTTTTTTTTTCTTTTTGCACTTCCATCGTTTCGCATTCCTTCCCCGTATTTATTGTTGTCTCTTATTGTTTGCTGTACACAATGAGGGCATTGTGCGATTTGGTTTGGGGAGGGTATGCATCTGTCTGTTTTTATCCATCTGCATATTTCTTGCATTTCCGCATGCATAAAAAAAATTCAAAAATATGTTTTGCATTTGGTCGAGTCTTAGTTGAGTCGGAATGCTATGTAGCGATGATGATATTGCTTTTATGTCTTCATTAGTTGCTTATGCTAGTGCGCCGTTAGCGTTTTTGTATATAATTACATGTGACATTCTTGCATCTTTGGTTAACGGTACTGAACAAATAAACTTGACTCATTGTTGGCAAACTACTCAGATTTGTAAGGAATTAGAGCCTTAAACTGATGACATTCATGATCAGTTTCATTTAGGTTGAGAGTAGTACTCCTTATGAGACATGTAATATCAAACTGCATAAGCATGACATTCGTCTCTTAGGTACCTGTACGTTTTTGACTCGTGGTTTTGACATGTGCGAAAAAGGCAAATCCTTTCTTTTAATTAATTCCCATGAGCCTCACATAGCCAAATTAACCTGTTTGACCCGTTTATTAACTACATGCCATAATTTGCCTACCCTAGTCAAGCTAGTAGATGAATTGGACGGAATTGTTTTTTTTCGGGTTAATTTTGGTACCATGATAGTGGAAAAGAAAAAGGGGAATTGAAAAAAAATGAAAAGAAGAAAAAAATCAATGAAAGAAAAAAAAAATGAATGAAAAGAAAAAAAAAAGAAAGAGAAGAAGAAGAAAAGAAAAAAAAATGAAGTGAAACTAGAAGAAGAATGTGTTTTTGCTATGAGAAAAGAATTGATCTCTCTAATTTCATAGTTATTGGTGAGAAGCGGTTTTTATAAGGCGCTTGTTATTATGCCTAATTTCTTCGACTAGAGTTTGGTGAGAACGGAATGAATTTTATGTTGATTGTAGTTGTACTAGCTTGGCTTTTACTTCCACATATCCATATCGTTTTGCCCCTTCTTACCCGATTAACCTCACTTTATACCATATGTAAGTCCTTGGCACGTGTCTTTACCCGATAGAATGCGTATGTACGGTTATTAGAGATTGATTTCATGTTAGATTGCATGCATGTTCTTGTAGGTCGCAGTTTAGGTGAGTGTTTTGTCTTTCCGTTTTTACATAAACTCACAATATCACCCCATTTGTGTGATGAGCGATCCGTGAGAGTCCGACATATACGAGTCTTGCAAGGTTGAAGGTTCAGTATTGTTGTCATTGGTCAAGTTTGTTGTATGTGGTTGTTTACATTTATTTTAATCGTTGCGCATTAGTTTGGGCGACTTTGGAGCATATTCCGCTATGAGCTATATACATTCCATTAGGATTGAGTTATCGTTTTGTGCTTGCTTGAGGACAAGCAAGGGTTTGGTTTGGGGAAATTTGATGCGCGTATTTTATATACACTTTTTATACCTTTTATACGCGCATTCTCGTGTTTATTGAATAGTGAAAACTATTATTTTGCCCCGAATTGGCTACTTTGTGGTTGTATTGTCATTTTGCAGAAACGGAAGACAAAGGAGCTAAAACGAACCAAAACCGGGCCAAAACGAAGCTGGAAGGAGCTGTTCGCTGAAACGAGCGATAGTCGACCGACTATTAATATAGTCGGCCGACCATGACGATAGTCGACCGACTATTACGATAGTCGGCCGACAATTCTGGAGCTTCAGAGATCAAGTTGATACATGATTAGTCGACCGACTATTACAATAGTCGGCCGACTATTCCCTGGACCGCGGGCAGGTTTCGTGATCAGCAAGAAGTTTCCTAAACCGTTTTTAACTCATTTAATCTGTATAAATAGGGCTTTTCAGCCACATTAGAAAAAACAGCTACACAACTCCCACTTCTCTTTAGATTTCTCTACCTTTAGACTTATATCTCTTCTCCTTATTCTCTCTTCCCAAAACTCGGTTATTGTAAGAATTTCGGATTCGAATCGCCTTCATTCCTTTGGTAATTTTATTAATCCTTCTTCCTTCTTCTTTGTTCTTGATTATTTTCTTCTTCATATTTAATTAATCTTAATTATTGTTTTATACTTGTCATAAATTTATTATTATTCGTAATGTTTAATCTAGTAGATTCTTTTATTAATCTTGTTGTTCTTAATTTAATTATGAGTAGCTAATTTCCCTCGCTAGGATTTAGGGGATCTGCGAATTGAATGTGGTCGCTAAATAATTTATAGATCTGTCAATAATATTGTGTCTGAGTTGTCAATTGTAGCATTTAATTGAGATTAATTGATTAAGTCGACGTAATTGATTAATTGAATTCGGTAAACTTGAACCTAAGATCGGAAGCCTGGTAAAAGTTAGACCTGCTACAACACATTAGTTTGCCCTAATAAGATCGGAAGCCTTTAGACGCATGCTAGGGTGAATAGCGGACCGGAAGGACCTTTTCAATACCCCTTAGACCAATATCTGTGACAGACCTGTGATTTAGACCGTGACCATATGAGATTCGTAGTGAACCGACAATCCTAGTTTTCTCTCCTTATATTTATTCATCTTAAATTCATCTTATTTTATTTTAGTTATTTCTTCCCTTTTAATTCTCTTTCCTTCACTACTTTAGTTTAGATAAACACAATTAAAAACCCCCGATTTGTTACGTAGATAGACTTTAATTACGAGTAGAATTTATTTGTCTCCCTGTGAATTCGATCCCGACTTCCCTAGCTATATTTTTAGTTAGACCGTAGTTGGTTATTTTTGATAGGTATACGACTAGCTTATCACTCGTGACGTAAAATTTTACGAAACTAGCTTCCCGTATGCTGACCCGAAAACTGCTGATACTAGTACCCCTGAAGAGTTACCTTTGGTTGGGCCTGATCTATTTTCTTATGGGGATGATGATTATTTATCTCCTAGTGGGCTGGTCAGTTCTACACAACCCAATACACAAAATGATGTGTCTAGTGCTTCTTCTGGGTCCATGTCAGACTCTGGGCCTGAACCCTCAATTGGGCCTAATATCACTCCTAGTTCAGACCTTCAACTTGACATCCATAAAGAAATTGGGCCGTCAGAAACTAATGCCCCTCCTAATGCCTCTTCTAATGGGTTGACTTCCTTGGGCCGTGGTCAAAGAAAAAAATCGACACCTTTGGCTCTCAAAGATTATATTGTTGACCTTTTCGGTCATAGTAATAGCCCATCTAGCACCGCTTCTGTCACTCTCACGCCACCACTCTCAGGTACGACTCCTTATCCTATAGCTCACTATGTTACATGTACAAAATTCACCCCTGCACACGTGAGTTTTTAGCGGCGCTAGTGGCCCATGAAACACCACAAAAATTTTATGAAGCTATGCAGGATGCAGGTTGGCGGGCTGCCATGGCAGCTGAAATGCATGCTCTTGAGGACAATGGCACGTGGTCCTTGAAGCCTCTACCTGTTGGGCATAAAGCTCTTGGAAGTCGGTGGATTTATACAATCAAGTACAAATCTGATTCTACTATTGAGAGGCTTAAGGCACGTCTCGTCGTTTTTGGGAATCATCAAACCGAAGGAATTGACTACGACGAGACGTTTGCTCCAGTTGCTAAGATGACTACTGTTCGCACTTTTCTTACTGTAGCTGCTGCTAAAAAATGGATTTCACACCAGATGGATGTTCATAATGCATTTTTACATGGTGATCTGGAGGAAGAAGTATATATGCGGTTACCTCCGGGTTTCTCCTCTCCTGTGCCCGGTATGGTTTGTCGTCTTAAGAAAGCTCTATATGGTCTTAAACAAGCCCCACGATGTTGGTTTGCTAAGCTTGTCACTGCTTTAAAAAAATATGGTTTCATACAATCGTATTCTGACTATTCATTATTTACATATACTAGAGGGATATCCAATTGAATATTCTTGTGTATGTCGATGATTTGCTTATATCTGGCAATGATATGTCAGCTTTAACTCAATTCAAGGAGTATTTGTATTCTTGTTTTCATATGAAAGATTTAGGGGTCTTGAAATATTTTCTTGGCATTGAGATTGCTCGTAATCCCCAAGGCATGTTCTTGTGTCAACGGAAATATGTTCTTGACATTTTGTCTGAGGTGGAATTTCTAGGTTGTAAACCTGCTTCTACACCTATGGTGAAGAATCATTGTCTTGGTCTCGCAACTGGTGCACTCCTGTCGGACCCTGAGCCATATCGCCGCTTGGTTGGGAAACTCTTATATCTCTCGGTTACACGACCTGACATTACTTATGCTACCCACGTCCTGTCACAGTTTATTCATGCCCCTCGACAAGAACACTGGGAAGCTGCTCTTCGAGTTGTTCGCTATTTGAAAGGTACCTCCGGTCAAGGTATCATGTTGCGGGCTGATAATGATTTAACATTAATTGGTTGGTGAGATTCCGACCATGCTGCTTGTCGTACCTCTCGTCGATCGACGACAGGGTGGTATCTTTTTCTCGGTCGTTCCCCTATTTCTCGGAAAACTAAGAAGCAACAGACGGTGTCTCTATCATCTACTGAAGCGGAATATCGTGCTCTTGTTGCTATTACATGTGAAATTAAGTGGCTTAAAGGTTTGTTGTTAAGCCTGGGCATATCTCATCCTCAAGCTGCCCCAGTGAATTGTGACAATCAATCTGCTTTGTATCTTGCTCAAAATCCTGTCTTCCATGAGCATAGCAAGCACATTGAGGTTGACTGTCATTTTGTCCGTGATGCGATTCAAGAGGGTCTAATTGCTCCTTCTTATGTTCCCTCTGATACTCAATTGGCCGATATCCT
Organism: Agrostemma githago; assembly: GCA_958450325.1. Taxonomy (NCBI): domain Eukaryota; kingdom Viridiplantae; phylum Streptophyta; class Magnoliopsida; order Caryophyllales; family Caryophyllaceae; genus Agrostemma; species Agrostemma githago. The sequence goes on from OY288262.1 coordinate 36,795,008, forward strand.
TACCATGGCTCTCGATGTTTCACCCTTTTATACTTTGTTAGGCAAGTTGGGTACTGCAAATTTGCACACTCCCACTTGAGGGGGGGTGTTAATCTAAGAGATATTTAGATTATTGATATTGGGCTTAGCCTAATATGGCCTACTATTGTAACTATATATACCTATTGTGATATCTAATAAGATACAATAATGATTACCATATTATTGATATTATATCACGTTATATGGCATAATTGTATGACATAATTACATGGCATATTAGTATTGCAACTATATTACATGGATCACGTGGATTGATAATGTAGATTGATATATGGATCAGCTCAATCGTCTTAACAACTAAATGATCGCCTTAGTGTTTCGGGGTTAATATAAATTAAGTTCATATTAAATATTATGGGACTTTAATATAAAAGACGACACCGTGATGGATCGGTTTCGGTTTATGTACTTAAAGTCGAGAATTACTATTCCCTCCGACCTTACCCAATATCACAAGATATCTTTACGAAGAGATATGAACGGTTTGAGTTATGAACATATACGTATCCCTTGACATGTATATATTCATATACATATCAAATAATAGTATACGTAATATCTTCATCTTCTCAAAAGCAAACAGTTTGTGAAAGGCAGAGAGTTCTCTTCTCCATCAAATTGAGAACAATAAAGAAAATGGTTAAAGAGGAGAATCAATCTTTATCTCTTATTATTATTGAGGTCGTCTGTAAGACATGGACCAAGGTTAGTCCTCTTTTCATTCACCGATTGTATTAGGGTTGAGTTAAATCTAATCTATAATGATCATGGGACAGATTTCATTATCGAATCATAATGTATATATTACAGTTGGTATTAGAGCGGTTTAGTTTTGATTAGTTTACCCGGAAAAGTATATGTAATAGATTCACGTTATAAGCTTTGATTGACGGCATCTGTATAATATCATTATAATGCTTCCGTTTTTTTACTGTCTGATATTATAATTTGTCATGCTGATTTATTTTCACTGGATCAAGAAAGCATGATAATTGTCAAAGTATTTTGATAACAGTAACGTAATTGAAATTATTTGAGGATCAAGAGGAATATTTTTCTATCCGTTGGGGGTAATTATGGTGTAATTCTCTTCATATTTTAGTGACCAGTATCATGTTGTTTATCTCTTTGGATTTATGAAAGTATAATAATCTTGTTTCCACATGTCAAGAGACCAGTAATAGAATGTTGATCAATTATATGATAAGTATTTATATACATGTTTGTGAATCATGTTCATGATGTCAGATAATCATCATCTTTATGCACCAACATATGTCATCACCTGTTTCACATCTTTTTAGTTCTTGTGTGAAATTTGTAGTGTAAAACAATGCTACTCTTTTTTATGTTTCTACGGTCATGTATTATTTAAGTTATTGTCCTTTATTTGATCATGTTTTCTAAAGTTAATATTCCGCTGTGTATTGTTGATTGAAGTTGAAAACAGTAATAAATATGTAACACCCCGTTATTTTCCGAGTCATTTATAGGGCATTATTTTTCTATTCCTTTTAAATCGGGTTTTTAAGTTGGAAAAATATTTTCGAGTTTATTTCGGGCCTTCTTAAAACTTATTGGTTTTGAACTCCTTTAAAAATGTAACTTTCTAAACCGACTTGTTTTCGAGTTGGACTTTGGGTCAAACGAAAAGAAAAAAAAAAGGAAAATCCTAAACCTATTTAAACTCATCCGTGTTGTCTTCATACCCCACTTTCTTCCTCTATTTTTTTTCTTATACTGCCGCATTCTTATACTGCCGCAAACTGCTATTTTCTTCATCTTCCTCTGTTTTCTAATTCCAATTCCCAACCGTTCCTTCACCGACGTAAATCGGGTCTTAATTCTTTGCTTACACTTGTCCGTCTTGACTTCCTTTTTCAACAAATATTGTAAGTACTTCACTTCTACTACTTTCGGCTTATTAAATCTCGTTTTGTACGATGTTATAAATCGATTTTAGTCTTATAGTATCATGGGTCGGAGTTAAGGGATATTGTGTCAAACGATTTGTTTATAGGTGTTGGTATCGGGTCATTCCAATTTTATTATTCCTTCTCATGGATTATTAATTTGGGTAATACGTAGTTGATTGTAATTTGGGTAATACATATAGATGTTAGTAGGACGATTGATGCGTATAAGTAGTCGATTGGATGACAGTAGGTGTGGGATGATGATGAAGAAAATATGTGTAGAGAGGCGTAGAAAGGAGGGATTTTTGCAGGTGTTTTTGTGTGATTATGCAATGATGATGCAGGCTACATGAATTAGTGTTGGTTGCGGGTGATTGTGGTGTGTTGTTGTTAATTGTGTTAGAGTTGATTTCTCCATCACTTGGGGTCTAAGATATTTAAAGAAGTATCCGATTTTTGGTCAATTAATTTAGACCGAGTGATAAATTAAATTAACTTCGAGGGTTTGTTGAGTGAGTAATTGGTTAGTGTCTTGAGGTTGAGTGGTTTCGATAGTATAGATGGATATTATATGGGTTAGACCGTGTTAATGTTAATTAGTTATTAAATCATTTGTATTATTTGTAGCTTGTGGGTTCAAGGAGAAGAAATTCTTGGGATAATATTAGCTGAGTTTTGACCGTCTTGAGAGGTAGGGACGTTTTACCCTTTTCACTTTTAAGTAAAGAGCATGTTCGGATCAAAATATATTTTTATAACGATTTTGTAAATTATTTCGTCGATCGTTAATATTTTTATAATACTCGTAATGTTTGGATATTGAACATTGTGACACGACTCACATATTGGTACTATTTTGGTAAAAATTTTAGTGACTTATAACAGACTCTGGGAGTTCTCTTGGTCTAGACGGTTTTAAGGTGCGTCTAAGACGTTCCTGGGACTTTGTCCCGAAACTATTTTTGAGTGAGGATTGTCCGGCTCTCACTCGCTAGGGAGTTAGACTTTCTCCTTTGGCAGTTTCATCCTACTGGCTGTCCAAATGTGAGAGGTGCGCACTATTATGAGTCTAGCTAAGCACAGGTGGTTACCTCTAGACCGTGCAAGGGTAGGACCTTGGCATACAGGTTGCGAAAAATATATATTTTGGTTGGTTTGATTTTGACTATTATTTTTATGGTATTCTGTTATTTAAACGATGGTATTGATTCTGATTTCAGTTTTTTATTATTATTATTATTATTATTATTATAAAAACTCGAATTTTATTGATGAATCAAAACGCAGTTTACAAAAAATTGGTGGGCAGCCGAGATACAATCTGGGCCCCCACCCCCTTAGCTATAGCAAAGCTAAGTCTAGTAAAAATAAAAGGAGCGGCGCGCGCTCCGGCATCCTGCGCTATCGAAAATCTTTGAATTCTCTTGAGTAAGGCGATAGCATCCGCCTCCAATTCCCCCAACGAAGAAAAGGAAAAAGGTAAGAATCCATAACCAAGCCCCACACATAAGTCCCGATACTTAGCACATTTGCGCCGAGCAGCGTCACCCACAGCACGACCTGGCATGAAATCGGAAAGCCCGGACTAGGTCAAAGGAGAAGACCCGGTAAGATCTACACAAACGTCACGTCCATGGTCCCACGAATAAAGGAGCAAATCCGCAGGACGAAAGGATCTGTCATGGTCATCGATCAAGCCAATATCGACCTCCTTACCTGCCGAGACCCCGGACCGGAAGCAGATATCCAATAGAGTGTCACGAACGAGGTTATGCCGATGCTTAATACCAACAACTCCCGCACATGACACAGCATGGTCCCCATAAATGTCGTCCCGAAAAACCCGAGAGCAGGCAGAACACGGCCCAGGCAAGGAAAACAAAGGAATGCCCAACCGATAGCTAAGCACACACCGGTATGTCCGCCCATTCATAGTCTGACCCAACCCAGAAATAGGGACAGCCCGCAGCCAATCAGAAGCATGACGGCCTTGCTGAGACTTCCATAAAGCAATCTGTCGGGAGGTCAAAGAGTAAACTGATTCTGCAGTAGCCACAACCCTCGTGAAATATATATCTGCCAAAGACTTCATAAGTTTGGGGGCAGCGATCTAACAAGGATTACACACAACAGAACCCAGAACCTCCTTAAGCCTACACAAGGCTGCATCAAAAGCCGGGCCAGAAGCCGAGACACCTGTAGCACGAAGCAGTGTAGCCTGCAAACCCACAGACTGCAACCGAGATGCCACAAAGGCATAATGGAGGACATCTTCAGCGGCGTACACCCCAAGCCCCCCCAAAGAAAAGGGAAGGGTGGCCAGTCGCCACTGCCACTCGCCAAAACCGGGCCCAGACGCAATAACAATACGTTCTAAATGAGAACGAAGTGCCCTGTCAAAAGCAAGCTTAGCCGACTCAAAAACAGTGGGTGAGCAAGTACGTAAAGCAAAATAAAGTTTGGAAATACCAGTACAAGCCCGAAGCAACAGCAACTCACACTGCGGATCATCAAGCAGAGCGACAGAATCCATAAGCGCGATGGTTCTAGACACTCTACTCATCACAAGCGCCCTGCTGAACTCAAGACACACACTAACAGGTCTGCCAAGGACTTTGACACCACGCATAGGTCGGGCAATTGCAGGGGGGAAGACGCCCGGGAGCCTGCTCCTAGGATCCTCCATAGGCCATAAAACTTCGGTTTTACCGACATTAAGGTGAAGCCCCAAACGAGGACCATCGGCCACAATCAACTCCAGAACCTTCCCCATAATCAAGGTATCCCCAACGATAGTGCCATCATCCAAGTACCAAGCCTGCAACCTCAAATCAAAGGAGTCTCTAATCTTACAAGCCAATGGATGTAACACCAAAGAAAAAAAGCAGAGGACCTAAAGGGTCACCCTGCTGGACCCCCTGACAAGACCACAGGCTGTGACCACCAAAATATAACCGGGCAGGATTAGAATAACAAAATTCCACCCACCGAGAGAGAACAGGGCAGTGACAACGAACCTCACGCAACATGATCTCACGATCGACCATGTTGAAAGCATTCTGAAAGTCTACTAAGAGCATGGAAAGACCCACCTCATCACCCTGGTCCTCAACAAGCCTGTTCAAGGAATGCAAGATAGCCTCCCCCCCACCGGATACTCCAACACCAAACTGAAGACCAGAAAAATAGCCACTCAGCGATGGACCGATCAAGAAAGCACCAACCTTAGAGACAAGCCGTCTCCAAATCGTTATTATTATTATTATTATTATTATTATTATTATTATTATTATTATTTCACGATTTATTATAGGGAAAAGTCCCATGGTACCCTCAAACTATGTCACATTACACATGGTACCCCTGCTTTTAAGTTTGTTCCCATGGTAACCTTGAGTTTTATAGTATAGTTCCCGATTTGACCTTACCCAAATTTCTGTCATGACGCCGTTAAATTATGACCACAATTAATTATAGTTGTTCCCATAGTACCATTAAGTTTTCATAGTTGTTCTCATGGTACCCTTAAATTTTCATAGTTGTTCCCATGGTACCCTGAAAGAAAAACAACAACTCATTGAAGCAAAGCAACGACTATTTTACTGAACTAGCCGTTACACAAGTGCTTATAAATTCACTTCTTTTTCTATTTTGGCAGAAAAAGAACAAAAAATCCACACTTAGTCACTCAACCTTTTCACCTCGTTCTTCACTTGTACAAAAAAATGGAAAAAAATTAATGTTTCCGGATGATCGAGCTTCAAAGTTATGGTGATGAAGTTTTTCAATTTTTTTGTACAAGTGAAGAAGGAGATGAAAAGGTTGAGTGAGTGAGTGTGGATGGTTTGATCTTCTTATCCCAAAATAGAAAGGAGAGTGAATTTGTAAGCTCTTGTGTAACAGCTAGTTCATTAAACTAATCGTTGCTTTGCTTCACTGAGTCGTTGCTTTTCTTTCAGGGGTACCATGAGAACAACTATGAAAACTTAAGGGTACCATGGGAACAACTATGAAAACTTAAGGGTACCATGGGAACAACTATGAAAACTTAGGGGTACCATGAGAACATCTCTCTTTTTGAAGAAAAGTAGTTGTTAATTTTGGTAATAATTTAACGGCGTCATGACAGAAATTTGGGAAAGGGCAAATCGGGAACTAAACTATAAAACTCAAGGTTACCATGTGAACAAACTTAAAAGCAGGGGTGCCATGTGTAATGTGACATAGTTTGAGGGTACCATGGGAAATTTCCGTTTATTATATTATTATACTTTTGCTCAGCTTTGTTGACGTCCTTTTGTTTTGGGTCGTTCCCCCGCTGGAACCTGTACCTATTCGTGTTTTTGGGTACAGCTGATAGGTACACTTGAATTGCTGCATGGGTGCATTCTGGTATCGGGTTATGCTGAGCGAGGAAGAACTTTTTATTATTTACCAAACTATTTATATTATTATTATTGGATTTATTGGTTTGCTATTGTTTTAAACCGTTTTGGATTTTGTAAGACTTAAAGACTTCCGCTGCAACTTTTCCAATTTAATTAGCTATCAATTTTCTATTTTATTTATTCTTTTTCCTTGCACTTGGCTCGGTAAGCTAAGTGTGGAGTAACAGCTTTGAGTTTTCCGTTTTTGGTTTATTATTTTGGTTGTGAAAATTTAGGGCTGTTACAAAATATCATTTGGACGTTTTTTATAGTCTCTACAGTGATAAATACTAAGTATGTGTGTATGCCTTATTGTTTATTTGCATACATTAAAGTTGGTTTTATCATTAAAAATCAAACATATATATTATGTATTATCCATTAAAGTTTAATGTTTATATAGTATGTACATGTTAGTCACCAAAGTTATCTTGTTATGATACACTTAAACATATGAAAAGTATTAGTGGTTGTTTAGACCATATTATAGAGGTGTTATTTATTAAAGTCATATATTTATTATATATGTTTATGCGACCTACCCAAAGGAGGAACATGAAATATAGATAATAATGTGAAAGGGTTAAATTATTATTTATACAAAATTTGAATGTTATGTATGTCCAAAGATGTCATTCATTTAAATTTTGTATGTTGATAATTGACTATTAAAGTATTTATAACATCGATTGTAGTATATGCATTTTAGTATTGCCCAAATATTACTTAAATGTCGTTATAAATATTAAAGTATTTTGGGTCGTCTTATAATAAATCGGTTTTGATTTTCTTAAAGTGCAACGTTTTCATTTAATTAGCTATCAGATTTTATATTTCTTTTAATTCTTATAGTTTTCTTTTGCCTTACATTTGGCCTTGTGAGCTAAGTGCGGAGTAACGGCTTTGAGTTTTCTGTTTTTATTTTCTATTTTGGTCCCGAAAATTTAGGGCTGTTACAAGATGTCAATGTCACCCGAACCCGCTTAAATTCGATCCACCCGAATAAAATTAATGGACAAAAATCGGAACTAAATGGATTTAAAGCGGATGACGGATGAATCGGGTGATGGATCGGATCGAATTCGGGTGAAAATTTTTCACCCGTCATCTGATCCGTCCACCCGTTTATAGATAAAAAAAATTGAATGAATTAAAAAAATACTCAATTAATTTCACTCTATTTGTATACTCATTATCTTTTTTTTTTCTAAAACTCTAAGAAAATATTTTCCGTAATCACTTTGCCGACCACCATCTTAGATTTTCTTTCTCCCTCTTCATTTTCGACCAATAAAAAATCTCAAAAACTTTACGCATCTTATAATTTGTATATTTGCTATTGCATTTTTTTAAAATATTTTTTATCTGTGAAGCACCCGAATCACCCGGGGATGACATCCTTACTCCCAAGCCCCATACTCCTCTAATTTCATTCCCCTACCCCTAGGGTTTGGATCTTGTTTCCCTCATCCACCCTAAAACTACCACTACTCTGGCACCATTACTAATGTCACCACCACCACTCTGACACCACCCCGACCCCCAATCTCGTTACTACCGCTTCCCTAACACTGTCACCATCTCATTATTTCTATTCCCTATAATTTCTAAACATACAATAAAAAAAAAATTAAGGGAATCCCTTTAATTTCCTTTCCTTTACCTTGTTTCTCATGTTTATTCATTTTCCATTTTCCCATGTTCTAACCAATTGCTAAATTTCTTCTCAAAACTACAAATTTAAAAAGTTTTCATTAATACACATCTCTTACAAAATACGAGTAGTTATACTACTCCCTCCGTTCCGATGAATTGTTTGCCTTTGCTTTTGACACGAAGGGGAAGAGATCCAATGGTGGGTTGACATGTGAAGCCAAACTCATGAGGAGGGTCAAAATACATATAAAAAAACATTTCTAAAATAGAAAGGTAAACAATTCATTGAGACGTCCCAATATGGAACAGACAAAGAATTCATTGAGACGGAGGAAGTATATTTTATGATATATTGAAAAGAATAATGAGTATTTTAAAATGCGAGATGACATATATATAGAGAGTATAAAAAAGATAGATAGTGTTTTCATTAAAATACATATTTAATTTATATATATATATATATATATATATATATATATATATATATATATATATATATATATAGAGAGAGAGAGAGAGAGAGAGAGAGAGAGAGAGAGAGAGAGAGAGAGAGAGAGAGAGAGAGAGAGAGAGAGAGGTGGGTTCCGGTGAGGCAGGGTAACTCCTTACACCCATTGAGGCACAATCTAAACCATTAGATTAAGATGGGACATACATCCAAATAAGTGTTATATACACTAAAAAAATTCATTATATACGTTATTAAACTCATTATATATACACACACTTAAGAACTCAATATATACAGTAAAAAAAATATTATATACACTTAAATAAAAAAAATGTTATATAGCTCTAAATGATATGTTAGCATTCAATAACTGCTTGGCTAGTTGTAAGCTAGATGATCTCAGAAGCACAGGTTGTACCATGACTTGGACGAATAAACAAGGACCAGATTCTAGGGTTTGGTCTAAATTGGATAGGGTTCTTGTTAATCCTTCCTGGTTCAGCTGTTTTCCTACCTCTTCTGCTATCATTTTGGATGCTGGTGTATCAGATCATTCACCAATACTAGTTACTGTGCAGCAGCAGCAAAGAAAGGCCAATAAAGCATTCACATTCCTGAATAGCTGGATAGGTCACCCTGATTTTCTACCTACTGTACAGCAAGCTTGGAAGAGGAGAATTAATGGGTCACCTATTTTTTGTCTGTTTGGCAAACTAAAGCTAGTTAAGCAGGCTCTTAAGGAATTCCATAAGAAGAACTACTTTAATATTACTGGTAGAGTCAAGGAGGCTAAAGAAAAACTTGTAAACTGTCAAATACAGCTCAGAGATTTACCTTTATCCCCTGAACTGCTGTTAGAGGAGAAAGAGTTGCTTGCACATTATCAGGAAATTAAAACAGCTGAGTTAAATATGCTAAAACAAAGAGCTAAAATTCAAGACCTTCAACTTTCAGATTGCTCATCCAAATATTTTTATGCAAAAATTGCTGAAAGACGAAACCATCAGATGATTGGAGCTATCAAAGACTCTTCTGGGATGATTCAAGAGGGAACTGCAAAAGTGGTTGAGGCTTTTCAGAATTATTATAATGAATTACTGGCCAGTAGTCACAATGTCAGGTCTTTGGATCCTCAGTTAATTACTCAAGGACCTTGTCTTACTCCTGATTGGGGTGACAAACTGATTGCTCCCATTACTATTCAAGAAATCAAGGAAGCAGTGTTTAGTATGGATAATAATAGCAGCCCTGGCTTGGATGGATTTGGTGCTGGGTTCTTTAAAGCTACTTGGAGCATCATTGAGTCTGTCTTTTGTTCTGCTATTCTTAATTTCTTTCAGAAGGGTAACATGTCGAAGCAAGCCAATTCGACATTGATCACTCTGATTCCAAAAAAACAAGATGCAGGCTCAGTTATGGATTTTCGACCTATCTCATGTTGTACAGTTTTTTACAAAACTGTAAGCAAGATTATCTCTAATAGGCTTAGGCCTATCTTGCCCTTTCTTATTGGAGAAGAACAGGCTGCATTCATAAAAGGACGAAGCTTATTTGAAAACACACTACTCTCTCAAACCTTGGTCAAAGGATACACAAGGAAGTTTCTAACTCCTAGATGTATGATCAAGGTTGATATTAAGAAGGCTTTTGATTCATTACAGTGGAAGTTCATCTCTGATCTGTTGCATTTATTGGGGTTTCCTCCTCTTTTTATTGCTTGGATCATGGGGTGCATTTCAAACCCTTGGTACTCTTTTAAGTTGAATGGAGGAGTTCATGGCTTTTTTCAAGGGCAAAGTGGTATTAGGCAAGGGGATCCCCTCTCCCCCTTTCTTTTTGTGCTAAGTATGGAAGTTCTTTCAAGAGCATTACGAGGTATTGATGGAAATGATCTATTCTCTTATCATCCCAAGTGTTGCAGAATTTTTGCTGATGACCTTATGATATTCAGTAGAGGGGATGTTCCTTCAGTCATTGCGGTTAAAACTAAACTGGATTGGTTTGGTGCATGCTCTGGCTTGAAGGCTAACCTTGATAAAACCAACATTTATTTTGGTGGGACTAGTGCTGATGTTCAGAAGAGTATTTTGGCTAGTACAGGGTTTGCAGTGGGTGCATTTCCTTTCAGGTATCTGGGAATACCGCTTAATGATGCTACAATTAAAGTTGCAATGTTTGATCCTCTTATTGTTAAGATCCAATGTTCTATCAGGCATTGGACAACCCAATTACTCTCTTATGCTGGCAAAGCTCAGCTAATAAACTTGGTAGTGTTTGGGTTGCAAAACTTTTGGTGCTCTAGCATTCTCCTTCCTAAGGGAGTTGTCAAATCTATCAATAAGATTTGTAAAGATTTTTTTTGGGGCATACTGCCAGGATCAAGAAAACTCACTTTTCAGAAATGGTCTAAGATTTGTCAGCCATGGTCTTCAGGAGGATTTGGTATTAAATCTCTAGAGAATTGGAATAAAGCTCTTCTAACAAAATGGCTTTGGCAGCTTTCTGCAAATGAAGGAAGCATCTGGACTAGATGGTGCAAAGCATATATTACTCAAAATGATTCAGTTTGGTCCATACTCAAGAAAGAATACTTCTCTTCTGGTCTTAAACATGTGCTGCAGGTTCGAGATGATTTAATTGTCAAGTGTGGTACTGCTGAAGCTGCTGCTGCTATGGTTGATTCATGGGCAATAGGAGGGAAATTCAGGATTTCTAAGGCTTATGATTTCTTTCATTCTACTATTCCTGCTCCCCTGTACAAGTGTTTGCTATCATCCTTTTTGGTGCCAAGGCATAAGGTCATTCTATCCATGGCTATTCAAAATCGATTAGCTACTCTTGATAAGTTTCAGCAGAGAGGTTTTCATTTGGCAAATAGATGTGTGCTGTGTATGAGGCATGAGGAAGATATCAAGCATTTGTTCTTTAAATGTAGCTACTCTAAGAATGTTTGGGTAAGGATACAGTATTGGCTTGGCATCATTCTTCCGATTGATGGTCTTTTGCCGGTTTTGAAGTGGACTGCTAGGAGCTGTAAGAAAAAACATTGGAAGGCTGGTTGGATTCAGGCAAGTATTGCTGCAGCGGTTTATCTTATTTGGAAGGAGAGAAATGCTCGGGTATTTGGTAGCACTACTATGGATGAAGATGCATTATGTTCACACTTAAAATTCATCATTAAAGCTAGAATCTCTTTGTATAAAGACAATCCTAAATATGCTAGGATTATAGATTTCTTGTATAGCAACTAAAACTAGTGTGATAGTGTTTTTTGCAACTTGTAATTTCATTACATTAATGAAATGATGATCTTTTTGCAAAAAAAAAAAAAAAGTTATATACACTCAAATAGTTATTATGTACACCAATTAATCAACAATGGAACATACATGAAAATAACTATTATATACACTAAAAAAACTCATTATATACGCTATTAAACTCACTGCATATATACACTTAAGAACTCAATATATACAGTAAAATAATTGTTATATACACCCAAATAATTAATATGTACATCAGTTAATCAACAATGGAACATACATCAAAATAACTGTTATATACACTAAAAAACTCATTATATACGCTATTAAACTCACTACATATATATATATACACTTAAGAACTAAATATATATACAGTAAAATAGTTATTGTTATATACACTCAAATGGTTACTATGTACACCAATTAATCAACATATATACACTGAAATAATTGGCATATGTACTTAATTATTTGATATAATAGAATTGTTATATACCTTAAAACAGTTATTATTTACACTGAAATTGTTTTTATATACACCAATTTTATTTTAAATTCCGAATTTTTTTTTTCGAATTTTTTTTTTTTTTTTGGAAAAAATTTTTTGGGTTTTTTTTTTCGAAAAAAAAATATTTTTTTTTTTGGAAAAAAAACATTTCGAATTTTTTTTTTTCCGGAAAAAAAAAAAAATTTCCGAAAAATATCGATTTTTTTCCCCGGGAAAAAAAATTGGGGAAATTTTTTTTATGTATGAGTTTTTGTTTTAATCTTAGCCTTTAATATGATTTTAATCTAATGGTTGAGATTGTGCCTCAATGAGTGCGGCGAGTTGAGCTGCCTCAAAGGATCCTAGATCTATATATATATATATATATATATATATATAGACGCACACTCCATCCGTCCCAGTCAATAGTTCACACTTTCCCTTTTTGTCAAGTTTCACGCTATACTTTTTACATTTTAGTAAATCTCCTTTCTACTAACAGAATCGCACAACTAGAGTTTCTCCCACCTACTTTTGCATGAGCTATTGGTTGGGCTTATCTTCATTAGATTATGTAGTTGTTAAGGAGGTTGGACTGATCCATATATCAATCTACATTATCAAACTAACGTGATCCATATAAGAACGATCTTATTACTCAATCTCGACATTGTTAATTTAAGTAATTTAAGTAGATTAAGTAGATTGACGTGATTGATATAATTTAATTATATCAAGTAATAACTTGATCCATATATCAAGTAATAATTATGTCATATATGAATATATCAATCTATATTATTTTCCATATATTATGCCATAAATTTCAAATTCTATTAAGATCTTGTGTCAATCTAATATAATCATTCTTAATAATTATATCAACCGTAATCCATATAATTATGTTATATATCAATCTAAATGCAATTTTACATATAATTATGCCGTAAATTCCAAATTTTATTAAAGTTTACAAATATTAATAATATTAGAATAATTGTGTATATCTGAGTATCTTTGACAGTATAATTGTGTATATTCCAAGAGTTCTTTGCATACATTAAAATCCACTTTGTATACATTAAAAGAAGATGGAACTAAAATTCCAAGATAGACTAAAATTCCAAATAATCCCTTGTACACTAAAAGAATAACTTTCTTTAAAGTTGTCCCTCCAAACTACACTACTCTAGATAAGAAAAAAAATCATTACATCTATTAAATAAATTCCAATCTATTAATTGTCATTAATGCAAAAATGACATTTTTTTTAATGAAATCAATTTCGAAACTAAATATAATGTCATTAATTTTGTGACAAAAAACATACTGTATTTCTCAAATGTAAATTTATTTTCGAGATGAGTTTTTTTTACTTTAATTTCTTCAAAAGTATACAAAATACAGAATATACCAACAAACTCTCTGCGATTTTTTTTTCACAAATTAAATGAAATCATATAACATGTGGGATGACTTATTTTACATATAAAAAAAATTCTTCATTTAGTATTGAAAAGTAGGCTTTTTTATACAAAAAAATTGTTTCATCATAACAACTAAAAAAATCGTCAGTACACATTTTTTACAAAACAGCACTTCGTAATTGCAAAGAGATACGATTATGTATCTTTAAATGCAAGATGACATATATGAGCATAAAAAATATACGTAATATTCTCATTAAAACAGACATTTAATGACATTTCAAAACATTATCTAATTATCTTGATTTATTTTGTAAATGCTATAAAATACATTTATTAAAAATACTGTACATCATGTCACGGGGTCTATACTAGTTAACAATAAATCATTTCCCACTAACTTTTTCACCTTAATCTTTGTGTATAAAGTAAATGTAACCTAATAATATTATCAATTTGTAAATCATCTCCAAGGCACTCTATTGGTAGTTCCCTCTAGGGTTTCTTGGGAGGGTATGATCCTAGGTTATCCTAGGGCTAACCCTGACTTTGTCAGGCCGCACAGATTCTTTTCCACTTTTCAATCATTGGCAACGTTCTTTTCAATCTTGTCCATCTTGGGTACTAGGGCTTCGTTCAGTGCCCTAGTGGAGTTTTCTCGAGTTTTTCTTTTCCTTTTGGTAGTTTCTCTTTTTATGTGACGTATATGGCGATTAATGTTTTCAATTTAAATCGGGATGGGTCTGAAGTGGGCGGGTACGGCGAGGAGCGAGGAGGGATACCGGCGGTGAAGTGGGTGGATGACGGTGCGGGACAAGAGATCGATACAGGAGCGTGTGTTGTGGGGCGGCTTTGGACCGAGAGGCGGGTCAATCTCAGAGCACTGATCGACACTATGATCAGAGCCTGGAAGACGAAGGAGAATGTAGTGGGGGAAGTTGTGGATCGTGATACGAAACTTATTACTTTCAAGTTTAGCAGCATCACGGACAAAGATAGGGTTTTTGCTGAACGTCCTTGGCATTTCGAGCGTCACCTGTTTATTTTGGCCGACTTGCGCCCTGAAGATGCCCCGTCTGAGGTAACTCTTTTCTTCTCACCCTGTTGGGCTCGTGTCTATGATTTACCGGTTAAGGGAAGACTTAACACTGAGAATGCAAGTAACATTGGGAACATTCTGGGTACGTTTGTGGACGTCGATCAGTCTGTTAACCCGGAAATTAATAGATCTATGAGACTTCGGGTGGTTCTTGATGTGAGAAAGCCGCTGGTTGATGTCATAAACCTTAAGTCCGGGGCAGATAAGGAGTGGAGGGTGAGAGTGTGCTATGAGAGCCTTCCTCTTTTTTGCTATGTTTGTGGACACATGGGTCATGGCGAAAAGGATTGTGGGGATAGGAAGGGCCCGGTGGGGGAGGGTCGTCGATATGGGGAGTGGCTTAAAGCGTCGCCTTGGCGCGTGGTGAGCAGGGGGAGGCGATGGAGGAGGAGCGGAGTAAGTGTGTTAGAAATCTTTTTGGTGGGGAGGATACCAAGGACCGTGAGCAGGAGGAAGTGGCTAGTATGGTGGAGAAAATGAGGGGGGTGAACTTAGCTGAGAAATGTTCCGTCCAAGATACCCAGAGTGATTCGAGGGGGAGTGGGGGGATTCGGGAGCTTGTTAGCGGGGATGTGTCTTTGAACAAAGAAAAAGGGGCCATTATCGAAAGACCGCAAGAGGGAGGTTCTGGGGGTCAGAAGCCTAGTAATGTTCAGACTAGGAAGTATATCAAAATTAAAAGGGCCAGGAAGGGCGAGGAAGTGGTGGTGCCGGATCCTGGGGAAATGGTACCAGTTGTGGGCCAAAAACAGAGGGATGCCGAGGGCATTATTTCTCTGGAGGAGTTACATGGTGATGCCGTTGCTGAGAAGAGGCGTCGGAGTGAGGGCTGTGAGATGGACATGTTGTTTCAAGTAGCGGAGACTGGCGATGACCAGCTCCGCGAACAGCAATGAAAATCTTAAGCTGGAACTGTCAGGGGTTGGGCAACCCCCTGACGGTTGGCTCCCTCACCGACTTATGCTGGAGGGAGTGCCCAAACATCATCTTCATGATGGAGACGATGTTGAGCGAGAGTGATCTTGCTCGGATACGGAGTAGATGTGGTTTTAGGGATGGTATTTGTATTGGTAGTAGGGGGAGAGCGGGTGGCATAGGGTTATGGTGGAAAGATCTAGATGGTGTTCTTGTTAGTTATGATCATAATCACGTGGTGGTTGAAATTAAGGGTGAGGATGGAGTGGGGGTGTGGAGGGCGGCGGGAGTGTATGGTTGGCCGGAAGCGGAAAATAAATACAAGACTTGGGATCTCTTTCGTCGTATTCGCCGAGCATCGCCACTCCCTTTGGTGATGTTTGGTGACTTCAACGAAATTCTAAGTAATAACGAGAAGGAAGGTGGTCGGCTTAGGTAGGAAAGATTCATGGATGCGTTTCGGGAGACTTTGGATGTTTGCTCTCTCCTCGACCTTGGTTTCTCGGGGTCCAGATGTACTTGGCAACGTGGGCGGTATGTTCAGAACTTTATAAGGGAAAGACTGGATAGAGTTGTGGCAACCGGAGATTGGAGTGACCTGTTTCCGGGTTCGGAGGTGTACCACTTCCCGATTCACGCTTCTGATCACGCGCCCATTCTGCTTCAACAGCTTGGGAGGGAAGAGAGGGCGGGTGGGTCGCGGGCTTTCCGTTTCGAGCCCATGTGGGCGGCTGACGGCCAGTGTCGCGAGGTCGTTCAGGGTGCGTGGGGGGAGAGTGATGGGAAATGGGTGTTAGAGAAGATACAACACTGTTCCAAGGGCCTGAAACAATGAGCTAAAAGGCGTTTTGGTGACGTATCACGGAGATTGAGGCAGAAGGAGGACGAGTTGGGGGGGTGGCAAAGGAGACCGGCCTCGGCAGATATGTTAAATAAATGCCAAAGCCTGTCCCGGGAAGTTGAGGAGCTCCGCTGTCAAGTAGAGACGTTTTTGGCGAACCCGAGCTAAAGCTCATGAAATTAGGGATGGTGACAAGAACACGGCCTATTTTCATTACAAGGCTAAGCAAAGAGGAAGGCGCAATATTATAAAGGGGATTGAGGACAGTTCGGGGGAGTGGAGGACGGGGGAGGAAGCTATTCACGAAGTTGTTCGGGCCTATTTTGAGGACATGTTCAGATCATGCAACTCCACTAATATGGCCGTGGTACTAAATTGTGTACCTAGGACCATTACGGAAGAAATGAACAGAGACTTGGACAGCCCGGTAACTGACGATGAGATTCGAATGGCACTGTTCCAAATGAACCCAAATAAAGCTCCCGGGCCGGATGGGATGAGCGCGATGTTTTTCCAGAAATACTGGGAGATTGTGGGTGGGGATGTGTGTTCGTTTATTCGGGATTGGTGGGCGGGTAGGGCGGATCTTTCTGAGGTTAACTCTACTGTTGTTGTGTTGATACCGAAGTGTGGCTCCCCGCGAAAAATGTCGGAATTTCGGCCTATCAGCCTGTGTAATGTAGTGTACAAACTAATCTCGAAGACTGTGGCTAATAGGTTGAAACCCCTGTTGGATGGTATTATATCGGAAAACCAGAGCGCGTTTACTCCTGGAAGATTGATAACTGACAACTCCTTGGTAGCTTTCGAGACTTTTCACGCGATGAAAAGGGGTGGAGAGGGAAAGGAGGGGACTATCGCGCTCAAACTTGACCTGAGCAAGGCCTATGACCGGGTTGAGTGGGCTTTTTTCGGGGCGGTTATGGAGAGAGTGGGTTTTTCCGTTAGTTGGTGCAGAAGGGTGATGGCGTGTGTGACCTCGGTCACACATGCTTTTCGTATCAATGGCAGGCTGTCGGGCTCGGTTTCTCCGACGAGAGGGCTTCGTCAAGGTGATCCTATTTCGCCGTATCTTTTCCTTATGTGTGTCGATGCATTTTCGCATATGCTACATCATGCAGTGGGTAATAATCTTGTTCATGGGACTCGGGTTTGTCGTGCAGCACCCCGAGTCTCCCATCTCTTTTTCGCAGATGACTGTATCTTATTTGCAAGGGCGAATAATAGGGAATGCTCCACCTTAGCTAACATTATTAGCCAGTTTGAGGGAGCATCGGGGCAGAAGATTAATTATTTAAAGTCCGAAATTGTTTTTAGCAAAAAAGTTACAGGTCAGAAGCGAGATATGATTAAGCGATTGTTTGATGTGAGAGAAGTGGAGAAATACGAAAAAGTATTTTGGTTTACCGACGATTATTGGCAAGTCAAAAAAGGCGATTTTTGCAGGGCTTAAAGACCGAATATGGAAGAAGTTGCAAGGATGGAAGGAGAAACTGTTGTCTAGACCGGGTAAGGAGGTTGTTATTAAGGCCCTTGCTCAGGCAATCCCAACCTATATGATGAGTCTGTTTTCGATCCCGGATGGCCTGATTACGGAAATTCATGGAATTATGTCGAAGTTCTGGTGGGGGACGACGGAGTCGGGTCGGAAGTTACACTGGTGCTCTTGGGAGAAATTGTGTCGGTCTAAGCAAGATGGCGGGATGGGTTTTCGGGACATGGGCGTGTTTAACCAAGCTCTCTTGGCAAAACAGGTTTGGCGCTTCTTAACCCGTCCGGATTCGCTGGCAGGTGCGGTTTTTAAAGTGAGGTATTTCAAACATTCTTCGGTCCTTGAGGCTAGAAGGGGTCACGATCCTAGTTATGTGTGGCGGAGCCTGTGGAATGCTAAATCGATTATCCTGGACGGAGCTAGGTGGCGCGTGGGGAATGGACGGAGTATTGGTATTTGGGAGGATAATTGGGTCCCAGGGCCTGCTGGCACAGTCAAGTTACAGCCAAATCTGGAGCTTGATCCTGCAATGAGGGTTGCGGACCTTATTAATTCGGAGTTGGGGATTTGGGATGCTGGGTTGGTCCGTGCCTATTTCCGTCCGGACGAGGCTGATGCTATTCTTCGTATTCCTATTAGCAGACGTCTTCCCCCGGATTGTCTTTACTGGTGGCCATCAAAAGACGGGGAGTACTCAGTCAGGTCTGGCTACTGGCTTGGGGCTAGATCTCCTCCGGTGCAACCTGGGGTGAAGGGGGATCCATCTGTGGAGACGGTTTGGTCTACGGTTTGGGGTCTGAGAACGGTTCCGAAGATAGCCCATCTGCTCTGGCGTGTTTGTTCTGGGACTCTAGGGGTGAGAGTAAATTTGGTGAAACATCATTGCTTGGAAGATGCTACCTGTAGTTTGTGCAGTTCGGGACTGGAATCTGAGCAGCATGCGTTTTTTGAGTGCCCATGGGCCCGGGATATTTGGGCTTCGAGTGAGTTCAGTGATTTGCTCGCCATTGCGCCCTCGTCATCATGTTTAGAGAAACTAATGTGGCTCCTTGCTCGTATTAAAGGCGAACCCCGTAACCGCTTCCTTGGTATGTTCTGGGCTATCTGGTACTGTAGAAATTTGCAGATATTCGAGACGCCACCGTCTGCCCCTAGCATGGTCATTGTTGGTATGATAAATATGGTGGAGGAGTATGTCAGGTACGGAAAGGAGCTGGGGTTTTGTCGGGCGAGGAAGGAACAGAGTAGGGGTGGTCGGTGGACTGCCCCGGCGGAAGGTATGATTAAATTGAATACTGATGCTGCAGTGTTTGCTAATGGTGACATTGGTTTGGGTGTTGTTGGTCGAGACAGTACGGGGCGGGTCTTGTTGATGGGGAGTCGGAGGGTGATAGCCGGGTGGGATTCTAGGATGGCAGAGGCTAAAGCTGTTGATTGGGGCATGGAGCTTGCTCGCCGGTTCCAGTTCGGGAAGGTGACGTTAGAGAGCGATTCCTTGCAGGTGATAGCGGCGGTCAGAGGAGGTCGATCTTCCAGGGAGCCTTTTGGTTTACTTGTTGATGATTTACTTGATTCTCGTTTATTTTTTATACAATGTTGTTGGTCTCATGTTAAACGCGAAGGGAATACCGTTGCGCACCTGTGAAGTGGGGAGGAACTTGTGTATGACTCTGTTTTTCCGGATGCGATTCTTGCATTAGCGGAAATTGATTTAATATAAGATCCCACTTTTCCCTAATGATATGTTTGGGAATTTGGATTTGGATTTGAATTCCGGATTTGAAATATTTTGAGCGTTTGGAAATCTCTGGATTTGGATTTGAAATTCTGACCAAATCCAACCTAGTTCAAATTTGGTTTTCTCATATTCCTAGTATATGGTAGTCATTTCAATTCCGTCATTTGTCGTTTCTTTGTTTTTTCGCATAATCTTGTCGTAGTATTTGTTTTTCTTTATTTTTTTTCCCGTATTTGAACATTTACATTTTTCTAATGAAAAATTTTAAAAAACAAAAATTGGTGACCTTGACCCAGCTCCACCCGTCCGAAATCCAAATCCAAATCCAAGGTTACCCAAACATCATTTTGGATTTGGATTTAGATTTGAATTCTAGAATTTCAAATACAGGAATTGAATTCTTGATATTCAAATCAATTCTAAGTACCCAAACGCAACCTCAAGTAAATGTAACCTACCTCGACGGAGGGAGTATAGGTTATACTCCGTATGTACCATTATTAGATATAAAAATAAAATCATGAATTCATAATTTAAAATCAAAAATAAAATATGCTACTCCCTCTATTTTTTATTTATTGTCTCGTTTCATTAAAATACCTCATCTATATATCAGTGAAGTGGAGCAATAAATAAAATTGGGGGGAGTATAAAATAAATTTATTAAAAATAAATATCGTGTATCATTGCGCGTAGACCTGTCGAACGGGTCGGGCCGTCGGGTTTTGGGTTCGGGTAAAATACGGGTCAGATGTATTTCGGATTTAAAAAATATGATTTTTATACGGATCGGGTTTCGGGTCAAATACAGGTTATTAACGCACTTTAAAAACATTAATTTTTTTTTATCATAAATACAATTTTATTCTTAATTTTCTTAATCATCTTATTTAATACTACTTGTATAAGATATTAGTGAGAATAAACATGTTTTATTTAATATATTTTTTAGTATACATTCATATTTTATTTCTATAGGAGGTACGAATATATATATATAACGAACTTTGACTTGATTTATTGATTTTTTTTCTCGTTATAATAATAATAATGTGATAAAAATATGATTTTAATATATATATATATATATATATATATATATATATATATATATATATATATTATTTCTTAAAATTTTGAAAAAAAAAATATTTTTTAGTATTTTTGAGAAACTTGAGTGTATAATAGTAATATTTTTTTAATTTATCTATTTTCGGGCGGATAACGGGTTCCGACGGGTTTTGATCCAGTATATTCGGATTATTATCGGGTCGGATCACTTTCAGGTTTCGATCATTTCGGGGGGTTTTATTCGGGTTTTTTTTCGGAAGGTTAGTTTTTGATAGGTCTAGTTGCACGGGTTCTATAAATGATTTAAGTTTAAGAAAAGGACTAAAGTGGATAGTTCATTTTTAACGTGGCAATAATAAAATTCCAAAAAGATACTCCTACTTAAAAAGAAAAAGGAAAAGGAAAGAAGAGAGAGGAGAAATAGAGGAAGTATGAAAGTGGAGATTAGGAATGAAGAAAGACGAGGGAGAAGACAAGTTATGGGCGGTGTGGATCATAAAGCTTGAACCAATACCAATCTCTCAAACATTCCTTCCTTCCTTCCTCGTTGAATTGAATTGAATTGAATTGAATTGAGTTAGTGATAGCAATTTGGCCTCCAAAAAGGTGTAGTAATTGTTGTTGTTGATTTTGATCGGAAGTATCGTGTCGATGATAGAAATAGGGGCGTTGATTGGAGGATTTGATTCGGAAGAGGGGTTCGATGCTCCAGTATGGGTTGTTCTTATCGCCGGCACCTTCGTCCTCTCCACTCTCTGCCTTTCCTTATACCTTCTCTTTCAACATCTCTCTGCTTACAAGAATCCCGAGGTCAGCTTTCTTCTTCTTCTTCTTCTTCTTCTTCTTCTTCTTCTTCTTCATATTTGTAACTACCACTGCTTCTTCCACTCACGCTAATCCACCAATCACCTTACTCCTTAAACTACTTTCATATCATCATCATCATCATCATTATGCCTTGTTTACATACTCTCTCTCTTTCTTCCCTTAACCCAATTGCTTTACTCTTTTCAACTTCACTTTTCAGTCTCCCCGTCTCCTTCATTTGTTTGTTTGCCTTATATATATATATATATATTCGTATTTTAATCACGATAAGCACCCTTTATTTATTTATTTATTTATTTCGCTTAGCGTAACCCCTTTTTCATGGCTATGCTATGGCTTCACTTACTAAACGGCTCAGGCTCATTCCTCATCATTTCACTTCTATTGTCTTTCTGCTAATTAATTAGCTTTTCGTTATTTGTTGTTAACTTTTATTTATTTGTTGGTTAAGGCAGAAGAACATACTGATCCCAGTTTTTATCTATGGCCATAATGTGCAGGAGCAGAAGTTTCTGATTGGTGTTCTCTTGATGGTTCCCTGCTATTCTATTGAATCGGTAACACTCTCTTAGCCTATTCACGATTATATCTTGCGTTTAGCTTTTTTTCCTCCCACCAATTTCATGTGCTCTCTTGCGTTCTCTTAAATTAAATGCTTATTACCTTTTTGTGTCGTAGTGTTAGTTTCCTTGTTTGTTCTATCATTACTCACGTCATTAAAGAATCTCAATGTGCTGTTGAGTGAATATCTATATATTAGACCGTGGAGGAATTGTACATAGATTCATTCCCCGCATTCCACCCACCAATTAAACCCTCCGCCACCGCCACTAAGCCACCCATGGATTAGAATTCCCGTAGGCACTCCACTTACTCTCACCTTATGTACCCAATAGCATATTCCAGGTCTATAAATCTCTAATTAGTCAGAGTGAAGTCCTCATAATAAACAAAATGAAAAACAACTATGGTCATAGTATCAAGCTTGGTTTTTGTCTTGATGTTTACAGTCGGAAAGACATGAATCTGGCTGATTATGTCTGAGAACTTCCAGGGTGACTTTCAAAACTGTTATACCCAGATATCTGAAAACGTCATGGTACTATCATGTGTACATGAGATGGATGGGCTGCCAAATCTGCCACCGTCCAACTCCGGATTGATATACTATTCAACCTCCTCATTCAGCCCATCAGCTCTACAATACAATTGATACTTGGGCCAAGTTAGGCGGGTGCAGTGCAATATAATCATTTACGCCTTTTAGTTGCCCCATTGGCAAGTTTGATATTCCTAGATATACAAAAGTGGCCGCCTGAATTTTTTTGGAGAACCGTCCTTTACTCTGGTTGTGCAAATGTTTGGAAAAACAAATGTTAGTCAAATTCCTTTCATTTGACCCCCCTTGTTATTTTGCTGAAGTTTCTCAACATATTCTCCGTTAAAAAATTGACGCCGATGAAACTGTATATGTATCATCTTTGAAAAGCCTACATTTAATTTTATTACCTTAACCAAACACACTGACTCACTGAGTTACTGTGTATGTGATTACATGGTGTATCAAAATAGAATATTGCGCTTCAGATGGAAGTTCTGTTGTAGAGGTAATGGTGACACTTTGTATTATATGGGTACTGTGAAAGATATGCAATACTCCGTATTACGAAAAAAGTAGGTGTATAGTGCCAAGAATCAATATCACAAACATTGTCGCCAACCATATATGGAATGACGTGATATATTTTCTAGACTTGATTTCGATGCATAATTCTCTTTTATGATCTGCAAGAAGGTATGAGGTTTCCATAGACTTTGAAAAGACAAGCATCCAAAAAATTGTGCAGCCATTGCATGACTAATTTGTTGTTTACTTGCGTGTCCCTGACCTACAAACACATGATGTCTTTTTTCACGGATCATAGACACATAATGTTGAACGAATCGACCCACATTTTTTAGCCAAGAGTTCTAAATCTTACTCAAATTTTGTCAACATTTATTTCTGTCCACATTTTCAGCACAGTAATTTCGTGCCCAAATAGACAAGTAATTCTTATGAACTCGAAATGCGAGGCAACAAGCAGTGCTTTTTGTTGAATTATTTCTTGAATTCTTCAAGGTTTTTGAATCCTCTTTTTTACTTTTTACTCCGTATTTTTTATTTTATTTGTATGGATATCTAGTTTACTGATTGTATATTTGAGATGCTAGCTGATACTCCCTCCGTTCAAGTCGGAGCTTTCCTTTTGCTTTTAGCTTAAGTTTTAAGAAACCGATTGTGTATGGAGTATTAAAGTTACAAAATGTGTAAAAGTTAAGTATTTGTTTAATATTAAACTAGTATAGGCCCCGTGCATAAATGCACGATATACATCAAATTTACTTTGTAACATACTAATTAAAGATTTTAAATTGGAGGTATATTAATGTTTACATTCCTCAATTTTGAGAAAATAATTTCAAATTGATAAGCAATCAAGAGGTAATGAGTAAAATTAATAAATGTATGCTTAGATGAAAATATTATATCTACAAAGTATATTTTTATTTACGTTATTCTCATATTTCGAAACACTTAATTCCTTCACATATATATGTATATATATTACTTTCTTTTTTTATGAAATAGAAATTGGACTATTTCCACATTTTTATAAAAATTAATGTTTAGAGATTCAACTCGAAAAACAAAAACGTTATTTAGAAAAAAAAAAATCGAATATATTTTTCTACTGTGAAACTAAGAATGACTATATTATAAATTTATCATTTTGTCATCATCCGTGAAATGTAATGGGTTACCAATTTATTTTAAAGTACTTTTTGTTGAACTTCCATCTTTAGAAATAATGCATTTTGGAGGGGATGTATGGTAGATAGTGGCATTTGTGTAAGCATATAAGGTTTAAAGTATTTGTTTAATATTAAAACAATGACTAAAATGGAAATGGGAAGCTTGGAATTGAACGTTCCAAAAAGGAATAAGAGAATGTTCGACTTGAACGGAGGGAGTATATTTTATTAGAATTGAGTGTTTGCCTTTAGTGTTGTTGACATATTTACATTTTTATGAGTATAAGTTAAGAAAAGAGCATGAAATGTTTTGCTGCTTTGCTGTGGCATTGTGTCTATCTAATTATATCAACTGCTTTTTGTTTTTGTTTTTGTTTTTATTGATAGTTTGTGTTAATTTCACTGTGTATTCTTACTATGCTGAGATGCGTTCACCTCTGCAGTTTGTCTCAATGATGCGGCCACAAATAAGTGTTGACATGGAGATATTGCGTGATTGCTACGAGGCTTTTGCCATGTATTGCTTTGGCAGATATCTAGTAGCGTGTTTGGGTAAGTCTTATCATAATGTCTTGGTTTCATGTGTGCATCTGAAATAATGACTTTTTTTTTTGTTAATCTTTATTTGTTGAACAAACCCAGTTGTGCCTTTTGTTTCAGAATGCATTGATGAGGCAAATGCTTCAACTTTTGTTAAACTATTTGCCTTCCTGTATTTCCCCAACAAGTGTAGTTGATGGGTATTACGACTCTTCTAAGTTGGATAACCTGAAATATCCTTTAGTCTACTCACATCGATCTCTTAGTTTGTCATTGCCTGGCCAAAAGCTTCTTTTGAGCTTGCTAGGGTAATATGTAGCATACTGATAGCCTAATTGTTGAAAATATAAATAAAGCGATTCATATCTTTATTGAAGACCTCATATATATTGCTTCATGTTATGATACGACGATGTAAAAGTATGAAATTTATGATCACAACGCCTGGGTGCGAGGCTCCAAAGTAATGCTATCTAGTTCTTGTGTACAAGGCGCGGCTTGCTAGGCACATCACACACGTTTCATTTGCAACATCGCCTCACTCTCAGGCTTCATTGCCGCGGGTGTTATGTAATGTAATGAGTGAGAGAATTATGAGAAGGATTAAATATGGTTGAGAATTGCATGGACTATTATTGATAACAATGTGTTACATACAGTATATAGTAAGATAAGTAGATTACCTACAAATACAAGTAATGTTAAGCTACCTAAATACAATGGCTTGAGATATGAGATTATAATAAGATAGACAATAGGATACAAAAGATAAAACATTATCAAGCACTAATAACTCTTATCATTCCCCCGCAAAATGAACGGTCTAGGAGCAAGTCCAATTTTGGAGAGTAGCATCTGAAGCCGGTCACGAGGAAGAGGCATCGTCAAAGTATTGACATAAAATTGTTAAACGGAAATAATATCTTTATGCATACGAGGAACATGAAATATAACAAGATTATTGTCGAAATATGGGTTGAAGATGACAAAATTATTGTCGAAAAGTTGGTTTTGTATAAGAAGAGGTTTAGTTGGTTCAGCGGAGTGAGGAATTTGATAGTTACACATTGTCGAGGGGTTGGGGGTGCACGACTGGAAGAAGAAAAAAAGGTTGTATTTTTTTTTATAAGGCTCGGATCATAACTTCTCTGGTACCACTAAGGGCTAATAAATTTTATAATGGGTGGCGAAGAGGGCGACAAAGCTTAAAAGTGGTTACCAGGAGGGCCTTAAAGTTTATAAGGGGATGCCCATGAGGGCAACAAACAGTTATAGGGGTGGCCGTGTAGGCGACAAATTGTAAAAAGTGTGGTTGTACGGACAACCAAGTTGCATAAAGGCGGTCAAACATATGGCAGTAAAGTTTTAGAAGGGGTGGTTGCACAAGCAACCAAATTTGTAGGGGTAGCTAAATAGATGGCAAAGTTGAAATGGGTGGTCAACCAAGATTATGAAGGGGTGATCATACTTGATAAAAGGTGACTAAGTTTAGGAGGGTGGTCGGAGACCATTTTCTTTACGGGTGGCCGTGGCCAATATTTTTTTTGGGGGTGGCTTGATAAAAGTTGAAGGAGTGTCCGTGTAGACGACAATTTTTTTGGGGGGCGGCAGAGGCGCAAGCTTGCAAAGGGGTGTCAAACGACAATAAAGCGAAAAGAGGTGTCAAATGTCGATAAAGTGAAAAGGAGTGTCTGCGTAAGCAACAAAATTTTGAAGGTGTGACTGAAGCCAAATTAATAAGGGGTGGATCCTACATCAGTTGGAGAAAAGTTTGTAGGGGCGGCCAAATAGATGAAAAAGTTGAGGGGGGTGGTCGCATAGGCAACCAAGATTATAAAGGGGTGGATCTTAGATCAGTTTGGGAAATAAGTTTGTAGGGTTGATTATTATACGATAGTGGATGCAATTCGTGGATGACGGAAGGTGAAATAAAGGTGTAGTGGTTGGTGGTGGTAATGAGAGAGAATCAACTCTCAAAGCGTTAACCTTTATCGAGAGCATAAGGCTCTTGATACCATGATAGAATTATGAGGAGGATTAAATATGGTTGAGAATTTCATGAATTATTATTGACAACAATGTGTTACATATATAGTAAGAGAAGTAGACTACCTACCAAATACAAGTAATGTTAAGCTACCTAAAATTCAATGACTTAGAGATATGAGATTATAATAAGATAGACAATAAGATGCAAAAGATAAAACATTATCAAGTACTAATAACTCTATCAATGACAACATTTTAATAGCATGGTATCTGTCAATCTGTGCAACTTGTGTTTTTCAAAACTGGAGCTACAAGTTTAATTGTTTTAAGGTCATAATTTTCGCTGTTGTCTTTATGTTCCTTCGACACACCATTTCATCACAAAGGTATATGCCTTTATCATGTAGTCGAACTCACTTTCGACCTTCTTAAGTGTTGTCCTGATCTATATTAAATATTTGTATCATTGATATTCTTATAAATTAGTATGTGTTGATTGAAAAACAACAATGAAACTTCTAATTGTTAGTTTAACTTCCCACTTAACAAAAAATTACTGTGGAAAATTATGAAACTTCTATTATTAGGTTATAGTAATAAATAATAAAAATGTTTTCGTATGAATATACTTTCAAAATGTTTACTTCTACATTTTAAGAAGAAATGAAGATTTAATCAACTGTCCCAGAAATTTGAGAACTGACTTATATATAAAGAAGCAGACGTATGGGATACTTACAAGGAAAGGATATATTTTGAGGCTTTGAGCACAAAAATTGTGTCCATTCCTACAATACTCGTCAAGAAATTATTTGATCGTATCCACATGTCTCTTAATTTTTAAATTGTAGTGTCAGAAACTCCTACTTTGTGTCTCAGCCAACTAGTTTGAACGTGGTATGTCTTGGTCTTTTCATATTCTGATCAATTGATCAATGTGTTGATGATTAAGTAATTGACCAACAATTTATGGGGGACTTCATCAAGTGAAAAGGAAATCTGTTGGAGGATTCTTAGTATCATGTAGTTTTGCTCATAGTTCAAGCCTCGTGCTGTAACTTAAGCGTATAAAGAATTGACCTATCTTTGGCATTTATAGTAGACAATTGTAGGTCAAATCTCACATCTTCTGATACTTGTTTTAGAAATTTTATTTTTAATGGCTCCAAACTTCTAGATTGTTCACATCAAGAGTGGGGTATTTGTCCTAGTTTGGAGAGTATGTATTTAGATCGGATAATCAGAATCTTTGAAGAGTTTTCTTGCTACTCTGTAATTTCAGTATAAAATTTCTACTTGTCTGTCAATATAAAATTTCAGTATAAAATTTCTACTTGTCTGTCAATGTTAGTGGTGCTGGTTGAAAAAAATCTTTGTGTTCAAGTATTCAAGTTACTCACACTTCAAAAATCTTTGGTTCACACTTATTCGTATTGTGCTGTTGGTTTAAAATTGGGACTTATAAAAACACCATGAAGTGCACATTACAGTATCTGATATTTTCTTTGTCATTATCAATTCTCAGCGAATATGCTGTCTGCGATTCTGTGTGACTGCGATATCACGACTTTTCTAAACACATGTATATGCACGGTTTCCTTTGTGTGTTTAATTAGCTATACCCTGTATTATAGATCTGACTTTGTGTTTCTTTGTGCACGTAATTAAAAACATAAGGTTGTGCTATATCACGATGAAAATTGTGGGGAACAGAGAAAGATTGCGATTGATCTTTCCATGGAAGGTCATTTTTTAAGTGGTATCCCATAATTAAATTGTGTCGTCCATGTTGCCGTAATGCTGTCCATCTACTATCTGAAAAGAATGTTAATAGCCCATGTTTTTATGCCGTAGCTGTTTGTTTTATCATCTAAGGATTGCGCTTACTGTAAAAAATTTGTCCAGTTCACTTCTACGTATTTCTGAAAAGTGTTACATTGCTCTCAAAGGTGGTGAAGAGAGAACAATTGAATTTATGGAAAGGGAAGGACGTGCAGCTAATAAGGCGCCTCTATTGGAGCATACTTCTGAAAAAGGAGTTGTGAAACATCATTTTCCGATGAGTCTTTTTTTAAAACCATGGGTACTTGGTCAGTGGTTTTACCAAGTCATCAAGATTGGAATTGTTCAGTATGTACGTCTGAAGGCCTTTGCTGCTGTTGGTTTACTCTGTTTATATTGGAAGTGATTAATTTCTTAATTTAATTAACTTTGGTTACAGATGATTATTAAAGCATTGACTGCTATCACTGCTGTTATTCTTGAATCTCATGATGTATATTGTGATGGGGACTTCAAGTTCAATTGCGGGTAAGTAACTTATTCTTATTTATAACTTTAGATAGACCATATGTCGCCTTTAATTGTGATTCTGTTGATATTATTCTGTTTTGTCCAAGTTGCTTGAACGTAAAGTGTGTTATTCTGCTTCGTCTCACTGGTTAACTAAAAGGTTCTCTAGTTTTTCAGTTCATATTTTCGAAGTCCATTATGATTTTATGATCAAGATGCTATCCGTTATTACCATTTTATTTTCTGCTCTTGTTTCAGCATTCCACAGTTTCACATGCATTGATTAATCATAATCTCATAATCTCATATCTAGACTATTCATGTCTCTGTGATTTGAAGGCCTGACGGTTTTCGACTTCAGTTGAGCTACAACTCGTATGATTTGTGATATTTGCTTAACTGCTAGCTTATCTGTAAGACCTTGAATTATCTACTTTCACTTGAAAGTTAGGGATGTGCAAAATTATGGAGGATGTCATGATTAAGAGAAAAAGGATTTCTTGTCAGTTGAAATTAATGGCTTCGTAACTTTTACTTTCTAAAGTTTTGACATTGATTTTGTGATATTCATTCTCATAAAGAATAAGTATGTGATGTGATGCAAGTCTTTCATGGTCGTGGTTGGAACATTATGTGGCAGTGAAATTAGTTTTGTCTTATGTGGTCTGCACATAGGAAAATAGGAAATAGAAAGGGATGGCGGAACTTGTTTGGTTGGTCTCTAGAATGTCTTTAACCAGTTCGCTTGATGCACATTAATTTGTGTTGGTGTAGGTGAGTACTGCACCTAATATTTTGTTCCCTAGTTAGTAGTTAGTCTGACTTTTGGTTGTTGGAGGTAAAGACTTATGAACCACAGATTTAGATCTCTGCCTTTCTTAGTTTCTTGCTAGATTTTCATCATCTCTTATTTATTGTGGTGTTCTGTCTCTTTTCTATTTGGTGAATTCCTGTGTTTAAATCGTTTGAACTACCACATGATTATTTTTTTCTGCATTCTGAGCAGTCTATTTATCTGTATTGATTTGAGGACATTGATGTTCTCTGAAGTAGTTTTAGCTGTATCTATTTTCTACTCAGACACAGGTAGACAACGCTCCTTTGAGGTTTCTTATAGCTTTGAGAATAGAGTTATTTGAGTCACAGTACTCAATTGATACACCATTACCCTCTGTGTATTTTTGCACACGAATGTCGCACCCTGGTGTGCTTATTTCAATCTTCTCTCTTACTTTTCATAAGTAATCAATTGATAGGGTAAAGAGCATCTGGACTCTCAAAGATGTATTTCATCTTTTCGTGTCAATGATTTTTTTTATTATGTATTTGGAGAGAATGAATTCAATAAAATATTGTTGCAAGGATTTACTTTGTAACTTTGAGTTTATTTTCCTATTTATCTTTGCTTCTGGATTATGTTTGAATAAAGCAAAATGATCCACTAAGCTAGTTGCACTTCTTTTTATTGTGAAGCCATCGTCACCTGGGAAGTGTCTTCCCATGGACACTCGTTACAACTAGCGTCCCCGTGCCCGACACCGTGTCCAACACCAACACACTCAGATGCGGAATTTTTAAAACCATGTCCGGTTTTTTTTAAATTTATTCAGATATGCCTCAAACACAGTTCATGGTATTTGGACACGTTTTGGACACATCTTTAAAAAAAGAGGACCGATGTTTATAGGCTTATAGGCTCGAGAGCGTCGTTTATGGGTTTATGGTTGAGTTCAGTGAGAAAGTGAGTTGAATTGAAGATGAATGATTTGCTTCAGATGTTAAATTGGAGGTTAAAGTAGATTCACTAGCGTTAACCCGTGTTTTTTAATAAACGAACTAAATGATACGGAGTATGTTTAACTCAATTTGTACTAATCTCGTCTAAAAAAAATCCAAAATTTAAAATTACACTGAAATTTGGTGTTTGACAATTCAAATATTTTGGATTTATGAATATCTAAGTACTTCTACATCTAGTCGTGTTAAGTTTATATTTGTCATTAACCCCTCATGTAGATTACAGCCTAACTACATTATTTCATCCAAATCCAACTTGTTTACATAGTCTTTGGTATTTTTTTTTTATGAAGAAGAGTACAACATATGATTATTTGGTTTGTATCAAAGTCTTTATAATTTGTATCCATAACATGTGAATACCGTAAGTCAATAAAAAAACATTTCATGGTCATGAATGATTACATGAAAAAACGGGGTGGACTATTTTTAGGAATTATATTATTGATAGAGATTGTCGAAAATCCGGTAGTATCCAAGTAAACAAATGTTTTCCTTACTTTAATTGCTCTCAATCAAAACATTATTTTTTTAATTGTTCTCACATAAAAGGAGTTGGTTATGTAACTAATCAGTACTAGTTATCTGTCAATAAGCTTTTGAAATATTGTGATACATTGTAGCTATATCTCACGTATCTTCTTTCTTGTAGATATCCGTACATGGCGATAATTTTAAATTTTAGTCAGACATGGGCTCTATATTGTTTGGTGCAATTTTATGCGGTAATAAAGGATGAATTAGCCCACATTCAGCCATTGGCCAAATTTGTGACATTCAAGTCCATTGTCTTTTTGACATGGTGGCAAGGGGTGACCATAGCAATTCTTTATGATGTCGGTCTGTTTAAAAGTCCACTAGCTCAAGCATTGCAGTTCAAATCAAGCTTACAGGACTTCATAATATGCATAGAGGTACTTATCGTAATTAGCTTGAATTTCTGTATTGATTACATCTGGTTTGCAAGCTGAACATGAGTCAGCCATTAAAGTAAGTTGTCTCCCTTAATATTTTCTCTGCACTCCACCTTTCCCTCTTTCTATCTGACCTTTTTACCAAGAACAAAAGTGCTACCAAACTGCATTACATTCTTTCAAAATCAATTGTTTACAATAGTCTAACTTTAAAGAATCCTCGTCACTTTGCTCGAAAAGCTCCTCACTCTTTTTCACACATTTTCAACGTTTCATTGTGTTGTATTTATGAGCATATTTTGTACGTCTACTCCTTTCCTTAAAAAAAAAAATAGATTTACGTGGGATCTTGATTAGCTTGTTATTGTGATGCTACAGTTTTCGATGCACATCTCTTGTCTCAATAGTTTTAGTTACACCTTGGTTGGATAACAAAAATGGAGGGAAAGGAAGGGGAGGGGAGGGGAGGAAAGGATACGAGGGAAGGGGAGGGAAAATGGAGGGCGGTAGTTTTCCCTTCAAATCTTTCCTATGTTGGAAAGGAAATAGTTTGCCTTGTGGGAGGCATATGGAGGGATCCAATTTTGCCTCCCCTCCAAATCTCGCTCCTCTTTTTCCTTCCAAATTCTTCTATCCAAGCAAAGCCTTATTCTGGCACTCTACGCTTCCTAGTCATGTACTTATGTGATAGAGTAGTATTTAATCTAGCACTCTAATACTTTATGAATTTTTTATGCATTTTTTTCACACAGTTCGCTGATGTTCTAACAACTAACCAGTGCAGATGGGCGTTGCTGCTGTTGTTCACCTCTATGTATTCCCAGCAAAACCATATCAGTTAATGGGAGAGCGTTTTTCAGGAACCGTGGCTGTTCTTGGAGACTATGTATCTGTTGACTGTCCTGTTGATCCTGATGAGGTTCGGGATAGTGAACGGCCAACAAAATTGCGTCTCCCGCAGCCTGATGATGGCGTGAAGAGTGGGATGACTCTTGGCCAAAGTGTTCGGGACGTCGTTCTTGGCGGTGGTGGATATGTAAGCACATTTTTCACTTGGTAGTGAGCGAGTTTTTTAGGAACCTTATCGCTTGTTTGCAAGTCCTTCCCATAAGGTCATGACTGTTAGTATTTGATTAGCTTGTTGAAATTTTGATGACTGAAAAATATATGTGAAAAATGGTTATTATCTCATTTTATTGTGGACATAGGTTAGGTGAAGGGTCTTATACATCCAAAGAATTTCAGATAGAATGACCTCTCCATCATAGCTTAGAACCATTTGCTTGTTGAGCGGTTGTTTCCTTTGACTGTTAATTTTCCTTCCAAATCTTTCATATGTTAGAAGGCATTAAAGTTGGCTTGTTTAAGCAGAATAGGATCGCTTCTTTTCCCTCCCTCCACTTTCCTCCAATCCAATTTGCTATCTAAAAAACAGAAACATTTCCCCCTCCCCTTTTATTCAAAATCTTCTTATCCAAACAAGGGGGTAGGGAATGCAGCGACTTTCAGAGCAGCTTCCATTTTCATTTTAGAAGAGTTCTAAAGTTTAAAGTCTAGGTATTGAATGTCCACCATTTTTCAACTCTATTATAATATGGTTGGTTGCATCCGTCAACTTTGCTATTTGTGGAGAGAGAACTGTCTCACTTCTTTCTCTCCCTTGTGGAGGGTCTCAATAGTCATGTTGCTAAGGAAATATGTTTGCATCTTAACTATAAAAGATAGAGGACTGTTAATAGCTTCCTGTCTGTCACTATTGGTAACTTTAGTGGACATAGGCGAGTGGAGAAGTCATTGCATTTTCTGGGGCCTATGGGGGCCAATGAGGGCGCAATTTCAAAGAATTGGTAACTACCTCACTGTGACAGTCAGGAGCAACGGCCCATACAATTATACTGGCAAAAGAGTCATCATTAATCGGGTTAATTCAGTTTTTCGATGGATCAATTAGGGGCACGTCATTACAGGTCTGTCATTTAGGTCAAATTTATTATGTTTCCTAGTAATGATCATCTTTTATTATACTGTAGGGTTTTATGGTTTGTCTTTTTATTATGTTGATTAGCTGACGCACGACTTCAATTCCAACTTAGTCATTTTGGGTTACTTTGTGGTCATTTCAGACCTAGTTATAGTGAGTGATTTGATTTTGACTTCCGAGTTGGTCAGTTTCGGGTGGAACAAAGTAAATGTGGGTTTGAGGATTTGTTTGGCTTATTCTGTTTCAGGTGTTTGTATTTTTTTAGGTTATTCGGGTATTGACATGATAACCTCTCTAATTCCGGATTCTAATGAACTGTTTGGTATGCTTCAGATCGTTAAGGATGTGAAGTTTACTGTGAATCACACTGTGGAACCCATGGAGAAGGGGTTCACGAAGTTCAATGAAAAGCTGCATGAGATATCACAGAATATAAAGAAACGTGAGAAAGACAAGAGAGCCAAAGACGACAGCTCCATTGCAACATCTTCCCCACAACGGAATGTGATTCGTGGCATCGATGATCCTCTTCTGAATGGCAGTGTGAGTGATAGCGGGTTCTCAAGGGGGAAGGGGAGGGGCAGGAAACACCGTAAAAAATCAGGGCATTCTAGCGGAAGTGGAGGAGAGAGCAGCAGTGATCGAAGTTATGGTGGATACATGATCCATGGTCGTAGATGGGTTGTCAAAGAGTAGTTGCGTCAGGTGAACTCTTAGGTATAACGCGCAGCATGTTGCGACTCAAAGTCACGGGATCAAGGGAGCTGAGTTGAGATGAATCTGATGGGCAATTACTTCATTGCAATCCTATGCTTAGGGAGCCTTGCATAATGATGTTTAGTAATTTATTGAGATACACATTTTTCTGTTGATTCACTCCCTCTTTTCTATTTTTATGGGTTAAGAGATGTGAGGCGAAAAAATGTTGTAAAGAGCTGTAAGTATTACGGGCTGGAACCCTTTTATTACAGACGCATGTATACTATCCCACCCTCTCATAGGAGTTTTTGTATTTTTCTAAAATGGTAGACTAGAGATAATAATCCTTTCCATTACTTCCTCGTCTCTCACATTTTATTACTCTCTCTGTTTAAGTCGAACTTTTCCTTATTCCTTTTTGGTACGTTTAAGTCCAACGTACCCATGTCTGTTTTAGTCCTTACTAGTTTTGATGCCCGTGCGATGCACGGGTGCAACAATAACGTTACTAAATCAACCTTAATACTTTCTTTTATAATCATTGACTGCGAAGGAATGATTACAATTATTTCAAATAATTGTCATTTTAGAGAATTAGCACTGCACATTTGTATGTATTTTATACGAAAAGTAGTAAACGCGGGATATGATACTACACTTAGACGGTTAGACCTGTTAAATTCAACTCGACCTATAAACCCGACCCTAATTTAATACATACTATTTTTTTACTTTAAAAGCCGTAACAAAATTAGGTGTTTGAAACTATTTTTGAGCATGACCCATATACCCGGACCGGTGACAGGTCTAGTGTGTACATTAGTTACATGGCTAAAACAAACGATGCTCATCATAATACCTGGTCACTGTTAGCAATTTTAATGTCCGTGACAACTCATTTGGAACATTGGGTCTATCTGTGTTTTTTGTTCTTTAAGAATTTGACCTTCGCATTAAATGTATTTGTATGTATGTCATCATCTCACTCTAAATTTGACCTGACCCACCGGACACGTTTTTAGAGCCATGATCCCGTTTTTTTACTCGCAGCCCGTTTAACCCGAATCCTAAATGACCCGATTTTGGGTCATGATCTAGCCCGATAAGGGTGAGCAAAAAACAAACCGTTTTTAAAAGCTGAAATGGAACCAAAATCTAGTTTAAAAAACTCGAAAAATCGGGTTTTTTTTAGTGAAATTAGGTACCCGATTTTGAACCGGTTTAAAATTTTAAATGAAAAAAATAAAAAATTGATATGCAAATTATTTCAACCGGTTCGAAACCGATTTATAACAAAGATAACAATTTTTTTTAAAAACCGGTTCGGTTTCGGTTTACAATATGAAAAAAAACTGGGTACCCAGTTTAAACCGGGTCGATTTCGGTTCGGAAAAAGAGGTTTTCAAAAACCGGGTACCCAAACCAGTTTTCAAAACCAGTTCGGGTACCCGGTTTTGCTCACCCCTAAGTCCGACCTGTTCAATTCGTTGGAAAGAAGACACCACAAAACTTTAGTCTAAAAGCCAATTTCTAGCCATCTACCATCTATTTCTATGTCTGGATTTTGCTGAAACACAAATTTTAGCATACAGAATAATATTCCCTTGTCTGTAGAAGAGTCGCTCTTTTCTTTTTGGGTTGTCTATCTAAAAGTCACCTTTTGTTTTATTCGTATTTTGTCTGATTTTTGTGGTTAACATTGGTTCTAACCTCACTTATTTTCTATCTTTCATTTTCCACTACACATTTCTACACCTTGATTCTCACTAAGTAGGTAGGGTGACCCTTTTAGTGAGACGTAGGGAGTATTAGTTATGTGACAAAATGATTATGATTATTTCAAACCATTGTCATTTCGAAGATTTGACACGGCTTATCAATGTTTATCTTAAGGGCGACACCGAGAGAAATCAAGAAGTGAGACAGGCTAAGAGAATTTTGATTTTTTTTAAAATAAAAAAATTACACCCTCCGAGTTTGAATGATCTTCTCCTTTGTTTAATATACATGAGGTATATTTTAATCAAAGGGGAAAATAATTCGGACTCAGAGGGAGTATAACTTAAAGAAAATAATACTAATAGTGTTAAAATAAATAAAATTTAATATCAAAAATATTTTTTTTGCTTAAAAATCTATAAAAAAAAATTAGGCGCTCGAATTGAAACTATTTATGTCCTATACTCTAACCATAACCCGATATGGGACCAGTATTTGACCCGACCCACTCGACAGTTCTAGTTTCTACATTAGTTACCTGGTGAAACAAATGACACTAATCAAAATACCATGTCTTGCGCCTGTGAGCAATATTAATATGTCCGTGAGACCATGACAATTCATCTGCGAACTTTGAGTTTATCTATGTCTTTTACTCGCTAACCATTTGACTCTACTACATCTAATATATTTGCATGCATGCAACCATCTCGCTTTAAATTCTACCTGACCCGCAAACCCGTTCCACTCAATATGTTATTTTTTGGGTCATGAACCTAGTTTTTTTATTCAAATCCTAAATTACCTGTTAATTACGGACATGACATGGTCCGACCCGTTCAACTCATTGGAAAGAATAGACTACAGAGCCTAAACATAATTCTAGCCTATCTATTCCTATGCATAGATTTTGTTAAACCTCTAATTTTACCTTATTAGCAATTCAATATACTTCCTCTAATTTTAGCCCCATTTTCTTTTAAGGATTTTTTTAGTTAGCCTCATTTCTTCGTATGAAAATTTATTAATTAGTATTTTTCTCTCATCACATGCACTATATCACCAATTTCCTCTTACTTTTTCACTTTTTTTAAAAAAATTTTGTATATGAAAAAAAAAGTACTACTTCACCTAAGACTCTGTTCTTTTAAATTTAAATAAAGAATATAGGAATTTGTATGGAAAAAAAATAATCCTACCCTATTTAAGACTCAAAAAATTATCACTATATAAATCGATGATTATCACTTCATAAGGCAACAAAAATTAGATTGGACAGCGACAGCGTGAAATTATAATGAGGTGATGAAATTATATATATATATATATATATATATATATATATATATATATATATATATATATATATATATATATATATATATATAGAGAGAGAGAGAGAGAGAGAGAGAGAGAGAGAGAGAGAGAGAGAGAGAGAGAGAGAGAGAGAGAGAGAGAGAGAGAGAGAGAGAGAGAGAGAGAGAGAGAGAGAGAGAGAGAGAGAGAGAGAGAGAGAGAGAGAGAGAGAGAGAGAGAGAGAGAGAGAGAGAGAGAGAGAGAGAGAGAGAGAGAGAGAGAGAGAGAGAGAGAGAGAGAGAGAGAGAGAGAGAGAGAGATGCTTTGTGTAAGAACTGACATGCTGCGGTCCATCAGCCATCAACCATCACTAATCAACACCTTCTCTCCTCACCCTCCCCTCATTAATTCTTGTTTCTCTCTATACTCTCAATTCATTTCTCAACCCAATTCAACTCTCTCTAGCAAAACTCCAACAAATAATCTCCGTCAGCTACTCCGACCATACTCCGTCAACTACTCCGACCATACTGCGTTTTTAACACAACATACTCGTCAGTAACTTCGATCATCATACGAAGGTATGTTCATGCTTCATCTTCATCTTCATCTTCTTCATCTTCATCTTCATGCTTCTCACTACAAAAATCGAGCCGGAATTGCGTCGGACAAATCCGACGCAAATGAACAAAATCCGACGCAAATTGAAGATTGCGTAGGATTAACCGACGCAATCGGCCGCCATTATATTTTGACGCAATTTTTTTTTTTTTGCATCGGCTAATCCGACGCATGGAATTTGCGTCGGCTTTGCGTCGGCTAATACGACACGAAGAAATGGAGGTCAACACCCCTGTCAATGGGCTTTGCGTGGGATTAGCCGACGCAAAGTCAACAGAATGTTTGACTTTGCGTCGGCTAATCCCACGCAAAGCCTCTCAGTCAAATCCCAGTCAATGGGTTTGCGTGGGATTTGCCGACGCAAAGTCAAACATTCTGTTGACTTTGCGTCGGCTAATCCCACGCAAAGCCTCTCAGTCAAATCCCAATCAATGGGTTTGCGTGGGATTAGCCGACGCAAAGTCAACATAATGTTTGACTTTGCGTCGGCTAATCCCACGCAAACCCATTGACTGGGATTTGACTGAGAGGCTTTGCGTGGGATTAGCCGACGCAAAGTCAAACATTCTGTTGACTTTGCGTCGGCTAATCCCACGCAAAGCCTATTAACAAAAAAACCGTTTCTTTGTTTTCAGCTCCCCGTATGCGCGAAATAAAACAAGCTGCAATTAAACAACCCACTCCTACAACAAACGACAACAGCAGCACATCCCAAACAAAAATCCATCAATAACTCCAATCAAAGCTCTCGTATATGTCTTCTTCACAAAACTCCACAAAACGAAACAAACATAAACTAGTACTCGTATACTGTTATAGAAAATGAAAATATTACAAAGAAAACCAGCGCTAGGTTCAGAATTCTATCTAGGAGTTGGTAAAATATATATACACAATGCTACCAAAGTCTAAACAAGTAACATAAGAGAGCGGAACTACCTACGAAAGGGACTCAATGTGCTCCGACCCAAAGGGATGACCATCGTTGTTGTCGTCATCGTCGCGCCTACTCATGCGTGGTCCTCCACTGCATCCCTCGTTCCCCATGGCGAACCGTTCCCTCATGAACTGAATAAACTGGTCCTGCTCTTCGCACCTCTTCTCCAATGTCTTCAGGCGCTCTTCTTGTCTTTCGAATTTATCTTCCATACGTTCGTTGAGTGTGCGTTCCTGCGAGGTGGCGGTGGGGAGGTATGTGTCCGCAGATACCTCCTTACCACGGTTCAAGCATGGGCGAAAGAGCTCTTTCGCCACGTTACCTATCCCCCAAAACCTTTTCTTTGAGTTGTAGCCACCTGTCACATCGTGGAAGATCTTCAAGGTGTTGGGTGCTTGATCAGAGGCGCGTGCCTCCTCCACCGCTTTCTCGTAGCTCTCCTGAAAAAGCAACATGAAACAGTGTTATAACTTTAGGAACACATACTATCACATCGTAATTTTCATGCCTAGTATATTTTTTAAAAACATTACTACTACTCACAACGATCTCCGGTCCTCTAGGGTCAATCCACTTGCCGTCTTTTCCCTTCTTCGTCTTCTCCAAGAGCTGGACCGGGGTTGCAGATGGGCCCTTCATATAACAGTGTTAAAATTTTCGCATTTATTTACCAATAGTATATATTGAATTATACTCAAATTTTTTACTTGTGTTATAAGCACTTACCAACTGCGCGAAGGCTGTTGCTGCACTCCTACTTCCAAGGTAGCTAGTGGGTTTGGCCACCCCGTCCACCTGCCCACCTCTCCTGTTCGACGACTTAATCGCCGATTTCTTCTTGAAGGCTGGGTCGGCAGCGTTCCTCTTCAATGTCTCCCACTTATCTTGCGGAATCCAATCCGCCTTCTCGACCCTCGGGACAGCTCGCTGGAATAGGTCGGTTATCTTCTTCTTAATCCGAGTCTCATATTCCGACCTGAGGTCGTACCCCAGGTCTATACGCACTCTCTTCTGTTTGTCAAAAAAAAGATTCGTTAGCTACAATTTAATGTATAAATCTTGCAACGAAAACTATAGAAACACAGACGAGGTAATTACCGCGAAGTGCATATACATAGCTTCGCGAGCTTCCAGTGGCGCCTCCGTCCAGCTACGGTAGGCGCCGGGGGTGGACGCATACGTCATGACTACGGAATCCCGCATATAATCAGAGTACTTCTTGTCGTCCCACCTACACAAGTCATTTATGATAATGTGAAGCAAATAAATTAGTGAAAATATAGAAAAGAACTGGTTACAACAACTTAAACTCACCAAGTAGCTTCCTTCACTTTCTGCCATGATAGGTACGATTTCTCAGGCGTGGCAACGTAACCATCGCCCCGACTTCCTGGACAGCGTCCACACCTAGGATGACAGGAGTCCTAGGCACGTCCTCCTCCATATGGTCACCTTGGCTGCTGGTCCCCGTCAGCATCTCACTGCCACCTGCCATAATCACGTCTACAAAATATGTTTGCGCAAAGTTAAACTGTAGAGTCAGTTTGTTTAGGGTAAAGCAGGAATTTCATTAAGTACCAAAATAGTCTTCAATTACAAATAAATAAATTACAACTTATGCGAATAAGATACAAACAACTACATAATTGCTAATTATCGTCACTGTCACTGTCCGCGTCGGTGTGCTGTTCAATAAACCCCTCGTCCCCGTCTTCATCATCATCGTCCCAGTCAGTATTCACCTCATCACCGTCATCTTCATCGTCGATGACCAAGTCGTCGTCCTCATCACCCTCTCCCTCAGGAACAATCCAGTCGGCAAACTCGTCGCCCTCCCCTACAGCACCAGCAACTTCAACTACATATTCTTCTTCATTGACGTCATTGTCTTCGATCAGAGTTGATGACATCGGCTGATTATTACCAACTACACTCTCTTGGTAGACGTCATCGTCGATGATAGGATTATCAACTTGTGACCTTGCCTTGATTTTGAAAACCGCAGACCAATTCGTACTCTTTTTTCCCTTTGGGTAAGGTGCATAGCAGACTTGATCGACTTGATACGCCAACACAAAAGGGTTGTGCCCTCGCAGTTTTCTCGTCAGGTCGACATCCACAAGATTGTAGTTCTCATGAACAGTGACTCCGTGCGGGGAGTTGTCGATCCAATCACATTTGAACAGTATGGCCTTGCAGTTTTTGTGGCTGTCGTAGTAGTCCAGCTCGATCACCTCGAGTAGTGTTCCATAGTAATCTGACCCTTCGGTGGACAACACACATACGCCGTTACTTTTGGTCAGTTTTGGAACATCAACACCCTCGACAAACGCACGGAACTTGTACCCGTTAATTGTATATCGCCTCCAAGTTCTGACTCGTGAAGACGGCCCAGTGACTAGAGGTCTTACAATGGGATCCTCCAGCGCTTCAGGCTATTGTCAACATAAAATTCGTCGAAAAATAATGCAATTAAATTTTGTACCAAACACATACACAATTTATAATGATCAAGCAAATAGCATTTCAACATACTTGAGTACGTAGCCAAGAGGGAAACAGTGACTCATATGCCACCCAAACATCGTCAGATGTTGTCACTCCCGCATGTTCTGCCATAATGAAAGCCTCGAATTTCCTGAAATGGTCAGCAATTGTACTTAATCACACATACTACCAATTATGAGGAGGGTATGTTGTACGTGAGTTACTTACTCCTCGTACGGTCTGATTACAGGGCCACAGTTTCTCAGAACGTAGGAGTGTGCCTGCTTGTACTCAACATCGGTCAACCATCTCTCCTTACATTTTCCAGTGGTGCTTCTAACATTAGACTGAAAGGGTTCCACCTCTATTTGGTGGTCTTCAGTCTGATGCGCACCCACGTCTAGGTCTTTAGCTTTTGTGTCAACGTGCTCTTCGAAGTAGAAGGAGCAGAAGTTTGATGTCTCCTCTAACAAATACGCGTTGCATATTGAACCCTCAACACGTGCTTTGTTACCAATTTTTTGTTTTCAGATGGTTTAAGAACCTGCAAATTAAAATATTAGCTCTCATGTAAGACTTAATTGGTAATCAATGCACGGGAAGTCACACTAAGGAGAGTTGAGGACGTTACCTTTCGAATGGGTACATCCACCGGTACTGAACAGGACCGCCAACCCTTGCCTCATACGGCAAATGCAGTGGGAGATGCTCCATCGAGTTGAAGAAT
This sequence comes from Agrostemma githago, assembly GCA_958450325.1. NCBI lineage: Eukaryota > Viridiplantae > Streptophyta > Magnoliopsida > Caryophyllales > Caryophyllaceae > Agrostemma > Agrostemma githago. Next base: position 36,837,465 of record OY288262.1, read on the forward strand.
GACGGAGGAAATATTTTCTCCAACTTGCAAAGGATCTCGGGAATACTGTTCTCAAGTCGATTCATGGACTCGACTGACACCATAGTGGAACACAAATCTCGGAAGAACTGACTGATCTCTGTCAATGCATTCCACGTGTTCATTGGCACCAGCTGCTTCAAAGCTACTGGCATCAAGCGCGACATAAACACGTGAAAGTCGTGGCTTTTCATGCCATGCAAAATTAACTTGGACTGGTCCACACACCGGGATAAGTCGGATGCGTAACCATCCGGAAACTTCAAACCACTCACCCAATCGCACAATGCCTTCCTATCATTTTTGTCCATAACAAAGGACGACGATTTGGGTCGCCCAAGACACAGTTCCTTGAAATCTGCTTTGCCTTTTGGTCCGAAGGCTGTCTTGTTCGGTACATCCATCACGGTGTTGATAATCTGCTCAAAGAAATTCTTCTCGATATGCATAACATCAAGGTTGTGTCTGATAAGCAGAGTGTGCCAGTACGGAAGTTCCCAAAATATGCTCTGCTTCCACCAACCTTCCTTCTTGTCCTTCAAATTTTTCAACCGTTGGTGGGTAGCGTGTACTATTGTAGGGTACTTCTGCACATCTGTCCATATCTCATCGCCTGTTAACCGTTTACATGCGATCCTAGTTTCATCGGGTTGTTTCTTCAGGAAACTCTTACAGTTATGCCTAAATGGATGGTCGGAAGGTAGAAATTGTCTGTGATAGTCAAACCAAGATACCTTTCCGCTATTTTTAAGCCAAAAGAATTTTTGATCCTTCGCTTGACAGTAAGGACAAGCACGGTAACCCGTTGTACTCCAACCAGACAACATCCCGTAAGCTGGGAAGTCGTTGATGGTCCACATTAGTGCAGCTCGTAAATTGAAACTAATTTTCCTCGACACATCGTACGTGTAAATCCCATTATCCCACGAACTTTTTAACTCTTCAACAAGTGGTTGGAGATACACGTCCATATTGGCTTTCGGGTTCTTAGGGCCAGGAACAATAAGTGACAGGAGCATAAATTATCTCTTATTGCATAACCACGACGGTAGGTTGTACGGTGTCAAAATAACCGGCCAACATGAGTACGACTTGCCGAACTGCCCGTAGGGTGAGAAACCATCTGTGCACAAACCCAAACGTACGTTGCGCGGCTCTTTCGCGAACTCGGGATGTTTGATATCAAATGTCTTCCAAGCTTCACCATCGCTAGGGTGTGTCATCATACCACTAACTCTGATTTTGGAGTTACTGTGGTGCCAACTCATCTCGCCCGCAATTTTCTTTGTCGCATACAGTCTTTGCAGCCTCGGACCTACTGGGAAGTAAGTCAAAACCTTAGTTGGTACTCTCTTCCCCCTAGTATTTTTTGTTCGACTCTTGTACCTCCCGGATCCACATTTCCTACACGCGTTGAGGTCCGAATCTCCCTTCCAGAACAGCATGCATCCATTCGGACACGAGTCTATCTTTTCATGGGGGAGTTGGAGGCCCTTCAACAAATTTTTAACCTCGTAGAAATTATTTGCCATGACATTCTCCTTAGTGCCTCGTAGAAGGTCAATTAGCAGTTGGATCCAACCGTCTAAATGTCTTAAGGCCATGTTGCTCTCGCACTTCAAAGTCAGCATCCTTGAAGCGACTTGCAACAGACTCATATCGCACCCGCTGAAAACTGGGAGTTCAGCATTTTTTAGCATTTCGAAAAAGGAAAGGACTTGTGGGTTGGGTTCATGTTGCACTTCTTCGTCGCTTATGTTGTCTGGGTTACGTTCCTCCTCCATGATGTCCTCAACCGTCGTACGCAGTGCGTCCTCTACGAAGTCCCGGTATGGATTTTCGCGAACAGGTTCTTGCAGGCGACTACTTTCATTTTCACCATGATACGTCCACACGTAGTAGTTGTCAACAAAACCGTGCTTGTATAGATGTTGTTTGACATCTACATCATGTTTTAAGGCACGGTTTTGACATTTTCTACATGGGCACCTAAGCTGCTCGCTGGTGTAGTGGGGGTTATTATCTAAGGAAAACTTGATGAGTTCCTTCACACCGTCTCTAAATTCTATTTTTGGTCGCTTATTGTCGGCCAGTCTCTCGTACATCCAACTCCGTTCTACTCTATTCATTCTATATGGATTGAATTATGAATGATTAGGGTATGTAGACATGAACAAAATGGTGTGGGGAAAGAAGTCAACAACATGGAATTTGAAGAAAAGTTCGCGAATTTCACTATAAGTTGGAACTCTCACAACCATCAAATTAAAAACGATTCATCACCGGGGACCTTATCACTCCAACCTAAACCCATTCTTGTGCGTTCCATGTCACTGATAAACACGAAATTGTGTAATGTCGATAAGAGAAAAATTCGGCAGCAATTCGCCTCAGTTCTCCAAAAGCACAATGTGGAATATATGAAAACTCCACATATGCAATCGAAGAACATTTAGGGAATTGTCACCAAATTTTGCTCTTACCAACACAACACAATTTCATGTTTACCACCTAAGTGACATGAAAGGCACAAGAACAGTCCCAAAACGGGGACTGTCCAAGAATTACTCCTAATGAGTAACTCTTGAACGGGCACTAGGTAGGTCTGAGTAGATTTCAAACAATGCTCATGCACAGTACACAACGAAAACAAATAACAACATCAATCATATCTCAACACAGTAATCCAAAACATTAATACTTACTATAATTACAACCACTAACTGCTGAAATTTAAGAAACAAAACGAATTTCCCTTTTTTTAGTATTGTTTATGTAGTAGAAGTACATAGTAGAAGATTAGTAGTAGTAGTAGTGGTAGAAAATTAGTAGTAGTAGTAGTAGTAGCAGTAGAAAATTAGTAGTAGAAGAAAATTAGTAGTAGTAGTAGTTTACTAGTAGTAGAGGAAATAGAATATTAATAGTAGTAGTAGTGGAAAATTAGTAGTAGTATAAATTTAGTAGTAGTAGTAAAAGTAGTAAATTAGTAGTAGTAGTAGTTTAGTAGTAGTAGTAGTAGTATTAAAAGTAGAAGTAGTAAATTAGTAGTAGTAGTATAGTAGTACTAGTAGTATAGTAGTAGTAGTAGTTTAGTAGTAGTAGTAGTAGTAGTAGTAGTAGTAGTTTAGTAGTAGTAGTAGAGGAAATAGAATATTAGTAGTAGTAAATTAGTAGTAGTAGTAGTAGTAAAAGTAGAAGTAGAAAATTAGTAGTAGTAGTATAAGAAAATTAGTAGTAATAGTAGTAGTTTAGTAGTAGTAGAGGAAATAGAATATTAGTAGTAGTAAATTAGTAGTAGTAGTAGTGGAAAATTAGTAGTAGTAGTAGTAGTAAAAGTAGAAGTAGTAGTATAAGAAAATTAGTAGTAGTAGTAGTAGTAGTTTAGTAGTAATAGAGGAAATAGAATATTAGTAGTAGTAAATTAGTAGTAGTAGTAGTAGTGGAAAATTAGTAGTAGTATTAGTAAAAGTAGAAGTAGGAAATTAGTAGTAGTAGTAGTAGTAAAGAATTAGTATTAGTAGTAGATTAGTAGTTGTAAAGTAGAAGAAGATTGGTAGTTGTGTAGTAGTATAGTAGAATAGTAGTAAATTAGTAAAGTATTAGCTAGATTAGTAGTAGTAGTGTTAGTAGATTTGTTGTACTAGATTAGTAGTAGTAGTATTAGTAGTACATTGTATTAGTATTAGGTTATTCCTATTAGTAATATTAGTAGTAGATTAGTAATATTATTAGTAGCATTAGTAGTAGTAATGAAGTATTTTAATGTAATATTAGTAGTAAATTAGTAATACTACTACTAGCACTACTAATGTAGTACAATACTAGTACATACTACTACTCCTACTAATCTAATAACACAATTTCTAACCTAATACAATAATCACTAACACCTAATTAACATACTAACTAACCTAATTGACATACTACAATTACCGTCTAACAATAAAACGAAATCTAACCTAATTCACATACTAATTAACCTAATTACTAAACTAACTAACCTAATTAACATAATCACCCTGCAATCTAATTAACTAATTAACCATACATAATCATCATACAATCTAATCACCATAATTATTAAACTAAACTAATTATTAATCTAACTTAATCAAAACAGTTTAGTAAACTAATTGAGTAAAAATTAATCTAATCAATTGAACTAATTGAGTAAAAATTAAACAGTAAACCGTAAACTAACAATTAAACCGTAAACTAATTGAACTAATTAAGTAAAATTAAACTAATCAAAACATTAACCTAATTGAACTAACAGTCAACAGCAGCATACCTGAGATTTGGGGGGTCGGGTTAGGGTTTTTCGGGGCTGGGTCGGGTTAGATACGCCGGGGGTTCGGGGCTGCCTTCGCCGGACTCTGGTACGCCGGCAGGGTCGCGCGTGGGAGGGGGGGGGGGGGGGGGTGCGCCGACAATGTTCGTCGCGGTGGGGGGGGGGGGGGGGGGTGCGCCGGCAACGTTCGTCGCGCGTCGGGGGTTCAGGGTTCGCCGGTTTAAGGGGCTTAGGGTTTCGATTTTGTTTTGGGATCGAATTAGGGTGATGGTGCCGGATCTGGGTAGGATGGTGGTCGCCGGAGGTTTCTGCGTCGCCGGTGATGGTGTAGGATGGTGGTCGCCGGTGGTTTCTACGTCGTCATCTTTTTCGTCGTCTCTAGAGAGGGATTGGGGGTGTGGGTTTAGGGTCTGTACCCTTCTCGCGATAATTTTTTTTTATATTAACAGCTACTGCATCGGAATAGCCGACGCAAACCGACGTAGATTTCAAGTTTGCGTCGGCTATTCCGATGCAGACCTCGATTTTTTTTTATATTCAAAAAGGTTGCGTGGGATTAGCTGTCGCAGACCAACGCAATATTCACGTATGCGTCGGCTAATCCGATGCAACACCTTTAATTTTTTTTTTATTTCAACCCACTTTGCATCGGATTAACCGACGTAACCAGACGCAATATTCAACTTTGCGTCGGCTAATCCGATGCAAAGCTATTAATTCTGTTGACTAAATTTTTTATTTTGACGCATACTGCATCGGATTAGCCGACGCAGTCAGACGCAATATTAAAATTTGCGTCGGTAATCCGATGCAGCGTGTGTTGAAATAAAAAAAAACAAAATTAATAGATTTGCATCGGATTAGCCGACGCAATCAGACGCAATAATAAAATTTGCGTCAGCTAATCCGATGCAACGCTATTAATTTTGTTTTTTTTTTATTTCAGCACACGCTGCATCGGATTAGCCGACGCAAATTTTATTAGTGCGTCTGATTGCGCTGGCTAATCCGATGCAACGCTATTAATTTTGTTGCCGGTCAGGGTTTTAGTCAACAAACTTTGCGTGGGATTAGCCGACGCAAATCCTTCCATTTGCATCGGCTTGCGTCGGCTAATCCCACGCAAACTCCTTCACATAGTGGCGCCAACCAAAAAATATTGGCGCCTGCTTTATGTAGTCGGATAGCGTCGGTTAGTCCCACGCAATGTATTTGCATCGGATTAACCGACGCAAGCCGACACAGTTCTGCCTTTTGTGTCGGATTTAATATCCGACGCAATTGTTCCGACGCTATTTCAGCTGTTTTTAGTAGTGTCTTTTTCTTCATCATCATCATCTTCATCTTCATGCTTCTTTTTATTTTTTATACTTTTTTTTGTATTTTATTGGGCTATTATATATTTACGATAAGTTATACAATATGTACTAGTTTATGGAAAAGCCCACACTTGCATTAGGATATATACATTCCTATATTCTACCTTGGAGACATAATAAAACATTACAGATTCATATCGGAATATGGTATCAGAGCCATCCAAACCAAAACCCTAATTACAATCTACACCTTTGGACGCCATGGTCGACGGCGAGAAGGAGATGCCTCTGGCGAAAATTGAACACAACTCTCCATATTATCTTGCTGCACATGATCGTCCCGGTGATTACATCACATCGGTGCGACTTAAACTAAATAACTATGAAGATTGGGCTCATGCTTTGGAAGTCTCGCTTCGGGTATGACGAAAATTCGGGTTCCTTGACGGAACCATCAAGTCCCCTGTTCTCCCCTGTACCAAGGAAGATTGGGATGCTATACAGTTTATGCTCCTATCATGGCTCACGAACACGATTGATGATGAGGTAAAGCTTCTTCTTCCCAACTACAAAAATCCAAAAATTCTATGGGATGATTTAAGAGAACGATTCAGTCTCATAAATGGTCCCCGTATACAGCAACTCAAGTCCGAATTAAATGAATGTCGTCAAACGAAAACAATGCAGTTACTATATATTACGGGAAATTGAGGGCTCTTTGGGACGAACTAGATAAACACGAGCCTCTTATTTCTTGTTCATGTGGAAAGTGCGAATGTGGCGTAGGAAAAAAAACACTCTTCTCGACGCGAGGAGGACCGATTACATCAATTTCTCCTCGGCCTCCTCCTTGTTGAATACGGGTCAATACGATCTGTTTTATTGGCTCAAGAACCTCTACCCACGCTAAATCGAGCCTTTCAGACCATCTCTCAAGAGGAACGCGTCCAAGGGACTGACAAGGCAAAGGACACCGTTGTGGAAGCTACGGGATTTGCGGTTCGTAATGCGGCTCGTGGACCGTCGCGTTCTCTAGAAATGCGTCCGACTCAATTTCTTACGAAGGCTGAAAAACGTTTCTTATTCTGTACTCATTGCAAAAAAAAAATGGGCATGACATATCCATGTGTTTTGAGCTTATGGACGAGGTCCCGGAGTGGTGGTATGAGTTGAGGGTTGATGACCCATTTATGTAAGTGGGTCGACACAAACACGACACGAGATTTAATTGGGTCGGGTTTGGGTTGAGGTCCCAAAACACGAAACTGACACGAATAACCTGTTTATTAAATTAGTCTAAATATTTTTAATCATTTTTAACATAAATACGTTAATACTTTCCAAATATGGACATGACACGAAAACACGACACGAACCCGACACGAAATAAAGGGGTTTGGGTTGAGGGTTGATGACCCATTTATGTAAGTGGGTCAACACGAACACGACACGAAACTTAAATGGGTCGGGTTTGGGTTGAGAGGTTCGTGACCCGTTTACCAATGACACGAACACGAACACGACACGACACGATCTGTTTGCATGTTTAAATAATTTGTCTTATTAGTATGTATAATCATCTTTCTAATTATGAATGTGACTTTGCTAATGATGATTGAAGAATAATTGACTGTATGACTTTTATTTTCCATTTTACGGTTTCAGTTTTGTAGTCACACACTTTAGGTTGTATTGATGTTGTATAGTCACACTCATTATATTGTAGAATCACACAAATTCTTGCAGTGATTAGTGTATGTAATCATCTTTGCTAATGATGATTGAAGTATAAATAAGTACGAGTATAACACTACAAGAATTTAAGTCTGGGGTGACTGATCTTAGCCACCATCATCATCTCGCTAAAAAGAGACGCGCGACAGTTGACAGTCGCTAAGGAACAGTCGCAACATATAGTCGCATCTAGCGACTGAAATCGGTCGCTAAAACTTACGCGCGACCGATTTCAGTCGCTAAAGTTAGCGACCGAAATCAGTCGCTATGGCGTCCCTTTAGCGTCTGATTTCAGTCGCTAGTTGCGACTGATTAGCGACTGAAATCAGTCGCTAAGGGGTATGACGTGGCGTTCTTTGAGCATCGTACAACGACTGACGTCGGTCGCTAAATGAAAAATTTAGCGACTGATATCAGTCGCTGCCTTATGTGAAATAGGCCGATTGTATTTATTTCTTTTCTAGCCAAAATATGCACAATAAAACAAACAAACAACCACAAAACGTCCCAAACATCATTCCAAACATTCCAAACGTTGTTCCAGACGTTATGCAAGCTTCACACTCCAAAATTGGCAACCAAGTAAGCAAACGTCGTGAATACACTAAATTAAAAGTGTTGTTACAAACTGTTTTCAACAAACATTCACAGACTACAAACTGTTTTCAATCTACTCACCTAACAGGGAAACTAGCTGACGCACCACTACCACCGTCACCGAAGGGGTCTCTATAATCTGGGGGTCGGGGAGTGGGGCCGGAGTTACAGTTCTGCTGGTGCATGCTCCTAAGGCGCTGTAGCTCTTCCAGAATTTGCAGGTTAACGGATTCCTGCATCTTCAGCCCTCTCATCCTGCTCCTTCATCTTCTGATCCATAGCCGCCCGATACGCCCTCTCCTCTCGAAGTTCCGACCTCATCTCAGCCATTTCGGATGGTACACACTCCGTCGAGGTCGCATGCCCCCCCGAGCATTAGGTGGTGTCCAGTACAGGGAATGAGCGTTCCCCGTACCGTACACCGCTCCCTTGCGGTATCCCTCCGCGACTCTGAACCAAATATCGCTCGGGTCCACACCTTCATTCTCGGGCGCTCTAGTGGCCTCCATATACGATCTCTACAAGAAATTGGAGTCATGATTAGGTGAGTTGTAAAGAAAAAAAGTAAAGAAGCCTTATGTTTGAAACTTACCCAAATGTCGGCGTCCTTCTTCGTAGCGAATGATCGACCGGTGGTGTCGTTCCCCTTGGTCTTCGTGGCGAGAAATAGCTGCGCAGGCGGAGGGAATTCTCCGGTTTGCTTCTTCAACTGTTGATAGTACATGTAGATTTCTCATTTATATTTATAATGAAAACATTAAATAAGAATCCAAAATAAAAATCAAAGGTAATGAAATACTAACATTCATAGCCCGCTGGTGCATCGACTGCGACCCACCGTAGTGGGTGCGCTCCGCCTCCACCTCGGGGTCCCCTCCCCGCCTCTTGTTCTTCTTCGCCTGGACGGATCTCTTAAGGAACTTCGGGTCGGAGCGGGCTACTTCGAACTGTTTAATGGCAGCACCTACAATTTATAGACTTTGAGATCAATAAGCGTTTTGAAGACATATACAACTTTCTATTCAAGTACGAACACTAATTAAGTAATCAAACCTTTAAGGAATTTTTTAGCCCTTCCCTCGTTCGCCAACTTCCACATGTTGTCTTTGTATCTTTCCTTCGCGACGTCCATGTATCTGTCTCTCGCCGCCACCTCGAGACTGTCGTTGTAATAGTGTTTCATCTGCAAGATCGTTAGTTGTCATTGTATTAGTAATCCGTAAACAATAACAGATAATTAATAAAACAAAAAAAATTGGTGCACCTTAAAGTTGGCAAACCACTTCTCCCGTTGCCACAGAGGCACCTTGGTCCAACTAGTGCAATAAGTAGTCAATTCATTCATGAAACTGTCCTTGACACCAGTCACCACCGCACGAGTCTGAAACCTACACCAAAGAGTGAAATAAGATGATGTCTCACAAAAAAAAATATAATGTCTCACCATGTGTTCTCGGGGCTAATAATTAGGCGCCCGTCGTCGGTATATCGAAGCCCTTGATCCTGTTGTGGTTGTTCGTCGTTCACCTGCTCCTCATTATCCTCCAGTTGGTCCTCGTTATGGTCCTCCGGCCGGTTCTCCTCCTGGTCCTCCTCCTGCTGCTGCGCCCTGTTGCTGCTCCCACTACCATACCGCAGTTTGCTGCCCAACGTCATATCTGCAGACATAGTAGAAAGTTAGAAATTGACATCATAATATTGAAATAATTTGCCCAAAATATATAATGCAGATATAATGTTGAAATAATATAACTTAATAAAACTATACCCTACTATAAATCATCGTCACTGTCGTTGTCATCTTCCACTTGCCTACTCGAACCAACCACATTCTCTTCCTCGTAGTCATCTTCCTCTTCCTCGTCATTGACCTCTAAATCATTGGTATCTTCTTCCTCCTCGACCATATCACTAGAAGCACCTTCCTCCTCCTCCTCACCACCTTCATCGTCTTCAAAATCCTCCCCCACATCCACCTCATTATTGTCATCATCATCAATTGCGAAAAGATTCTCATCAACTGGAGACAATGTTGTACCACTAGAAATGACCTCCTCTTGAAAGAGGTCAGTGTCATAGTGCCCCCGTGGCTTAGTTTTAAACACCGCCCACCACTGGTTTACTGTTATGTCGTTCTTTGTGGTTGGATAAGGCGCAAAGTACACTTGGTGTGCTTGATGTGCAAGTATAAACGGATCGTACTTGGAGTATTTTTTGGTATGATTAACTTCAACTAGTGTAGAAACCCGCATTTTGCCAGCTAGTGTCTATAGCAGTTCCCGACAAAACACCCGATGATGATCGGACGTCAACGTGACTTAATACGCTCAAATATGGACTCGGAATCAATAGTATCCGACGTGGGCATTTAGCGGAGTGCAAATCTCTCAAAACCGACTTCAAATTCAGGCCCAGTGGGTCGTTCCGAGCAAAATAAGACTAATTTGGGTCAAAACCTACACCGGAAATAAAATCGTCTTTTAGTGACCGGGTCAAAACCCGGTCAAAGACGAATCCGTCACAAAATGTCAAGCTGATACATTTCTAGAGAATTGCGCCCAAGTGCAAAATTCAAAAAATAATCAAGAGTCAATCATTCCTAAAATATCTCGTCCAAATTGATCGACTCGATCGAGTGGATTGACCCACTCGGTCGAGTGGAGCCTCAAAAACGGACCAGATTCATTTTCATCGGCACTCGACCGAGTGCACTAGGGCCACTCGATCGAGTGACCCTAGGTCGTGGGGTTCTCCTATAAATACCCCATCAACCCATCACATTATACAACTTTTTCCATCATATTTTACAAAACATTTACAAAAACCCTAAGCAACACATTCAACCAACTTATCAATTTCTACACATTACCACCTTTCAATCATCACATTCATACATATTCATTTATACACAATCAATACATACAAAAATTCCGAGATCAAAACTCGTCAAAGACCCGAGAGCAACCTCTCCCAAACCAATCACACCATAACTCCTCCTACATTCTCGACACTCCCGCGCACACGCCGCTACGTTACGAGTTCGTTTCCGAGATTAAGCATGTAGGTTGAGGGTGTAATTCAAATCCCGACATCTCTTTCTCCTTTCTCTTTTCTTTTTGATTATATATATATACATATTATTATTATTATTATTATTATTATTATTTTTTATTTTTTTTTTGCAAGAGAAGTTATGACTCTTATTCATCCATATAGGGCAAAGAAGAGACTAATCTTACAAAGAATATCCCCTAAACAACAAAGAAAAAACAATCAAATACTACTTCTAGTACTCAAATTCTCCTATTAAGCCGAGCAAAAACTTCGAACTTGATTTGCGTCACCAAAACTCTACCAGGCCTCTCCTTCCCAGTAAATATTCGAGTATTTTTTTCCATCCAAATGGAGTAGACAGCTGCGCCAAGAACACTACAATACCAAGGATGTTTCCGATGCTTTCTCCTCCTTTTTGCTGCACTCCACCCTAATTCCGTCCTCAAATCATTGGAACGGCCAAAAATTCCCAACCAATATTTAAGCTCTAACCATACCTCCTTCGCATACCTGCACTGAAAAAATAAATGTTCATGATTCTCATTATTATCCTTACAAAGAATGCACCTGTTAGTGATATAATTCCCTCTCGCTTTCATCTTGTCTATCGTTGCTAATTTCCCTTGACTAGCCATAGACGCAATTACACCGTGCTTAGGAATAATGTTCGGCCCTTTAAGAATATTCAGCCAACTGCACTTTCTCGACTTTCCCCTAAGCCAGTCATACGCTGCACTTACATGAAACCCTTGAACATTGTGCCAGCTCTGAATACGAGCTGCAATTCTCTCAGCCGTACCTTCCTTAGCTCTGATTTCGTCCCTGATTTTCAGAATGCTATTAAAGATGGATGTATACCTGTCTTGCTGTTTAAGATCCCAAATACTTTGCCCTCCGAGAATATAGTTCTTAACCCATTGACCCCAAATTCCTCCTCTATCAGTCAGGATCTTCCACAACCATTGGCAAATTAATGCTTTATTCCAGGCTACTAGATTTTTTATATCGAACCCACCCTCATCCCATGGAGCACAAATGCTCTCCCAACTCTTATAGTACGTGCCCCTCTCCTCTTGTCCGCCAGTCCAGAAGTACCTTCTGCAAATCTGAATCAGTTTTAATCGGACATTGCCTGGCAAAAGTGTCTTGGAACACCAATAATTAAGAATACCAAAGTGAATAGAGTTTATGATCTGAGCCCGTCCTGCATAGGTGAGACTTTTAGACGACCAATGGCTTAACACAGTCTGAACAGAATGCATTAACCCGTTGTAGTGTACTAGCCTGTTGTTCACATCATTAAGCGGCAGTCCTAAGTACCTGCAGGGGAAAGCACCCTGTTTAAACCCAGTAGCGACCAGAATTTCATGCTTAATCTTATCTGCAACACCTCCAAAAAAGACATCAGTCTTGTCTCTGTTGACATGAAGACCGGAGACTCTAGAAAACCTATCCAATTCCTCTAAAGCAGCAACCACCAAAGGCACATCACCTCTGATAAAAATCATGAGATCATCCGCAAAAATTAGGTGATTTAACCCAAGTCTCCTACATTTAGGATGAAAGGAGACCTGCGGCCTACCCATCATGTTTCTAAGAAATCTAGAGAGAACTTCCATACTCAAGACAAATAAGTAAGGAGATAGTGGGTCCCCTTGACGAATTCCGCTTCTTCCTTTAAAGAACCCATGAGTAGTGCCATTCATCTTAATCGAGAACCAAGAACCAGTAATACAACCATGAATCCAAGAAATAAGTTGAGGTGGAAAATTGAACTCCTTCATCATTGCTTCAATAAACCCCCATTGTAACGAATCAAATGCCTTCCTCAAGTCAATTTTCAAAAGACAACGAGGAGTGACATATTTCCTACCATATCCTTTGACAAGGAGCTGAGATAAGGCCACATTTTCATGAATATTACGCCCCTGCACGAACGGTGCTTGCTCCGGACCCACAATTTTATGCATCACCATTTGTAACCTATAAGTGAGGAGCTTACTTATTGTTTTGTATAAAACAGAACAACAAGAAATAGGCCTATAATCGAGCACCGAAGAGCAGGTTGCCTTCTTAGGAATTAAGGTAATTAACGTAGCATTAGCTTGCTTGACCATTCGTCCTTTCTGAAAGAATTCCTGAACAGCAGCTATAAAGTCCTCCCTAACTACCAACCAAGAAGTCTGGAAAAAACCAGATGAAAAGCCATCCGGCCCCGGACTTCTATCCTCACCAATAGAAAACACTGCCTTCTTTATCTCCTCAACAGTAGGCAAAGAAAGAAGTGCTCCCCAATCCTCATTGCTAACTTTAGATCCTTGTAAATTCCCCAAATCAGATATTGTAGCACTAGAACCCAATAACTCCTTATAATAGTCTACAAACCCTTGCGCAACCTCCTTTAAACCACTTCTTTGAGCTCCATTACTATCAAGTATTCCTCCTACTACCTGCTGTTGCCGACGTACCTGCAGTCTAGTATGGAAAAACTTAGTTGAGTCATCATCCTGAGCTATCGCCTCCATTTTAGCCCGCTGTTTGAGAATGCTAATTTCAGCTTGTTTAAATGTTTTCCCTTCCTGCTGCAACCTTCTTTCATTCTGAATTAAAACATCATTCAGAGGGTCCCTTTGCAGCCTAAGTTGGCAATCCTCCAAATCAGCCTCTAAATCCTTAATTTGCTTCCCAATACTCGAATAATTCTTTCTATGCATCTCCTTAAGAGCCCATTTTACAGACTTCAGCTTACTAAATAATTTAAAACCAGCAGTTCCATACACTCTAATGTCCCACGCTTTTTTCACAGTAGCATTATAATGTGGATGAGCCTTCCAACAATTAAGAAAACTAAACCTCCTCCTTATCTTCTCCTCTTTAACTATAGTTACTAAGACTGGGGAATGATCTGAAACACCAGCTACTAAGAATTGAACATTCGAATCAGGAAAATCCCTAATCCACTGATCATTAACCAAAGCTCTATCAAGTTTAGAATAAACCCTAGAGGTTGGATCTTGATTATTAGTCCACGTAAATTCACAACCTTGTCCTCCGAGTTCCTGCAACTCACAATTGAATATGCAAGAATTGAAATCCTCCATATCTGCTTCATCAGGTAAGGTTCCCCCAATCTTTTCCTCAATGATTCTAATGATATTAAAATCCCCTAAAACCATCCAATTAGTAACACCTCTGCTGATATGGCTAAGCTGATCCCAAAGCATGTCCCTCTTACGAGCGTCATTAAATCCATAAACCAATGTAACATAAAGCTCATGACCAGTCGAATAAGAAAGCACCTTACAATGTATAAATTGCTCATGTTCCTTCAAGACAGTAACATTAATCGTATTACGGTTCCAAATAGCCCAAATCCGACCATTATAATGATACTTGTAATTACAGTACACTGTATAATCTCTAAACTAGAATCAATAATTGATGATGCTTTAGCTACCTTTATTCTAGTTTCCAATAAACCAAGCATATCAATACCCTTAGCCTTCATAAGATTAATTACCTCATTCTGCTTATACGGCTCATTCCCCCCTCTTATATTCCAGGTACTGATAATCATTGTTTATCTGGTGGTATTCCTTCCCCAACTACAGGAAATAACTCCTCTACTGTCATGTTTCTAGCTGGGTTTTCCTCTCCAGGTTGCAGTATCGCATACCTATTTGGGGTATGCAGCAAAATCAACTTCTCAGTATCTTCATTCAATCCATAGTCAGGAATGGAGCCTTTCACCTTAAAGCCTACCCCGTAGCATCCTTGACGCCTTACAACATGTGTAAAACCATCCTCAAGATCAGGGTGAATGGCATGACCTAGCCCTTGGCATTCTGAGTCATCAACATTCACGTCCTGCCTCTGAGATGGTCTTAACACTGCTGAGGTACCGCCTAACTCCTCGGGTCCTGAGCCAGTGACAATCAGGCCTCCATCCGACTCTTTCCCAGGGGATCCTTGATGCATTACAGGGTCGGGATGAACTTGCATCCGTTCCTCTGAGGTACCACCTAACCCCTGGGAGCTCACCTTCTTCGGAGTGTACCTCACTGAGGTGCCTCCGTCTCCTGTTTTCTTTGCCCTTTCTTTCTTACAAGTATTCTGAGTGTGCCCCAATTTACCACAAGTATTGTAGTAAAAAGGAACCCATTCATAATCTATTCTTTGGACAGATTTTCCTAATATTGAAATGTTCAATGTTACTGATTCTGGTAGTTCCTTCGATACATCAACCTCGACCATAACTCTCGCAAATGATAAACGTTCCTTGTAAGTTGTGGTTATATCAGCATACAATGGTGATCCTACTTTGCTTGCCATCTTGCTCAATACCTGCTCAGACCACAAAAAAGGGTCGAGATCAGGAAAAAGAACCCACACCGGCACAGTAGATATTCTATCCATCTCTTGGGAATAGAGGACTCCATTGCTTCAGTATTATTGTGTTACGCCCCATATGCCATGGTCCTCCTCGTAGAATTTGATCCATATCCTCCTTGTTCCTGAATCTGAATGAAAACCAACCTCGCTTAAAGTATTGAACCACAGGATAAACATTATTCCAGTACTTCTGAGCAAATTCCGTCATCTGTTTCAATGTTGGTTTTGCTCCAATGACGTTCCCCATTAGTGTGAATTTCCAGAACTTCAACTCGTTCTCGAAATCCCCTAACTCTATGTCAATTTCCTCAGAATTCACACTAGTTTCGTCAAAATATAGCCCCATACCTTTCTTCTGTTCCTTAACCTTCCCTACCCATGAAGTCGGACCAGCTGGTGTTACTTGATCAGCTTCCTTCCTAGACTCGGGTGCATCCTTCCCATCCATTATTGCCTCATTACCCAATTCAGAATGTAAAGTAATCATAGGGTTAGTAATTACTGTTTCATTACCTTTCCCGCCCTCAGTAACCTCCGCCTGTTTCTGGGTATCAATAAGCCTTACTCCCCCAGATGCACTCCCTCCACTGGGTTTCAGAACTGACTGTAACGCTAAATCAATAAGATCATTAACGTTACATTGTTTTTGAATCTCCTTGTCTTGATCAACCGATTGATGCTCCTCCCCTGTCTCAGTTGAAAAAGAACCGGTACTACTAGAATCTCCATGATCGTGCCTATCGGATTCTCTATATTTGCGCGGTCTCCCTCGACCCCTTCCCGTGCCGGCAGGCGGTTTCTGCATCTCGAACGGTGATCGCCAGAGAGGAAGCTCCTCTAGAGAGAGAGAAGAGAGAGATATTATTATTATTATTATTATTATTATTATTATTATTGTTATTATTATTATTATTACTATTATTACTATTATTATTATTATTATTATTATTATTATTATTATTATTGTTATTATTATTATTATTATTATTATTATTATTATTATTATTATTATTATTATTATTATTATTATTATTATTATTATTACTAACCGCTAACACTAACATTTTAATTTCGTGTATACTAACTCTCTAATCTAACACTTTTATTTATCGCAATCTAACAATTTTTATTTATTGTATCTAACACCTAACATTTTAATTATCGCTCATTTACATTTCGTTATATTAATAGTACCGTGTATGTATATATGTATATAATAATAAAACTTCGGATCGAACACGTTTGACTATGAACACCGCTCCAAGTCCGTTTAATCCCTTTACGAGCCGCAATGGAGGTGGCGCCCTTTCGAGGAGCGCCGCCCCACGCACTCAAGGGCATAACGCGATCGTGGTCGTACGTAGTTGAACGCGTCCGACTCCATTTCCAAGATTAGCACGGAATCCGTTGATGCGAAAATCAACATCACATAATCCGTTAGGATTAGTTTCGATGTTGTGACACGGAGGGATACAATTTCGTCGCTAATCAAATTTTTTAATCCAATAATAACACATTTTCATAAAATCCCGATGACGGTCTCATAATCGTATAGTACACGATTAGGGCCCCGTAAACCAAGTTGAATTTCAATAATGCAATATTTTTATTTAACTCGGTCAACCATCGACTTTAAAGAAATAAAATGAAACGAGCCATGCCTCGTACAGGGGGCACTCGACCGAGTGCCATGGGCCACTCGATCGAGTAGCACCCCAAAAATCGGGCAGTAGCTACCTTAAAGGCACACTCGACCGAGTCCGTGCCATGACTCGATCGAGTGGGCCTTGTAGCCTGGAAAACCGAGCGCTTTGATCATCATTTGAGCCTCGTCATTTTTTTACGACTTTTAGTCGACACGTGTAAAGTCAATCACGTGATCTCCTTTTTCAAAACTCATGCATATCACTTCACATAAACGACTTTGATCGACGGTCTCGCACTATTAATCTCTTGTCGACGACTCTTTAGTCGTATCCGACTGTAGACACCCACATTTTGACCGCCAGGTGTCTATAGTAGTTTCCGCCAAACACCCGATGATGATCGGACGCAAAAATGCTTTAATGGACTCGGATATGGGCTCGAAATCATGGACATTTGGCTTGGGCTTATTACGGAGTACAAATCTTACAAAACCAACCTCAAATCCAAGCCCAGTGGGTCGTTTCGAGTCAAATAAGACTAATTTGGGTCGAATCCGGCACCAGGGGCAAAACCGTCTTTTAGCGGCCGGGTCAAACCCGGTCAAAGATATTTTTTCGAGACACACGGACCAGCCGTGTCATCTCACGAGTTCGGTTTAGGCTCGAATACTACAAAAATCAGCCTAAAAAAATATTAAACAAATCCATTTAAGGATAGAATTCGATCTCAAGTAGGAATTCTATCCGGATACCGAATCAAACACTCGACTGAGCGTCAAATACTCGGCCGAGCAGCCCCATTTCAGCCGAGATTCCTTTCTTTCCGACCAAGAAACATAATTCTCTTCCCTTTCAACTTCTTACTTTTTCTATCCTTAGACGGAATCCCACCTCATTCCAACCGGTGACTTTCTTCCTTTGCAAGTTAGCCATCTCCTATAAATAGGACCCTCCCATCACACACATCATACTCCACAATTCATGACACGTCTACAACTCATAACATCCTAGGCGTTACAATCCCATACAATTCATCCCCGGAATTCTAGGCAATTTTAGGAAAACCATATATAAACCCGAGAGCAAAACTCGTCAAATCTCATCCCAATCATAAACCACCATAACTCTTCCTATATCATCTCGACGCTCCCGTGCCTAAGCCACATTCCGACGAGCCCCGTTCCGAGTATACAAAGCATGTAGATTGAGGGTGTAAAATCAAATCCCGTTTTTCTCCCTTAAATTTTTTTGCCACAATTTTTTGTCACGATTTTTTGTCACAATTTTTTTGTCACGATTTTTTTTTGTCACAAATTTTTGTCAAAATTTTTTCGTCACATTTTTTCGCCGCAATTTTACACAATCTTTCAGCAACTTTTTCAAAATTCACTCTAAATATTCGATATTGATTCTATAATCAAGCATCGAATATTACGAGTATCAATATTTAAGTCGAGTATAAATTGCACCATATTTTTACACGACTTAACCAAATCATCGATTTCCAAAACCAAATACAATTTTTTCATCATATCATATTTACATCTTCTAACTCGTTTACTCCTTTATTATCGTGATTGTTGTATTGTATCGTTGGTTGCATTGTAATTCCGGGTGGTATGCCGCTCGTATATTGTAATCTGTTATCGTTTTCTTCGTTGTTTGTTTTATTGTACTAAAATGAACATCGCATGCTAAAACAACTTTGACGTTAGTTTAGATGCATTAAACGACGTAGTCAAACATAATTCACATGTATAGTCAAAAACGCCATTTGCATATCATTCAACCGTCGAACTAACGCGTGTACACCAAAAACGAACGATATCTTAGTAAAGGCCGCTTAGTGCGGGCGGGGTTGGGTGTTCTTAGTGAACTTCCCAACACGTACCCTCACCCCTTACTCAGAACCATGGTTTCCGGATGTCCGAATCCATTGGCAACGAGAGTCATTCAATACACGATATCCGATAATGTCGGTATCGGTATCATAATGCAAAGGGACGAACCCAATAAGCTCTGACATCGGAAATGGGCCGTACTTTGTGCACGGCCCACTACGACATAGAGTGGGTTCGAACGGGCCCGAACTCCCACAAAGTTCGGTAGTGACTCCTACTTCGATTTAAATTTCAATTCGACCATCTCATATGGAGATTCATTCGCCTCCCCAAACACGCGCGTGGTCGCGTCGGGGTGAACCTATGTCATGTCCACACCGACACATGATTAATTTAGACTCTATTCCTCGATGTGATAAGTCGGGACAAGGCATCGGGATTCGGGATCGGGCTAGCACCATGCCTAGGTTCCATATCTCCGTCTTTCGCTTAATATGCAATATAATGCGTAATTAATCGAAGTTTGTCCATTTGCACAACTTACGGTCTAGTTTATATTTATTATATACGGGTCCGTTTCTAGTTAACATTTGCTGCTTATAATTCAATTATTCTATTTTATTGCTCGTTGTATTGTGAATTCCGGGTTGTATTCTGCCCGTGTAATTTGTAATTTATTTACGAGTTTTCTATTTTCGATGTTTGCCATTTATTTATTTAAATGAACATCGCATGCTAAATCACTTGGACGTGAATCAAGATGCATTAAAATGACGTAGTTAACAAATAATTCGCATGCTTAGCCGAAAACGCTGTTTGCATATCATTTAGTCATTTTACTAGCGCTCGTACACGAACATGAACGATGTCTTAGTAGAGGCCGCTATGTGCGGGCGGGGTTGAGTGTCCTTAGTGGGCTTCCCAACACGTATCCTCACCCCTTACTCAGAACCTCGGTTTCCGGATGCCCGAAACCGTTGGCGCACGAGAGTCATTCTATACACGATAACCGGTGTAGATGGTATCGGTATTGCAATGCAAAGGGACGAGCCCCATAAGCTCTGACATCGAAATGGGCCGTACTTTGTGTACGGTCCATGACGACATAGAGTGGGCTCGAATGGTTCCGAATTACCATAAATTCGGTGGCGACTCCAACTTTGACTTAAATTTCGAACCCGAGAACAATCTTACCACGAGATTCATTCGCCTACCCAAACCCGCGCGTGGCCGCGTCGGGGTGGACCTACGTCATGTCCACAATTTGGCGACTCCGCTGGGGATACCTGATGTACCACATGTCATCGGGGTTCCTAGGGTGAGACTCGAAGAGAAATCGTTCGTATATTAGTGTGCGCGAATTAGTTTAATGATTCATGCATAACCCAAATTTGCCCGGGCCGGTTACTTGTGACCGACGTCCCACTATACCGCGGTGCATTCCTAAATGGGTGCGCTAAAGACTTCTATGGCCGAACTCGTATGGGTTTTGCGGCATGTCCTAAGACCAACTCGGCTTAGGGAGTCCGTCCTGATTTACGAGAGAGCCATCGTTGTTGGTATATACCCTATTTTGACCGACCGAGACTTAGCGTAGAGCATACATAAGCGTCGTTATAATGCTTGTTTGACTACGTGCTACTTGGTTTCCGTGTCATTTTTTCAAAAATCGTCATTTCAAAAATGCATCTTTCCAAAATACCAAATTTTGAAAAACCTGAAATACTGTCCGTTTCGGGACCCGTCTTTTCAAAATATTCAATATTCAAAAACTCGGAATGCTGCCGAAAATTAGACTTACGATTTGACTCAAAACAAGCCTTTTTTTAGCCGGCATGCTATCCATTTCAATTCGAATTTCCGATCCACCATTCGATTTTCGAATTTTCAAAATTCAATTTCAATTTTCAAATCTTCGTGACGCCATTCGCGATTTTCAAATCCTCGAGATTCCATTCTCAATTTTCAAATCTCCGAGATGTCGTTTTCGATTCTCAAATCTTCGGGATCTCATTTTCAATTTTCAAATTTTCGGAAATTTATTTTCGATATTCAAATTTTCAAAATTCCAAATATTCAAATTTTCAAAAAAAATTGGTCCTGTCGGCATGCTGCCAATTTCAAAAGACGGGACCGTCTCCCAATTTTTCAAAACGCGAATTTATCCGCAACCATTCTAACATTTCAAAATGCCCGGTCCTATTGGCCCACTACCAATTTCTGGACCGTCCTCTCAATTTTCAAAATTCAATCATCTTTCAAAAACCTTCCTTATTATAGGACCTACCGTAATCCGTGTGTCGGGTCTTTTCATAATTTGTCGAAGGTCTTAGCGTCGAAACTCCGTCGATCCTACATCACGGGTTTCTTCCCCATCCTAGTCCGCCTTATCCTAAAGGCATAACCAACCAACACGAGTCATACACTCGTAAATGGAAGGTTCGTAAACACTCGAGTCCTAACTAGAAAGTCACACGCAATTTTTCCTCCGACAGGACGATCCCCACGACCTTTCCTAAGGGAATTTTGCCCGTCTTTCAATCCGTTAGTCGAGTCATCTCAATTCGAGAATCCTTTAACTTAAGGGTCTACCCTAATCACAGGGTCTATCCTTATTCAAGTCGAGTCAAGGGTCTCTAGCGTCGAAACTCTGCCGATCTTACATCGCAAGTTTCTTCCCTTACCCCGTCTGCCTTTCCTCGAGGCCGAGTCAATCTTTTACAAGGCATAGCCCTGTAGCTAAAGGTTCTTGATCCTTACATCTAAGGGTCACTCGTCCAACACTCGAGTCTTAGCAAAACCTTCGGTCTCACTCGGGGGCTACCTTTCAGCAGAGCAATCAATCACGGTTGCTCTAAGGGTCATGTCCTACACGTGGTGTCTCACGTGTGTCACTTTTAAGTCATTCGGATGCCACACCATCTGAATCCTGTCAGAGTCTTTAGTCTCACTTGGGGGCTGTCCTCCACCCGAGCATTCGACCACAGTCACCTTAAGGGGTACCTTACGTTCATCATACACCGGCGTCCTTGTAATGCCTTCTTCGAGTCGTACCTATGCTACGAACACTCGAGTCTCCTAAAGGTTTAGGTCGCCACGGTTGGTCCGAACACGTGACGCGGTCAAACACGATCGCCCCATTTTCGGACTCACTCGCATGCAGCTCAGATCTCATGGTCGAGTCCGAGCCGGGGTCGTTACCTCGTCTAGGTCAACGTTCGAGTATCCCGGTCCAAGAATCTTTGTCTACCCGTCACCTTGGGATATGTCTAGTTTGACTCCCTCTCTTGCATTTCCGCAAAGTCGAGTTTAGGCGAGTCGTGGCACCTGTCATTTTCTCCAATCAAAGACCTTACCAAAAAATAAACAACCAACCGAGCATCCGTAAGTCCGGATTTGATTCGAGTCTAAGTTTGAGTCCGAGTCTAGGATACCCTACATCCTCATTTCCAAATCAGAGTCAGAGTCTTTTGCATTCTGTCCTCTTTTCAAAATTCAACAAAAAAATCAGCTTTCAATATTCTATCTCTACTATATGCTGTCCTTATGTGTTTCCGAGAACATGATGAACGCCATCATACACTGTGAGCACATGCACGTGACTATTATAGGCACATCTATAATGACTGCAGGAACTGAGGCCCGTGTTTTCCTTTACCTGTTCCATGTCTGGTATAGAAAGCCACATAACTACCCCTAGTAGGAGCAGTATCGAATCCCATGACAAATCTAGGTAGTCTCCTAATTTGGGTTTAAGACGGGAGGCAAGCCCATTTCCCACAATAAACACCCCTCCAATAAGACTAACCAATCCCTATCTTAGGCGTTAGTCTGACTTGATGCCAAAAATACCCAACTCGGGACGATGCTCCCACTAAGCCTGCTCGGAATTATGATGACAATACCGAGATCCAAATCACCATGCTTACCAAGGGTTTAGCTCCACAAGCCTAATCCAACCGATGGGCCCACCCCCATATCCACCCGCAACACCATAGGGGGATAGTCGTGAAAAAAAAAAGAAAAAAAAAGCTGGACAAAAAAAAATCAAAAGTCCAAGGAAAAAGCAAAAGGCCCAAAACAAAAGAGCTGGCCATCAAAAAAAAAGAACCCTCAGCATCCCCCGACCAGATACGGTCAATCCCTTGACCGAAGCACGGTCAACTCAAATGAGAATCCCATGACCGGGGCTAAGAGGTCAACCCAAAAAAAAAACAAAAAAACACAAAATTCAAATACCCATGACCGTGGTCAACGGTCAACTCAAAGTCCCTTGACCGGGGTACGGTCAATTCAAAAATTATTGATGCCCATACCATCAAATAGGGGAGAAACAATCAAGCCGGTCAGCTAACACCACACTTAGCCTTCCCACATTACAACTCTCAAGACCTTCCCGAGACCTAAGCTATGAGACAGCCCAGAATTTTGAGGATTCAAGCTCCATAGGATACACCCTAACCATTAGGGCCAGACATGGAAATCAGATCCCGCATTATCAAACCTACCCCGATCGAAGTTCGAGTCATTATTACTCGACTTCCCCATTTCCTACCACATTACGATACATTACCCTCGAAGCCTTAGCTCCACAAAATCGAGCTCCAGATTCGAAACATCAAAGCCACTTATTGCCTGGCACCACATTTCCAAAAACATCCAAACCAGTTACCAGCCCCAAACACGGGAACTCAACTTGCGGTCGGCATAGAACATGCCCAAATAGTTCACACCACCTCTGGGGGCTACCCCGGAGAACGCTCACAGTCACGGGATCAACATCCTAACTATTCCAGCCCTTTGATCAAGACATCATTGGGAACACACCTAGCCTACACCATCGCTATGGCTAGTTACACACAAAGCCCTAATAAACTAGGCACAATAACATATCTTCCAATCCACTGAACTACGGCTTGGTTTGATTTCACTACACGTGAATACGTAGGCAGCCTATCAACAAAGGCACAACCACCCGCATTGACACAAATTCAAAAAAGCACCGTCATTCCGGTTACGACACTGTCATGTACTCAACAGTTAGCTTTGTCGTCCTGGGGGCTTCTCTTAGGCAGAAGTTCTCCATCCACCCACATAATCCAAATACTTTCAAAAATCTAGCCACCTTTCTATAGTGTGTTCTAGTACTCGGCTCAGTCAAAGACGAGAATTTGTCAGGGACTCGAAGGAACACCTACTTTGGGAATGTATCCCAAAACACAAAAACTCAAAGAACACTAGTCTACAGCATTGCTACTGCTAAGCCTTGTCCTGCAGGAACAGTCTCATTACAGACTACTGCAATTCCCCTGTACCGGATCCTTCCCAGTTTGAAGTTTGACCGTGTTGCCACTCGCCTAGGCTACGGAATAGCGCAACTTGAGAGTCTTGTCATCTTAGGTGGCCCACCCCCTACCGAGTCACAGTCCAACCCCTTCGAGATTCCAAGTCGTGTCTGTCAACTCGTCCTGTCACGTCCAGAGTCGAGTCTGTCGGTATGTCTCTCTTCAAAATTCTTGCTTTGAAATTAGCAAAACTTAGCCATTTGAGAAAATCCTTTTCGACAAGGTCAAATTTCGGTCTATTTAAAACTGCAAATTTCTTTTCTACCCCTTTCAATTTTGAAAACCTATCTCCTAGCACGTGAGTTGCTTTCAGGACTTCGATTTCAAAATGAAGCAAAAATCATTTTCCCCAGCGCAAGCCAGTCCATAGATGCTAACTGCATTTCCTGTATGCTATCTTGCTATCTACTATGCCTGCTATTTTTGCCTATCTATCTAACATTTCAGGTGCCAGCTAGTGTGATAAGTGTAGTTTGTAGTGCCTAATTGTTGTGTTTTGGTCCCATTTTCCTTGTGGAATCGCTCCTTGGGAGCGGTTTATGGGCTACTTATGCTTCCTTTAGTTCGTTTCAGGTTCCCGAGACCATTTGTGAAGAGTTGGAGCGATTCTGACTCTATACATACACTTTTTGGAGCCAACGAGGTGAAGGAACGATCACTCGATGCCTTGGATTCGACCCCGAGACCTTGGGACCCAATCCCGAGCCTCCGAGACCCGATCCCGAGTCCCGAGAATCGATGAGAAGCCCATGAGATACAAGGAGGGACCCTAGAGCTCTTATTGGAGGCCTACAAGACCCTTCCCGGGCGGGATAGTGGCCTTCCCGATCGGGAAGGGGTGTACAAAGCGAGGTTGCTGTCTTGAGCCGTCTCGGCCGAGACTAACCTTGTCTCGGTCGGGACCAAGCCTTCCCAGCCGGGACGGGCCTGCTGCAGCTCCGTCTTCTTTCCTTTCAATTCCTTTCCACTTGTAACCCTATATATACCCCCCCTCTTGTATTAAGACACAATCTTATGTTATATTCTTCACTTCTCCTTAAACCCTAGACTACTTTAGGTTAGATTAGATTAGATTAGTGTAGATTAGTCGGTAATTAGTCTTTAATCTTAGTTTACTCTTGTATTATTGGATCTCTCGAAGAATCTATCAAGCTTGACAACCTTGGTGGAATTATTTGGGTTTTCTTCTATACAAGTGTTCTCCTTTTCATCCCTTGTAGTTGGTATAATCTTTCCTTTCTCTTTTCCTTTAATCTTTCATGTTTAATCATCCAAGTCTTAACCTTTGATTGTTGTTTATTGTTTTCACTAGTTTGTTTTTGTTTGTTTTGTTTTCTTTTGTTGATTCATCTTGTTAGTGTTAGTTTTAGATTAGATATGTTAGAGTAGACTCTTGCTAGGGTTAGTAAGGTGATTTGGGTGTTGATGGATGATTAAGGGATTGTTGGAGATGTTGGTGGAAGATTTGGGTTTCCTCTTGGTTTGATGCATATCACATGTTTGTTGAAATGCTTGAATGACTGGTATGTGCATATGCTTGTTTTTCTTGCTTTTCTCTTGTGGGTGATAGTTTGTTTGTGGGTTCGGTTCCCTCACTACGTAGCGAGAGCCCGGTGAGGACGACCCCTAGGTCGGTCTAAGTAGCGAGAGCCCGGATTTGACCTAGGCCACCATAGCGCGCTAGTAACCCCGTTTGTCATGTGTGTCGCCGAGATGGGTTTTAGGATGAACCTCTAGGTGAGTCTAAGTAGCGAGATCCCGGACTATACCTAGATTACCTTACTACCTCTTTCACTCTAGTTCTTCCTCGGCCATTCCGTTACCCCTTTGACCTCGACCTAATCCTAGCCCGTTTTCCTTGTTTGTTTTCCCTAGTCATAGTCTTAGCCTTCTTCCCCTTCTTATCACCGTAGTTTAGCTTAGTCCGTTGACTTAGTCTAGTAATCGGGTGACCTTAGTCTAGACACCTCTTACCGTCCCCGTGGATTCGACCCGACTTACCCTATCTACCCAGTTAGGAGTAGCCGGTTATATTATTGACGGTTGGGACGTGACGAATCCCTACCATCAATTTGGCGCCGTTGCCGGGGACGGCGTAGTTTAGACTTTTGTTTGCTTAGTTGTGGACTTTGTTCTTGACTTTTGTGTTCTCTTCTCCTTGTGTATCTCCGTTTTTCTTCTTGTGTGCTACCCTCCCTTCCTAGTGCCTCAAAAGCACTAGGATACTAACGTTTGCTCAAGTGCTTCTAGCTCATCCTAGGTACCAAAGCGACGTTATGGACATGGCTCGTCCGAGCTACCATCAATCATCACAGGGCAACTTTGGGGCAAATGGCCAAGTCCCGAAATCTCACCAACCATATCAACCTCATCAACAATCTCACGAACGCCCTCCATATGGTTACCAAGAAGGTTGTCATGGATCATTCCAACATCCTAACAACTACCAAACACCCTCACATAACCCACAACAAAAAATCCCCGACTTTGAGAATTGTCAAATGTTGGTCCAAATGCAAAAAAGTCAACAAGAGGCGATAATGATATTGCATAAGGGTCAACATGAGATGATGAATTTAATGCAAAAGAGTCAACAAATGATGATGACTTACATACAAGGGGTTGAAAAGGAGCTCAAGGCCCAAATAAGGGTGCAAGATGCTCGCATCAATGCACTCATGGCTCATATCACGATGTCGGCCACTCGAGCTCCACAACATGTTGAGGAAGGTTCATTTGGGCAAGAAGGCCGGGTGTCTCCACAAGAAAGTCAACCCGATTGTGAAGCTACAAATGAAGAAGAGGGGGTCGATCAAGAGACCATTGTTGAGTGTTGCTTGGGTGGTGAAGATAGGGGAAGAGTAGAGGAAGTTGAAGCTTCAAGGGTCGACAATGAGGAGGGAGTTGAACATGATTATCAAGATAACTCTTGGGGAGCCAATGTATTGGCTATCAAGTTGGATTTGTTTGATTTCCTTCGTGAAGAGCCCGGATGCGACCTAGGCCTATAGCATGCTAGTACTCCGTTTGTCGTTTGTGTCGCCAAGGTGGGATTTAGGATGAACATCTAGGTGAGTCTAAGTTGCGAGAGCCCGGGCATTACCTAGATTACCCTACTACCTCCTTCACTCTAGTTCTCCCTTGACCATTCCATTACCCCTTTGACCCCGACCTAATCCTAGCCCGTTTCCTTTGTTCGTTCTCCTTGCTTTAGACCTAGCTTAGTCCATAGCCATCCCCCTTAGACTAGCTCGTCTCGAACATAGTCCTAGACCGTAGCATACCCTAGTCCGACCTCCCGTCCCTGTGGATTCGACTCGACTTACCCTAGCTACCCTAGTTAGGTTTTGCCGGTTTTATTTGACGGTTGGGATCCACGACAAATCCTA
This sequence comes from Agrostemma githago, assembly GCA_958450325.1. Taxonomy (NCBI): domain Eukaryota; kingdom Viridiplantae; phylum Streptophyta; class Magnoliopsida; order Caryophyllales; family Caryophyllaceae; genus Agrostemma; species Agrostemma githago. The sequence continues at coordinate 36,865,091 of OY288262.1, forward strand.
ACCATCAAATTGGCGCCGTTGCCGGGGACGGTGCTAGTTTAGACTTTGTTTTCCTATTTGCTTGACTTTGTATTTGTGTTTGTGTTTTTCTTTTTTCATTTTGTTACCTTGCTTCTTGTGTGTGTGAGGTTTATTTCTCTCTTGTCTAGTGCCCAAAAAGCACTAGACTTCTCACGTTTGTTCTTAGTCTACAGTTTGTGCTTAGAGGTGGTGACTATCTTCTTCTTGCAACTTAGAGCCGCTTTAACGGACGGTTGCTAGAGTGAGAGGTTGCCAACCGGGTATGGACTACAATTTTCGAGCAAGCATGGGGTTTGATCTATACTCCCCACACATGGAAGCCGATATGAGCTACTCCTCTTCTTCTATGAACCAAGGGTATGACATGACGTCCCCCTACCACTATCAAGCTTCTTGGGGTAATCAATACGGGTATGATCTTCAAGGATATGAAAACGGCTACCAACAAGTGAATGACTATCACTCCTACGATCATGGTGACTATTACTCGAGTTATGATTGTGAACCCACCATGTTCAATCAAGATTCACCTTATGGAAGTCAATACCCCCAAAACCCACAATATTACCCTTCACCCCAACCACAATATGAACCCCATGACCCAAAATACTACCAATCATCCCAACCTTGCTACTAAAAATATGATGCCCCACCCTTTGGGCATCATCAAGATTTTCAAGGAGCTTTAAAAGACCCCAACGATCACCAATTACCCGACATGGAGGTGTTTCATTCTATGCTTCAAATGCAAAGGAGCATCCAAGAAGCGGCCATTCAATTGCGAAAAGAACAAGAGGAATTAATGGTCCAAATTCGAAGGGCAAACGAGGCGAGGAATTCTCAACTAAATGCATTAGCGGTTCAAACCATAATGTCTTTATCCCGAGCATCACATTTAGATGGAGGGTGCCCACTTGAGAGAGAGGAGCAACCTAATCACGAAGCCGCCGATGTAATTCCCTTTGGAGGAGAAATTTGCTTTGAAGAACCTCAATCGTCTACCCAAAAAGAGACGAATGAGGATATGACCCTTGGTGAAGGCATTCTTGGTGAGGAATTGGAGGAGGATAGTGAGTTGGATGGGTTGGTGGAATTTGTGAGGATGTTGGGTGAAATTGTTAGCCTCGAGTTGCCCTTGTGCGATAATTTGGACAAGCATCAAGAGCCCCTTGCTAGTACACCGAGAGATGACTTGGAAGAGATTGAAACTGCCGGTAGAAGTTTCAATTCTCTTCTCCAAGATGATGTGGGGCCGAGTGATGAAAATGGGGAACCACAACTTGAGGCAAGTGTGGGGGTGTGCATTGAGGAGATGAGGCCAAAACCGCTTTTTGTGCCTTGTTTCTTGGAGATGAAGCTTGCTTGTGATTGGAGGCGATGCTTAGGGAGGAAGAGGTCGGTTAGGCTCGTAGGATGGATAGACCCCGGAGATGACATGAATGATGACGATGGGACTTGGGATTTGATAAGTGTAGTTTGTAGTGCCTATTTGTTATGTTTTGGTCCCTTTTTCCTTGTGGAATCGCTCCTTTGGAGCGATTCATGGGCTTCTTATGCTTCCTTTAGTTCGTTTCAGGTTCCCGAGACCAATTTAGAAGAGTTGGAGCGATTCCAACTCAATACATACACATTTTGGAGCCAACGAGATAAAGGAACGATGACTCGAGGCCTTGGAATCGACCCCGAGACCTTGGGACCCAATCCCGAGCCTCCGAGACCCGATCCTGAGTCCCGAGAATCAGTGGGAAGCCCATGAGAGGCAAGGAAGGACCAAAGAGCATTTAAGGAAGGCATACAAGACCCTTCCCGGTCGGGATGGTGGCCTTCCCGATCGGGAAGGGATGCACGTTTAGGAGCGCCACTGTGGGTCCTTCCCGGTCGGGTTGAGCCCTTCCCGATCGGGATGGAAGAACCCTTCCCGATCGGGATGATCCTTCCCGATCGGGATGGGCTACAGCTCACCCGCTCTTCTTCTTTTCTTCTTCCTCATTCTTGTACCCATATATATACTCCCTTCTTGTAATTTTAAGAGATCTTATGTCAGCCTACATTAGTTTAAGCCTCCAAAAACCCTAGATTTACTCTCAACCATTAGTTCTAATCTCTCTTTAATCCTTAGTTAATTATTGTAATTAATCTTGTATTAAGAAGATTCTTGAAGATTGTTCCAAGCTTGACAACCTTGGGATTATATTTGGGTTTCTCATTAATACAAGTTTTCATCTTTTTCATCATATTATTGTTGGTATAATCTTCTCTACTCTAATCCTTGTTTATTATCTAGTTTCAATCTTTTTATATTGTTCTTACCATTGTTCTCATTGTTCATAATGGATGTTTGGTTTATGAGTTTGTTTTCTCTTGTGATTGTTAGTTTCTCATTGATAATGAGTGAGTAGTTTCTTTGTGGGGTTAGTAGGGGGATTAGGGGTAGATTATGGATGATTAGGGTTGATTAAGGGGAAAAGGTTGTATCTTTGTTGTTAGTCACATTGTGGGCACTCTATGTGTTTGTTGATATGCTTGTGTGAGTTGTAGTGGCCATGCTTCCCATGCTTGTGTTCATCTTCTCATTTATTGCTTATTTTGTGGAAATATTGAGAATATTCATAGTCACGAGAGTGCCGACTAGAGTCTAAGTTGCGAGAGCCCGGACTCACCTTGACATCGGTCTAAGTTGCGAGAGCCCGGACCGACTCTAGCGATTAGGAGACACCTTTACCCTTGATCACCCCAATTACCCTTCTACCTCTATGAACCCGACCTACCCCACTTCTTTCCATATTTGATACATCGTCTTAGTTAGTCATAGTTCTTCTAGTTTATTTATTAGTTCGATCATTAGTCTAGTTCTTACTCCTCCTCCTTAATAGTTTTCCATTTATCGCTTCTTTGTGTTTGTTTGGTAATTTTGTCTCGTTGTAGGCCGACCTAGTCTAACCCTTGATATACCGTCCTCGTGGAATCGATCCCGACTTGCCCTAGCTACCCACTAGGTTAGTCGGTGTTATATTGATCGGCTAGGGACGTGACAAATCCCTTACCATCAGGAATCCTACTTCTTGCCTCCTCCTTGGAGGCCGTGGAGGTTGGCTAGGCTCGAGCGCTTCTTGGGCCTTCACTATGATGTCGGTAGCGCGTTCGACTTGCTCCTCCATGCCCTTGAGGGCTACGGTTGAAGAAGATTCCACTATCCTAGGTTTGACGGAGTTCCTAAAAGAACCGTCATGTTGTATATTCCCCTTCTTCTCTTCTTTAGAGTACTTGTGCTTGTATTTGTGATTTTTGTTTCTAGGACTCTTTTGTTTTTTTGTGGGATTCTTGTAATTGTTTTGGTATTTTGATGAGCGATGTGAGGGAGTGAATTTGATATGTATCTTGAGTTTATTGTGATAGGTGAAGTGAAGGTGACTCCTAGAAAGGAGTGGTTAGTGATAGAGCTTGGATCGTGAGTAAGGGAGTCGGTTTTTGGGGACATGGGAGTCATGAAGACCCTTCCCGACCGGGAAGGGTGTGTCGTCCCGACTGGGATGGGGCCGTCCAGATCGGGATGAGGGTGCCAAAAATCGAGTCCACTGGAGTGTCATCCCGATCGGGAAGGAGGCTTCCCGACCGTGAAGGGTTTATCAACCCGACCGGGATCATCCATCCCGACCGGGAGGATCCCCTACTCCTTTTTGGTGCTTCTTCTTCGACATTTAAGCCCACCCAACCATTGTATACCCCCACCTAACCTCCCTACCTTCCTTTCTCATATCATACCACCCATGTACCTCATTTACATACCTTAACCTCATTTCCTCCTCACTTTAGACCGATATTCGCATCAAATCCCACCCCCTCGCACCATTACTACCTCTACCATGCGGTTCTATCAAACTTGAAGCGGGATAGCAATGATGAATACAAGCACCGTGCCTATGTTGATCATTGAGACGATGGAGCGAGTGAGTTACTAGCCGATTGGTTTCGGTAACTATCCTTACTTTTCCGTCTTTTATTGCTTGTTTTCCTTTGTTTATTCCCTTCCCCTTGAGTCATGGTATCTTAGTGGCCTTCGAGGCCTTGGTAGTGGTTGCTCCCGACTCTCGATGATGTGACTACATCGAGAGTCATTTTCAAAATCCAAATTTTACAAGTTTTTCACTCTTTCTTTTTGAGGATTTAGTCGGATTTAGGCGGAATCCGGGCTAGGTGACTTGATTACACCTAGCCCTCCCCTCCCATTTCCTTTTATTTCCTTCTTTTTATTTTCTTCCCCCATCCATACCTTTTTCTCGTCTCGGCCCATGGTAACTTGACTACACCCCGGCCGGACACCTTCTACCTTTTTCTTCACTTTATTCTTTGATTTTTAGCTTTATTTTTGTAGTCTCTTTTCTTTTTCTTTTGTCTCTCCGCACACTACGATTGAGCATATGAGGACATTGCTCGGTTTAAGTGTGGGGGAGCGATATTCTAGCATAGTTAGTTTTATTTTCTTAGTTTTTTCGAAAAAATCTTCAAAAAACCATAAAAATTTGAAAAATTTCACTAAAATCAAAAAGATTTTCCTTTTTGTGTGTTTTCCTTTTATGTTTTTGTATCGTGTTTTTGTCGTATTGTGCGTGTTTGCCTCCCTCTTTCCTTATAGGTTGCTTAAATCACCAATAGCTTTGGAGAGCTTTCAAGACTTCCGGTAACATCTTTATCCCTTTTTCTTCTTTATCTCTTGCGGAGTTTGGAGGAGATTGTGATGTTGTGTGCTCGGGTGGAGCTTTGTAAAGTTGTGGTTGATTTGGTGGCTTGTTTGGATGATCGGGGTGGTGTTTGTGTTGTTTATGTGTTCGTTTTGTTTTGTTTTTGTTTTGTTACTTTGTTTCTTTTTTTTTTCTTTCGTTCGTTTTCGTCGTATCTTTGTTTTGTGTTGTGTTGTGTGTCTTGTGCGTAAACCGTTTTCGAAAACCCGGTTTAGGGGCTACCGTGTGAGTGTCTATTTTCCCTTCCTAGTTGTATAAATCGAGTTTTGGACTTTAATCTAGTAGAATGACCCTAAATCAATGAGTTCGTTGGTCCTTTACCTTGAGTCCACCTAGCTTACTAGGGATTTACTACGGGATTTGCACCTTTGACCATTATGACCACCCACGGTGTGAAAAGGCCTTGGTTACCGAGTCTCGTCCCTTAGGTGACCGTGTTTAGGATTGTTTGATTAGTCCAAGTTCTCCACTTTTAGTGGGTTTGAAAGGGAATGCGCAACCCCGACTTACCCATTTACCTACCTCCTACACATTTCCACAAAATAAATTGCAAATTGTTGATTTCTACCTTTCTTGTTATACAATGAAAATGCCAAAAAGCCAAATTTTGCCAAAAAGGGCAAAGAAAAGAAAATGAAAGAAAATGAAAGAAAGAAAAGAATGAAGAAAAAGAAAAGACACAAAAAGCCAAAAAGAAAATAGAAAAGAAGAAAAAGAAATGGCATGGCAAAACAAAGCAAAAATTGCAAAAGAAAAGAGAAAACGCCAAAAGAAAACCCGACTCACAAAAATAATCCCAACATCTCAAAATAAGCCTTTTTCCGACCTTTGCCGTGAAGAGCCTACCAAAGGACCGAGTCCCTAGGAAGGATGATAGCGGCATTAGTCGGTCTTCCCTCATTTTGCATATTTCCACCTTTTTACTTGGACTAGTTAGGCGGTTTTGGACACGGGACGACCCTCTTGGCTCACGCTAAAGGGGGAGGGGTCTCACTTACCTACAGTGTCGACAAAACACCCGATGATGATCGGACGTCAACGTGACTTAATACGCTCAAATATGGACTCGGAATCAATAGTATCCGACGTGGGCATTTAGCGGAGTGCAAATCTCTCAAAACCGACTTCAAATTCAGGCCCAGTGGGTCGTTCCGAGCAAAATAAGACTAATTTGGGTCAAAACCTACACCGAAAATAAAATCGTCTTTTAGTGACCGGGTCAAAACCCGGTCAAAGACGAATCCGTCACAAAATGTCAAGCTGATACATTTCTAGAGAATTGCGCCCAAGTGCAAAATTCAAAAAATAATCAAGAGTCAATCATTCCTAAAATATCTCGTCCAAATTGATCCACTCGATCGAGTGGATTGACCCACTCGGTCGAGTGGAGCCTCAAAAACGGACCAGATTCATTTTCAAAGGCACTCGACCGAGTGCACTAGGGCCACTCAATCGAGTGACCCTAGGTCGTGGGGTTCTCCTATAAATACCCCATCAACCCATCACATTATACAACTTTTTCCATCATATTTTACACAACATTTACAAAAACCCTAAGCAACACATTCAGCCAACTTATCAATCTCTACACATTACCACCTTTCAATCATCACATTCATACATATTCATTTATACAAAATCAATACATACAAAAATCCCGAGATCAAAACTCGTCAAAGATCCGAGAGCAACCTCTCCCAAACCAATCACACCATAACTCCTCCTACATTCTCGACACTCCCGCGCACACGCCGCTACGTTACGAGTTCGTTTCCGAGATTAAGCGTGTAGGTTGAGGGTGTAATTCAAATCCCGACATCTCTTTCTCCTTTCTCTTTTCTTTTTGATTATATATATATATATATATATATATATATATATATATATATATATATATATATATATATATATATACATATTATTATTATTATTATTATTATTATTATTATTATTATTATTAACCGCTAACACTAACATTTTAATTTTGTGTATACTAACTCTCTAATCTAACTGTGGACATGACATAGGTCCACCCCGACGCGGTCACGCGCGGGTTTGGGGAGGCGAATGAATCTCCATATGAGATGGTCAAATTGAAATTTAAATCGAAGTAGGAGTCGCCACCGAACTTTGTGGGAGTTCGGGCCCGTTCGAACCCACTCTATGTCGTAGTGGGCTGTATACAAAATACGCCCCATTTCCGATGTCAGAGCTTATTGGGTTCGTCCCTTTGCATTATGATACCGATACCGACATTATCGGATATCGTGTATTGAATGACTCTCGTTGCCAATGGATTCGGACATCCGGAAACCACGGTTCTGAGTAAGGGATGAGGGTACGTGTTGGGAAGTTCACTAAGAACACCCAACCCCGCCCGCACTTAGCGACCTTTACTAGGATATCGTTCGTTTTTGGTGTACACGCGTTAGTTCGACGGTTGAATGATATGAAAAGATTATTTTCCTAAGCATGTGGGAAAAATAAATGGGTTGCTAAGTCGTTTAATGCATGTTAATTTAATAACGTCAAAGTTATTTTAGCATGTGAGGTTCGTTTTAGTCTAATAAAACAATAGAAATAATTAAATTGCTACAAACACGAGAAAACGAGTTAGTAACGATTGAATAAATCGAATAAAGATGCAAATACGATAATATGCATGATTTTGAAAAAGGTTTTTTTTATGACACGTGATGGATTAACACGTGTTGACCGAGGTCCAAAAAAAAGTATTTATCGAAATTTAAAAATTTGTCGCGAAAGTCGATTTTTATGTAAGATCCGAAAAGAAATAAAAAAGCGAGAAAACGAAAAAAGAGGGGTCGGCCATCTAGGCCTCTGCGCGAGTCGCCTGACAGGCGCCCGACTCGCGTGGGGGTCTGCCCGCTTTTTTTATTTGTCGAAAATCGTCAATTTTTATAAATCGCGTACAAATATGGATTAATTTATACCCGATTCATATTTTCGATATTCGTCGTATTCGATATTCGATTATGAAATCGATATCGAATAGTCGGAATGATTTTAGAAAAGGTTTTGAAAAAAAGTTTGTTTTGAGAAAAAAAAAAGAATTTGAACGAAAAAAAGACGTTAATTCTCTTTGCGTTAAAATCGTTGTATTTCGTTTAAAAAGATGTAACGATTTTTTAGCATCAACGAGATTTAATTTAGTCCTTGTTAGATGCGATATTTGATTAGAGAATCAATATCGTATTTTAAGAACGTTTGTTTTATAAAAATATTTTTGTAATATTGGTACTAGAAAAAAAAACATGTGATGAACGACCCATAATAAAAGATGGACCAACGACACGACCCAAAAAAAAACGGAAAAAACGTGAGAAAGGAAGAGAAAAGGGAAGAATCGGATTTGATTTTACACCCTCAACCTACATGCTTTGTTTTCTCGGATTAGAGCTCGTCGGAAAGTGGCTTTAAACTTGGGAGCGTCGAGATGATGTGGGATGAATTTGGGTGTTGGTTTGGTCGTGTGATGGGACGGGTTTCGGCCGGCTTCTCGGGGTCGGATTCGTTGGTATTTACAGTATTTTGGTGCTTCTTTGGATGTATGTCGGGATTCGCTTTGAATTATTTTTGCTAGATGTCGATGATGTATGAATGATAAATGTGTATGAATGATAGATGTGTATTATTTGTGTTGTGCAAGGGGTTATTTATAGGAGTATTCCCGACCTTGGCTAGGAGAAGTAGTTGGATTTGAACTACTGCTTAGGATAAGAAATGTAGGAAGTCGTGAGGAACGTAAATTCCGTTGCTTGGTGAAGAAGCAACGAATCTCGGCTGGTTGGTGGAGTATTTCGGCCGAGCTCATGCTTGGTTGAGTATCTAATTCGGTTTTCGGATAGAGTTCCTACTTGAGATCGAATTCTATCTTTAAACGGATTTGTTTAATATTTTTTGAAGCTGATTTTTTGTAGTATTTGAGTCCAAACCGGACGTGTGGTGTCACGGCTGGTTCGTGTGACTTGGGAAAAAATATCTTTGACCGGATTTGACCCGGTCGCTAAAAGACGGTTTTGCCCCTGGTGCCGGATTCGACCCAAATTAGTCTTATTTGACTCGAAGCGACCCACTGGGCCTGGATTTGAGGTTGGTTTTGTAAGATTTGTACTCCGTAATAAGCCTAAACCAAATGTCCATGATTTCGAGCCCATATCCGAGTCCATTAAAGCATGTTCGCGTCCGATCATCATCGGGTGTTTGGCGGAAACTACTATAGACACCTGGCGGTCAAAATGTGGGTGTCTACAGAGCCCCCACTCTGACTGAGGCTTGGACAAGGCAAAAGTCAGAGTAGCTACCAGGCCAATCGAGGATTAAAACCTGGCAGACTTTCGATCGGGTCGTTTAGACTCCATTAGACTTGCGTGAAGGGCTCGCCAGCCATAAGACAGAAATCATACCTGGATAGATGTCAATAATGTCGCGGGAACTTTGCCTGAAAAGTCTTGGGTGTGTCTGTTTACAGACATATCCTGTCTTGAAGTTGTGTGGGAGCTTGCCTTGTAAGCTCTGGGTGTATCTGCTTGTAGATACAATCCCGTCTTGGAATTGTGTGGGAGCTTGCCTGTAAGCTCTGGGTGTATCTGCCTGTAGATATATCCTGACAAAAATGTTGCTTGAGTTTCTACTGGGGAGTTTTTTTTCGAGAATCCTTCGGGAGTCTTGGTGTACCTGTCTATAAATTACATGTAACATTTAGGTAAAATACCGACTCACGCTGGGGAAGAAATGATTTTTGACCGATTTTTGGAAAGAAAAAAAAATGCCGAATTTTTTTTTTTGAAAATTTTGGAAATAAGAATGCTTGGGATGACTGGATTCCTGATTAGATTCTGACACGGACTCCTAAAATCCTCCGGTTAGGCCTGTATGCCTAGATGAAATAGGGAGTATGGCGAAAACTCCTATTCCCGTGGTGACTAGGAAAGGGATTTTCTCTATTACAAATAGAGAGTTCTTGCCCTTAATCTTCTCATATTCCAACCCAAATATTTTCTCCTATCTTAAAATTCCTTTAGACTTTTAAGACAAAACAAAACTTTTTGCTATGGGTATCGAACATCTGACCGCGATGCTTCAGGCGTGGGCCCAGAATTTTCGAGACGAAGATAAAGTTCAATTAACTCAGATGGGAATTGTTGCTTTATTCCCGCTTCAACGACTCAAGGTGGATATACATTTCTTGGACGCTTGCTTATCCTTTTGGGATACTACCCACCATGTTTTTGTTTTTCCCCGGGGAGAAATATGTCTACTACCTCGCCCTTGTCAGACCGTTTGGGTTTCCGAATCATATCTCAAGTGGGCTTCTGAAGAATCTAAAGAGGCCCGTAAAGCTTTAAAGACTGATGAGGCTTTTGACTTGGCCCGTAGAGAATCAGTAAAAGACAATAGATGGTTCTTTGATGAAGAGGAAACTCCAACTACCCTCGTCCGGCTAGAGTCGGGTCCTAAGTTAAAAACTAAGACTCGTGCTAAAGAGACCGATGCTAGCGACTTGGAGAGAAGGCTTGGGCCGAAACTGGCGGCCCGAGATAGGCTAGGCCTGCGCGAGCGATTACCCGAGAGGGTGAGGGCTCGACTAAGACCGACTGAGGTGACCGGGGAATCAAGTTTGAAGAAACAAGCCCGGGTTAAGGAGATTTCCTTGGTTATTCGGGAGCGCTCACCTCCACGTCGACGCAGGTGGACCGAAAAAGAAGCTAAGGACAAGGGAAAGGGAAAAATGCCTTAGTTTTTTTTATTATTTGAATATTAGTACTATTTATGTGTGTGTGTTTTTTTGGATTTTTTGTAATTGGAATTTTTTGAAATAAATAAAGGAAGTTTATTAAAAAACCGTTCCTGTTTTTTCGATTGCAGTGGTTGTGCCCTTTTGAGGAGCTGCCTACGTATCCACAAATAGCGGAATCAAACCAAACGTAGTTCAGACTTAATTTGCAATTTCGAAATACATCAAGACTATTGGTTCAAGATGCTTATAACAGTAGAATAAGTAATTCCAACTTTTGACCTGTCTTTAAAAGTTTATTTTGAAAAGATGTTTTTTTTTAATAAACTTTTGCAAATGACATTGAGAGAAACAGGTTAAGGGTAATAACGTTTCAGCTGTTCCAGGTTAGTTGGGTTGACAAACTCATTCCCGTCCAGGTCTGTTAGCATCACCGCTCCGCCCGATAGAATCTTCTTTACCAAATATGGCCCGGCCCAGTTAGGTTTGAACTTTCATCTTGGGTCTACTGGTAATAAAGCTCGAACAGACTTGAGAACCAAATCTCCTTCTTTGATATTCCTGGGCCTTACTCTTTTATTGAAAGCCCGTTGGATCCTCTTTTGATATATTTGTATGTTATTGAGGGCACGAGATCGTCGTTCGTCTAAAAGGACTAGCGAGTCATATCGTGCTCGGACCCAATCGGCTTCGGGTACTTGACTTTCGAGCAAGATTCTGAGTGACGACACCTCTAACTCAACGGGTTGGACCGCTTCCATCCCGTATGTAAGGTAATACGGTGTTGCCCTGGTCGCAGTACGAATCGAGGTCCGATATCCCCAAAGTGCAAATGGTATCTTGTCGGGCCACTCCCGATAATTGTCAGCCAACTTTTTGAGTATGGTGACAATAGTCTTGTTAGCCGCTTCTACCGCTCCATTGGTTTGGGGCCAGTAAGGTGAAGACGTATGTCTTTGAATTTTGTACTTGGCTAACAAGGCTGTCGTTTCGGCTTGAAAGTGGGTCCCGTGGTCACTGATGAACTCGTGAGGGATCCCATACCGGCATATTATCCTATTTTGGATAAATTTGGCAACATGGCTGGCGTTGAGAATACAATAAGACTCAGCTTCGACCCATTTGGTGAAATAGTCGATTGCTACCAAAATAAAGCAGTGTCCTCCGGTTCTCGAGGGGTTTATCTTTCCGATTATATCGATTCCCCAAGTTGAAAATGGCCAGGGTGACGTCATGGTATACAGCAGGGATGGTGGCATATGCTGCACATTAGCGAAAATTTGGCAATTATGGCAACGTTTGACGTAAAGCTGACAATCGGTTTCCATGCTGTTCCAGTAGTATCCGAGTCTCATGATCTTCCGGACTAGCATCTGGGCGTTCATGTGACGACCACACTCACCGTCATGTACTTCGGCCATGACCTTTTCGGCGTTACCCCTATCGACACATAAAAGGAGAGCCCCTTGCGGCGTCTTTTTGTAAAGTTGTCCGTTGTCGGTACGGACGAACTGGGTTGCTAGCCTACGTAAGGCCTTTTTGGCTCGATTGTCGGCCCCGGGTGGATATTCTCCGGTTGTCAAGTATGTCTGGATAGCCTTATACCATGGCTCGGGATCGGGTATCTCGATATCTTCGATGTCGTGGATATATGCTGGCTCGGATCGTCTTTCGACACAGATTGGCATGCTGGTCACATGACCGGGAATGTTTAGTAAGGATGCCAGTTTTGAAAGTGCATCTGCGAACTGATTTTCTTCCCGAGGTAGGTATATATACTCTACCTTTTGGAATTGTTTTTCGAGATCCCTTACTCGTGCCTGGTAGGCCACGAGATTAGCATTTCGGGTTTTCCATTTTTGGAGTGCTTGGTTAATGACCAGAGATGAGTCGCCGTGTACTCGGAGGTTTGTGACCCCTAAATCGGCAGCGGCTTGTAGCCCGTGGATACATGCTTCATACTCAGCAGCGTTATTGGTGATGTCAAAGTCCAATTTGATTGATACGGGAGTATGTTCCCCTCTTGGAGAGATTAGGAGAATCCCGACTCCAAATCCCCGGAAATTGGATGCCCCGTCAAAGTATAAGTCCCACGTCTCGGTGTCAGTATGGAAAATATCTTCATCCGGGAAGGACCAAGTGTCGGTGTGCCCTTCTTCGATTATGGGACTGTCAGCGAGAAATTCGGCTACTATTCGGCCTTTGATGGCTTTCAATGGTACGAACTTTAGATCGAATTCCGCCAACATCAGGGTCCATCTTGATATCCTGCCGTTGAGAATGGGCTTTTCGAAAAGGTACTTGATCGGATCCATTCTAGACAGTACCTGTACCTCGTAGCTGAGCATGTAATGTCGGAGCTTCTTAGTGGCCCAGACCAAGGCTAAACACGTCTTTTCGAGCATGGTGTACTTACACTCGTACTCTAGAAATTTTTTGCTGATGTAGTATATAGCCCGTTCTTCGGAGTTGACCGTTTGAGCTAGCATAGCCCCCATGGATGTCTCTGTCGTGGTTAGGTACATCGACAAAGGCAAACCGGGTTGAGGTGGCATCAGGACCGGCGGTGAAGACAAGATCTCTTTGATTCTGTCAAAGGCTGCTTGACACTTGTCGTCCCATAGTAACCGTTCCCTTATTTTCAGCTTCTTGAAGATCGGTTCACACACCATGGTTAACTTTGAAATGAACCTGCTGATGTATTGGACTTTTCCGAGAAACCCCCTTATCTCCTTTTCGGTCTTAGGGGGCTGCATCTCGGTGAGGGCCTTAATTTTGGCTGGATCGACTTCGATACCGCGTTGGCTAACGATATGACCCAGTAATTTGCCAGAGGTTACCCCGAAACTGCATTTCTGAGGGTTTAACCTCATGTTGTATTTGCGTAATCGGGTGAAAAACTTTCTTAGGGCGGTGATGTGATCGTCCCTGTCTTTAGATTTGACGATCATATCGTCCACGTAAACTTCCACTTCTTTATGCATCATGTCATGTAATAAAGTTGTGGCGGTTCGTTGATAGGTGGCCCCGGCATTGATGAGACCAAATGGCATAACGGTATAGCAATAAGTACCCCAAGGTGTAATGAAGGTGGTCTTACCCATATCTTCCTCTGCCATTTTTATGTGATTGTACCCGGCATACCCGTCCATGAATGATAGAAGGGCATGATCAGCTGTGTTATCCACCAGTATATCGATGTGTGGTAACGGGAAATCGTCCTTCGGGCTCGCCTTGTTAAGATCCCAAAAGTCTACACAGACACGTACCTTACCGTCTTTTTTGGGGACCGGTGCGATATTTGCAACCCAATCTGGGCACTCGGAAACTCGTATGAACCCAGCCTTGAATTGTTTGTCGACTTCCTCCTTGACCTTGAGGGACCATTCGGGCCTCATGCGTCAGAGTTTCTGCTTAACCGGCTTGAGCCCTTCCTTGATCGGTATATGGTGCTCGGCTATTTCGCGATCTATCCCCGGCATGTCCTTGTAGGACCATGTGAAGACGTCTTTAAATTCTTCAAGGAGACTGATGAATTGTTGTTTCTCCTCGGGATCTAGAGATAACCCTATCTTAAGCATCTGAGGCTCTAAGGTTGTTCCCACGTTGATGGATTCGGTTTCTTCGATTACCGGATTGCGGGATTCCCTTTGCTCTAGCTGTTCGATCAGATGTGGAGGTAAGGATACCTGTTCGTCGGGTTTCTCAATGTCATTGCACAGAATATTTTGAAAATTAAGGAAATTTTGAAAATGAGACAAGTCGTAAGCAGAACGGTTGTTATTATTCATAAATTGAGAAAATAGCTCGAAAAGAGCTGTCATCTGATCGCTAGTCAGTGGCGGGATAGGTAGGGTGCTCGGGACAGACCCCGAGGCACCAGGAATAGCTAAAGGGAGAGGGGGAGTTACAGGACTGACCCTAGCACTGGACTCACTAGACTCAATCTCAGACTCTGACTCGGACTCCGACTTGGACTCAGACTCAGATTCTGGCATCTCTCCTTCCCTTGTGATCAGCTTGAAAGTTCTTCCTTGACTGTCAGTCCATTTGACAGTCTTTCTCCAGGCTCTTTTTCCGGTCCCCGATCCAACATCCGAGATTAGCTTGGACGGATCGAAGGTGCGGCTACGGAGAATGAGGCTGACTAGCTCTTCCTTCGGTGTTGGGACCGTGAGTTCCTCTCCAAAAAGTAGCTTCAGTGCGGGCTCAGCATTCTTAGCATCTTCGGACCGGCTGAGGGCGAAGATGTCGTCTGGTATGTAGTTGCAGACCTTGGCCAAGTGGGTCCCAGGGCACGTGGTTGTGGGCCGGTATAGGCCTGTTTGGACGGGCTCGAACACCGGCGTGACGAAGATGACTTTGCCGGCTCCGGCTTGACCCATGTTTTCTGGGGTTACGGTGTAACCCAGACCGGTTTGAATCCTCTCGTTATCCAGAACTTCGAGGATTTTTCCTGCAGGGAGATCGGGCCTTGATACAGCCCCCGGTAGAAAGCCCAGATTTTGCAACATCCAGTCAATGCTAACCGTAAAGTAGGTCGGAAAAGGTATTCTTCGTCGATGGCCCCTATGAAGTCGAATCCCAAGATATCGGCGTGGCCCGAGGTGTTGCAGTTAGCCACAGTCATAGGCGTGGCTTCTAGAGTGATGACGGTATCATGCAAAGGTAGCTTGATCTTCCGATGCAGGGTGGAGGATACAGCCCTAGTCGCGTGGATCCAGGGTCTTCCTAAAAGAAGGTTGAAGGAAGAAGTCACGTCGATCACTTGAAATTCCATCTCTTTCTCTATCGGGCCCGTTATGATAGTAAGCTTCACGGCCCCGGCTACTGACTTTGGACTTCCGTCAAAAGCCTGAATGGTTTGAGCTGTAGGAATGTAGTCGGCCTCGGTGATACCGAGGGCTTTGGTAGTCCTCAAGGGGAGGACGTTGACTGCGGACCCATCGTCGATAAGGTTCATGGGCAGATATTTTCCACGGCAGATTACCGTGATGTAGAGAGCCATGTTGTGGGCTGGCCCAAATGATGGCAGATCAGCATTGGAGAAGGTGATGAGTGGGCCATCTTCTTTAGCTTTCCCCTTTAGGTGGGGCAGAACCGTGGCTACCATTTCAGCTGGAGTAGCCGTAGAGTCGATTTTGACTTGGTCGAGGGCCTTAGTAAGTGCCTCTCGATGTTCTTGGGAGCTGACTAGGAGTTGCCATATAGAGAGGTCAACTCGAGTCTTGCTCAGCTGCTTTACAAGAGCCTTCTTGGTGGTTGGCTCTTCGGGGGCGACCTCCACCCTAGGTGGCTCGGCAATGATGAGAGCGTGACTGTTGGCTAAGGCCTTGGACTTAACCTTTTGGATCTCCTCGGGAGGGATAGGGACAGCTTCTCCCTTGGTGAGATAGACGTTGTCTTCATCGTCACACCGGATTCCGTTTATTTGCGGGACAAACAGGGAAATGAGATGTGAACAGTCCATGACCTCCCCGTAGAAGATGGCGTGAGTTGCCAACGGGTTGTCCTTGTTGCTGGGCTTGCCTCCAGGTAAGGGGATCTTCCAGTTTTCGATGAGATCCTGGATGAGGTGCTTTAGCTTCCAGCATTTCTCGGTATCGTGTCCTTTGCCACGATGGTACTGGCAGTAGGCTTGCATGTCGTAGGACTTGGAGCGACGCTCGACTAGGAGCTCAGGTGTTGGGCCTATCGGGTTGATCAGGCCTTTCTGATGGTAAGGATTTGTCACGTCCCTAGCCAACAATAATAAACCGACTATTCCTAGTGGGTAGCTAGGGCAAGTAGGGTCGATATCCACAGGGACGATAGAGTAAGGTCTAGACTAGGTCCACTAAAACTAGGCTAAGTCACACGAACAAACACAAAGAAAGCTATAAAAGGAAACAAATGAGGAGGAGTAAGAACTAGACTAATGATGCTAACCAATGCTAATGATCGGTTTAACTAGAAAACTAAAGTAAACGATGTCTAACTAGAAGATGACTCAAATATGGAAAGAAGTGGGGTAGGTCGGGTTCATAGAGGTAGAAGGGTAATTGGGGTGATCAAGGGTATGGATGTCTCCTAGTGTCTAGAGTCGGTCCGGGCTTTCGCAACTTAAACCGATGTCAAGGTGGGTCCGGGCTCTCGCAACTTAGACCCTAATCTGTGCTCTCGCAACTACGATTATTCTCAACATTCCCACATCATAGGCAAACAATGGATTCATGAACACATGCACAAGGAGCATTGGCCACTACTACTCATACAAGCATAACAACAAACACATGGAGTGCTCACAATGTGACTAGCAACAAAGATTCACCCTTTCCCCTCAATCAACCCTAATTATCCATAATCTACCCCTAATCCCCCTACTAACCCCACAAGAAGACTACTCACTCATGATGAAAGGAAGAATAACAATCAAAAGAGAAACTAAGACAAACATCCAAACATCCATAATGACAAATCCAAACAAGAACAATAACAATAACACTAAGAAAAGATTCAAACTTGTATAAATAACAAAGAACAAGGATGAGAAAGGATTATACCAACACTAGATGAAGAAAAGAAACAATCTTGCATTAATGAGAAACCCAAATACAATCCCAAGGTTGTCAAGCTTGAGACAATCTCCAAGAATCCCTTAATACAAGCACTAATTACAAAGGATTAACTAAAGATTAACTAAAATTAAGAGAAGATTAAAGCTAATGAGTGAGAATCAATCTAGGGTTTTTGAGGCTTAAACTAGTCTAGGGTATGATCCTCTTACAAGAGAAGGGTATATAAAGGGTTTAAGAATGAAAGGAATTGAAAGGAAATGAACACGGGCTGAACTGGGACAAATCCCGATCGGGAAAGGAAATCCCGATCGGGAAAGTGGAGTATCCCGATCGGGATTTTATGTTCCCGATCGGGAACACCCCACAGTAGCCGCTCCTTGCTTTCCTCTTTATTCCCGGTCGGGATGAGGCCATACCCGATCGGGAATAGTCTTGTAGGCCTCCAATATGAACTTTTCGGTCCCTCCTTGGTTCTCATGGCCTTCTCATCGATTCTCGGGACTCGGGATCGGGTCTCGGAGGCTCGGGATTGGGTCCCAAGGTCTCGGGGTCGATTCCAAGGCATCGAGTCATCGTTCCTTAGCTTCGTTGGCTCCAAAATGCATATGTATTGAGTCGGAATCACTCCAACTCTTCATGAACGGTCTCGGGAACCTGAAACGAGCTAAAGGAAACATAAAAAGCCCATTAACCGCTCCAAAGGAGCGGTTCCACAAGGAAAGAGGGACCAAAACATTACAGAACATGCACTACAAACGACAATTATCACTTTCGATGAGAGCCTTTGTAAGGCATTTGCATAGGTGGTACCTATGTCAGTGAATACCCGGGGTGTGGTATTCCTCTTGGACGGGGTATCAAGTAGATTTACCTCGTCAAAGATGCTACGAATAGCAGCGGCAGATGTGGGCTTGCTTGTCGACGAGCTGGCCCCTTGGTATCCCTTGGTGGAGGCCTTAGTGAGGCTTTCCAACCTTAGATCATCCTCGATCCTTGTTCCCATCTCGGTTAGGACCGCGAAGCTAGGTATGATGGCGTACCGGAGATGGATCCGGTAGGCGGGTAGGAGATTCTTGACAAAGGCTTCAACTAGGACTTTTTCACTGGGCTTATCGACCAGTTTGACGCTTTCAGCCCTCCAACGTTGAAGGTACTTCGTAAACCCTTCCTTTGGTTCCTGGGCCATTACTTCCAGGGTGCGCATCGTGGTCTGGATTTCCGTGTTGTCGGCGTAGTTCCGAGCGAATTCCATTGCCACGTCATCCCAAGACTTGTATTTCTTGGAATCGAGCCTATAGAACCAGGCTCTCGGGTGCTTCTCGAGGGAGGAGGCAAACAAATGTTTGAACATGTTTGACTTAACCCCCTTAGGGCCATAAATTCCTTGAAAGCCCGGATATGTAATACCGGGTCTTCAGTTTCGTCGAACATTGGGAGGCCCGTCAGGTTGAGATTGGCAGGCAATTCGTCGGTTAGGGGTGCATAGGCCCGAGCATTCTCCGTATGAATCGAGTTGTGGGTCGACAGATGGACCTGCTCTTGCAGCTTGAGGACTGCGCTAGTCAATTCGGCTAATGGCCCCTTAGTTTCGTCTTCGCCCCTCGGCCTATCCTGCTCCATAGCGCTTACCCGGGTAACGATGGCGATTTGGTCTCCCCTCATCTGGTTCAGTTGATCTTGGATCTTGGTCAACGAGGCGGTCAGTTGATCAATGGAGTCCTTTGTCATGGTTCGGGTGTAGGGTGGCCTGTCTGTAAGAACACCGTGTAATCAGAATCGGACCCAGATTGAAAGGTGCATCCCGAGCAAGAAGAGGAAAAGACTAGACTCGGAAAAAAGACTAAAAAAAAACCGACTCCTAGACGGGTGACTCATGGACGGTGGGCTTTCTTTAGGATTTTGGCGGAGTGGGCCTAGTCCTGTGTGAAGAAAGACTTATGTGTGAGCTATTCCCCAGACTTTGTACCCTAAAGTGTAAGTGGGCCTCCCTTTGTAGGAGTTTGTCCTACGTTGGTGGGTCGTGCCTTGACAAATAAGGCGGACTTGGGATGGGGTAGAAACCCGTGATGTAAGATCGACGGAGTTTCGACGCTATAGACTCTAACAACTTATGACAAGACCAGATACTGCTAAATACGGGAAGTCCTAAGAAGAAGAAAGTTTTGAAAAGAGGATTTGGATTTGAAAACCGAGCAAAGTCGGATAGGAAGGCCCGATTCTTTTTTGAAAATCGGAAAAAGGTGTTATCGGGCCGAGATTTTGAATTTTTAGAAAAGTTTGGACAGCATACCGGCTAGAAAATAGGCTAGTTTGAGTCAAAATCATAAGTCCTAAATTCGGTAGCTTTCCGGGTTTGAAAAATGGACGACTTGAAAAGATGCAAGTTTTGAAAATGACGGTTTTTGAAAAGACGATAAATAGATCAAGTAGCACGTAATCATGGAAACAGTATAATGACACCATGTATGCTCTTAGTCTAAGTCTCGGTCGGTCGAATAGGGTCTATACCAACGACGATAGCTTTCTCGCAAATCAGGACGGTCTTCCTAAGCCGAGTTGGACTTAGAACCTGCCGTAAAACCCATGCGAGTTCCGCCATCGAAGTCTTTAGTGCGCCCGTTTAGGAACGCACCGTGGTATAGTGGGACGTCGGTCACAAGTAACCGGCCCGGGAAAGAATTGGGTTATGCATGAACCATTGAACTAAAACGTGTACATTACTATTCGAACGATTTCTTTTCGAGTCTCACCCTGAGGATGCCGATGGTAAGTGACTCATCAGTTGATCCCCAGCGAAGTCGCCAAATTGTGGACATGATATAGGTCCACCCCGACGCGGCAACGCGCGGGTTTGGGGAGGCGAATGAATCTCCATATGAGATGGCAAATTGAAATTTAAATCGAAGTAGGAATCGAACTTTGTGGGAATTCGGGCCCGTTCGAACCCACTCTATGTCGTAGTGGGCCGTATAAAAAATACGGCTCATTTCCGATGTCAGAGCTTATTGGGTTCGTCCCTTTGCATTATGATACCGATACCGACATTATCGGATATCGTGTATTGAATGACTCTCGTTGCCAATGGATTCGGACATCCGGAAACCATGGTTCTGAGTAAGGGGTGAGGGTACGTGTTGGGAAGTTGACTAAGAACACCCAACCCCGCCCGCACTTAGCGGCCTTTACTAGGATATCGTTCGTTTTTGGTGTACACGCGTTAGTTCGACGGTTGAATGATATGCAAAGATTATTTTCCTAAGCATGTGGGAAAAATAAATGGGTTGCTAAGTCGTTTAATGCATGTTAAACTAATAACGTCAAAGTTATTTTAGCATGTGTTCGTTTTAGTCTAATAAAACAATAGAAATAATTAAATTGCTACAAACACGAGAAAACGAGTTAGTAACGATTGAATAAATCGAATAAAGATGCAAATACGATAATATGCATGATTTTGAAAAAGGTTTTTTTATGACACGTGATGGATTAACACATGTTGACCGAGGTCGAAAAAAAATTATTTATCGAAATCTGAAAAATATGTCGCAAAAGTCGGTTTTTATGTAAGATCCGAAAAGAAATAAAAAAGCGAGAAAACGAAAAAAGAGGGGTCGGCCATCCAGGCCTCCGCGCGAGTCGCCTGACAGGCGCGCGACTCGCGTGGGGGTCTGCCCGCTTTTTTTATTTGTCGAAAATCGTCAATTTTTATAAATCGCGTACAAATATGGATTAATTTATACCCGATTCATATTTTCGATATACGTCGTATTCGATATTCGATTATGAAATCGATATCGAATAGTCGGAATGATTTTAGAAAAGGTTTTGAAAAAAAGTTGTTTTGAGAAAAAAAAAAAAGAATTTGAACGAAAAAAAGACGTTAATTCTCTTTGCGTTAAAATCGTTGTATTTCGTTTAAAGAGATGTAACGATTTTTTAGCACCAACGAGATTTAATTTAGTCCTTGTTAGATGCGATATTTGATTAGAGAATCAATATCATATTTTAAGAACGTTTGTTTTATAAAAATATTTTTTTAATATCGGTACTAGAAAAAAAAACATGTGATGAACGACCCATAATAAAAGATGGACCAACGACACGACCCAAAAAAAAACGGAAAAAGCGTGAGAAAGGAAGAGAAAAGGGAAGAATCGAGTTTGATTTTACACTCTCAACCTACATGCTTTGTTTTCTCGGATTAGAGCTCGTCGGAAAGTGGCTTTAAACTTGGGAGCGTCGAGATGATGTGGGATGAATTTGGGTGTTGGTTTGGTCGTGTGATGGGACGGGTTTCGGCCGGCTTCTCGGGGTCAGATTCGTTGGTATTTTGACAGTATTTCGGTGCTTCTTTGGATGTATGTCGGGATTCGCTTTGAATTATTTTTGCTAGATGTCGATGATGTATGAATGATAGATGTGTATGAATGATAGATGTATATTATTTGTGATGTGCAAGGAGCAATTTATATGAGTATTCCCGACCTTGGCTAGGAGAAGTAGTTGGATTGGAACTACCGCTTAGGATAGGAAATGTAGGAAGTCGAGATGAACGTAAATTCCATTGCTTGGTGAAGAAGCAACGAATCTCGGCTGGTTGGTGGAGTATTTCGGCCGAGCTCATGCTTGGTCGAGTATCTGATTCGGTTTTCGGATAGAGTTCCTACTTGACATCGAATTCTATCCTTAAACGGATTTGTTTAATATTTTTTGAAGCTGATTTTTTGTAGTATTTGAGTCCAAACCGGACGTGTGGTGTCACGGCTGGTTCGTGTGACTCGGGAAAAAATATCTTTGACCGGGTTTGACCCGGTCGCTAAAAGACGGTTTTGCCCCTGGTGCCGGATTTGACCCAAATTAGTCTTATTTGACTCGAAGCGACCCACTGGGCCTGGATTTGAGGTTGGTTTTGTAAGATTTGTACTCCGTAATAAGCCTAAACCAAATGTCCATGATTTCGAGCCCATATCCGAGTCCATTAAAGCATGTTCGCGTCCGATCACCATCGGGTGTTTGGCGGAAACTACTATAGACACCTGGCGGTCAAAATGTGGGTGTCTACACTAACACTTTTATTTATCGCAATCTAACATTTTTTATTTATTGTATCTAACACCTAACATTTTAATTATCGCTCATTTACATTTCGTTATATTAATAGTACCGTGTACGTATATATGTATATAATAATAAAACTTCGGATCGAACACGTTTGACTATGAACACCGCTCCAAGTCCGTTTAATCCCTTTACGAGCCGCAATGGAGGTGGCGCCCTTTCGAGGAGCGCCGCCCCACGCACTCAAGGGCATAACGCGATCGTGGTCGTACGTAGTTGAACGCGTCCGACTCCATTTCCAAGATTAGCACAGAATCCGTTGATGCGAAAATCAACATCACATAATCCGTTAGGATTAGTTTCGATGTTGTGACACGGATGGATACAATTTCGTCGCTAATCAAATTTTTTAATACAATAATAACTGATATGGGCTAAGTCGTCTCACCCAATCAAGATAAACCTAATGCTACTAACTAGAAGATAGCGGCAAGCAAGGTATCGAATCCACAGGGAAATAGTCAATTTTCGTCTATTAGCTATGGCGATTCTAGAATGCTCTAAACGGTTGATTGATTGAGAATATATAAAAAACTCCTAAAAAAACGATAATCAAAATCGAATCTAACAACGAGATGAAAACTAAGGTCACGGGTTCACGATAGATGTTCAACAATTATGCGACAATAATAATAAACACATAAACATGCTAGTCGGCTATAACACGTTCTCTCGAATCGTGTCAACCTAGGAAGGATCTAACGGGCTCTCGCAACTTATTAGACTCCCTACCAAATCGCGCGTGATCTAATCCTAATTCGGCTTTCGCACAAGAACTAGAATTTCCCAAACAGATTAAAATGTTGTGGCCTTTAACATATTAATCGACAAATAAAACACGCGAAGATGGTACCAGCATAATTATACATTTAGTATCGAGGTAGCATAATCGTATAATAATCCATCGATCCCCCTCGACCCTAGCAAGAAAATTAGCTACGCATGATGATCACGAAACAACAAATCGCATACATGTAATTCATAATAAAATTGAAGAAAATAAATCTAACGATAAACGAACGGAAATCTAACGAACTAAACGGAACGACAAATTGCAAATAGAGATAATTACGACGAACTAAATAATTTGCGATAAAGATTGAAAATATAAAACTAAAAATTGCATAAACGAGATTACCGAAATCGAATCCGAGTGAAAACCGAGTGCTAGAATCTTAAGGGTCACGAGTTTTCTACAGTAAAAATAAGCTAAGTATGAAAAGTGATAGTTAGGAAATAATACAACTCCCTAATTATACAAAATAGGCGGAATTGAGCTGGGTGTGCGCCCCGGCCGGCTGGCAGGCCGCCTGCCACATGCAGGGGCCGACGCACACCTAAAATTGAAGCTAAAATTATCCTTGTGTCATGCCGGCCGGCCAGCAGGCCGCCTGCCACATGCAGGCTGGCGCGCACATCACTAATAAAACAAGTATTGGGCCGCTTTCCTTGGCCCAACGAATCGACACTTCTCATTTCTTCTTCGCCTAGACGTCCTAAAGCACGAGTTTTGTCTTGGGATCGTTCTTCTAACCAGATATGAGTGTAAATGCACATAAAGACCTGAAATCGTGTATAATCTACAAAAACACTCACTCAAAGCAAAATGTTAGAAGAAACGGCTCTAAAGAGCGCGTTCCGACCATAAAAGACAACGGAATCGAGGGAATAAAGCTATATAAATACGACACATCAAATTCCCCCGAACCGAACCCTTGCTTGTCCTCAAGCAAGACCCGTAAGAAAACAACTAATATAATACCGAAACAGCTCAAAGCAAATAATAGGCAACCAAATACTCAAGTCCATTATAGCAAACATCTAACCAAGTCTAAGAAACGAATTCCAAGACGGGAAATAGGAAAATTAATCCATCAACAAATGCACAACTTCACCAAGCATATAGAAACCACATTTTCAACCAAAACCCTTGCATAGGCTACTCACGGAGCCACTCATCGCTCAATTAGGAAGGGTGTGTATATGTGAAATATATATGTGAAAACGCTCAACTACTCCAACTCATGGAAATATGCCCGCAATCTAGTATGGTATCAACCTCTAAATTTTTATAGAACATGCTAAGATCACACAAGGAGGCAAGGATGGTGATAACAAGGTAGATCAAGGTGGAAACCGATATGGTCATGTGAGGTTAAAGCCAAGCTAGTGAACTAACTAGTGCGATAATGCTCAACTCAAAAATTCTTCCACTTCCATAAACAAAACATACAAATCACCAACCAATGAGAACGAGTCCGGGGTCAAAAGAGGGCGCTCAAACTTCATCAAGTTAACGGAAAATAGAAGTAACGAGAATAACATATTTTTTTGTTGTTTTGATTTTTTTCTCTTTTTTTCTTCTTTTTCGATTTTTTTCTGATTTTTTTTTCTTTTTGCTTTTTTCCCTTTTTTTCCATTTTTGATTTTTTCGATTTTTTCAAACCTTGATGAAATTAGAAGCAAATATATACAATAACCAAAATTGACCCGGACAAAATCTACATACTCCCTTGAAACTGATTCAACCACATCCTAACATCCATTAGAAGTCTCCATATTCACATAATAACGAGCATAGAACGCACTAGGTGACCTACTTCATCAAGCTTGGCTAGGTAGGCAAATTTGCTTTTGTAGTTCATTTTGTGTATTCTTAAAATTTTAGCCAATGAGAAAATGGATAGAAATAGATGAAATGGAAAATGTCCCAAAAATGACCACTAGGCAAGTTAGTCAAAATAAAGGGGCAAACACCATACTTATGCGTATTGACATAACATATTCCGCGAGGAGACCTACACACACAACCTAAGTGGTAGCCATGTATGAATGTACGGGCTACAGGAGGCTCTAAATCTCACCAATTTTGTAGCTAAAGCCTAAATGCAGGGTCGGTCTAAATGGGAATCACAAATTATAGCTCAGTTGGTTGCATACTTGTCGATTAATTATTATTCCACATAACAAAGGTCAAATGAATGCCAATTAAGAATGAGTAGGTAGTCTAAAGAGTGCAAATTATCATCATTGCTGCATAGTCGGTATCATAGACAACACTAAGTCTCAAGGAAATAAAACTAGAAATGCTAAACCCCCCCCCCCCCCCCCACGCTAGACTCGACATTGTCCTCAATGTCCATATCATACAGACTCAAAATTGGTGGGGGGACACAAATAAAAACCGAGGATAGAGAAAAGACATACCAAATATATACACAGAGAGGTAGCGGAATCAGCAATCCGCTACTGATCATCATCATCATCACCAAAATCATCATCCTCCATATCATCATCTGCAGCAATCCCGGAGCCAGACGCACCACCCGTATACCAACCACCTCCCTGAAAATCACTAGCGGCTCCAAAAGCAGGGCCTGTCGGGGCACTGAAATAGTCGGTGTGAAGATGGAAGCCGCCATGAATCGAAGGGTCAGTATAACCACCCACGGGCCACGAAAAGTACGAGGGGTAAGGGCCCTGTAGTGGCACAGCCGCACGCCTAGCATAGTCATCATATACGGGATACATCCCGAGGCACTGATCAGCATATAACCTGTCTAGACGAGCGTGAGTAGCAGCGGTGTCGGCACGAGTCTCCGTGCGAAGAGTATCCAAATCAGAACGGGACGACCCGGCACTCAAGTCCATGCGCTCCATCAAAGAAATCAGATCGGGATGGAGGGGAGCATACTGGGGTGGTGGAGGAGGCTGCTCAAAAGCAGTAGTGGTGGTGGGCTCAGAAGCAGGCTGAGATGGACCGAGCTCAGAGGTGGGCTGGGAAGTACTAGGCTCGCTCGTCGGGCGACGAGTATAGGTAACAGCATGCGACGAAGGAAGAGAGCTAGGGGCAGCGACGGGTAAGAAATAATTAGGCTGATCAGCCTCAAGTGACAAAACCGACCCGGCTTGCAAAATAATGGTCGCCTGCTCATGAATAAGCCAAGCCCAACGATTCTGATGCCTAGAAGAAATCCAGTTAAGAGAAGCCAAATATCGGAGGCTAAGGGTAATCTCGCCCTGGACCGGATCATGATCCGCTTCGTTAAAAGCGGTCAACCGAAGAGCTAATTGCGTGACTAACCCGCCTATATAAATAGGAACATCGGCAACGGCCGTAGCAATTCTCCTAAACTGAAGGACGAGGTGATAGGCAATATTAATATGCCACACCTTCGGCTTACGCCGCAAATACGAGCCCAAAATAGACACCTCCTCGGTGCGCACACACTACAAGAATAGATGCCCCAGGCGTCCACCCAGTTGTTTCCGTCAGTGGACGCTATAAGGATCCAGGCGTCCGCAAGCAGACACCAGAAAGCGGAAGCCACGATCGGTCGCCTATTTTCTGAACGGGCGTCCACTATTGGACGCCAATTAAAATGGCGACCGACAGCGGACGCTAAATTTGGCGTCCGACTGTGGATGCCAGGCACCTATGGTTGGCGTCCACAGTCGGACGTCATGTGGCTAACACTGGCGTCCGACTGCGGACGCCAGATACCCCTGGATGGCGTCCACAGTCGGACGCCAGTCTTAGCCAAATGACGTCCGACTGTGGACGCCATCCATGGGTATCTGGCGTCCACAGACGGACGCCGTTTCCCCTGAATAGCTGCTGAATTAGTCGATTTTAGCTTCCCCTGGCGTCTGAAATGGCGTCCTTTAATGGACGCCATTTATGCTGGTTCATGGTCGTAAACATGCGTTCAATGTCTAGCCCAAACCTGCAAAATAAACCACATCCACAACTCCCAACCAACCACAACAGTCGACCATCAACAATACCTCAACCTCATTCACTCTCAATCAACCAAAAGACTTCATCTCTCGACACATTTATGCTGAAAAAACATTCATATAAGAAACTTTTAACATACGGTTTGACGGTACATAAATCTAAACTAGTTCGAAGATACATAATCCATAAATCCAGTTACAACAACAAACAATCAGCTAACTAAAAAGCTAGCTGAAGAACTAGAGTTACCGCCACCCCCGCTAAAGGGGTCTCTGTCGTCTGGAGGGGAAGGTGGACGACCTTGGTTGCATTTGTTGAACATGGCCTGAAACATGGCCATATGTTCCTCAATTTTCTTGATGTGTTCTGCCTGGTCCTTCAGTTGCTGTTGTTGCGCTGTCAGCTGCTCCTTCATTTGCTCCTTCTCCGGATCGGGCTGCTGAGATCCGGCCGGCGTGTACTCCATCTGTGTGGAGGTGCCGAGACGTGCTGGGGGAGGTGTAAAGTACATACCGTGTGCATTTCCGACACCATACACACTTCCCTTCTTGTAACCCGAGACAACCTTGAAAAAAATCTGGTTCTCGTCGACGTCGGTTGCATCAGGAGCATTCTCGAGCTTCTCCAGCTCTTCCTGGTAGGCATCCTGCGTACACAGCAACGATTTCAATTCAAGTTATTATTAGACGAAATCATTAAAGATAGTTATCTACCACCTAAGGTATAGATAAAGTTGATTTATTTGAAATAGTTAGTACTCACCCAGACCGCCTGATCTTTACTCGTCATAAAACTAGTCCCTTTATCGTCGGTCTTCCCGTGCATGTCGACGAATATCTCTGGTGCGGTTGGCGTCCTCCCGAGTTCAGCTGCTAGCTATTAAATGAGTACGAACGTTAGTCGAATATATATTATGTGAACATATATAACTTACGATTATTCAAGTAAGAGTACAATATTAGTAGAAATCGTACCCTCTTGGCACGAAGAAACGAAGACTGAGAACCCCGATGATGTGTTGGGTCTGCCTTCCCTTCATGCACACAGTTCTTCATTTTGTTCCCCTGTGCCCTCTTCGACCTGACCTTGAAGTCGTCGTCGTTGTGGTACTTAATCCACCTCTCCAAATCATCCCCTGAAATATGACGACACTAATATATTAGTTAATACAGTAAAAGATTGAAGTTAGATTGTTTGTTAAAATTGAGTAATATAAGTAAACTACACCTTTAAGGTCATTCAGCGCTGTCCCCGGGCGTGACGTTTGTTCATTACGTCAGCGAAGCGTCTGGTGCAAGTCTCGTTGTATCGGTCCCACACCCTTCCTTCTAACTCCTTCCTCCAACTGAACTTCAACTACACAATCAAGGCAGATTATTAATTAGTACCAAAATTGTTTACGAAGTCTACATTATAATTATTTTAAAACTCGGTACACAAAACAATCCACGTACCCGGAAGGCATTAAACCACCACTCTCGTACGTCCATCGGGACCTGAGTCCAGCAGGCATACCCCCGCCTTTTGTCCGCCATGTAACTGGCAGTACAGCCTCTGGTGACGATCCCATGCAGAAACCTGACTAAACAAGTCTTCCCTCATACATCCATTTCCATTTCCCGTCATTATCAAGTCTTCCCTCATACATCCATTTCCGTTCAATTCTCTTCATTTTCTATGTTCAAAAAATATATATAACAAATTAAAGTTTAATTTTCCTAACTTCATTTAGAACTGACTAAACAAAAATGTAATCGCCATCTAACTTAAACTTAATTTCTCTAACTTAATTTACATTACTGAGTTTCCTCAATTTAATCACTAATACATCAAAGTAAACCCAAATGTCTTATTAATTTTGAATTGACCTTACGAATATTAGTCAGCGAATTTAATCACAAATGTATTCAAAATTTAATCCCAATTTACAAAAACACTACGTAATTTATCAATTTAATCCCAATTTGACCGAACAAAACACAAAAATTCATGGCTTAGGTCACACAGAAACAGCTTAAACAGGTCAAATAAGATCAAATTTTCGGATGCATATATAATAATTTCGAAAGCGCCGATAGCACCTATTCACCACCCCGATCACGATAGAAGTGGTTTCGTGAAAATCCGACATTATTTCGACACCTTTTGGTCCGTCTTAAGTCACACAAAACCTCAAGGGTGACCCTAGAGGTCATTCTATCTCAATTCATCCAAATTCATCAAACCCTAATCCAAAATCATCAAATTGTGATGGGCAAAACTAATCTACCTAATCGAATTTTGGGCTAAACTAATTAACCTAATCAAAATTTAGACCTAAACACTATTAACTACCAAACTACCAATAAATAACAATAACAATCAAACACAAGAACTAGTTATAATGAAAAATATAAAGTTAAGTAAGAAAACATACCAAAATATAGAATAGAAGAATGAAAATAGAGGAGAGGATTGGAGATGGGGCTCGGCGAGTAAGGGAGGATGAATGTAGAGAGTGTTTTTTTTTAGAGAGTGAAGGGGGAGAGGGGGGTGAGCGGGTATAAGTCGCAATATCCGGCTGACGGGCGTCCACTATCGGACGCCAAATCCGGCTGGCTGGTGGACGCCAAATGGCGTCTGATAGTGGACGCCAATTAGGGAATATGGCGTCCGCCTTTGGACGCCCGTCCACCTGACTTTTGCCTCCCAAATTCAGTCGGACGCCAAATTTGGCGTCCGACTGGGGACGCCAATTTGTATTTTCAGACGCCATTTAGGCGTCCATATGCTAAGGACGCCCGTCAAGTGGACGCCAGGGACTGTTTTTCTTGTAGTGACATTATGTGGCTCCTTCCTAGCAAAAATCGTCCAGCCCATAAACCTCTGCCAAACCTTAATAACAGGATTATGAATATTGTTTGAACTCATATGCCCCGCGGTAGTGTACGGGGCATCAGCGATACATTCCCAAAAATCACCCACCCTAAAATTAGCATGCTCGGGTGGTGTACGGTCATCATAATCCTTAAGGTCAAAACAATTCCCAAACTGCTTCAGGCTCAGCGCAAAACTAGTATTCAGTAAACGGAACTCAACAGAAATATCACCAGACCGTCTATTCTTATGTACCTCAAATGAACTCAGAAATTCCAACGTAAGCTGGGTATACGTATTACGACGCATCGTAAAAAATGTACCCATACCAACACCCTTAAACAATAGTTCCAAAGCAGAATCTAAGCCTAAAGTTCGCATAGCATCACGATCAATAAAATGAGTTGGAACAATAGACCGCTTTCTCAAATTTTGAAACCGTACCTTTTGGTCAATAGTGGTAAAAATTACACCTGGAAAAACTGGATCAGACTCAATGTCGGGTTGAGCATGGTCGTTTCTGGTGCGCTTGTTCCGAGGAGGCATTGCAAATCAGCTGAAAGTAGCAGTTTATGGGGAAAGTTTGGGAAATTTGGAGGAGTGAGAGTGAAGTAGGGAGATCGTATGAAGCTGGGAAATGAGGAAATTGGGGTTTTGGGGGGATGAGAAAGAAGAGAGAGGCGAGGGAGGTATGAAAGAATGAAGCAAATGACGAGAAATTGGGGTTTGGGGGTCTGATGTACGCCCCAGCCGGTCTGGACCGGCGGCCGGCTGGCCGGCCTGACGACCCCTTATTATTTTTCGATTTTTTTTAATAGAAATACCCTCTCACAGCTCAGCCGGTAGGCACAGGCCCCCGGCTAGCCGGCCTGACGAACAATTTCCCATTGTTTTCGAGATTTTGCCCAACTTTTCGTCTCTTTTTCCTTGTGCCTCGGCCCCTGAAGTCAATAGGGGGCCTGGGTACAGGCTGAGACGCATAATTCACTCTTGTCGAACTCAAATTCGTCTCGTACCTCGGCCCCTAGAGTCGATAGGCCCCCTGTGCTTAGGCTGAGGAGACCTGCTATATTATCACAAGCACGGTGAATTTCTCCTCCTTTTTTTTTCTTATATCTTCAATTCAAGTCATTTCCGATGATTCTGCGCGTCTCCAAAAACATTAGTCCCTCCTCTCGTCCTCACTAAGACAACTAAAATGAAAACAAAAAGTAAAACGAGAATGAGGGAAATTACTTACATACTCGGGCTGCCTCCCGGTAGCGCTGGTTTAGAGTCCCGCACGACTTGATGAGTTTCAAGATTTAGTGGGATGAGGGAACGGGATGAAGTGTATAACTTCAATCGCTCCAATTTGAGCACCTTCATGATATAACTTCAATCGTTGACCATTCACCTCGAATCGTTCACTCGAATCATTCTTGACTTCAATCGAGCCAAATTTACCCACATGGGTGACAGAAAAAGGTCCGGACCAACGAGATTTCAACTTTCCGGGAAACAACCGGAGTCTAGAGTTAAACAATAATACCTTATCCCACACATCGAACTCATGGTGAAGGATATGCTTGTCATGCCACCGCTTGGTGCGCTCCTTATAAACTCGAGCACTATCATAGGCACCAAGACGGAATTCCTCCAACTCATTCAATTTCATGAGTCTCTTCTCCCCACGCAAATGTGGATCCAAGTTAAGCTCCTTGATTGCCCACCAAGCCTTGTACTCAAGCTCGACGGGTAAATGGCATGACTTGCCATAAACTAATCGGTAAGGGGAAGTACCAATAGGCGTTTTAAAGGCGGTACGATAAGCCCATAGTGTATCATCTAGCTTAGAGCTCCAATCCTTCCGAGCTTTTGACACGACCTTCTGGAGAATAGACTTGATTTCCCTATTAGACACCTCCACTTGCCCACTCGTTTGAGGATGGTAGGCAAGAC
Source organism: Agrostemma githago (assembly GCA_958450325.1). NCBI lineage: Eukaryota > Viridiplantae > Streptophyta > Magnoliopsida > Caryophyllales > Caryophyllaceae > Agrostemma > Agrostemma githago. The sequence continues at coordinate 36,896,822 of OY288262.1, forward strand.
CGGTACGGTGAGAGACACCATACTTAGCAAGTAAAGCATCAAGTCGCTTCTCATGAAAATGGCTTCCACCATCACTAATAATCGCTCTTGGAACACCAAAGCGGGGAAAAATAGTCTTTTTAGACAGAGATATTACCGTTCTAGCATCATTAGCAGGAGATGCTACCGCCTCCACCCACTTGGAGACATAATCAACCGCAACCAAAATATATCGGTTGCCCTTGGATGACGGGAACGGGCCTTGATAGTCTACACCCCAGACATCAAAAATTTCTACTTCAAGAATCCCATTTTGAGGCATCTCATGCCTCCTAGAAATATTACCGGTCCTTTGACATGCGTCGCAGGACATAATAAAAGCTTGGGCATCTCGGAATAAGGTTGGCCAATAAAAACACGACTGGAGGACCTTAGCCGTGGTTCGGCTCGGTCCATGATGGCCACCATATGGTGATGAATGACAACTCTCTAGAACTCCTTGAACTTCCCACTGAGGGACACATCGACGGAAAATACCATCGGCACACTCCTTAAATAAATAAGGGTCATCCCAGAAAAATTGCCGAACATCATGTAGAAATTTTTTCTTTTGTTGATAAGAGAGATCGGAGGGTAATACCTTGCCAACTAAATAATTGGCATAATCCGCATACCAAGGTCCTTCGCTTTCACCGGTAGTTAAGGCCATGAGATTATCATCGGGAAAAGAGTCATCTATGGGGATGACAACTCCTTCCTCCTCAACTCTAAGCCTCGATAAATGATCTGCAACAGTATTTTCCGCTCTTTTCTTATCCCGGATCGATAAATCAAACTCTTGGAGGAGGAGGATCCATCGAAATAATCGGGGCTTCGCTTCTTTCTTAGCAAGGAGGTACTTGAGAGCCGCATGATCGGTGAAAACAATGACTTCCGATCCAACCAAGTAAGTTCTGAACTTCTCCAAAGCATACACTATAGCTAGCAATTCCTTCTCGGTAGTTGCATAGTTAACTTGAGCATTATCAAGTGTTTTACTAGCATAGTATATAGCATGCAAGACTTTCTCCTTTCTTTGGCCCAAAACCATTCCCACAGCATAATCACTCGCGTCACACATTATCTCGAATGGCAAATTCCAATCCGGTGACTGAATAATCGGAGCAGAAATGAGGGCCTTCTCAATCCTGTTAAAAGCTTCAATACACTCATTAGTAAAAACGAAAGGGGCATCCTTTAGGAGCAATTGTGTAAGTGGCTTAGCAATTTTGGAAAAGTCCTTGATAAAGCGGCGATAAAATTCTGCGTGACCAAGGAAATTTCGCACTCCCTTCACATTAACCGGCAAGGGCAATTGCTCAATCACTTGCACTTTTGCTTTATCCACCTGAATGCCCTTTTCGGAGACCACATGACCCAAAACTACACCCTCAGTGAGCATAAAATGACACTTCTCCCAATTCAAGACCAAACTGACCTCGACACATCGGTTTAAAATGGTATCCAAGTTAGCTAAACAAGCTGAAAAACTCATACCATACACACTAAATTCGTCCATAAACACTTCCATAATGGACTCGATGTAGTCGGAAAAGATGCTCATCATGCATCTTTGAAAGGTGGCGGGTGCGTTACATAGCCCGAATGGCATCCTGCGATATGCGAAAGTGCCATAGGGACAAGTAAACGTGGTCTTTTCTTGGTCGGCGGGGTGTATTGGGATTTGGAAAAATCCCGAATATCCATCTAAATAGCAAAAATACTTGTGAGAAGCTAACCTCTCAAGCATTTGGTCAATAAATGGTAATGGGAAATGGTCTTTAAGGGTCGCGGTGTTCAACTTTCTATAGTCTATGCACATTCTCCATCCCGTCACAATTCGTGTAGGGATTAACTCATTCTTCTCATTCGGGACCACAGTAGTCCCTCCCTTCTTAGGTACAACTTGTACCGGACTCACCCACTTTGAATCGGGAACCGCATAAATAATTCCCGCATCCAACAATTTCATAACTTTCTTTTTAACAACCTCTTGCATATTCGGGTTCAACTTACGTTGATCTTGGACACAAGGACGATGACCTTCCTCAAGATTAATTCTATGCATACAAAAATCGGACAAATTCCCTTCAAGTCATCAAGACTATACCCCAAAGCTTTCCTATTTTTCTTCAAAACAACTAACAAATCAGAAAGTTGTTGCTCAGTTAAATCAGCACTTACTATCACGGGAAAGCTCTCGGTATCGTCTAAAAAGGCATATTTTAGGTGAGACGGAAGTGGCTTACGCTCCGGAACGGATATGTCAATAGCAAATGAGGTGTGTACGATGTTGGTTACATTGACGCCTTGCTCTTCCGTGAGCATCCTTCCTTCCAAAGCAGCTTCCAAAGCATCAACAACAGCAGAGTCAACGGAAGCATCACCTGCACACGCTTCCAAACATAACAAAGCCTCTAAGGGGTCCCGTATAAGGGACGCCTCCATAGAATCATGAACTAAAACATCCACAACATCAATCATGCAACAAGAATTCGTTACCATCGGGTTCTTAAGTGTACTATCTAAGCAGAAAACAATGGTGTCTCCACCCATTTCCAAGGTCAATTTACCGTTCTTGACATCAATCACCGCGCCGACGGTGTGCAAAAATGGCCTTCCCAAAATTATGGGAATTTGGGTGTCCTCGGCCATGTCAAGGACGATAAAATCAACCGGGATAAAAAAAATTCCAACTCTAACGGGCACGTCTTCTAAAACTCCCAAAAGGCATTTTATGGAACGATCCGCCATCTGCAAAGTTACACTAGTACACTTAAGAGGACTGATGCGCGCGGGATTGTCGTCTATCCAACGCGGTCAAACAATATTTGTAACCCCGGAATACTACTACTACGTAGTAGCGGTAAGTCAGGGATCGATCCACAGGGACGGCCGAGGGGTAGTCGGTCAAGTCAATGTCTAGGGGTAATTGAGTCGAGAAGGGGGGTTTGGTTGAGTCGAGCTAGATTTACTAAACGAGCTTATGTGACTAAGGTGGGAAACTATCGATGGGAAAGGCGTTAGGGAGAGTCGGGGAATCGGAAATAAAGACAAGATTCTAATAATGCAAGAATTATCAAAGATGTATAAGGGAGTGTAGACACCCGCATTTTGACCGCCAGGTGTCTATGGCAGTTTCCAAAAATCACCCGATGATGATCGGACGCTAACGTGTTTCTACGCGCTCGGATACGGGCTCAAATCCATTAATCGTTGGCTAACACACTTACGGAGTACAAACCTCACCAAACAGACCTCAAATCCAGGTCCAGTGGATCATTTCGAGTCAAACAAGACTAATTTGGGTCGAAACCGACACCGGGAATAAAACCGACTTTTAGCGACCAGATTAAAACCCGGTCAAAGCCGTTTCCGAGTAGCTCACCCACGGTCCGCCTCCAAACGGGCCATCAAATCAAGTCCGTCAAGGCACAAAACCCTAGACACCAAGGTGCCCTAGCTTTGCCTATATAAGCAACCCCATGCAACACAATTACACAACTTTCACAACCTCAAAAACCCTAGTATACCCTAGTAAACTCTAGGACATCTACACATCACAAAAAACCCTAGCAATCTACACCCTACACACATACATACTACGTCGTCTACAAACCCTAGAAAAACCCTAGGAAATCGACCTTAGCAAAACCCTAAACCTAGTTTTAGGAAATTCAACCCGAGCCACCACAACTTAGCTTCCATACACCTCGAAGACTCCCGTGCCATAACCACGTTTACGAGCCTTAATCCGAGACAGAAACATGTAGGTTGAGGGTGACAAACCTCCTTCTTCTTTCTTTTCGTTTCCTTTTTCCTTTTTTTCGTTCTTTTCGTTATTATTATTATTATTATTATTATTATTATTATTACCGTATTATTATTATTATTATTATTATTATTATTACGTATTATTATTATTATTATTATTACCGTATTATTATTATTATTATTATTACGTATTATTATTATTATTATTAATGTTACGGTTATTCTTATTATTTATTTTATCGTGCATTCATCTTTTTTTCAAGTAATTATTTCATAAGGGTCGAAACCCGTTAACACGGATCCGACATCACAATCCCTAGGGATTTATTTCGATGTCGGAAAAGTCGAGGGAATCAAGTTTTTTATTATTCAAGTAAAGCGTCGATTTTAGATTCGGTACCAACTCCATAATTGGATATCGAATCTAACAATCAAGTCATATGAATTAATTAACGTGATTTATTCATATCACGATAATTAATTCAAAGTGACTAAAATTAATCCATCTTTCTTATTTTTCACTCTAAATATCCTATATCGATTCAATAATCGAATATGGGATAGGATGAGTATTCAATTTTAGAATCGAGTATAAATTCAACAATATTTATATTCGGTTCAACAAATTCGCGATTTATAAAAAATCAAGTCGAACATAAATTGTGCAATATTTATGTCCGATTCGGTAAAACCGTCTAATTATCAAAAAACCAAAAGCAATTTCAAACGATTTCAAAATCAACACGATTTCTTAATCGCATAGAGGGCACTCGACCGAGTGCCTGATCCACTCGGTCGAGTGGCACCTCAAAACCGAGTCAGAACGCATGTCACGACCACCACTCGGTCGAGTCTCACAATGACTCGATCGAGTGGCCATGTACTCGACCGAGTTGGCCAATAACTCGGCCGAGTACGGTCCTAAACACGAAACAGAAACTTTTTTTTATGCTTACTCGATCGAGTCCATCGACCACTCGATCGAGTAGCCTTACAACGACTCAAAACGCGAGTCGTACATGTTTCTATTTTTCAAAACTCGATAGTATTTTACGACATTAGGTCAACATATGCATAATCAATAATATGTATGCTATCTTTTCAAACCGTGCATCCCCATATTTGCATCTTTTTCAATTCAATTCAATTTTGCACAAACCGTTATTATTCGTTATATCGCTATATCGTTACTAACGCGTTTTCTGTTTCTTTTGTCAATTTAATTATTATTCGTTTATTGTACTAAATGAACCCGCATGCTAAAATACAACTTGGACGTTAATTTTAGTTGCATTAAATTGACTTAGAAACCCTTTCAATTACATTCGCATGTTTAGGGAAAATAAATCTTTGCATATCATTTTCCCGTTTTACTAGCACGCGTATTAGAAAGTCATTCGAGTTCTTAGTAGAGGCCGCTAATGTGCGGGCGGGGTTGGGTGTCCTTTGTGGGCTTCCCAACACGTACCCTCACCCCTTACTCAGAACCTCGGTTTCCGGATGCCCGAAACCGTTGGCGCACGAGAGTCATTCAATATACGATTAACCGCTCAAGTCGGCATCTATATCGATATGCAAAGGGACGAGCCCAATAAACTCTGACATCGGAAATGGGCCGTATTTTGTATACGGCCCACTACGACATAGAGTGGGCTCGAACGGTTCCGAATAACCACAAAATTCGGTGGCGACTCCACATAGACCTAAATTTCAATTCGACCATTCTCATATGGAGATTCATTCGCCTACCCAAACCCGCGCGTGGTCGCGTCGGGATGGACCTATGTCATGTCCACAGGGAGGTTCCACCTTTCGGTTTCCCTACCAACCAAGTCTAAGCCCGCTTTCGCGACGAATAAACTATGGTCTCTAGACGGAATTACCCAAACCCCGAGTTTCCCCATATTGGTCCGGGTGAGTTAAGTCAACCTAGGTGATCAAGCTAAGTCAAACATAACACAACAATCCCATAAAGACAATATCACCCTCAAATGCAATAATCTCACAAAAGATGAAATCTTTATCTATTATTCCTCCTCCCCTAACCCCCTAACAAAGAGATCTACTCACTAATCATGGTGGTTAACAACAAAGCATTCATTAAGAAGAAAATAATTAAAGCATGCATAAAAACTACACTAACAAATATACTAATGAAGAAGAGGGAGAGGAGAGAATTTTACCAACAATGGAGAGATCTAAAGAGGAAGAAGAAGATTAATAATAATAAAGATTGAATCTTGAGAGAAATACACAAGAATTTGTCACTAATCCATGCATAAATCTTCAATCTTCAATAAGAGAAATAAGAATCTTCAAGAAATAAAGCAAGGGTTTTGTCACATAAACCCTTGTAAAACCCTTGAATCTTCAATAATAAACCCAATTCTTCAATAAAGATTGTAACTTTACTATTAATAATGGAGTAATTGTATTAGTGTTTGATAGATCTACTAATTATTTTAGAGGATTTTCTAAGAGAGCTTTAACTACAAACTACTATCACTACTAGAGATTTTTCTATCCTACTCCTAAGAGGCACACTCAAGGCTCACTTTGGCTCAAAACCCTAGGAGGGATATATATAGAGTTGCTTAACGGGTTGCACAAACTTCAAGGCCCAAATCCGATTTCTCTTCATTTTGCTAGACCATCACCCTTTGCATCTTCATGGGGTGAAATTTCGCCCCGCAGCTCGACATAATAATCCCACCGGGTGAAATTTCACCCGGTGAGATTTTCTTCGTTTTTCGCGTTTTCGACCCGTCTTCACCATCGGGCGAAATTTCACCCGGTGGACGAAATTTCGCCCGGTCAAGTCGCCGTGAAAATCTTCGGGGATGAAAGGAAATGTCGTCGGGCGAAACTTCGCCCGGTGATGACTCACCGGGCGAAACTTCGCCCGGTGGTCCATTGACTCTTTTCCGGTCTTTTTCGTCGTTGATCAGTTGGATTACTTGAACTTTCAGTTGTGTGCTTTGCTCTTGGACCGTATCTCTCTCTTGCTCGTAGAAGCTCAAACACGTTTTCGGTCGAAAATCCTATCAAAATAGACGGAAAACTACCAAAAACACGTAAAATGCAAAAGAGAGACACTAAGTGAGAATTACGCAAAATATGGCGATAGTCGCACTCAAGTCTCACAAAACAGAGGTAAAATGGGTCTAAATGGGAGGAAAAACGGTCCAAATTTGGCACACAACAATTCCCCCACACTAAACCGTTGCTCGGGAGCAATGACCCAAAAAGAAACTAACTACTACTACTACTACTACTAAGCTAGACTATGCTAAGCCGATACGAGGCAATTAACGGGCCCGCTCCGTCCCTTCAACTCACATCGAGATACCTATGAGGTAAGGTACCTCCATGCAAGGCAAGTTGGGGCTTGCTCAAAATTGGGGTTGCGACTAACACACACACAAACACAAAATAAAGAAGACACACATAAGGAGATAGTCGCAACCAAAGAGAAAATAAATCACCAAATCCCTCATCGAAACGGCGGAGAAAGCACCGATTCGAGCTTAAGACAAGCGAGAACACTACCAAGCTAGTAACACAAATTGACATGGACAAGATCCTAATAGGATGACAATCAAACAATAAAAACATTGAAAATTTACCAAGGTCCTTCTAATTCCACTAAAGATGCCTACAACGGGACGATAGATGGAGTGGATAAGTGAGAACCATGGAGTTAGTAAGCACTGTAGGTAAGTGTTATGCCGTCTCCTAAGCTAAGCCTAGAGGGTCGTTCCAAACTCGAGAAAGCCAATTAGACCAAAATGGATGGATAAGTGTTTGCAAAATGGTAAGGATTGCCAAATTACCGCTATTTTCCTTCCTCGGGACTCGGTCCTCTAGTAGGCATTTCACGGCAATAAGACAATCAAGGGATTATTTGGGTTTGGGAACGATTTTCTTGAGATTTTGATTTTCTTTTTTGGTTTTTCTTTCCCCATTATTTCGATCAAGGGCTTTTTTTTTCACATTGATTTTTCAATGCCCTTTCTTCTTCATTTTTCCCTTTTTCTTTCTTTGAATAGCCCATTTTTGGCTAGATGTTTCATTTGAGGAACAAGGTAAAGCATATTTTTGCAAACTTATTTGTGGAAATGGGTGAATGGTAGAGAAATAGGCTAGTTGGGTGTGCACCCCCTTCGAACCCATAAAAGGATGGAAATTTCAGACTAAAGGTGGATTCTCAAGTAAGTTCACCTAAGAGAACGGGGAACGGTAACCAAGGCCTTATCACTCCATGGGTGGTCAAGGTGGTCAAATGCAAATCCCGATGTAGACTCCTAGTAGAAAAGATGGACTCATGGTAAAAATCCAATGCAAAAATTGGTTCAAAGTCATTCTACTAGAATTATGTCCAAAAATCAAAAAGGGTCACTAACAAGTGAGTAATAAACACTCGACCTAATCTCAAAATCGGGTTTTCGAAAACTTTACCTAGACAAACTATACACAAAAATAAAAAGAACACAAAAATGACAAAAACACAAGGAAACAAAAACAAAACGAAACGAAATCACAAGTAAAGCCAAGCACTCCATACTCCACTTAGTCAACACAATCCACAACCACCAATTCCAAAGTGTTCACCAAGTGAACCTCCAATAGCATATACGCCCAAACTCCATGCATAAGAGAAAGGGATAAACGAAGGTAGAAAATATTACCGCGCGGTCTTCATTTCATTTCCGCTACCTTACGTATCCTTGCTAAATGGTTGGCGGTGTACCTACAAGATGGAGAATGCAAGACAATACAAGTAACACAAAAACGAAAATAAAAGAAGAGAAAACTAAAAAGAGAACAAAAAAAATTTGAATTTTTTTTTGGATTTTTGGTTTTTAAAGGAAAAAAGAAAAAGAAAATGGATAAAAGGATAGTAGATCCCTCCCCCACACTAAAACTGTGCATTGTCCCCAATGCACGAATAGGAGAAGAATCGAAAAAGAAAAAGAGAAAAGAACGGAAAATCTTTTTGAATTTTTATGATTTTTCAAATGTTTTTTTGATTTTTGATGGTTTTTCAAATGTTTTTGGATTTTTGAAGATTTTTCAAATGTTTTTGGATTTTTTGAAAATTAAGGGAATAAAAAGAAAAAAAATGAAAAATGAAAAAGAAAGAGAAAAAATAAGAAAAATCGATAAGGGAAGAAAAAGGACGTAGGTGTAATCACATCACCTCGCCCGGATTCTGCACAAATCGGGAAAATTAAAAGAAAAAGAAAATTTTGGATTTTTCAAATGGTCTTGGTGCGATCAAGTCACCGAAGACCGGGAGCAATAATCAGGTCCTTCTTCTCTAGGGCACCTGCAATAAACCTCACGTGTGTAACGACCCAAGTAGGATCACGGAGGGGCTTACAATTCCTCAAATCAACAAAATAACTCATTATAAATCAACCAACAACATAATTTATCAAATGCCAAAAATTGGCGTTGCAAGGACTGACAAAGATTACGATAACTGAGACAAGAGAACAGACGACTGGCGACTGACAATGACAACTGACACCCCCACACTAACACTGACGACACTCGACCACTCACATAGGACCTGGGGGACGAGGTGGTGGTGGGTAGTAAGACCCGGGCGGAGGCATACCGAAAAATCGATCAAAATAACTTTGTTGCTGCTGCAACATCCTTTGGTTCTCCTCCGCCGCCAACCTCGCCGCTTGGGCATCCCTAGCGGCGTCCCTAGCCATCTCAAAACTGGTCCGGGCGTACTCAAAACCATCCCTAGAATACGCGTACGAGCCATGCGCAGTATCGCGCGCATCTCGGGCCAAATTGTAGGCATCTTGGGCCAGGTTTAGTGAGGTTGTCAAGTTCTCCCAAGTCTGACGTGTACGGTTATAGACTTCCCCCCATTGGTTATAAAAGTCCTCTGATCCAAAGAACGAGGAGTGTCGTGGAGGACTCATGTTAATGTCCTCCTGAAAACCAGGGGTAGACTGGGTGAACGTGGAGTGTCGGTGTGGTTCAAAGTCTGAGAAATTTGGGGTGAAAAATTGTGAGGTATGGGGTTCGGGTTGGCGGGAGGAAGAGGGTGCATGTGATGATGACGGTAAAGTCCTATAACCCTCATCCCGAGAGGTTCTAACCACTGGTTCCTCCTCCGACGCATCTACGACCTCTATATCATCGTCGCCAAAGTCTAAGGGTCCCTCGGGGTATTGAACTATACGAAACTTACCTCGGGTGTTATCCCGAACGTATTCCCCGGACCTCTTCGGCATGCCGAAGTTCTCTTCAATATCTAGCCTTACCCAATCGGGGTTAGGCATTGCAATGGCGCGTAGCTCAGTAATCTTATACAAAAACAAACTGTTATAATCCCCTTTCTGGGGCCACACAAGAAAAGGACAATAAACTTCATCTATGAAAATTCCCGCTCCATCAACCGGTCTTAAATCGCTAAAATCGACTTTCAAGGCTCTAGCTAACATCGTTACAACACCGCCGCAAGAAATTCTCTTGCGGCCGCCCTTCGCAATCTGAGCGAAATGAGTAGCTAAGGCCTCAGACATATCGATCGACGGGCCTCTCTCCGAAACTGCATCCTCTAAAAGCTGAACATCTGTAGCGCTACAGTTGTGATGCGTATCATAGCTCGACAAGAACGAGTTACCTATGATACGCGCCACATACCGGAGGATGGGGTTTCGGATAGAGAAAGAACGCATCTTTCCTCCCTTGAAAGGCCTTTGGCGGGCTATTTTAAACCAAAATCGATCTCGGCCGAATTTATCGTCCCGAGTCTGACCCGCCCTAGGCTTTCCAAGGACTGAAGAGGGTAAACCAAACAGTGCACCGAAGTCTCTCAAGTTGAGGACGTACGAAGTTTCTCGCAACTGAAAAGAGACAGTGGTATTATCATCACCACTTAGCTCGAAAGTTGCGAAAAACTCGCACGTCAACTTCTGAAAAGTTTCCTCCTGAGAGGCATAAAAATTGATAAGACCAAGACTTCGGCACATTGCTCGTACCTGCGGTTCTATGCCCATGCGCTCAAGTACATCTCGAGCCGCCCAACGAGTTGACTCGAGACGACAGACTCAAAATTTTTTACATTTATCAACATGAGCCTTTTTAGCAAAATATAGACCAGATAACGGTTCACGGAAATTACGACGGATTTTCGGGTAACATACCTCGAGCGGAACAGGTTGTTCGCTTGGTACGGCTCCTTGCGTATGAACAGGCATCGGGACAGATTCGTCCCGAGCCTCGGCCGGTTGCTCCTCGGACCTTGAGGATGATGTTGACCCCGAACTACAATTAAGCATTGATGAAATCCTTTTTCTTGCCATTTGTTTCACTCTCTTCATTCTTGATGCTTGAAATTTGATGATTATGTGTTGACGGTCTCGATTTGGGGTTTGTCGGAACTTGAACAATTTCTCAAAACAAACTCCAAGGAAGTGCTAGGTATGTGATGGGGATGAAGAATATATAATTTGATTGAATTTTAATAGAGGAATGAAGGGATTAGAGATGGTTTAAGGTGGAAGATTTGGGGTTTGTTTGGGTTTTTTGGGTTTGGTTGAGGAGAGAGATAAGAGGAGTGAATAATGAAGATGGGAAGGGTGGTTTTGGCTGGGTATAGGACGCGGGGTGAGGTTTCACCCGGTGAGTCACCATCGGGCGAAATTTCGCCCGACGGACTTCGGGTCGGTTTTTGTCGATTCCGCGCAACTTCACCACCGGGCGAAATTTCGCCCGGTCGGATTTCCGTCAAATTCCAAGTCGCAAAATATTTTTACCGCAGGGCAAAATTTTGCCCGGTGAGATTCCACTGGGTGAAGTTTTGCCCGACGGATTTTCCGTCAATTCCTTATGTTCGAGCAAGTTGCCATCGGGTGAAGTTTCACCCGACGGACCTCGGGCCACAATTCCACCGGGCAAAACGTTGCCCGACGAGATCCTTCACTCCGAATAAGCTTCTTGCTACGAAAATTTTTCTATGACTCGGTCCAAACATCCTTAGCTTCTTCAAAAATACAACTCATCTTCTCAATCCAATTTGTTTATAATCGTTTAAAGCGCGATTCCAAAAATTCCCGAGAAAAATATTCATGATTCCTGCAAGTACCAAAGAGAAAACAAACTCCCAAAAGGAAAAATCTAAAATCTATTGTCCAGAAAGAAAAGAAAAAGGAAAAGAATATACAAATATTTACAATGGTGGTTATTATGGACACCACCAAACCGAATTAAGTGTTTTGAGTTTAATCGGGGTTGCTTGAAATGCAACCCGGAGTACCATGCTCCTTGTCCTTGATAATAACGCCACCAACCATATGTTCTCTTCTTGGCCTTGGCAAACCCATGAGGCGAGCTACTTCCGGTAGCATACCCCACTCATTTAAAACTTCTTCTTCGGGGGCTTGTCCAAGTATAAGAAAAACACCATCGTCATCACTATCATTATAGTGGACATCTTCTTCGGATGGTTCCTCGATGGCATAGTCAAATGTCGGTGTATCGGAAGTTCGGTAATTATCTTGGCCTAGAAATTCGTCATCGGCTTGTATTTCCACCATATGGTCCCATAATTCCTTTGCGAAAGGGATATTCGGCAAGAAGTCGGGTAATACAAATTGAACGGTGCTATTACCAACATTAAAAGATAATTTTCCTTTTTTTACGTCGATAATCACCCCGCCGGTTGCTAGGAAAGGTCGCCCTAGTAAGATAGGATTTCGTTCTTCAATGGGCATGTCAAGGACCACGAAATCGGTAGGTATGTATAGGGGACCTACCTTAACCATAAGATTTCGTGCTAACCCAATTGGCGCTTTCGTAGTACCGTCGGCCATCTGAACGTTAACCGGAAAGTTTACCATCCTTGGAATATTGATTGTCTGAGCAATGATTAATGGCATAAGGCTAATATCCACCCCGAGGTCACATAATGCTCGATGTATCTCAACATCGTCGATCGAACATGGTATGCAGAAACTACCGGGGTCACCAAGCTTAGTAGGTATGGTAACTTTTGGAGTGACCCTAGGTTGTAGTGGAGTTTTCTTCCTTATGGTAGAATTCAAAATTATATCCCTTATATACTCGTTCGGAGTTGGCATGGAGGGACTAGTTTCTAAATTCTCTATCAAATCGGTGAAGGTTATATACTCCATAGCTTGACCATAGAATGAGATTGGTGGCTGTCATTCAAGGGGGGCACTTCAATCCTCGAGACTAGATTTGTGTCCTCTATTGGGATTTGCTCAATAACAAATGCAAGGTCTCCTACAAGGTACTTTGATGGATCTCTTCTCGGTTTTTCGGCTACATCCTTGACCACATTCTCATCGAATTCATTGATTGAGGGATGAGATGTAAGAGCTTGTGAGTCTAAGGTTTTCACCGGTTCCTTTTTGCTCATTACCTTAATGGCATTCACGGATGCTTGATTGAAAGAATCGATCGGCTCTTGAGGTGCTCGAGCTCGCGACATGGCTCGTGCCTCTAAAGCTTCAAGTCTAGCTCGGTTTGACGCATTCTCTCTCAACAGGAACTTGATAGTTTCTTGAATGTCATGAAAAGGTTGAGAATTACCTTGGAAGTTCCTTGGAGGGCCTTGATTAGGTGGTGGATAAGCTCCAAAAGGAGGACCTTGATTAAATGGAGGATGAGTTCCAAAGGGAGGACCATAGTTTGGTCTCGGTGGTCCTTGATGATGGGAATGGCCTTGATTGAATTGGTTTGTGTGAGGAGACCTTGGTTGATAATGAGGTTCATATGAATTAGGATAAACCCTTTGATTGGGGGCTCTTGGAAAAGGATGTGATCCTTGAGTCCGCGTGGAACGAAATCCGGTCCCCAAATTAGGATTGCTCGTTTGAGGCTTTTCATATGTCTCTTGAGTGTTTGCTTGATGAACGCTCTCCTTTTTCACACAAAGGTTGGAGTCGTGGTTGTATCCTCCACAATGATCACAAGGGATATCTACCCTATACGGCTTGGGAGGCGAGATAGATGTTCGCCTAGGCGGTGTAGTTCTTCTTAGTGGGGTGATTCTTCTTGGTGGAGAGACTTCTCTTGGTGGAGAGACTTCTCTTGGTGGAGACCTCGTTTCGGGTTGGAAGGTGTCCCTAATAACCATAGCTTCAAATCTCTCAAAAAGTTGAGCGAGTTGTACTTCAAGTGAGGTATCCATGTCATTCGATGATTCCGGGTCTCCACTAGATTCACCCTCTTGCAATTCCTTAGCATACACATCACTCTTGGCTATCTTGTCAAGAAGTTCATGGGATTCATTCTCGTTGAGTAGGAAGAAGTCGCCCTTTGCGGTCGCATTAAGAATGTCCCTAGCATCGGCGAATAAAGAATAGAAAAATGTCTGGAGCATAAGCCAATGAGGGATACCGTGATGCGGGCACTTCATTTGTAAAGTCTGGAATCGATCCCAAGCCTCGCTTATACTTTCATTTTCGCCTTGTCGGAAGGTTTGAATCTCCATTCGATATTGATTGGTCTTGGAAGGAGGATAGTATTTTTCTAGAAATGCGTTGGCCAATTGATTCCAAGTTTGGAAGGTATCATCGTTGTGGCTTTGTAGCCATCTCCTAGCATCATCAAGAAGGGTTTTGGGAAACAAAAGTCTATGGAATTGGCATGAAGTAAGTCCATTCAACTTCATTCCAATTAGCTTCTCTTTAAATGTCGCTATGTGTTCTAGAGCATCTTCTTGTGGAAGTCCATGATAAGTGTCTTGTTGGACTATGGCAATTGAAGAAGTCTTTAGCTCAAAGTTATCGGGCATGGTTCCATATGCGACGGGAGAAGAAGTTTGTTCATGGGTGGGTTGGGAGTGAGATCTTAAAGTAGGCATGTTTGTTTGTAGAGGTGATTTTTGAAGAGGGAGAAGAGAGAAAGAGAATTTTGTGAGAGTTTTGAGAGTGGTGGATGGGTGAAAAGTTGGTGTAAGATATGGATGAGGGTTCACTTTGGTTGATTTGGATTCCGAAATAATAATATCGTCTCGCTTGCACCAGTATGGAATAAGCAATGCCAAATATGCTTGTTCCTGAACACAACTCAATTCAAAGATGAGACTTCTAGCACCGAGCGGTACTAGGCTAAAAGGGGAAGAAAACAATTACTCAAATACAATGACAAAAACTCAACTAACTGATCACCGTCCCCGGCAACGGTGCCATTTTGATGCGCGCGGGATTGTCGTCTATCCAACACGGTCAAACAATATTTGTAACCCCGGAATACTACTCCTACGTAGTAGCGGTAAGTCAGGGATCGATCCACAGGGACAGTCGAGGGGTAGTCGGTCAAGTCAATGTCTAGGGGTAATTGAGTCGAGAAGGGGGGTTTGGTTGAGTCGAGCTAGATTTACTAAACGAGCTTATGTGACTAAGGTGGGAAACTATCGATGGGAAAGGCGTTAGGGAGAGTCGAGGAATCGGAAATAAAGACAAGATTCTAATAATGCAAGAATTATCACAAGATGTATAAGGGAGGTTACACCTTTCGGTTTCCCTACCAACCAAGTCTAAGCCCGCTTTCGCGACGAATAAACTACGGTCGCTAGACGGAATTACCCAAACCTCGAGTTTCCCCATATTGGTCCGGGTGAGTTAAGTCAACCTAGGTGATCAAGCTAAGTCAAACATAACACAACAATCCCATAAAGACAATATCACCCTCAAATGCAATAATCTCACAAAAGATGAAATCTTTATCTATTATTCCTCCTCCCCTAACCCCCTAACAAAGAGATCTACTCACTAATCATGGTGGTTAACAACAAAGCATTCATTAAGAAGAAAATAATTAAAGCATGCATAAAAACTACACTAACAAATATACTAATGGAGAAGAGGGAGACGAGAGAATTTTACCAACAATGGAGAGATCTAAAGAGGAAGAAGAAGATTAATAATAATAATAATAAAGATTGAATCTTGAGAGAAATACACAAGAATTTGTCACTAATCCATGCATAAATCTTCAATCTTCAATAAGAGAAATAAGAATCTTCAAGAAATAAAGCAAGGGTTTTGTCACATAAACCCTTGTAAAACCCTTGAATCTTCAATAATAAACCCAATTCTTCAATAAAGATTGTAACTTTACTATTAATAATGGAGTAATTGTATTAGTGTTTGATAGATCTTCTAATTATTTTAGAGGATTTTCCAAGAGAGCTTTAACTATACAAACTACTATCACTACTAGAGATTTTTCTATCCTACTCCTAAGAGGCACACTCAAGGCTCACTTTGGCTCAAAACCTTAGGAGGGATGTATATAGAGTTGCTTAACGGGTTGCACAAACTTCAAGGCCCAAATCCGATTTCTCTTCATTTTGCTAGACCATCACCCTTTGCATCTTCATGGGGTGAAATTTCGCCCCGCGGCTCGACATAATAATCCCACCGGGTGAAATTTCACCCGGTGAGATTTTCTTCGTTTTTTGCGTTTTCGACCCGTCTTCACCATCGGGCGAAATTTCACCCGGTGGGCGAAATTTCGCCCGGTCAAGTCGCCGTGAAAATCTTCGGGGATGAAAGGAAATGTCGTCGGGCGAAACTTCGCCCGGTGATGACTCACCGGGCGAAACTTCACCCGGTGGTCCATTGACTCTTTTCCGGTCTTTTTCGTCGTTGATCAGTTGGATTACTTGAACTTTCAGTTGTGTGCTTTGCTCTTGGACCGTATCTCTCTCTTGCTCGTAGAAGCTCAAACATGTTTTCGGTCGAAAATCCTATCAAAATAGACGGAAAACTACCAAAAACACGTAAAATGCAAAAGAGAGACACTAATGTGAGAATTACGCAAAATATGGCGATAGTCGCACTCAAGTCTCACAAAACAGAGGAAAAACGGGTCTAAATGGGAGGAAAAACGGTCCAAATTTGGCACACAACAAGGACCCATATTAAGTTTTTCACAAACGGAGTAAGGCATGACACTTACACTAGCACCTAAGTCACATAATGCCTTATCAATCGATAAGGTGCCAATAGTGCAAGGAATCGAAAAACTACCGGGGTCCTTTAGCTTTGGTGGGGCCTTGTTCTGTAAAAATGCACAACACTCTGCAGTAAGAGCGACGGTTTCTACCTCACCAATGCTTCTCTTCCGAGTCAAGATGTTCTTCATAAACTTGGTGTAAGACGGGACCTGCATAATGAGCTCGGTAAATGGGACCGTAACCTGCAAATTCTTCACAACCTCCATGAACTTGCCAAATTGGGTAGCCTCCTTCCGATTCTTCAATCGACCCGGGAATGGTACATGAATTGTTGGACTAGTCGGGGTGGGAACGGGAGTAGTGGGTGGTGGAACTTGATCTTCACTTGGAGTTTCCACAATAACGTCCTCATTGACATCTTCCACTAGAACCTCCTCCTTCTCGGCCGGTGTATCATCTTTAGGCATCGACGGGCCCTCATAGTGTGTGCCACTACGAAGAGTGATCGCATTAGCCGTATCATGTTGTTGATCACCTTGAGAAGGGAGTTTACCTTGTTGACGCGTTGCTTGTGACGCGGCAAGGTGTCCCACTTGGTTCTCCAAATTCTTGATGGCATTATCCTTAGCTTGATCATTCTTTTGCATTTGTGCCATCATAGAGTCCTGGGTCTTGGCCATCATCTGCATCATACTACGAAGCTCAGCCATTTCATTAGAACTCGAAGAAGAAGAATTACCTTGAGCTTGTGCTGAGGATTGGCCAAAATTCTGCTGACTAGTACCGAAATTCTGGTGAGAATTTCCGAAGTTCTGATTAGTATTGCCAAAATTTTGTTGAAATTGACCCGAGTGAGGTCGCTGCTGAAAATTTCCCTGATTTTGGAAATTCTTTTGATTACCGAAAATCTGTTGATTCTGCTGGTTCTGCTGGTTCTGAAAATTCCCTTGATTATGGAATTGCTGCTGGTTCTGAAAATTTCCTTGATTTTGGAAATTCTTCTGATTAAGGAGATGCTGCTTTGGTGGGGGTACATAAATTGGTGTAATAGGCGGGTTCAAGACATTAGTACTCCTGTAAGACAAAAGAGATGCATCATAGCCTGGTTGGTTCATATACGGATAACGTGGACGCATAGAATGGAACGCATTCACCTGTTCTATGGAGCCTAGGCAATCCTGAGCTTGATGGTCCGCGGCACCACAACGCATACATGCATACTCTTGCATGGCATGTACTTGATGCATGCCTCCTCCCCCTTGAGAATTCGACACTTCAAATGCATCAAATCTCTTAGCCAAAGCGGCTAATTGAACGGCCACGACATTAGAGGACCCACTTTCACCGGAATTTGATCGAGTATTACCACGTGGATTACCCCATCGGGAGTGGTGAGATGTCATCTCTTCTATTTTTTGCCAAGCCTTATCATCATCCACATTACATTGGAAACGCCCATTGCATGCCGAATCAAGTGTACTCCTGCAATCATCATACAACCCGTTATAAAATTGGTTACAAAGAAACCAAACCTAAAAACCATGGTGCGGGCATTCCTTCACAAGCTTCTTGAACCGCTCCCACGCTTCATGAATATTCCCGTTCTGAGTTTGACGAAAATTGGTGATTTGACTCCGGAGCATGTTCGTCTTTTGTGGAGGGTAATAGTGCTTGTAGAAGGCAAGAGCAAGAAAATTCCAATCGGTGATCCCCTCGGTGACTTTATCAAGATCGGTTATCCACTCCCTAGCGGAATCCCGTAATGAGAACATGAAGAGCATCTCCATGACTTCTTCTTGAGTTACCCCGGCCGGAAGCGGAATCGTGGAGCAATAATCAGTAAAAATCCTCATATGCTTGTGAGGATCCTCCTTAGGGTCACCACCAAATTGATTCTTCTCCACCAAGGTGATAAAGGCGGGTCGAATCTCAAATGTACCTTGAGTGGCAGTTGGTCGTTTAACCAACTTAGGAAGAGCAGTTTGCTCGGGCTCCGAATGACAAGAAAGCTTCGGCATTTTTGTAATAGGAAGAGGTGGTAAAATGATCTCGGACTGAGATTGATGTTCCTCTTCAAAGGACTGATTCTCAGCTACAAATTCAGTATGAATAGCTTCCAAAGTCGCAAGATCGGGAGCTGCGGAAATCTCTCTCCAAAACTGTCGTCGCCTACGAAAGGTTTTCTCGGGTTCAGGATCGAACGGAGTAAGCTCTGATGACCGGAAAGACCTGAGCATAAGCAAAACTACAAGTAGGGAGTGAGATCAATCTCAAGGAATTTTAATTCCTTGAGACGAAAGAGAGCAAAAAAGAAACAAGCAAAAAAACAAGAAAAACCGTTTCCCCGGCAACGACGCCAAATTTGATATGGGTTAAGTCGTCTCACCCAATCAAGATAAACCTAATGCTACTAACTAGAAGATAGCGGCAAGCAAGGTATCGAATCCACAGGGAAACAATCAATTTTCGTCTATTAGCTATGGCGATTCTAGAATGCTCTAAACGGTTGATTGATTGAGAATATATAAAAGACTCCTAAAAAAAACAATAATAAAAATCGAATCTAACAATGAGATGAAAACTAAGGTCACGGGTTCACGATAGATGTTCAACAATTATGCGACAATAATAATAAACACATAAACATGCTAGTCGGCTATAACACGTTCTCTCGAATCGTGTCAACCTAGGAAGGATCTAACGGGCTCTCGCAACTTATTAGACTCCCTACCAAATCGCGCGTGATCTAATCCTAATTCGGCTTTCGCACAAGAACTAGAATTTCCCAAACAGATTAAAATGTTGTGGCCTTTAACATATTAATCGACAAATAAAACACGCGAAGATGGTACCAGCATAATTATACATTTAGTATCGAGGTAGCATAATCGTATAATAATCCATCGATCCCCCTCGACCCTAGCAAGAAAATTAGCTACGCATGATGATCACGAAACAACAAATCGCATACATGTAATTCATAATAAAATTGAAGAAAATAAATCTAACGATAAACGAACGGAAATCTAACGAACTAA
Source organism: Agrostemma githago (assembly GCA_958450325.1). Lineage (NCBI taxonomy): Eukaryota > Viridiplantae > Streptophyta > Magnoliopsida > Caryophyllales > Caryophyllaceae > Agrostemma > Agrostemma githago. Next base: position 36,916,613 of record OY288262.1, read on the forward strand.
ACGGAACAACAAATTGCAAATAGAGATAATTACGACGAACTAAATAATTTGCGATAAAGATTGAAAATATAAAACTAAAAATTGCATAAACGAGATTACCGAAATCGAATCCGAGTGAAAACCGAGTGCTAGAATCTTAAGGGTCACGAGTTTTCTACAGTAAAAATAAGCTAAGTATGAAAAGTGATAGTTAGGAAATAATACAACTCCCTAATTATACAAAATAGGCGGAATTGAGCTGGGTGTGCGCCCCGGCCGGCTGGCAGGCCGCCTGCCACATGCAGGGGCCGACGCACACCTAAAATTGAAGCTAAAATTATCCTTGTGTCATGCCGGCCGGCCAGCAGGCCGCCTGCCACATGCAGGCTGGCGCGCACATCACTAATAAAACAAGTATTGGGCCGCTTTCCTTGGCCCAACGAATCGACACTTCTCATTTCTTCTTCGCCTAGACGTCCTAAAGCACGAGTTTTGTCTCGGGATCGTTCTTCTAACCAGATATAAGTGTAAATGCACATAAAGACCTGAAATCGTGTATAATCTACAAAAACACTCACTCAAAGCAAAATGTTAGAAGAAACGGCTCTAAAGAGCGCGTTCCGACCATAAAAGACAACGGAATCGAGGGAATAAAGCTATATAAATACGACACATCAATAACACATTTTCATAAAATCCCGATGACGGTCTCATAATCGTATAGTATACGATTATGGCACCGTAAACCGAGTTGAATTTCAATAATGCAATATTTTTATTTAACTCGGTCAACCATCGACTTTAAACAAATAAAACGAAACGAGCCATGCCTCGTACAGGGGGCACTCGACCGAGTGCCATGGGCCACTCGATCGAGTAGCACCCCAAAAATCGAGCAGTAGCTACCTTAAAGGCACACTCGACCGAGTCCGTGCCATGACTTGATCGAGTGGGCCCTGTAGCCTGGAAAACCGAGCGCTTTGATCATCATTTGAGCCTCGTCATTTTTTTACGACTTTTAGTCGACACATGTAAAGTCAATCACGTGATCTCCTTTTTCAAAACTCATGCATATCACTTCACATAAACGACTTTGATCGACGGTCTCGCACTATTAATCTCGTGTCGACGACTCTTTAGTCGTATCCGACACATGATTAATTTAGACTCTATTCCTCGATGTGATAAGTCGGGACAAGGCATCGGGATTCGGGATCGGGCTAGCACCACGCCTAGGTTCTATATCTCCGTCCTTCGCTTAATATGCAATATAATGCGTAATTAATCGAAGTTCGTCCATTTGCAAAACTTACGGTCTAGTTTATATTTATTATATACGGGTCCGTTTCTAATTAACATTTGCTGCTTACAATTCAATTATTCTATTTTATTGCTCGTTGTATTGTGAATTCCCGATTGTATTCCGCCCGTGTAATTTGTAATTTATTTACGAGTTTTCTATTTTCGATGTTTGCCATTTATTTATTTAAATGAACATCGCATGCTAAATCACTTGAACATGAATCAAGATGCATTAAAATGACGTAGTTAACAAATAATTCGCATGCTTAGCCGAAAACGTTGTTTGCATATCATTTAGTCATTTTACTAGCGCGCGTACACGAACACGAACGATGTCTTAGTAGAGGCCGCTATGTGCGGGCGGGGTTGGGTGTCCTTAGTGGGCTTCCCAACACGTACTCTCACCCCTTACTCAGAACCTCGGTTTCCGGATGCCCGAAACCGTTGGCGCACGAGAGTCATTCTATACACGATAACCGGTGCAGATGGTATCGGTATTGCAATGCAAAGGGACGAGCCCCATAAGCTCTGACATCGAAATGGGCCGTACTTTGTGTACGGTCCATGACGACATAGAGTGGGCTCGAATGGTTCCGAATTACCATAAATTCGGTGGCGACTCCAACTTTGACTTAAATTTCGAACCCGAGAACAATCTTACCACGAGATTCATTCGCCTACCCAAACCCACGCGTGGCCGCGTCGGGGTGGACTTACGTCATGTCCACAACTAGTTTGTACCTTTCATGTACTCTAGTACCTTGCACTGAGTTCTCCTTCCATTCGCATTTAAATACCACAGCTCTATACCCACGATCATTTCCAACATAGCACAACTCGAAGATGTTCTCCAATAGACCGTAGTAATGATCACCCTCAAGTGATGACACACTCACACCGAAATTACATCTACTCCTACTGCTACCATGGGCAAATGTATGGAAATTGAAACCATTAACCGAATACCGGTTCCAAGTACTAACCTTCCACAAAGGACCTAATGCTAGACTCCTAACCAAATCATCCTGAATATTCTATGAAATTACATGTTGCTTAAGCCAACTGGGAAACTGTTCCTCATGCTTATTCCAAACATCATTAGCATTTAAATGTGGATTAGCAGCTACAAATTCAGTTACAAATTGCTTCTCGTACGGCTCCAAAACTTCGCAGTTTGATAACTAATACAGGTGAGCACGATTGTACTCTTTCTCATCTAATGTCCTCCACCCGCCAGCTGATGATGATCCCTCACCTACCTTACTCTGAAAAAAGTCTGGTATGTTGAGGTCGGGTGTTTCTAGGTTTAGATTTTTGGCTTTGGTGTTCACTTCTTTCTCGAAATACAGAGAACATAAGTTGGCTATCTCCTCTGTTAAATAAGCATTACATATGGAGCCCTCGACCCTCGCCTTGTTGCCAATTTTTTTCTTTAAATGGTTGAGAAATCTATGACAGTCATCAAGCCATTAAGTTATTAACAAATTATAGTGTCTTACGTTAGTGGGTAAGTAAATAGTTGAAAGTTCTCACCTCTCGAACGGGTACATCCATCTAAATTATACCGGTCCTCCCACTTTAGCTTCGTAGGGCAAGTGGACCGGTAGATGCTCTATTGAGTTAAAGAAGGAGGGTGGGAAGATCATCTCTAGTTTGCAAAGTATCTGAGGAAGTTGATCCTCCAAACGAGTCATGTCGTCATTTGTAACTGTCGACAAACACAAATCTCGAAAAAACAGAGATATCTCAGTGATAGGATTCCAAACACCTTCCGGCAGCAGGTGCTTCAACACCACAGGTAGTAACCACTCCATGAACACGTGGCAGTCGTGACTCTTCAAGCCTTGGAGCTTCAGGTTCTTAATGTCCACACACCGACTAAAATCGGATGCATACCCATCAGGGAACTTCAGTTTCCCTACCCACTCTAACACGACCTTTCTCTGAGCCTTATCAAGGCTAAACAAGGCCCTAGGCTTGGACCCATCCCGCTTGATATGCAATTTCGGACGGTCACAATTTTTTTTCAAATATTTTCGGGATCCTACGGTGTCACATGTCTTACCCTCTACATCCATGACGGTGTAAATCAGTTGCTCAAAGAAATTCTTCTCAATATGCATCACGTCCAGATTATATTGGAGTAATAAAGTACTCCAATATGGAAGGTCGAAGAAGATGCTTCTTTTAAACCAACCATTTTTTAATTTCTTCAGATCTTTGAAATCTTGATCGGTCCCGTCAACAGTAGGTGGGAACTCTGAAATCACCTCCCAAATCTCATCTCTTTGGAGACGAATCGGTGCCTCATCTAGCACCACCTCACCCTTCTTGAAATCTCTCATATTCTTCCTGTACATGTGACCCTCAGGTAGAAACTGTCTATGACAGTCAAACTAACTAATTTTGCTTGAATTACGTAGGTAGAATTCTTTACTTTCACTCATGCAACAAGGACACACTTTTTGGTCCGCCGTAGACCAACCACTCAACATACCATACGCAGGGAAATCGTTTATAGTCCACAAAAGCGATGCTCTAAGTTGGAAATTTTGTTTCAACGACACATCATATGTCTCCACCCCTACTTCCCACAAGTGTTTCAATTCCTCTATCACTGGTTGTAAGTAAACATCCAAGTGGTTTTTTGGATTTTTTTGGGTCGGGAACAATGAGAGAAAGGAAAATGAACGGTGGTTTCAGACAAAGCCATGGGGGTAAGTTGTACGGTGTGACCATGACAGGCCAGCATGAGTATGACTTACCGAGCTGACCGAAAGGGGCGAACCCATCGGTACACAACCCAAGTCTCACGTTACGGAGTTCCTCAGCAAATTTAGGGTAAATCCTATCAAAGCGTTTCCACTCCTCCCCGTCACTAGGATGACACATCTTCCCCTCTACACGAGTTTCTTCTTTATGCCACCTCATTTGTTCGGCAATGGTTCTGGTTGCATATAATTTTTGAAGTCTAGGGGCGATGGGAAAGTAGGTAAGTCGACTAAGTGGTATAGGTTTTTTATGCCTCGTAACACTCTTTCCCTTCCTACCCCTCAAAACAATATTCCCATCTACAGTTTTGTATCTACCCTTCCCACATATCTTACATTCCTCAAGCACGGCATCGTCCTTCCAAAAAAGCATACATCCATCGGGACAAGCATCAATCTTTTGATGCAGAAGTTCAAGACCTTTAACTATTTTTTTGGTATTGTAGAATGTTTTGGTCATAATGTTGTCTTTTGGGATGAGTTTCTCAATTAATGCAGCGACACCGTCTACGCTCCCAAAAGGTAGGTTATACTCACATTTAAGGGTCACTACCATAGACGCGACTTCTAACAATGTCACATCACACCCTCCATATAATGGCTTCTCCGCAGCCTCTAACATATCAAAAAAAGCTTTCGCTCGTGGGTTTGGCTCTTGTGGGGTTGGTTGGTCATCGTCGTTAGTGTACATGCTCTCATCATTAAACAAATTGCACTCAACTACATCAACAATCATTCCTCTCACCCCGCCCTCATTCTGATCAACCTCAGATTCCTCAACAGCAAACGTCTCACCATGACAAATCCAATAATAATAATTTGGGCTAAACCCATTTGAGATAATATGTTCCTTAATCAAAATACTATCCAAGAATTTGAGGTTCTTACATTTCACACAAGGACACCTAAATCTACCCTCTGACGCGTATTCGGATGGGTTTTAGCGAACTCAAGAAAACTATTAACACTCTCTAAAAATTCCTTTGTGGGACATCGTCTCTTATCCAATCTTTCCCCATACATCCATTTTCGTTCCTGTCTCTTCATTTTTTTATCTCAAAAAATTAAGACAATAACCACATACAAATTATTTCCTCTAAAGTAATTTACTAATATATATACACTACTCACATATTCTGTAAAATTCTCAATTCACCTAAACATAATACTATTCGCACTCAATCCGTCCATAATTACATCACTAAATCGGCATAATTGTATTTCATTTCCAATTTCCTAACACATCAAAACAACCCAATTCATTCAACTACTTTACCACAAAGTCTAATTTTATACTAACAATCTACCTATTTCAAATCAGGGAACCTACTTGCAATTAACATGCTTACTACACTAAATATTCCAACACTAACAACAACACTCACTATAAAAACATCTAACTCAATAACTAATCTATTTATATCAATAAATAAAAAAATTAACAAATAATTTAAATTAAGTATAGATAAAAAAACATACCGTAACTAAGAAAAAATGGAGGAAAGAAGAAGGAATGATAAGGAAGGATGAAGAGGGAGACGGGTTAGAGAGAAGGGAGAGAAGGCGTAGAGAGAGAGAGAGAGAGAGAGTGAAATGGGGTTTGTGAGAGGGGGAGGGGGGCTGCTCGCGACTTTAAAAAAATTCAGCCTCCGTAGAAATCGGTCGCGCGGCTTTTTTATTCGATCGCTACGTAGCGACTGATATAAGTCGCGCGTATTAATTTTAGCGACCGATATCGATCGCTACGGGGAGTCAATTTTTTTAATTTCGTCGCTTCGTCCAGCGACTTACATCGATCGCGCGTATTATTTTTCCGTCGCTAAGTGAGCAACTGAAAGTTTCAGTCGCGCATGTGTGGTACCTATGGGAAGTATTTCTTGTAGTGTAATTTAGTTGTATAGTCACAGAGATTATGTTGTATAGTCAGACAGTTGAAGTTGTATAGTCATACTCGTTATGTTGTAGGATCACAGTCATTATGTTGTAGGATCCCACCGTTTATGTTGTATAGTCACACAGTTAAAGTTGTATAGTCACACTCATTATATTGTACAATCATGCAGTTGTACAGTCATTGTAGTCACATACTCAGTTGTGTTGTGTGATTTAGATTGATTGTGTGTTTTGTCGCAGTGAAATGGCTGGTAAAAGGGGCGGTGGGAAGAAGAAGGTCGTGGAAGATACAGTGGCCAACCACGTAATTGGAAAATGTATTATTGCGCACGTACCGGAGACTATCTTTAAGCTTTTGAGTGTTTATATGGGATAAAATATTTGCTTTAGGATGAACGTACTATATGTAAAGGATGTTGGGTGGGTTAGAATGTTTTTATGTTTGACGTCCTTTAGGTAAAGGATGGACTTTTTCTAATGTAAATATATTTCCATCGCTATTTTCTGGTTTCATAATTAATCACGCGAGGTCTATAGCAAAATCATTTATCCTTTCACCTTTAAAACCACGCAGCTGTGCACCAATTGGTTTGTAGCCAAAAGTGGTCGTATTTGTATAGTCACATTCGCCTTGTTGTATAGTCACACTCGCTATGTTGTATAGTCACACTCGGTTTTGGTTTTTCATTTTGTATAGTCACACTCGTCATGCAGTAGAATCACACTCATTAATTAAGTTGTAGAATCACACTCATTTTGTGTGTAATGTCAAACGTCAACATAATGAGTGTGACTATACAGCATAATGAGTGCGACTATATAACTGAAAGTGTATGTGTGACCTTGCAATTCTGCAAGAACTTTACGCACAAAATGAGTTGTTCTTTTTTTTAATTAAAATTTTAAATGCGTCTTACAAACATGAAATCAACTATAAAAGAAATCAACATGAATGGAGGTTGAATATTTAATGAATGTTTAAATACTTTTGTATGTGATTAATACTTTCGTTTTTTTAGAATGTCGTTACTGAGGAAAGTCACAGTCGTCCATTCATCCATATTCAACTTTTTTTTTGATAATGAAGATGAATAATTTTATAAATACAAAAAAGTATGAAATATAAACCAAGCATGAATATGAAGATGATTAAATGAATGATACCTTAATTCCAAGGTATTCTACAACTGCGTGATTCTACAACATAGCAAGTGTGACTATACAGCATAATGAATGTGACTATACAACTGAATATGTGACTACAATGGGTGTACAGTTGCGTGATTCTACAACATAATGAGTGTGACTATAAAACATAATGAGTGTGACTACAACTGAAAGTGTGTGACTTTGCAATTCTGCAAAAACATTACGCATGATGAAGATGATGATAGGATGAAGATGAAGATCTTCATCAAACTTCCGTCATTCATCTAGCTTGAAGATGAAGATGTTCTTATTTTTTGTTGGATAAATGAAACTTGAAGATAAGGAAACTTTTTTTTTGTTGAATGAATGAATTTTGAAGATGCGGATTTTTTTTTGTTGAATGTTGAAGATGATGATGCTTTTTTTTTTTGATAGATGAAGATGAAGATGAGAGAGATAAGAGAGCATCAAGTGGTAAGGGGTGAGAGTAGTTGTAAGAGGTGAGAGTTTGATTGAGGGGAGGGTGGTCTGCGTTGCTTGCCAAAGATGTGGCAATATAAATTAAGAGAATTTCCTATATTTTAAGAACAAAATTAACACATGCAAAATATGTTATAGGTCTGAAGTGGTAGTAAAAGAATCAGTCATAACAATAGAAACTATGGGAGAAAAAAGAGGCCGAGATTTGAAAATCTTAACTAAAGACGCGAGAGAAAAACTAAGAAAGATTAAAACCATAATTCAAGATGATTATGTTCTCAAGTACAAGTTAAAAAAAACCATAATTCAAGATGATTATGTTCTCAAGTACAAGTTAAAAAAACGAATCATTAGTTATTATGCACTACGGAGTACATCTTATAGATAACCATAGTCTTATGATCTTATCCACTTTCTTATCTCATTTAAATATTTAAGAAAACATCTTTTAAATTCCTAGAGAAAACAAAAACACGATTTTACAAAAAAAAACCGTTACATTATTTAGTTTTATTAACACGATAAATCGTTGGAATGTAAAATTAGTAATGTTAATAAAAGTAATTAAAGAAGACAATGTTGTTTTTTCACGTTATAAAACGCCGACGATAAAATATTAACACTCGATTGGATCCATGGTGGTGCACTGGTGTACCTCCTAACAAAAAAGTATTTTTTTATTTGGCAAGTGATTATTACCTTATTTGGAGTAGTCAAGTATAGAAAGTTGGAAAGATACGAGGACAAAGTCTTTCTTGTGATTGATATATATGTCACAAATTGATGACGGATCAAATAATATCACTTTTAGAAAAGACAAGGTTTGTAAGTGACGCATAAGTTTATCTTTTCTATCCAAGTGAATATTACTTGAACCGTCATATATATTGATCCCGTCACGGCCTCACAATCAGGAATTTACGAGGAGGGCTGGGTTGTTTTGTTTGCCCAAGCAAGCATCAATTTCTTATCGTAGTATCCTTCATGACGTGGTTACACAAGAACCGAAGAACAAAACTGTAGTGTAGGAGTAGGACTCGATCTCTCCATCCATTTGGGGAACTGGAGCTGGAGCAGAAATCGAAGGAGGATACGGTATGTAGTGGAAAATGAAGGCAGAGAGATAAAAGAACCATGAAAATCAATCAATCAATCAAAAGAGGAAACGATACTAGTAGTACGTATGTAACAACTAAGACGGGGGGCAAGTAACGAGAAATCCTCCATGAATCATGATCATGATTCAACCATAATTACAAGTTAGAGACAGACAATAATCGGAGTGGGAGTAGGAGGGAAGAAAGAAAATGCGGTTGAGGAATTTAGGCAACATGTTAAGGTATCATCGCTGCTATTATTCTGTACATCTCACAAACAAGAACAACCGCCATCCCCATTTCTCACCAACACTAGCTCTTTTCTCCTCCTCCTCCTCGTCAACCCCCCAACCACAACCACAACCACAACCACAACCTCTTTCTGTTTCTCTGATTCAAGGTGCTTCACGGGGCATTGGCCTTCAATTTGTATGTCTTTTTCCCTTTTCCTTTTTGCATATTTCTTTCTGATTTTGAAATGGGTTAACTTTTATGTGGAACGGTATCTTCGGGAATTATCTGGGTATTTTTTTTTTATACAATTGGTGGCACATATATTTGTTAATTGATTTTTTTGGTTTATCGAAGAGGGCACTAATCGCATTCAATAGATGGGAGGAAATTCGAACCTGAAACCTACTGTTTAGCCCCTAGTCTTAGCCACTAGACTAAGACATCTTCGATATATTTGTTAATCACTGGACTAAGATATCTTCGATATAGGAGTATTTGTTAATTGATGGTCATAAAGACTATGAACTACTCCCTCCGATTTTTATTTATCTTCCATGTTTCCTTATTGGGCTGAAACACTCTATTTTCCTTATTTCTATTTTGGACCATCAACCTGTGGTCTAGAATTACCTTTACATTTCTCTCTCATCATTCTTTTCCCACACATTCTTACACTCTTATTTTTCACCCAAAAATCAAATCGGAAGAAGTATGTCCACAGGGGTGTAAATGAGGAATCATTTTGATTCTCGTTCGGAGTAGGGTATTTAATTACGATTTCACGCCATATTGAGGAAAGGAAATCAAATTTGAGTCTAGATATACTTACTACTCTGCCTCTCAGAGCCAACCAATGTGACCAAGTAACTACAAGATAAATACTTATTCTACTATCTCCGATTTTAAAAGATGGTTTCATAGAGTTTGCACATAAAATAAGATAGCGGAAAAGTGATTGAAAAGTGCAACGATAGAAACGCTATGTAGACATGAGTCATCCTGCTTAATAAATAGTTTTATTAATTGCCATTAATTAATAAAGGATAACTTAATGCCAAAATGTGTAAATAATAGAATTTGATAGGGACAATATTGTACTTAGTAAAGACATTTAAAATTTGCCAAAAAAGGAAATACCGGGGGGCAAATCTTTAAAAAACGGAGGGAGTACAAGCATTAAGACTAATAGAAATTGAAGCAAGTAGTGCCGTGATGGACACATTACTTAATGAGTGTATCGTTATTTTCTGGTTGCTAAACAGCGCGTTTCTGGTAGTGGAAGGTTTTGATTTATATGATTATATCAACTCTCTAGTATTTGTCCGAATGCTTGATTACTTGTTGTAGTATTTGTCTTCTAGTTACTTGGTGACGGAGCCATACTACTCGTAGTATACTAGTATATCTAGGCTCAAATTTGGTCTAGGCCTCATCTTTCTCATTTTGCTATAAATTTTGGCCAACGTTGATGCCTGGATAACCCAGTCGTTCGCTGGTAATGGTATCACTGCTGATAGTTCAAACCATGCAACGAATTCTGCTACCAAATAGCTTGAATTGTTGTTTGTTTGTTCAGATATTGTTAACATGAGTCTGGGTATAGTTTTGTTTGTTAAACAACAACCAACTAAGGTTGCCTATATCTGATTCCGCTTATCCCTCGCTCTTTAGGTATTGGTGTAGAGTTGTAGTTGTTGTTGATTATTGTTTGTTTTTGTAACGGTTTAACGTCTGACTAGGCTGTATGTACAATTCTGTAATGCTATGTACGGAGTACAATTTTAGTAGAATTTTTTTATTGTGTATGTTTTATAAACTTTTGACTAGTCAAATAATGTGAAGCCTCTATTACGATTCGTTGTGACTTTTAGATATATTCAGTTTGTAATTTACATCAATAACTGGTTTGGTGTTTTTCTTTACAGGTAAGCCAGCTTTTAGAAAAAGATCAGAGCGGGCATGTGGTTGCAACTTGTCGGAATCCTGATAATTCTACTGGACTTCATGATTTGAAAAACAAATACGCTGACCGGCTTAACATTCTGAACATGGATGTGACTGATGAAAGCACGATTGAGGTGATTCTCTTATGACACTTCTTGACTTAGCCTTCTATCTATCAGATACCCCCACACTGAACTTAACCTAAAACTCCGTATGTATGTGAGTGTTGTTATGCTGTTCACTGCCGGGCTCAAGCCTGGACAAAGAAGAAGGGTAGTGTTAGGTTGGTGGCAACCGGTGTAAATCTCAGTCGTATTGGATGGACATGAATCACTTGGATAATGATTCATGTTAGCCGACCCTAAATTTTTTTCAGACTAACGCTCTGATGATGATGATGTTGTTGTAGTAGTCGTGTCTATTGCCATGGCACGTTCAACACTTGCAGAGTTGCAGCCACAATGGCGCAACATAGATTTATAGGATTAATGAAGCCTGAAAACTTAATCTGATATGATTCTCACAGCATTTCCGTGTAAATGTGTAACGAAAAATACAATCATATTTCAGGCAGCAGCAAATTCTGTGAGAGAAAGATATGGTCATCTCAATCTTCTTGTGAATGCATCTGGAATTCTTTCTATACCTGGTGTGATTCAACCAGGTATGAACTTTGGTTGGTTAAAGTCAATTAGAAAATTATACAAACAATATGTTTATCTGCTTCACTTTAAATGCAGAAACGACATTGTCGAAAGTAAATAAGTCTGCAATGCTTCTTGCGTATGAGGTTAATGCTGTGGGTCCTATCCTAGTGATCAAGGTACAGTTTGCATACAACTGCGTCTACTGGTCACAAGTACTAAAGGCGTAATGCAGTATACATTGTGTAGAGCGAACCTCTTTAGGTGCCTAAGCTAAAACCATTAGGTAACTTTGTATAAATTACCTGTGATGTAGTCATGTAGCATCAGATTTCTAGAGTGCCAAATCAGGTTTTTAATGCTATACTATTGACTTATAAGTTATACCGTCATGGGAAATGTTGAACCGGATCAGGAAGGAAGAAAGAGCTGAGCATTTTCTCAATTCTAACTAATAGACTACAAATGTACTAGTTGGGCCTCAAACTATTACCTTAAGGTTTGGTTGAGTTGATTCATCTAACATGGTATTAGAGTCAGAGGTCACGAGTTCAAACCCTTGCTGCCCCCAATATCTCGGACTCTCAAGTGGAAATACTTTTTGTATAATTATTTGAGTATCATCAGACTTGGATCGAGTGTTATATAAATTTTTTTCTGAGTAAAGTGTTGTATATAAGTTCATGTGATGATTATAGTATTTGTATAATATTTTTTTGTGAATATGGTGGTACCGACTTCAACACCACCAAATGGCACAGATACATTTTCCTTTTCATTTTGATGATGCACAAATACACCGGTATATAATCATACTCGCCTAATAGACCAGAAAACGATTGACCGATTCTGGGTTTATTTTCCTTCTCCCTTTATTTTAGATATCTTTATGGCAAAATTTAGTGTCGGTCTACGTTTTTCGATGTCATTATGTTGGCTTATAGTTGGTGGTAATTGGTTAACAGCATATGTGGCCCCTTTTAAAGGCTGGAGGAGGTGTTGGAACTACAAGGGAAGCTGCAGTTGTGGCAAGTCTGAGCGCCAGGGTGGGATCTATTACTGATAATCAGCTAGGGGGTTGGCATTCATATCGTGCCTCAAAGACGGCATTGAATCAGTGTGAGTGCCTTTTTTGTTTACATTATTCTTCAAAACTAGCAAAGTTTCAATTGGTGCTTTAAACGGGTTCAATAGTACAGACGTGCAACTCCCCTCAAGTTCTGATTCTCTTGTTCAAAACTATTCACTCTTTCACTTGCCTTAATGTTTGGCTACTTGTCAGATTTACACTTCTATTCCCCACCCATCTTAAAAATTGAGCCTTATGTAAATTTAGTATTTACAATTAAATGAATATATAGAAGCAGTGCGTAGCTTGTCACCGCAGCAATCTCTTAGCGCCTGTGCTTATCTGCATATAGACATCCTCATAACTGATACTTGCATTACTCTGTCAACTTGTTACCCACACTTGAGAGAAAAACAGAGAAATGCCTATTGAGTAGGATTAATAGCTAACACATTATAAGTAAAACAGGGTGAAAGAGTCAAATGGAAAAATATAGCTAACCCTCCTTTAGACTGAAATAATGAAGACAGAAATATGGGTAGGATTTGACGTGTGCATGATCTGTTGAACTGCCATATTGGCCTGGAAGGCTGGACATTATCTTTGTTCATCTTGCATCATAACTGACACCACCCAGTCAAAATTGATAGTGGGAGATTTATGTAACGATAACTAACTGGGATTTAGCTCTTATACTAGTAGTTTCGTTCTTTGAGCTCCCTGACAGTAGAAGTGTTATGTTACTTCGAGACTTCATTTCAGGTGTGTGTCGCGTGTCACACTTAACATTGCAATCATTACACGGCGGTTAGATACTTCTCTTAAGGCAACGCAAGGATTTTTTTGTTTTCATATCCATTGTCCAGTATAACATATGCAATTGAATAGGACTTCTTGTAACTGAGCTGTAGCTTCTTGCATGTGCAGTGAATAAAACAGTTTCGGTGGAACTTGCACGGAAGAAGGATCCTGTCATTTGCATTCTATTGCACCCTGGCACAGTCGACACTGATTTATCTCGGCCTTTTCAGAAAAATGTGCCACCAGGCAAGCTTTTTACCAGAGAATTCTGTGTCAATAAACTTCTGAGCATCATTGATGGAGCCAAGATTCAGGATAATGGTAAATTTTTTGCATGGGATGGTCAGGAAATTCCTTGGTAACACGCACATCCGTCTTATGGCCTATGTCTTTCTGTGAAATGCTCAGTGAACTCATCATGGTTTTTCCGGTACATCTAGCTTTGTGACATAATAAGAGTAAGAAGCAGGAGCTCCGGGCATCCATTTTGGAAGATATTCCGTATCCAAAGCCTCACGGTCACGGATACGGACACCGGACACGGCATATAGGCTTTTCCATTTTTTTATGGCTGTCTTGTTAGATTTGAGTCCATGAAAACTAAACCACATTTTTTCTTAGTTTTCCATACCCAACAGTCAACCCTTAGCTTACATTTGAAATAATCCCCGAATTTTAGTTTGGACTGTCATTTATATTCTTTGAGCTAGAATTTCAATTTCTCATGATAATTTGATTGACAATCTTACCATAATTAACCCTATTAACATGTACCCAAGTGAGCACATATTAGAAAAATCGTTTTAGTTTTATTCGGCTAAAAATTTAATGAGAAATTGATGATCCGACCTAACCCGATGATGAGCTGACACTAGACCTATCAAACGGGTCGGTTGGGCCATACGGGTCGGGTTAGAATACGAGTCATGTGAAATACGGGCCACGGGTCAGAGTAAGGTCAAAAATAGTTTCGAACGCCTAATTTTTTTATCTCTTTTTAAGCCGAAATATTTTAATATTAATTTTTTTATTTATTTCAATAGTATTATTATTAGACCTGTGGAACGGGCTGGTCGGCCGGTCGGGTTTTAGGTTCGGGTAAAATACGGGTCAGGTGTATTTCGGAATTTGAAAATACGGGTTTTACGGTTTTCGGGTCAAATACGTCTTATTAACGCACTTTTAAAAAGTTAATTGTTTTTAGAAAAAATTACTCCATCCGTCCACTATTTATCGTCCTACTCCATTAAAATATTCCTCACATATATTCATGAAGTGGGGCGATAAATAGTGGACGGAGGGAGTACAAATTACCACCACGTATTTCTCGTATTTTACAAATTACCACCACGTACTTCTTTTACCACCTACACTTTAAGGTATAATTACAATCACCACCGTATTTTGATCCCGACTTCCATTTAATTTAAATCCCGAGGAATTAACTTATTAATTAGTGTTTTAACATCTAAAAATTAATTTAACCATCAACATTTTACCCAATCTCCCAAATCCCACCTCAAACTTTCCTTCAATTGCATCAAACTTCATCATCATCTCATGAATATTCCCAAATCCCACCTCAAACTTTCCTTCAATTGCATCAAACTTTATCATCATCATCTCATGAATATGAGTAACTGAGTATTCAATTACATCACCTCCGTCAATCCTAAATTCATTATTATTCATCAACATCAAATCTGTAAAACGGATGGCAAAAAAAAAAAATCTGTAAAACGTTAACCCACACCCAACCATCCTCCCTGGTAGTACCGAAGCGGCCGGCCCACCACAAGGAAATGAGGCTGGGTTTTAATGAAACGAGATTGGTACGGAGTGGGTTGCATTGTAGTAGTAGTGGGTGGCAGCGGTAAGAAACGAAGCTGAATGATACTATGACAATGCAGTTGTGTTGGGGCTCCATACTTGAACTACACTACCCAGATTCAAAAAGGAAAAAAAATGAACTATCTAGATGAAAAAAATAACAAATTGAATAGGAAAAGAGGGTAAAGATTGAGGTGTGATTTGGGAGAAAATTTGAACTACCAAGATAAAAAAAATAACAAATTGAATTGGAAAAGAGGGTAAGGATTAAGGTGCTGGGGAATTGGGTAAAATGTTTAGAGCTAATTAATTTGAGTAATTAGTTTATATGTTAACATTAATTAATAATTAAATTAATACTCGCCTACCTCTGTCACTAGTGAGATGAATACTCGTCTTGCTGCTCGTGTCGCCGATGAGGAGATCCGTCTCGCGCTCTTCCAAATGCACCCGATCAAAGCTCCGGAGGAAGATGGAATGAGCGCATTATTCTTCCAAAAATATTGGGATGTGGTTGGGCCTTCCGTTTGTGACTTCGTGCGTCGATGGTGGGATGTTTGTGACTTCGTGCGTCGATGGTGGGATGGAGAGATTGATTTAAGCATGGTGAATAAAACTTTGGTTGTATTAATCCCGAAATGTGCCTCGCCTCGGGTGATGTCGGAGTTTCGTCCTATTAGCTTATGCAATGTACTATATAAAGTGATTTTCAAAACTTTGGCCAATAGACTCAAACCTTTCCTCGACCACATCATTTCCGAAAATCAAAGTGCGTTCACCCCAGGTCGGTTGATTACGGATAATGCTCTTATTGCCTTTGAGACGTTCCATGCCATGAAAAGAGGAGGGGAGGGTAAAGAGGGGACGATTGCTCTTAAGCTGGATTTAAGTAAACCCTACGATAGAGTTGAATGGAGGTTCCTTGAGGCTGTTATGGCTCGGTTGGGTTTTTCTGAGAGCTGGATTAGGCGGGTGATGAGTTGCGTTACTTCGGTTACCCACACCTTCCGAGTCAACAGGACGGTGATGGGGTCCGTGACTCCGTCCCGGGGACTTCGTCAAGGGGACCCAATTTCACCATACCTTTTCCTTATGTGCGCTGATGTGTTCTCAAATCTACTTCGTCAGGCTGCCGCGGACCGGAGTATTCATGGGGCTAGAGTTTGTCGTGGGGCGCCTCGGATTTCTCATTTATTTTTCGCTGATGACTGTATACTTTTTGCTAGGGCTAACTTAAGGGAGTGCTCGACTTTGGCTAACGTTATTAGCGTTTTTGAAGGAGCCTCGGGGCAGAAGATTAACTATACTAAGTCCGAAATTGTTTTCAGCAAAAAAGTTACAGGAAATCGTCGAGATTTGATTAAGAATCTGTTTGCCGTGCGGGAAGTGGATAAATATGAGAAATATTTAGGCCTACCGACTATTATCGGAAAGTCTAAAAAGACAATTTTTGCAGGAATTAAAGAGCGTATTTGGAAGAAACTCCAAGGGTGGAATGAACGCCTCCTCTCTAAGACGGGGAAGGAAATTGTTATTAAAGCTCTAGCCCAAGCGATCCCGACCTACATGATGAGCTTGTTCTCGATTCCGGAAGGGAAAATCCAGGAGATTCATAGGATAATTGCAAAATTTTGGTGGGGTTCAACGGAGGCCAAACGGAAGATCCATTGGTGGTCTTGGGATAAGATGTGTCAGCCTAAGAGGGATGGTGGGATGGGGTTTAGGAATCTGGGATTGTTTAATCAGGCTTTACTTGCTAAACAAGCGTGGCGTTTCCTTACGAAACCCGAGTCCCTTGTCTGCCAGGTGTTTCGAGCGAGGTATTTTATGCATGGGTCTATTCTAATCGCAAACAGGGAGCACGACCCAAGCTTCGTTTGTCGAAGCATTTGGAACGCGAAGCTCGTTCTCCTGGATGGTATTCGATGGCGAGTTGGGAATGGGCTGTCTATTCGGGTTTGGGAGAGTGACTGGATTCCGAGACGGGGAGGTTTTCGGGCTCTTCACCCGAACCTCGAGGTTGACCCAGCGATGAAAGTGGCTGATCTTATTAACACGCACAATGCAAGTTGGAATATCCCTCTAGTGCAGGCCATCTTTAACCCGGATGACGCTAGGAGTATCTCTAGCATCCCACTTAGCCGACGCTTACTAGAGGATACTTTGTACTGGTGGCCGAGCAAAAATGGAGATTTCTTTGTCCGCTCGGCTTATTGGCTTAGCTCGCAAACTCCGAGTCCCAGTGGTCTGAATGTGGAGGACCCGACGATGGATAGGGTGTGGAAGGTGAACTGGGGTCTGCAGACGGTTCCTAAAATTGCACATTTCCTGTGGAGGGCATGCTCTAATACCCTTGGGGTGAGAACGAACCTCTTTAAACGCCGGTGCGTTTCAGATCCTTTGTGTGGGCTGTGTGATAGAGAAGCTGAGTCGACCTATCATGCTATGTTCGAATGCAACTCGGCAAAGCTGATTTGGGACTCGAGTGAATTTAAGGACATGATCTCCGCCGCGCCGTCTTCCTCTTTTACTAGACGCCTAATCTGGCTCCTGGCTGAAGTTCATGGTGAGGCTCAAGCCCGACTCCTTGCGATGCTCTGGGCAGTTTGGTACTTCTGAAATCTTTGTGTGTTTCAGCCCAACCCACCTCTGCCTAACGTGATTATCAGTGGGATGTTGTCCTTAGTGGAGGAATATTCTCGGCTCAGGGTGGAGCGAAAGATGATGTCGTCTGCCAGTCATTGTGCTAGCGCGGTGAAGTGGAGCAGGCCCGAGAGGGATGTGGTAAAAATCAACACTGATGCTACAATTTATGCCAATGGTGAAGTGGGGCTCGTCGTGGTTGGGAGAGACTAGCAGGGACGGGTAGTTGTGGTTGCAAGGAAAAGATGCCGAGCTGATTGGGATCTGGTTACTGCTGAGGCGAAAGTGTTGGATTGGGGCTTGGAGTGTGCTAGCTTCCTTCAGTTGGATAGAGTGGCCATGGAAAGTGATTCAAAAGTAGTTGTGGAAGCAGTTATGAGAGGTAGACAGAAGAGGGATTTGCTTGGTTTGTTGGCTGATGATGTTTTGTTTTTTTAGTTCTGAGTTTTCTCTTTGTACTTGGTTACACGTTAAACAGGAGGGCAATACGGTTGCGCATCACGCTGCCCGTCTTTGTCCGAGGAGTGGGGAGGAGTTGGTGTAGTTATCTTCGTTTCCGAATGCGATTCTTGCATTGGCGGACATTGATTTAATATAATATACCCCCACTTTCCAACAAAAAAATAATTAAATTTTCGGGATTTAAGTTAAATGGAAGTCGGGATTAAAATATGGTGGTGGTGGTAATTTGTAAAAAATGAAATACATGGTGGTAATTTGTAAAATACGGGAAATACGTGGTGGTAATTTGTAATTTTTCCTTGTTTTTACTCTTTTTTATCATAAATATAATTTTAATTTTAATTTTCTTAATCATCTAAGTATATAGGTATCTATCTTCTATACTACTCATATAATAAAACAGAAACCACCACAAAAGCTAACATTGTAATTTCCTTATTAATCTAATATTATAATATTATAATATAAATATAATAATAACCATTAATTTAATACGTTGTCATTCGTAATTTCCATATTGATGGAGTATTTCTGTTATATATATACACCTTAAAATGTCAAAGTCACGCATTTAAAATAATTTGATAGTATCTTCTTTATATTAAAGAAGGGACCAAACTCTATGATGTGGCAGCCTAATTAGCCTAGGTTTAGCCTAAACAATGCCCTTAATCACTACTTTATCCATTTTTGCGTTCACACTTGCAGTCAGAAAATATCTTCACTCTTGGAAAGGAAAAAAGACCCTTAAGCAATTGTGCACTCAAAGCACATTGAAGAAGAGGAAAAAAATTAAAGGTTTCACATTGAACAAGAATACATACAACTTCCCAGTAAATCGTAAATTGTCCCAGAGCGGATCTCCTGTCCCATTTTCGTGTCCCATTCCGTGTGCCACACCATACATTTGATGACACCTCGCCTATTGATTAAATTAAATATACAACAAATATCGTAACTAGTTGATGTGTCATCTGGTGTATGGTTCGGCACACAGAGTGAGACACAAAATGGGACGGGTGATCCGCACTGAAATTGTCCCATGTGCATTGAAAAACACAATGGAGTATTAAACAAACATATACTCCCTCCGATTTTTTTTTATCTTCCCCTTTGGTTTTGGGGAAGAAAATAAGGGTGTAGGAACTAGGAATGTGTGGTTCAAAATAAAAGAAGGAAGAGAAAGAAATGTGAGAGTGATTCTAGACCACATGTTGATGGTCCAAAATAGAAATAAGGAAGAAAGAGTGTTTCAGTCCAATAAGGAAATAGGGAAGATAATAAAAATCGGAGGGAGTATACATTTTCAAAATTGTATAGTTTTCTCGATTTTCTCCTTCTCCCACATATTAACATATGGTCTTCACCTCCATTGTCATATTTTTTCACCTCCATTGCCGTATTTCTTTTTTTCTGTTCTTATTTTTCTGCTAAATTTTTAAGATTCTTTCGCTAAATTTGATTTCTTTGTATTGCTAACAGGTGTCGTATCGAAATTCATTGAAATAAAAAGAAGAATGAGAATCGATGAATGACTACAAAACGAGGAAATATTTACTGGGGCTGTTAGGGAAGTGAAGGATGAACCGGGGTAAGTGCCCTTTGTTGGACTTTCGGGATTCAGGAGGCATCATTATGATCAAAATCTACAAGAAACACAAAACCGGAACACCCAAAAAGGAAAGGATAACTTGGATATCTATGTAGAATCGTGAACGAAATCACTTTCCTTCAAGAACAATCGACCCTATAGTGTCCCAGCTTACACGATTTCCTTGTGGGATAAGACTACAAGAATCACACTCTAATTCCGACACTTGAATTTTGAGCAATAACTTATGGAGAATAATTATTTTTTACAAAGAAGAAACTGTTATGAGAAGGAAGGTAATTGTTATTAGAAGTGTGTCTGATTACATGGGGGATAGCCTCTATATATAGGGCTAAGGTACACAAGGTATCTAAGTATTATGGTAGGGATATTGACCCAATATTCTTACCATATTTGTTCTATAACACTCCCCCTGATGACAGTGTGTCTTAGCGTTACTAAATTTTGATAGAGCTTTAGAGAATAAAACATAAAACTCAACAAGTGTTGGACGTGCTTGTGATGCCTCGTTAGAACCTTTGATAAAACCCTCCTTTAGTTGTGCAATACAAGCAGCATTGTCTTCATACAATATTGTTGGCAGATTTTTATTCGAATGGAGTCCACATGAATCTTGAATATGATGAATTACGGACCTTAACCACACACATTCACGACTTGCCTCATGTATTGCTAGTAACTCGGAGTTATTTGTAGAAGTAGCCGCAATCGTTTGTTTCACTGACCGCCATGATATAGTTGTATCCCCCATAGGTGAACAAATATCCAGTTTGAGATTTTCCTTTGTGTGGATCAGATTGGTAACCTGCGTCTCCATATCCAACTAATTTTGATTTGGATTCATAGGAGTAGTATAGACCTAAATCAGTGGTGCCACTAAGATACCGAAGTAAATGTTTGACTCCGTTCCAGTGTCTCTTAGTTGGGGCAGCACTGTATCTAGCTAATAAGTTTACTGAAAAAGCAATGTCTGGTCTAGTATAATTTGAGAGATACATGAAGGCACCAATTGCACTAAGATAAGGTACTTCTGTTCCTAGGAGCTCTTCCTCATCTTCTTTAGGACGAAATGGATCTTTATGCACATCGAGTGATCTCACAACCATTGGAGAACTTAATGGATGTGCTTTGTCCATATAGAAGCGTTTTAAGACCTTTTGTGTATAATTAGATTGGTGTGCACAAATATCCCATTTGAGACATTTTCAATTTGTAAACCCAAACAAAACTTAGTTTTACCAAGATCTTTCATTTCAAATTCCTTTTGTAAATAAGTAGCGGTTTCAGAAACTTCTTCAAACGTCCCAATAAGGTTTAAATCATCAACATATACTGCAATAATGGCAAATTCGGGAGAAGATTTCTTAATGAACACACATGGACAAATGGCATTATTAGTGTATCCTTCTTTTAACAGGTATTCACTAAGCCGATTATACCACATTCTTCCCGATTGCTTTAGCCCATATAAAGCTCTTTGGAGTTTAATTGAGTATATACTACGTTGTTTAGATACGTTTTTAGGTATATGAAGTCCCTCTGGGATTTTCATGTAAATGTTACTATCAAGTGATCCATACAAATAAGCTGTGACTACATCCATAAGATGCATATCTAGCTTTTCTGAAGCCGCCAGGCTATAAGAAATCGAAATGTGATGGCACCCATCACTGGAGAGTAAGTCTCTTGATAATCAGTTCCAGGTCTTTGTGAAAAACCTTGTGCAACGAGTCAAGCTTTATATCTCACAATTTCATTTTTTTCGTTGCGTTTTCTTACGAATACCCACTTGTATCCCCCGGCTTTAACATTACAGGGAGTTTCAACAATTGGATCGAAAACATTACGTTTTGTTAATGAGTCAAACTGTGTTTGGATAGCATCCTTCCACAGTTGCCAATCTTTTCTATTTTGACATTCCTCGACAGATTGTGGTTCAGGATCGTCGATATTTTCAATGGTATTTTGGGCAACTGCGAATGCAAATATATTATCAGGAATTTTTGTGGTCCTGTCCCATCTTTCTTTTGTACCAACATAGTTTATAGAGATCTCGTTGTTTTGTGGTCCATTCTCCTCATTATGTGCAACTAATTCTTTCGTATTTGATTGTTCAATCAAGTGTTCAGGTAATGTGTCTTTTTCTGGAATGACATTTGCCAACCTTTTTTTTTGGGGAATTGAATCCTTTGCACCTAGAGGTCTCCCACGCTTTAAGCGTGTTTTGGATTCATTTTTGTTATCATAATTTCCTTCGAGTATACACACTTTTGTTGGGGCATTTACAGTAGGAATATGTGATTTTTTTACCCTTCCCATATCGGTAAATGCATCAGGTAATCTATTTGCGATATTCTGCAAATGTATGATTCTTTGAACCTCAAGTTTGCATTACTTTGTACGGGGGTCAAAATGGGCTAATGTTGGTGTATTCCAGGAAATTTCACGACGTTCCTCAAGTTTAAACTTCTCTCCCCCTAATGTCGGGAATTTTGACTCGTCAAACTGACAATCATCAAATCGTGCTTTAAAAACATCACCCGTTAAAGGCTCTAAGTATTTAATGATAGATGGAGACTCATAACCGACATATATTCCAAGTTTACGTTGGGGACCCATTTTTGCTCTTTGAAGTGGAGCTATAGGAACATAGACCGCACATCCAAAAGTTCTAAGATGGGAGATATTTGGTTGATGTCCAAAAACTAGTTGAACCGGTGAGTATTGCTGATAACTCGTTGGCCGGATACGTACTAGTGCTGCGGCATGTAATATTGCATGACCCCATGTTGAAAATGGTAATTTGGACCTTAAGATCAATGGTCCAGCGATTAATTGTAACCGTTTAATAAATGATTCTGCTAAGTCATTTTGGGTATGCACGTGGGCAACCGGATGCTCGACGTCAATGCCAATTGACATGCAATATTCATCAAATATTTTAGATGTAAATTCACCAGCCTTATCCATATAGATAGTTTTGATAGGAAAATCTGGAAATTGAGCCCGTAATCTAATTGTTTGTGAGAGAAGTCTTGCGAACGCAACAGTACGAGTCAAAATATTATGGGAAGGAAATACTCAACAACAAGTTCAGCGGCAACGTGGTAGAAAATTACCGTGAAAGTGTTATTGAGCTACGTGCTGATAACGTGTTATGAGAAGGAATGTAATTGTTATTAGAAGTGTGTCTGATTACATGGGGGAGAGCCTCTATATATAAGGCTAAGGTACATAAGGCATCTAAGTATTATGGTAAGGGAATATTGACCCAATATTCTTACCATATTTGTTCTATAACAGAAACAAGAGATATTAAGATGGAGTCTCTAATAGCCAAATGATCAAGCCTCTCAAAACAATGCATAACCAACCGTAATGCATCCAACATGTGTCATGCACGTGTCATCAAAGTAAAAAACTATGACAAACCTAAGTGTACCAACGCGACACGTCAAAATAAGAAGCCAACCGTTTAAGAGATAAGATCAACGGAAACTTGAATACCCGTACGTAACGTAACACGTGCACACACCTTGGTTACACGGGGTTCCGAACCCCGAACGAGATTCCTACCCGGGTATAAACGAAAACGTACAAATACGTTCACTTGATCTTTTATACACTCCGTAAGCTCAATTCAGGCTTAGACAAACGTGCACTCCGCACTCCCGACTCGTCATATAGCTAAATCGAGTTTACCCTTCTTTATAACTAAACCCCGACTACACCAAATTAACCGGTGATTACCACTAACATTCCTCCCCCATTTGAGTGTAATCCTTGGTTTAGTAAAACCGAAACAACCAACTCATGTATCATGGCAAAATCACGAAGATTGAATTACCACTTAGTATAGTTACACATTCCAGATATTCGGTGTATCAGGGTGTGTCTAAGCATTGAACCCTTTTACCCATATTGAATACATGAAGATAATCATACACATAAGCTGAAAACTTCATAAGTAAAACCGACACTAATTAACAGGCCTTGTGTCCATATCCTTTCATGAGCGCATATAGGGAATCAACCCGAACTCCTTTGAAGCGGCAAACTTCATGCCTCACATAGGTGAATCTTTTATCGTGCACCCGCATTGACACTTTATCAAAGATTGATTAAGAAGATTTCACTTCACCCTATACATGCAGATAATAGCACATACTTTTGGGACAAATAATGATGTGCTCAAATTTAAGATAGTAGGTCTTCCACATTGAATTCTGCCTCTAACGTCGTATTAGAGGGGAATTGGGTATCCCACCACCAAAAATTTATTGGGTTTAAACATCCTAGTAACTGACTTTATACCAAGTCCCTAGTTGATCGTTAATCAAAGCGATCCACTAGAAAAATAATGAGATCTCTTAAAACAACCAAAGTTACTAAGTTTGTGATAGTAAAGATATCAGGTTAATTCTAACACCCGGTGCTGCAATCACTATTTCCACTTGACTATAAACTTAGCCAAAATAACATCACTATCATAAGCAAGAAAAAAACATCGGTCTAATACTTGAAATAAACTCGTAATTCTTTTTCTTAGCAACCTAGCCTATACACCGGCTATAGCAAGATAACACTATAAGCTCCGATTTCAAAATTTAATTTGTAACGCGAATTTGTTTCTTGGAAACCATAAATCAATGGTGTCTCCCCAAACATATAAACACTATCAATTGTAGAAACACCCATCTACAATCATAGCTCAATTTGTATATACAACACTCCCTCAAAACCGAAGGAGAACCAACACAAGACAGACCGATTTGATGGCTAAAACATTGCACACTTGATTAATTGCTTAGTCAAAGATGAGTATTAGTTTAACCATTATACACACTCAACTCTAACCGACTATGCAATCAAGCTCTAGAAAACTCGAGTTGTGAGACTCAACCAATAGAAAACAAACCAGAGAATAGTTGCATACTCCAACCCTGGATCCTAAAACCAAAGATCATATTTACCTCCCCCATGTCCTTCATAGAAAGACATGACGAACATACAACCGCCTTTTACAAGGCCTTATTCTTTGATCTATGCTAGATATCAACTTAGGACAAATGACTACTCCTTAACCAGACTTGTCAAAATTGTACTTTCCATGCTATTGATTTCCAAGTACATGGCTAACCATCATGACTCCATAAGCTCACCATGGTTATCACAAACCAATATTACCGAGATTATGAAACAAAATCAATCGCAAACCTTAAAACAAACATACGACATACACAAATGAAACAATAATGACTGACCAACATTATTAAATAAACAATCAAAAAACTATTGATTAAAGCAACATCCAAAATATTCCAATACGAGTTCCTCTCACGATTATATCCAAAGTGAGACTCGTTAACAACTGAATATTTATGCTTCCACAAGAGTAAGTTATCAAATTCTCTTAAATAAACCAGGCTACCTAAGGACTCAAAAATCATCTCTTTGTACGCCTAAACAATCAATACACCATTCTTTCAAGCTACATATGTGAACCATGTATTACCGCTCAAAATTCAGAAATTTACGTGTATCACATTCAAGAGAGTACCCATTACTTACTCATTCTCATGCATTCTAATCATCAATTATTATATTATACCATACAATAATGACACTTATACAAAACCAACAAACATAGTGTAAACACTACACACGCACGTTCAAATAGCTACAGCTAAAATATGAACATACCAATAAAATACCAATCATCAACATCTCGATGAAACTCACTTAAAACATAGCTATGAAACAAGCTAAGATCAAATAATCAAATACTACCATAATTAAAATCTACTCAGACGTCAACCATCATAAAAGAAATGTATGAATCACATATACAAACTTCGACGATATTATTCACGAAAAGCAAAGTTACTTTAAGTAATGATAACAACCTATCAAAATCATCAACCAATTGATCAACACAATTCATACGTCTACTAACATATTCTACATGATAAACATCATACGTATGATCAATCAATAACTTTCATAAATACTACTTGATACAAAACCATCTCATTAAACTTTCCCCACATAAACTCGTGGTGACCACCAATGAGACAAAAAACCTGTCATATACTATGTCACAAACGATGAGGGAAATACCAACTTTTTCCCTCCAAGGACCGTGTGTGTAACAAATCCCCATAAACCGAGACTTTACACCACAAGATCAATACACTATGTAGCGGACCTATACGAGTACCCATATTTTACCGCTCCAATCCGCATAAACATGTATCTATTATACCGTGGAGGATTATGAGAGATATTCGCTCCTACCCCATATATAGACAACAACCAATTTGTTACTTTATACAAACTTCAGACAATCGAATTGATTATCTCATAACCTTGTCATAAGGTATGATCAATCTTTTACATCCTCTTAATATTAAACCATATTAAGAATTCAATTCACCCCACAAAACATATCAATGTCTAAATAAACATCTTAAAACCAAAGACGTAAAATAAGCCAAGACATTACTACCCATATTTAAGATAAAACTTAACCTTCTTATAAATATCAATTTATAACCTTCATGATCATACAACATCATATAACATTGGTCAAAGACCAAAAGACATAAATATGGAAATTAAGACAAACATCCAAAGTATGAAAATAATAGTATAATTATACTATCATGGACAACATTATCCAAATCATCAAAATTTGTAGGCACAACAAGAATCTAAAGATTCAAGTATAAACTTTATATGGCTTATATAGCAAGAAATATCACTGCTCATAACTTCAAGTTAAAATAACATCAAACTTAATAATACTGCATGGGCAATACAAACATGAGACAATGTACTAAAGCCAAATAAGCAACAATACGATCAAATTTGATCAATTAATGATACCATCATACCAATTAATCATCGTGCATAAAGCGACTACAAGGCATTAATACTCGTATCGATTACCATGGAGAAAAACAAAAAACAGTTTTGCCAAAGAAAACAACTCCCCACACCAACCGCATGAAACAACAAAATCATGACATGAATAAACAATGCAATTGATCCCTGTGAAATAATTACTGTAATACCGTAAAACATAGCAACGAATCCAAATCTACAATAAGCATAATAACCACCATGCAACTTCAAAATGCATGCCCCCATTGCTTCATTACCATGGAAACAAAGACATATAAACACATGCACATGGATGATGCACAAACCAAAGCATCCACCAAAACAAAACGTACACTTTAAACTTATCTCTGAGGTGTCATTCCCGCCAACAACAATGGCGTAATTCCCCCAAAAGGCAAACCATTAAACGTAATCATGCATTACTCTTGTAATTGGCCGCAATTTCATTACGTCAATAGACGACCGTACCGCACATCTGATCACCGCGCTAATTCCATCTTGTCTCACCGTGTTTTCCACACCAATTTCGATCACTAACGAATTATTCTTGAAGATTGTTGGACTTTCGGGACTCGGGAGGCACCATCATGATCGAAATCTAAAAGAAACACAAAGCCGGAACACCCAAAAAGGAAAGGATAACTTGAATATCTATGTAGAATCGTGAATGGAATCACTTTTTTTCAAGAATAATCGACCCTATAGTGTCCCGGGTTACACGATTTCCTTGTGGGATAAGACTACAAGAATCACACTCTAATTCCGACACTTAGAATTTTGAGCAATAACTTATGGAGAATAATTGTTTTCTTTACAAAGAAAAACAAGAGATATTAAGATAGAGTCTCTTTTTTTTTTACCAGTAACTTGATGTGTTCCATCAAATAGCCAAATGATCAAGCCTCTCAAAACAATGCATAACCAACCGTAATGCATCCCACATGTGTCATGCACGTGTCACCAAAGTAAAAAACTATGATAAACCGAAAGTGTACCAACGCGACACGTCAAAATAAGAAGCCAACCGTTGAAGAGATAAGATCAACAGAAACTTGAATACCCGTACGTAACGTAACACGTACACACAACTTGGTTACACGGGGTTCTGAATCCCGAACGAGATTCCTACCCGGGTATAAACAAAAACGTACAAGTACGTTCACTTTCATTTATACACTCCGTAAGCTCAATTTAGGCTTAGACAAGCGTGCACTCCGCACTCCCGACTCGTCATATAGCTAAGTCGAGTTGACCCTTCTTTATAACTAAACCCCGACTACACCAAATTAACCGGTGATTACCTCAAATCACCAACACCCTTAAATCACCTCATTTACTACTATTGAATTACAGATAATGCTGTATGTTTTAAATTGCTACCTGTAACCTGTTTCATCGTTGCAGGTTGACACTGAATTCACAGAGGTCATTGCATTCAGGTAACTTATGTAACATACTGTCAGTCTATTCAGGCAACACTGAGCCCATGTGAAACCGTAAATTGTCCCGTATTCTGCTAAATTTTTAAGATTCTTCTGGATAAATTTGATTTCTTTGTATTCAGGTGCCATATCGAAATTCATTGAAATAAAAAGAGGAATGAGAATCAATGATTGATAACAGAATGAGCACGCACAAAAAATAACAAAATTAATAACGCACCAACAATAAACAACCCGGCCGCAGTAGCAATAACAACTAAGAGTGACTCACGAAACATAATAAACAAGAGCAAAAAACAAGCAACAACATTATGACGAACAAGTCACGCAACTAAGGAGACGGACCCACCTAAAACCGATTTTGGCGACCACGACGGCAGAGGAGGCAGAGTAGGTTAATGTCCTAGGATGATTTTATTTCGTTTTTCGTGCTGGTTGGGAAATCGATTTGGGTATTTAGGGTTTAGTGTTTCACTTACATTCTTGCTGTTAGCATAGGGTATTTAGGATCGATTTAGTGATGAAATTGGGTCTAATTATTGATTTTCGAATTGGGGGCCATGGGTTTGGATTGCTGCCATGGTGAGGAGGAAAATGATGGTCAAGATGTGAGTTGTTGATGGTGAGTAACCGATGGTGATCCTAATATCAAAAAAACATTTGTTTCAAATAATTAACTTACTTTCTTTAATATCGAGTATTAATTTTCTCTTAACTTAATAATGAAAGTATTTAATTATCTAAATAAGGAAACACGATAGGATAATATCGTGTGAATAATTTAGGAAACACGATAGGACAATATCGTGTGAATAATTTAGGAAGCACGATAGGACAATATTGTGTGAATGATTTAGGAAACACGATAGGCCAATATCGTGTCAATAATTTAGGAAATATGAAAATATTGTGTCCTTGATTTCCTAGTTTGAGTTAGATACGGTATTTTTATGATACTATAAATACAGGTCAATGTTTGTATTCATATTCATGAAAGAAAGTACGAAGTTTCAACAATACAAATTCCTTTATATTTTATCAGCAACTTTATCACTCATCTCGTGTAACTTTAAGCACTCTTTGTGTAACTTTAACACTGGAACTTATGAACTTATAAGAGTTGTTGACCTTATGTTTCTTTTGGCACCAAGGGTAAGGGATCCAATGAGGAAGTGACATGTGTAGCAAAACTCATGAGAATGGTCAAATTGCATATAAAAAATATTCCTAAAATAGAAAGGCAAACAATTCATTGAGACGCCCTAATATGGAATATTAAAACAATTCATTGGGACGGAGGGAATATAAGATAGGAGTATATTTTATTGAAATTGGACAATAAAAAAAATCGGGTAAATTTTATATGGCAAGGAGGGAAGAATTACATGACAAACAAACACACATGTCTTTAAAGAACGATTTTAGTCGACCATATATGAAGTATGTTCCAAGGCTCGAACATAAATTAAAATTATGTAATTTTAATGGTATATTTCATTTATTTTCATTTAATGTATTTTATTACTGTAGACACCCACATTTGGCCGCTAGGTGTCTATAGCAGTTTCCAAAAAACACTCGATGATGATCGAACGTAAACATGACTTAATACGCTCGATTTTCGGACTCGGAATCAATAGTATTTGGCACGAGCTTTTAGCGGAGTAAGAATCTCACTAAACCGACCTCAAATTCAGGCCCAGTGGGTCGTTTCCAGTCAAATAGGACTAATTTGGGTCAAAACCGAGACCAGGGACAAAACCGGCTTTTAGCGACCGGGTCAAACCCGGTCAAAGGCGTTTCTGAGACACGAATCAGCTGCACAAAGCCCCAAGAGTCCGACTCAAAGTCAAAAACCACAAAATATCAACTGCATGCAAAACCTCTTCTATTTAGGATATGATTTCTTTCCTAAAACCTATCCAAAAACCAGGTACCTTTCCTATCCAAAACCGGAATCCTATTCCATCCAAAACGGGTGTTTTCATCCCCTTCAAGCAAGTTTTTCCTATCCAAAGACGGAATCCTATTTCATCCAAGCCAAGTACCTTTCCAAGACAAAGCCGGAAACCTCTTCTATAAATACACCCCCTTGCACACACAATTACAACAACAATTACAATTCCCGACATCACAACAACAATACACAACCAAAATTTCAGCAATCCTAAGCAGATTATACACATCCAATCCCAAATTTTCCTCTAGAAATCCTTTAGGAAACCCGAGATCAAAACTCGTCAAAGACCCGAGAGCAAAACTCGTCAAATCCCTTCCCAATTATACCACCATAACTCTCCTATATACATCTTAATGCTCCCGCGCGTAGGCCGCTATTACGAGTCCGTTTTCGAGATAATTTAGCATGTAGGTTGAGGGTGTTACAAATCCCATTTTTTCTCTTTCTCTCTTCCTTTTTCTTGTTTTTTTCTCGTCTGTCGTAGTCCGTCATCGTGCGTCGTGATCGTCGTCATTTTTTTTATTTCTTTTTCCCGTTTCTAACATCATTATTAATATTACTACTATCGTAATTAGCAATAAAACATTATTCCTAGGATGCGATATCGACTCTATAGTCGAATAGCGGATCTGAAGAAATTAGTCAATAAATAAAACAAGTAATAAAAATCATCATTCTAAGGATGTGATACCGACTCCGTAGTCGAATATCAAATCTAACGGAATCAATAAAAAAAAAGTCGAAGCAGCCCTCCATGCGAGTCGCGCGGGGGTCATGCGAGTCGCGCGCCTGTGCGAGTCGCGCGAAGTTCATGCAAGTCGCGCGGTTGCCTGGAAATTGCGACACAAAAGGAATTATTTCGTCCTAGTTCAATTTTAAAACGACCTATAACATCTTGTCTACAATTCACTCTAAATATTAGATATTGATTTCATAAGCAAGTATCGAATATGAGGAGTATCGAAAATTTAAGTCGAGTATAAATCGTATCATATTTTTACACGGCTTAGCAAAATTATCGATTTTCAAAATTAAAAAGCAATTTCGAAATCCTTGACAAATTGCGAAACGAGCTACTGTTTGTACAGGGGGCACTCGACCGAGTGCCTAGCCCACTCGGTCGAGTGACACCCCATAATCCGGGCATAAGGTTTTTCTTGAGACCACTCGATCGAGTCCCTCAATGACTCGATCGAGTGGCCTTTATCACGTCAAAATCGTGAGTCCTTAAACATATTTCAAGCCCCAATAAAATTCTTTTAACGACTTCGGTCGTCACGTGCTAAGTCCATCATGTGTTCATCTTTTCAAAACCATGCATCGTATCATATTTACATCATCCGATTTATTTACGCTCCGATATTATCGCAATTGTGGCATATTTGTATTTCCCGGTGGTATGTCGCTCGTATGTTGTAAACTTGTAATCTACTATTGTCGCTTTTTCTTTGTTGTTTGTTTTATTATACTAAAATGAACCTCGCATGCTAAAACAACTTTGCGTTATTTTAGATGCATTAAACGACGTAGTCAAACATAATTCACATGTTTAGTCAAAACGCTGTTTGCATAACATTTAACCGTCAAACTAACACGCGTACACGAACAACGAACGATATCTAAGTAGAGGCCGCTAAGTGCGGGCGGGATTGGGTGTCCTTTGTGGGCTTCCCAACAAGTTGTTAAGTGCTATTTTTAGCACTATTTGTGAGTGCATATCGTCATATTTGTAGTGTTTAAGTGTGGATTTGGGGCGATATAGTGACATTTGAAGTATTTCCGATGATCTCACATGGTTTGATTATGTATGTGATTTTTGATGATGGTTCTAGCTATTTTGAAGAGCCGAGAAATTCTTGTATTATGCCCTGATTATATTGGTGTTATATGTATCGAATGTCGGGTTAGATCGAAGATCGCATGAAGAAAAGAAAAGAAGAAAATCAAAGGAAAGCAAAGAAGAAAGAATTGGGAATTTCAAATGCCGCTACTAGCGGATGACGAAGAGCAAAACTGCCGCTAGTAGAGGCTTCATCAGAATTCATGCAATTTGTGAATCTTCCAGAGTGTCGCTAGTAGCGAAATGTGCCGCTACTAGCTAATAGCTACCCGCGTGTGACTTTTGATCTCTCTCTACTCTATCCTACATATATTAGATTACTATTATTATTAGATCATCAATATTATTCCTAGACTAGATACATAAAACTTATGCAATTTTATTAGATTTATGCAAATTTAGCTTTATAATTCCAAGACTTGAAGAAGATGTTCGTTCATCATTTTGTTCATCAATCAAGAATAAGAATTTTCTACTATTTATCTTATTTGTTGATTGTTAGTTTGATTATGGGTTGTGAGTAGTCCTTTTATCTAGGGCTCGGTGAGTCGATAATATGGGTTATTGATGCTTTGATTTTAATCGCGCTTTGTTGAATTATTGAATTGGATTTGTTTCGGTTGTGCATAATAATTGATTGATTTGTTTGAATTGCTAGGTTTGAGTCTAGATTATCATTACAACGAGAGTTGGATGTTTTCATATGAATCATGCCTAAAAGTTTGTATCTTTGTCGATTAATTTCTACTCAATTTTAATTACGACGAGAGTCGGGTTTTAATTTAGAGAACCGAAACAAGATTTGAATTTTCACATGAGAATAGTGAATTGGAATAATTGGGACATGTTAGTATCGATTCTTAATGCGTCTAGTTTTTTTATTCGTGCCATGAGAATAGGATTTATAACATGCTAGATAGGCTTTTTATGTCTCGACGAAGAATTTAAAGTATTGATTAAAATAGGAACGCTAGTCTCACCCAAGACGGTAATTTGACAAAGTTGTGTCACATTTTGATTGCATCGATAATCCATGTTAATGGTGAACCATTGCCCTAGGTCTTTCTATTATTGATTTCATCTAGATTTATTACCTACCGTACTAGTTTGTTAGAAATTAGTTATATAATCACCATTTTGATTTATTCGACGTAGATAACTTGAGTCAAAAATTAGCTAGTATTTAATTATTCACCTCCCTGAGATCGACCCGTATGCTACAATACCCATACGCTTGCGGTACTACAAAATAAAACATAACAAGTTTTTGGCGCCGTTGCCGGGGAGGTAGCGGATTAATATTAGCTTAGATTTTTGATTTGTTAGATTACATCTTTTTCCGCGTACATTGGTACGCTTTCTTTGTTACTAATATTTCTCTAGTTACGTATTGTGATCTTTATGTGCAGGAGTAAATCAAAGGGTTTATACGAATTTGATCCCGAGATCGAAGCCACCGCTAGAAGACGAAACACAGAGAGAAAGAAGAAGCAGGCTCAACGTGAGCCAGAACCCGAGGAAGTAATTCTTAATATTGAGGAAGTAGTCACTGATACTGAGGTAGAAATTACTATGACGTCTATTATGGATGAAAGTGCTCCTAAAGTTGTGCTCAATTCGAGCATTACCAGACCCGCTGTGGAAGCAAACAATTTTGAGCTGAAGACCTCATTGATTTCATTTGTTCAACAAAATCAATTTAGTGGGTCACTAACGGAAAATCCTAATGAGCACATCAATACTTTCCTTGAAAATTGCGACAATGTGAAGATCAATGGGGTTTCCAATGATGCTATTCGATTGCGTTTGTTTCCATATTCATTAAGAGATAAGGCTAGAGAATGGTTGCGAAATTGTGATGTCGGCTCTTTTGATACTTGGGACAAGCTCTCCACCGCGTTTCTTCAGAAGTTCTTTCCACCGGGTAAGACTGCAAAGTTACGCAATGATATTAGCTCATTAAATCAACATGAGAATGAATCATTATATGAAGCTTGAGAACGGTTTAAGGAACTCCAACGTCAATGCCCACATCATGGTATTCCTAATTACCTTCTTGTTCTTACATTCTACAATGGTGTGAAGCCGGAATCTCAGATGAGTCTTAATGCTGCTGCGGGAGGTAGCTTAGATAGTCTACCATGGAATAAGGCTAAAGAACTAATTGAGGAAATGGCCGCAAATACATATCATTGGGGTAGTGACCGTCAAGTGCGAGGAAGGAAGATAGAAAATAATGACTTGAACATGGTGCACACAAGGCTTGATGATTTATCTCAACAAATTTCCAAGATTAGCCTAGGTGGTTCGAGCTCATCGGTTTCCACGTGTCATTTGTGTGGTATTCGGGGTCATGATTCAACTGATTGTGGAAATGTGTCGATGGTGGAACAAGCTAATGCTCTTTACCAAAAGCAACAATTTGATCCATATTCGAATACATACAATCCCGGTTGGGCCCATCATCCGAATTTCTCTTGGAAAAACAACAATGCTCAAGGACCTTTGTCACACCAACAACAATCTTCTAGGCCTTTCAACCAATCTCCGGGCTTTTTACAAAAGCCTATGTTCCGACCACAACAAACTCCACCGGTTTAACAAGTTCAACCGATTCCACAACAATCTCCACCAAAGTCTAATATGGAGTTGATGTTAGAGCAAGTCCTTGCTCAACAAACTCAATATATGCAAAATCAAGACAAGAAGAATGATGAGTTCTCGACTTCAATTTCTCAAATTAAGGCTTCTAAAAAATGACTGAGACTCAAATGGCCCATATGGCTCAACAAATCAATCTTTTGTCTAAGTCAGGTGGACAATTCCCGGGGAACACCGAAGTAAATCCCAAGGGACAGATAAATGCGGTTACTTTGAGAAGTGGGAAGCAACTTGAAGATCCGGTGCGACCAACTAAAGTACCGGAGATTGTGGTAGTGGATGAGACCGAGGTAGAGCCAATTATATGCTCCAATTGAGAAAGTGGAAAAGGATAAGCAAGCCGACGACACATCTACACCCGCAAGGGTACATTATCCTCATATTCCCTTTCCACAAAGGTTGGCACGAGAGAAACTAGAGCAAAGGTATGGTAAGTGCATTGAAATTTTGAAAAAGGTTCATATTAATATCCCATTTTTGGAAGCTATATCCGAGATACCTTCTTATGCCAAGTTTCTCAAAGACCTTCTCTCAAACAAGAGGAAACTAGTAGAGCATAATGTTGTTGCTCTTTCGGAGGAATGTAGTGCCATATTGCAAAACAAGTTACCAAAGAAGGTGCAAGACCCGGGTAGTTTTTCTATTCCATGCTCGGTTGGTAATGTGGCTATCCAAAAGGCATTGTGTGATCTTGGAGCTAGTGTGAGTCTAATGCCATTGTCTATTTGTGAGAAACTCCATATGGGTGAATTGAAACCCACTTTGATATCTCTTCAATTGGCCGATAGATCGGTAAGATACCCTCTTGGTATTATTGAGGATGTTCCCATTCAAGTGGGGAAATTGGTTCTCCCTTGTGATTTTGTTGTCATGGATATGGAGGAGGATATCCAAATTCCAATTATACTTGGAAGACCATTCTTAGCCACCGCCGGTACACTTATCGATATGAAGGGTGGTAAACTTTCAATGTGTGTTGGCAATGAAAAGGTGGAATTCGAACTCCACAAATCTATGGGGCAACCAACATTGAAAGAGGTATGGTACCGTGTTGATGTTATCGACAAACTAATTGAAGAAAGAGCTTTGTATGATGCATCTACTGACCCACTCCAAAGTTGCTTAGTTGAGGACAATACCGATGACATAGAGGTGCTTTCATATACTCAACTCCTTGATTCCTCTCCCTCTTATTATGATCATGGTTCATCTTTTGAGGTATTATCAATGGAGTCTACACCCGAGGTACGTCCTAATCCTCCTATAGTAGAATTAAAACCCCTTCTCCCAAATTTGAAACATGCTTTTTTGGGTGATAATTCTACTTATCCGGTTATTGTCAATGCTAACCTTAATGACACTCAACTTGAGAAATTGCTTGATGTTCTTCGTAAATACAAGAGTGTTATTGGGTATAACATAGATGATATCAAAGGAATCAATCCATCTTTTTGTATGCATCGTATTTTGCTTGAAGACGATCATGTCACCTCTATTGAATCACAACGACGCCTTAATCCTAACATGAAAGTGGTTGTCAAGAAAGAGGTTTTGAAATTGCTTGACGCGCGGATCATCTATCCTATTTCCGATAGTGCATGGGTGAGCCCGGTTCAA
Organism: Agrostemma githago; assembly: GCA_958450325.1. Taxonomy (NCBI): domain Eukaryota; kingdom Viridiplantae; phylum Streptophyta; class Magnoliopsida; order Caryophyllales; family Caryophyllaceae; genus Agrostemma; species Agrostemma githago. The sequence continues at coordinate 36,952,949 of OY288262.1, forward strand.
GTGGTTCCAAAAAATGGTGGCATGACCGTTGTTAAGAACGATAAAGATGAATTGATTTCTACTAGAACAGTGACGGGTTGGCGCATGTGTATCGATTATAGGAAATTGAATATAGCCACCCAAAAAGACCACTTCCCCCTCCCATTCATAGATCAAATGCTTGAAAGGTTGGCAAAATACTCATTCTTTTGTTACATGGATGGTTATTCTGGTTTTTTCCAAATCCCTATCCATCCAAGTGACCAAGAGAAAACGACATTCACATGTCCATATGGCACATTTTCTTATCGTAGAATGCCGTTTGGATTGTGCAATGCTCCCGCTACCTTTCAACGGTGCATGATGGCTATCTTTTCTGATCTCGTAGAGCGCATTATGGAAGTTTTCATGGATGATTTCTCGGTCTATGGCACTAACTTTGACACTTGTTTACAAAATTTGACTAGAGTGCTTCATAGATGCCAAGACACTCATCTTATTTTGAATTGGGAAAAGTGCCATTTTATGGTGCAAGAGAGTGTAGTCTTAGGACACATTATATCTAATCGGGGTATCGAGGTTGATAGAGCCAAAGTGGAAGTCATCGAGGGACTCCCACCCCTACTAATGTGAAAGGGGTGTGAAGTTTTCTCGGTCATGCGGGGTTTTACCGTCGATTCATAAAAGATTTTTCAAAAATTGCCCGCCCACTAACGGAACCATTAGCCAAGGACATCCCTTTTGTGTTTTATAATGTGTGCCTTGAGGCTTTTGACAGGTTGAAGAAGGCTCTCACATCGGCACCTATTATCCAACCACCGGATTGGTCTATTCCTTTTGAGTTGATTGTGATGCTAGTGATCACGTTGTTGGGTCCGTGCTTGGCTAAAGAAAAGATGGCAAACTCCATGCCATTTACTATGCTAGTAGAAATCTTGATCCTGCTCAAGCTAATTACACCACAACTGAAAAGGAGTTGTTAGCTATTGTGTTCTCCATTGAGAAGTTTCGGTCCTACCTTGTAGGTTCGAAAGTTATTGTTCATACGGATCATGCGGCACTTAAGTATTTGTTGCAAAAAAAAGATGCTAAACCCTGCTTGATTCGTTGGATTCTATTGCTTCAAGAGTTTGATATAGAGATCAAAGACAAGAAAGGCGTCGAGAATGTGGTAGCTGACCACCTATCTCGCCTATTGTTAGAAGATGATGATAAGTTACCCATTGATGATTCCTTCCCGGACGATCACCTTTATTCTATTGCTGCTCTCGAGTCCGAATTGCCATGGTATGCCGATATTGTGAACCACGTATCTTGTGGGATTCTTCCTAAAGGTTTAAGTTCATACCAACGCAAGAAATTCTATCACGATGCTAAGCACTATTATTGGGATGACCCACATCTCTACAAGTCGTGTGCCGATGGAATTATTCGTAGGTGTGTACCCAAGGAGGAAATGACATCGATTATTTCTCATTGTCATGATATGCCAACTGGAGGGCATGCTAGTACAACAAAAACCGCCGCGAAGATTCTTCAATGTGGTTTTTATTGGCCCTCTTTATTCAAGGACGTTGCACAATTTGTAAAGTCATGTGATCGTTGTCAACGGGCCGGGAATATCTCAAGACGGAACGAGATGCCTCTTAATTTTATATTGGAGGTTGAATTATTTGATGTATGGGGAATCGATTTCCAAGGCTCTTATCCCTCCTCTTATGGGAATAAATATATCCTTGTCGCGGTCGAGTACGTTTCTAAGTGGGTGGAAGCCATCGCTACACCTACTAATGATGGCAAGGTCGTTGCCAAATTCTTCAAAAAGGTTATATTTCCCCGATTTGGTGTCCCTAGAGTGCTGATAAGTGATAATGGGACTCATTTTATTGAGAAGAAGCTAGAAGCATTGTTGAAGAAATATGGGGTTCAACACCGATTTGGGCTCCCGTATCATCCACAAACAAGTGGACAAGTTGAAATCTCCAATCGTGAGATTAAAACTATCTTAGAAAAAACGATCGCAAGCTCGAGGAAAGATTGGTCAATGAAACTTGACGATGCATTATGGGCCTATCGCACCGCATTCAAGACACCGATTGGTACTTCACCATTTCGATTAGTGTATGGGAAATCTTGTCATCTCCCGGTAGAATAATTAGAACATCGTGCATTTTGGGCCATCAAAGCTCTTAATTACGATTACAAGAGTGCGGGAGAACGTCGTCTTTTGCAATTGAATGAATTCGATGAGATTCGCCTTGAATCTTATGAGAATGCTCGAATTTATAAAGAGAGGACAAAAAGATGGCACGACAATAGAATTTTAAGGCGTGAATTTCATGAAGGGGATTTAGTTCTTTTATTTAACTCACGACTTAAAATATTTCCGGGCAAGCTGCGCTCGAGGTGGTCCGGACCATTCCGAGTCACCAAAGTATTCCCATATGGATCGGTCGAGGTTTCCAGTGATGGAAATGAGAGTTTCAAGGTCAATGGTGCGCGTCTCAAGCACTATGTTGCAGGTGATCCGATTCCGGAGAAAGTGATTTATACACTTTCCGTCATTCCCACCCTCAATTGAAAAAAACAGGAAGTCAAGCTCGTGACTCTAAACAACCGCTTCTCGGGAGGCAACCCGTGTTGTACATATTTTTATTTTCTTGTCATTTTAATTTAATTTTTACTTCAAAAAAAAATCGAGATTCAAAAAACCCAAAAATACGAGTGATACGGTGTTATAATGAGTCAGAGATAGCTAATTTGACTCATTTTTGCAGATCGAAGAAGCAGGAATTCCATTTTTCAAGTTTAGTGCCGCTAGTAGCGGCTATTGGAGGGCAAATGTGCCGCTACTAGCTGCGTTTTCAGGCCTTCCCCCCAAGTTTCATGATAAAAGTCGAGTTTTGTTCGCTAGTAGCGGCCTAATTCGCTACTAGCGGCCCTAATTTCTATTTCCATCGGGTATATTTCCTATTTCCTCCTTCATACTCAAACAAAAAAAAGAATAAGAAACAGGATGAACGTACATTGAAGACAAAAAAAAAAAAAAAAAAAAAAAAAAACCTTGCCACCATTGCCAGCCCCCTCGCCACCACCACCACTATCCGTGACCCTCTCCCCTCCGACACCGACTATCACATAAACCACCATCACTCTCTCCTTCCTTATCAGCCCAGAAAAAGAAGAACAAGAAGAAAACCCTAACTTTTTTGGGTTTCATAACCAAGGACGAATTAGGGACTAATTAACGGATTTGGGGTATCGGAATCCGGCCATTACGGGCGCGAATTCGTCGGTTTGTGACTTTCTTCTTTGCTTTCTTCTCTCAATTGAAGGTTTAATTATTCTTTGCCTATTTGTGTCAATTTCAATTAGTAACTTATTGTATATAACTAATTTGAATTTTTTGAAGTTACTAATTTCAATTTTTGAAGTCACTGATTGTTGATAGACACACACACACACAAAAAAAAAAAAAAATCAGTTCATCGAATATAAATTGGTGTAACTCGATATGTGAAGGTGGACTGTTTTGATTTGTTTATCATTTAGGAAAATTGGTGTTTGTCATTCTTATGGGGTGATTGTTGTCTTGCGACGGGATTTGAATTGGTCATTGTGTGAGTGTTGTCGAGTCTGTGTCTATGAGTGTCATGTGAGAGTATTAGAGGAAGTTTGGTTGATTGTGAGTTAGTGAGTTGAAAAAAGAAAAAAAAGAGTGAAAAGAATGGGACGGAGTGTAAAAAAAGGCAAGAGTCTTATGTCCAAGTCAAAGTCTAAGACCGTCTCTACTCTCACGATGCATCTTTCGGTTCCACCGGGTCTTTCACATATAAATGGTGATGAGCTCGTCTATCTCACCAATTTGAGACAAGCAAACCGTCATGTCCTACCAACTAAATTCTTTGATCGAGACACTTTGTCACGGTTAGGATTACTAGAGCCTATGTCGGTGTTGTTAATTGAAAAGAGTGGGAATGGAAGGTTGTTGGATCAACAAGCACCAACGTATACTAGGTATACTTTGGAATTTTTGGCAACCTTGAAAATTTCAAAAAGATCCGAGGGCCCAGTTATTGATTTTAAACTTGGTGGTATTTCCCATCAACTCTCATATTCTAAACTTCGAGAGATTTTTGGATTTGTTGGGGAGTGTACAAAAGAGTGGAATCCATTCAAGGGTGGAGATTCGGGCATATTTTGGGCATCTATTACGGGGCAAGCGATTAAGAGAAAGGGGGATGTAAGCTCTAGTATTCCTCACCCATGTCTCCGTATGATTCACCAATTTTGGTCTATGGCTATTTTCTGTCAAGGGGAACCATCGAAGATTAGTCAAAATGAAATGGGTTACTTGTGGGCATTGATGCCCGAAGCTTCGATGGTGCCTGATTGGGTTGACCTGTTTGTATCTAGCTGCCTTAAGTGTAGGAAGAATGTTAAGGGAAAAATTAGCATGGGTGGCATGGTTACATTGATACTTACACATTTGAAAGTCACTATTCCTAGCACAGTTACACCGATGACGGGAGGTCATTTGCTCGATTTTGATACATTGGAGCGTACATTTATGCTTTAAGATTCAGTGACCCGTGGTTATTTTTTATGGAGACGTGGTCCGAAAGCTTCACCTTACTTACGATTGCCTCGTTCCACGGAGCAATCTATTCCTACCGGGCCAAGGACCATCGATTTTTATATACCACGTGACCCACTTACTCTCTTGGAGCCGGGTGACAAAAGGGTAGCGAAGCGAGTTCTAGAAAATGATGATGAGATGTCAAATGATGATGATGCTATGGATAGTAGTGATGATGGAAATGAGATTGAGAGACCTTCTCCCTCATTCACACATGCTTCTTCCTCTTCTAGAGAGTCCGATATGTGGAGGTTAGAAGTCGATGATTGGAGGGCGGAACATGGGTTAGCTATGCGGGAAGTGCTAGAGTTGTGTCGAGGTTTCGAAAAGTTCTTATCGGCTAAACATCCTGACACTTACACTTCCCCTTCAGAGCAATTTTATGCAGAGTTGGCGGCTGAGATGAGCGCTATTAATAGTCGTCGGGAGGCATGTAGTGGCTCTCGTCACTCCTCTGATTCTTCTTGATAGGTGATTTGTCCCCTCTTTCCTATTTTATTTTTGTCTTTGTCGCATTGAGGACATTGCTCGATTCAAGCATGGGGGAGGGACATTTCACTTTTGTATATATTTATTTTCTAAAAAAAAGGAAAAAGAAAAAAAATCTCGCTAAGTCGAAAACCCGAAAGGGCGGCTTAGGCAAAAAAATGGGAGGCCTCGCTAGAATGAAAATCTGCAACGGCAGACGTTCTAGGCAACATTGAGGTTGTGAGTGGAAAAAGTAAGCTAAAAAAAATAAAAGAAAAAAGAGCTAGGTTGAAAACCCGAAAGGGCGGCCTAGGCAAAATGAGGGATTAAAAATGAATGAAAAAAAAAGAATAAAAAAAAAAAAAAAAAAAAGAGCCGCAAGAAAGAAAAGGGGCCATAATATCCCGTACTATGGGCAAATAGTAAACATCATGGCGGTCGGCGACATAAGAAGACGGCGTTTGGAGGTAAGGGTTAGGATTAGGATCATTTTTTGGTGTCGTAGTTTTGTATTGGAATTGGATTGTGTGTTGGGGATCGTTGGTTGCTGTGATCTCGTTTTTGGTTATGAATGTGAATTGATGTTTATTGATGTTGATATTATTGGCTTCGGATCGAGAGTGTTTTTGAGCTAGCATGGGGGAGTCATACACTGACTTGACTCCTTGGTTTATTTTTTGGTGTTGACCATCCTAAGCTAGACGATTTTGGAGTAGGTAGTGAGGGCGATATAAGAAGGAAGTTATGAGTTAACCATTTGTGAGTGAGGGAGTTTGTTAGACCTTGCATTGATATCGTCTTATGCCTTTTGAGTTTACTCGAGGACGAGTAAACGTTTAGCATGGGGGAATTTTTTAAGTGCTATTTTTAGCACTATTTGTGAATGCATATCGTCATATTTGTAGTGTTTAAGAGTGAATTTGGGGCGATATAGTGACATTATTTGAAGTATTTCCGATGATCTGACATGGTTTTATTATGTATGTGATTTTCGATGACGGTTCTAGCTATTTTGAAGAGCCGAGAAATTCTTGTATTATGCCCGGATTATATTGGTGTTATATGTATCGAATGCCGGGTTAGATAGAAGATCGCATGAAGAAAAGAAAAGAAGAAAATCAAAGGAAAGCAAAGAAGAAAGAATTGGGAATTTCAAGTGCCGCTACTAGCGGATGACGAAGAGCAAAACTGCCGCTAGTAGAGGCTTCATCAGAATTCATGCAATTTGTGAAGCTTCCAGAGTGTCGCTAGTAGCGAAATGTGCCGCTACTAGCGAATAGCTACCCGCGTGTGACTTTTGATCTCCCTCTATTCTATCCTACTTATATTAGATTACTATTATTATTAGATCATCAATATTATTCCTAGACTAGATACATAAAACTTATGCAATTTTATTAGATTTATGCAAATTTAGCTTTATTATTCCAAGACTTGAAGAAGACGTTCGTTCATCATTTTGTTCATCAATCAAGAATAAGTTTTCCTAATTCTCTACTATTTATCTTATTTATCTTATTTGTTGATTGTTAGTTTGATTATGGGTTGTGAGTAGTCCTTTTATCTAGGGCTCGGTGAGTCGATAATATGGGTTATTGATGCTTTGATTTTAATCGCGCTTTGTTGAATTATTGAATTGGGTTTGTATCGGTTGTGCATAATAATTGATTGATTTGTTTGAATTGCTAGGTTTGAGTCTAGATTATCATTACAACGAGAGTTGGATGTTTTCATATGAATCATGCCTAAAAGTTTGTATCTTTGTCGATTAATTTCTACTCAATTTTAATTACGAAGAGAGTCGGGTTTTAATTTAGAGAACCGAAACAAGATTTGAATTTTCACATGAGAATAGTGAATTGGAATAATTGGGACATGTTAGTATCGATTCTTAATGCGTCTAGTTTTGTTATTCGTGCCATGAGAATAAGGTTTATAACATGCTAGATATGCTTTTTATGTCTCGACGGAAAATTTAAAGTATTGATTAAAATAGGAATGCTAGTCTCACCCAAGACGGTAATTTGACAAAGTTGTGTCACATTTTGATTGCATCGATAATCCATGTTAATGTTGAACCATTGCCCTAGGTCTTTCTATTATTGATTTCATCTAGATTTATTATCTACCGTACTAGTTTGTTACAAATTGGTTATATAATCACCATTTTTATTTATTCGACGTAGATAACTTGAGTCAAAAATTAGTTATTACTTAATCATTCACCTCCCTGAGATCGACCCGTATGCTACAATACCCGTACGCTTGCGGTACTACAAAATAAAACATAACACATGTACCCTCACCCCTTACTCAGAACCACGGTTTTCGGATGTCCGAAACCATTGACATACGAGAGTCATTCAATACACGGTAACCGATAATGTCGGTATCGGTATCGCAATACAAAGGGACGAACCCCATAAACTCTGAAATCAAAATGGGCCGTACTCTGTGCACGGCCCACTAAGATATAGAGTGGGTTCGAACGGGCCCGAACTCTCACAAAGTTCGGTGACGACTCCAACTTCGATTTAAATTTCAATTCGAGATCCATCTCACATGAGATTCATTCGCCGCCCAAACCCGCGCGTGGCCGCGTCGGGGTGGACTTATGTCATGTCCACAATTACTCTCTCCGGACACTATTTTTTCTTCATTTCATTAAAATACTCATCACAAATATTGAGGTAATTGGACAAATTCCAGAGGAAGTATGATTTTTGTGTCACTAGATTTAATTTAATTAACACATTTTTAAAAAAAATTAGCTTTAGTAATTAAAATAATAAGAAAAGTAATGTAAAATGATCATTTCTATTGTGGGAGAAAAATTGAAAAAGAGAAGACGAAGAGGAGATAGATAGTGGAAAATGTAATAGAGGAAAGAATGTATGAGGTGGCAAAAAAATAGAGTGGGAGAAGAAATAAGAGGATGAAAGTGTCATCTCTATTGTATATATACTCTCTCCGATTTTTATTTATCTTCCTTGTTTCCGCCTGAAACACTCTTTCTTCCTTATTTTTATTTTGGACCATCAACATGTAGTTTAGAATTATCCTTATATTTCTGTCTCATTTTTTTTTTGAGTCACACATTCCTACACCCTTATTTTTCACTCAAAAGTCAAAGAGGAAGATAAATAAAAATCGGAGGTAGTATAGTCTAAGATGTTTCACTCTCTTTTTTAGTACATCTTTTGTGGTTCTCATTATATGTGACTCATACTCCCACCTATGTAGACAATTCTTATGCATTTTAACTTTTGTTTGGTTTTCTTTGCACTTTGTTTTGTGTGTAATTTTAATCTATCTATCTATACTATATAATAAAACAACAACCACAAAAGCATGTTTTGGCGCCAAACAACTAATGATGTTAAACATGGGCTTGAAATTCATATGTGATTCATACTCCCACCTATGTAGACAATTCTTATGCATTTTAACTTTTGTTTGGTTTTCTTTGCACTTTGTTTTGTGTGTAATTTTAATCTATCTATCTATACTATATAATAAAACAACAACCACAAAAGCATGTTTTGGCACCAAACAACTAATGATGTTAAACATAGGCTTGAAATTCATAATGTAGCCATGTAGGTTGAGCCCATGAAACCGCGGAATATAACTTCAATGACAAAAGTACATCCTTTCACAATCAAAGCCCAAATATGTCGCATAGATATTTATTCAAAATATAAAATTACCTTATTTATTAGAAACGTAGTTGCTAAATCATACCCAAGTTTTGCTACTTCATACCCAATTTGTCATTATTTTTCCCTTCGCTACCCTTTTCTCATCTCACAAAACCTAACACTTTGCTTCTTTTCTCAACCCCTCAAAAACTAATTAAATTCTTCGGTAACTTTACGATGATGGATCACAATTTATACGTAAGACAAGTAATTTTGTTGTTCTTATTAATAGTTTCACTTTCATATTCGATTAACCCTAATTTTGTTATTATTAATAAAATTTGTTTTTATTGATTAATTTTGTATTCAATTTCTTTTTGAAACCCTATTTTCTTAATCAAATTCTAATTATGCCCGGATTATTAAGTCATAACAAATCATAATTTATATTTGAGACAATTAAGTATATTGTTTTTATTAATAATTTACTTTTTAATATAGTTATTGATCTGAATTATTGGATGGTATAGTATTGATTTTTTTTTATTTAAACCCTAATTAGAGGTGGTGGTTGGAGGTAAGGTGGTAGAAATGGTGGTTAGAGTTAAGATCGACGACGATGAATGATTAATTGATTGATTGAGAAAACCACAAAATGAGGGAAAAGAGATATTGTGGGCGTGAATTAATCGAGGAAATCAAAGATCGTGGTGATGAATTGATGGAGGAAAAGAGAGAAAGATGAAAAAAAGAAAGTGATAGATGAATTGATTGAGAAAAAATGAGGAGGGTAATTTGAAAAAGCTGGGTATGAAACAGTAAAAAGTTGGGTATGATTTAGCATGTCCCATTAGAAATTACCTACGATAATACGATTTAATAACTGAAAGTGATTGTATTAATGGAAATGCTACAAAATTATTGACTCCCTAATATTTAACCCAAAAAGTAGGCCACATACCCTAACATGATATCTCAAAGTATATTTCAAAAATAAATCAACTACTTCATAGTATATTTCTTAGCTCTCTTCATAATATATTAACCATAATTAATACAACACTCGAAATATCATGAGTAAATATACTCCAGATATATCTTCAAAAAATTTAATGTCTATCAAATAGCATGTATAGAGTAATAAATGATACGAGTAAATAACAAGAAAAATGTAAAGTATATACAAGAAGATAAGTACCCCTCGAATTTTTAATCTTCACCTCATTTACTTTATACACGTTTCTTAAGAAAAAAAATAATAAAGAATGAAAATGGGAGAGAAGTTGATACAAGTGGGTCATATTAGAAAGTATTAAAAAATGAAATGAGAGACACTAATATAGAAAAAATACGAATGAAATGAACAATAAAAAAGACCCAAAGTGAAAAATGAAACTAACATAAATGGAGGGAGTATATTATTATTATTATTATTGATAATAAAAAAATTATACAAGAAAATGTATATATTAGATATAAAAATATTAATGTAATATTATTTCATTTGTTTGGTAGTATTACTTAATGAGTTAATTTTTGTGGGTGGAAAAAAGACTTCATGCGTATTAGAACTGGGGGTATGTAGCATTTTACATGATAATAAATGACTATTACAACAATATTATTTTATACATGTATAAACATTACAAGACAAATTTAGAAATCTTTTTAATTCACGAGATAACAGTGACACATATTTGGAGTTTCATAAATGAAGTTTGAAGTTGTTATTGAAGCCTATATACCATAGACATGAATGATTTAATCAATTCATCATTTTTGTTAAGAAAAACTTTAAAACAGTACTCTCTCTGAGTTCCTATCGTTGACACGTATTTCTTTTTGAGTTGAATTTAATCTTTTTCTCTCTTTTACACAATATAATATTCATCTCTCTTACTTTATCAATCAAAGATTTCTCATTTAATTAATATAATATTCATTTCCCTTACCTTGTCAGTTCACTAATCACTTTAATTAATATAATATACTCTCTTAATAATTTTCACCCAAAAACCAAAATACAAGTTTTAAAAATTCCGTTTTAATTATAACGTGATACATCTTCTGATTGGTTAACAACTTAACATTTATTTATTACTATCAATAAATGATGTTCACTAATTGTTTAAATGTTACACTTTGATTTTTATGAGATAAAATTAGAGACCAATTTTTAGTCATAATTTCTTAAAAAAAATTGTGTTATGATTCTTATATTACGTTGGTCTCTACTCTCTACTAGGTGTAACTGTGTAAAGTTTACATTATTATAAAAACAGAAACCAAAAATAATTTACTTAATGAATAATCATATCAAAGTAAGGGTAAATTAGGTCTTTGTTTTGATTTTCGTGTGTACACCTCGGGTTAATTTTAACTTATATTTCTTTGCATTATTTTAAATAATTTGTGCTATAGGTTGAACATTAAAATAAATATTATCCATATAATTTTTTTATCCTTTTGCACGGATATTAATCTAGTCATTTTATAATCTTCTTTCAATTTTTTTTCTTTTCCCTTTCCTTAATTTAAACTCAACCCATTTTCACTTTATACCAATTTTTTTACACTTTATATCCGACGTTTTAAACTTTTCTCCCAAAAATAATATGAGAGGAATACTCTAAAAAGAAGGGGGTGCTTCCATTTTTCTCCACATATTTCACCCTCCTTAATTTTCTCCCCAAAACTAATGTAAAATATCATTAAGAAGGAGATGAAGTATATAAATATAAATATTTTACGAAGAATTATTTTAATAAGTTCTTGTTGACCCAATAAGTCGAACGGATCGAATAAGATTTTGACTCTAAATTAACGTGTCATATCGGGTTCGGGTCACACGGATCAAAAAAAGAATTCATGACCTTAAAAAATTGGTCAGAAGAGTCAGATTGAGTTTTGACATGTTCAAATTAAACCTACCCCAATGTGTTATGGACCCTATAAAATCGCAGCTCATCATGACTCGAGTTGGCTTAACCCGATCTAAATGACCCAATTCCAAACTTGTACAGGAAGAGGCGAGGAGGGGAAAATGCATCTAATCTTGAATTGGAATGATGATGAGCGGGTTTAGTGGGAAGGGCCCAAAGGATTCCTTTTGGAATTTATTGATGGATGTAACAAAAAGCAAAGGGAACAGAAGGTTTCAACAGTTACAAGTACATCTTTGTCAGACATTTTATTTAAAGTTCGGAATGAATGGATTGATTAGATACTCGTCTTGTATTTGTCATTAGACTTATTAGACTGGTGACTATATATCTTTGTCATAATAATGTTTGCCCAATTGGCTATGCCTCTCCCCCAAGTAGGAGAAGTAAATCCTAATCATGTTTAGTGGTCTTTCTTGCGATAAAATTATCCGTCATGTCGTTATGACATGTCAAATAATAACTACTCCTCCGTCCCACTAAAATTGTCTCGTACTCCTTTCTTGGTAGATTTTAAAGATTGTTCCATTTCTCAACTTTCTTTTTTTGTCCATCCATTTTTACAACTTCATCCCTACCAAGTTATAGTATTTACCATTTTGCCATCCATTAACCCACATCACCTCACACAACATCACGACTCACCCTATAAAGGGAGTCATCATTGCCTACATACTCAATCATCACACCAATTTCTTAGTTATTGTGCAAAAGTTTATGTGACGATCATTTTGGGACGGAGGGAGTATTTATTAGATAGATGAGAACAAAACATTGGTATATATTCTATGCGAATTGCTTTTGTTCGTTTTTCGAAATAAACATTATTTGACCGTCACATTAATATGACAGATATTCCCGTCGTCATAAACAAAAAATATGTGATTATGTTCTCCAATACGTGTAGGCTTCTAGGTAATCTAGAATTTTGTTTTGTAATTCAACGATTATAGATTTGATGAGACGTAGGGTTAATAATGATTTTATGTGATTGTATTAAAGGAAATGAAATGTATGGAGAGAGAAAAATGATAGAAATAATCTATTACTCCCTATCGGTATTTAAAATACCGGTAAGTATGGTAAACCGGATCTATTTTGACTTTCTAAGCCTTCCAAAGAGCGATGGGGGTCTGGACATCAAAAATGTCTATTGTCTCAACCAAGCCCTATTGGCCAAAACTTCTTGGAAAATCATTTCTGAGGATAAGTCTCTTATTATTAGTCAGGTGTTTAATTCGCGCCAAGTACAAATGCACAACCTCAACCATCAATGAATGCCTCAACATGCTGACCAAGTACAAGGCTTACGGGGATGACACAGTATCAAGTGAGGCCCGAAAATCATTACAATAAGCCCTAATGTTATTTTGAAGGGGCAAAAGTGCAACTTAGGTCGTCGAGCAAGGATTCCACTCCTGAATCATTTAGAACCCCCCACATTGGTAACATAACTAGTGAAAGTATTCTAAAAAAATTTCAACTGGTGGATGACAAACTTGGAATTGAATTATCACTTCATCTCCAGAGGCCCCTTAAGAAGGAATTAATCCTTTGCGGCAAGGAGAAACTCTTTATCAAAGCTACTAGGACTACCTCTCTCAAAATAGCCAACCATAATAACTTTTCGATCTTAAGGTTTCATGATCCTGAAATGAGCAGCCCTCCTACTGGATCGGAGTCACTTGGCCCATTCCATCATTATTATTATATGCGAAGAGTATTTTAATGAAACAAAACAATATTTAAGGGACGGATGGAGGGAGTGTGATAAGCTTTGCTGAACTGCGATTTCAATTTTGTAGACAACCACGAAAAAAGATTCGTTACACATCAATTATTGAAATCTTAGATTCGTCCCTAACTATATATAATACTCACGTAAATAAATTAAAAGTCATGCCAATGTATGTGTATCCTGAAAGATCATCTAAAAAAACGAAATCAATATTTTTGTAAACAAATCTATATTATTTTGTACTCCCTCCGATTCATATAGATCTCCCCTTTGATTAAAATATACCTCACATATATTAAAAAAAAAAGGGGAATATCAGATCTTTCTGAATCAGAACAAGTAATTTTTACAACTCATAATGTAAAATTGTGATGTATACGTGACAGAATGAAAAATGTAATCCGAAAGTGTTATTTCCACTCAATAATCTGCCATGGCCTCTCCATCGTCACCAAAGCAAACAATAGATCGGAATAGAAGGGATACGAGCATGAGATACAAAGAGTGCAAATAACATTTTCTTTAGCCGATACCAATGTAGTAGATGTATTAGGGAATTTTGTGAGACGAAGCGAAGCCAACCGAACCAACTTCATTCAATTTTATCTACCTTACTTATCCATATCATCACTTTGAAGCATTATTCTGGTCGTCATAATCAGCGGCATGGTTAGGGTTGTTAGAGGTTGCAATATTTTGTGTCCAATCGAAAAACCCTCGAAATGGATCGGAACCCGGCCCCTTGTTAGTTTGCTGCTTGAACAAGAGATTGAGAGGGTCATCTCCTTCGAATTGTACCAGATCCCTGAAGAAATCTTGATCATCACATTGTGCCAGCAGGCTGCTATTATTATTCTTCTCCGGCATAACTATTGTTGGACGGTAGTTATTCTTCATTTCTCCATCGTCTTCGTATTCTTGCTCATTTTTTTCTACTACTAGTACTTTATTCTCCCTTTGCTCAATACTCTTTTCTTTTTCTACCATTCCTCTGTCCATATCATTCTCATGCTTCACTTCCATGTTATTCATCTCTTTCTTAACTGATATTCCCTCTATCCCTGAAATTTTTATAACGTTCAAGGGCATTAGCAATGAGTGTCCATACACTAAGTTCATAAATATGGAACAGACAAGCATGGTTGTGGATGGAAGTTTGTGAGAGTTTGTCCGTTTGTGAAATAGTTCATCCTCCACATTTTACACCAAGTAGTGTTGCAGTGGGCCCCACTTAAATGCAAAGATAACCAATTCAGCTAAAATGGAAGTATATGACATTATTATTACCGTTAATGGGGATTAATGTTACTATTAGTCTATTAAACCTTTTCAAAATTGACCCGTAACCCGATATGATCCGTTAATTTAGAGTTGAAACTCGACCCTCCCGATTTGAACTATTTCTGACCCGTATTCTGATCCCAACCTAACCCGTGACCCGTTTGATTTAATAATATAACTTAAATTAAGATTTAGTTTATGGGTGAGACTCATTTATAAACTTGGATAAAGTTGTACCATTGTTGACATTGACTTTATGAAGGTTGAGTTTGTAATTAAGTGATGTGACGGCAAATGAATTTGTACGAACAAGCTCCATTGTGGTTGCTCTTGTAATCCTCTAAAATTAGAGGAAGTATTCAACATCCTCTAAATAAGAGGATCCTCCATGGTGTACCCACATTGTAGAGGACATCCTCTTATAAGAGAGAGGGTATTAAGAGGATAATTGATCCTCTACAAAGTGGATGCTCTAAACATGACAAAAAAAGTGTAAACTAAATACTGACGACGATTAGTATGGTTTACCCCCTTGCTTGTCAACCACGTTTAAGAATGAAGAAGCACTAATTCCCTCCACACAAAAATACTTACAGTTTTTTTATTTACTGTCTCACTCTATTAAAATATTCCACTTATATATTGATAGAATATGGCGATAAATAAAAATCAGAGGGAGTACTATATTACGTGTATACTGAACAACTTCTTTCCATACCCTACATTTTAAAATATTACTCGTTCTATCTTAATCATTTGTTTATTAACTTTCAGTGAAATATTCGTCACAATAATATAAAACGTAAACAAATGATAAAGAGTAGTAGTAATCAATTCTAAAAAGGAATAAAGTCACTAATTCCCTCAAAAAAAAATATTAGGTGGTGTATGTATGCATATATAATAACTTCCCCAAACCCTACATTTTCTAAAATACGAGTAGTACTACATGCATGCAGTAGAATTATTTAGTAGTTGAAAAAAGATGGGACCTTATTGGGAGGATGAAGTAGAAGAATACCGTGGTGATTGGATTGGGGAGGTGAAGAGAAGAGTGGAGGAGTAGTGGCTTTGGAGGGCTGGTGGGGGGACGATGAGGACCTGGAGGAGCCAGCGAGAGCATTTCTTTGAGTTGGCCAAGGGTGATTGTGCTCGGATGTGTAGGTGACGACCAACATGTTTGGGTCAGTCCTGCTTCTTTCCACTTGCTTCCTGGCCGAGCATCCCTTTGAACTACTGCATCTGTAATATCCCCTGTCCATCATTTTACCACCCCAGCCCACCATTATATTCATATCATATGCATGCATATCATCTTAATTAATTAAAACCAATCAATATTCACTCCGCCGTACTATAGGCCAGGTGACAAATTAACTACCTACTCCCTCCGATTCATTGGATTCGCAACTTATTCCGTTTTTGGCAAATTCATCAGCTTTGCAACATTTTCATTTTGGGTCATATTTTTCTTATGAAATGACTAACTACCCTTCACTTTTCATTACTATATTCCAAAATATTCAATCTAATATTATTATATTACTTATTCTTACATGACATCACTATTGTGGTCCACCAATTCACTTTCCTTATTTTTTGTGTGAATAGTAAATGTTGCGATTCTAATGAATCGGAGGGAGTACTCTTTAGTCTCTTACTCTCTTCCTTCTATTACGTTACTATTCACCAGCTTAATCCATCTCCCTCGTTGCAACTTATACATTTAAAAAAAAAAAAACTAGAACGATATGACCTTGATTTTCAATTTTTTTTTTAATTTTTTTTTAATAAAGTATAGGGGCAAAATGTCATTCCGAAATTCAGTCTGTACAGTAGTATACCATTGTGAGGGACGATGGTATACTCATGCAAATTTACAAAAAATAAAATAAAAACGATGACGTAGAACCATTAGGTGTAAATAGTTTGGAACGAACATGAAAAGCAAAAAAAACTTTTTGAAATAAAACCAAATCAATAATGAATTCGAAATCACACAAATGCATACATCATGATAGGGAGTAATATATATAAAAAAAAAGAGATGATGATAATGGATGGGATGGGATGGGATGGGATGATTAGAAAGAGAGCGAGAGACCTAGGATAAGGAGAACCTTTGATGGGTTTCTGGCCGTACTTCCTCCATGCCCACAAATCCGAAGGTACCACTTCCCCTGTTTGTCTGCTGCTGCTGCTGCTGCTGCTAGTTGCACCTCCTGCTGCTGCCGGTATGCATACTACCTTCTTTGCCTGGCTCTTCCTGCTAATTTTAATTTTTAAATCACACGTACGTACTTTCTCAATGTTCTCTCCAGGCCATCTCTGATCTTTTTATACCCACACACTATTTCTCATATTCACGTCATTCTCGCTTTATTTATGCATTTGCCCAATATACACAAATTCATTCTACTTTTTTTGTTTTTCCTATGCACACGGACATACAGTGCATGTCATAGCTAGCACTATAAATGGAGATAATAATTCCCACTCCCACTTTCAAGTATGGATTCTTTCCATTTCCTTTCCCTTTTTAAAATGTAATTAAGTCTATCTATTGTTTTTCTTCTTTATTTTTGATGGTTATAACTCAACCAAGACATATATTTTCTCTAGTTAAGTGCGGAGTGGTTTGTACTAGCTTAATTACCTTATAGTCAAACTTAACCACATTAATTTGACAGTACGTGGTGTTAAACCCTAATACACCAAATGTATTCATCATTTCACTAAAAATAATATTCAAACTTAATACAAATGCGTTGGAGAAAGCGGCCGGCTGTAATATTCAAATACATAAAGAAGATTATACGGAGTATACAAGTAAAAGTAGTACTCCTATCCGTATTTTTTGCGTACAAGATACTCCTACTATAGATAAAGTTTGCAAAAATTTTGACTGTAAATAAATATTCGTAATAAAATACAAAGGGGACTACTCCTTGTCGTCCATAAATTTACTTAGCGTCGTCCATAATTTATGAGTAAATTACTGATTTGTCCCTTCCAAATTTAGTAACCAAATTTGACATAACTACAATAACCTAATTTACCTTATTTAATTATTAAGCTAATTGAAATTAAAACTCGGACCACAAAAACATTAATTCTCGAATTAACAAAACGGTTATTGTTTTAAATTTAATTGATCTACAATTGTTCGGAACATGTCGAATGCGGAAAATAATATTCCTTTTGATTTGAATTTGCCCTATACCGAGAACAATTTGGACGATGATGACATTGTCGAGGTTAGTTTTCGTTGTTGTCAATGCAGTTATTATTCGACTTGTTTTATTGGATATGCGAAAAAATTACGTTAACTCAACTACGCTGTATCCACGCCTCTCCCCAAGAACAAGCGTGGGAGAACCACACCTCTACCTGGGTAGAGGTGTAGAGCCTCTACCCCAGGAAGAGAAGATCTCCCACGCCTCTACCAAGGAAAAGGAGTAAAAATTTAATGCTCCGTCGTGAGTTGTAACTCATATTTTTCACGCTTTATCAAAGTGATTAGTGTGTAGTTGGACATGAAACTCATAAATTTTAGGTAAAGCAAGACCACAAATAGAAATCGATTTGCCCTAAAGTACAGAAATTAAGAAATTATTTACCTTGGATTCGGAATTGAGATGACACGACAGAATTAATTGGAGTGAGATTGCTTGAAACCGTTTTTAAAATTTTAATTTTTTTTTACTGTAGTAGAGGAGGAAGGTAAAAGAAAGAAGGTGGATGAGATAGGGAAGAAAGTGAACAAAGAGGAAGGTGAAAGAGTTAGTAAAGTGAGGGGGTAAAAATGGTAATACGGTTAAAATACGGACGATGCTAAGTAAATTTATGGACGATAAGAAGTAAAAGTGAATACAAAACATAATTTTATGATGCAAAATATTTGAATTTGTTATAAAAGAATACTATGTTTCAAAAAGATATACTGGCTATTTTTTATGAAAGGATATAATTTAAAAATGTAAAAAAAATGGTCAAAGTGTCGCTTATGAGACTGAAAAAGATTAAACAGAATAATTATATCAGAAAAAAAATGTGAAAAGATAATAATTTAAGGATTATATTCCTTTCAGTTTTAAATGATTGTTCCGTTTCAAATATAATATTCCTAACATAATTGTACAAACGGGGCAATTATTTAAAAGCAGAGATAAATAATTATTAGAGTAAGTCTCATTTGTAATGGATATATTCGTTACAAATGAGTGACAAGTCAAATAATACCACTGGTTAGATAAGACAAACTTAAGGAATATTGCGTATCAAATTGCTTGTCTTTATTTATATCAAAATAGATATTATTTGATCCATCACGAGTACATTATTCGTCAAAAGCAAAAAAAAAAAATTGGCTATTGGCTAATTATGATTATAGAGGGAGTATATTGAAATAATTAATCTTGCTTCTGACGGAACTCTCCGCTGTATCGTTGTAATAGATTAAATAATAATCATTTAGATATAAAAGGGAGGACAAAGAATTAATATTAAGTGATTTATTTTTATCTTTTTTCTATCTAAATGAATATTATTTGACATAATACATTAATATGACTAATATGACCGTAGCAAACCAGAATATGTCAAAGAAAATAAAAAGTACTCCCTTTCTTGGACGCATTTTTGTGAGGAAAAATGATGAACTTAAGTAAAGAATTGAATAAATGTGAGGAAGTAATATTTATTTGGTTGATTCTGGGATTGGTTGAGCAAATTAAAAAAAAAAAAAAAAAAAGGAGTGTACATGATGTCGCATTAATAGCATTCATATTAATATAAACAAAGTTGGTCTGTAAATACGGAATAAAATAGGTTATCCGTATTAAATACTAGGGGTAAATGTTGATAGTTGATGAAGCAAAACTGAGATTTACCTTCTTTTAATGCCCGAGGTTGGTGGTGAAGGGATCTCAACTCCCGTGGTGCCGCCAATTAGGCTATTATCTCTTGGACTACTACTGCACCTGCTTCCATTATTATTATTATTAGTATTATTACAGCTCATTATCATCTGATTGGACATGAACCCCAAACTCCTGGTTTTCACAACCTTAGGTGAAGCTCCTGGTATTGGCACCCTAATACTATTACTATCATCACAATTATTACTAATAAGGTTACTAGAGTGACCACCACCACCACCACCACTGCCACTGCCACTGGTGTTAATGTCAAGCGGAGAGATCTGAAACATCCTGGAGGAAAATATGTTAGAAAATAATAAGTTACTGTTACTGCTGCTACTGCTTGGGGTCGATGCAGAAACCATCGGCCCACTTATATTATTATTATCGTCACGATCTCTAGCCGCCGCACCCATGTCCACGTCCATGTCCATGTCCATGTCCATGTGGACAAAGGGTGGTGCAGGGTTGGAGGCATCATCGATGATATCTTGATGGTGATGAAGGAGGAGTGGAAACGGGTATAGATCCTGGATCAGCTGATGGTATGAGGACTCTTGGTTAGTATCAGCCGCTGCAGTAGGGTCACCAAACTCCCAACCTCCTCCTCCTCCTGATATTGATATTTCATTCGTGGCCGTGGTGGTGGTGGTGGTGTTGATGCCTCTGCTAGCTCGGACTATGTCAGCTAGATCACCTAGATAGTTATCCATACATATATTTATAGCAGCTTGAATTGGTATAGTAAATTGGTAACATATATACTCATCCACTAACCATTACGGCCGGAGTAGATACGCATGGAGTAGTTTTGTGTATGTATTGTAGATTCAGAAGTGAAGTGAAGTGAAGTTATTAATCAAAGGAATAATAGGAATTAAGGAACGAAAGAAAAAGGCATGGTGAGAGAGAGAGAGAGAGAGAGAGAGAGGGGGAAGGGCGCTGACTTTAAGCTTTTAAACAGCTACTGTGTTGTTCTACACGCAACATGCAGAGTAAGAGAGAGAAACACTAAGATTATGTTTATCCACAGACCCATCATTTTTTCTCAGACTCGGCCACCTCAGTTTTCCACCCATTTTTCATTCTTCAGATTCAGACTCAGACTCACTATAAAAGTACACTTTATCCACAGACTCATCTCAGACTTTCTCCGCTCACATACCTTATTTTATATTATTTTTTATTCATCTTACCTCAACTTTTTACCTACCTTATTTTATTTTATTTTATTTACATCATCTCACCTCAACTTTCTACCTAACTTATTTTTTTTATTTACCTCAATATCTACGTTTATTTTATAACTCGATTAACTAATCGAATAATTACAATTAAATAATTAATTGTTAAATAAATCTTGTGACATACGAATAAGTTTATTTCCAAGTGGTCATTATTAAAAGTGACAATCGGGCTGGTGGGTCGAATTCGGGTTGGGTTGTCGATAAACCTGGCAAACAAGTCAACCGGGTCGGGTTTGGGTTAGGTGAGTTTCGCTTTGACTTTGGGTCGGGCCAGATCATTTCGGGTTTGCTATTTTCATTTTTTTGGGATATCGACTAGTTTTTTTATAATAATAGTCGGGTCAATTTCGGGTTTACTCGGGTCAATTCAGGTTACGAGTCCACCTAGAATCTTTAGTTTGGATATCAGATCGGGATCGAGTTGGCTTATTAAGGTTGGGTCATTTCAGGTCGAGTCAGTTTTGTCATGTCTAGTTGTCGGGTCTGGGTCAGATGCGGATCACTTCCGGGTCGGTTTGGTCATGTTCAGGTCGAACTAGGTTTTGTTTGGTTTGGTCGGGAATAACAATCAATTCATTATCCGTTTTTATTACTACGTACAGTATTATTTATCATTTATTATACGAATTTGCTTTTTATCATCTATAAAACTATATCATCTAATACAAATTATTTTGATCATGTCCTTTTATAATGAAGTGAAATGAGCTAAAGTAAAATAAGTTGAACTGAACTGAACTGAGCTGAGACAAATTGAACTAAAGTACCCTGAAATACAAAAAATAATAATAACAAGTTTACTAGTTACAAAAAAATTATTAATTATTATTGTAACAACAAATAATAATGTTAATTATTGTATCAAAAATATTAATTATTATTATATTAATTTTAATTTTAATAAAAATATTATTAATAAAAATATTTTATAATAATAATAATATTTATAACAATAACAATAACAATAGTATTAATAGTAATAATAATAAATAATAATAATATTAATATTAATTAATAATAATATTATAATAATAATAATATTAATAATCAATATTAATATTTAATAGTAATAATATTAATAACAATAAAAACAATATTAATTTTTATTATTATATTAATATTAATTTTTATAAAAATGTCATTAATTTTAATATTTAATAAATAATAATAATTAATAATAATAATAATAATAATAATAATAACCACTTATTTGAACTGAACTGAACTGAACTAAAATGAACGGAACTGAACTGAACTGAATGAACGAGTCTGAGAATGAGTCTTTGAAATCCAAGACTCAACTTCAGACTTATCTGAGTCTCAGACCGTCTCAACCACTTTAACCAGGTATGAGTCTCAGACTCAAAGAATCTGAGACTCAGACTTTTGTTCAGACTCAACTTCAGACCCCCTTTAATCTTCCATCTGTCTGAGACTCAGACTCATACCAACCACATTATCCAGGTATGAGTCTCAGACTCAACAAATCTGAGTCTCAGACTCATACTCACACTCATACTCAAACTCCCTTTAAACTTAGCCTAAAATATTTATTATCATACTCCTGTGAGTGAGAGAGAGAGAGAGGGGGATCTATTATGTTCAATTTTGCCTTTGATTCATCAATTATTACTTAGGAGTACTCCGTATTACCTAGCATCACTGACCAACATATAGCTGTTAATTGTGTTAATTATAACTGACCAACATATACACACATAGCTGTTAATTGTGTTTTCTTAATGTTAAAATAATAAGAATATCAATCTTAAAAAATGTGGGACATTAATGACTCCGTAATTAATATATCACTTCATACCTCCCTATATATTTTCGGTTTTGTTATATACAACCCATTGGGTTGTACATAAGAAATATAAAATTCCTATAATTAATGGTACTTTAAGCTTCCAATGGAATCTAAATTAAAAGAAATAGTTGATTAAATGCTAGTTAATTAAATGATAGTAAATCAATCACATGTTGGGAATAAAAAACTTAGAATATCCAAAAAGTAATTTCACCTACATCTTCAAAATCTAAAAACGGATTCAGCCCTAGAAAATCGTGAAATTAGAAAATCCGAAATTAATTCCGACCAATACAAGTGCCTACACCTTTAAACTAAAAATGGGATTCAGCCCAAGATCTTCGGTGATTTTTTTTTTCTTTTGTGATGCGGATGATACATCATCGTGGGTGAAAAAATTTTCTTTGTTTGGGCAAGTCAGTTTCGTATGACCCGATTCTTTGCATATAGAACAACACTTGGTCTTCTTCATTGCCTTTTCTTTTCCACTCCGATCTCGCTTAGTTCTTGGACGTCCTTTTGTCTTTGATTGAGGGGGGCATAACACAACAGTTTCACCATGATTTGTGAGAGTGCATTCTTCTTCAATCAAGACATCATCAAGTCCTTGGATATTGGTTGTATACGTAGCTTCCAATAATGCATCACTATTCCAACGTTGTGGTAAATACAACGATGGAATATTGAAACAGTCGGTATGCACAAATACTCGCAATATATGACGACAAATTATACCCCAGAACTCAAAATTTTTGCAGCTACATAAAGCTATATCCCTATCCCAAAAGATACTTAACAATTGATGATATTGATTCCCAAAAAAATTAAATCTTCAATTGAATAATCACAGAACATCACCCCCACAAAAAATCCCCCTACCCCTCTCGCACCAAAAAAAAAAAAAAAAATCCCCCTAAAAGTGCCTGTTTATTCCATTTATACGTAACAATTGATGATATTGATTCCCAAAAAAAAAAAAAAAAAAAATCTTCAATTGAATCACAAAACATCACGTACCACCACAAAAAATCCCCCCAAAAGTGCATGTTTATTCAATTTAATTGAACAACGCTCAATTCATACAAACCGAATTCTGAAGATAAGGGAAGAAAACTTACTTGTATGGGTAGGGATTTCTATTTTCCTCTTCTCTTGACAAATAATGGTGATTTTTTGAGACTGCCATTGAGGATACTTGGAGAGATTTTTTAATAGCAGTAATTTCTAGCACATTAAATGATGCATAATTAATGAATTCAATGGTTTCATCTTGAAAGGCACTGCAACTTCTCTAAAAGGCAGTGTATATTCTTCCTGTATTGAAACTATAAAAAACTATTCAAAAAATTTAATGCTTAGATGCAGCCCAGTGGGCTGTATGTATCAAAACCGATATATTTTTCTCCTTTTTTTTTTCATTGAAAGAATTCAAATGAGATCGACTTGCTAAAACACATAATTTACCCAAATTCTTTTATGGTATGTTTGGAAACTTGGATTTGGATTTGAATTCCGGATTTGAAATATTTCGTGCGTTTGGGAACCATGAGATTTGGATTTGAAATTTTACTCAAATCCAACCTAGTTCAAATTTGGTTTTCTCAAATCCCTAGTATAGGGTAGTCATTTCAAATCCGTCCGTTGTCGTTGGTTTGTTTTTTCGCATAATCTTGTCGTAATATTTGTTTTTCTATATTTTTTTTCTCGTATTTGAACATATTATATTTTTTTAATGAAAATTTTTAAAAAATAAAAAGTAGTGACCTAAACCCGACTTCACCCCGCCCGAAATCCAAATCCAAATCCAAGGGTACCCAAACACCATTTTGGATTTGGATTTAGATTTGAATTCTAGAAATTCAAATACAGGAATTGAATTCTTGATATTCAAATCAATTCCGAGTATCCAAATGCAACCTTACGGAGTTATCCGTCACTTTCTTATAATGGATCAAATATTATCAATTTGCATAGAAAAAGACAGAACACTACCAAATCCATGTTTGTCTTTTATATACAAATGAGTACTATTTGACTCGTTATAGCAAAGTAATCTGACGGATATCTCCATTACAAGGGAGACTATATCTTAAAATATAATGCGAGAAAAGAAGGAAGTCATGGGATGACTGATAACGGGAAAGATCTATTCCATGTCATTTCATCCAAGTTGGCACTTAACGACATAATTGACGGCTAATCCTAATTTAGTCACGCTTGGGACTAAATTAATTGAGTTTAGGGATACAGTTGATAATTGCTAATACGCAGAGGTACAACTGAGAAAATTAAAAACTTGGAGGGTACAAATGAGAATTTCCCTAAAATTATTAAGCTTAAAATGTAAAAAAAAAAGAGCTCAAACGAGCTTTCGAGCCGAGCCTTACTGAGCTCGAGTTCGGATCAGATTTGAACAAGCTCGGCTCGAGCTCATTTTGACCGAGTCGACTCTAATCATTGACACCCCTAGGCTAATTGGTCTTAGCTGATCATGAGCTCTCTCCAGGTTACAGACCTTTGGAATAAGAGTAATGGAAGTGTGATTCATTTCTCTGAGTATCATGCCAGAATTGAGCGAGGGTGGCACAAATCGCAAAAGTCATCACATCTTCCTTCACCATGCTCCAATATTTTTGGAAGAAAATTATCGAGAAACCATCTGGCCCTAGCAACTTCAACCCCCCTAGCTGAAAGACAGCTACCCGAATATCTTGAGCAGTGAAGGACTTTCCAAGATGAATTTTGGTTCTTATTAGCTACTCTAACAATCACTCCCTTGCTTCTATTATGCATAATCTTCCCCTCTCTTTTGGACACACAATTTAAAAAAAAAAAAAAAATGATTAAAGTATGTAAGAACAAGTGGGGGTATAAAGTACGGTGGAAATATGGTGGGGTTGTGTGTAAAGAAAAAAATAAAAAGTTGAAGAAATAATAAAGAATTGATTAAAGGTGCTACCCAAAAAAGGAAAGATAAAAGATAGGCAAACTAAGCCCAAAAAAAAGAGAAGATTATGAGTAACAAGAGGGAGTACGAGATATTACAAACGGAGTACTTACAAATAAATCTATTAAAAAATACCTTAATTTTACAAAAATGATAATATTGAAATATTATGGTTTATTTTTATTTTTATTTTGGTCAGAATGTGAGATTTTATTTCATAAGTTACAAACTTACATTATAGGATGGATACAATGAAATAGTATAAGACTTAACATAACAAAAATTTCTCAAGTTAAACCGTATCATCTTTTATCATAGTCTCTTTGTTCATAATTCTTTTTTTTGGATGTAATGTGAATTATATGTTATAATCAATGATATCGCACCATACATGTATTGACAATTCAATCACCTGCATGCCGCTAAAGTAGCCAATATAAACACTCGACCAATACCCGATTACAACTCGAAATGGAACTAATTATACAATCTTGGCTTCTGAAATTTGCCTGCACACAACCGATTATAGCTCCAGGTCTGGTCACATATTCATCAACCCTGCTTATATTTCGAACCTTCCAAATATAATATACTGCAACAATTATGATACCTTGAACAATTTTACATTGGAGTAAAGAAGGGCATCTCTAATCAAAGAAATTACTGAGCTCCATATTCCCTTGTATTTGTAGCCACTTTGTCAGACTTGCAAGAATTTGCCTAAAATAGCAGCACTCGAAAAATAAATGCTTCTTGAACTCTTTGCCAGCACCACAAAGGAAGCAAAACTCCTCCGCTATCACCCCAAAATTGATCAGTCAGTCTATCTCGAGTTAGAAGCCTATTCTGCACTACTAACCAATTGACGAACCTATGCTTGGGAATAGAATGCCTATTTGATCGCCTCCCAATCGAATCGGTCGTTAACGAAGAACGGGGGATCAAACGATATTTATAGACTCGGAATAACACAAAAACAAACAAGTAATCATGGTAAGTCGATGTCGGTCCACAGGGAATGGTGTGTTGACAATCAAGTTTAAAGTGGTGTGTTTGATGTCTAGATGGGGGTTTTCTAAGGGTCGAGTCTATACTAGAGAAATGTCTACGAGGATAGCTAGGGATGATCAATCTAGGGAAAGGTGTTAGAGGGAAGTCGGGATTCGGTACTTGGAGTCTAAGAAGGTCGGAATCGAGTTTTGTTGCAACATTGATAAAGGAGAATGCCACCTTTCGTTTTCTTCACCTAACTCACCGAAAAACCCGCTTTCGCGGCGAATAAGGGTAAGTCTCTAGCTATGGTAATTTCTACCCCGAGTTTCCCCATATTGATAGAAATTAGTCAAGGTCGGTCTAGTTGGCCGGACTAAAACAACAATGACATAGCAACCATAAACAAGATAAACCAAGAAGCAAGCAACCCACCAACATCCCTATATTCAAATAATCCAAGTCCTCATCCCTAAACCCCCCAACAAGAAATCTACTCACTAATCATTTTAGAAAACAATAAAACATTAACTAAGGAGAAAATCACTACAACATGCATATTAACTAGATCTAAAGAAACTAACAACAAAATAACAAGAAAACTATGATCTAACAATTACCCACTAAACTATGAGATCTAACAAGATAAACTAGAAAATAATCTAGAACAACATAAACGAAATCTAGAGAAACTAACAACACTAATATGATCAAAACAACAATCAACAAAACTAAGCATAAAAACAACAATCTAAAACAACATAAATAAAGATGATCTAAATAAGACAATAATGAAAGAACAATAAAATAAAGGGTTATTTCATAACAATAATACCAACTATGGGGGTGCTTCTTATATTAATACAAACTATACGTAATCCCGTTTTAATATGAATTATCCTCTCATTAATCTTTCTTTATAACCAATGCCTTTTTTTACCTGTAAAACCGGTAATTGTGACCTGCTAGGTTTTTTGGTGCGCCTCTTCTTGTTCTTCCCCTTTATATTCATCAAATTAAAAGTCACCCTCCATTATCAACCTTCAAAACCCTCATTGATACAATGAGATGTGGTTATTCATCTGGATCCTCCTCTTATTCGTATCCTTCAAATGTCAGATTTTTTTTGCAAACGTCAGATGCTCTAATTTATTTACCACAATTTCAAAAAATTTAAGAAAAGCAATGGCGAGAGGAGATGTCGAGTTCAACAATGGCGAGAGAAGAGTACGTAGTAACGAGAGAGGAAGTGTACTGAGTATGGTGGGAGGGGGACTTTAATTCAAAAAGAAATTAAAAGGAAAAGGGAACCGGCTCATCAGGTAGCCGGTAACTTGTTCTAAATAGAGATTAATGTGGGGATAGTTCATATTAAAATGGGATTACGTATAGTTGGTATTAATATAAGAAGCACCCCCATAGTTGGTATTATTGTTAAGAAATAACCTTAAAATAAATCTAGACTAGAGATTAGAGAGTGGAAGAGAAGTATACCAACTATGAAGATCTATAAGAAATAATAAGATTGCATGAATAAAGATTGAATCTTTGATGAAGAGAATGAAGAACTTGTCACTAATTCTTCAATAAACCCACCAAATCTTCAAAAATAAAACTTGGAACAATAATCTAAAGGTTGAATCTTTGATGAAGAAAATGGAGAACTTGTCACTAATTCTTCAATAAACCCAACAAATCTTCAAAATAAAACTTGAAATAATAATCTTCTACAAACTTGAATGTAAAACTAGAGAATTGTTGATAGAAATTAAGTAGATCTACTACTAAATTATAGAGAATTACTAAGAATACTACTAAATTACTACTAAAGAGATGGTTTTTCTACACTAATGATAGGGTGATACTACTACTACACTAATGATGGGATATGAGGATGGTTCATTGGGCAACAAACTAGGGCAACATATATATATAGTAAAGCCTTAATGGGTATTTAACCTAAAGCCCAAATCCAACTTTTTGCTCCATTAGTGAGATAATCACCCTTTGCATCTTCATGGGGTGAAACTTTGCCCTGCGGACTTGACGATAAATCCCACCGGGTGAATTTTTCGCCCGATGAGATTTTCTTCTTTTTTCGCGGTTTCCGGCTCTTCTCTCCATAGGGCGAAATTTCACCCGGTGGGCGAAATTTCGCCCAGTCAGTTTCGCCCGGTGGGGAGTCTCGAAAAATCTTCGGGGAGGCATTTTTACCTTCGGGTGAAATTTCGCCTGGTGGTGTCTCACCGGGTGAAATTTCGCCCGGTCATTTTTCTAGCCTCTTTCTTGTCTCATTCTTCGTCGATTGATTGGATGGCTTTAAACTTTAAGTTGTGTGCTATGCTCTTTGGACGGTATTCCCTTCTCTTGTGCTCGTGGAAGCTCGATCGTGATTTCGGTGCCAAATCCTATCAAAATTGATAGAAAAACTACCAAAAACACGTAAAACGCAAAAGAGGGACGCTAATGAGAGAAGTACTCAAAATATGGCGATAATCGCACTCAAGACTCACAAAACAAGGGAAAAACGGGTCTAAATGGGAGGAAAAACGGTCTAAATTTAGCACACAACACTATTCCACACATAGTCCATCCACGGAGTCTTCATACCTGGGGACTGCAGTCATTCGTAACCAAGCCGAGTGGTATATGAACCACCACTCCAGTCACGACCATTATACCCTCCTCTTAGTTTGTTTCGAGCTTTACATATCTGCCTCAATGCCCAGCTGGAGTTAGGAGACAGATTATAATCAAACCAGTCCACCTATTTTAAATATATATGAGTGACCCACTTAATCCAGAGGTGGTCCTTCTTTTAGGCTAGCCACCATGAGTATTTACCTATGGAAGCGAAATTCCATTCCATACTGTTCCGGTTAGGAAACAATCACACCCGAATCAGATTCGGATCTTAGATTAGATTGAGTTCTTGTGGATATGGCTTGATCATCACGCATCACTTATCCTCTCCTCTAATGGTCGGACCTTCCGGACGGAGTGGGCCTGTGACCTGCACAAGGAACGCACATGGGCCTCGGAGGTGTCCAAGGAAACCCTCTCCAATGCCTAAGTCAGTTCGTGAATGCACTTGATAGACCTTATTCGTGAGCAATAAGGTGGCGTTTTAGAGTGAGAGTCTTGTGAGAGAAAGTTAACTACCCTTTTATGAGGGAAAGTAATGAGGTATTTATAGGTTTTCACAAGAGAGAGAGGGAGAGAGGACACGTGGAGGGGTGTGTCCCACACATGCCTTTTACCTTAGGCTGAATCAGGAGGGCCTGCTCTACTTCGCCTTGGGTCGGCCGGGTCGGGGAAGCAGAGGATCTCCTCGCCCCCTAGAGGAGGTGCGAAAAGGGCTCGACTCGGTGGGTCGAGCATCAGGCCTCAGAGATTGGACTTGAAGGAAATGGGTGAGACCTCAAGGGGGTGCTCAGAAGGGCTGATCGGTCGGGTCCGACCGGTCTATTCAGGTGGTGGCTTATTTCATGGCTGGGACTTAATCAGGGCCGGGTCAAATCCAAACCTAGCTGGCGAACAACCCGGGATGGACAACTGACCCCATCAATTACCCCTTGGCAGCCGGGGGGAGCAAGGCTCGTGCCGGCTGTCGACACTTATCTGAATTGAATGGGAAGCTGACGCTTGAACTCTACCGCATTGAATGCAATGCGTGTTTCCCAGGGAGAATGTCTTAATTGTTTTGGGCATGCGAGGCGTGAGAGTATCCCTTTTGCCATGATTGTTCTTCTAGCTAGAAAATCCCTCGAGCCTTGTGTTCTGAACGACACTTGTCTCGCTCTGCAGGGGTGGTTGGGATGTCATTAAATGCCCGCCCCTCCCTCCATGACTATAATGAGAGGATTTTGCTTGGTTCATCTTCACAAATCTTCGAAAAATCCTTTCTGCTTCATCTTTTTTCTTATAACAATGGGTTGGATTGAGGATAAGATTTTCAAGAGAGGGGTTCCTTGTTAGCACTTTCAGGTATACGGGCCCTGCCCCAAGATTTAAGTACCCCAAGATGGTGCGAATGATCATCAGCCGGTGCAAGCTAATAGCCCGCCGGTCCCCTTTTGCCCCCGGGACGAACGAGTTGCCAGAAGCCATTCATCGTCCAAGGAAAGCTTCGTTCTTTATGAAATAGAAGCTTGACTTTTGCACGCGGGCAGGGGGTTGCTCTTACCGGGGTTGCCGCCGGTGTTTTCCCTAGATGAGGCCAGAGAATGCTGATCCAGACATCCCAGACTTAGGGTCTTCCCCCTACCCAAAGAGGCTGAAATGTGACCTCGGTTATCCCGAGGGTACCAAGCTAGCTGAGTTCGGGGAGGACTGGGATACCAGCAGCCGCGACTCGGGGGATAGTTAGGGTAGAGGCCCCTCGCCAGGTCGTGAGATGCTGGGGAGTGACGAGGAAGGGGATGATGACCCTATGAACACTCCAAGCGGTTGGGACTGGGGGTCTGGTGATGAGGGCTGCAACAGCCCCAGGGATTACTCCCTCCCGGGCTCTGGTGAAGATTAAAGGTTCTTCCTCCCCTTGCTTGGCCGAGCAGGGCTCCAGGCATATTACGTTAGTAATTGATTTTGAAATGTTTGCTTAATCTTGTAATTCTGACCTCCGGGTCTCTTTCTCAATGAAGAAGAAATATGACTTCGTTTGCATGCGTTGTTCGTTTGTTGTTTTTTTAATGCTCTTTGGATGACGCAATATGACTCTTCCTCTTCCCGCCTTTTTGCATTTTTGAAGTTTTGGGATGTGATAGATGGGTTAGTTGAGCGTGTGACACGTGTGGGGGGTTTTATGGGGAAGAGCCCTGACAGTACAGAATAAAGGAGGGACTCCTCAGTTTCCTTCCACTATAAAAGACCCTCTCCTTCTCCATTCCCTCTTTTCACACTCTCACCACTCAGAAACTCCATCTCTTTCAAATCTTCATCTTCTTCATTGAGCGATTTTGCTGAAGATTATTCCGGCGCCTGCTTCCGGTGATCTTGAAGGCTTGATTAGGTTAGAACCTCAAACCCTAGTTCTTTGCTTTCCTTTCATTCTTGCCTGTTTTACTTCTTTTTTTTTTCCGGAAAAAAGCATGACACAAAATCACCGCCGGATATTGTCATTCTCCGATCCGTCTACTGGAACTCCAGCGGGGGATGATGAGGAGGCTATTATCAGACGCCCCTCCCCCTCCACTGGTCCCGTAGTCACTGTGGCTCGGGCGCCATCCTTAGAAGATAGTGGGGGTGCCAATTCTCTATAGCCTGCCCCTACTGATATCCCAAACTCAGATACTGAGGCCCTAGAGCTTGACCCCTTTTCAATTGCTGCCCCCCTAAAACCGAGGGTGCCTGGGCGTGTCTACCTCTTGGATAAGGAGAAGTAAAAGGTTCCCCTGCATATGTACCTAGAGCCAGGGGCACAGGGGGAGTTATTAGCCAACGATGCTGCTGAGGCCATTGCTAATTATTATGATTTTGGGCCGGATTACTCGGTCATCATCCCTGGATAGAAGGACACCGTTTTCAACCCTCCAACGGATTGCATAGCTGTTTATCACAAATGCCTGGAGTTTGGCCTCCGGTTTCCTCTTCACCCCTTTCTTGAAACAGCCTTCAAACGCATGAATGTGGCTATCGCTCAGCTGACAGCGGTATCCATCAGGACCTTGGTGTCTTATACCCGGGTCTGTCTTTTTACGGGGCATGAGCCTTCTATCGACGTCTTTAGATATATGATGGGCCTACAGATGATCTCTTCAACGGAGGGACCCTTGGGCTATATTTCTATACAGAGGATGAAGGGTTATTCGCCAGTCTGGCCGGCAGTGACTAGCATCAAACACTGGAAAGACAATTTCTTGTACATTCACCACGAGGGGGGGGGGGGGGGGGTCCTCCCTCGGCATTTTAGGAACCATGTCCTTTTTCGTCTGCAGACTCATGAGGAGTATCACCCTGGGGTCGGCGGGAGAGCCCTGGAGGTGAAGCTGAACACAGTGGAGAAGCTCCAGGTTGAGCTATTTGCTTATCAGAAGCTGGGTAGGCGTTGCCCCCACTAACTGGCTCCCTTCTGCAGAGCTCATAGTTACTGATGAGTTTTTTACCCCAGTAGGGTTGAACCCTGCTCATCTCAAAGGTAGTTAGGGGCTTTGCAGCTGCACACCTCGTTTGGTGGACTTCTTGTGCGCTAACTTTGTTACTTTGTTGTCTTTTTTGCAGACGCTTACGACGATTTCTGGACCCCTCGACATCTGCGCGCTCTTGGATTGGATAAAAACTACAAACCAATCACCCTTCGCCTTGTTGCTCTCTCTAAATATAGAAAGTAGAGTCTTATAGGTCACGTGTAGAGCATTTTGGCTGGGAAGACTAAGCTCCCCCGTAGGCAGCCCTCTAGAAGTGCTCCACGTCCAACGCCTGTCTCCATGACGGCTCAGAGAAGGGAGGACCCCGATGATGCTTGTCTGTCGGTGGCTAGATGTGAGGGTTTCTCTCCCCGCGAGCGTCCGTCTACTGTTGCAGGTCCTTCACCCTCATCTGAGGAGACTGAGGAGGCGGTTGCTCCCCTGACCAGGAAAAGGAAGGACAAGGAGCCAGTGACTGCCGAGCAGCCAATTAACCTGGATGCCGAGGTCATCACCCCTTAGCCTAAACGCAATGGTCCCAACCTTCCCGAGACGATGCTCGGTCAAGGGAACGCTAAGTTTAACTGTGCTACAGAGAGTGTTGATGCCTTTGCCCTCCTTTCAGATTCTACCACTGCCTCTCTAAACCAGGCTGCCAAGGTGTTGATACATGCCAGCACCCAGGCGACCCAACTCCTCTACCGCTGTTCCCTTGTTTTCTAGGCCTCTGCTGAGTTGGCAGCCCTCAATCGTTTGAGCAATGAGGAGCTGACTATTACCCCTGAGTCCTCTCTCTTTGACCGTATCGCGGTGGTTGAGAGGGACGCTCCCCTTATTGCCGATTTGAAGCTTAAACTGTCAGGATGTGAGAGTGAGCTGAAGGAGGCTAAGCGCCAGTCGGCGAGCTGGAAAGCTCAGGAGGAGAAGGCTGTAAAGGAGGCGTCGGACTTGGAAGCCGAGCTGGGGCAAATGAAGAAGCATTCTGCAGAATTGGAGGAGCGCCTCAAGGACTTCTCTGGTCGCTTATCCAAGGCGGAGTCTGACTTGCTGACAGCCCAGGACAAGCTGAAGACTGAGGAGGAGTAGTGGCTGAAAGTAAAGGCGGACATTGTGCAGGAGGTTAATGAGAATGTGGACCAAGCTTTTGTTGTAGGTGCCAACTCCTCTACTGATTTTTGTTTGGAGGTCATCAGGGAGCTGATACCGGACTTTGATGAAGATGCCGTCAATCAGCTATACACTGCCAAAAATGAGGCTAGGACCAGCAAATCCCCTCAGGAGGGCCCTGATGGATCGTCTGACCTTGTTCAGGAGGTGCCCCCTGCATAAGATTTCGGGCAGTCGTCCTCTAAGGGCTCGTGCCTTTATCCTTCAGCGCCTTTTCCTCCTTGTTTATGATCTAACTTTTTTTTGCGCGCCGAGCTGTGGCTGGATGCCGGTATTTAATGTAACCTTTATTTCTGTCCTTCGAACTTATATTCCGCTTTGGTTTGTAAAACTTTGGCCGAAACTTGTTTATTTTGACCTTGCTGATCCTCTCTTACTACTTGTTTTTTTGTTTAAACTTGAATGTTTATTGTGTTCTGTTAAGTTGAATATCGACGTCTGACTTGTCCCTGACTTCTGGTTGGAGTCAAGGGGCTTGCCCCCTGCCTGTCTGGAGGTCGGCACACTACAAGATATGAGGCTTCAGGCGTCCAAAGATGGCATGTGTCTATGGACGCCTTTTGAAGACGAGCGTCCCTCGTCAGACGCTTGGCAGAGGAAGCCTGGAGTGGTAGCCATTTTTTAAAGCGGGCGTCCAAAGTTGGAAGCCGCACGCGGGCGTCCAGAATGGCGTCCAAGTATAGACGCCTATTTGGGAAGGCGGGCGTCCAAGTTTGGACGTCATTTTGAAGCTATTGGCGTCTACAGGTAGACGCCACCTGAGTCACAGAGCATCCACCTGAGGACGCCATATGCGCGAAATGGCGTCCACTTTCAGACGCCGCCTAGCTGCGTGGTTACTGTGCTGGAGCCTACGAGGCATTCAGTTTGGCGTCTGGAAGGGGACGCCACCACTGGTCCTGGAAGACCGTAAATATTCGTTTATGGCCTATCCAAAATCTGCCAAAACAAATTTCTTCAAAACACAATACGCAACATTCACAACACAATATGCAACGACCAAACATAATACCACAACACAGTCAATCGGACATCGCCGTCTACACCACCACGCCCACTTCAAAGCACGCTATTGAAGACGAAATGGCGATAATATAAATAAATAATTACAAATTCGTCGTCGTAAAACGCAAGTACATAAAAACTAAAGAGTTAAAGTACATAGAAGAAGTTAGTTCGAACTAAATCCAACTAAGTAGTTAAGCTTACAAGCAACATCGATAGTAAATCAGAAAACTGGGAAGCTAGCGGGGGCACCTGAATTCCCACCACCCTCGTTGAAGGAGTCTTTGTCATCTGGAGGACGAGGAGTAGGTCCTTGGTTGCACTTGGCGAACAAAGTGCTCCATCGTTGCATTTCACTACAAGAAAAGGTGCCCCATGCGTCCACCCAATGGCTTCCGTCAGAGGACGCTATACGGGTACGGGCGTCCGCAAACAGACGCCAGAAAGCGGAAGCCACGACCGGTCGCACATTTTTAAAACGGGCGTCCACTATTGGACGCCAAGGACATGGGCGTCTGACAGCGGACGCCATGAGTGATGTCCGACTGTGGACGCCATCCAGGGACAACTAGCGTCCACAGTCGAACGCGATGTCCCCTGAATATCTTCCAAATTTGATCGATTTTAGCTCCCCCTAGCGTGTGGCATGGCGTCTGTTATTGGACGCCATTTATGCTGTTGCATGGTCGTAAACATGCGTTCGATGTCTAGCCAAAACCTACAAAATAAACCACGTCCACAACTCTCAACCAACCACAATTGTTGACCATCCACAATACCTCAACCTCATTCACAATCAACCAGAACACTTAATCTCTCGACACGTTTATGCTGAAAGAACATTCATATAAAAAATATTTAACATACGGTTTGAAGGTGCACAAATAATCTAAACTAGTTCGAAGATACATAATCCATAAATTCAGTTGCAACAACAACAACAACAAAAAACAATCAGCTAACTGTGAAGCTAGCTGCAGCGCCAGAGTTACCACCACCATCACCAAATGGGTCTCTGTCGTCTGGAGGGGATGGGGGACGACTTTGGTTGCATTTGTTAAACATGGCCATCTGTTCCTGCATTTTCTTTATGTGCTCCGCCTGTTCCTTCAGTTGCTGCTGCTGCTGTGTCAGTTGCTCCTTCATTTCCTTCTTTTCTGGGTCGGGCTGCTGAGATCCGGCCGGCGTGTACTTCATTTGTGTAGAGGTGCCGAGACGTGCTGGGGAAGGTGTGAAGTACATACCGTGTGCATTTCCAACACCGTACACACTTCCTTTCTTGTAACCCTTGACGACCTTGAAAAAAGTCTGATTCCGGTTGACTTCCTCAGCATCAGGAGCAGTCTCGAGGTTCGCTAGCTCTTCTTGGTAGGCATCCTGCGTACACAACAGCGATTTCAATTCAAGTTATTATTAGATGAAATCATTACAGATAGTTATCTACCACCTAAAGTATAGACAAAGTTGATTTATTTGAAATAGTTAGTACTCACCCAGATTGCCTGATCCTTCCTCGTCATAAAAGTAGTCCCATTATGGTCGGTCTTCCCGTGCATGTCCAGGAATATCTCCGCCGCGGTTGGCACCCTTCCGAGTTCAGCTTGTAGCTATTAAATGAGTACGAACGTTAGGCAAATATATATTATGCGAACATAATTTATGATTATTCAAGTAAGAGTACGATATTAGTAGAAATCATACACTCTTGGCACGACGCAACGAAGACTGAGAACCCCGATGATGTGTCGGGTTTGCCTTCCCCTCATGTTCACAGTTCGACAATTTGTTTCTCTGTGCCCTCTCCGACCTGACCTTGAAGTCCTTCTTGTCGTGGTACGTAACCCACCTCTCTAACGCTTCCCCTGAAATATGACGACACTAATATATTAGTTAATACAGTAAAAAATTGAAGTTAGATTGTTTGTTTAAATTGAGTACTATAACAAACTACACCTTTAAGGTCTTTGAGCGGAGTCCCCCGGGTGTGGCGTTTGATCATTACGTCAGCAAATCGTCGTATGCAAGTCTCGTTATACCGCTCCCACACCCTTCCTTCCAACTCCTGCTTCCAAGCGAACTTCAACTACACAATCAAGGCGGATTATTAATTAGTAGCAGAACTATTTACAAAGTCTACATTATAAATTAAAAACTCGGTAACGAAAATAATCCACGTACCCGGAAGTTGTTGAACCACCACTCCCGAACGTCCATCGGCACCTGAGTCCAGCAGGCATACCCCTGCCCTTTGTCGACCATGTAGCTGGCAGTACAGCCTTTGGTGACTGTCCCATGCAGAAACCTGCACCGAGTCGAGAAGCACATATATGTACGAAATCTTACATGATGTAGTCCAAAAATTCGTAAGTTACAAAAGAATCGACGGGTTAGATTATATTACCATACGCGACCAGGGTCGATAATCACCCGACCGTTCTCGTCTTTATCCGAATTTTCCTGCTGCTCCTCATTCTGCCTCTGCTTCTCCTCATCGTCCAGCTCCGATCCCGTTTCGGGGACCCGTTCCTCCTCCTGCTGCTGCGAGGTGGACCTCTGCACAGAGCTGCTTCCCCCACCACGTCTCCTGGTCGA
The DNA here is from genome assembly GCA_958450325.1 of Agrostemma githago. Classification (NCBI taxonomy): domain Eukaryota; kingdom Viridiplantae; phylum Streptophyta; class Magnoliopsida; order Caryophyllales; family Caryophyllaceae; genus Agrostemma; species Agrostemma githago. Next base: position 36,990,442 of record OY288262.1, read on the forward strand.
TCTACCTCCTGCCATTATCTTAACCTTGCAACAAATTTGAAAATGTCAACAATAATTAGCAATTACAATCTAACTTGATTGAAATAATGTACCAAATAAGTAACACAATGATCAATATAACCTACTACAACAACTCTAAAAGTCATCTTCGTTGTCGTTATTGTCTTCAGCCTCATCCTCCACTTGATCGTCCTCCAAATTCTCTTCATCGTGTCCGTCATTCTCCTCAAAGAACTCCGGAACATCCCTAACCATGTAAACTCGTTGTCCATCGTCATCCTCATCCTTAAGATCTTCCTCTGCCCCTTCATTTTGATCTTCTTTGGAGAATATGGTCTCTTCACTAGGAGATAAGCGTGTACCACTTGAAGTTGCATCTTCCTGGAACAGAGAACTGTCTATTTGCCCCCGTGGTTTAGTCGTAAAGACTGCCCACCATTGACTTTGATTTCTGTCATTTTTCGTGTAAGGAGAAGGAGCAAAGAAGACCTGCTTCGCCTGATGCGCGAGTATGAACGGATCGTACGTAGGATATTTCCTGGTGTGATTAACTTCGACAATCTTGTATCGTTCATGCACTCGAGTCCCCTTCATGGAGCTGTCTTTCCACTTGCATTTGAATATCACAGCTCCATACCCCCGTTCTCTGCCAGCATACCACAACTCGAAAATATCCTCCAAAATACCATAGTACTCATCACCATCAAGAGATGACACACTTACACCAAAATTGCATCTAGCCTTGTTCTTTCCGTAGTTGAATGTGTGAAAGTTGAACCCATTCACCGAGTACCGGTTCCAAGATCTAACCGCTCTCACTGGACCGTATGCCAAACTTCTAACCAAATCATCATGTATATGTAAGGCAACTACCTGATCCTTGAGCCACTTAGGAAAATGTTCGTCATGCTTACTCCAAACGTCATCAGGGTTCACGTCAGGGTTTGCAGTGACATATTCAGTTACAAATTGCTTCTCATAAGGCTCTAAGATCTCACAATTAGAGAGTAGGTAAAGCTGCGCTCGGTTGTACTCTTTCTCATCTAGCGTCCTAGAACCCTCAATGGAGACATGGTTTCTGACCCGCAGTAGACCACCATGAGAGCATACCGTACGCGGGAAAGTCGTTTATAGTCCACAACAAAGCTGCTTTCAACTGAAAGTTTTGTCTCAGAGAGACATCATAAGTTTCCACCCCTACCTCCCATAGTTGTTTCAATTCATCAATAACAGGTTGCAAGTAAACATCCAAATGATTTTTCGGGTTTTTGGGTCCAGGCACAATAAGAGATAGGAAGATGAAAGGCTGTTTGAAACACAACCAAGGAGGTAGGTTACAAGGTGTGATCATCACAGGCCAACAAGAGTACGACTTACCAAATTGGCCGAAAGGTGCAAATCCATCAGTACACAACGCAAGCCTTACATTTCGGGGTTCTAACGCAAAGTGGGGATGTAGTCTATCGAAACGCTTCCACTCCTCACCGTCACTCGGATGACACATCTTCCCTGGTACCCTAATGTCCTCCTTGTGCCACCTCATTTGCTCCGCTATGGTTTTTGTGGCATACAATTTTTGAAGCCTTGGTGCAATAGGGAAGTACGTAAGCTGACTAATTGAGATCGGTTTCTTACCCCTAACACCGCTTTTCCCTTTTCTACCCCTCAAAACAATATCCCCCTCAACCGTCTTATACCTACCCTTACCACATCTCCTACATTCCTCAAGCATCGCATCGTCCTTCCAAAATAACATGCATCCATCTGGACAAGCATCAATATTTTGATGCGGGAGTTGAAGGCCCTTCACAACCTTTTTGGTTGTGTAGAAAGTTCGGGTCATGATATTGTCTTTTGGGATTACTCTCTCGAGCAAGGCAGCAATACCATCGACACAAGCAAAGGGTAGGTTGAACTCACATTTGAGGCTAACTACCATAGATGTGACTTCTAACAAAGTCACATCGCACCCTCCGTATAACGGTTTATCCGAAGCGTTCAACATGTCAAAAAACGTCTTTGCTCGTGGGTTAGGCTCTTGTGGGTTAGGTGAGTCCTGTGGGTTGGGCGAGTCTCGTGGGTTAGGTGAGTCGCCATTCCCGTATGTGTTCTCGTTGTTAAACAAGTTGCACTCCACTACGTCAACCATCATACCTCTCACCCCCCCCATTTTGATGGTTTTCGGGTTCCTCAGAATGAGATGGCTCACCATGACAAATCCAATTATAATAATCGGATGAAAAACCATTATAGATGACATGTTCCTTAACTACAAGGACCTCAAAAATTTTTAGGTTCTTGCATTTAGTACACGGACACCTAACCTCCCTCCTCGATGCATAGTCTACTGACTTTTTAGCGACCTCGACAAATGATTCAACACCCCTCAAAAATTCGACGGTGGGACGTCTCTTCCTATCAAGTCTTCCCTCATCCATTTCCGTTCAATTCTCTTCATTTTCTATGTTAAAAAAATTTATATAACAAATTAAAGTTTAATTTCCCTAACTTAATTTAGAACTTACTAAATAAAAATTTAATCACCATTTAACTTAAACTTAATTTCTCTAACTTAATTTCCACAACTGAGTGTCCTCAAGTTAATCACTTATACGTCAAAGTAAACCCAAATGTCTTCTTAATTTAGAATTGAGCTTAGAAAAATTAGTCACCGAATTTAATCACAAATGTAACCACAATTTAATCCTAATTTACGAAAGCCCTAGCTATTTATCAATTTAATCCCAATTTAACCAAACAAAACACTAAAATTCATGGCTTAGGTCAGACAGAAACAGCTTAAACAGGTCAAATAAGGTCAAATTTTCGGATACAGATATCAAAACTCCAAAAGCACCGCTAACACCTATTTACAACCCCGATCACGATAGAAGTGGTTTCGGGAAAATCCGGCATTATTACGACACTTTTTGGTCCGTCCTAAGTCACACAAAACCTCACGGAAGGCCCCAGAGGTCATTCTAGCTCAAGTCAACCAAATTCATCAAACCCTAATTGTAGACACCCGCATTTTGCCTGCTAGTGTCTATAGCAGTTCCCGACAAAACACCCGATGATGATCGGACGTCAACATGACTTAATATGCTCGAATACGGACTCGGAATCAATAGTATCCGACGTGGGCATTTAGCGGAGTGCAAATCTCTCAAAACAGACCTCAAATTCAGGTCCAGTGGGTCATTCCGAGTCAAATGAGACTAATTTGGGCCAAAACCGACACCAAGAATAAATCCCGTCTTTTGGCGACCGGGTCAAAACCCGGTCAAAGACGAAACCATCTCACAAATCAGCCAAATACATTCTCGAAAACTGGCGCACAAATCAAAATTCAAAAAATCAATCAAATCAAATCAAGGTCAATCCTTCCCAAAATAGCTCGATCCTAATTGATCCACTCGGTCGAGTGGAGCGTCAACAGCTGAACCAGGCCCGTTTTGAAGGGCACTCGATCGAGTGCACTAGGGCCACTCGATCGAGTGACCCTAGGTCGGGGGGTGAAGCCTATAAATACCCCCTTAACCCCATTCATTTGACAAGGCTTTTTCCATGCATTCTACCCTACATTTTCAACCCTAATTCATTCATCCTCTCCACACTTCAATCCTTAGTAACTCTAAGCGATACTACACAAAAAACCGAGTCTACATCCATCACACATACACACACACATACATATTCAAAACCCCGAGATCAAAACTCGTCAAAGACCCGAGAGCATCCTCTCCCTAACCAAACACACCCTAACTCACCCTACATATCTCGACACTCCCGCGCACACGCCGCTACTACGAGTTCGTTTCCGAGGCCCTTAAGCATGTAGGTTGAGGGTGTCATCAAACCCCATTTCTTTTTCTCCTTTCCCTTTTTTTCGATTATATATGTATTATTATTATTATTATTATTATTATTATTATTATTATTATTATTATTATTAGTACTATTATTATTAGTCGATATTAACGACACTAATATTTTATTTACTAACACTAACCTTTAATTTTGTGCATACTAACCTTTTATTTATTTTCGTTACTAACATTTTATTTATCGCACTCTAACATTTTATTTATGTATTCTAACACTAACTTTTATTTTTGTATACTAACACTTTAATTCCGTATTCTAACATCTAACATTATTATACCGTGTATATATACATACTAATATCAAAATCTCGGTTTCGAATACGTTTGACTATGACGATCGCCTAAAGTCCATCTAATTCCTTTACGAGTAACGACGGAGGTGGCGCCTTTTCGAGGAGCGCCACCCCAATGTACTCAAGGACATGATGTGATCGCGATCAGTCCTAGTTGAACGTATTTGATCCCATTTCGATGATTAGCACGGAACCCGTTGACACGAAAACCGACATCACATAATTCGAAAGGATTAGTTTCGATGTCGTGACGTAGAGGGATGCAATTTTGTCACTAATCAAACTTTTCAATCACATAATAGCATATTTCATAAAATCCCGATAACGGTCTCATAATCGTATAATACACGTTTATGACATCGAGAACCGAGTTGAATTTAAATAATGCAATGTTTTTATTTAACTCGGTCAATTATCGAATTCAAACAAATAAAAATGAAACGAGCCATGCCTCGTACAGGGGGCACTCGATCGAGTGCCATGGGCCACTCGATCGAGTAGCACCCAAAAATCTGGACATTAGCTACTTTAAAGACACACTCGACCGAGTTAGACCATGACTCGATCGAGTGGGTCCTGTAGCCCAGAAAACCGAGAGCTCTAATGCAACATTTGAGCCTCGTCATTTTTTACGACTTTTAGTCGACACGTGCATAATCAATCACGTAATTCTAATTTTCAAAACTCATGCATATCACGACACCTAAAACGATTTTGATCGACGGTCTCGCACTATTAATTTTATGTCGACGACTCTTTAGTCGTATCCGACACATAATTAATTTAGACTCCATTTCTCGACGTGATAAGTCGGGACAAGGCATCGAGGTTCGAGATCGGGTTAGCACCACACCTAGGTCTCGAACCTCCGTCCTTTGATTGGTACACAATATAATGTGTATCTAATCGAAGTTAGTCCAATTGCACAACTTACGGTCTAGTTTATATTTATTATATACGGGTCCGTTTCTAGTTAACGTCTACCATTTCCTATTCGATTATTCTATTTTATTGCTCGTTGTATTGTGAATTCCGGGTTGTATTCCGCCCGTGTAATTTGTAATTTATTTACGAGTTTTCTATTTTCGATGTTTGCCATTTATTTATTTAAATGAACATCACATGCTAAATCACTTTGACGTGAATCAAGGTGCATTAAATGACGTAGCAAACCAATAATTCACATGCTTAGCCCGAAAACGCTGTTTGCATATCATTTAGTCGTTTTACTAGCGCGCGTACACGAACACGAACGATGTCTTAGTAGAGACCGCCATTGTGCGGGCGGGGTTGGGTGTCCTTAGTGGGCTTCCCAACACGTACCTTCACCCCTTACTCAGAACCTTTGGTTTCCGGATGTCCGAAACCCTTGGCGCACGAGAGTCATTTTATATACGAAAGCCGGTGTAAACGGTATCGGTATAACAATGCAAAGGGACGAGCCCCATAAACTCTGAAATCGGAGTGGGCTTACTTTGTGTATAGCCCATGACGACATAGAGTGGGCTCGTATGGTTCCGAATAACCACAAAATTCGGTGGCGACTCCATTTTGACTTAAATTTCGAACCCGAGAACAATCTTACCACGAGATTCATTCGCCTACCCAAACCCGCGCTTCGCCGCGTCGGGGTGGACCTTCGTCATGTCCACAATTTGGCGACTCCGCTGGGGATACCTGATGTACCACATGTCATCGGGGTTCCTAGGGTGAGACTCGAAGAGAAATCGTTCGTAGATTAGTGTGCGCGCATTAGTTTAATGATTCATGCATAACCCAAATTTTGCCCGGGCCGGTTACTTGTGACCGACGTCCCACTATACCACGGTGCATTCCTACATGGGTGCGCTAAAGACGTCGATGGTGGAACTCGTCTCGGTTTCGCGGCATGTCCTAAGACCAACTCGGCTTAGGGAGTCCGTCCATCACACGAGAAAGCCATCGTTGTTGGTATAGACCCTACTTTGACCGACCGAGACTTAGTGTAAAGCATACATAAGCGTCGTTATAATGCTTGTTTGACTACATGCTACTTGGTTTCCGTGTCATTTTTCAAAAACCGTCATTTCAAAATTGCATCTTTCCAAAATACCAAATTTCAAAAAAACCGAAATACTGTCCGTTTCGGGACCCATCTTTCCAAAACACCAAATTTTGAAAAACCCGAAATGCCGTCCATTTCGGGACTCGTCTTTTCAAAATATTCAAATTCAAAAACTCGGAATGCTGCCAAAATTTAGACTTACGATTTGACTCAAAACAAGCCTTTTTTTTAGCCGGCATGCTATCCATTTCAATTCGAATTTCCGATCCACCATTCGATTTTCGAATTTTCAAAATTCAATTTCAATTTTCAAATCTTCGTGATGCCATTCGCGATTTTCAAATCCTCGAGATTCCATCCTCGATTTTCAAATCTCCGAGATGTCGTTTTCGATTCTCAAATCTTCGGGATATCATTTTCAATTTTCAAATTTTCGGAAATTTATTTTCGATATTCAAATTTTCAAAATTTCAAAAATTCAACTTTTCAAAAAACTCGGCCCTGTCGGCATGCTGCCAATTTCAAAAGACGGGACTGTCTCCCAATTTTTCAAAACGCGAAATTACTCAACCATTCCGACATTTCAAAATGCCCGGTCCTATTGGCCCACTACCAATTTCAGGACCGTCCTCTCAATTTTCGAAATTCAATCATTTTTCAAAACCTTCCGATTATAGGACCTACCGTAATCCGTGTGTCGGGTCTTTTTATGATTTGTCGAAGGTCGTTAGCGTCGAAACTCCGTCGATCCTACATCACGGGTTTCTTCCCCATCCTAGTCCGCCTTTTTCTAAAGGCACAACCGACCAACACGAGTCATACACTCGTAAATGGAAGGTTCATAAACACTCGAGTCCTAACTAGAAAGTCACACACAATTTTCCCTCCGACAGGACGGTCCCCACGACCTTTCCTAAGGGAATTTTGCCCGTCTTTCAATCCGTTAGTCGAGTCATCCCAATTCAAAAATCCTTTAACTTAAGGGTCTACCCTAATCACAGGGTCATCCTTATTCAAGTCAAGTCAAGGGTCTCTAGCGTCGAAACTCCGCCGATCTTACATCGCAAGTTTCTTCCCTTACCCGTCTGCCTTCATCAAGGCCGAGTCAACCTTTTACAAGGCATAGGCCTATAACAAAAGGTTCGTGATCCTTACATCTAAGGGTCACTCGTCCATCACTCGAGTCTTAGCAAAACCTGCAATCTCACTCAGGGGCTACCCTTCAGCAGAGCGGTCAATCACGGTTGCTCTAAGGGTCATGTCTTACACGTGTTGTCTCACGTACCCCACTTTTGAGTCACTTAGATGCCACACCATCTGAGTCCTATCAGAGTCCTCGGTCTCACTCGGGGGCTACCCTTTAGCAGAGCGATCAATCACGGTTGCTCTAAGGGTCATGTCCTACACGTGTTGTCTCACGCGTGCCATTTTCGAGTCACTTAGATACCACCCCATCTGAGTCCTATAGAGTCTTTTGCGTCGCTCGGGGGCTATCCTCCAACCGACCTGTCAAACACGGTCACCCTAAGGAGTACCTTACGTTCATCATACACCGGCGTCCTTATAATGCCTTCTTCGAGTCGTACCTATGCTACGAACACTCGAGTCTCCTAAAGGTTTAGGTCGCCACAGTGGGTCCGAACACGTGACGCGGCCAAACACGGTCGCCCCATTTTCGGACTCATCCTCATGGCTCAGATCTCATGGTCGAGTTCGAGCCAGGGTCGTTACCTCGTCTAGGTCAATGTTCGAGTATCCCGGTCCAAGAGTCTTTGTCATCCCGTCACCCCGGGCCGTGTCTAGTTTGACTCCCTCTCTTGCATTCGCGCAAAGTCGAGTTTAGGCGAGTCGTGGCACCTGTCGTTTTCTCCAATCAAAGACTTTACCAAAAAAAAGAAACAACCAACCGAGCGTCCGTAAGTCCGGATTTGATTCGAGTCTAAGTCTGAGTCCGAGTCTAGGATACCCTGCATCCTCATTTCCAAATCAGAGTCAGAGTCTTTTGCATTCTGTCCTCTTTTCAAAATTCAACAAAAAATCAGCTTTCAATATTCTATCTCTGCTATACACTTTCTTTATGTGTTTCCGAGAACATGATGAACACCATCATCATACACTGTGAGCACACGCACGTGACTATTATAGGCACATCTATAATGACTGCAGGAACTGAGGCCCGTGTTTTCCCTTACCTGTTCCATGTCTGGCATAGACAGCCACATAACTACCCTTAGCAGGAGCGGTATCGAATCCTATGACAAATCTAGGTAGTCTCCTAGTTTGGGTTCAAGACGGGAGGCAAGCCCATTTCCCACAATAAACACCCCTCCAATAAAACTGACCAATCCCTATCTTAGGCGTTAGTCTGACTTGATGCCAAAAATACCCAACTCGGGACGATGCTCCCACTAAGCCTGCTCGGAATTATGATGACAATACCGAGATCCAAACCACCATGCTTACCATAGAGTACTCCACCGCGAGTTGCACTCACACAAACACCAACTAGGCTCACACCTTACAAGGGTTTAGCTCCACAAGCCAAATCCAACCGATGGGCCCACCCCCATATCCACCCACAACACCATAGGAGGGCAGCCGTAAAAAAAAAAAAAAAAAAAAAACTGGACAAAAAAAATCAAAAGTCCAAGAAAAAAAGCAAAAGGCCCAAAACAAAAGAGCTGGCCATCAAAAAAAAGAACTCTCAGCATCCCCCGACCAGATACGGTCAATCCCACGACCGGGGCTAAGAGGTCAACCCAAAAAAAAAACAAAAAAAAACAAAAAATTCAAATACCCATGACCGTGGTCAATGGTCAACACAAGTGAAAGCTCCTTGACCGGGGTACGGTCAATTCCAAATTATCGATGCCGATACCATCAAATAGGGGAGAGACAATCAAGCTGGTTAGCTAACACCACATTTAGCCTCCCCATATTACAACCCTCAAGACCTTCCCGAGGCCTAGGCTAAGAGACAGCCCAAAATTTTGAGGATTCAAGCTCCATAGGATACACCCTTACCATTAGGGCCAGACATGGAAATCAGATCCCACATTATCAAACTTATCCTGATCGAAGTTCGAGTCATTTTTACTCGACTTCCCCCTTTCCTACCACATTGCAATACCTTACCCTCGAAGCCTTAGCTCCACATAATTGAGCTCCAGATTTCGAGTCATCAAAGCCACTTGCGACCTAGCTCCACATTTCCAAAAACATCCAAACCAGTTACCAACCCCGAACACGGGAACTCAACCTGCGGTCGGCATAGAACATGCCCAAATAGTTCACACCACCTCTGCGGGCTATCCCGGAGAACGCTCACAGTCACAGGATCAACATCCTAACTGTTCTAGCCCTTTGATCAAGACATCACTGGGAATGCACCTAGCCTACACCATCGCTATGGCTAGTTACACACAAAGCCCTAATAAACTAGGCACCATAATAATATCTTCCAATCCACTGAACTACGGCTTGGTTTGATTTCACTACACGTGAATACGTAGGCAGCCTTTCAACAAAGGCACAACCACCCACATTGACACAAATTCAAAAAAGCACCATTATTCTGGTCACGACACTGTCATGTTCTCAGCAGTTAGCTTTGTCGTCCTGGGGGCTTCTCCTAAGTAGAAGTTCTCCATCCACTCACATAATCCAAATACTTTCAAAAATCTAGCCACTTTTCTATAGTGTGTCTTAGTACTGGGCTCAGTCAAAGACGAGAATCTGTTAGGGACTCAAAGTGACACCCACTTTGGGAATGTACCCCAAAACCAAAAATTCAAAGAACACTAGTATACAGCCTTGCTACTACTAAGCCTTGTCCTGCAAAAACAGTCTCATTACAGACTACTGCAGTTCCCCTATACCGGATCATTCCCGTTTTGATGTTCGACTATGTTGTCACTCGCCTAGGCTACGGATTAGCGTAGCTTAAGAGTCTTGTCATCTTAGGCGGCCCACCCCCTACCGAGTCACAGTCCAACCCCTTCAAAATTCTAAGTCGTGTCTGTCAACTCGTCCTGTCACGACCAGAGGCGAGTCTGTCGGTATGTCTCTCTTTTCAAATCATTGCTTTGAAATTTGCAAAACTTAGCCATTTGAGAAAATCCTTTTCGACAAGGTCAAATTTCTTTCCTACCCCTTTCAATTTTGAAAAACCTATCTCCTAGCACGTGAGTTGCTTTCAGGACTTCGATTTCAAAATAAAGCAAAAAACCATTTTCCCCAGCGCAAGCCAGTCTATAGATGCCAACTGCATTTACTATGTGCTATCATACTATGCCTGCTATTTCTGCCTATGTATCTAACATTTCAGGTACCAGCTAGTGCTTCCCAATGAAACATCAAAGGCGGTGTTTCTCCTGAAATGCTACATGCAAGTTGTCATGTGTCAGCATACGGGTACACCCAAGACTTCAGAAGCAAGTCCCCGCGCAGCTACTTTACTCCCCAGCACGAGTCAGTGTTTTGCCTATGTGTTACATACAAGTTGTTATGTGTCAGCATACAGGTACACTCCAGACTTCAGAAGCAATTCCCCACGAAACTATTTAAATTCCCCAACGGAGTCAACTTTTCCCCGGTATGCTACATCCAAGACGTGATGTGTCGGCATATGGGTACACCTACGCCCCGAAAGGCAAGTTTTACTCCCCACGGAGCATCATCATCAGCTCAGGTACGACTCAAGGCTTAAAAAGCAAGCCCGTATAGCTCACATATTTCCCCAGCGGAACGCCCGAGGCGGCATTTTCCCCGAAATGGTACGGGATGGGCCCACATATAGGCACGCCCAGGACTTATGCTACAAGTCTGACTTCCCGCGGAGCTGTCATCATCAGGACAGGTATGACCCTCTGCTTATGGCTGGCGAGCCCTTCACGCAAGTCTACTGGACTATAAACGACCCGACCAGAAGGCTGCCAGGTCGTAATCCTCGATTGGCCTGGTAGCTACTCTGACTTTCACCTTGTCCAAGCCTCAGTCAGAGTGGGGGCTCTGTAGACACCCGCATTTTGCCTGCTAGTGTCTATAGCAGTTCCCGACAAAACACCCGATGATGATCGGACGTCAACATGACTTAATATGCTCGAATACGGACTCGGAATCAATAGTATCCGACGTGGGCATTTAGCGGAGTGCAAATCTCTCAAAACAGACCTCAAATTCAGGTCCAGTGGGTCATTCCGAGTCAAATGAGACTAATTTGGGCCAAAACCGACACCAAGAATAAATCCCGTCTTTTGGCGACCGGGTCAAAACCCGGTCAAAGACGAAACCATCTCACAAATCAGCCAAATACATTCTCGAAAACTGGCGCACAAATCAAAATTCAAAAAATCAATCAAATCAAATCAAGGTCAATCCTTCCCAAAATAGCTCGATCCTAATTGATCCACTCGATCGAGTGGATAGACCCACTCGGTCGAGTGGAGCGTCAACAGCTGAACCAGGCCCGTTTTGAAGGGCACTTGATCGAGTGCACTAGGGCCACTCGATCGAGTGACCCTAGGTCGGGGGGTGAAGCCTATAAATACCCCCTTAACCCCATTCATTTGACAAGGCTTTTTCCATGCATTCTACCCTACATTTTCAACCCTAATTCATTCATCCTCTCCACACTTCAATCCTTAGTAACTCTAAGCGATACTACACAAAAAACCGAGTCTACATCCATCACACATACACACACACATACATATTCAAAACCCCGAGATCAAAACTCGTCAAAGACCCGAGAGCATCCTCTCCCTAACCAAACACACCCTAACTCACCCTACATATCTCGACACTCCCGCGCACACGCCGCTACTACGAGTTCGTTTCCGAGGCCCTTAAGCATGTAGGTTGAGGGTGTCATCAAACCCCATTTCTTTTTCTCCTTTCCCTTTTTTTCGATTATATATGTATTATTATTATTATTATTATTATTATTATTATTATTATTATTATTATTATTATTATTATTATTATTATTATTATTATTATTAGTACTATTATTATTAGTCGATATTAACGACACTAATATTTTATTTACTAACACTAACCTTTAATTTTGTGCATACTAACCTTTTATTTATTTTCGTTACTAACATTTTATTTATCGCACTCTAACATTTTATTTATGTATTCTAACACTAACTTTTATTTTTGTATACTAACACTTTAATTCCGTATTCTAACATCTAACATTATTATACCGTGTATATATACATACTAATATCAAAATCTCGGTTTCGAATACGTTTGACTATGACGATCGCCTAAAGTCCATCTAATTCCTTTATGAGTAACAACGGAGGTGGCGCCTTTTCGAGGAGCGCCGCCCCAATGTACTCAAGGACATGATGTGATCGTGATCAGTCCTAGTTGAACGTATTTGATCCCATTTCGATGATTAGCACGGAACCCGTTGACACGAAAACCGACATCACATAATTCGAAAGGATTAGTTTCGATGTCGTGACGTAGAGGGATGCAATTTTGTCACTAATCAAACTTTTCAATCACATAATAGCATATTTCATAAAATCCCGATAACGGTCTCATAATCGTATAATACACGTTTATGACATCGAGAACCGAGTTGAATTTAAATAATGCAATGTTTTTATTTAACTCGGTCAATTATCGAATTCAAACAAATAAAAATGAAACGAGCCATGCCTCGTACAGGGGGCACTCGATCGAGTGCCATGGGCCACTCGATCGAGTAGCACCCAAAAATCTGGACATTAGCTACTTTAAAGACACACTCGACCGAGTCAGACCATGACTCGATCGAGTGGGTCCTGTAGCCCAGAAAACCGAGAGCTCTAATGCAACATTTGAGCCTCGTCATTTTTTACGACTTTTAGTCGACACGTGCATAATCAATCACGTAATTCTAATTTTCAAAACTCATGCATATCACGACACCTAAAACGATTTTGATCGACGGTCTCGCACTATTAATTTTATGTCGACGACTCTTTAGTCGTATCCGACACATAATTAATTTAGACTCCATTTCTCGAGGTGATAAGTCGGGACAAGGCATCGAGGTTCGAGATCGGGTTAGCACCACACCTAGGTCTCGAACCTCCGTCCTTTGATTGGTACACAATATAATGTGTATCTAATCGAAGTTAGTCCAATTGCACAACTTACGGTCTAGTTTATATTTATTATATACGGGTCCGTTTCTACTTAACGTCTACCATTTCCTATTCGATTATTCTATTTTATTGCTCGTTGTATTGTGAATTCCGGGTTGTATTCCGCCCGTGTAATTTGTAATTTATTTACGAGTTTTCTATTTTCGATGTTTGCCATTTATTTATTTAAATGAACATCACATGCTAAATCACTTTGACGTGAATCAAGGTGCATTAAATGACGTAGCAAACCAATAATTCACATGCTTAGCCCGAAAACGCTGTTTGCATATCATTTAGTCGTTTTACTAGCGCGCGTACACGAACACGAACGATGTCTTAGTAGAGGCCGCCATTGTGCGGGCGGGGTTGGGTGTCCTTAGTGGGCTTCCCAACACGTACCTTCACCCCTTACTCAGAACCTTTGGTTTCCGGATGTCCGAAACCCTTGGCGCACGAGAGTCATTTTATATACGAAAGCCGGTGTAAACGGTATCGGTATAACAATGCAAAGGGACGAGCCCCATAAACTCTGAAATCGGAGTGGGCTTACTTTGTGTATAGCCCATGACGACATAGAGTGGGCTCGTATGGTTCCGAATAACCACAAAATTCGGTGGCGACTCCATTTTGACTTAAATTTCGAACCCGAGAACAATCTTACCACGAGATTCATTCGCCTACCCAAACCCGCGCTTCGCCGCGTCGGGGTGGACCTTCCTCATGTCCACACTAATCAAAATTGTGATGGGCAAAACTAATCTACCTAATCGAATTTGGGCTAAACTAATCAACCTAATCGAAATGTAGACCTAAACAATATTAACTAGCAAACTACCAATAAATAACGATAACAATAAAAAATAAGAACTAATTATAATGAATAAGAACTAATTAAATAAGAAAACATACCACAAATTAAGAAGAAGAATAGAAAATGGAGGAGAGGAAGAGAGATTGGGGTCGGCAAGGGAGTTTAGAGAGTTTAGAGAGTGTTTTTTTTAGAGAGAGAAGGGGGAGAGGGGGCTGGGCGGGTATTTGATGCGACTCAGCCAGACGGGCGTCCACTATCGGACGCCACATCCAGCCTAACTGGTGTCCGACTGTGGATGCTATATCACACTAAATGACGTCTGACAGTGGACGCCATTTAGTGGATATGGCGTCCGCTTGTGGACGCCCGTTAGGATGAATTTCTTCGTTCCCCAGTTCTGTCGGACGCCAAGTTTGGCGTCTGACGGTGGACGCCCGTTTGTGTTTTAAGACGCCATTTAGGCGTCCATATGCCCAGGACGCCCACCAGGTGGACGCCCGGAGCAGGTTTTCTTGTAGTGTATTTCCTCACTCATCCTCCTAATCTCCTCATCCTGGCGCGCCATGTGCTCTTTCAATTCTCGCTCTCTTTGGGTGCCTTCCTGTTTGTCAGCCTCGTACCTGGACTGCAACTGGGTCAGAGCAGCGGGGGTGTACTCCATCTGTGACGAGGAACAGCCAACACGCTCAGGGGGGAGGCGTGAAAAACATAGGCGCGACATTCCCTACGCCGTACACACTTCCCTTCTTGTACCCGTCCACGACCTCAAAGAATGCGGCATTCGGGTCTTGGGTCGGGTCGGTGTAGTTGGCGGTCTTCTCGACGTAGGCATCCTACATACACAACAAACAAGTGTTACCTCAGTTTTAGATATTATACGTCCACGACCTCAAAGAATGCGGCATTCGGGTCTTGGGTCGGGTCGGTGAAGTTGGCGGTCTTCTCGACGTAGGCATCCTACATACACAACAAACAAGTGTTACCTCAGTTTTAGATATTATATGAACAAAATGATAAATTTATTACTTAACCAAATTGAATAAGACGAAGTGCATTATTTGAACTAGAGAGTGCTCACCCAAATTGCCTGACTCTTCTTTGTGACGAAGCTTGCCCCCCATCATCGTCTTCCTTCGCATGCATGTCCACGAAAAGCTCGGCTGCGGTGGACAGTTTCCCTGTTTCTTTCTGGATCTGATAAATGCAGTTGAATGTTAGGTAAGTACTATGTAAACATAATTTATGAGAACTTAAAAAATAATATAATATAATAACAGAAATTATACCCTCAAAGCCCTACGGTAAGATGACTGAGAACCACGGTGATGGGTGGGGTTTGCCTTCCCTTCGAACTCTGCGTTCTTCATCTTGTTCTTGCTCGCCCGTTACGATCCTATCTTAGCTTGAAACCCTAGCTCTCGTGGTTGGCTACCCACCTTTCCAACGCTTCACCTGAAATTTGGAAGTGTCAAAGATATTAAGTAAGAGCGTAGTGAAGTTTGATTCTTTGTTAACAACCGAGTACAATATGTTGAAAACTACACCTTCCAGGTTCTTCAGCGTCGTTCCTCTGTCGTGGCGTTTGTGCATGACGTCCACGAAACGCTTCTTACATATTTTGTTGTACCGCTCCCACACCCGCGCCTCCAGCTCCAGTTTCCAAGTGTACTTTAACTAAAAAAAAGGCGGACTGTTAGTATCGAGAAGACGTACAAAGCCTGTAAATGTCAAAACAAACATAACATAATGACAAAGTGAATAAGAAATTAAAACACACGCACCTTGAAGTTGTTGTAATACTGTTGACGATGATGTGGTGGCACTTGAACCCAATAAGTGTACCCCACGCCCTTGTCGTACGCCATGTAGCTCTGCATCCACCCCGACACTACATCCTGCTCCCAAAACCTGCACCGTCTCGAGAAATGTCAGAGGCAGAAAATCTTAGAAAATTATTCTAACAACTACTCCCTCCCATCCATTCAATGCTTTACATGAGGGATTTCACAACTTTTAAGAAAAGTGATAAAAGTAAGGGTATTATTGGTAAATCAAATGGTTTTATGGGTCCACCAAATTTAAAGTAAGAAAAAAGTTGTGGTATTTTGTGTAAATAGAGGAAAGATATGAGGGTTATATGGTAAAGTCTTTTGCCAAAAGAGGAATGTAAAGAATTGATTGGATTGTCCATTATAGTAAGTGTAAAGAATTGAATGGATGGGAGGGAGTATATTAGAAATGTGCGTTAGATTATATTACTAGTAGCTTTCAATGTCGAGTATTACCCTACCATCGTTGGCAATCTGGGGTTCATTCCCCTGTGGCTGCTGCTACTGCTTCTCTTCCTCCTCTACCCTCTCTAGTGTCTCGGGGACCCTTTCCTCCTCCAAGTCGCGCTGCCGGGAGGTCTGCACCCTACTACTTCCACCTTGACTCCTTCCTTTGCTTGGCATCTTCACCTTACAAATGAATTGACAGTATTGTAATTATCAATCAGAAAAGACAGTTGTAATAAGCGTAAAGCAAATGAGTAATACAATGACAAAATAAACCTAACAATTAATACCGATATACTACTCATCTTCGCTATCCTCACTGCCACCACCCACACCGTCGTCCTCATCTTCCTCCTCCATCTCGTCGCCGTCGAAGGCATCGCTATCCTCAACAGCATTCAAGTCCTCATAAACCTGCTCCTGTCCGTTGTCCTCCTCGAGTATCTCCCGATCGTTCATGATGATGTCATCGTTCTAACCACCACCATCATCCTTTGAATCTTCCTCATCGCCATCATCAGTTTGGTGTTCATCTGGGAATACTATTTCATCGCTTGGAGATAAACGCGTACCCCGTGTCACAGCTTCTTCCTGAAAAAGAGTGCTGTCAACTTGCCCCCTTGATTTTGTCTTGAAAAATGCCCACCATTGACCTTGATTTTTATCATTTCTAGTGGTCGGATAAGGGGCAAAGTACACTTGGTGCGCTTGATGTGCTAGTATGAATGGATCATACTAATGGTACTTCCTAGTGTGGTTAACTTCAACTAACTTGGAACGTTAGTTCATGCACTTTTGTACCATTAACTGAGTTGTCTTTCTACTCGCACTTGAACATCACAGCTCTGTACCCACGTTCTCTACCAACGTAACAAAGCTCGAATATGTCCTCCAAGATACTGTAGTACTCCTCAACATCAAGAGAACAAACAGACACACCAAAATTACATCTAGTCTTATTCCTCCTGTAGTCGAATGTGTGAAAATTGAACCCATTCACTGAATACCGGTTCCAGGTTCTAACCTCACGTAAAGAACCGTATGCCAAACTTCTAACCAAGTCATCCTGTATATCTAAAGCTACTACATGCTGCTTAAGCCACCTAGGAAACTTGTCGTCGTGCTTACCCCAAACATCATCAACATTCACATTTGGGTTTGCAGTGACAAACTCGGCTACAAACTGCTTCTCATAAGGCTCTAAAATCTCACAGTTGGATAGTAGGTAAAGGTGAGCTCGATTGTATTCTTTTTCATCCAACATTCTAGTACCCCCCAACTGATGATGTTCCTTCCTCGTCCTTAACTTGAAAGAAATCAGGTATGTTAGGATCAATAACCACCGATTTTACAAGATTCAGATTCTTGGTTCTTGTATGCACATCTTTCTCAAAGTATAGGGAACATAAATTTGCAATCTCCTCTGTTAAATAGGCATTGCAAATAGAACCCTCTACCCTAGCCTTGTTACCAATTTTTTTTCTTTAAATGATTAAGGAACCTACATGCGAAATATGAGCAAGTAAATTAGTAAATATTAAGTTTAAATTGTAGTTACAAATTAAATTAATTTCAAAAGCGAAGTACCTTTCAAATGGGTACATCCATCTATATTGGACAGGTCTTCCAACCTTAGCTTCATAGGGCAGGTGCACCGGTAGGTGCTCCATGGAGTTAAAGAAGGACGGTGGAAAGATCATCTCAAGTTTACAGAGTATTTGTGAATTTGTTCCTCTAGCCGAGTCATGTCCTCAATTGATACTGTAGAAGAACACAAATCTCGGAAAAACTGAGAAATCTCAGTTAAAGAATTCCACACCGCCGGTGGTAGAAGCTGCTTTAATGACACTGGTAGTAACCTCTCCATAAATACATGGCAGTCATGACTTTTTAAACCTTGCAGTTTCAGATTCTTATGATCGACACATCGCTTAAAGTCCGAGGCATACCCATCAGGGAACTTCAACTTCTCTACCCACTCCAATAACACCTTCCTCTGAGTGTTATCAAGGCTGTAGACGGCTTTGGGTTTGGACCCATCTCGTTTTATGTGGAGCTGTGGACGGTCACAAAAAAATTTTAATCTCGTCGGGACCCTACTGTGTCACAAGTCTTACCATCCACATCCATCATAGTGTGAATCAACTGCTCGAAAAAGTTTTTTCTCTATGTGCATCACATCCAAATTATGACGCAGTAACAAATTGCTCCAACATGGAAGGTCGAAGAAAATACTTCTTTTAAACCACCCATTTTTTAACCTTTTCAGATTTTTGAAGTCCTGATCGGTTCCGTCAATAGTAGACGGCAACTCGGAAATCAACTCCCATATTTCATCCCCTTGGAGTCGAATAGGTGCGTCCTCAAGCACCACCTCACCTTTTTTGAATGCGTGCTCTCTTGTTCTTCCTATAAGGGTGACCCTCTAGTAGAAACTGTCTATAACAATCAAACCAACTAATTTTACAAGAATTCGGAAGATAAAAAGCTTTACTCTCATCCATACAACAAGGACACGCGTTTTGACCCGTAGTAGACCACCTCGAGAGCATACCATATGCTGAAAAGCCGTTTATAGTTCACAACAAAGTTGCTTTCATCTGAAAGTTTTGTCTCAAAGACACATCATATGTTTCCACCCCTACTTCCCACAACTCTTTCAATTCCTTAATCACGGGCTGTAAGTAAACATCCAAATGATTTTTCGGGTTCTTTGGTCCGGGAACAATGAGAGATAGAAAGATGAAAGGTTGCTTTAAACTCAACCAAGGAGGTAAGTTATAAGGTGTGACCATCACATGCCAACAAGAGTAAGACTTTCCAAATTGACCGAAGGGTGCAAATCCATCAGTACACAACCCAAGCCTTACATTTCGGGGTTCTGCTGCAAATTGAGGGTAAATTCTATCAAAAAGTTTCCAATCCTCACCGTCACTCGGATGACACAGCTTTCCCGGTACCCTAGTGTCTTCTTTGTGCCACCTCATTTGCTCAGCTATGGTTTTGGTTGCGTATACTTTTTGAAGTTTAGGTGCAATTGGAAAGTAAGTAAGCTGACTAATTGGTATAGGTTTCTTCCCTTACCACCACTTTTCCCTTTTCTACCCCTCAATATAATATCCCCCTCAAGTGTTTTATACCTACCCTTACCACACCTTCTACATTCATCAAGCGTGGTATCATCCTTCCAAAATAACATGCAGCCATCGGGACAAGCATCAATTTTCTGATGCGGAAGTTGAAGACCTTTCACAACTTTTTTGGTAGTATAGAAAGTTCGGGTCATAATGTTATCTTTTGGGATTACTCTCTCAATTAAGGGGGCAAAACCGTCTACACAAGCGAAGGGTATGTTAAACTCACATTTTAGACTCACTACCATAGATGCCACCTCTATCAAAGTCATATCGCATCCTCCATATAACGGCTTCTCCGAAGCATCTAACATGTCGAAGAACGCTTTCGCTTGTGGGTTAGGCTCTTGTGGGTTAGACTCTTGAGGGTCAGGTGAATTATCATTCATAAATGTGTTGTCGTTGTTAAACACGTTACTCTCGACAACGTCAACTATCATCCCTCTCAACACCCCCCCCCCCCCTTGTTGGATCTGGGGTTCCTCAAATTGAGATTGATCACTGTGACAGATCCAACGATAATAACTGGGTGAAAAACCATTCATGAGGACATGTTCCTTAACCACAATTATACTAAATAATCGTAGGTTCTTGCATTTAAGACACGGACACCTGATTTCACCTCTCGACGCGTAGTCGGGTGAGTTTTGTTTAGCGAATTCCAAAATCGAGTTAACCCCCTTAACAAATTCCATAGTAGGACGTTTTTTCTTATCCGCTCGTCCCTCATACATCCATTTCCGTTCAATTCTCTTCATTTTCTATCTAAAAATAAATTACACAACAACCGATTAAACTAGAATTTATTTGACTTAATTTATTATTAAGTAAAAAAAAAATATTTTTCTTAAAAATAAAAAACGCTCCTAAACTTAGTACTATTAATTTAGAATTCAACTAAACCTATTAACATATTTATAACGACAATGTAGTCACAATTCTCACCCAATTCAACCATAAAAATTAGTTATATTTTATAATTCTCACCCAACAAATTCACATACTATCCCATTTTCTCGCATAATCATCCCAAAATTTCAAAGGCCATTCAATATATATATATTCACATACAAACCCAATTCCTTACATATTCAAATAATCATCCCAAAACTTCAAAGGTCGTCCAATATATATACTCACATAATAACCCAATTCCTCACCTAATCAAATAATCATCCCAAAACTTTAAAGGTCATCCAATATATAATTCCACATACTAACCTAATTCCTCACATAATCAAATAATCATCCCAAAACTTCAAAGGTCATCCAATATATATATATATATATATATATATATATATATATATATATATATATATATATATATATATATATATATATATATATATATAAGTTCATAAGTTCCAGTGTTAAAGTTACACAAAAAGTGCTTAAAGAGTTCCAGTGTTAAAGTTACACAAAAAGTGCTTAAAGTTACACGAGATGAATGTTAAAGTTGCACTTTATCACTTGAAGTGATAACAGTGCTGAATGTTATAGTTACATATCAATCTTGAACAAATGCAACTTCAACGTATGTCAACTGTAACTTTAATATAGACTTAATTGCATGTGGTGAACTTATTTGATCCCTTCTCTCTCTCTCTCTCTCTCTCTCTCTCTCTATATATATATATATATATATATATATATATATATATATATATATAGAGAGAGAGAGAGAGAGAGAGAGAGAGGTGGGTTCCGGTGAGGCAGGGTAACTCCTTACATCCATTGAGGCACAATCTAAACCATTAGATTAAGATGGGACATACATCCAAATAAGTGTTATATACACTAAAAAAATTCATTATATACGTTATTAAACTCACTATATACACACACTTAAGAACTCAATATATACAGTAAAAAAAATGTTATATACACTTAAATAAAAAATGTTATATACACTCAAATAGTTATTATGTACACCAATTAATCAACAATGGAACATACATCAAAATAACTGTTATATACACTAAAAAACTCATTATATACGCTATTAAATTCACTACATATATATATATATATATATAGGGGGGTTCTAATGAGTCCTTATATATTTGTTGAGTCCCTAAGTCCTCATCCCATCCGTTGGATGGGAGATGGATCAAGGGACGAGATAAATCACTGTTTTAATAAAAAAAAAAATGAAGATACTGCATCCTACAAAATAGGAAGGTGAATATTCAGTAACGTAACATTCTCCATCATTCAATCATTCATTCTCTCTTTCATTCTGAATATACGTTTCATCCTTCTCTCGCCCATTCTTCTTCATCGTTCTCTCGCCCATTCTTCTTCATCGTTCTCTCGCCCATTCAATCATCATTCATCAAAATCACATTCAGGCTTCATCATCTTAATCACGTCGCTGCCATTTATTTCAATACCACGCAATCAATAACACATTCAGTCAATCCGATTCTACAATCAATAACCATTTATTTTCATCGCGCTGCTTTTCATTCAATCCGGCTTCTACTTCTCATTCAATGGCTAATTTGCAAATCGTGGAAAAACAAACTGTGAGTATATATTGTAGTTTATAGTTGAAAGGATATGGATTCATTAAGATGATACTAAATTTTTAGTTTCTACTTTTGTACGTTGAACTATAGTAATGCTGCATTATTTTAGTTCAGATACTTTGTTACTTTAGTGTAGAATGTCTGTTACTGTAGTGACAAACTTCCATTACTTTAGATTGAAACGTCTATTATCGTAACGCATTAGTGTTATAAAAAAAAATATTGTTTCCTATAATAGTGGGAGTCATTAAGATGATACTAAACCGCCATGCTAAATCATAAATATATTGGGTTATTTTAGTTCACATAATGTGTTACTTTAGTGTAGAGTGTCTGTTATTTTAATGCCAAAGCTCCATTACTTTTATGGTATGTTACTTTAATTCATAAATTTTGTTACTTTAGTTCTTAACATCAGTTATTGTAGCGCATTAAAGAGCTATTGGAATATATGAAACCGCCGTATTAAACTAATGATTAAAAAAGATATTGTTTCCTATAATAGTGGGACGTGATTACCAACAAAATAGGAAACAAATAAAGAGAGTGACTGCCCATTCAAAGAAATATACTGCTTCAAAATAACCTAGAAATCAAAGTACACGATTGCAGTCAACGAATCATAATAGACGTTAGGCCATTAATCTTCAACCTTCTGCCGCTGCAACATCTCCTTCTATGGCTGATATTCAACCTGTCAAAGAAACAAACTGTAAGTTTTTTTGTTAGTGATTTATACTGTAGACGGAAGCAATTAAAATGCTCCTTATTATTAGATTTTAAGCTCATTGTATGTAAACTGCATGTCATCACATACTTTTTAAATACGTGGATGAAATATGCGTGGAGTTATTTTGGTGCACAATATTCGTTACTTTAATGAACACTAAACGTTACTGTGAAGCCATACATCTGTTACTGTATGTCTATCTTATACGCATCTTCTGTTAATTTAATTACCTCACTGCACTGGTTTGTTTTTCAGTTGATGCAGAAGCACACGAATGGTGCAGGGATGTAGGTGAGACTTTCACGCCATACGTAGGGCAGATATTCAAAGACCAGGAAGAAACGGTAAACTTTTATAAAATCTACGCATTGGCCTGCGGGTTCGATGTGAGGAGGTACACAACAAAAAGATGGCGGGGTGGTGAGATTAAATCAAAGCTGCTAGTATGCAACAGGCAGGGTTTTTACAAAAAAAAAGTCAACGGAGATGGGGCATCCAAGGAGGGCACGTCGAAGGGGGAAGCAGCGGAGGGGAAGACAGAGGGAGTCGCTGTGGAGGAACCAAAAAGGAAAACAAAGGTCCGTCGTGTTGGCTGTATGGCAAGAATTAAGTTGTTCAGCGAAGGCGGGCCTCTTAGAATTATTAAGTTTCACAGCGGGCACAACCACGAGCTAATTTCACCAAAAGACAGAGAGTTCCATAAGTTATCGAGAAACCTCACGAAGTACCACAAGCAAATGATACTGAATAATTCACGGGTATGTGTTGAGTAACTTCTTGCAGGTTCAATCATTTAAATTGAGATCACTGCATGTTTAGTTCACATTCACATTCTGTATTAATATTTCGTTACTCTAATGCAGATTCTGTGTTACTGTGGTTTATGTAGTCCGTTACTTTAATGAAAAGCCGTCTGTTAATTACCAATTTTTGGTTACTCAATCAACATGTTACTTTAATGACGTCTAACTATTACTTCAACATTTGTCATACGTTACTTTAATCAACGAATTGTTGCAGCTGAAGATCGGTGCAACGCAGACTTACAAGATATGTAAGGAGCAGGTTGAAGGGTTCGCAAACGTAGGTGCCAGCCTGGTCGACTTTAAAAACTTTGGAAGAGATATAAAGTGCTTCATCCATGAGAGGGACGGTCAGTTATTCATCGATCGTTTCAGGAGTATGGCGGACAATCACAAGGGATTTTTCTTTGATTAAGACCTGGATGAGGATGGTAGTTTGAGCAGGGTCTTTTGGGCTGACGGTGTTGCCAGGAGGAACTACAGGTTATTTGGTGACGCAGTTTCGTTCGACCCAACATACGGGACGAATAAATATAAGATGATTTTCACCCCATTCACCGGTGTCGATCACCACAAACGATCGGTGACTTTCGGTGGCGCTCTCATCGCGCACGAGGATGAGAAATCGTTCAACTGGGTGTTCGAACGGTTCCTGACGGCTATGGACGGCAAGGAGCCTGAGTACATCATCACCGATCAGGACCCCGGTATCATTGCATCGTTTGAGAAGATGTTTAAATCGGCGTGGCAACGATTTTGTATGTGGCATATAATGATAAGGTACACTACAAAAATCGAGCCCGAATTGCGTCGGACAAATCCGACGCAAAATGGCAATATCCGACGCAAAATGCATATTGCGTCGGATTAGCCGATGCAAACGACCGCCGTAATATTTTGACGCAATTTTTTTTTTTTGCATCGACTAATCCGACGCATATGATTTGCGTCGGCTTGCGTCGGCTGCTCCGATACGAACACATGGAGGTCAACGCCCTGTCAATGGGTTTTGCGTGGGATTAGCCGACGCAAAGTCAACAGAATGTTTGACTTTGCGTCGGCTAATCCCACGCAAACCCATTGACTGAGATCTGACTGAGGGACTTTGCGTGGGATTAGCCGACGCAAAGTCAAACATTCTGTTGACTTTGCGTCGGCTAATCCCACGCAAAGCCATTGACTGAGATCTGACTGAGAGGATTTGCGTGGGATTAGCCGACGCAAAGTCATAGTTTTTGTTGACTTTGCGTCGGCTAATCCCACGCAAAGCCATTTGACTGAGGGGCGTTGCGTGGGATTAGCCGACGCAAATCATAGTTTCTGTCGACTTTGCGTCGGCTAATCCCACGCAAAGTCATTTGACTGAGGGGCTTTGCGTGGGATTAGCCGACGCAAAGTCATAGTTTTTGTTGACTTTGCGTCGGCTAATCCCACGCAAAGCCTATTAACAAAAAAAATCGTTTCTTTGTTTTCAGCTCCCCATATGCGCGAAATAAAACAACCTGCAAATAAACAACCCACTCCTACAACAAACCACAGCAGCACATCCTAAACCAAAATCCATCAATAACTCCAATCAAAGCTCTCTTCTTCACAAAACTCCACAAAACGACACAAACATAAACTAATGTAATGTTATAGAAAATGAAAATATTACAAAGACAACCGTTTCTAGGTTCAGAATTCAACCAGAGTGTAAACAAGACAACCAGCGCTAGGAGTTGGTAGAATATATATACACACAATGTAACCAAAGTGTAAACAAGTAACATAAGGGAGCTGAACTACCTAAGAAAGGGACTCGATGTGCTCCGATCCAAAGGGATGACCATCGTTGTTGTCGTCATCATCGCGCCTAGTCATGCGTGGTCCTCCACCGCATCCCTCGTTCCCCATGTTGAACCGTTCCCTCATGAACTGAATAAACTGCTGCTGCTCTTCACACCTCTGCTCCAACGTCTTCAGGCGCTCTTCTTGTCTTTGGAATTTATCTTCCATACGCTCGTTGAGTGTGCGTTCCTGCGAGGTGGCGGTAGGGAGGTACGTGTCCGCAGATACCTCCTTACCTCGGTTCAAGCATGGGCGAAAGAGCTGTTTCGCCGCATTCCCTATCCCCCAGAACCGTCCCTTCTGGTTATAGCCACCCGTCACATCGTGGAAGATCTTCAGCGTGTTGGGTGCCTGATCAGAGGCGCGTGCCTCCTCCACCGCTTTCTGGTAGTTCTCCTGAAACAGCAACATGAAACAGTGTTATAACTTTTAGAACACATACTATCACGTCGTAATTTTCATGCCTAGTATATTTTTTAAAAACATTACTACTACTCACCACGATCTCCGGTCCTCTAGGGTCTATCCACTTGCCGTCTTTCCCCTTCTTCGTCTTCTCCAAGAGCTCGACCAGGGTTGCAGTTGGGCCCTTCATATAACAGTGTTAAAACTTTCAGCATTTATTTACCAATAGTATATATTGAATTATACTCAAACTTTTTACTTGTTTTATAAGCACTTACCAACGCCGCGAAGGCTGTTGCTGCACTCCTACTTCCGAGGCAGCTGGTGGGTTTCGCCACCCCGTCCACCTGCCCACCTCTCCTGTTCGACGACTTAATCGCCGATTTCTTCTTGAAAGCTGGGTCGGCAGCGTTCTTCTTCAATATCTCCCACTTCTCTTGCGGAATCCAGTCCGCCTTGTCGACCCTCGGGACAGCTCGCTGGAATAGGTCGGTTATCTTCTTCTTAATCCGAGTCTCAAAATCCGACCTGAGGTCGTACCCCAGGTCTATACGCACTCTCCTCTGTTTGTCAAAAAAAAGATTCGTTAGCGACAATTGAATGTATAAATCGTGCAACGAAAACCTTAGAAACACAGATGAGGTAATTACCGCGAAGTGCATATACATCGCATCCCGAGCTTCCGGTGGCGCCTCCGTCCAGCTACGGTAGGCGCCAGGCGTGGACGCATACGTCATGACTGCGGAATCTCGCAAATAATCCGAGTACTTCTTGTCGTCCCACCTACACAAGTCAATTATGATAATGTGAAGCAAATAAATGAGTGAAAATTTAGAAAAGAACTGGTTACAACAACTAAAACTCACCAACTAGCTTCCCTCACTTTCTGCCGTGATAGGTACGATTTCCCAGGCGTGGCAACGTAGACCGTCGCCCCGACTTCCTGGACAGCGTCCACACCTAGGATGACAGGAGTCCTAGGCACGTCCTCCTCCATGTGGTCACCATGGCTGCTGCCTCCCGTCAGCATCTCACTGCTACCTGCCATAATCACGTCTACAAAATATGTTTGCGCAAAGTTAAACTGTAGAGTCAGTTCGTTTAGGGTAAAGCAGGAATTTCATTAAGTACCAAAATAGTCTTCAATTACAAATAAATAAATTACAACTTATGCGAATAAGATACAAACAACTACATAATTGCTAATTATCGTCACTGTCACTGTCACTGTCCGCGTCGGTGTGCGGTTCAATGAACCCCTCGTCCCCGCCTTCATCATCATCGTCCCAGTCAGTATTCACCTCATCACCGTCATCTTCATCGTCGATGACCAAGTCGTCGGCTCATCACCCTCTCCCTCAGGAACAATCCAGTCGGCAAACTCGTCGTCCTCCCCTACAGCACCAGCAACTTCAACTACATATTCTTCTTCATTGACGTCAGTGTCTTCGATCAGAGTTGATGACATCGGCTGATTATTACCAACCACACTCTCTTGGTAGACGTCATCGTCGATGATAGGATTATCAACTTGTGATCTTGCCTTGATTTTGAAAACCGCAGACCAATTCGTACTCTTTTTTCCCTTTGGGTAAGGTGCATAGCAGACTTGATCGACTTGATACGCCAACACAAAAGGGTTGTGCCCTCGCAGTTTTCTCGTCAGGTCAACATCCACAAGATTGTAGTTCTCATGAACAGTGACTCCGTGCGGGGAGTTATCGATCCAATCACATTTGAACAGTATGGCCTTGCAGTTTTTGTGGCTGTCGTAGTAGTCTAGCTCGATCACCTTGATTAGTGTTCCATAGTAATCTGACCCTTCGGTGGACAACACACATACGCCGTTACTTTTGGTCAGTTTTGGAACATCAACACCCTCGACAAACGCACGGAACTTGTACCCGTTAATTGTATATCGCCTCCAAGTTCTGACTCGTGAAGACGGCCCAGTGACTAGAGGTCTTACAATGGGATCCTCCAGCGCTTCAGGCTATTGTCAACATAAAATTCGTCGAAAAACAATGCAATTAAATTTTGTACCAAACACATACACAATTTATAATGATCAAGAAAATAGCATTTCAACATACTTGAGTACGTAGCCATGAGGGAAACAGTGACTCATATGCCACCCAAACATCTTCAGATGTTTTCACTCCCGCATGTTCTGCCATAATGAAAGCCTCGAATTTCCTGAAATTGTCAGCAGTTGTACTTAATCACACATACTACCAATTATGAGGAGGGTATGTTGTACGTGAGTTACTTACTCCTCGTACGGTCTGATTACAGGGCCACAGTTTCTCAGAACGTAGGAGTGTGCCTGCTTGTACTCAACATCGGTCAACCACCTCTCCTTACATTTTCCAGTGGTACTTCCAACATCAGACTGAAAGGGTTCCACCTCTATTTGGTGGTCTTCAGTCTGATGCGCACCCACGTCTAGGTCTTTGGCTTTTGTGTCAACGTGCTCTTCGAAGTAGAAGGAGCATAAGTTTGATGTCTCCTCTAACAAATACGCGTTGCATATTGAACCCTCAACACGTGCTTTGTTACCAATTTTTTTTTCAGATGGTTTAAGAACCTGCAAATTAAAATATTAGCTCTCATGTAAGACTTAATTGGTAATCAATGCACGGGAAGTCACACTAAGGAGAGTTGAGGACGTTACCTTTCGAATGGGTACATCCACCTGTACTGAACAGGACCGCCAACCCTTGCCTCATACGGCAAATGAAGTGGGAGATGCTCCATCGAGTTGAAGAATGATGGAGGGAATATTTTCTCCAACTTGCAAAGGATCTCGGGAATACTGTTCTCAAGTCGATTCATGGACTCGACTGACACCATAGTGGAACACAAATCTCGGAAGAACTGACTGATCTCTGTCAATGCATTCCACGTGTTCATTGGCAGCAGCTGCTTCAAAGCTACTGGCATCAAGCGCGACATAAACACGTGACAGTCGTGGCTTTTCATGCCATGCAAAATTAACTTGGACTGGTCCACACACCGGGATAAGTCGGATGCGTAACCATCCGGAAACTTCAAACCACTCACCCAATCGCACAAAGCCTTCCTATCATTTTTGTCCATAACAAAGGACGACGATTTGGGTCGCCCAAGACACAGTTCCTTGAAATCTGCTTTGCCTTTTGGTCCGAAGGCTGTCTTGTTCGGTACATCCATCACGGTGTTGATAATCTGCTCAAAGAAATTCTTCTCGATATGCATAACATCAAGGTTGTGTCTGATAAGCAGAGTGTGCCAGTACGGAAGTTCCCAGAATATGCTCTGCTTCCACCAACCTTCCTTCTTGTCCTTCAATTTTTTCAACTGTTGGTGGGTAGCGTGTACTATTGTAGGGTACTTCTGCACATCTGCCCATATCTCATCGCCTGTTAACCGTTTACATGCGATCCTAGTTTCATCGGGTTGTTTCTTCAGGAAACTCTTACAGTTATGCCTAAATGGATGGTCGGAAGGTAGAAATTGTCTGTGACAGTCAAACCAAGATACCTTTCTGCTATTTTTAAGCCAAAATGATTTTTGATCCTTCGCTTGACAGTAAGGACAAGCACGGTAACCCGTTGTACTCCAACCAGACAACATCCCATAAGCTGGGAAATCGTTGATGGTCCACATTAGTGCAGCTCGTAAATTGAAACTAGTTTTCCTCGACACATCGTACGTGTAAATCCCATTATCCCACAAACTTTTTAACTCCTCAACAAGTGGTTGGAGATACACGTCCATATTGGCTTTCGGGTTCTTAGGGCCAGGAACAATAAGTGACAGGAGCATAAATTGTCTCTTACTGCATAACCACGGCGGTAGGTTGTACGGTGTCAAAATAACCGGCCAACATGAGTACGACTTGCCGAACTGCCCGTAGGGTGAGAAATCATCTGTGCACAAACCCAAACGTACGTTGCGCGGCTCTTTCGCGAACTCGGGTGTCAAAACCCAAATGTCTTCCAAGCTTCACCATCGCTAGGGTGTGTCATCATACCACTAACTCTGATTTTGGAGTTACTGTGGTGCCAACTCATCTCGCCCGCAATTTTCTTTGTCGCATACAGTCTTTGCAGCCTCGGACCAACTGGGAAGTAAGTCAAGACCTTAGTTGGTACTCTCTTCCCCGTAGTATTTTTTGTTCGACTCTTGTACCTCCCGGATCCACATTTCCTACACGCGTCGAGGTCCGAATCTCCCTTCCAGAACAGCATGCATCCATTCGGACACGAGTCTATCTTTTCATGGGGGAGTTGGAGGCCCTTCAACAAATTTTTAACCTCGTAGAAATTATTTTCCATGACATTCTCCTTAGTGCCTCGTAGAAGGTCAATTAGCAGTTGGATCCAACCGTCTAAATGTCTTAAGGCCATGTTGCTCTCGCACTTCAAAGTCAGCATCCTTGAAGCGACTTGCAACAGACTCATATCGCACCCGCTGAAAACTGGGAGTTCGGCATTTTTTAGCATTTCGAAAAAGGAAAGGACTTGTGGGTTAGGTTCATGTTGTACTTCTTCGTCGCTTAAGTTGTCTGGGTTACGTTCCTCCTCCATGATGTCCTCAACCGTCGTACGCAGTGCGTCCTCTACGAAGTCCCGGTACGGATTTTCGCGAACAGGTTCTTGCGGGCGACTACTTTCATTTTCACCATGATACGTCCACACGTAGTAGTTCTCAACAAAACCGTGCTTGTATAGATGCTGTTTGACATCTACTTCATGTTTTAAGGCACGGTTTTGACATTTTCTACATGGGCACCTAAGCTGCTCGCTGGTGTAGTGGGGGTTATTATCTAAGGAAAACTTGATGAACTCCTCCACACCGTCTCTAAATTCTATTTTCGGTCGCTTATTGTCGGCTAGTCTCTCGTACATCCAACTCCGTTCTACTCTATTCATTCTATATGGATGGAACTATGAATGATTAGGGTATGTAGACATGAACAAAATGGCGTGGGGAAAGAAGTCAACAACATGGAATTTGAAGAATAGTTTGCGAATTTCACCATAAGTTGGAACTCTCACAACCATCACTTTAAAAACGATTCATCACCGGGGACCTTATCACTCCAACCTAAACCCATTCTTGTGCGTTCCATGTCACTGATAAACACGAAATTGTGTGATGTCAATAAGAGCAAAATTCGGCAGCAATTCGCCTCAGTTCTCCAAAAGCACAATGTGGAATATATGAAAACTCCACATATGCAATCGAAGAACATTGAGGGAATTGTCACCAAATTTTGCTCTTACCAACACAACACAATTTCATGTTTACCACCTAAGTGACATGAAAGGCACAAGAACAGTCCCAAAACGGGGACTGTCCAAGAATTACTCCTAATGAGTAACTCTTGAACGGGCACTAGGTAGGTCTGGGTAGATTTCAAACAATGCTCATGCGCAGCACACAACGAAAACAAATAACAACAGTAATCAAATCTCAACACAGTAATCCAAAACATTAATACTTACTATGATTACAACCACTAACTGCTGAAATTTAAGAAACAAAACGCATTTCCCTTTTTTTAGTATTGTTTACGCAGTAGTAGTTTAGTAGTTTAGTAGTAGTAGTAGTAGTAGTGAAAGTAGAAGTACTAAATTAGTAGTAGTAGTATAGTAGTAGTAGTAGTAAAAGTAGTAGTAAATTAGTAGTAGTAGTATAGTAGTAGTAGTAGTAAAAGTAGTAAATTAGTAGTAGTAGTAGTAGTAGTATAGTAGTACTAGTAGTATAGTAGTAGTAGTAGTAGTAGTAAAAGTAGAAGTAAATTAGTAGTTTAGTAGTAGTAGTAGTAGTAGTAAAAGTAGAAGTAGTAAATTAGTAGTAGTAGTATAGTAGTAATAGTAGTAATAAAAGTAGAAGTAGTAAATTAGTAGTAGTAAATTAGTAGTAGTAGTAGTAGTTTAGTAATAGTAGTTTAGTAATAGTAAAAGTAGAAGTAGTAAATTAGTAATAGTAGTATAGTAGTACTAGTAGTATAGTAGTAGCAGTAGTAGTAGTAGTAGTAGTAGTAGTAGTAGTAGTAGTAGTAGTAGTAAAAGTAGTAGTAAATTAGTAGTAGTAGTAGTAGTTTAGTAGTAGTACTAAAAGTAGTAGTAAATTAGTAGTAGTAGTATAGTAGTACTAGTAGTATAGTAGTAGTAGTAAAAGTAGTAAATTAGTAGTAGTAGTATAGTAGTACTAGTAGTATAGTAGTAGTAGTAGTAGTAGTAAAAGTAGAAGTAAATTAGTAGTTTAGTAGTAGTAGTAATAAAAGTAGAAGTAGTAAATTAGTAGTAGTAGTAAATTAGTAGTAGTAGTAGTAGTTTAGTAATAGTAAAAGTAGAAGTAGTAAATTAGTAGTAGTAGTAGTAAATTAGTAGTAGTAGTAGTAGTAGTAAAAGTAGAAGTAGTA
Organism: Agrostemma githago; assembly: GCA_958450325.1. Lineage (NCBI taxonomy): Eukaryota > Viridiplantae > Streptophyta > Magnoliopsida > Caryophyllales > Caryophyllaceae > Agrostemma > Agrostemma githago. The sequence goes on from OY288262.1 coordinate 37,022,755, forward strand.
AATTAGTAGTAGTAGTATAGTAGTAGTAGTAATAAAAGTAGAAGTAGTAAATTAGTAGTAGTTTAGTAATAGTAAAAGTAGAAGTAGTAAATTAGTAATAGTAGTATAGTAGTACTAGTAGTATAGTAGTAGTAGTAGTAGTAGTAGTAGTAGCAGCAGCAGCAGCAAAAGTAGTAGTAAATTAGTAGTAGTAGTAGTAATAAAAGTAGAAGTAGTAAATTAGTAGTATAGTAGTACTAGTACTAGTAGTATAGTAATAAAAGTAGAAGTGTGAAATTAGTAGTAGTAGTAGTAGAAAATTAGTATTAGTGGTAATAGTAAAAAATTATTAGTAGTAGTAGTAGTAGAAAATTAATAGTAAATTACTAAAGTATTAGCTAGATTAGTAGTAGTAGTGTTAGTAGATTTGTTGTACTAGATTAGTAGTAGTATTAGTAGTACATAGTATTAGTATTATGTTATTAGTATTAGTAATATTAGTAGTAGCATTAGTAGTAATGAAGTATTTTAATGGAATATTAGTAATAGATTAGTATTACTACTAGTAGTAGATTAGTATTACTACTAGCACTAGTAATGTACTACTACTAAAACTACTAATTAATCTACTACTAATACTAGTACCCATCTACCTCAACAAATCTAATTCATTATTATACTACTACATCCTACTACTACTAATCTAATAACACAATTTCTAACCTAATACAATAATCACTAATACCTAATTAACATACTAACTAACCTAATTCGCATACTACAATTACCGTCTAACAATAAAACGAAATTAAATCTAATTCACATAATAATTAACTTAATTCTCATAATAATTAACCTAATGAATATACTAATTAACATACTAACCTTAATGAATATACTAATTAATATACTAACATAATCAGGTAATTAATCTACTTAACCTAATTTAGGTACTAACATAATCACCAAATTAACTAATTAACCTAATTAACTACTAATTAACATAATCACCAAATTAACTAATTAATCTAATTAACATGTTAATATAAACATAATTAAACTAATTACTCTAATTAACTACCAATCAATCTAATTACCTAACAATGAACTTAATCAAACCAATTAATCAAAACCTAATTATCAATTAATCAAACCAATTAACAATGAAATACCAATTAATCAAACCCTAATTATAATACCTGAAGATTGGGGGTCGGGTTTGGGTTCTCGACTTCGCCGGAGGTGCGCCGACAGGGGAATTCGTGGGGGTTTAGGGTTCTGGGTCGCCGGGTACTGGGTCGCCGGGTGTGCGCGTCGCCGGAGGTGTGCGCTGGGGGTCGCCGGAGTTTCGTCGGGTTTCGCCTTCGTTTTAGAGAGGGAGATGGGGGTTAGGGTTTGGGTTCTGCTATGTTCTCGTGTTATTTTTTTTATATATTAAAACATGTGCGTCGGATTAGCCGACGCAAACCGACGAAGATTTCAAGTTTGCGTCGGCTAATCCGATGCAGACCGTATTTTTTTTTTTAAAAAAAAAGGCTGCGTGGGATTAGCCGATGCAATCAGACGCACTATTCAACATTGCGTCGGCTAATCCGATGCAACGCTATTACTTCTGTTGACCAATTTTTTTATTTTGACGGACTTTGCATCGGATCAGCCGACGCAAGCAGACGCAATATTCAACTTTACGTCGGCTAATCTGATGCAACGCTATTAATTCTGTTGACCAAATTTTTTTAATTTTGACGCACTGTGCATCGGATTAGCCGACGCAAACCGACGAAGATTTCAAGTTTGCGTCGGCTAATCCGATGCAGACCGTATTTTTTTTTTTAAAAGGTTGCGTGGGATTAGCCGATGCAATCAGACGCATTATTCAACATTGCGTCGGCTAATCCGATGCAACGCTATTACTTCTGTTGACCAATTTTTTTATTTTGACGGACGTTGCATCGGATTAGCCGACGCAAGCAGACGCAATATTCAACTTTGCGTCGGCTAATCCGATGCAACGCTATTAATTCTGCTGACCATATTTTTTTAATTTTGACGCACTGTGCATCGGATTAGCCGACGCAATCACACGCAATTTTCAAGTTTGCGTCGGCTAATCCGATGCAACGCTATTAATTCTGTTGACTTTTTTTTTGTTATTTTGACGCATTCTGCTTCGGATTAGCCGACGCAACCAGACGCAAAAAAAAACTTTGCGTCGGTTAATCCGATGCAAAGCTATTAATTCGGTTGACTATTTTTCCTAATTTTGACGCACGTTGCATCGGATTAGCCGACGCAAATTTTATTTTTTCTTCCGATTGCGTCGGCTAATCCCACGCAAATCCTTTCACATACTGGCGCCAACCCAAAGTTATTGGCGCCTCTATCATGGAGTCGGATAGCGTCGGCTATTCCCACGCAATGTTATTGCATCGGATTAGCCGACGCAAATCGACACAGTTACGTCATTTGTGTCGGATTTATAATCCGACGCTATTTCCGCTGTTTTTAGTAGTGGTACCCACTAAATACGGCGCCTCGCGGGCCGACTACCAGGAATTCCTAAAGAAATTGAATGCAATAGTGTGGGATGACGGGATCGATGAAGCGGAATTCGATGAGCGGTGGATGGAAATAATGGAGGAGCACGACGTGGGGGATGTTCAGTGGTTCGAAATTGCGTTTTCGATTAGGAAGCAGTGGGTCATGGCGCACTGCAGGGATCTGAAGATGGGAGGCTTAATGCGAACAACACAGAGATCGGAGAGCGAAAACAGTTTCTTCAAGCGGTTTGAGAACCAGCATGGAACGTTGGTTGAATTCTGGATGCGGTTCGAGAGCGCCATGGATCAGCAGAGGTATAACCAGAAAAAGCTTGACAGCAAGAATGTACAATCTTTGCCGAAGACAATGACCCACCTCCTGATAGAACAGCACGCTGCAAGGGTATACACCCACGTGGTGTTTGATGAATTTCAAGAGGAGGTAAAGTGTTCAGTGGGGACGTGCAGTGTGAGAGGTTTTGCTGAAAGGGATAGGGTTGAAGTAACTACGGTGAGGGACGCCACAAGGGGTAAAGAATTTCTAGTCCACTACAAACAAGGTACGCAGTTGCCTGCTTGCTGTCTTATTTTATACGGGATTTATGAGTTAAAGTAACGGGATGAATGTGTTAGAGTAACATAACTTAGCAGTTAAAGTAACGCGGTTTTTAGGTTGTAGATAAAGCACAGGATGCAGTATTAAAGTAACAAAATTCACGAATTAAAGTAACACATAGTTTTAGTTAAAGTAACGCGAACTGATTTGTGAGTTTGTGGGTTGTGTATCTTAATGCTATACTAACCTCCTGCAGAAACGTCGGACGTCAATTGCACGTGTAAATTGTTTGAGACAAGGGGAATACTGTGTCGACACATAATTTGGATATATTCCTCAAAGGGCCTGACTAGTATACCCGATAACTACGTAGCTGGAAGGTGGTCGAGGGATGCGCTGCGCAAATATCGTGTTGTTGATGACGGTGTGGAAGGCGATGAAATCGACATCATAGACGAAAAGCAGATAGAGATGTCTAAACTGTGGTCGGAAGTTCATGAGACGATGGGTATTCTACGGTCTGCTAATAAAGAAGATGTGGAGAACATGTGCGCTTTGATCCGCGAATTCAGGATGAAGCTTAAGCCGATTGGGGGTAGCGAGACATTGAATAAAACCCAAGAATTGGAAGAGATGCTAGGATGTACGTCAACAGCAGAGATAACGATACTCCCGCCGAAGATTTCCAAGACAAAAGGAAGCGGCAAGAGGTTGTTATCGAGCAAGGCGAAATCCATTGCACTTGCAAAGAAGCCAAAGCGCATGTGCAACAATTGTAAGCAGATGACGCACCACGACAAGAGGAATTGCCCCAATCCCTTTGCAACACGGCCGCCACCACCTGTCGAACCGTCTGACGATGAATCAGAATCAGAGTCAGAATCAGAAGAAGATGAGGACGAGGAAGATGTAGAAGATGAACCAGTATTCTGATTAGTGAAATTTTCTTCCTTATAGTAACATAGCTTGTTCTTTATAGTATTAAATTGGGAACATTACAGTAACATGTTTTGTAAAGGTTTATTGAATTACAGATATTCATTCCTTGGAGATTATAATAAGTAGAGGAAGATTCAGTTAAAGTAACACACATTATACATTAAAGTAACGCGATAGATGAGTTAGAGTAACACGGGATATCATTTTTTAAGTGTTGATCGCATTGCAGATGTAATATTCATTCCTTGGAGAATATAGTAGGTAAAGGAAGATTCAGCTAGAGTAACAAACATTATTCATTAAAGTAACGTGATAGATAAGTTGGAATAACACGGGATATCATCTTTTAAGTGTTGATCGAATGGCAGATATAAATTAACATGCAGCGTAGAAGATGTAAGAATTAAAGTAACACATGACATGCATTGAAGTAACAAATTCTGGGGGTTAGAGTAACAAAGTTTGACGGATAGAGTAACAAAGTTTAAGGTATAGGTTAACCTTGTACAAAAATAGTTTTTTGGTTAAACCTTGTACAAAATAATACTCAGTTAATCTAACCATTTACTGACTACCGTTTCCGGCTCTTTCCTCGCGTACCATTCAATTCTTCAATTAATTTCGGCCTAGCTGCCACAAACTTGTCTACATCACCGATCAGCCGCCTTCGATAAATGTTCAGGTCTGCTAGGAGGATGGTTGCTGCAAGCTGGACGACCAAGTATCTTCTATTAACCTTCCTGTGGAGGTCATCGTTATTGAATTCGCGGCCCTCGTACAGTAGCATATGCATCAGAAGAAATATCCCTGACTCGTCCTTGTTACAGACTGTGGACTGCCAGCCAAGCTTAATAGAGCGGAACTTGTAAGACACAATATCCGCCGCACCAGGAACTTCATAGGCGTCAATGAAGTCACTCATTGACGCCACCTGAAAATCATTGATGATAGTGGTCAAGGAAATCACTCATTGGAGCACAAGATTGTGATAAAAAACTGATGAATGAAGAATAGAGAGACTAACAATTGTCTTGATAGCTGCAAATAGATCTGTTTCTCTGATCGCTGTGTATCGACGGTGGTCGAGGAAATCGACTGTCTTCTTCTTTCGGTTGACGGCTACGCATGAGAAGTACCCGTCAACGTTGATGGGCACAAAGATCAGATCAGCGTCCACCTGGAATGTATCACCACAGTTATCCTTGAAAGTATGCCATTCGTTCAACAATGCGTTTGCATTCTTTAAGGACGCTGATTGATTTTCGGCAATAATCCTCATGATCGCATCCTGTAAAAAGGTTAGGATTGTGTGAATATTTGCAGTAACTACACAGTAATTAGTTGGTATCCTTGTTACCGCAACAGGTGTAGAGTGTTACTTCAATGCAGTTGAAGTGTTACTTTAGTCAAGAGTTTTCTAAAAGAATCAGAATATGAGGCAAAAATAATGCATATGTACAAAGTAACTCGTTAGACATACCGTCTGCCGTAGACCAAGGAACGCCATCTTAGGGTAATCATCCGACCCGCTCCCGTTCGCGACGAGACTGTTCAGGAGCAATGACCAGCACTCGACGACAGAGGACGACATGTCATTACCCGGGAGCATGGACATCACATCACCCCGGGTCATTACAGCCGACGGTGAATACTCCGCAACCATGTCGCTGCATTCAGGACAGATCAGTATGCTTTGCAGACAAGAGATAGGTGACAAAAATTTAAACAACACTATATATTCCAAATATGTGTAGTGTTCGTCTTATTACCTGTTGTTGTAGTTTATGTGCTGCACCTTACAGACGACGAACGGTCGACGTTCGCTGCACCAGACAAATCGGTAGCTAGTTCCTTCAACTTCGATGGCTTAACAACCGTTTTCTTTGACCGTTGAACACGCTTCTTAACCTGCCCCTTCTTCTCACCAGCAACGACAATCTGACCTTCTTCTGCCATCTGAAGATATATTATTATGAGAATAATCCCAATGATACAAACTGACTAGAGAATTACATACCCCTCATCCGTATAACATACCCCTCATCCGCATTGTACTATACTAAAGTAACATGTCATGTGATTTAAAGTAACCCAATATATGAATTAAAGTAACCCAATAAAAAAAGTTCGAGAAAAAGGATCCTTGTCATGGATCTACGCATAACAGTAACATAAATTATGTACTAAAGTAACATAATATATGAATTAAAGTAACAAAAACACATACATTCTATATACATTACATTAATATGTTATCAGTACAAGGATAAGCTTAGCTCTATAGATTATTCATTAAAATTCCGAATGATACCAGTCAAAATAACAAATAATGTTCATTACAGTAACGAAAATAACATGCAGGGGAGAAATATATACAATCAATCGTGCATTCTAGATACAGGTTGAGAGAAATAAAACAAAAACAATACCTAATTTAAAGGTAGTTAGCATCACGAACAAGACCTAATTTACCATAAAAGTAATTAAAACAAAAGAAAAAAACCCTAATTTACCTTAAGTTTGGAGTTCAAATATGGTGTAGCTGCGTGCATGTAGTCGGTATGAGCGAAGAGAAGACGATGATGAGCGAAGAGAAGACGAAGATGAGCAAAGATGAGAAGACGAAAATGAAGGCGGGAGTGTTTCAGAAGATCAAAATAGCTCTGCTCTAGATGAAACGTGGTGTGAAGTAAAGCGGTGAAACGTGAGAACTGAAGAGTTTACAGAGAGGTTGGGCGGGAGAAATCAAAGGAAGAGAGAGAAAATAAAATATATTTTCAAAGACATTATGGTTATTTCCATAATTATGAGATTAGATCTTGGTCATTAATCTAACATTGAATCGATGGCTGATATGAGGACTCACGGACTCAACTTATACAAGGGGACTCACCTGATCCCACTTCTTCTATATATATATATATATATATATATATATATATATATATATATATATATATATATATATATATATATATATATACACACTTAAGAACTATATATATATATATACAGTAAAATAGTTATTGTTATATATATTCAAATGGTTACTATGTACACCAATTAATCAACATATATACACTGAAATAATTGGCATATGTACTTAATTATTTGATATAATAGAATTGTTATATACCTTAAAACAGTTATTATGTACACTGAAATTGTTTTTATATACACCAATTTTATTTTAAATTTCAATTTTTTTTTTTGGTAAAAAAATTTCGGATTTTTTTTTTTCGAATTTTTTTTTTCCCGGAAAAAAAAAAAAATCGAAAAATATCCATTTTTTTCCCCGGGAAAATTTGTTTATGAAGTATGAGTTTTTGTTTTAATATTAGCCTTTAATTTGATTTTAATCTAATGGTTGAGATTGTGCCTCAGTGGGTGCGGCGAGTTGAGCTGCCTCAAAGGATCCTAGATATATATATATATATATATATATATATATATATATATATATATATATATATATATATATATATATATAGAGAGAGAGAGAGAGAGAGAGAGGATCAGGGAAGTTAATAACTCCCTAACTCTCCCTTAGTGTTAATCCCACCCATCCATTAAGATTAATATGGACGGTGGATGGATGGGTTTAGATTAATAATAAAAAAAAAAGGGCGCTGCGGACAACCATCACCCATCACCCATCACCCATCAACAGTCAATAGCCCCCTCAACCTATCCCCAATTAATTTCCCTCCTCTCTATTCTCCCGCCCAACCCATTACACTTCCCCATTCACCAGCTCTCAATCACTCAGCGCTCTCTTCCTCTCTCTAAAAAAAATCCATCTCCATCTCCATCTCCGTTTCCGCAGCTTCTCCGTCTCCGATAATGCCTAAAATTCCGGTGATGCTACAAAGGTATGTTGAATGTTCGATTTTCGACCTCCGATTTTCGTTTTGTTCAACCCTTTTTTATTCCTTTTTCACGAACCCTAAAATGTGGTCAAGAACTCCGGCATGCATGAACAATAAAAAATGTTGAAAGAACATTTTTCCAACACGATAACCCTGATTTTGATTGAAGTTGTTGTAGTTGTACAATTGTTGTAGTTATAGAGTCGAAGTTGAAGTTTTTTCATACAGTTTTTTTCTTGATTAATCGTTATTCCTCTAGTTATAACCCTAATTTTGAGTTGAAGGGGTCGTAGTTGTAAAGTAGTTGTATTTATAGAGCCATGTTGAAGCTTACGTAAAAGCAGTCTTATAGTCACAGACTTTGTGTTTGGGAAGAAATAAAATTAACATTTGAATAGTCATACAATCACACCTTTGAATCTATACAGTCGCACTTGTTATGATGCAAAGTCACACGCTTTATATTGTATACTCACAGAGTTGTAAAGTCATACAGAGTTGGTTATACAGTCATACAGAATTGGTTATACAGTCACCCCTCTGAGGGTACATAATCGCACTCGTTACATTTTGTTGTGAAGTAACAGAATGATGTACAATCACACCTTCAGATCTACACAGTCGCACTTGTTATGATGCAAAGTCACACGCTTTATGTTGTATAGTCATGCAGTGTTGGTTGTATAGTCACACGTTTGAGGCTGTATGGTCACATTCGTTATGTTGCAGAGTCGCTCTCTTTTTACTGTAAAATCACACTCATTACGCATCTTATTATTGCAACAGAAAGTCGGGTGCGAAGAAGAAAGCTCGAGCGAAGACCAGTAAGAAGAAGGAAGCCATGGCAGAGACATCGGTTTGCGGAAATGTTATTGATGATAGATTGGTTGTGGACCAAAATTTGGGTAAGAAGGAAAAAAAAAAGAAGAAGACTGTTGTAAAGTCTGTTGAAGATACATCCGGGGACCACATCGTTGCCGAGACGGATGTGGGGGGGACAGAAATCGTAGACGAAGGCAGACAAAAGAAAAAAAAAAGGGTGACTTTTGATACACCGGTCGCCGATCTGGATGTGGCTGAGACAGAAAGTGTTGAGGAAGGCAGGCCGAAAAAAATGAGGAGGGTCAAATCTGATACAACAGCCGACCCCACATACGTGTGTGTGTCTCGGAGGAGGAGAGGGGGGGGACCGCCGACAGGGTCAGCCCGATATTCAATGTAGGCCTAAGCGGTTGCACCAGCTAATTGGGCGATTATCGAATGATCAGAAAGAGAGGGTGCGTGCTGTTGGATTCGGCGGGCTGTTGGATCTGAGGCTTGAATCGGTACCCGCTGAGCACGCGGTTATGTTCCTCCGTGCATTTTCTGAAGGGTCCCATATTTTTCGTGCCTCACGCCAGGAGGCATTCATGATGTCAAAGTACGACATCCACGACTGCCTCCAGCTACCTTTGGGCCCTCATCCGCTGAAAGTAATCCCAACCAGCAACAAGAAAGGGGCAGACTCACCTGACGTGATCAGGTTAAAGAGTACCTGGAGGAAAGACTTCGGTGTGGTGGACAGCAGCAATCCAATAACATTAGGGAGGGTGCACGAACAGTTGATGGTAACCGAAACCGCTGACGACGACTTTGTCCGCAGGTTTGTGTTGTTCGCGTTGTCATCATTCCTCGCGCCTACAACGAACAATTCACTGGACCTGAGTCTGCTGGCCGCAGTGGAGGACATGGACTCGATTCGGGAACAGGACTGGTGTACCTTTGTCCTGCATGATTTGGTGCGGGCAGGTAAGGGGACGCGTGACCCCAGCAAAGTCCTCAAGTACCTCCGGGGATGCATCCCCATTCTAATGATTGCATACTTCCAGCGCTACGATTTCCGTAGCGAGAGTTGCAGATGCGACATACCATTCATCGCACATTGGGATGCACGGAGAATATTCGATCGTCTTGCTGGGGAACTGGAGACTGGGTCGCTGGGTAATCAGCTACGTTCGAAGGTGACGTACCCACGTACATGTGGGACAACAGGCAGCGAGGGCGCCCCCGCTATAACGATGCCCTCTGACAACCAGCACTCTAGTCCCAAGAGAATAATGACAGGGATTAAGAGAGACAATCAGTTGGAAGACATCGAGGAGGTTAACGTAAGTGATCTCCCAGCCACTCTGTAAATCATCAATGAATCATCAACTCTTTGTCCGTTAAACGATTTAATCTGACAGCCTTACCTATGTTTATAACAGCATATACAATTCATAAAACTGTTATGATCACACTCATCCTGATGTATAGTTAGATACTATTGGCTGTGTAGTCACATACTATTAGCTGTAGAGTCACACACTATTATACACACACATTAGGTTGACAAGTCAGTACTATAACGTGCACAGTCACACACTACAAACTGTACAGTCGCACACTTTATGCTATACAGTCACACACTTTATTGCGTAGAATCACACAATTACTTGCTTAGTCATACTCACACTGCCAGCCTCAACACCACTGAGCTTCACACTAATGATTTGACTTCAACTGAATTATAGGACGACCGGCGATTTTTCATGAATTTCCGGAGGTGTGCGCTAGCCTTTGCGGTTTCTGTGAGCAGGCTGCCATTAAAGTAAGAGAAATATCGACGAAGAACAATACAGTTCCAAGTCAAGACCCGTCCTCCCAACAATTCTGGGAAGATCCAGCTGTCCTCCGGTATGTCGATCAGGTCACTTCGTTGGCCGGCCAGTTGAAGCAGACTACCGAGAACGCCCCCGTGGTTGAGGGCGAGACGCACCTCGACGCTGAAGCCTGCAATCTGATAAACCAAGTTGTGCAAGACATGCGTGAGTCTGGATACATGGAAAAAGAAATTGAGGAAACAGATTTATGTGTGGGCTATGGTGACGGAACAGATGGTTACGATGATGAGGGCACTTTTGATGGTGGCGTCGTGACACCGGGTTTCTGCGAGGAAGAATGTGAAGAAGATGATGCCTATGAAAAAATCAACGTTGAAGAGGATGATGCCGCTGAGGACGATGTGCAGGGTTCAGTTGACAGGAGTCCGACCATAGTGGTGGCTCTACGGCAAGCAGCGGGGGAGACAACTGACGCACGATCGGCTTCCAATGTATAGGAAACGCGTGATGTAATGCCCTCAGGGACAGTGAGTTATAGTCTTGAGAAGGAACTTAACAAAGCAGGCTGGTCTGTAGCGGACGTTGTTGCCACCACGCCTGCGACGGCGGAGATCGTCACGAACGATGATCGGCAGACAGAGGAGGGCTCAGGGACCAAGACGCACCCCATAGAACTACATCATCGGTACATCTTCCACTCCAACGTGAATTTCGAATGCATGGATACGATTCCGGAGGATTTGGGCTGCACGTTGAACTGTGGGACAATATTGAGAGGGCAGTTTGTGGTCTCTAGATTCATGTGCTCCAATGTCGTCATCTTCTCGGATATTCTCCACGTACGGAAAGATGTAATCGACTACGTCTTTGACCACTCAACGCCACGTCCATCGGGGTACGTATTTATTGTGTTGCTCGTGTCGTTTTTAAAAACATGCATGTGCTAAACGGGACTTCGTTTGGTCTGCATGGAAATGCTGGTCGAGTTCACAGGTTACGACTGTATAGCGAGGGGCGACATGCAGACTCTCGAGCCTGGCCAGCAGGTGATGAATAACGTCATTGACTGCTGGTGTAGGCTGCTGAACCAGTTGGTGTACGAAAAAAGAGCACCAAGAGTAACCAGTAGATGTTACTTCTCTCTTGGACATACGGTACGTTCACCCCCCAATTTAGCTGTACAGTCAAACACATTATGTTGGCCAATCACCGCTATAAACTGCGCAGTCACGCACTTCAGGCTGTACAGTCACACACATTATGTTATCCAGTCACCACTGTAAACTGCGCAGTCACGCACTTCAGGCTGTGCAGTCACGCACTTCAGGATGTGTGTCCACTCACCACTATAAACTGCGCAGTCACGCACTTCAGGCTGTACAGTCACACACTGGTTGCCGTACAGTCACACCTTTTACGCTCATGTCAAACACACACTAACTACATGTATTACAATCAATGCATGTGAGCAGCACCCAATGTTGGCATTGTGGAGGAAAGGAGGCCAGGGCAACAGTCATGACTCAGAAATATTTTACGTGTGGAACGAGTGGATACAAAACAGTTTTTCCGACTTTGTTTTGGACTCGGACATGGTATTACCCTGCGCATACTGTTTATTCGTAGTTATCGGCACGGATAATACCATGTCTGCCCCGTAATCCTGACACATTGTTTGCAGGTGTTCGTCCCGATCTTAACGGGTGACGAGGGTCACTACAGTTGCGCCTGCATCAACTTCAATACTGAGCAAATAGAGTACCTCGACAACAGGAAGTACGATGAAGATTTTACAAACTTGCCTTACTATGGCATTGCTCGGACAGCGGTCAGGCCCTTTAAATTTAATATTAAATCAATTATGTGACGGCGAATGTATTCACCGCCTGATCCTGTTTGAACTTGTTTTGCAGGCTAATAAGATGGCGGAGTTCATGGTACAGCAAGGGCTGAAGAAAGGTGAGAAGATCCGTGCGTTTAAATTCGTGAACGTTCCCTTATCATGGCAGGGGGTGGGGTACTCCGCCAATGACTGCGGAGTGTACCTGATGATCCACATGATGCTGTACAACGGGTCCACGTTCGACTGCTCCTTGGGGACAATGGCGGCCATGAATATGTGCAGGGCAGAAATCACGGCGACCCTTATACTGAGCGACGTGAACAAAATGAGGGACAGTGTTTTGGAGAGAGTGGCAAAATTCGGAAAATACAAGGAAATGTTGGACTCTTCCCGTACGCTTGAAGCCACTCCTGTGAAAAAAACCACCGACAAGCGTCGGCCCAAATCACCGAAAACACCTGCACCCACCCCCCGATCAGTCCCAGAGGAAAGACAGTCGGCAATTAGGTCTCGGCACCCACCACAAATTAACTAAATTCGCTGGATTAATTTAACTTAATCACCCCCACATATGTCACCATCCATTTTCATAAGATGCAATTTGAATAATTCATTGAATCGCCACATATATCAAATAATCATAAGATGCAATTTGAATCGCCACATATATCAAATTATTGGTTTTACGACGCATGGTTCGTGAATACATTGTAAATTATATAGCGAAATAATCGTAAAAAAGTTCAAAAAAATGATGTCGACGACGAATGTTAAAAACCGACGTGACTCTGAAGGGACGTTTGTGAGTCTCAATGAAACATTGAGAAACACAAACACCCACCTCAAACTCCTAATTAATTTATGAGGGTAAGCACCCCACCTAACCCATTAAATTTTCACCCCCACCTACCTTTTTCAACTTTCACCCCACATTTATTGCCTATCCCATGCATTTTCAACCCCATATTTACTGCCTCCCCCTCTATAAATACCAACGCATTTGTCACAACTCCACAACTTCAAACTTACAAAAAAAAATGGCAAGCAAGATGGAAGAAATCAGAAATTTGATCGAGGAGTACGAAGGTTTATTGAATACCACTATGTCCACTGAATTAAAGGCCGTGCAGCAAGCCGCAACTGCAGTTGACGCGAGGAACTTCGCAGCGTCCATTGGCGATACACATAAAGAGGCAGAACTAGATAACTGCATCCAGTTCTTCATGAAGAGGTCTATGTACTGTTTCCGCACAAGGAAGGGGTTCCAGCGCGACTTGGCCAACTTGAAGAAGATGCTTAAAGAGTACGAAGGTTAAGTATGTATGTTAGCGTTTAGTAACAAACTTTTTTATGTGTTTTAAGTTCTAATGAATGTTAAAATGTAGCGTTTAAATGGTATGCAATGGATGTTTTCCGCATTGTGTCGTAGAATGTTTTCGGCGTTTAATGGTATGCAAGTATTATATGTTGTGTAAAAGATGGACTTTTTCTAATGTACAAATATTTCCATCGCTATTTCGCTATTTCTCTATTTCCTTTGCTATTTTTCTAATGTACGGACACAAGTTTTATAGTCACACTAAACATGGTTTAGATTTCTAACTTCAGTTTGAAGAATCACAGACAGTGTATTGTAGAATCACAGTCATTGCCTTGTACAATCACACTCCCATAATTACAATCACACTCCGCCTCTTGTTCTACAGTCACGCACTGCCTACTATAAAGTCGCACTCATTGCGATGAACAATCACACTCACTTGTTTCGTGTCAACCAAATATTAAGGACACGATGTTCCTGTACAGCTGTATTTGTAGCCAAAGATGATGCATTCCAGAATGAAAACGACTACGTTCCTCAATGTATTCTTACAATCCAAAAAACAAAACCAATTTAACGGACCCCCATGCTTTACGATTACGCCATATTAGAAATAATTAAGGTCCGCAATAGACGTAAACAAAATCACGGACCTTGACAATTTCAAATGCCGCCAAGTCTTTATGTTTCACAAAAAAATAAAAAAAACCCCCCATGATCTACGACTTACACCATATTAGAAATGATTGAGGTCCGCAATATACGAAAGCAATGTCGCGGACCTTGACCATTTCAAACGTTGACAGCCTTTGTGTTCCCAAAAAGAATGTTCCTAAGTAACGGATGATATTCATGAACAATCCTCCTTGGCAATCCCTGCCGGGTCCTCATCTTCCTCCTCCTCAACATCGACAGACAAGTTAGCAATCGGTGGGTACTCAGCAAATGGGTTGGGGCAGTTCCTCTTGTCATGGTGACTCATCCTCTTGCAGTTCTTACACAGCCGTTTAGGCTTGGCGGCAATTGCAGCAGCCTTCGCCTTAGAAGAAAGAATCCGCTTCCCACTGCCCTTGTTCTTGGCTTTCTTCGGGGGCAATATGGTTATTTCAATTGCGCTCGTACAGCCGAGGATCTCCTCTAATTCTTGCGTCTTGCTACAGGGGCCAGCAAGGGCAATATCGGACCTGAAGTCGCGAATGACGTCAGCTAGATTACTAACGTCTTCCTTACCCATTTTGCTGACATGACTGACGGTCTCATAGAACTCCGAAAATAGCCTCGTGACTGTAACATCCTTATCATCGCTTAGTCGACTCTCTGACAGGGGACACGCATTAACATTACGTAGAGCATCCCTTGTCTATCTACATGCCACGTACCGTTCCGGGATCGTCTCCCGTCCTTTCGAAGAGTTATCCAAATGGCATGCCTGCAAAGAATTCCATACCGACCGAACTTCCTGCAAGTACATCTGATCTCACAGGTACCTGCGAGTGCATTAAGAAACGCATAAAGAGTGCGACTCCTGACCGTACGGACAGTGGCTACGCAACGTACGAGATGTGGCTTTCTAAAGGTATGACAGAATACAGTCACACCCCGTTATGCTGCATAGTCACAGTCCTTACGTCGCAGAATCAAACGAATTGCGTTGCACAATCATACGCACTGCGTTCCAGAGTCGCACCCTTTATTAGGTACAGTCACATTCAATGAATTATGGAATAAAACTCGTTACGTTTGGATCATATAGTTAGGCTATCTGATTATGGCTACACGACATGGACAGTGACTTTCTATGCCAGTACCTGGGTTGTATTCAACAATGTAGTTGCGGTCCCGGATGGAGTCCAGTACTGTTGTCGCTTCGATCCCGTCCTTCTCCTGATACCCACGGACGCTGCACGTGTAGAGCGAAAACTTGACCTCTTCCTGAAAGTGTGCAAAAGCCACGTGCGTGTACACACTTGCCGCGTGGCTCTCCATCGGATTCGTCGATCCAATTTTGGGGAATGACTGCCGGTTATCGTTGTCTAGCCTCTTCTGCATGTGCCTCTGTTGGTCCATCGCACTTTTAAAACGCATCCAGAACTGGACCAACGTACCGTTGTTGTCTTCAAACTTTTTAAAGAAGCTGTTCTTGCTCTCTGATCTCTGCGTTGTCCTCATAATTCCGGACATCCTCACCTCTCTGCAATGCGCGGCGACCCATTTGCTCCTGTCTTCGAACATATTTTCGAACCATTCGATCCCAACAGCATCATGGTCGATCATGATCCGCCCCCACCTGTCGGCGAACTCCGACGCCTCGATGTCATCGTCCCATATAATTGCATTGAGGGCTTTTACGAATTCTGAGGCCTCCTCTCTTGATCTGCCGTACTTTGCTGGAACCTTGTTCATGATGTGCCACGTGCAGCACCGTTGGTGTGCTGCTTTGAATATTTCCGGGACGGCTTTTAAAATTCCGGGATCCTGGTCTGTAATGATATAACACGGTTCCTTCCCGCCCATGGCCTCCAGAAACCGGGAGAGGACCCATTTAAATGACTCGTAGTCCTCCTTTAATAGCAACGCCCCACAGAACGTGACAGACCGTTTGTGGTTGTCCATGCCAGTGAACGGTGTGAACACCATGGAATACACGTTGGTTCCGTACGTTGGGTCGAACAAAACTGCATCCCCGAATGCCGCGTAGTTCCTTCGAGCTGCACCATCCGCCCAAATGACCCTGCGTAAGCTCCCGTCTGTATCCACATCGTAGTCAAAGTAGAAATCCTCTTGACTGTCCCTCAAACTCTTGAACCGGTCTATGAACAACTGACCATCCTGCTCATGGACGAAGCACTTGACGTCCCTCCCCCAGTTCTTGAAATCAACCAACGATGCTCCGATATTCTGATATCCGCCCGACAACTCCTTTCACATCCTGTATGTCCGAGTCGCCCCGATCTTCAGCTGCACACACAAAATTGCAACTGCATTAGTCGCGTAGAGTTAGCAGTCAACCATACACTAACAACATTGTTGACATACATTACGCACCCTCGTGTTACAAACGATCATCTCCTTGTGATATCTTGATAAATTTCGAGATGACTTTTGAAACTCTCGGTCCTTAACCATCACAAGATCGTGGTTGTGTTCCTCCGTGAACTCTTCAATATAAAACCCCCCGACCATTGCACAGAGCCTAATTCTTGCTCCACATTGCGTCCTCGTCGCCTTCGTAATCCTTTTGGGTTCGTACGATCCCACATACTCTTGCCCCTCCTTCTCTTCGGTGCTCGACAGCTTCACCATGCTCTGGCTGGCTGTTTTGCCCTCCTTGTTACAAGCCAACAATTTCTTCTTGATCGAACCATCAAATGATCTAGTTGTCATATACCTCTTCGCCTCGAAATCAAGATAAAATGCGTAAGGTTGATAAAACTTGAATGCTCCATCGATGTCCGCGAACTTCTGCCCTACGTAAGGAACAATCACTGTGTCTTCCGCTGGCATATAGGTTGGAACAATAAAAACAAAAAACACTATCAGTGGTTGGAACAATATATTACACACTAAAAACTTCTTATAGTTAGAAATAATCACAAAGTTCACTTGACATAGTCACACATGTTGATGTGTACAATCACATGCTATGAGTTGCATAGTCACGTGTATTGAGGTGTACAATCACGTGATATAATGAGTTGCATGGGTTAAAATGCTGTCGATAAAAAAATCCATATATTACACGCTATCAACCTTGCAACGCACGCATTCATCTCTAACTATAATAAATACTCGACTGTGGCATTGCTCGTATAACAGCATGATTTTACTAAAAACTAGTTAGAAATAGTTGGAAATAATCACGTGATATAAGTTGCATGGGTTAAACTATAATAAATACTCGACAACGCATAAGAACTATAAGTACAATACTCGACAACCAAAAAAAATATTGTGCGACTGTCTATCATATTAAGTGTGACTGTCTAACATATTAAGTGTGACTACCACGTTATAAATGTGCGACTGTCCATCATATAGAGTGTGGTTGTAACTGTGCGACTGTCTATCATATTAAGTGTGACTACCACGTTATAACTGTGCGACTGTCAATCATATAGAGTGTGGTTGTGACATTACAACTGTGTAACTTTTGAAATTAACAAACCAAACAAAAAAATGGAATTCGAAATGCATGATACCAAATATATATGTATGTACTCATCTTACCTCCTGCAAGTTGAACAGGAATTTTCGACTGGAGCACAGACGAATCTTCAAGAAACAGCACCATTTACGAATTAGAGTTCAGTTATTTTGCATGATAGTATAAATATTGATTTGGGATGAATTTTTGAATTTAAATGAAATGAAATGGTGAGCAATAGGATGAATTTTTGAATTTTAGTGAGAGAGTGAATTTTGGTGAAAGATTGAGAGAAAGAAAGTGAATTTTGAAAGATTGCGAATGGTGAGCAATTGAGAGAAAGAAGGTAGCTTTTGGTGATGGAAATGATGAAAGACTGAGTGAGAGTGCTCTGCTCCTGTCTGCTCCTGTCTGCTGCTAGTCATTCCCCGCAGCACACCTCCTCTTTTTTTTTTTTTTTTTTATTGTGATTAATCTAGGTCATCCATCCAACCCAAATCAAGGGCCATAAACACAACTTCCCAACTTCCCACTTTTACCCCAACTCCCTTGATCCTTTTTCTATATATATATATATATATATATATATATATATATATATATATATATATATATATATATATATATATGTATATATATATATATATATATATATATATGTATATATATATATATATATATATATATATGTATATATATATATATATATATATATGTATATATGTATATATATATTCACATAATAACTCAATTCTTCACATAATCAATGTAAAAATTCCGAAAGTCACTACAACAGTCTACCTAACTAAAATTGGGCGAAAGAACCTGGGCACACTACAAGAATTTAAGTCTCAGGCGACTGATCTTAGCCACCGTCATCTGTCGCTAAAATAGACGCGCGACAGGTGACAGACGCGAAGGGATAGCCGCACCAGATAGTCATTTTGGGCGACTGATATCGGTCGCTAAAAAACAAGCGCGACCGATATCAGTCGCTAAATGTAGCGATCGAAATCAATCGCTATGGCATCACCTTAGCAACCGATATCGGTCGCTGAGGGCATAAGATTGGTGACCGAGCATAAGATTAGTGACCGACGTTGGTCGCTAAAGGGAGTGACGTGGCGCTTATTGAGCGTCTCATAGCGACTGATATCGGTCGCTACCGGACCTGTAATAGGTCGATTTTATTTGTATCTTTTCTAGCCAAAATCTGCACAATAAAACAAACCAACAACCACGATACGTCCCAAAAATCATTCCGAACATTCCAAATGTCGTTCCAAACGTTATGCCAGCTTCACACTCCAGAATTGGCAACCAAGTAAGCAAACATTGTGAATACACTAAAATAAAAGTGTTGTTATAAACTGTCTTCAACAAACATTCACAAACTACAAACTGTTTTCAATCTACTCAGCTAACAGTGAAACTAGCTGAAGCACCACTACCACCCCCATTGAAGGGGTCTCTAGGATCTCGTTGTTGGGAAATGGGGCCGGAGTTGTAGTTATGTTGCTGCATGCTCCTCAGGCGGTTTAGCTCTTCTGGAATTTGCAAGCTAACGTCATCCTGTCGCTGGATACGCTCATCCTGCATCTTTAGCCTCTTATCCTGCTCCTTCATCTTCTCAGCCATAGCAACCCGTAGCGCCCTCTTCTCTTGCAGTTCCGACCTCATATCAGCAACGATGGATGGTACATACTCCGTCAAGGTCGCATGCCCCCCCCCCCTCGAGCGTTGGATGGTGTCCAGTACAGGGTATGAGCGTTCCCCGTACCGTACACCGCTCCCTTGCGGTACCCTTGCACGACTCTGAACCAAATCTCGGTCGGGTCCACACCTTCAGCCTCGGGCGCGTTAGTGGCCTCCAAATACGATCTCAAGAAGAAATTGTAGTGATGATTAGGTGAGATCTAAAGAAAAATGTAAAGAAGCCTTACGTTTGAAACTTACCCAAATGGCGGCGTCCCTCTTCGTAACGAAGCTTCGACCGGTGGTGGCGTCCCCCTTGCTCTTCGTGTCGAGAAACAGCTGCACAGGCTGGGGGAGTTCTCCTGTATGCTTTTTGACCTGTTGACAGTACATGTAGATTTCTCATTTATATTTACAATGAAAACATTAAATAAGAATCCAAAATAAAAACCAAAGGAAAGGAAATACTAACATTCATAGCCCGCTGGTCCATCGACTGCGACCCACCGTAGTGCGTGGTCTCCGCTTCCGCCTCAGGTTCTCCTCCTCGCCTCTTGTTATTCTTTGCTTGGAACCATAAGACGACTAAATTTCAAATCCACAATAATAATTAAGTAAACTCAAATTAACTATTCAACCTAACTGAAATTAAACATTCAATTAAATAAGTAGTGTAAGAAAAAACTGAAATTGTACCGTAGAAATAGGAAGAAAAACAGGAAGGCGGGATGAGGATGTTGGCGCGCGGTGTTTAGAGAGAAGAAGTAGGAGGAAATTTTTTTGAAGAGTGAATGAATGGAGAGGGGGTTGGCGTATGTTTAAGGCAGAATACCAGGCTACGGGCGTCTACTTTTGGACGCCCGAATTTTCAATCTGGCATTCACTTTTGGACGCCACCTTTTCGTTATATGGCGTCTACTTCTGGACGCCCGTCCCACTTTTGGCGTCTAGAAGTGGACGCCCGTGTGATTTTTTGGGCGTCTATTTTTCGATGCCCGTATTCTTACTTCCAACTCGTTCAACTTTGATTTGGACGCCCTACTGGGCGTCCAAGTATAGACGCCCATTTTTTCTTCAAACGCCATTTTGGCGTTTGTCTTGTCCGGACGCCCGTAAGTTGGACGCCCGAAGTCCTATTTCTTTTAGTGACAGGGGGATTTTAGTGTTTTTTATACAAGGCTGATTGTGTCTCAGTCCTTTTTAGTTCGGCGTGGGTGTCCGGCCTGTCCCTGACTCCTGGTTGAAGTCGGGAGGCCTGCCCCTGCCTGCTCGGAGGTAGGCAGGGGGACTTAGCATTTTTTATACAAGGCTGAATATGTATCAGTCCTTGTTGGTTCGACGTTGATGCCCGTCCTGTCCCTGACTACTGGTTGAAGTCGGGGGGCCTGCCCCCTGTCTATCTGGAGGTAGGCAGGGGGACTTAGCGTTTTTTTTATATAAGGTTGAATGTGTATCAGTCCTTGTTGGTTTGACTTTGATGCCCGGCCTGTCCCTGACTCCTGGTTAGAGTCGGGAGGCCTGCCTCGTGCCTGACTGGAGGTAGGTAGGGGGACTTTACGTTGGGGGGTCTATTTTCCCAGGGTTTTGCAACAGGGGGGCCTTCCCCTATTGCCCCTTACTCGTTTGTGTGTGAAGTGCGAAACTGAACAGACAATGAGTATGAGTAAGAGACAAATCTTTCATTTCTTGAAAAACTTTCTAACATTTTGGATGGAGCCGTCGACATTAAATTCTGAGCATTCTCCGTCATTTTTTAGGGAATTTAAGGGACAAATAAACTTTGCAACTTAGATTAAACATAGTACTTTTTCAGGGTGTCTGCTTTCCAATGTGCCGCTAACTCTTAACCTTCAGCGTTGGCAAGCTTGTAGGTTCCTAGGCCCATGATCTGGGTGACCTGGTAGGGGCCTTCCCAGTTCGCGCTCGGCTTGCCATGTTCTCTTGTCTTCCCCACCGCCTGGGTTTTAGGCAAGACTAGGTCACCTGTCTAGAAGCTCCTTGCATTTACCTTTCTGTTTTAGATCCTTCTCATTCTCTGTTGATAGGCCACGATGTTGGAACTAGCCTCTTGCCTTACTTCATCCACTAGGACAAGGGCCTCAGTCATCGCTGTTTCGTTACTAGCTCTATAAAACTGTTGAGACCTGAGAGTAAGAATGTGCGCCTCAATGGGTAACAAGGCTTCTGCTTCGTTGACCAGCCCAAAGGGGGTTTATCCTATTGATTCCTTCCTGGTAGTTCTGATTGACCATAGGACACTCGGGAGTTCATCTGCCCATCTGCCCTTAAGGTCGTCTACCATTTTCTTCATCCCATTTAAGATTTGCTTTTTGCGGCCTCGGCTTGGCCATTGGTCTGGGGGTGGCACACGGCTGAGTAGGCAACCGTGATCCCATGGCCCTCTAACCAGGCTCTCAGTGGGTCATTATAAAATTGCCGGCCATGGTCAAACACGAGCACCTTCGGCAGGCCATAGTGATCGTCTCCCAATCGGATCGGTCATTAACGAAGGACGGGGGATCTAACGATATTTGTAAGACTCGGGATTACACAAAAACAACTAAGTATTCTTGGTAAGTCGAGGTCGGTCCACAGGGAACGAAACATAATTGAGTAAGATAAGCGTGTTTGGGATCTAATGGGGGGGGGGGGTTCCAGGGTCGAGTCTACGCTAGAAATGCGGTAGATAGCGAAAATTAAATAACAAGAGAAATAGCGAGAGAAATAACAAAGGATAATCAATTTAGGAAAAGGTGTTAGAGGGAAGTCGGGAATCGGAAATTGGGTTCTAGGAATCTTGGAATCAAGTCGGTCACAACATGGTATAGGGAGAATGTCAACTTTCGGTTTCTTCACCCAACTCATCTAAAATCCCGCTTTCGTGGCGAAGAAGGTTAAGTCTCAAGTTAAGGTAATTTCTACCCCGAGTTTCCTCATATTGACAGAAATGAGTCAAGGTCGGTCTAGTTGGCCGGACTAAAACAACAATGACACAACAACCATAAGCACACTACTACAAATCCCCTAATTTCTGGACGCTTTTGGATCGACGCTTTCGTAAGACTCAAAATTATTTCCTTCTATCATATTAAAAGCCCATTATTTTATTATGGATTTTTGTTTTGCGCATCTCTAATTTGAGAACCGCTTAATATTTTTCATTTTAGCGCATTTTAATTACTGCAAACCACTTTTCATCTCTCTCTAGCTCCACCTAGAAACAAAACCCTAGAAGTAAAAACTGAAGAGTAGCTAACAAACATAACCAAGCTTCTTCTTATAATCCAATTATATCTGATCTTCATCGTCATCTTCGATACAATTAATACGCAAATCATCAATCTTCATCTTCTATTAAACAATCAATACTCAGAGGACAATCATTATCGATCATCGGCAATATCTAATCCAGCATACGCAATCAAGGTATCAAAGCTTTCTCTTTTATGAGTAATTTTGTTACTGATTATATTCGGAATTTATATGTTATTTTGTTGTTATTTTTTTTATTTACTTGTAATTTAGGGATAGAATTTTACATTTTTTATCATTCATAGTTGATGAGGAATATTAATCGCCATGTCTTCTGATTTGTGAGGATGATAGCTTTATAGAGGTTGATTTTAATCGCATCACATCAAACTATTAAAGTAGTTAAAGATGCGTAATCAAATACCATTTTATGAATATTCAGAGTTGACTTTCCATGGGCAATCTGATTTGAAGGATTATTAGCAGTAATTCTAGTTTGTTATTTTTTTTCTCTTATTACTTTTTCATCTATTTGTTATTTCGAGTTTTTTATGATTCTTTAAGTTCTATGGAAAGATGCTTGTAACGGAGTATTAGAATAAGATTCAGTTGCAATCTTATTCAATTTCTTGAGAGTAATGTAAATTTGAAGACTAATTCTTTTTCAAAATAACACTTTGGTTACCTAATCGTGATGTCATTCTCTTTTGTACCAAACACTTCTTTATACGAGTAGGTCTTATATTTTTGGGGCTAATTAACTGACTTGTAGGGTTCTTTTCAAGTGAAGTTTAAAGAACTTAATTTACTTGAAGCCACCTAAACAAATTGCACTTAAAGATGTTTTACTAAATTAAATTAAAGTGACTTAAAAATAAGTTCAAAATAATCGGACCTTAATGAATGCTACATTCCAAGAATGTTAATGCTAGTGTTTTTGATGAGTCTAGAAAGGTGAATGGTTCAATAAGAAGAAGACATCTACTACAAGATGAAGACTTAAATTGCTTAACGAGCAACCCGGTTATCGATTACAGGTGGTGTGACCTGGAATGGGGTAAGAACCGGTAATGACTTACTATGGTGTCATAGGGTTTGGGCTGCATACGGTGGACTGGAAAGGTGGACAGTTCTACATGGTCAATGACTTTTACGATCATGTTGTTAATCTTGCTTCTGGTATGCTTCGTTATGCTGTTATTCAAACAGAATAACTTTGGATTATCTTTGCTTCCAACATGGTCCTTCACATATCCCATGTAATTAGTAATTAAGTATCAAGTAGGATTATCTAGCTAATACGATATGAATTGATTTATTAACTTTGATTATAGTACAATACATGAGCTAATATTCAACAGCTGCAAGACATTAGACGGGAGAGGAGCAAACATTCACATAATCGAAGGAGGATGCATAACATTAAAATACACAACGTGATCATGATCACCAACATCCACGTTCACCACTGTTACCAATCTAGCAACACCATGGCTCGATCAAACTCATTTTTCTCAACTTTGACCTCTTATATGATTTTTATACTCGAGCTTTTTTTACATCAGGTATATCAAGCCAATAATTTATTTGAATTCAGTAGAAAAAGCACTAGAGCTGGTATTGGTAAACTTCCTCACCCTCCACTTTATTAATTTATTTGAACCATTATGGTTGTGTGATCTAATGGTAAAGAGAAATGGCAACGGATACGTTATTAATTAGTTAACTGGTGTTTAACACTAAATTTGACTATTTTAATAATGCTAATTCTTCTAATTAGGCGGCGTCTATTTAAGCAGCAGATTAATTCAATGCTTTTGTTTAGTTGTTTTTGTGCACATTTTTCATATTTGCGGTGTTTGGTCACGCATGTTTCATATATATGTAAGGCTAGTTAAACATCAAGTTCTATATAGGCAAGTCTCTTCCAGTTGCAAAGTTTGAGTGGGCTTAACAAGAAGAAAATACTTAGTAACGTTTTTTTTTCAATCCTAGGTTGTTTTTTCAATCTAATTCCTTTTATTTTGTTTGATTTGGTTTAAGGTTAGTTCTAAACTATTGTTAAATTTTGCCTTTATTTAGGGTTTGTCACAAGTTGGTTGGTTTTCAATCTCATTTCTAGGGTTCTTCGAATTTTTTTCCTAAAAATTATTCCTATTAAATCGCATTTGCATACATTTTGGCGAGTTTCCTTACCTCTTAAATTTATGTTTTGCAATTCATTTGATCATTAAGCTGTTTGTTCTGTTGCAATTTAATTTAATTATTTTTTATTTGAAATTGGCAATTGATTAGAATTAAGGGTTGATATCCGATAAACACCTTTTGATATTATGCATTTAGGGTGATTTCTTTTCTATTTATCTCCTGAATTTCAGTTCTATTAGCAATTTTCACATATTGTAATACATGACGGTCCTATAAGTGCCCTACTCGGTGTGGTTAGGTAGTCGTTTTTTTTTCACTGTATATATATTTAGAGATCCCAAAAAGTTTGATGATTCTAATTAACTTAAAACATATGGTGAAATCCCTAAATCAATTCAGTTACCGTCATCCCATTCTTGTATGTGTGAGACCGACTTATTAACCTTATACGTCACTATAACCTTTTTATTAGCCGAGTGAGTAATAATTCGATGTTTATCGTAATGTTATTTCTATAATATTGTCACTCCTCTTCTAGTGTTATTATTTAAGCAACGAGCTAGATCGATGATCAGTGTTTGTTTGAAGTTCAATGATGTCACATTTCAAGAATACAAGAATGAGAAATAGTTCCTTTCTTTAACACACAACTGCTCCAAAAATGACTCAAATTGTTATCTGGTGTTTATATATCATTAGGCTTAGGCAAACAAATCTTGTAGTTTATTGAGAGGATATTGGTTAATTCTAGTTTGTTTTTCACGTATTCCTCACATGAAATCTAATTGAATTGCATCTTCGGGTGATTTAAAATGTTAGAAATGTGTGCTATTAGGGAATAAGTGAGACAAGAATATTGTCAACATGTTGATATGGCTCATAGTTTTTACCTACTTCGAATTTTGGACATTAGAATTCAAGTTATTATCTTTTGTTTATACTTAATGTTTTGTGAATTCCTATTCCTTATCAAACACGTACATGTTGCAAAACAATGTAGGACGAAGAGCTAGAGATACCCACCAAAATGCCGAAGTGTTATGTCATGCTAAAAGGTATTGTGTTTGTAGGATATATACCGTCAATTTTTGTTTACAGCTTTAGATGAACGAACTAAAACAAGTCAGCCTCTTCAAACTAATGCTATACGTAGTGATTATTTTTTAGCTGCTAATTTGAGTGTGATTTTATGAAACTCGTTTCAATACTAGAATTTTCAAACCTGATATGATTTCACCTCTCTAAGAGACACTATTATCCCTTGGTTTCTATATAATACAACCAATCATTTATAAGTATACTTTTCATTTTTACTTTTCTTTTCGGTATGAGCCAATGTCTTTCATCAGTTCCTTCACGTCTAGTCTCTCCTTGTGCTCTCTTCTTTTTATGTAATCACTATATGTAACTACTTTACTCAATCATGTCAAAAGTTCTGTCTATTTATGAAATTTCGATTTAAGTTGGGATGAAATGGGTGTTCTTATTGTGTAGCGGCCATAATTTAGCATGTAATTTGAAAGAGCACAAGATAAGATGATATTTAGATTGAGTGAAATGTCTGCATGATTGAGGAGGAGACAACTCTAGCCGACTTAAATGTGAGTAATATTTTTTTTGAGGGTGCATTAGTACGAAAAATTGATCTCTTCCTCCGCTGCTAAATGTGCATTAGTTAACGATGCGATAACGCATGAGAAAAGCTTGCAATGTCAAACATTAATCTCTTCCTCCACCGCTACCAGGTACACATGGAATAATCTTTAAAGCAAATGGAGAGTGGGCCTTCAGATTTCAGCTCAAACATGGACAAAGACTAAAACGGACAAAGACTGAAACTGGACACAGCCTGGTCGTACATAAATGCAGCCTGAAATGGGCATAACATCCCTATAACGTGATTTTGCACAATGATCAAATTGTTTTATATTAATTGAAATGCAGCATCAGTAATATAAGAGTAGTAATGAAGCCTGATATACGCTGCTGGAAATAGAAGGAAGCGGGTCTGCTGAATTCATGCATAACATTCCCCATTCAACCTGCTACGAACTAGTTTGTACTAAGTAGAAATGCAGTATGCTTCAACGAATAAAGCAGTCTGCAATGCCCCATTTAAAGTGTTCATTTTATGAAACTTTATTTAATTTGTATGTGCTCTCTTGTTGTAATTATTGAAAATAAGCCCAACTCTTTGTGTATTATTGATATAAATTTTGTAAAATGTAGAGTCGCTAAGACGTACATTTGCAATTACAAATAGTTAGATATCGGATCGATATATATTATTACGGAGTATTAATATACTCTTTCTGTCACACCATTCTTGACGCTTTTTCAATGTCAAAATGTCAATATGTGAATTTTATAATATTATTTCTCGACTCTTTTAACAGTAAAAATTTGTGTTTAGAAAAAATATTGGGGTAAAAAAAAATATCCCGATGTAGAAAAGCGTCGAGGTAGCCAAGTTTAACCATACATGTGGCGACGCCACAAAGTGTCATCAATAAAATATTCAACGTTTTAATGCGTTGAGAAAGGTGACACAAAAATGCGTCGAGAATTCCTGACGCCCAAAATCTCCACGCTTTTGGAAAGCGACGAGAATTAAATTTGAGACACTTTAAAGCGTCGAGAACCTACCTTTAAAGTGTCAAGAAACCATGAGATTTGTAGTAGTGGCAAGATAAACCAACAAGCAACCAACCAACCAAAACTCCTCAATTCAAATAACCCAAGATCTTCATCCCTAAACCCCCAACAAGAAATCTACTCACAATGCATAATGGAAACTAATAAAACAATAACAAAAGAGAAAACAACTAAAACATACATAATAACTAAATCTAGAGAAATTAACAACAAAATGATAAAGAAAATCACGATCAACAAAATAAACTAGAAAGCGATCTAAGACAACATAAATGAAATCTAAGGAAAATAACAACGAGACGATGAAGGAAACAACAATCAACAAAATGAACCATAAAACGATCTAGAAACGATGGAAATGAAATCTAGAGAAAATAACATCAAGACAATAAATAAAACAACAATCAACAAAATAAACCATAAAACAATCTAAGAACGATAAATAAAGATGATCGAAACAAAACAATAATGAAAAGACAATAATTAAATCTAGTATGGAGATTAGGAAGAGGAAGAGAAATATACCAACTATGAAGATCAACAATAAAAAAGAAGATTGCATAAAAAAAATAAGATGAAGCTTGATGAAGAGGACACAGGATTTGTCACTAATCCTTTAATAATCTACAAGAATCTTCAATAAAAACTTGAATTCTACAAAGCTTGAATATACATCTAGAGAATTGATGAAGAAAGTGATGAAAACTATGAAGATATACTACTATCTAGGCTAAGGAAATTGAATAGAATTAATAAAATACTACTAGAATGATCTACTAAATGGATGGTAAGTAGTGAGAAAATGGAGTGGTCTGTCTAAACTAATGAAAGCATAATGTGCAACTAACTAGGGGGGACTTATTAAACGTAAGCCCAAATCCACTTTTTGCTCCATTAGTGAGAGAATCACCCTTTAAGTCTTCATGAGGTGGAACTTCACCCTGCCATACACAGACCAATACCGCCGGGTGAAACTTCACCCGATAGTTTCACCCGATGAACTTCTTCCTGTTTTGCATTTTTGGACCCTTTTACCGTCGAGCGAAACTTCACCCGATGGGTGAAAGTTTCGCCCGGTTATTTCTCCAAGTGAAGAAGCTTGTCTGAAGATCTTTGGGGAGGCAAATTATCGTCGGGCGAAACTTCGCCCGGTCATTTCTCATCGGCTGAAACTTCACCCGATGGTTTCTTGCCTCTTTTCTTGTCTCATTCTTCGTCGTTTGATTGGATGACTTTGAACTTTAAGTTTAGTGCTTTGCTCTTTGGACGGTATTCCCTTCTCTTGTGCTCGTGGAAGCTCTATCATGCTTTCGGTGCCAAATCCTATCAAAATTGATAGAAAAACTACCAAAAACACGTAAAACCACAAGAGGGACGCTAATGCGAGAAATACTCAAAATAGGGCAATAATCATATTTTAGTCTCGCAAAACGAGGGAAAAACGAGTCTAAATGGGAGGAAAAATGGTTTAAATTTAGCACACAACAATTCCCCCAAACTAAACCGTTGCTCGTCCTCGAGCAAAGACCCAAAAAGAAATTGCATACTACTACTAGCTAGATTATGCTAAGCCGATACGAGGCAATTAACCGGCCCGCTCCGTCCCTTCACCTCACATCGGAATACCCATGAGGTAGAGTACTCCCATACAAGGCAAGTTGGGGCTTGCTCAAAATGGTGGATGCGACTAAACACACAGAAACACATAACACAAAAGAATAGACGCATCCAAAGCAAAAATAAAGCACCGAATCCCTCATCGAGATGGCGGAGAAGACAACGAATACTTACCTAAACAATCATAAACATTCCAAAATAAATCACCCACGTAAACAAGGACCAAAGCCTAATAGTATGACAATTAAGCAATGAAGATGTTGATGACTTAGCTAGGTCCTCCTAATCTTCTAAAGGGGTACGACGGGGTGTTAAACGGAGTGGAATAAGTGAACCATGGATTTGTTCGACACTGTAGGTAGGTGCAATCTCGCTCTCTTTGGCTAAGCCAAGAGGGTCGTCACAATCCTCATCCCTAAGTTCCCCAACAAGAAAATCTACTCACTAGTCATGATGGATAACAACAAAACACTAATAGAGGAGAGATTTACTAAAGCATGCATAGTAATTATACTAACAAATTACACTAAGAAGAGAATAAACTAGCACACAAACTAAAGAGAAACTAACAAAAGAGAGAGAAAAATATAAACTAACTAATGGAAAACTACACTAACATGAAGATTAGCAAGATGAACAATGGATTAACAAGGAAACATAACTAACTAATGGAGAAAGGGAGAGGAAAGAAATTACCAATTAAGGAGGAAGATGAAGATTAACATAAAAATTGAAGCTTCAATAAATAATACAAGGATCTTGTCACATAAACCCTTGCAAAACCTTTAAATCTTCAATATAAAACCCAATCTTCAATAAAGATGATAACTTGATGATGAATGTTGAGTAGAATTATACTAATACTAACAAAATCTACTAAGTTTATGGAGATTTTCTATGTATTACTATGTAAACTACTACTACTGCTACTAGAAATCCTCTAAACTACTCTAATCTAAAGAGGCTCACTCAAGGCACACTCAAGGCTCAAGAGTGACACAAAACCCTAGGTTAAGTATATATATAGTGTCTCTTAATGGGTCACACAAGTTCAAGGCCCATAATCCAATTCCTATTCTTTAAGCTAGACTTTCACCCTTTGCGTCTTCATGGGGTGAAACTTCACCTGCGGCTTGACGAACTAATCCCACTGGGTGAAATTTCACTCCGTGAGATTTTCTTCTCAATTTGTGATTTTGGCTCGTTTTCTCCATCGGGCGAAATTTCACCCGGTGGGCGAAATTTCGCCCGGTGGTGAGTGCCATGAAAATCTTCGGGGAGGAGGAAAATGTCGTCGGGCGAAACTTCGCCCGTTGATGACTCACCGGGCGAAACTTCACCCGGTGGTCTTCTGCCTCTTTTCTGGTCTCTTTCTTTGTCGATCAATTGGATTA
Source organism: Agrostemma githago (assembly GCA_958450325.1). NCBI lineage: Eukaryota > Viridiplantae > Streptophyta > Magnoliopsida > Caryophyllales > Caryophyllaceae > Agrostemma > Agrostemma githago. The sequence continues at coordinate 37,053,349 of OY288262.1, forward strand.
CTTGAACTTTCAGTTGTGTGCTTTACTTTTCGGACTGTGTCTCCTTCTTATATGCTCATGGAAGCTCGGATACGTATTCGGTCGAAAATCCTATCAAAATAGACAGAAAACTACCAAAAACACGTAAAATGCAAAAGAGAGACACTAATGCGAGAATTACGCAAAATACGGCGATAATCGCACTCAAGTCTCGCAAAACGGAGGAAAAACGGGTCTAAATGGGAGGGAAAACGGTCCAAATTTGGCACACAACAATTCCCCCACACTAAACCGTTGCTCGTCCTCGAGCAAAGACCCAAAAAGAGATTAGCTACTACTACTAAGCTAGACTATGCTAAGCCGATACGAGGCAATTAACGGGCCCGCTCCGTCCCTCCAACTCACATCGAGATACCCATGAGGTAGAGTACCTCCATGCAAGGCAAGTTGGGTCTTGCTCAAAATCGGGGTTGCGACTAACACACACACACAAACATAAAACAAAGAAGACACACACAAAAAGATAGGCGCAACCAAAGAGAAAATAAATCACCGAATCCCTCATCAAAACGGCGGAGAAAGCACAGATTTGAGCTTAAGACAAGCGAGAACACTACCAAGTTAGTAACACAAATTGACATGGACAAGATCCTAATAGGATGACAATCAAACAATAAAAACATTGAAAATTTACCAAGGTCCTTCTAATTACACTAAAGATGCCTACAACGGGACGATAAATGGAGTGGATAAGTGAGAACCATGGAGTTAGTAAGCACTGTAGGTAAGTGTTATGCCGTCTCCTAAGCTAAGCCTAGAGGGTCGTTCCAAACTCGAGAAAACCAATTAGACGAAAAGATGGATAAGTGTTTGCAAAATGGTAAGGATTGCCAAATTACCGCTATTTTCCTTCCTCGGGACTCTGTCCTCTAGTAGGCATTTCACGGCAATAAGTCAACCAAGGGATTATTTGGGTTTGAGAACGATTTTTGAGATTTTGATTTTCTTTTCGGTTTTTTTTCCCCATTATTTCGATCGATGGCCTTTTTTTTTATTAAGAAATTCATCAATGCCCTTTCTTCTTCATTTTTCCCTTTTTCTTTCTTTAAATAGCCCATGTTTGGCTAGATGGTTCATTTGAGATCAAGGTAAAGCATATTCTTACAAACTTATTTGTGGAGATGGATGAATGATAGAGAAATAGGCTAGTTGGGTGTGTACCCCCTCCGAACCCATAAAAGGATGAAAATTTTGGACTAAAAGAGGCTTCTCAAGTAAGGTCACCTAAGAGAACGGGGAACGGTAACCAAGGCCTTATCACTCCATGGGTGGTCAAGGTGGTCAAATGCAAATCCCGATGTAGACTCCGAGTAGAAAAGATGGACTCATGGTAAAAGACCAATGCAAAAATTGGTTCAAGGTCATTCTACTAGAAGTATGTCCAAAAATCAAAAAGGGTTACTAACAAGGGAGTAATAAACACTCGGCCTAAACTCAAAATCAGGTTTTCGAAAACTTTACCTAGACAAACTATACACAAAAGAAAAAGAACGCAAAACGACAAAAACACAAGAAAACAAAAACAAAATGAAATCACAAGTATAGCCTAGCACTCCAAACTTCATAAAGTCAACACAATCCACAGACCACAGCCACCAATTCCAAAATGTTCACCAAGTGAACCTCCAAATAGCATAAATGCCCAACCTCTCATGCATAAGAGAAAGGGATAAAACGAAGGTAGAAGGTATTACCGCGCGGTCTTCATTTCATTTCCGCTACCTCACGTATCCATGCTAATTGGTTGGCGGTGTACCTACAAGAAGGAGAATGCAAGACAATACAAGCGACACAAAAACGAAAATAAAAGAAAAGAAAACTAAAATGAAGAGAAAAGGAAAAAGGAAGATTTTTTGGATTTTTGGTTTTTAAAGGAAAAATGAAAAAGAAAATGAAGAAAAGGATAGTAGATCCCTCCCCCACACTAAAACTGTGCATTTCCCCAATGCACAAGTAGAGGAAGAATCGAAAAAGAAGAAAAGGAGAAAAGAACAGAAAAATCTTTCTGAATTTTTATGGTTTTTCAAATGTTTTTGGATTTTTGATGATTTTTCAAATGTTTTTGTATTTTTGATGATTTTTCAAATGTTTTTGTATTTTTGATGATTTTTCAAATGTTTTTGTATTTTTCATGATTTTTCAAATATTTTTGTATTTTTGATGATTTTTCAAATGAAGAGAATAAAAAGAAAGGAAGTGAAAATGAAAAAGAAAGAAAAGGAAGTGAAAATAAAAGAAAAATGGAAAAATATCGATAAGAGGAGAAAGGGCGTAGGTGTAATCACGTTACCTCGCCCGGATTCTGCACAAATCGAGAAAAATCAAAGAAAAAGAAAATTTTGGATTTTTCAAATAGTCTTGGTGCGATCAAGTCACCTAAGACCGGGAGCAACAATCAGGTCCTTCTTCTCTAAGGCACCTGCAATAAACCTCACGTGTGTAACGACCCAAGTAGGGTCACAGAGGGGCTGACAACTTACCAAACCAACAAAATAACCAATTACAAATCAACCAACAACCATAATTACCAAATGCCAAAATTGGTGCAGCAAGGACTGACAGAGATTAACAACCAACATCTAACACCCCACACTAACACTGACGACACTCGACCAATCACATAGGACCCAGGGAGGCCCTGGGTAGTAAGACCCAGCAGCGTACACATACGTGGTGGGTAGTAAGACCCTGGCGGAGGCATACCGAAAAATCGATCAAAATAGTGTTGCTGTTGTTGCAACAACCTCTGGTTTTCCTCCGCCGCCAACCTCGCTGCTTGGGCATCCCTAGCAGCGTCCCTAGCCATCTCAAAACTGGTCCGGGCATACTCAAAACCATCCCTAGAGTACACATACGAGCCATGCGCAGTATCGCGTGCATCCCGGGCCACATTGTAGGCGTCCTAGGCCAAGTTCAGTGAGGTGGTTGAGTTCTCCCAAGTCCGACGTGTTCGACCATAGACTTCCCCCCATTGGTTATAAAAGTCCTCTGATCCGAAGAACGAAGAGTGTCGTGGAGGACTCATGTTAATGTCCTCCTGAAAACCTGGGTAGATTGGGTGAACGTGGAGTGTCGATGTGGTTCAAAGTCTGAGAAATTGGGGGTGAAAAATTGCGAGGTCTGGGGTTCGGTCTGGTGGGAGGAAGAGGGTCCGTGTGATGATGATGGTAATGTTCTATGACCCTCATCCCGGGAGGTTTCAACCTCCGGTTCCTCCTCTGACACGTCTACAACCTCTATGTCATCGTCACCAAAATCTAAGGGTCCCTCGGGGTATTCAGTCTGATAAAAATTACTACGGGTGTGACCCCGAATGTACTCCTCGGACCTCTTCGGCATGCCGAAGTTCTCTTCAATATCTAGCCTAACCCATTCGGGGTTAGGCATTGCAATGGCTCGCAGCTCAGTAATCTTATACAAAAACAAACTGTCATAATCCCCTTTCTGGGGCCACACAAGGAAAGGACAATAAACTTCATCTATAAAAATTCACGCCCCTGCAACTGGTGTCAAATCGCTAAAATCGACGCCTAAGGCTTTAGCTAGCATCGTTACAACACCGCCACAAGAAATTCTCTTGCGGCTGCCCTTCGCAATCTGGGCGAAGTGAGTAGCTAAGGCCTCGGACATATCGATCCACGGGCCTCTCCCCAAACCCGCATCCTCCAACAGCTGCACAGCTGTAGCACTACATGTGTGGTGCGTATCATAGCTTGACAAGAACGAATTGACTATAATACGCGCCACATACCAGAGGATGGGGTTTCGGATAGAGAAAGAACGCATCTTTCCTCCTTTAAAAGTCCTTTGGCGGGCAATTTTAAACCAAAATCGATCACGGGCGAATTTGTCGTCCCGAGTCTGCCCCGCCCTAGGCCTTCCAAGGACAGAAGAAGGTAAACCAAGCAATGCACCACAATCCCTCAAATTGAGGACGTATAGAGTTTCTCACAGCTCAAAACTAACAGTGGTATTATCGTCACCACTCAACTCAAAAGTTGCGAAAAACTCACACGTCAACTTTTGAAAAGTGTCCTCCTCGGAGGCATAAAATTTGATGAGATCAAGGTTTTGGCACATTGCTTGTACCTGCGTTTCTATACCCATATGAACAAGTACATCTCGAGCCGCCCAACGAGTTGGCTCGAGACGACAGACCCATAATTTCTTACACTTATCAAGATGGGCTTTTTTAGCGAAATAGATACCAGACAGAGGTTCACGGAAATTATGACGGATTTTCGGGTAACGTACCTCAAGCGGAACAGGTTGTTCACGCGGAATAGAGCTTTGTTTTTTAACGGGCATCGGGACAGATTCGTCCCGAGCCTCGGTCGGTTCCTCGGACCTTGAGGATGACGTTGAACCCGAACTGCGATTAAGCATTGAAGATATCCTTTTCCTTGCCATTTGTTTTACCCTCCTCATCCTTGTTGCTTGAATTTGACGTATGTATTGACGGCCTCGGTTTGGGGTTTGTCGGAATCGGAATGATTTCTCAAAACAAACTCCAAGAAGATGTTAGGAATGTGATAGGGGTGTGAAATATATAATTTGATTGAATTTTGGTGAAGAAATAAAAGGATTAGAGGTGGTTTAAGGTGGTGGATTTGAGGTTTGTTAGAGGTTTTTTGGGGTTTGATTGAGGAGAGAGAGAGGAAAGGTGAATTATGAAGATGGGTAAGGGGTTTGTCTGGGTATGTGACGCGGGGTGTTTTTTTCGCCCGGTGGTCACCATCGGGCGAATATTCACCCGACGGTCTTCGGACCAATTCCTGTCATTTGCGCACGATTTCACCACCAGGCGAAATTTCCCCCGGTGAGATCTCACCGGGTGAAATTTGACCCAGTCAGATTCCCGTCAATTTCCAAGTCGCAAAATATTTTTACCGCAGGGCGAAATTTCGCCCGGTGAGATTCCACCGGGTGAAATTCTGCCCGACGGATTTTCCGTCAATTCCTTTAGTTCGAGCAAAGTTGCCACTGGGTGAAGTATCACCCGGTAAAATAATCCACTTCAAAATAAGACTTTGCTACGAAAATTTTCTTCGACTTGGCCCAAACCATCCTTAGCTCTTCAATAAAATCAATCTTCTCAATTCAAAATCGTTCATAATCGTTCATAGCGCAACACAAAAATTCCAAAAGAAATCTTCACAATCCCTGCAGATACCAAAACAGGCTCCAAGAGAAAAATCCAAAAGCTATTGTCCAAAGAGAAATAAAAAGAAGAGAAGAATATACAAATATTTACAAGATGGTTATTATGGACACCACCAAACCGAATTGAATAGTTTGAGACTAGTCGGGGTTGCTTGAAAAGCAACCCGGAGGGTCTTGATCATTACTTCCAAATTCAATGTTACCGATCTTGAGCTTTTCTTTAAACTCCGGCAAGCCCATAAGTCGTGCTACCTCGGGAAGCATTGCAAATTCTTCGGGAATATCTTCTTCGGAGGTAGAACCAAGTATAAATAGGGCACCGTCGTCTTCTTCATTATCATAGTCAAGATCTTCGGTAGAGGGTTCTTCATTGGATGGAAATTCCACCATTTGATTCCAAAACTCCATATTAGGAGAATCTTCAGGAAGGAACGCGGGAAGCACAAGTTGAACCGTATCATTAGCAACATTGAAAGATAAATGCCCTCGCTTCACATCTATGATCAGTCCACCGGTAGCTAGGAAAGGCCGTCCCAAGAGAATATGATTCCGCTCCTCAATTGGCATGTCGAGAATGACGAAGTCGGTGGGTATATATAAATTTCCCACGTTGACCATGAGGTTGCGGGCTAATCCATAAGGTTCCTTTGATGTTCCATCGGCCATTTGCACATTAATTGGGAAATATTCCAAGTCCTTGATATAGATGGTACGAGCAATGGCTAAAGGCATTAAACTAATGTCGGCGCCAAGATCACACAAGGCTCGGTCTATCAAAACATGGTCTATGGAACAAGGTATAGCAAAGCTACCTGGATCACCTAACTTGATGGGAATTGTAGCTTTAGGGTTGGTTCTTGGAGAAACGGGAGCTCTTTCCCTCTCGGTGGGTTTCAAAATGATGTCTCGAATATATTCGGACGGGGTGGGCATGGAAGGGCTTGTATCAATGTTCTCGATAAGATCGGTGAAGGTTATCATGCTCAAGGCTTGGTTATTGAATGGGATTGGTGGCTTGTCATTCAAGGGTGGTACTTCAATCCTAGAGACTATATTTGTGTCCTCTATTGGAATTTGTTCAATAACATATGCAAGGTCTCCTACAAGATACTTTGATGGATCTCTTCTTGGTTTTTCGGTTACATTCTTGACCACTTTCTCATCGGGTTCATTGATTGAGGGATGAGATGTATAGGGTTGTGGGTCAAAGGGTTTCACTGGTCCCTTGTTGCTCAATACCTTAATAGCATTCACGGATGTGTGATTGAAAGAATTGGTCGGCTCTTGATGAGAAGAGCGAGCTTGTGAGGCGGAACGTGCCTCTAAAGCCTCAAGTCTAGCTCGGTTTGACGCATTTTCTTTCAATAGAAAATTGATTGTTTGTTGAATGTCATATAAAGGTTGGGAGTTACCTTGAAAGTGCCTTGGAGGACCTTGATTGTATAGAGGATAGGTTCCAAAAGGAGGACCATAGCTTGGTCGAGGTGGTCCTTGAGGATAAAAATAGCCTTGATTGAATTGATTTGCATGAGGAGGTCTCGGTTGATAATGGAACCCATATGAATTAGGATAAACCCATTGATTAGGGGCTCTTGTAATTGCATGATCTTGAAAAGAATGTGATCCTTGAGTTGGCATGGAATAAAATCCGGTTCCCAAATTAGGATTGTTCGTTTGAGATTTTTCATATGTTTCTTAAGTGTTGGCTTGATAAATATTCTCCTTTCTCATACACAAATCGGAGTCGTGGTCATATCTCCCGCAATGATCACATGGAATTTCAATGCGATACAATTTAGGTAGTGAAGTGGATGATCGTCTTGGTGAATTCACCCTTCTCGGTGGAGTCGATATTTTTGGAGATGTTCTAGTCTTGGTGGAGAATTGGCTCTAGCAACATACACTTCAAATTGCTTGACCAACTCCTCAGCTTCGAGATCGGTTCTCCTTTCGGTTGACGATGTTGGCTGACCACTTAGCTCTCCATGTTGATCATTTTTGGAATATTCATCATTCTTGGCTATCCTTTCAATGAGTTTCCTAGATTCAGTTTCATTAAGGAAAAAGAAATCGCCTTTTGCCGCCACATTGACATTATCTTTGGCATTATCCAATAAAGAGTGGAAGAAAATATGAAGTAGAAGCCAACTAGGGATGCCGTGGTGTGGACATTTCCTTTTCAAGATTAGGAATCTTTCCCAAGCCTCATTTATACTCTCATTATCACCTTGTCGGAAGGTTTGAATTTCCATTCGATATTGATTGGTCTTGGAAGGAGGATAGTATTTTTCTAGAAATGCATTGGCTAATTGATTCCAAGTTTGAAAGGTATCATCGGGGTGGCTTTGTAGCCATCTCCTAGCATCATCACGAAGGATTTTGGGGAACAAAAGCCTATGGAATTGAAATGAAGTAAGTCCATTCAATTTCATTCCAACTAGCTTCTCTTTAAACGTCGCCATGTGTTCTAGAGCATCTTCTTGTGGAAGCCCATGATAAGTGTCTTGTTGGACTATGGCAATTAAAGAAGTCTTGAGCTCAAAATTATCGGGTATGGTTCCATATGCGACGGGAGAAGAAGTTTGTTCATTGGTGGGTTGGGAATGAGATCTCAAAGTAGGCATGTTTGTTGTAGAGGTGATTTTTGAAGGGAGAAGAGGGAAGGGAAATTTGTAAGAGTTTTGGGAAGGTTGAGTTGGTGATAAGTTGGTGTAAGATATGGAAGAGGTTTCACTTTGGTTGATTTGAGGTCCGAAATAATAATATCGCCTCGCTTGCACCGGTATGGAATAAGCAATGCCAAATATAATTGTTCATGAACACAACTCAGTTCAAAGATGAGACTCCTAGCACCGAGCGGTACTAGGGTAGAAGAGGAAAGAAAAGCAATTATCCAAACACAATAGAACAAAGACTTAATCAAATTAACTAATCACCGTCTCCCCGGCAACGGCGCCATTTTGATGCACGCTGTCGCAGACACGCATGCAAACAATATTTTTAACACTAACAAACCTAACTAATACAGGGAGGCGGTTAAGCGATATTGGTCAAGTCTAGAGTTTAGATTGAGATGGGGGTTTTGGGACGAGAGGAGTGAACTAAAGCTAGCGAGCTACCCAACAAAAGCTAGGAACAATAATGGGAATGGTGTTGGGGAGAGTCGGGATTCGGAAATGGGGTCTTAGAGTGATCCGAAAATAATAAGTATCTAATTAATTATTTAGGAAATAATTAGTATGGATCTTCAATAGTTAGTCGTTTTCCATATTTACGAATATATTTGCAATAAGTATCTAATTGGTTTATTTCTAGTGATATTTAGGAATTATATTATGCTAGAATATAATTTTATTACTTAGGGATATTTTATTTTAGTACTATATATAAGGCGTCTTTCATTGTACTAGGGAGAAAAAGAAGTTGATGAATAAGAATTTTGAACCTTTGCGTTGCAATTGTGTTTATCGGTTCAACGAGTTTTGATCCAAACTTTGTTATTGTTTGACGCGTTTCAAACATTGACTCGGGTAACAACTAATAGGCCTTAATTGTTCTCACCGTTATTCGTCCTATAGGTTTAGGTCGAGTAAATATCCTTCTCTTTCACAAACAAAAACCTCAAAAAAAGACTTCCGCTACGTTAGACATACGAAAGTAGTAATTTTCGTATCATGTTATTGGTTGAATTTCTGGTTGTGATTGGAATTCAAAGATTAAACTCGAGCGAGGTAGTTCGAGGGTTAGTCGGTTTTGATTGTGTTGTGTTCTTCGTTGAAGCTCCGATTTTTTTTCAAAAAAAAAATGTTACTATTCACGTGTATTGTTCACGGAGAGAGAAAAAAAGAAAAAAAATGTTGGGGATATTTTCGTTGGAAAATACAGACAAGGAAATTGTGGTCTTTGATCCAACATTGCCACCTATTTTTGATGATTATGGAGACAGAGAAGTTTTGGTTACTTGTGTCCAGGAGCCGCGTTATCGAATGGATTATGGGTTTGGGTTCGATCTAACATCTACGCCAAATAAACACACGGTTTACTTGTTCGAGAAGAATGCTCATGAAGTATTATTTACACTTGTGCACGGAGGGTGGTGGGGTGGATGGCACAAGGGGCTTCTAAGGTCAAGAGAAAGTACCAAGACAAGGCTTATCATCGAGGTTGGTCCAAATATAGATTTCAGTTGGTTGGTAATGTTTGTCGGCCAGGTTATTTTGTGTTAGGGGTGTACGTTTTTAATCCCGGTGGCTTGAAGATACAAGAATTGAGGACAATTCTCTTCAAAGGAGGAGGGGATGATCCGAAAATATCTAGCTCAGAATCAATTAATTAATTATTATTATAATTGTTATTATTAGGAAATTAACTTGTTTCCTAATTATTTTCTTATTTCGTAAGTAGAGTATTTCCTAATTTCGGTTATTTAGAAATAAGGCAAGTATGCCATAGTTTATTTCGTGTGAAGTAAGGCATGAAGCCGATACTATAAATAGGGGTCGATATCATTGTTATTAGTATCGAATATTTATAAAAGTTTAAGCTTTCTTGTTTACAATTATCGTAAGCATCGGATCGACGCGCCTCGTTCCAAACCCAGGTTAGTGTTTGACGCGATCAAACTATAATTTCGATTACTATTCAATAGGTCTTGAATATTAATCATCCATTGTTCGAGTTATAGGTCTAACTTCGAGCAAATATCCGTTTTATTCACTTTGGTTCACGTATTGTTGGTGTTAGTTGTTTCACCTTGCTATTTCCTTATTGAGTTGCTACGTGGGTTTAGTTGTTAACTTTTGCTCTATTGCCTTTCAAGATCATCATCACGTCCATTATTTTAGTAAATTCGTTTCGTTTAATAAATTAGTGCTTCCACATATACGAAAGTCCGTAATTTTCGTATCAACTAGTGAGTAGATTTTCTTGTTGGGGAACTTAGGGATGAGGATTTGGATTATTTGATTCAAGGGATGTTGGTGGGTTGTTTACTTGTTGATTTATCAAGTTTAAGGTTTTTATGTCTTTGTTGACCTAGACTGCAGCTAGATTGACCTTGACTCATTTCTATCAATATGGGGAAACTCGGGGTAGAAATTACCTTTACTTGAGACTTACCCTTTCGCCGCGAAAGCGGGTATAGGTGGGTTGGGTGAAGAAACCGAAAGTTTGCACTCTCCCTTTTCAACGTTGTAACTTATGATACGAAAATTGCTACTTTCGTATGTCTAATGTAGCGGAAGTCTTTTTTTGAGGTTTTTGTTTGTGAAAGAGAAGGATATTTACTCGACCTAAACCTATAGGACGAATATGGTGAGAACAATTGAGACCTATTAATTGTTATCCGTGTCAATGTTTGAAACGCGTCAAACAATAACAAAGTTTGGATCGAAACTCGTCGAACCGATAAACACAATTGCAACGCAAAGGTTCAAAATTCTTATTCATCAACTTCTTTTCTTCCTAGTACAATGAAAGATGCCTTATATATACTACTAAAATAAAATATCCCTAAGTAATAAAATTATATTCTAGCATAATATAATTCCTAAATATCACTAGAAATAAACCAATTAGATACTTATTGCAAATATATTCGTAAATATGGAAAACGACTAACTATTGAAGATCCATACTAATTATTTCCTAAATAATTAATTAGATACTTATTATTTTCGGATCATCCCCTCCTTCTTTGAAAAGAATTGTCCTTAATTTCTGTAACTTTAATCCGCCGGGATCGAAAACAAAAACCACTAGCAATAACCTCGAACTCTCGGTTTTTCCTTTTAATTTTAGAAGCCTCTTGTGCCATCCACCCCACCACCCTCCGTGCACAAGTGTAAATAATACTTCATGAGCCTTCTTGTCGAACAAGTAAACCGTGTGCTTGTTTGGCTTATAATCTAGATCGAACTCAAAATCATAATCCATTAGATAGCACGGCTCCTGAACATAAGTAATAACTGCTTCCCCGTCTCCATAATCGTCGAAAATGGGTGGGAGATTAAAGTCTATAGATGAACCAATGTTGTTGTCCTCTGAGTTCAACTCCTCCATCGCGAGCATCGTGAGACTCGAGTTTTTCTTACGACCAGAATGCATAGCACACGTGTCTTCGGGTGACATAAGCTTGAGGACGATCTTCTTTCTTTTATCTAGTAACTCGTACTCATTGCTCTTTCCCTGATGCACCACATCACGATCGAACTGCCAAGGTCGTCCCAAAAGGATATGACACGCATCCATAGGAACCACATCACACACTACCTCGTCCTTGTAAGAACCCATGGCAAAGCAAATCCGAACCTGTTTTGAAACTTGTACCTTCTTGCCGTCACTTAGCCAATGTAAAGCATATGGTTGTGGATGAACCGTAGTTGACAAAGCTAGTTTCAACACCATCTCACTCGAAGCAACGTTTGTACAACTTCCACCATCAATGATCACACTACACCATCGATCACCTACTTGACACTTGGTGTGAAAGAGTTGGTCTCGTTGTTCGTCCATGATGGGCTCAGACTGAATTTGTAGTGACCGAAGTACCAATACCGTATCATAACTTGGCGCACTATACTCCTCTATGTATTCCTTTTCAGCCTCGGTCTTTGTGGGTGTAAAAATACCTCCCACCGTATCATCCTCCTCCTTGAGTAATTCATCTCGGATGGACATTGCTTCCATCAATGTGATATTACGTTTATTCGGACATGCGCTTTGGTAGTGACCAAAACCTTGACATTTAAAGCAACTGACTTTATTCAAGCTTTGCTCCTTAGAAGTTGTAACCGTCTTGGGAATCGAGGGTACGAACGTTGAACTTGCACCCGTAGTCTTAGTCATCGTATCTGATGACCAACTTGCATCACTAGTTCTAGATTCCTCGGGTTTAGACCATGTAGTAGTCTTGCTCGATTCACCAGACCTTACCTTAGCTTTCCCTTGCGATTCTACTTTCAGGCATAACCCACACAATGTGTCGAAATCAGAGTATTGATGTAGTTCGATTGTGTTAGCTATACTTCGATTTAGACCACGCAAAAATCGAGACATCTTCTGCTCCTCGTGCTCTTCTATGTCTCCCATTATTACTAGCTTCTCGAACTCATCAATATACTCACTAACACTCAACTTTCCTTGCATCAAATCAGCAATTTTCCGATACAAAGTAAGTTTATAAGATGCGGGCACATACCTCTTCCTTAGCTTATTTTTTAACGTATCCCAAGAAGCGATCTTTGACTTTCCGGCCCTTGTTCTTTGCACCTTTAAATTTTCATACCATAACGAAGCGCTCCGAGAAAGTTTAAGGATTGCATACTTACAGCTCTTTTCGTCGGATAGGTCCTTGAACTCGAACATACGTTCGATTTTTCTTTCCCACTCCAAATAATCCTCTAGGTCGGTACTTCCCGTGAACTCTGGAAGCTCGTTAATTTTAAACTCGTCGTCAGGTTTTTGTCTTAGGCCAGTTCGGAATCCCGTCGGTCTTGTGCGTAGTAAATCTCGTACTTGGGTGACGGTTTCATCGTCCCAATCAGCCATTGAGTTGGCTCTGATACCACTTATGATACGAAAATTACGGACTTTCGTATATGCGGAAGCACTAATTTATTAAACGAACCGAATTTACTAAAATAATGGACGTGATGATGATCTTGAAAGGCAATAGAGCAAAACTTAACAACTAAACCCACGTAGCAACTCAATAATAAAGAAATAGCAAGGTGAAACAACTAACACCAACAATACGTGAACCAAAGTGAATAAAACGGATATTTGCTGGAAGTTAGACCTATAACTTGAACAATGGATGATTAATATTCAAGACCTATTGAATAGTAATCGAAATTAGAGTTTGATTCAAACACTAACCTGGGTTTGGAACGAGGCGCGTCGATCCGATGCTTACGACAATTGTAAACAAGAAAGCTTAAACTTTTATAAATATTCGATACTAATAACAATGATATCGACCCCTATTTATAGTATCGGCTTAATGCCTTACTTCACACGAAACAAACTATGGCATACTTGCCTTATTTCTAAATAACCGAAATTAGGAAATACTCTACTTACGAAATAAGAAAATAATTAGGAAACAAGTTAATTTCCTAATAATAACAATTATAATAATAATTAATTGATTCCGAGCTAGATATTTTCGGATCACTAGTCATGATGGATAACAACAAAACACTAATAGAGCAGAGATTAACTAAAGCATGCATAATAACTATACTAACAAATTACACTAAGAAGAGAATAAACTAGCACACAAACTAAAGAGAAACTAACAAAAGAGAGAGAAAAATATAAACTAACTAATGGGAAACTACACCAACATGAAGATTAGCAAGATGAACAATGGATTAACAAGGAAACATAACTAACTAATGGAGAAAGGGAGAGGAAAGAAACTACCAATTATGGAGAAGATTAAGGAGGAAGATGAAGATTAACATAAAAATTGAAGCTTCGAGAAATAATACAAGGGTCTTGTCACAAAAACCCTTGCAAAACCCTTAAATCTTCAATATAAAACCCAATCTTCAATAAAGATGATAACTTGATGATGAATGTTGAGTAGAATTATACTAATACTAACAACATCTACTAAGTTTATGGAGATTTTTTGTATGTATTACTATGTAAACTACTACTACTACTACTACTACTACTACTAGAAATCCTCTAAACTACTCTAATCCAAAGAGGCTCACTCAAGGCACACTTAAGGCTCAAGAGTGGCACAAAACCTTAGGTTAAGTATATATAGTGTCTCTTAATGGGTCACACAAGTTTAAGGCCCATAATCCAATTCCTCTTCTTTAAGCTAGATTTTCACCCTTTGCATCTTCATGGGGTGAAACTTCACCCTGCGGCTTGACGAACTAATCCCACCGGGTGAAATTTCACCCGGTGAGATTTTCTTCTCAATTTGCGATTTTGGCTCATTTTCTCCATCGGGCGAAATTTCACCCGATCGTTTCGCCCGGTGGTGAGTGCCATGAAAATCTTCGGGGAGGTGGGAAATATCATCGGGCGAAACTTCACCCGGTGCTCTTCTGCCTCTTTTCATGTCTATTTCTTTGTCGATCAATTGGATTACTTGAACTTTCAGTTGTGTGCTTTACTTTTCGGACTGTGTCTCCCTCTTTTATGCTCATGGATGCTCGGATACGTATTCGGTCGAAAATCCTATCAAAATAGACAGAAAACTACCAAAAATACGTAAAATGCAAAAGAGAGACACTAATGCGAGAATTACGCAAAATACGGCGATAATCACACTCAAGTCTCACAAAACGGAGGAAAAACGGGTCTAAATGGGAGGAAAAACGGTCCAAATTTGGCACACAACACACTCGTGATGAACGCGCACTTCACCCTGTCTGGTTGCCACAGGTATACTGAGAAGACGTCCAGAAAAATCGAGTGCCCGCTGGTAGCGTCGACCAGATGGTCGATCCTCGGCAGGGATAACAATCTTTGGGGCATGCCTTATTGAGGTTGGCGAAATCTACACACATCCTCCAGTCTCCCGATGCTTTCTTCACCATCACCACATTGGCCAGCCACTCTGGGTAGTCACAGCTTTCAATGAAGTCGGCTTTTAGGAGTTTTTCAACTTCTTCCTTAATAGCTTGGTCCTTCTCAGCTAACATGTTCCTCTTCTTCTGCTTTACTAGGCCTGGCGTTGGGGTCTACATTCAGCTTATGCACGATATGGCTTGGGTCAATCCCCAACATCTCATCAGCCGAGTAAGCGAAGACATCTATGTTGTCTTGCAATACCTTGATTAATTTTTTCTTGTATGAGTCTTCCAGGTCGGTACCGACAAGGACCGGTCTTCCTGGTTCCAGCTTCACCAACATACTTTCGCCCCCAGGTTCTGGGCGGTCAGCTGGTTTTCCAATAGCCAATTGATCGGCCTGAATTTCTCCTTCCCTGGTGGGGGAGCCATATGCCTATCTCTTTCCCTTCCGCTCAGCCTCATGGGTCTGCAGGCTACTGAGTAGCATTGGCGTGCAGACTCTTGATCACCATGTACTTTTCCTTCCATCCCGAAGTCGGTCACTTATGCCACTGTCAGTGCTCGGATAGAGATAGCAGCTTCAACCTCGTCAAGAGTGGCTCGGCCGATCAGAGCGTTATAGGCTGATTTAGCATTGACCACCACAAAGGATGCCCAGATGTTTCTGGCTGAGGCTGCTTCTCCAAACGTGACAGGTAACTCAATTACTCCCATTGGGATGATGCATGCGCCGCTGAACCCATAGAGAGAGCCCGGGGCAGGCTTCAGGTGTCTTTTCTCCAAGTTCATTTTTTCAAATGCTTCTCTGTACAATAGGTTAGTGTACGCGTCCGTGTCGACCATTACCTTTTAACTATGTGGTTGTTGATAACCAATTATAGGACCAGTGGGTCGCTGTGTGGGTACACCACCCGGCCTGCATCTTCCGGGGTTATGCTGAGGGTTAGGGCGGTCGGGCTCCCGGCTCTTTCTGCATAGCATATTTGGTTACGGAGCTCGCGAAGTTATCGCTTTCTGCCCCAACAGCTCGTCTGACAGGCGGCGTCGCCCGACACCACATGAATGATCATCCGATCTTGCCTTGACCCCTCTAGCTTCTCAGTCGATGTCTTTTGGTTCTTGGCTCTGGCAGCATAGTTAGCCAGCCTGTAACAATCCGGATTTTCCAGACTTTATAAATAAGTCTATAATAGGAAACAGCGGAAGACATAATACATATCTGAGTCATTACTATTCTCAACTAATTAGATTACTTCATAATAATTATGAAAGTACTTAAATGTTACATTTAATTATAACAATTTTATGGAGAATAGAAATACATGTGAGTCCCATCTTGAGCTATCTCCAACCTTGCCCATCTGAGGAATGGTCAGTCACCCTTAATCTGACGATTTTAATATTTTAAAAGAATTTCATAGAAAAACAAATCGTCAGGTGGGTAAATTATCAAAATTTAATATGAATAAAATATTAAATCAAACATAGATCAAATAGTAGTACATAAAAGCACAACCGATAACACATTACTTTGAAAATCGCAAGAAATGTTTTAAGTGCCGTATTATTTTTGGAAAGGTTTTATCACGGTATACCGGCCAATTATTGTACGAGCTCCGAATAAGTTTCATATTTGGTACTTGTACAATAATAATATACCGTCAATCACACCGTACCGATACCAGGGGGCTTACATTATTACCCCTGTTTACCGTCGTGACATAAACACGTTTAAAATAAAATTCGTTCTCTCATCTCCAGGGTCGAATGCCGGATACGTGGGGTTGTTACCCGCACCACGGACTACTCACCATCCGACTGGTTATCCTCGCAGCCACACTCCAATCGTCGACTCACGGAAACCCGGGTGCGATCCACCTAATACGTACGGGACTGATCAAGTCCCCACCTAAAGTATGGCCACACTCCCGTCTACTCTCGGGTCAATGACAAGGGCAGCAAAGACCCTTCGTACGCTACAGACGCTTTTATTCGGTTAAGCTAAGCGTTATTCTTCCAAGTCATCTTGTACACAATAGAGACAATCTGCTTTCCCGCTCAATGAGATTTCGAATAAAGTCCTAAAAATGCCTAATAAAATATAAAGCCATTTGAAATTTGTTTTATTTAGAAAAGGTTATGTGCTATCCAACTCGAATTCCATAAGAATTTCCTTTTCTTGTAAGTAGATACGAAGTAACAATAGCCAAATAGCACGTAATCAAATAAAGGTCTCCTTACGGGATTGTCCCTATTTGTAGGTCGGGATTTGCCTCACGAACTTTGGTTAATAAGTCAAATGATTAGTATGACATTTAACAGAGTTTAACTAAGGTTTTAATCAATTAAACTAAGGGAAGGTTTTCATTCCCTTGAGTAGTTAAGTGATACAAATCTCCCTTAATTCAATTTGGTTAACTATTTATAAAAATTTCTTAAAGCACATTTTAACAAAATACGTGATATGTCTGAGGAAAAAGATTCCAAGATTGGTCAAATAAAATGCCAACGAATTGATAATAAGGACTTTTAATTTAGTGTTAGAATGTCGATCATTTGATAAATATGTCCTCACTTTTGAAAAATTTACAAATTAATTAAACATGATTGAAAGTTATGATAAGGTCCTTAAAATGTCGATAAACAGGATTTTATTTAAGCATCTTAAAAACTCAAATTTTATCTTATAAACAAAGTCTCTTTTGAAAGTGGCAAACTATAATAAAATGTTTATTTTAAGAAATCCCTAAAACTCTATAGATGGATCTAGTGATATCGTGAGTCGGGCCTAAATGATTGCCATGTCCTAAAATTTTAACCTATTTGTGAGAAAATAGGTTAGGTCTTTTAATATTATATTATTTGGGGTATCGTGGTTAGGTCTTGCATTTAAGTACAAAGTCGAATGATGACAAACAAAAAATACATAAATGAAAATTTATCATCACGTTGTACCCGCATCACCCTAAACATCCAAATTTTAAAAGGTCAAACTTTTGACTCACACCAACATTTAACACAATAAAATTCACATGCAATCAAAGTCCTACCATGAAATAAATTTATTTAAAAGTAGGTAATAATGATAATAATAATAATAATAATGATGATGATGATAGTAGTAATATATTTTTAATAATAAGTT
Organism: Agrostemma githago; assembly: GCA_958450325.1. Taxonomy (NCBI): domain Eukaryota; kingdom Viridiplantae; phylum Streptophyta; class Magnoliopsida; order Caryophyllales; family Caryophyllaceae; genus Agrostemma; species Agrostemma githago. The sequence continues at coordinate 37,071,238 of OY288262.1, forward strand.
TGACGATTTACCCACCATAATTTAAGGGATTTCAACCAAAAGCAACTTAGATCCTGAATTGAGTATGCCTAAATCGAGCAACTTGATCTTGTCTCGGCCTCGGTTCTTCTCGGCATGTCAGTAGCAACAAGAATAACATACATTCAATTATTCCACTAATAATAAAAACTTTAATTAGATTGGTCTTATCCATAAGTTAAATATTTAGGATGAATTTGTTCAAAACTTTTACCTGCATGTGATTTTGTTTCTTTTTTTTATTATCGATAAAATGGAGAATTAAAAATCTGAATTTTATAAAAATTGTGATTTATTAATACCTTTTGGTTGGTAAGAAGAGGTAAAAAGCGGAGATTTTGTTCGAATGGAAGAATTAAGCTAATTTCCTCTTGTTCTTCATAGAAATGGATAGTGGGGAAAGTTTTTTTGTTAAAAAAAAATTGAATGCTTAAGTTTTAATATGGAAGGTAAACCTAAAGCAAAGAGAAGAAAGAAATGGAAATGGAAAATGGAATTGAAATAAATGAACAGATGGCAGGAAACAATGAGGAACACGAATGAAATGGAAAGAGGTGCGTGAAGGAGTGTTACATAAGTGGCGTGTCAAATTGTAGGCTAAGTTTTGGCCATCATTTCAATTTTATGTTCAATATAAACTGAACAACTCAATTTTCACTTTAGATGATTGGGCATGGCTTCCGAGTAACCCATGTGCTCTCAATCCTTTGAGTTGTAAAAGGGTTCTTGGCTCTACCCCGACTCTCAAGGAACCTATCCCTTCTTCTTCCGAGAATGTAACATTTCAGCATTTACTAGATGAGAATGGGAATTGGGATGTCCCTTGACTTATGTCTATCTTCACTGCAGACTGTGTTGCAAGGATTCTCTGTTGCATTCGCCCACGTTACTCCTGTTATGACAAACTTTATTGGTGTTGTACACTTGTACTCCTTTAGGTACTTACATATCTAAAAGTGGATATAAGAAAGCTTTTGATCGGAATTTGCGGCCAATGATAACCTATAGACTATCGAGTGACCTTCTTTTATCCTTCTGCAAGAATGGGTTATGGAATTCACAATGGCCAGTGAAATGGAAGACCTTCCTCTGGAAAATAATTAATAACAACGCACTTCCAATTTACGAAGAGTTTAAAAAAAATCTATGACTATCAATCAATTCTGCAAATCATGTCTTCCGGCCAATTTCATCGAGACTCTCGGTCATATCTTACGGGATTGTCCGCTCTCCTCTGAAGTATGGCGAAGATCCCGTTTGGCCGCCACTCATGACCTTACCTCTACCATTGATATTAAGGACTGGATTTTGTCATGGATTCTTCATTTGCAAACTTCTAGTAGTGATAAAGGTCAGAACTTCATGTTTGTCTCAACTCTTCGGAACCTTTGGAAATGCAGAAACACCTTGGTATTTGAGGGACGGGCAACTGATGCCACTATTATTAACTCTCTTGCTGAAGACGATGCAAAGATTGTTATATTTGCAATTAAATCAAAAAAGCATTCCCGATCTCAGACCCAATGTAATTTATTTATTTTGGTGGAATGTAAATGATATATATCATCAAATAATCATTTTGAGTACTTTAGCACCTTAACCACAGCAACTATGACGCTAATACAAACAAAATACAAAGGCCAAAATTAAATGGGGATATCCAATGCCAGTAGCCATGCTCTATCAACGGAAGACGGAAACACCTTTAATCTGCTAGCAACTCTGATGCGTATCACCCTTTTAACATTAGTAACCAAGATATTAGGTTGAACAATCTTAGCCTCCAATCTACAAATGTTACGCTCATCCAAAGTCGGTGCATAAGTGCCAAAACAGCAGCAACAATCACCTGTTTCTTAGTTACAGAACAACATCTCCAAGTTCTGCACCATTCCAGCATATTAGAACAAGGTAGCGCGACCTGCAACCATCCCTCCAAGAGCTGCCAACATGTCCTACTATAATTGCATTCAAACATCAGGTGCTTGTTTGACTCCTCCTTTACAGTGCACATGTCACACGTAGGATCAATAAGCATTCCAAAGGAGGTTAATCTATCTTTTGTAAGCAATCTGTTTTGAATGTGCAGCCAACCAAAGACGGAATGCTTGGGTAAAGTCATCCTACACCATACAATAGAGCTCCAAGCAACCTTATTCCCATCCCCTTGCACCATTTATAACCCCCTTGTACAGAGTAATCAATATTGTCCCAAATATTCTAGCTATAAGTCAGCCTAAAATCTTCTTTAATAGCACAAATTTTCCTTCAAAACCAGGCCAACAGAGGCTTGAGTTGGAGAATAAGTGAGCCAGTCGGGTCCTTTTAGATAGATAGCATTGACCCACTTAATCCATAAATGATCATTTTTCGTATGGACCCACCAAGATAATTTGCCAATGCATGCTTTATTCTACGCTTTACCATTACTGATACCCAACCCTCCTTGATCTAACGGCCTGCAACACGCCTCCCAAGAAACTAGAGGAGATCTAGTAAAATTCTCATGACCCATCCAAAGATAGTTGCGACAAATGCCCTCTATTTTCTTCAATACACCAGACCACAAGGGAGGACAAATATGCGGCACCAACAGCTATGTAAGCGAGAAAGTACAGCTCTCACTAGCACAAGTCTACCAGCATAGCTTAATTTTGCGTGCTCCCCATCCTCGGATTCTCTTAACAATACACTCAATCAGAACTGCACAATCCCCTGCACTAATCCAGACCCAATGTAATTTATTACTCCCTCCATTCAACTCCACTCTTCACATTTCTTTTTTTGACACTGTTCACACTTGAGAAAATTCTTCGATATTCTCGACAATCTATAAGTCGGAATATAGTCATATGAGATTTTGTTTGATTTGTCTTTATGAGTACATTAAGAATATCAAATTTTTATAATTTTTGCTAATGTAAAATGAAATATTTCAGTAGTGTAAAACGTACCTCAATAAATGTGTAAAAATGAATAGTGACAAGTGGAGTTGAATGGAGGGATACTAAATAAGGACTGCTCTACCATGGTAAAGACCTTTTGAATAATCTATTTATTCATTTCATTGGTGACACATCAAAATGCCCCTAACGTATCAAGGTTGATGCGGCCTGAGTCGATCTCCAATCCGAATCAGTGGGTTAGGTTGTTTTTTCAATGTCTAATCAATTGATTGAAAATGTTCTTTTAAGATCTTGGTCGTCTCTTCTACCCAATCAGAAGCTCTGGGTTTCCTCATGGCCTTAAGATGGGCTTTATCTTCTGGTCCAAGACACCTAATGATCTTTACGAGCTGCCTCCATCTTCTGAAGTTTATTGCAGAGGAAGCCACCCGTCCGCCTCATCTTCACTTATTAGGCAATATTGATTCGATTTCTATTTATTTTCATTGTCTTTATCTAGAACTTTGAACACTGAGGCGCATGCCCTAGCAGCTTTCGCCTTACATGGTTAACAAAGTTCCCGACTTTGCTGGCAAAATTAAACAAATAAAAATAAAAAAAATTAAACTAATTCAATTTAAGTATCAACAAAGTGTTTTACAACATTAATAATTCATCTCATGTGTAGTATAAGTATTTGTTTACCTTTTATTCTGAAGAGTATTTTGATCAAAAGTCGACATTAAATCAATATAACTTTCGTTCAATATAATTAAGCTAACCAAAGATGTCTTGACCCAGTAGTTAAGACTAGGTACTTTGGGATAACAGGTCACCGAGTACGCTCTTCGTTGAACCAAAAAAAAAATATAATATACTCACCGAGTAATATAATTACGCTAAGCTTTCAACCTCTAATAATAGATTTAAGGACGCAATTATAAGATGCAAAAAAATCAAAATCTTAAAGCAAGAACAAAAATAGAAAATACACCAAAAAAATGAAAGAAATTACAATTGTGGCATGAACCGACTCCTATCACTCAATACTTGAATGGGAAGATCATGAAAATTGCACATCTCAACACAGTACTACTTTCTCTAAGAATTTTAAGGGTAAATGTAAGAAGAAGAACAAAGAAGTAAAAACTGCCAAGCAGAATTCCGGAAAAGGCAGCGAGATTATTATCTCATCTTATAGCTTTGAGTCTTTGAAACTCTACCGTGCTGACCATTGAATGAGTATTGGAGCATTACATCAACGTCCCGAGGATTCTTCTTGTTCTGCGCGACTGTCATAGTTCCAACAATGGCCTCCCCTTGACAAATTGAAATAACATCCTCAAGGTACAACACCGTTTGCTTCCAGTGGGTGGCTCGTGATCTCGGCCCTGACATGTAGATCAAGGTTTACATATATACTTGCAAAAAAAAAGGATAAGAGTGCAAGAATGAAGACAACTATAAAACAAACCTGTTGAAAACCCCAATGGTTTATGACACCTTGTGAATGATACGTCAAAATATGCTACTAAAGCGTGGATGTAGTCAGTGCGTTCTGCTACAAGTTTAAAAGGGGCTGTGAAGGAAGCATCCCCGGGAGACATCTTTGATATGTCCATTGTCTGGCAATGGAATAAATTATTATCACAACAAAGGCACAAGTCCCACAAACTGTGGAGTCGGCTGGCTAATACAAAATCATTACTCCGTAGTATATGAAACAGCATAGCATGTGAGGTGTCGAAAGAAGAAACGAAAATAGAAAGGAGAAAGAAAAATAAAAACATCTTTTAATCCAACAATAACAAGATTCAGCCTCACTCGTCTGGAAATAGTTAAGTCGGAATAGAATCCAGGAGATGACTGAATAAGAGAAACGAGAGAGGACTAACCTTGAGTAAATGGCAATTTGTGACAATCTGATTTTGGTCCACCGTATCAACAAGTGGCTCTAATATTGCTTGCTTTCTTATACAGCTCATGTTAAAGCCATACACATTATTCCAATCTACCCAAAACCCATTTTCACAAGTTAATGAGACGTAGAATAGTAACAGCAACAACAATGATACTCATGTGCCCCAAGCAGGGTTGGGACTTCAAAATAATCAGTCGTACTCTTATGCTAAAAACACAGACTATTTTCGATGACCAAAAAAGAATATTATGAGAAGAAAAAAAATATAATATCAACATGAAGTTTAAATGCCTATTTTAGATACATTGCAGGCACACAGAAGCTATTCGGCAATGATATAAATGTTCATGATACTAGTACAAAATACTACTGAAAGAAAGGATCAGAATGACACGGAAGCTCACACTCAATCTTGTCTTCTTTATAGTCAGCGTCCTCAATGGCGGTCAAATAGAGAGATGCAATATCTGGAAATATAACACCATCTCCAACCTACAAACACATACAATAAACAGCTGCCTATTATGGTACCGATAAACAATCAGATGCTTCACTGACAACCTACAAGTGTAATAATTTACCACTATAACGGTATAATCCATAGGAAATAACAGCTTAAAACGTTAAAACAGGGAAATACGTTAAAAAAAGGGTTATTTCATATGAATAATCAAAAACTATATGTGACCTTATGATAATTGGTAGAAGTATTAAAATTCAACTCAAAAGAAACTCAGCTAAGGGTATCATTCTCTTAAAACATACCCACCCCCATTTTGACCTGTTGTATAAGGTTAAAGTCCACCAGACCACCAGTCACCACCACTCTACCTCAACTGCTACCACTCCCACCTTCAATCAACCACTACACAAGACACCAACCAACCATCCTCGACGTCACTCCTGCCAATCATCCACATCACCAAACTCGTGCTCATCAAACACCTTTTCTGGCACCATTCCGGCACAACCCCCAACCTACAAGACACCTTTCACACCACTTCCGCTGAACACCACCAAACACAAACCCATTGACCCGTCAACCCACCAAACACAAACCCTTGCACCACACCAACCAAGCGAACGGCAACCTAACCCTGATCAAGTAAACAAACACCCACCCGTGTCACACCACCCCTCCACTTTTGAAAACCCCTCACCCATGATATATGAGCCATAAGATTAATCATGGCATTTGAAAAGGCAAAATCCAAAACAAATTATCATTCTAAACAAATAGAAGTTACAATATTGCGCATAATGTCCCTCGGTTAGTCACTGAGCTTAAGTAGCCCTACTGCAAATTGTCTTTGACTTAAAATAACTGTCCATCAACCAAGTCATCTAAGCTAACCTAAATATAAAGCTGCAAAATACAGTTAACTAGTTTGATGCCCGTGCGATGCACGGGTACAACAATAACTTTATAATATGACTGTTCTATTATCGGCTAATTACCATCCTTTAATTCTGCTAATTTAATTTGATACCCAACCATGTTATTACATTCTACAAACCGTGTTTTGCTAATATTATACTACTTTGGCAGAATTGGTCAGTCAATAGTATATATTGATTATTGAGGCATTCCAACCTCAGTTCTATGGTTTCTAAAATCGAAATGAACAACCTTTGGGCTAGCCTTGAATACGGATCGATTAGAAGCATAAACATATGAAATCCAACATTAACTATGTCACATAATCTGAATCTATCCTATCATTATAATTTTTTTAGTTAAAAAAGGATAAAAAATTAGGTGTTCGAACTATTTATGACCCGTATTCTAACCATAACCCGACCCATGATCCGTATTTGACCCAACCTGCCCAACAGGTCTAATGCCTACATTAATTATCTGGGTGAAACAAATGATGTTCGTCAAAATACCAACACTTGTGTCCGTCAGCAATATTAATATGTTTGTGACAACTCACATGAAACATTGAGTTTATCTATATTTTTACTCTCTAACCAATTGATTTTCTTCATTGAATATATTGTAGGTATGGTATCACCTCGCTCTAAATTCGAGCGGACCCGCAAACCCGCCACACCCCATTTATTGTTTTTAGAGTCATGAACCTTTTTTTCTTACCCGAATCTTACGGGCGTGGTCGGATAATAAAATGAGAGAGGAAGCTAAGGGAGTGGAAAAGAAAAGAGAGAAGGGAAAGGGCCGGGAAGGGGAGGGAGATTGGGAGAATGGAGATGATATATTTTCCCTCAAAATTTTGTCTATTTTGGATAGAGCTGATCATGGGTCGTACCATCCGATTGACCCATCCCGTTTGACCCGCGAACACGTCCCAAACCCGCTTGTGCGTGGGTTAAAATTTTACATTTAGCTCGACCCATGTCCGACCCGAACCCACATATGATTACCTCTAATTTTGGAGGGAATATATTTTGCTTTGGAGGAGAGAAATGGAGAAATACATTTTACTCTCACCTACAAATCCCCTACGTCCCATTTTGCAAACCAAACAAATGAACTTGCTTCACTTACTTTTTCTCCCCTCCCTTTCCTTCCAAATCAATCTTTCCAAACACACCCTAAATGACCTCTTAATTTTGGACCATGACCTGGGAAAAAAGAGACTACAAAATCTTAGTCTAAAACCCCAGCTCAAACCAACATATTCATGTCTAGATTTTGCTAAAACTTTATTTATTCGATACAATTAATTATTGTATGTATTATCCTTTTATTTTAATATAAATTTGTGTCTAATCTTAGCTTAAATTATCTAGCAATTTTAGTACATTATTCTCTTGTACAGTTGTACATAGGTAGACTAATGGAAGAAGAAAGTACATTACTTTCTTAGCTTGCGACGGGTCAAGTATTACCTACGTGGGGTAGAAAAAACAAAAGTAAAATGGCTAGGAAATGACTACATATTTTGTCTTATCTATCCACATGGTTAAGAAATTTTTTTTTGTAATTTTATCTAATATTCCGTATTAAAAATCATAGGAACGATAATTTTTTTGTTGAACGAAATGTAATGCTTTTTACATAAAATATTAATTTCTCACACTTATTTTATCAAAAATGTAAATCTAATTCTATAACGATAATTTTATCTTAATAAAATATACTCCTATCTACTTATATATAGGATAATTTTATCTTAATAAAATATAATTTGAACTAAATATGTGTATCTACTTATATTAATAGGTACTCCCTCCGATTTTTAATAATCTTCCCCTTTGTTTAATATATGTGAGGTATAATTTAATCAAAGGGTAAGATAATTAAAAATCGGAGGGAGTAATAAAATATGTGTATCTACTTATATTAATAAAGGTAATAAATATTAATATTAAAAAGTTATGAAACCGAACTGAATATTCGTTCCACGTAGTGTTTATTCAAACTTTGTTGTTTTTTGAGGCGATAATTGATGATTTATATAATGATAATTTTTTAGTCTTAGGGTTGTTAGGATTTTTTTTGGTTTTTCTATCGGGTACCCCAACTATCGGGTATTCCAAGTTGTACCCCACGAATTACAAGGTGCACCCCTGAACTTTGTAAATTACTCTTTATTGTAGCCAAAGTTATAATTTTCTAACGAAAATTTCTCATTTGATGATGTAAATAGAGATTATTCCCTAATTGACTTTTATCAACCATGATATATTTCTTCAATTTGTATCATTTACTCGAAAAACCCCATTCCACCACACTACGACATTGGGTGACACATGGATTGGGGTTGAAGGATTTAAAAGAGTGCGCGAAATAGGTCGATGTTGGCCGACAACCGAGGTGAGTTGTGGTGGGCATTTGAAGGCTTGGTGAATGGTAAATAAAAGATGTGGTTTGAAGTATCAAATTGAATTGATTAATATGTTAATTATTCATTTAAAAAAAATTGTAATACACTTGTCACTTTGGTTATGATATGGAGTAATAAGTAAAGTTTAAGGATACACCTTGTAATTCGAAAAAGACGAGGATACCACTTGGAAAAACCAATAGTTGAGGCTATCCCGTAGAAAAACCCTTGTTTTTTCTAATTCTTAAATTCAAAGAAATTTTATTTACTATTTAATACTAAAACAAATATAAGTACTATTTATCATATCCACTTTTAAAGTTTTAATATGTACGTAGTATAATGTTTAAATTCTTAGTGTTTCATAAAAGTTGGATTCCCTCAAAAAAAAGCTTCCTTTAATAATACTCCCTCTCATTCTTTGGATTCCTACCATAAGTTGATTATATGTGAGTAGTATTTTAATCAAATGGTAGGAATCCAAAGAATGGGAGGGAGTAATAATTAGTACTCCCTCCGATTCTTTGTGTTTGCAACGTTTCCTATTTGCACCAAAAATAAGAAAAGCAAGTGTGGGTCACAGTGGGTGAAGTCATGGTGAGATTAATCAATATAATAATATTAGATTGTTGGGTTAGATTGTTGGGTATGTAAAAAGTTTTAGTGAATATTTTGGAATATAATAATGAAAAGTGAAGGGTATGTTAGTCATTTTATATGAAAAATAAAGCCCAAATTGGAAATATAGCAAACCTAATAAATTTGTCAAATATGAAATATATTGCGAATCGGAGGGAGTATAACACTATAACCCTCAGCCAAAATAGTCTTCCGATGGCAAACAATAGCTAATCATAGAAGAAAGATAAGATGAACAGTTTATACAAGGACTACACAAAACAAACATATCATAAACTAAGCTGATGAGAGAGACAAAGAGAAAGACAAGAGACGGTAAGGGGGGAGGTAGGAAGGGAGGGGGAAGCGGGCACTAAGGGAAAAAATCAATCAAAGATGTGAATTAAGGGAAGCCAATGAAACAGTGAATTCTACAAAACCACTTACTAGCCATTTGTCACGAGCATAGAGAACAGTATTTAGCATGTTCTCATACAAGAGAAAGTATCCCATCCACTCTGAAATAATAATATCTACTTTAGGAACTGGAAGATCAATTTCCTCAATTTTCCCCTTTAAAACCGTTATCACTGCAAGAGAAAGATGTGTTAGAACAAATATGGGCTATACTACAGAATGAATATAGAAATGTGAATGTGGCAGCAGTGTCAGCACCATTAGAGTATCCATTAGATTCGACAATCTGCTTAGCCATGTCGGCCATATCAGAGCACTCCACCTAGTAAGAAGAACATAAATAAGATGAAAAAATAGCACAAGACATGCCTAGGAAATAATAAAGCCATAAAGCAATAATCTTTCAATAAAAATAACCGATATCACAAATGAGAAGACTAATCTAATGCAACATCATCATTACAAAGTGATACGAGCGACCTTATTGTGTATCAACTTTGATACGATGTTGACCATGAAGGCAATTCAGTGTTAGAGTTGTCTAAGACTTGGTTTAGGTAGTTTGATGCCACATTTACAATAAATAAATAAAGTAAAAAACGTGTAGATATGCTAAAATATACGTTAAACCAACCTTTGTGGACTACATGGGAAAATCAAATATACTACTCTTATGACAATTCATACACCATTACATATAGAAACTACACAAAATCACTTGTAAGTGTAAATTCACTGAAACAATATTTGTCAATACAAGGCAATAAGTCATGAAGAAAACTGAACGGAGCTTAAGTTGCCTATCATACCGCATACACATGTTTAGCCCCAGCTTTGGCACAAAAAAGAGACAAGATACCAGTCCCAGCTCCTACATCAAGAACCACCTTGTCCTTGATGAGAAAGCCATTTTTATATATAACATTTTGATACGTTTTGGTTCGCACCACATCTTTTAACATTTCCTGCAATGCATAACAAGAAATGAGAACATATTTGTCAAGATATGCAGTACACAACAGTTTGCCAGTCAGAACATTGAAGCATCTGCAATGCATGCACATACACTCAACTTAATCCACAACTAAGCCTTTAATGTACTTGGGAGAACAATTAAAAGAATTAATATCATTGATAAATGCTCCCAACTATAAAAACCTCTCTATCTATAACTCGTAAAAATTTATTAGTGAGCTATTTTAGGATTAGTGAGCTTTTACCAATTCATCGTTAAAGTCAATGTATGTAATTCCCCGCTACCATCAGCGAAAAAGAAATGTATGTACTTTATGGTAGTAAGTAGTAATAATAAAAAGAGAGTTGGGGGAGTGATCCATTTTAACCCACTCCATAAAGGTGGGAAAACTTGAGAGAAAAAGAATCCACACTCGTTTCATCACTTCCCTTTCTCCACTCCATATATGGAATCAAGTCAGACTAGAGTTGAATGCTCCATTAGAGAAACTAGAAGTTCCACGGGTTGAAGGAAGACTCCTGAGTTAAACCGGTGTACATTATGTGTTGTGCTCCCAATCTGCTGCAATGCTTTCTTTTCTCTCATACCTCAATTAGTTTGAGTTAGTCTACATATTCGTTTAACATAGAACATTCAAATCTATCATGGAAAAAGTGATAAAAAAAAAATGGAGAAAATTGACTTCTCCGTAAGCAGAAAGAATTATATTTCATCACTGTTGCACTACTACTAGGAGCGTGAGGAAGCAAGAAAACCGAAAACCATAACTCAACCAAATATCAAGTATTTAATTTCAAAGTACTGTATGTAGAAGAATTCCCAAAAATCTGGAAAATTAAGGTTAACAGCCAAACATTCATGAACCAAAAGCCAAGAGTTGACAAGTCACACGTACTTCATGGATACCTGTAAAGACAAACAGAAGAACATGATTAGCATATGAGATGCCAAAACAATGTATCAGTATCAAGAAACTGGTTAAATTACTCCCCCAACCATATTATTATCCAGCAAGACATCTGGGGGAACAAGCTAAACAAAATTACTTGATGTTTCCTGTAAGCTCTATTCATGTAGATTCACCACATTCCCATTTTGTGTAAGAAATACCATTGGTGAGTATGGTTCCCCTCCATATACTAAAAATTTGGTCGAAAAACAAATGCAGCAGATCAAATAGTATGGAGGGAGTATATTGCAAGCAATCAATGCAACATAGATACGGAAGCACGGAAAATGTAGCCATTATAAAGAGAGACCCGGGATAGTGATTAAGCATCAACATGGCCTAGCAATGGAGGTTTAGAGATCACATAATTCACTTACACTTCACGATAAGTTAGTGGAAGTGTCCCATATCCAAAAGTAGTACACGTCTAGGCAAACTATTACAAGCCAGTTATCCATACATACAAAATTCTCCTTACTGCGAAAGGAATAACTTTACTAAGAAAATCCCTCCAAAAACACTCTTCTTATAATTAAGAAAACAAATAACTAAGGAAACAAATTAATAATACGGAGTAACTAACTACTCCGTAGTTATAATTATAAAATTTAAATACTGTAAGTCTGAAATACAAAATATTAATGAGAAATTATAAAAATAGAAAAAACCTATAAAAATAATTGCATGAATATTATTAAATTTGATCCGGTTTAACTAAGAGTCAATCAATCAATCAATTATGTTAATTAAAAGAGTTAACTTTTCTTTTTTCTACATCTTGATCTCATATGATACCAAGGAATTATCTTATTTGTACTCATCAACTATTTGGCAGAGAGCTTTCTTACTTGTACCTCTCACAAAAAAAAAAAAAATTGACCGAACATAATTCTTAGCTATGGTTTCCGAAAAACAATCATTTTTGTTCTTCCATATTGCTCATTTTTATGAGATCTTCGTGTGGGAAAACAAAATCATTGTTTTTTTTGTAGAATAAACTTTGACTAGTAATTCTTGGTTACTTGTTCCAAAAGTGGTTTTTCCAAATTGATTGTATTTACGAGATTTTGATTTGGAGTTTTCTCTTTTTTGAGTCATAGCCAAGAGGTGGGGCTAGTCAAAGTTTTTTTCTTAAAAAAAAAAGTATAAGTGAGAAAATACAATAGCTAAGTGGGGTACAAGAGAGGAAATCCCTAATATGTTACGAGTATATTTTAAAATTCAGTCCAAATTCTAAAAAGTTACAATTATTTTAGTTGTTTATTCATTTATACCTCCCACTATAAAAACCATACAATTGCACGAGATGTAAACTAGTTTTCACTATGCATACAACCTATGAATGAAAACACAAAACTAAACAAAATAAACAATTTCCAATCTAACTATGTAACCATCTATAGCAATCGAAACTCCCAAAAAACTTTATTGGAGAACAGCTTAAATGGACACCAAGAACTAGATTGTTTTTCAAACTATCATACGTCAAGTATACGTAAATAAGGGTCGTTTGTTCCATGTATAGGTATAGGTTTGGGATAAGGAATCAAAACAAGGTGGTATGGGGTTGGAACTTGGTTATCATCCCCAATGTTTGTTTCAATTCTAGGTGTTATTCAGTTGAAACTTGACCGGTGTCAAAAAACTATACAAAAGCACATTTAAAATAATTATTTTTAATATACTAATTAAGTTAATGGAAGGTATGCTTTAATCAAATACTTTCTTCGTTCCATTCATTTGTATATGTTTACTTTAGGCACGTACAACGATGCTCGCTTTCTTTGGCCTATCTTTAGTTAGATATTATGAGTACTAAAAATTCCAAAATTTTGATATTCATAATGGACTGGATTAGACAATTTAAATAAGATCTTACATAACTGTGATTTATCTTATATATTAGAAGTTATATTGAAGATTCTCCTCACTTAGGAATAGTGTCAAAAAAGTAAATGTATATAAATGAATGAAACGGAGGGAGTATATTTCATGGGTATCAACCTTATACCTCCCTCCTGGTATGAGAAACCCATAATTGGGTTTAAGGTATGGGCATGGAAACTAATTAATTTGCAAACAAACATGATTTTAATTCATTCCAAACTCATGCCTTATCCCAAAATTGATGAACCAAATGCCCCTAAGAGACGTGATCCAATTCCTTGCACTATATATTCCGTCCGTAGTCATTACTTTGTATCTATCTCACTTTGACTACACTTGTTATTGTTCTAAATGAGGGCGCTATGTTGTGAGTAAGAATCAAAGCTATTAGCACTTGAAGTAAGTCTCGTTCTTACTTTGACTTCACTTTGGTAGTAGGGCATTGCGTGTTTGACATCCTCAAAATTTGACATGACACATATGACAGTTTTCCAACAACTTGAAGCTTTCTCGCCCAAAAAAAAAAAAAACTGGGCGTTTCAAGTCCCAGATTTAATGTCATTTCATAAGCAATGAAGGTTCAATTTGAGATTCCAAGTATATTGAGTTAAACACGAGCAGTACAGATATACTTTTCACCAATTTAATTCAAAACGTAACACACGATGCACAACAGTCAGAATCCCTATAAACAAAGACTAGAAACTCAAGAGCAGAAAAACCCAGCAAGTAGGAAAACAAAAGTTTGAAACTTTACTAAAAGCTGAAAAAGGAGGATACCAAAGTGAGAGTATGAATCAAAGTAATAATCTGCGCTGGTCCTATCATCTTTAGCAATGACAGAATCATTAACTTCCACCATTGAAGCACAAAGGTTGGAGCTTTCTGCAGCTTCTCCATGAGTTTCATCATCAACACTCATGTTTGAATCTAGGTTTTCAAGGTTGTGACTGTTTTGGGCAACTGGGTTCTTGTTCTTGTTACGACCCATTCCTGGATTTTATTTCAGGCTCAGGTTTTGGTATGCAAGGGTTTTAGGAGGATGGGTTCACCAATGGAGGAAGACCAATTAGGGTTTTGCTCTGACTACTCAGCCATGGGGCGCAACGCAAGTCTTTATAACGAGTTTTTTTCGGTGACACTCCACCTTACATAAAAAAATGTTTTGCAAAACACATTACTTTGCTCGGATTCTATGGCTAAGTTTAAAGGGGGTCTGAGACTCAGATTTGTTGAGTCTGAGACTCATACCTGGATAATGGGGTTGGTACGATTTTGAGGCTCAGACGGATGGAAGATTTAAAGGGGGTCTGAAGTTGAGTCTGAACAAAAGTCTGAGTCTCAGATTCTCATACCTAGTTAGAGTGGTTGAGACGGTCTGAGACTCAGATAAGTCTGAAGTTTTTTTTTTTGGTCCATCGAATAGCGCACTTAGTCGCATTACAATACAGGGGAGGGGAATTCGAACCTGAGACCTACTGTCCCAGAACACCTAGTCCTAACCACTAGGTTAAGACATCTTCGGTAGATAAGTCTGAAGTTGAGTCTTGGATTTCAAAGACTCATCCTCAAGTTCAGTTCAGTTTCGTTCATTTTAGTTCAATTCAGTTCAAATAAGTTGCTATTATTATTATTATTATTATTATTATTATTATTATTATTTTATTTTTAAATGGGAGAATTTTATTGAAAAATCAAAACGCAGTTTACAAAAAATTGGTGGGTAACCGAGATACAATCTGGGCCCCCACCCCCTTAGCTATAGCAAAACTCGGTCTAGTAAAAATAAAAGGAGCCGCACGTGCTCCGGCATCCTGCGCTATCGAAAATTTTTGAATCCTCTTGAGTAAGGCGATAGCATCCACCTCCAATTCTCCTAACGAAGAAAATGAAAATGTAAGAATCCATAACCAAGTCCCACACACAGGTCTCGGTACTTAGCATATTTGCGCCGAGCAGCGTCACCCACAGCACGACCTGGCGTGAAATCGGAAAGCCCAGACTGGGTCAAAGGAGAAGACCCGGTAAGATCTATGCATACGTCACGCCCCTGGTCCCACGAATAAAGGAGCAAGTTTGCAGGACGAAAGGATCTGTCATGGTCATCGATCAAGCCAATATCGACCTCCTTACCTGCCGAGACCCCGGAACGGAAACATATATCCAACAGAGTGTCGCGAACGAGGTTATGCCGATGTTTAATGCCAACAACTCCGGCACATGACACAGCATGGTCCCCATAAATGTCGTCCCGAAAAACCCGAGAGCAGGCAGAACACGGCCAGGCATGGAAAACAAAGGAATGCCCAACCGATAGCTAAGCACACACCGATATGTCCGCCCATTCATAGTCTGACCCAACCCAGAAATAGGAACAGCACGCAGCCAATCGGAAGCATGACGGCCCTGCTGAGACTTCCATAAGGCAACCTGACGGGAGGTCAAGGAGAAATCTGATTCCGCCGTAGCCACAACCCTCGTGAAATATATATCTGCCAAAGACTTCATAAGTTTAGGGGCAGCAATCTCACTAGGATTACACACAACAGAACCCAAGACCTCCTTAAGCCTGCACAAGGCTGCATCGAAAGCTGGGCCAGAAGCCGAGACACCCGTAGCACGAAGCAGCATAGCTTGCAAACCCAAGGACTGCAGTCGAGATGCCACAAAGGCGTAATGAAGGACATCTCCAGCGGCGTACACCCCAAGCCCCCCAAAGAAAAGGGAAGGGTGGCAAGTCGCCACTGCCATTCGACAAACCCGGGTCCAGACGCAGTAACAATACGTTCTAAATGAGAACGAAGTGCCGCGTCAAAAGCAAGCTTAGCCGACTCAAAAACAGAGGGTGAGCAAGTACGTAAAGCAAAATAAAGTTTAGAAATACCGGTACAAGCCCGAAGCAACAGCAATTTGCACTGCGGATCATCAAGCAGAGCGACAGAACCCATAAGCGCGATGGTTCTGGACACTCTACTCATCACAAGCTCACTGCTGAACTCATGACACGCACTAACAGGCCCGCCAAGGACTTTGACACCACGCATCGGTCGGGCAATTGCAGGGGGGAAGACGCTCGGGAGCGTGCCCCTAGGATCTTCCGAAGGCCAAAAAACCTCGGTTTTACCGACATTAAGGTGAAGCCCCAATCGAGGACCATCAGCCATAATCATCTCTAGAACCTTTCCCACAATCAAGGTATCCCCGACGATAGTCCCACAATCAAGGTAATATTATTATTATTATTATTATTATTATTATTATTATTATTATTATGTTATGTATCATTATATGGATGTCCATGTATAGTGTTTAGGCCCATGTAGATTACTAACCCTAAACCCTATTCCCCTTGTATCCTATATATATGTACTCCCCATTAAGAAATAAATGACCTCTTAATTCTCTCTTCCCTCTCTTCTCAATTTTCTTTCACAACACGTTATCAGCACGAACTCTAACACTAGTTTTTCTTCTTCAGGTAAAGAAAAAAAAATGTTACAATTTTTACACGTAAATTCTATTTTGGTTACAATTTTTGGTTTGATCAAAATTTTTGTTACACGTGATCAAGCCAATTATTTTTTAAATTTTTATTTTATTTTTATTTTACGTGATTATACTTTCATAAGTATATATCGCAATTATTTCCAATATTACACCGATTTTACATCTACACGATTTCTTATTATTATGATAGCCGACTTATTGGTGCGGTGATTCATTATTTTGATAGACGATTAATCATTATATCATTATTTTTGATATGTTATATAATACAAATCTTAATTGGTCTTAGTTTAATATAACTATTTTTTTTATTCTTTTATAGTTATCATGTCGAATTTGGTGAAACTTGAATTTAATGCCCTTGATATCTCTGGCAAGAACTACATAGAATGAGCATTAGATGCGGAAATGCACCTGAATGCCAATGGTCTTGGTGACGCTATCAAAGTGGGGAATAATTCATCTCCCCAGAACAAGGCGAAAGCTATAATTTTTATTCGTCAGCTGAAAATTAAGTACTTGACTGTGAAAGACCCTTTGGTCTTATGGGCAAATTTGAAAGAAAGATATGACCACTTGAAATTGGTAATTTTACCTAGAACTCGACATTAGTGGATCCACCTGAGATTACAGGATTTTAAATCCGTTAGTGATTATAATTCAGCCATGTTCAGAATTATCTCACAATTAAATTTGTATGGCGAAAAAATATCTGATGCAGATATGTTGGAAAAAACATATCAGACCTTTCATGGGTCACAATTGGTTTTATCGCAACAATACAGTCAGAGAGGCTTTAAAAAATACTCTGAGTTGATTTCTTGCTTGCTTGTGGCTGAACAGAATAATGAAATTCTGTTGAAAAATCACCAATCCCGTCCAACTGGATCTGATCCATTCCCAGAAGTGAATGCGACGAAATATGATAATAATTATAATAATAGAAGTCATGGTAGAGACCGTGGACGTGGACGTGGACGAGGGAGAAATAATTATCGAGGTGTTAGAGGTGAAAAATTTAAAAACTCATTTTCTCGCCATAAACGAGAAGAAAATGATGGTCCACGCGAAAAGAATATCCCGGTCGGTAGTTCATGCCACCGTTGTGGTGATAATAGTCATTGGGCCCGTACATGTCGTACACCCGGACATCTTGTGAATCTTTATCATCAGTCCCTTAAAAATAAGGGGAAGAAAATTGAAGCAAATTTTGTTGCTGAGAAAGATGTTGAAACAAATTTTGCTGATAGAGATGATTATAATATTGGTGATTTGGATATCTCGGATTTCTTTTCAGACCCTGATAGAAGAATTGATCACCTGATTGGTGACGGAAGTTTCAATCCACAAGATTAATTATTAGTATTATTATACTATTATTATTATTAAGCGTTTTATATACTAATAATTATTATTAGGATTATTTAATGACAATAATACCAACTATAGGGCGTCTTCCCAAAATAATACTAATTTCAATAAATCTGAGAATAATACGTATTATTGGATTAGTTAAACGAGAGTAGTATAAGTAAGTTTATCACCTGCTACATTAGGTCACCTAATTAATATTTAACATGTTACTTATTTTCCATTCTCCTCCTTAGACCTGGATAACGGGTGAACCGTGTCGGGTCAGTTTCGGGTCGGGTCAATTTTGGGTTATAATAATCGGGTTGACTTCGGATCAGGTCAGATAATTTCGGGTTTGGGTCATTCTCGGGTTTGCTATTTTCAAGTTTTTTTTAGGGATATCCACTCGTTTTCAATAATAATAGTTGTGTCAGTTTCGACTCAATTCGAATTACGGGTCAAAATCATGTCTTCAGTTCGGGTGTCGGGTCGGGTTCGGTTTTGCTTATTCGGGTCGGGTCAATTTTGTCAGGTCTACTTTTCCTTACTTCTCTTCTTCATTTTTCTCTCCATTACCCTTCATCCTTCTTCAATTTTTTTTCTATACGTTTCATTTAGATTAACGTGTTGATTTTGGTGTAGGATTGTGTTGTTAACTAGATTTGGCGAGATTGAAGGAAGAGAAATACGGAAGACATTAATGACGTTTAATGCCCTGTACACGGAGTAAGTGAAAATGAGTGAAGTAATATGAAATAAATTAAAGGCGAAAAGGAAGGGGAACAAGTTCTACCGGTAACTGGTCGTCTATACTATTTTGGTTTAACTACTTCAAAAATATGTATTATTCTCACATTTATTAAAATTGGAATTATTTTCGAAAGATAATCTATCGTTGGTATTATTGTCGTTAACTAAAATTAAAGGTGAAAAAGGAAGGTGGAAGGGTTCTACAGGTAACCGGTCACCTATACTACCCTGGTTTAACTACTCCAATAATACGTATTATTCCCAGATTTATTAAAATTGATATTATTTTGGGAAGACGCCCTATAGTTAATATTATTGTTGTTAAATAACCCTTATTATTAAGCGCTTTATATTTCAGACTTTGTCATCATATTTTTTTTAGTTTGAATAGTTATTTGTCAATGGACATTATTATTAAATTTTATTATTTTATTTGCATCAATTATTAATGAGAAGCTATTAAATATTTTGTAGTCGCATTAAATTACCATTTTATTACGTTTATTTCATGATTGAATATTAAATTTTTGCATTAGAATAAATCACTCACCACTAAACAATTTATTTACAATCCATCTTATGTTATTTTATTTTATTTTTTCATGAAGATTATGGACGCTACAGTAGCAGATATATGTCTCATCGATAGTGCGACAACACATACTATCCTTACGGATAAAAAGTATTTTACTCTATTGAAAGAGCAAAAGGCAAATGTTAATACTATTGCCGGTAGTACAAAACTAATTGAAGGCTCCGGAAGAGCTAAGATTTTGTTGCCAAAAGGGACAATTATTGAAATTCAGGAGGCTTTGTATTCTCCACAGGCAAAAAGAAATTTGCTGAGTTTTAATGATATTCGTAGAAACGGATATCACGTTGAGACATCAAATGAAAGAGGGATTGAATACCTCTATGTTACATGTTCACATTCGAACAATAAAAGTGTATTGGAGAGACTTAGTACTTTGTCCTTCGGCTTGTATTATACGACAATTAGTACAATTGAATCACACGTTGTAGTAAACCGAAAGGTTACTGATAAAACAAATTTCATTATGTGGCATGACCGGTTTGGTCATCCCGGATCTGTGATGATGTGAAAAATAATCGAGAATTCATGTGGACATTCATTAAAGCATCATAAGGTTTTGCAGTCCAAAGAATTCTCATGTGCTGCTTGTGCACAAGGTAAATTAATAATTAGACCATCGCCGTCTAAAATTGGGAATGAATCCCTGATATTTCTGGAAAGGATACAAGGTGATATTTGTGGACCTATACATCCACTAAGTGGACCATTTCGTTACTTTATGGTTCTAATTGACGCATCTACTAGATGGTCACATGTGTCCTTGTTATCAACCCGCAACCTTACGTTTGCGTGATTACTGGCTCAATTGATAAGATTAAGAGCTCACTTTCCAGATTATCCCATTAAGGCTATTCGTTTTGACAATGCGGGTGAATTCAGTTCACAAACTTTTGATGATTATTGTATGTCTATTGGGATAGGTGTTGAACATCCTGTAGCACATGTTCATACTCAAAATGGCCTTGCCGAATCATTAATTAAACGCATTCAGTTGATTGCGAGACCAATGATTATGAGGTCTAAATTACCTATTTCCGCATGGGGACATGCAGTTTTGCACGCAGCATCATTAATTCGCATTAGACCAACAAGTTATCATACATCATCCCCCCTAAAATTGGTCTTTGGTCAAGAACCAAATGTTTCTCATCTAAGAATTTTTGGTTGTGCGGTGTTTGTTCCAATAAACCCGCCACAACGTACAAAGATGGGACCTCAAAGGAGGTTGGGAATATATGTTGGGTATGAATCTCCATCAATTATCAAGTATTTAGAGCCTTCTACAGGTGATCTATTTACAGCCCGCTTCGCTGATTGTCATTTCAATGAATCAGTTTTACCGACATTAGGGGGAGATAATAAACAGCTGGAAAAGGAGATAAGTTGGAATGAATTATCACTATCTCATTTAGATCCTCTCACCAAACAATGTGAACTCGAAGTTCAAAAGATAATTCATTTACAACGATTGGCAAATCAATTACCCGATGCTTTCACTGATCCGAAAGGTGTGATTAAATCTCATATACCAGCTGTAAATGCTCCAGGTAAAATTGTAGTCCCGGAAGGACCATCAATTGCAAATGAGTCTATGACACGCCTGAAGCGTGGTAGACCCATTGGTTCCAAAGATAAAAATCCTCGAAAACGTAAAGGAGCAAAATCTGAGGAAGAAGTGACTTTTGAAAAGTCCCCGGAAAAGTCTGACGGCATGACATGACTGAGAGTATGTCTCCAGAAGAGACTCGGGTACCTGAAAATGATGAAGAGATCTCGATAAATTATATCATGTCTAGACAAATATGGAACCGAAATACAATCGACGTCGATGATGGTGTTTTTGCATTTAATGTAGCGCTAGATATCATGCATGAAAATGAGGATCATGAACCAAAGTCTGTTGATCAGTGCAGACGTAGAATTGATTGGCCAAATTAGAAAGATGCCATTGAGGCAGAGTTAAAATCATTGGCCAAACGTGATGTGTTTGGACCTGTAATTCGCACACCCGACGGAGTAAAACCTGTGGGTTATAGATGGGTGTTTGTGCGAAAATGAAACGAAAAGGGCGAAATAGTCAGATATAAAGCTCGATTAGTTGCACAAGGCTTTTCACAAAGATCTGGTATTGACTATGAGGAGACATACTCTTCGGTAATGGATGCAACTACATTTCGTTATCTAATAAGCCTCGCTATGAGGGAGGGATTTGATTTACACCTCATGGACGTTGTTACAGCCTATTTGTATGGCTCACTTGATAATGAGATATACATGAAACTTCCTGAGGGTCTTAAGCTATCTGAAAAGATAAAATCAAGTCCTCGTGAGCGATATTCAATCAAACTAAACAGATCACTATATGGCTTGAAGCAATCCGGAAGGATGTGGTATAATCGCCTTAGTGAATGTTTATTGATAGAAGGATACAAAAATTATCCGATTTGCCCTTGTCTTTTCATAAAGAAATCCAGATCTGGATTTGTGATTGTTGCTGTTTATGTTGATGATTTGAATATTATTGGTACTTCTGAAGAGATTACCAAAGCTGTTGAATATCTAAAGAAAGAATTTGAGATGAAAGATCTAGGAAAGACGAAATTTTGTCTTGGCCTACAAATTGAGCATCTTGACAATGGGATTCTGTTACACCAGGGAACGTACATTGATAAAGTACTAAAACAGTTCAATATGGACAAGGCACATCCTCTGAATACTCCAATGGTAGTAAGACCACTTGATGCCAAGATTGATCCATTTCAACCCCGAGAAGAGAACGAAAAGATTCTCGGCCCTGAAGTACCATACTTAAGTGCAATTGGAGCCTTGATGTACCTCGCCAGTCAGACAAGACCGGACATATCCTTTTCTGTCAACTTATTAGCGAGATACAGTTCATGTCCTACTCAAAGACACTGGAATGGAGTAAAGCATTTACTTCGATATCACAGAGGTACGTCATATATGGGTTTATATTATTCTAACAAATCCAAAACAGATTTAGTTGGTTTTGCAGATGCTGATTATTTATCTGATCCTCATAATGGGCGTTCACAAACTGGTTATGTATTCACGTGTGGTGATACTCCCATCTCATGGCGCTCCGTAAAGCAAACGATAGCTGCCACCTCTTCCAACCACGCAGAATTGTAGGCGATTCATGAAGCAAGCCGAGAGTGTGTATGGTTAAGATCCATGATTCATCACATTGTAGAATCTTGCGGTATATGTCTTGAAACTAAGGCCCTCACTATCCTACACGAAGACAATACAGCTTGTATCGCCCAGCTCAAAGTAGGATTCATCAAAGGAGATAGAACGAAGCATATCTTGCTAAAGTTCTTTTTCACTCATGATCTTCAGAAAGATGGTTTTATTACCGTTCAACAAATCTCTTCTTGTGACAATCTTGCGGATGTTTTTACGAAGGCACTACCAAGCAAGATTTTTGAGAAGTTAATCACCAGATTCGGTTTGCGTCGTCTCAAGGACATCAAGCAATGTTTTAATCAGGGGGAGTAAATACGCGTTGCACTGTTTTTCCCTCGCCATGGTTTTGTCCCACTGGGTTTTCCAGGCAAGGTTTTTAACGAGGCAACATTTATTGCGTATCATGGAGATTATTGTACTCTTTGTCCTCATTAGATTTTTGTCCCACTGGGTTTTATCTAATAAGGTTTTAACGAGGCAATCTCTCCAGTATTGGACATCCAAGGGGGAGTGTTATGTATCATTATATGGATGTCCATGTATAGTGTTTAGGCCCATGTAGATTACTAACCCTAAACCCTATTCCCCTTGTATCCTATATATATGTACTCCCATTAAGGAATAAACTACCTCTTAATTCTCTCTTCCCTCTCTTCTTAATTTTCTTTCACAACAAATTATTATTATTAATAATATTTGATGAGGGTTGAGAGCCTGCGCCGGGTCGCCCGCCTGGCAGGCCCCGCGAAGACCCAACCCGGGAATCGAAGAGTCTGTCCAGCAGGCCGTCGAGGTAAGACGCCGGGACTTTCCTCTATGAATGTGACTCCGAGAAGGCCGCCTGTCCAGCAGGGTAAAGCGACCAGCTGGGGAGGGCCAGTAGACTCCTCTTAACCACCTGCCCCCAGGCGACCTCCCTCCCGAGCAGGGCAGGGGTAACCAGGGGCCCCTTCGTCTTTCTGCCTAAGGTAAAAGGGAATGAGTGGATGAAGCAGGTCCACGTGTAACCCTGACATCCACCCATTCTCCCGCTCTTTTTTCCCTCCAATTCCCTCTCTTGTGGGAAGGTATAAATACCCACCCAT
This sequence comes from Agrostemma githago, assembly GCA_958450325.1. Classification (NCBI taxonomy): domain Eukaryota; kingdom Viridiplantae; phylum Streptophyta; class Magnoliopsida; order Caryophyllales; family Caryophyllaceae; genus Agrostemma; species Agrostemma githago. The sequence goes on from OY288262.1 coordinate 37,095,200, forward strand.
TTCCCACTTAGGGGGGGTTGGATTCTCTCTCTCTAGACTCTTACTCCTAAAAACACCGCCTAGTTCCTCACGAGCTAGGTTCATCAAGGCATTCACGGACTGACTTAGGCATCGGAGAGGGTTCCCTCGGACAACCTCCGAGGCCCTGTGCGCTACTTGTGCAGGGAGCAGGCTCGATCCGCCGGGGAGGTCCGATCATAGGAGAGGGGAAAGGAGAGATCAAAGGAAGTCAAACAAGCGATATCTGAATACTAAGAACTCGAATTCATAGTCGGGTTAATTGATTCCTTGACCGGAACAATTTGGCGCCGTCTGTGGGGACGATCTAGGTTGTGCTCACGAGATTACCCACAGAAATCAACCATTCCAAAACACAAAATTAACAAATTAACCACTCAAAATTGAATATGCCGGAAATTTTCGACACCAGCTCGGTGGCAAATCCGCCCAAAGCCCCCAATTATGGCATGCCATTGGAAGTGACGCCCGCTGCCACGATTCCGGGTGTGGGGCGAGCCAGTCTCCAGGGGGCACCGGGTCAGGGGCAGTTGCCATGGCAGGGCAGGGGGGCAACCCGAGGCCAGTTCTGAACCTCACCCCTGCTCAGATGGTACAGACTGCAGCGTTCTTCTCAGCTATGTTGGATCAGGAATTCACCCCGGACCCACGACCCCCAGGTTGCTCCACTTTGAAAGTGGAGAAGGAACCGGGGGCACAAAGCGAACCGCCGTCAGAAACGTTCAGAAAAAGGCTAGGAAGACAGCTCATGCATATGCACAAGTGCAAAGGCGAATCTCAGAGGCCCGTCAGGAGCCGCCTGTACAGCAGGAGGTAGCTGGTCCTGAGGGCGCATTCTCCATTCATACTACAGAGTCCACGGCCGCTCGTGAAAGAGGAGGCCTATCCCAGGACCTGAGGAATCGCATGAAGCACAAGGAGCCAGTGTCCAAACGCTTGGGAGAGAAACAGGATGTATTCTCCAAGCTGACACCGATTGAGGGATTGCGGCCTGCCCCCGGGCTATCCCAGAGCCTGCAATCCAGGCTCAACAACGGTCAGCCTATGAGGCCCAGGCACCGTCAGGATGATAACCTTGAGCCCGCCCAGAAAAAGCGCTCACGGTATCACTCCCCCTCCCAGGGCGATGAGGCGATAAGCAGGCCGAGGCCCCCACCAAGACACCGCTCCCCTGAAAGTAGGCGACCGACCCCTGACAGAAGGGACGACTACGGTCACTACTCGGGCGCGTGCAGGTCAAAGATGGTGGGTAGGCCGACCAAGACCCCGCTTCACCCTGAGGTTCAGGCGTATCCTATCCCGAAGATTAAGATGCCAACTGTAAAGTTCGATGGAACTACAGACCCGGAAGATCACCTGGCTGCGTACGAAAGTCACATGGGCATGTACGACGCCGACGACGCAGTCTGGTGCAAGATCTTCCCCACCACCCTGGTGGGCCTAGCCCAGGGTTGGTTCAGGGACCTCCCGTAGGGGTCAATCTCTTTCTTCATCGAACTGGCAGAAATGTTCCTGGATCAGTATGCTGGAAACAAAAGACGACGTCTCACCCGTTTCGACCTGATGACCCTCAGGCAAAAAAAGGGCGAGACTGTCAGGGAATATTTGAAGAGGTTCGACTTATCGTTCCAGCAGGTAAAGGAAATTGACGACCCGACAACAGCGTATGCACTAACCAACTCCCTGCTACCCGGCGAAATGAAAAACCAAATGATCAGGGCCCAGCCTGAGACCCTGGCCAAGGCCAGAAAGATTGCAGAGGGGTTTATGCTGCAGGAAGAGTTCCACAGCCTGCCGGAGACCCCCGCAGGCCCCACGAGGCAGCAGGGGGGACCGCAGGGTGGACGCGGTAGAAACGAGTCCGGAAGACATAGAACTGAGGAAGGGGATACCCCTAAAAAGGAGCGCACTGTCTATCAGCCCAGGTTCGACAGTTACACAGCCCTTAACAAATCCTGGGCGGAAATCTTCGAGCTGGAGAAGGAAACTGCTAAATGGAATCGCCCGAGCAAACCGCGCAGTCCAAAAGGGGATCCCAAGAAATTCTGCACTTTCCACGACTGTGTAGGCCACACCACCGAAGAGTGCCGACACCTGAAAGACGAGATCGAGAAGCTGATCAGGAATGGCTGGTTGGCCAACTACGCAGCCAGGAATAAAACTCAGAAAGAAGCACCTGAAAAGCCTGAAGGCTCAGTACAGAACCGCCTGGTAATCCATGTGGTATCAGGAGATGCGGAAGGCGTAGTCAGCCGAAGGGGGCAGAAAAGGCAAATTCGTGAGCTAAAGAACCAGATATGCTACGCTGAAAGAGTGGGAAGCCCGAAAGGAGTAACGCTGAGCATCACCCCCACAGATGCAGGGCGGGTGGTATACCCTCACAGCGATCTCCTGGTGCTATCCTTGGTAATCAGCAACCACATTGTTCGGAGGTGCATGGTGGATACCGGTGCCTACACGAATTTGTTGTACAAAGACGTCTTCGACAAAATGGGCCTGGAGAGAAGACACCTACGACCTGCCCCTGGGTCATTATATGGGTTTAGCGGAGCAGGCGTACTGCCCATGGGGATCATAGACCTACCTGTGACATTTGGGGAGGGAGCTACTGCCAGAAATGTCAGGGCATCATTTGTTGTAGTGGATGCAAAGTCTGCCTACAACGCCCTGATCGGCAGAGCCACCCTGGACGAAATTGAAGCGGCCATATCAATCAGGGCTCTCACTATAGCCTATGTTACTGATTTTGGCCTAGAAGGGAAAGTGCGCGGAGACCAGGAGTCGGCCAGACAGTGCTACTCCGTGGCCCTGCAGGCTCACGAAAGCGAAAGAAAAGGAAAAAGAAAAGCCGACAGTTCCCCCAGCAGGGAAGGCGAGATTCCAGCCGGTAGTTAGGCGCCAAGCCACCTGGAACCTGGGGGAGAAAGCATGCTGGTGGACCTGGAGCCAGGGAGGCAAGTCCTTATAGGGGCTGACCTGGAAGAGTCCTACCAGGCTGAACTGGTCGAGCTACTGAAAGAAAACAAGGATGTCTTCGCCTACTCGGCGGATGAGATGCCAGGGGTCGATCCAGCGTGTATCGTTCACAGGCTGAACGTAAGCGCAGACGCCCGCCCTGTGAAGCAGAAAAAGCGGAACATGTCCGCAGAAAAAGACTTGGCAATCAAGGAAGAGATTGAAAAACTTTTGAAGGCGGACTTTATAGAAGTTTGTGACTACCCTGAGTGGTTGGCGAATGTGGTCATGGTCAAAAAATCGTCAGGCGCGTGGAGGATGTGCGTAGACTTTACGAACCTCAACAAAACCTGCCCGAAAGACTGCTACCCGCTCCCCAGAATCGACCAACTGGTGGACGCTACCAGTGGATATACCATGCGAAGCTTCCTGGACGCCTTCTCAGGGTATCATCAGGTGTACTTATGGCAGCCGGACAGAGTTAAGTGCGCATTCATCACGAGTTCAGGCTCCTACATGTACAAGATGATGCCATTCGGGCTGAAAAACGCAGGAGCCACGTACCAACGCCTGGTCGACAAGGTGTTCGAAAGTCGAAAAGGCAGGAACATAGAAGCTTATGTCGACGACGCCATTGTGAAGAGTAAAGGAGACAAAGAGCACCTGGCCGACCTGCGGGAGACCTTCTCCTCCCTGCGCGCCTACAAAATGAAACTCAATCCGAAGAAGTGTACATTTGGGGTTCGCTCCGGAAAATTCTTGGGTTTTTTGGTCAGCTCTCGAGGGATAGACGCTAACCCCGAGAAAGTTCAGGCTGTTCTGGACCTTCCTGAGCCAAAGACCATCAGGGACATCCAGCGTCTGACAGGCCGCATGGCCGCCCTGGCACGATTCATCGCCAGGTCAGCAGACAAGTCAACCCCATTCTTCAAAGTACTGAAAGGCAACAAGCAATTCAAATGGGAGGACGAGCAAAAAGAAGCATTCGGGCAGTTGAAGGAGCATTTAAAGAAACTCCCCACCCTGGCAAGACCAGTGGCAGGGGAAAAATTCTTCCTCTAGATCGCTGTAACCAATGTAACAGTCAGCGCGGTCATCTTGAGAGAGGAAGCAGGCGCTCAACAGCCCATATATTTTGTAAGTCACGCCCTGGGGGCAGCAGAGAAGAATTATCCTATGGTCGAGAAAGCAGCCTACGCAGTTGTTATAGCGGCCATAAAGTTGAGGCCATACTTCGACGCACACCCTGTCGTAGTGCTGACAGACCAGCCTCTAGAGAAGGTGCTGGAAAAATTTGAAAAGTCGGGCAGACTACTGAAGTGGGCTATCGAGTTGAGTGGACTAGGGATAACATACCAATCAAGAACAGCCATCAAGGCCCAAGCCCTGGCCGACTTTCTGGCAGAGTGTTCCCACTCTGAGGAGGATAGCCCAACCACCGGCGAATGGATCGTATACACCGATGGGTCCTCCACGGCTAATGGAGCAGGGGCAGGAGTAGTATTGACCAGTCCGGAGGGGACCGACTTTGAGCATGCTCTCAGATTTGTCTTCCCCGCATCGAACAACGAAGCAGAGTACGAAGCAGTACTCGCAGGCATCAACCTAGCCAGAGCTGCAGGCGCAGAGCGGATTGTTCTGGCAACAGACTCCCAGCTCATCGCCAACCAAATCAATGGAGAGTATGAGGCTAGGGACCAAACAATGGCCGCGTACCTGGAAATGGTGAAGAGGGAATTATCAGGCCTAAAATCATATGAAATCAGACAGATCCCTCGATCCCAGAACAATCGGGCAGACGCCCTGTCAAAGCTGGCTAGCTCCAGCCTACAGTATATAAGAAGGTCGGTATGGGTGGACGTTGTCCATGAAAAATCTACCGTCCTCTGTCAAGCCGTCGGTTCGGTGGAAGAAGCAGGGCCTGGGGATTGGAGGACCCCCATCCTCCTGTTCAAGAAACACGGAATCTTACCAACTGACCCCATTCAAAAAAGAAAAATGCCGGCAAGGGCTGCATGGTTCATCATAGTGGGAGAGGACTTGTACAAGAAATCTTTCTCATCCCCTCTGCTCAGGTGCCTGGGGGCAGAGCAGGCGGCGGAGGTGTTGGATGACATCCACTCTGGGATATGTGGTCATCACATAGGAGGAAAGTCGCTGGCACACAAGGCCTTGAGGGCCGGATACTACTGGCCGACGCCAAAGACCTGACTCAAAGGTGCAGAAAATGCCAGCTTTTCGCCCCATCCATCCATGCCCCGGCCCAAGAGCTCAGGCCAATCCTTTCTCCCATCTCTTTCGCTCAGTGGGGGATGGACATACTAGGACCCTTTGCGGTGGCCACCGGGGGGAGAAAATTCTTGATCGTCGCCATCGACTACTTCACCAAATGGGTAGAAGCTGAGGCAGTGCCTAACATCACTGAGCCTGCGGTCAGGAAGGTGATTTGGCGGAACATTATCACTAGGTTCGGCCTGCCGAAGATGCTGGTGTTTGACCATGGAAGGCAATTCGATAACGACCCCCTGAGAATCTGGCTGGAAGGCCATGGCGTCGCGGTTGCCTACTCTGCCGTTTGTCACCCTTAGACCAACGGACAGGCAGAGGCGGCCAACAAGCAGATCCTGAATGGCCTTAAGAAAATGGTAGATGACCTCAAAGGCAGGTGGGCCGACGAGCTCCCCAGCATACTCTGGTCAATCCGGACCACCCGAAAGGAATCAACGGGCCAGACCCCGTTCGGCCTGGTTTACGGTGCAGAGGCTCTACTACCAATCGAGGCCAGGATCCCCTCCCTGCGCTCCCTACAATACGACCAGGCCGAGAATGAGGCAGCGATGGCTGAGGCCTTGGATCTGGTCAGTGAGGTGAGGGAGGAAGCCAGCGCTAATATTGTCGCCTACCAACAACGAATGAGGAAGGCATACAATAAGAGAGTACATCAGCGAAATTTTCAAATGGGTGATCTAGTCCTCAGAAAAACACAGGCCGTGGGAAAATCGATAGAGCACGGCAAACTCAGCGCTAATTGGGATGGTCCGTACCAGGTAACTCAAATCTTAGGGCCAGGCACGTATAAAATCGCCAATCTGGAGGGCCAAGAGTTGAGTGCTCACTGGAACGCGGACACCCTGAAGAAATATTATGTTTAAGCAGAATCTTAAAATAGTCTTCGACTCTTAGAATTTGGCGGAGAACGGTCAAAGAATGTCGACGGCTCCGACCACCCATGTGTTAGACTTTTACAAAAGAAATGAAAGAACTTCAAGTCTATACTCGTTGCCTGTTCAAACTTGCGTTTTCACACAAAAACGAGCAGGGGGCAATAGGGGGAGGCCCCCCTGTTGCCAGAACTAAGGAAAATGGCCCCCCCAACAAAAAATTCAAACACCTCCCTGCTAGCCTCTGGGCAGGCAGGGGGCAGGCCCCCTGGACTTTGATCAAAAGCCAGGGACGGGCCAAACAAACAAGTACTGGGGGCAGGCCCCCCAACCTTGTATAAAAAACGTCAAACGCCTCCCTGCTAGCCTCTGGGCAGGCAGGGGGCAGGCCCCCTGGACTTTGACCAAAAGCCAGGGACAGGCCAAACTAACAAGGACTGGGGGCATGCCCCCCACCCTTGTATAAGTAACTCAAAATATCACCCTGCTTACCTCTGGGCAAGCAGGGGGCAGGCCATACCTTAAGAAACTCCAAACAAAAATTCAAACAGAAACAGGATGAAAACAAACGGAAAAATCCTTAGAAAAGGAAATAAAGTAGCAGGAGATACACCGAATAAAGGTTTTCTAAGGTAATTACATCGAATACGGCAGCCGGCCACAAAAGGGCTCGGCGCGCAGAAAGGATAAGAAGTCAAAACATTAGCATGAGCGCGGCAGGGGACAGGCATGAGCCCTCTGAGGATGACTGCCTTCCATGTTAAACAGCAGGGGGAGCTTCTGGGCCAGATGTTGCAGCTCCTTCATCCATCCTGCGCATCTGGGCCTCGTCCTTAGCGGTATAAAGAGCCCGAAAAGCCTCTTCATCGAAGCCTGGGAACATCTCCCTGACAGCCTCCATGACTACCCCCAAGCAAGAGTTGGCACCATTGACGAAGCCTGCTGACACGGCAGTTTCCAGCTCCTGGATTATCTCATCCTTCTCCTTCTGCCACTCCTCGGTCTTCGCCGCCAAGTCACCAAGGGCAGCCTGAAGAGCCGAATCTGCCTTGGAAAGACGCTCCCCTAGGTCGGCAGCCTTCCTCTTGGCTTGGTCCAACTCAGCTAAAGCTTTTTTGGCCTGCTCCAGCTCCGCAAAGGCCTGCTTGGCTCTCTTCGACTCCTCCTCCAAGCGGGACACCTCCCGGACCGCCCTCTCACTTTGAGACCTCCAGTGAGTCACCTGACTCCTGGCCTCCTCCAGCTCGCTCTCCTTTTTGGCCAGCTGATCCTTCAGGCCAGCAATAAGGGTGACGTCCTTTTCAATTGTAGCCAGACGGTCGGGGTTGGCCAGATCCTCGTCACTTAAGCGACTGAGGGCCGCCAGCTCAGCAGAGGCCTGAATAATTCTGGCAGTGCGCTGGATGTACTGGGTCACTTGGTGGGTAGCAGAGCGAACAGTCTTGAGGAGGTGATCCGCCAAAACCGCCCCAGAGTCAGAGAGTAAGGCAGAGATGTCCTGGCTATCGCCGGCGGCATAATGGAACTCAGTATTCTCCTCAGAGAAAAGGGTACAAGGAACTCCCTGGGCAAAGCGTTTAGGGTCAGGCGTATCAGCCTCCAAATCCACCACATGATCTGCACTTGGAGTTCCCCTGCTCCTTTTTCTGATCAACCCCCTGGGAGTGCTTTCCCCAGTCTCTTCAGAGCCAGCAGCCTGCGCCCCCTGAGGAATCTGAACCCCTGCCGGAGGACCTCCCTGTTTGACGGTGGGGGATGGAGTAACCTCAGAGGCAGTCGCCTTTTTTGCAATCGGAGAAGGGGTGGCTGCAGAGACCGCCGTTTTGGCAGGAGTTGACTTAGGGGGAGCAGGGAGCCTCGGCCTGCTGAACAAAAGGCCCTTCAGATGCTTCATCAGGTTTTTCTCGCCCCTCTTGAAGTCAGGAGGAAGGGAGGGACGGCTTTGGATAACGTCGAAAGTCCCGGACAAACCCAAACGTCTCACCTCCCCTTTTGTCCAAAGGAAGGTGGCGAGGTCTGCAAAGAAAACGGATGACTGGTTAGAAAGGCCATTTAAAAAGTAAAGGGCGAGTAAGGAAAAATCATCAACACTCCTGAACTACCTTCGTCTAAGCCCGGATTCATGCCCACCCGGGTCAGGTACCTGTCAGTAGCAATGACCTCCGCATGGGGAAGCCATAATAAAGGACCGTACACCCCATACTTATCAGTGTTGGCAGCAAATTGGTCCACCAAATTCTTGTCTTTCTCGCTCAACTTCACCTCCAGAGCCTTACCTCCCACGCCAGGGTGATATTCTTCAGGAGTCTCAAGCCGGGTGTGAACGTGATTCCTGAAATGGCGGGGAATTTTCCACCCATGGGCGCTGTGCACATAGAGAAAATTGTTCTTCCAATCCCTCAGGCTGTCCATAGCAGGCCACACCAAAGTATGCCCTTTCTGTCTCAGAAGGGACCAATACCCAGGAGAGCCCTCACTCCCAGAAGAAACCATTTGCAGGCCGACCATAAATCTTAGGGCGTCAATAGAGGGTTCGGCGCGATGGAACAGGGAGGTCCACACGTATGAAATCAATGACCTGACAGCCGTGGCTGTCAGCTGGGCGATGGCCACATTCATCCGCCTGAAAATCTCCTCTAGAGTAGGATGAAGAGGGAAACGAAGACCAAACTCCAAGCATTTGTGATAAACCGCAATGCACCCGTCGGGAGGGCAGCACACGGTGTCTTTTTCGCCAGGGATGACAATCGTATACCCATCCCCGAAATTGTAGAACCGCTCAATCGCGTTGGCGGCGTTCTTCGCGAGAATCAGATCCCGGTTTTTTGGGTCAGGGTAAGTACTCAGAGGAATGCGGTACTTGGCTTTGTCTAAGTAATAGGTCCTGCCCCTTTCCCGGGGAATGAGGGGACCAGAGGTCCTGGAGGGGTCGATCTCCATCGCCTCGTCATCCGAATCAATAACGTCGTAGGGGGCAGGTTCGGGGGAATTGCCGCCCCCACTGCCCGCCGGGTCCTCCTCCTCAACCATCCCAAGGCCAACCTCCCTAGAGGATGAGGCAAGGTCCTCCCTACCCTTTTCCCGTTCCTCTTTCCCCAAGGGGTCGGTGAATGGTAGAATGCGCGGGCGAGTTCTAGACATAGCAACCCTAAGAGGAAAGAAAAAGCGAGAAATCGAAAAGAAAGGGAGCAAGAGTTGGAAATTAAAAGTCTAACCTAGGGTCGCCCGCAGAGGAAATGTAAGCTTGCAAGAGAAATCTCCCAAAAGAAACGGAGGTGCGAAGGAAAGCTCGAGTTATCACACCGAGAGATTTGCAGAGGAAAAGAAAGAAAGTGTGAAAAGAGAAAGAGAGGAGGAATGAGTGACAAATTGTTTTTATAGGAGGAAAGGCAGACGAAAAGTCGCCAACCCTCGAAGACCTGCCCAAGAGCTACTGTCCACGTGTCGAACTCTCGAAAGGCAGCCCCTTGTAGCTTCCCAAGGATGACCTCGAGAAGACAAAAGGACGTCGGGGGATCGATCACATTGTGACGTCCTCCCTCCATCCAAATAATAATAACAAAAACAAATAATAACAAATAATAAAATGACACATGTAAACGAAGCTGCCTGATCTTTTCATTAAATTAAAGAAAACCCGAAAAACGGGCAAGTTACATCGCCTACAAACAAGAAATACAAAAAGAACCCCTGTTTCTGGCTCGCCACGCCTGCATTTCTCGGGCAGGCCTAATCATCGTCAAAGCCTGGAGAGTAGTCCCCAGGGCTATTGCACCCCCCTGCATCGGACCCCCAGTCCCAATCATCAGAGTCCTTGAAGGGATCCGCTGAGTCATCGTCATCACCCCGACCAGAGGAGTAACCCTGGCCGTCACTATCGCCGGAATCCCGGCTGCTGACGTCCCAGTCCCTACCATAAGGGACTGTTTTAGTATCATCACAGGAGCCACAGCCCACTCTCCTCCTCAGAGGAGAGGAAGGGCCCGACTCAGGAGAAGAGGCCAGCTCAGAGCAGTCGGGGTCGAACTGCTCAGGGTGTAGCCATGGAAAACACTCATGGCACCCCCTGTCGAAACAACCCCCACCCTGGGGGCAGCGCCTGTATTTTGGAGCGGCTGGAGAAGCCCTCTGAGGGCGCTTGCCCACCTTGACAAGGGCCCTCCTGAGCTTACGGTGACATCGAGCGCGGGGCCGCCTGCTACGGCGCAAAATGAGAAAAGACGCCCTGGGGTACCTTAGCTTCCAGCGCCTCCTAAAGCGACGGCTCACTACACGAGCCCCTTGGCAAAAAATTACTTTGGTAATCCACGACATTTTCTTTGAAGGAAGAAGAAGAGAAGTTTGGAGATAGGTCGTGAAAGTGGCAAAGGAACCACAATTTATACAAAAAAGGAGGCCAAAACATTAATTGGCGCCCCAACTACTTTGACAGGGGGCACGGCCAATCAGCACACCAGCACGCTGCCCCAAAATCCATTGGGTCTGGAAAGCAATCATGACCAAAAGACAATTAAACTCTTGGCATGCCCAATACAGAAGAGCCTTCCCCCTCGGGAATACGCGAACGCATTAAATGCAAGGATAAAGCCACAAGTCAACTACTCACCATCAAGAGTCCACCTGCCAAGGAGAAGCCTTACTCCCTCCCGGCCGGTGAGGGCCAATTGATGAGGGTTGAGAGCCTGCGCCGGGTCGCCCGCCTGGCAGGCCCCGCGAAGACCCAACCCGGGAATCGAAGAGTCTGTCCAGCAGGCCGTCGAGGTAAGACGCCGGGACTTTCCTCTATGAATGTGACTCCGAGAAGGCCGCCTGTCCAGCAGGGTAAAGCGACCAGCTGGGGAGGGCCAGTAGACTCCTCTTAACCACCTGCCCCCAGGCGACCTCCCTCCCGAGCAGGGCAGGGGTAACCAGGGGCCCCTTCGTCTTTCTGCCTAAGGTAAAAGGGAATGAGTGGATGAAGCAGGTCCACGTGTAACCCTGACATCCACCCATTCTCCCGCTCTTTTTCCCCTCCAATTCCCTCTCTTGTGGGAAGGTATAAATACCCACCCATTTCCCACTTAGGGGGGGTTGGATTCTCTCTCTCTAGACTCTTACTCCTAAAAACGCCGCCTAGTTCCTCACGAGCTAGGTTCATCAAGGCATTCACGGACTGACTTAGGCATCAGAGAGGGTTCCCTCGGACAACCTCCGAGGCCCTGTGCGCTACTTGTGCAGGGAGCAGGCTCGATCCGCCGGGGAGGTCCGATCATAGGAGAGGGGAAAGGAGAGATCAAAGGAAGTCAAACAAGCGATATCTGAATACTAAGAACCCGAATTCATAGTCGGGTTAATTGATTCCTTGACCGGAACAATATTAATTATTATTATTATTATTATTATTATTATTATTATTTATTAAATATTAAAATTAATGACATTTTTATAAAAATTAATAAGTATTAATATAATAATAAAAATTAATATTGTTTTTTCTGTTATTAATATTATTACTGTTAAATACGTATTAATATTGATTATTAATATTAATATTAGTATTGTTATAATATTATTAATAATAATTATTATTATTATTATTAATATTTATTATTACTAATATTACTATTGTTATTGTTATTGTTAGAAATATTATTATTATTATTAAATATTTTTATTAAAATTAAAATTAATATAATAATAATAATAATAATAATAATAATAATAATTAATATTTTTGATACAATAATTAACATTATTATTTGTTGTTACAATAATAATTAATAATTTTTTTTGTAACTAGTAAACTTGTTATTATTATTTCTGTATTTCAGGCTACTTTAGTTCAATTTGCCTCAGCTCAGTTCAGTTCAACTTATTTTACTTAACTTCATTATAAAAGGACATGATCAAAATAATTTGTATTAGATGATATAGTTGTAAAGATAATAAAAAGCAAATTCGTATAATAAATGATAAATAATACTGCACGTAGTAATAAAAACGGATAATGAGTTGATAGTTATTCCCGACCAAACCAAACAAAACCTAGTTCGACCTGAACATGACCAAACCGACCCGAACCAACGATCCGACCCGGAAGTGATCCGCATCTGACCCAGACCCGACAACTAGACATGACAAAACTGACTCGACCTGAAATGACCCAACCTTAATAAGCCAACTCGATCCCGATATGATATCCAAACTAAAGATTCTAGGTGGACTCGTAACCTGAATTGACCCGAGTAAACCCGAAATTGACCCGACTATTATTATAAAAAACGAGTCGATATCCCTAAAAAGATGAAAATAGCAAACCCGAAATGATCTGGCCCGACCCAAAGTCAAAGCGAAACTCACCTAACCCAAACCCAACCCGGTTGACTTGTTTGCCAGGTTTATCGACAACCCAACCCGAACTCGACCCACCCGCCCGATTGCCACTTTTAATAATGACCACTTGAAATAAATTTATTCGTATGTCACAAGATTTATTTAATAATTAATTATTTAATTGTAATTATTCGAGTAATTAATAGAGTTATAAAATAAACGTAGATATTGAGGTAAATAAAAAAATAAAATAAGTTATGTAGAAAGTTGAGGTGAGATGATGTAAATAAAAAATAAAAAAATAAAAAATAAAAATAAGGTAGGTAAAAGGTTGAGGTGAGATGAATAAAAAATAATATAAAATAAGGTATGTGAGGGGAGAAAGTCTGAGATGAGTCTGTGGATAAAGTGTATTTTTGTAGTGAGTCTGAGTCTAAGTCTAAAGAATGAAAAGTGAGTGGAAAGATGAGGTGGCCGAGTCTGAGGAAAAATGATGGGTCTGTGGATAAACATAGTCTAACAACTTAAAACAACTTCGACGAGTGAATAGTGTCAAAAGTAGCTTTTTCCAATGTTAAAACCAAGTTTTATCAATGATATCGTGCATTAGCGACTATTTCGGGAGCGCACTAATTAAAACGTCTCAGGATATACTTCAAAGAAAAATTGTGAAAATTCGTAGTAATAGAGAGGAGGTCAAAGATAACACTTCTTAATACTTGTCGTTGTTGATCCGAGCTTGAGATGGCTTCAAGGAGGACTAGGCAGCCGGTGGAAGCAGTTAAGTGAAGATAACCTTCGAGGAGGCCCACCGAGCTGCTAACAAGAGAGTCAATAATGAGTCATACCTTCAACCACCATGGAGTAGAGGTGGCACTTTGGCGTGCCAGGCCGGACTTCGTGCCGTGTCCGGCGTGTCTCGTGCCCGTGCTTCGATTTTCGTGCCGGGTTTTGGGTTTCGGGTCGTGCCTCGATCTATTTCATATTTTTTTCCAGAAAAAATGATGCGCGTTTGTATGCGATCCGAATATTTGTTGATAATTAGATATTATAATATTTATAATATCTGGGAAAATTGATTTAAGTCATTAAGTGTTTGTAGATAATATAATATTTACAAGTTATAGTGTTGTCATTAATATTTAATAGTATAAAATTTGAATATAATTACAAGTTAATATTTAAATATATTAAGAAGTTATATAACAATTAATAACTATGAAAGTTAAAAATGATTATAATAAGAATTAAATGAGATAACAACTAAGAAATTAGAAACGTAAATAGAAGAAAGAAATATTATTTTTACTGAATAATCATTATACAAACTAAAAGTTATAAATACAATCTTCATATAAAAGAAACTAAAAAAGAATTGAAGTCAACTTGTGAAATTGTAATTGAAAAAATAATTATGTCTACAACTCTACGATTCGACACTGCCACTCGAAGGGCTATCGTCTGTGTCGATATCACTATCTCTTGGTTCTTGACCTTGTTTTCAGTCTCTTGCATCCATCCAATCTTTGTAGCAGATACACATGCGGAGGGTGTCGCAAGACAAAGACGTACGTTTATCGTCCAAAACCCTTCTAGAGGCACTGAAGCAGCGTTCGGACGCTACAGATGAAACTTGAATGGAGTGGAAGTCTCGTGCCATTGCAGACAGCACCGGAAGACCTTTTGCATATGATTGCCACCAGGATAGAAGATCAGTGTTTAATTTATCGAATTCAGAAATATTAATGAAATAATCATATCGCAGGTACATATGAAATTCTGCAAGATCGGACTTCCGTGTGTCTTGAGGAGATGGCATCACTCGAGACATTTGCAACATGGTGTGGACATGACATAAGTCCACCCCGACACGGCCACGCGCGGGTTTGGGGAGGCGAATGAATCTCCATATGAGATGATCAAATTGAAATTTAAATCGAAGTTGGAGTCGCCACCGAATTTTATGGTTATTCGGCACCGTTCGAGCCCACTCTATGTCGTAGTGGGCCGTATACAAAATACGGCCCATTTCCGATGTCAGAGTTTATTGGGCTCGTCCCTTTGCAGTTCGATACCGATGCCGACTTGATCGGTTAATCGTATATTGAATGACTCTCGTTGCCAATGGTTTCAGACATCCGGAAACCACGGTTCTGAGTAAGGGGTGAGGGTACGTGTTGGGAAGTTCACTAAGAACACCCAACCCCGCCCGCACATTAGCGGCCTCTACTAGGATATCGAATGATTTTTTAATACGCGCGTTAGTAATACGATGAATGATATGCAAACATTGTTTTCCTAAACATGCGAGGAATTGAATGGGTTGCTAAGTCGATTTAATGCATGAAAATTTAACATCAAAGTTGAATTTAGCATGTGAGATTCGTTTTAGTATAATAAAACAAATGATGAAAAAGACATGAATTTGCTACAAAGGATAAACAAACAAGTTAGTATCGATTTGTGAAAAATAATATAGCAAAAATAATAAATATACGAGATCGAGAAAATATTAGTTGAAAGATGCGGTTTTGTATAAAAAACGAAGTTCGAAAAATAAATAAAAAAGAAAGGGTGTGTCGTGTGACAGCCGGCCGCGCGGCTCGCCCGGGATGCCGGCGGGTCGCGTGACGGCCTGTTTTTGAAATCGATTTTTTGAATATTCGATGCTTTTATTAAATCGCGTACAAATATCGCATAATTTGCACTCGATCTAATATTTTCAATATTCGTTATATTCGATAATTGACTACAAAATCAATATCAAATACTCCGAATAATTTTAGAAAAGATATAAATTTTAGAAATCGTTTCGTAGAATAAGTAATAAAAATCGAACGAGAAAAGCTAAAAAAAAGGGACTCGGGTTTCAGGCCCGTGCGCGAGTCGCCTGGGTGGGGCGCGACTCGCGTGCGGGTCTGTCCCGGTTTTGCTCGTTGTTCGAAAATTGTTAATTTTGATAAATCGCGTACAAATACGAATTAATTTATACTCGATCTATGTTTTCGATATTCGCCATATCCGATATTCGATTATGAAATCGATATCTAATATTCGGATTGAATTAAAAAAAGTTTTGTAAAATTGTTTGAAAAAAAGAATTTGAATGAAAATAATGTTAATTCTCTCCGCGTTTGAAATCGTTGTATTTTGTAAAAAAGTAACGATTTTTATTTACATCGACGAGATTTAATATAATTCTTTTTGATACAATATTCGATTATAGAGAATCGATATCATATTTTTAAGAATGTTCGATATATGAAAGTGTTTTTTAATAATATCGATATTAGAAAATAAAATAAAAAAAGCGACGAATGACCCGTAATGAAAAGGACCGACGAGGAGGAGAAGAGAAGAAAAAGAGAAATCGGGTTTTGTTACACCCTCAACCTACATGCTTCTGTTTACTCGGACCGGGGCTCGTCGGGACGTGGCTTGGGCACAAGAGCGTCGAGTAGATGTCCGTGAGTTATGGTGGTTCGGTTTGGTCGTGAAGGGTGTCGGGTATAGGGCCGGATTTCCTTCGGGTTTTGGACGAGATATCGGTTCCTCGGTGCCTAGTTTTTATGCTTGTATGAATGTGTGTGTACGGATGTCGATTTCTATATTTGATGTTATGAGTGCATGAGAATAATTGATGTTGTAGATGTCTTGAAAAGTGTGTGTGCAAGGGGCTATTTATAGGGAGTTCCCGACCTTGGCTAGGAGAGTTTGAACTACCGTTTAAGATAGGAAACGTAAGAATTCGAAAGGAATGAGGATTCCGCTTTCTTGTGAAGGAAGAAAGGGAACCGGCTGGTAGAGGGCTGCTCGGCCGAGTGTTTGCACTCGGTCGGGTGTTTGAATCGGTTTTCGGATAGGATTCCTACTTGAGATCGAATTCCATCCTTAAACGGATTTGTTTAATATTTTATGTAGCTGATTTTTCGTAGGATTGGAGTATGAATCAGCCGTGTGAGGTGTCACGGCTGACTCACGTGTCTCGGGAAAATCTTTGACCGGGTTTTGACTCGGTCGCTAAAAGACGGTTTTGTCCTTTGTGTCGGAATCGACCCAAATTAGTCTTATTTGACTCGAAACGACCCACTGGGCCTGATTTTGAGGTTGGTTTTGTGAGATATGTACTCCATAATGAGACCAAGCCAAATGCCAATGATTTTGAGCCCGTTTCTGAGTATTTAAAGCATGTTTGCGTCCGATCATCATCGGGTGTTTGTCGGAAACTGCTATAGACACCTGGCAGTCAAAATGTGGGTGTCTACAGAGCCCGCACTCTGACTGAGGCTTGGAAAAGGCGAAAGTCAGAGTAGCCACCAGGTCAATCAAAGATTAAAACCTGGCAGCTTCCGGTCGGGTCGTTTAAGGTCCGTTAGACCTGCGTGGAGGGTCCGCCGGCCGGAGACTGGAAATGTACCTGAGTTGATGATGATAACTCCGTGGGGAATTGGACTTGTCGTATAAGTCTATGCCGCTGGGGAGTTGATTGCATGGTTTTGCTTGAGTCGTCCTGTATAATGATTTATGCAAAGTTTGCATGTAACACATTTTTTTAGGAGAAATGACTCGTGCTGGGGAATAAAAATTTGAAGAAGATTTTTTTTTTGAAATTTGGAAGGATTTTGAAAATAAGGTTTTTTGACTTTGAGGAGGAATAGGAATGCTCGGGATGACTTAGCTAAATCCTAGGAAAAGGACCTGTATGCTAAATCCCTTGGGATTAGGAATCCCAAAGTGAGGAGGAGAATTCGATTTCATGCTATAAATACCCTCTCCATGTTCACAATTTATTCATAATTCTTACAACTCCCTTTCTTCCTTTAAAGAAAAACAAGCTCTGAAAAACTTAGTTCTCTTTTTTTGAAATTCATCATGGGTATTGATCGATTAGTCGGAATGTTGCAAAATTGGTCCCGAATTTTCAGAGATGCTGATAAAGTTATTTTAAACCAGAATGGCGTCACCCAGCTGTCCACAATCCGCTAAATGCAAGTGGATCGTCACTTTTTGGATGCTTGCCTGTCCTACTGGGACGATACTTATCATGTTTTTAGGTTTCCTCGAGGCGAAATCTGTCCCATTCCTGAGGAAATAGCTGCTGTAGGAGGGTGGAATCCCATTCTTCGTCCCGCTATCCCCTTTTCAGTTTATGATCCAAGGAAGAAATTAAGAGAATTTTTAGGGCTTTCTCATGTGGAGGTGTCCCGCATGTTGGAAGGAAATACAGTCTCCTTGATCGATCTGGCTGAAAAATTTATGAATCCAGATGACGTTCGGACCAGGCCGGTATATAGCCGTAGGGTCTTTACTTTTTGCATGTTCCATGTCTATGCTTTTGAAGGCCATATGGATTGGCTATCTTGTATGGGCCATGTCAGACTTCTCGCCGTAGCGGATCAAATGGAGACAGAGCATAGCCCAACTTGGCTGATTACTGGGGAGATTATCCAGGGCTTAGATAATCGTAAGAGGGATCCGTCGATCAGGCTGACCGGTAGCACCCGTCTTCTACCGTTTATTAAGGACCAGTTTATTCAGGGCTTAGATAATTGGGGAAGAGGTGCGAAGAGCAGGACCAGTTTATTCAGTTCATGAGGGAACGGTTCGCCATGGGGAACGAGGGATGCAGTGGAGGACCACGCATGAGTAGGCGCGACGATGACGACAACAATGATGGTCATCCCTTTGGGTCGGAGCACATTGAGTCCCTTTCGTAGGTAGTTCCGCTCTCTTATGTTACTTGTTTAGACTTTGGTAGCATTGTGTATATATATTTTACCAACTCCTAGATAGAATTCTGAACCTACCGCTGGTTGTCTTTGTAATATTTTCATTTTCTATAACAGTATACTAGTTTACGTTTGTTTCGTTTTGTGGAGTTTTGTGAAGAAGACATGTACGAGAGCTTTGATTGGAGTTATTGATGGATTTTTGTTTGGGATGTGCTGTTGTTGTCGTTTGTTGTAGGAGTGGGTTGTTTAATTGCAGCTTGTTTTATTTCGCGCATACGGGGAGCTGAAAACAAAGAAACGGTTTTTTTGTTAATAGGCTTTGCGTGGGATTAGCCGACGCAAAGTCAACAGAATGTTTGACTTTGCGTCGGCTAATCCCACGCAAACCCATTGACTGGGATTTGACTGAGAGGCTTTGCGTGGGATTAGCCGACGCAAAGTCAAACATTCTGTTGACTTTGCGTCGGCTAATCCCACGCAAAGCCCATTGACAGGGGTGTTGACCTCCATTTCTTCGTGTCGTATTAGCCGACGCAAATGCCATGCGTCGGATTAGCCGATGCAAAAAAAAAAATTGCGTCAAAATAATGGCGGCCGATTGCGTCGGTTAATCCGACGCAATCTTCAATTTGCGTCGGATTTTGTTCATTTGCGTCGGATTTGTCCGACGCAATTCTGGCTCGATTTTTGTAGTGTACAGGTAGGTTGATTTTTTCTCGATTTTCGCAATTTTTGATTTTTTCAATTCCGGTCTTCGATTTTTTCGCGGCTTCCGCGGTTTTTCTCGTTTTTTGCGATATTTTTTTTTTTTTTGAAAATCGACTTTGACTTTTCGCGATTTTGACTTTTCAGCTATGGCTTTTTGAGAGGCTATCGATCTTGGATCCTCCTCTAGATGTAAGCCGATATCGCCCAAATCAAGTGATGACGAGAAGACGGACTGTTGACTTTTCTCGCCTTACTACCCAAAAAATCTGGGATGAGCTATTGTCTTTCCATGGAGGCCCATTGATCCGTTGGACCGTACCTTGGTGGCCCATTTACGCCTGGACCGGGTTAGAATTGCGAGATAGGGCCCGTTATCAGCTAATCCTATCTTTTAGGCAGACGATTCATCTTTATCCCGATCGCATACTTAGGCAATATGGTCGGGCCCAAAGAATCCCGGAGATTGAGGCGGTCGTGAGTGAATCTACTCAGCTAACGGACGTGATGTGTGATACTTGGGCGCAAAGATGGTATACCCGGCACACTTGGCCCGTTTCTAAAGCTTCTCCCTCGATCTGGGTATCAGATTCTTATACAAAGTGGACCCAGGCAGATTCTGCTAAAGCCCGTGCTGCTTTAAAGACTGATGAAGCCTTTGACTTGCTGCGCCGAGAACAGGCTAAAGATAATCGAGGTTTCTTTGATGACTGTGACACCCCAGCTACAATGGTCCGACTGATGTCAGGCCAGAAAGGGAAGGCTAAGACTTTGACTAAAGGGTCCAGCACTAAAGGTACATGGGGGAAGATAAGCCCCCAGACGGACTTAGAAAGGAGACTCGGTCCAAGACTGGCAGCTAAGGACCGACTTGGTCCTCGGGATAGACTACCCGAGCACGTACGGGCTCGGATAGAACCGGTGCAGGAGAAACCGAAGTCGAAGAAGCGGGTTCGAGTAAAGGAAGTTCCACTTGTGATTAGGGAACGTTCGCCCCCACCTCGTCGGCCTCGAGATCCGCCTGACCCGAAAGATAAGGGGAAGGAAAAAATGTACGAGTAGTCTCCTAAATTTTATTATTTAAGTATTACTACTATTTTTTTTGTGTGATTTTTGTGTGATTTATTTCTTGCGTGAGGCATTTTTTTTGAAATAATAAAAGACATATTAGTGAAAACCGTTCATGTCTTTTCGTTTATTGCAGTGGTTGTACCCTTTTGAGGGGTTGCCTACGTATCCACAATTAGTGGAATCAAACCGACCGTAGTTCAGACGTAGAATTTTGCAATTTTCGAAATACATCAAGACTATTAGTTCGAGATGTGCGACAGTAGGATCAGTAATCCTAACTTATTGACTTGCTTAATTTTTGAAAGTTTTAGACAATTTTTTTTATAAAAATTTAGCAAATGACATTGAGACAAGGTTAGGGGTAGTAGCGCTTCAACTGGTCCAAGTTGGCTAGGTTGACGAATTCGTTCCCATCCAAGTCTGTCAGCATTACGGCTCCTCCTGATAAAACTTTCTTCACTAGATATGGTCCGGCCCAATTAGGTTTGAATTTTCCCCTTGGGTCGACTGGTAGCAAGGCCCGGACAGATTTTAGGACTAGGTCGCCCTCTTTGATATTCCTGGGCCTAACTCTTTTGTTGAAAGCCCGTTTTATCCTTTTTTGATATATCTGGATATTGTTAAGGGCTCGGGATCGCCGTTCGTCCAAAAGGATCAACGAATCATATCGGGCCTGGACCCAATATGCTTCACGTACTTGACTTTCGAGTAGAATCCTTAGAGATGGTACCTCAAGCTCGACCGGCTGGACCGCCTCCATCCCATATGTCAGATAGTACGGAGTTGTTCCGGTTGCGGTGCGGATTGATGTCCGGTATCCCCATAAGGCGAAGGGGATTTTATCGGGCCAATCCCGGTAATTATCTGCCATCTTTTTAAGTATGGTGACAATTGTTTTATTTGCTGCCTCTACCGCTCCATTGGTTTGGGGACGGTAAGGCGAAGATGTATGCCTTTGAATCTTATATTTTGCTAGCAAAGTAGCGGTTTCGGCTTGGAAATGGGTCCCGTGATCACTAATGAATTTGTGTGGGATCCCGTATCGGCATATAATTTTATCTTGGATAAATTTTGCTACGTGCTTGGCGTTCAAGACACGATATGACTCGGCTTCGACCCATTTAGTAAAATAGTCAATAGCCACTAGAATGAAGCAGTGACCTTCCGTCCCGGAAGGGTTCACTTTCCCGATTATATCAATTCCCCATGTTGAGAATGGCCATGGTGATGTGATAGTATATAATAGGGATGATGGCATATGCTGGACGTTGCCGAAAATCTGACAGTGGTGACAGTGCTTGACATATAACTGACAGTCGGTTTCCATGCTATTCCAATAGTACCCGAGTCTTGCGATTTTTCGAGCTAGCATATTGACGTTCATATGCGGACCGTTCTCGCCATCGTGTACCTCTGCCATGACCTTTTCGGCCTGCGTTTTGTCGATGCATAGGAGTAAAGCCCCCTGTGCCGTCTTTTTGTACAACTGTCCGTCGTCCGTGCGGATGAACTGAGTGGCCCATCTTCGTAGGGCTTTCTTGGCCCGGTTTTCAGATCCCGGAGGATATTCTCCCGACGTCAAGTAGGTTAGAATAGCCTGGTACCAAGGTTCTGGATCAGTTATCTCGATGTCTTGGATAACATTGATATATGCCGGCTCGGATCGTCTTTCGACACAGATCGGCATGCTGGTCAGATGTTCCGGGATATTCAGTAAAGATGCTAATTTGGATAGTGCATCTGCAAACTGGTTTTCTTCCCGAGGTAGATAAATGTACTCCATTTTTTGGAACTGCTTTTCGAGAACCCTTACTCGCGCTTGGTAAGCTACGAGATTTGCGTTCCGAGTTTTCCATTTCTGGAGTGCTTGATTAATGACTAATGAGGAGTCACCGTGGACCCGGAGGTTTGTTACTCCTAAATCAACGGCGGCTTGCAACCCATGAATGCATGCTTCGTATTCGGCTGCGTTATTAGTCACGTCGAAATCTAACTTGATGGATAACGGGGTGTGCTCCTCTTGTGGTGAGATTAGTAAAATCCCGACACCAAATCCTTGAAAGTTGGATGCTCCGTCAAAATACAGATCCCACGTCTCCGTATCGGTATGGAATATGTCTTCGTCAGGGAAGGCCCAAGTATCGGTATGCCCCTCTTCAGATACCGGGCTATCGGCGAGGAACTCGGCTACTACTCGGCCTTTGATGGCTTTTAATGGTACGAACTTGAGGTCGAACTCAGCTAGCATTAAAGTCCATCTAGATATTCTACCATTGAGGATGGGCTTTTCGAACAGATACTTGATTGGATCCATTCTTGATAGTACGTACACTTCGTGGCTAAGCATATAATGTCGGAGCTTTTTAGTGGCCCAAACTAGAGCTAGACACATCTTTTCGAGCATCGTGTATTTGCATTCATACTCTAGGAACTTTTTACTGATGTAGTAAATGGCTCGTTCTTCCGAGTCGACTGTCTGGGCTAGCATAGCCCCCATGGCTGTCTCGGTTGTTGTCAAGTATAACGACAAAGGCAGACCGTGCGGAGGAGGCATTAATACCGGCGGAGATGACAGAATCTCTTTGATCTTTTCGAAAGCTATTTGACATTTGTCGTCCTACAGTACCCGTTCTTCTATCTTCAGTTTCTTGAAAATGGGCTCACATACCATGGTTAGCTTTGAAATAAACCGGCTGATATATTGGACTTTCCCGAGAAACCCCCTAATCTCCTTTTCAGTTTTAGGCGGCCGCATCTCAGTAATGGCCTTGATTTTGGCTGGGTCAACCTCGATGCCGCGCTGGCTGACGATATGGCCCAGTAACTTGCCCGATGTTACCCCGAAACTGCATTTTTGAGGGTTTAGCTTCATATTGTATTTGCGTAGTCGGGTGAAGAACTTTCTAAGGGCCGGAATATGCCCGTTTCGTTCTTTGGACTTGACTATCATATCGTCCACGTAGACCTCTACTTCCTTATGCATCATGTCATGTAGTAAGGTAGTGGCGGTCCGTTGATAAGTGGCACCGGCGTTGATAAGCCCAAATGGCATAACGGTGTAACAGTAAGTCCCCCAAGGTGTAGTGAAGGTGGTCTTACTCATGTCTTCTTTCGCCATTTTGATTTGATTGTATCCGACATACCCGTCCATAAAGGATAGAAGGGCATGGTCGGCCGTGTTGTCCACCAGTATGTCGATGTGTGGCAACGGGAAATCATCTTTCGGGCTGGCCTTATTAAGGTCCCGAAAATCTACACAAACTCGTACCTTTCCGTCTTTCTTGGGTACTGGTACGATATTTGCGACCCAGTCTGGATATTTAGACACTTGGATAAAGCCTGCTTTGAATTGCTTGTCGACTTCTTCTTTGACTTTGAGAGACCATTCGGGCCTCATTCTTCGGAGTTTTTGCTTTACCGGCTTGCACCCGTCTTTGATGGGTATACGGTGTTCGGCTATCTCCCGGTCTATTCCCGGCATGTCCTTGTAGGACCATGCGAAGACATCTTTGAATTCGTGGAGGAGATCTGTGAATTGTTGCTTCTCCTCGGGGTCTAGGGATAAACCTAACTTAAGCATCTGAGGCTCTAAAGGGGTTCCTACATTGATGGAGTCAGTTTCTTCAATGACCGAATCTCGGGATTCCCTTTGTTCGAGCTGTTCGACTAGATGCGAAGGTAGTGGTACCTGTTCGTCGGGTTTCTCAATGTCATTGCAAATAAAGTTTTTGAAAATGTTTTGAAAATAAGACAAGTCGTAAGCAGAACGGTTATCGTTATTATTGATAGAGAGCTTCGAAAATAGCTCAAAGAGAGCAGCCATCTGATCGCTGGTCAGAGGCGATATGGGGAGTGCTCTCGGGACAGACTCCGAGGCTCCCGGAGGTGCAGCTAAAGGAAAAGGGGTTACAGACTCGACCCTAGTACTGGACCTTCTAGACCTAGACTCAGACTCCGACTCTGACTCTGACTCTGACTCGGACTCGGATTCGGACTCGTTGCCCTGCATGTCTCCTTCGCCGGTACTGAGCTTGTAGACTCGACCCTCGCTGTCGGTCCACTTGATTGTCTTCCTCCAAGCCCTCTTTCCAGTGTCAGCACCTACTTCAGAGATCAGCTTGGTTGGATCGAACTTGCTGCTATGGAGGATCAGGTTGACTAATTCCTCCTTAGGAGTCGGGACGATCCTACTTTCTCCGAACAGGAGCCCCAGCATGGGCTCGGTATGGTTCGAATCATCCTTTGATTCGGCCTGGATGAGAGCAAAAATATCATCTGGGATGAAGTTGCATTCCCGAGCCAATTTGGCCTCGGGGTATGAGATGGCGGGCCAATAGAGGCCCACTTGGATAGCTCCAAACACAGGAGTGACAAACTTGATTGCGCTTGTCTGGCCCGCGTCTTCTTGGGTCACGGTGTAGCCCAGTCCGAGTCAAGACTCTCTGTCGTTGAGGACCTCGATGATTTTACCGGCTGGGAGATTGGGCCTTGAGGTAGCCCCCGGTAAGTAGCCCAAGTTTTGCAGCATCGTATCGATGCTAGTGGTGAAGTAGGGCTGAAAAAGGTACTCTTCGTCGATCATTCCCACGAAATTGAATCCTCGTGGGTCGATTGAGCCAGCCGTGTTGCATCTTGACACAGCTATGGAAGTAGCTTCGAGGGTGATGACCCCGTCTTGTAAAGGTAGCTTGACCTTCCTGTGAAGAGTGGAGGACACGGCTTTAACTGCGTGGATCCAAGGCCTTCCAAGTAGCAGATTGAAAGATGAAGTGACATCGATCACTTGGAATTCTAGTTCTTTTTCAATTGGGCCTGTTATGATGGTTAGTTTAACGGCCCTAGCTACAGATTTTGGGCTCCCATCGAAAGCCTGGATAGTTTGCGCGGTAGGAAGGTAGTCAGTCTTGGTAATGCCGAGAGCCTTAGCAGTCCTTAAAGGAAGGACATTTACAGCTGACCCGTCATCGATTAGGGTCATAGGTAGATACTTGCCCCGGCAGATCACCGTGATATATAGGGCCAGGTTATGGGTGGCCCCAAATAGTGGCAGATCGGACTCAGAGAAGGTGATAAGTGGGCCTTCTCCTTTGGACTTGCCCTTGAGATGAGGCAGAATAGTGGCCACCATTTCAGTGGGGGTAACCGACGAGTCTACCTTGATCTCATCGAGATCCTTAGTAAGTGCTGCCCGATGCTCTTGAGAACTAACCAGAAGCTGCCATATGGTAAGATCAGTTCGGACCCTCTTCAGTTGCTTGACTAGGGCCGTGTCGGTGTTTGGTTCTTCAAGTATAGAGTCCGTCTTGGCGGGTTCAGTGACGGATTGTGGGGCCGAAGGCCCGGCCGTGATGACATGGGCGCCGACCAGGGCCTTGGTTTTGGCCTTTCGGATCTCTTCGACAGTGATGGGGACGGCCTCCCCTTAGCCAAGTAAACATCGTCCTCATCATCATTCCATATCCCGTTGATTTGGGGAATGAAAGGGGAAATGAGATGAGTACAATCGACTACTTCTCCCGTAAAAATGGCGTGAGTAGCAAGAGGGTTGTTTTTGTTACTGGGCTTATCGCTGGGTAATGGTATCTTCCCACTCTCGATCAGATCTTAAATGAGATGCTTTAACTTCCAGCATTTTTCGGTGTCATGCCCGTTGCCCTGGTGATAGCGGCAATAGGCCTGAGCGTTGTAGCTTTTGGACCGCTTCTCGACAGGGACCTCTGGCATTGGGCCTATAGGTTGGATTAGGCCTTTGGAAGATAGCCTTTGTAAGGCGTCGGCATAAGTAGTCCCTATGTCCGTGAATACTCGGGCCGGAGTACTCTTTTTGGTTGAGGTGTCTAGCAAATTAACCTCGTCGAAGATGCTTCGGGCCGCACTTGTAGTTGCGGGCTTGCTTGAAGATGAACTGGTTCCTTGATAACCCTTTTTAGAGGCCTTAGTAAGGCTCTCTAACCTTAAATCGTCTTCGATTCTTGTACCCATCTCGGTTAAGGTGGCGAAATTGGGTATGATAGCGTACCGGAGATGGATCCGGTAAGATGGGAGGAGGTTTTTCACAAAGGCCTTCACTAGTACCTTTTCGCCGGGCTTGTCGACCAGCTTGACACTTTCGGCCCTCCACCTTTGGAGGTATTTGGTGAAACCCTCCTTTGGCTCTTGGGCCATGACCTCGAGAGTACGCATGGTTGTGTTGATTTCCGCATTGTCGGCGTAGTTTCGAGCGAATTCCGTTGCTACGTCATCCCAAGACTTGTATTTTTTGGAGTCGAGCTTATAAAACCAAGCTTTCGGGTGCTTCTCTAGCGAGGAAGCAAACAGATGCTTGAACATGTCCGACTTGACTCCTTTTAGGGCCATAAACTCTTTGAAGGCCCGGATATGTAATACCGGGTCTTCGGTTCCGTCGAACATCGGGAGGCCTGTCAAGTTGAGATTGGCAGGCAGTTGGTCGGTCAGGGGAGAATAGGTTCGAGCATTCTCCGTATGGATCAAGTTGTGGGTCGACAAGTGGACCTGCTCTTGTAGCTTGAGGACCGCGCTAGTCAATTCGGCTAATGAGCCCTTAGTTTCGTCTTCATCACTCGGCCTATCCTGCTCTATGGCGCTAACCCGGGTAACAATGGCGATCTGGTCACCCCTGATTTGGTCGAGTTGTTCTTGGATCTTGGCCAATGAGTCGTTCAGTTGATCAATTGAGTCCTTAGTCATGGTTCGGGTGTGAGGTGGCCTGTCTGTAAGAACACCACGTAATCAGCGACTAGCCCAAATCATAGAACTAAAGTACATCCCGAGCAAGGAAAAAGGAAACTAGAGAGGAAACGACTCGGAAAAGACATCTAGACGGATGACTTGTGAGAGGTGGGCCTCCTTTAGGATCCAGCTGTGTGGGCTGGGCCCTGTTTGAAAGGAGGTCCACGTAAGACATTCCCCAGACTTCTAGACTTGATTGTGTAGACGGGCCAACCTTCGTAGGAGTATGTCCTACGTAGGTGGGCCTTGCCTTAGTATAATAAGGCGGACTGGGATAGGGAGGAAATCCGTGATATAAGATCGACGGAGTTTCGACGCTAAAAGACTTGACGACTTATGACACGACCCGAAACTGCTAAATACGGGAAGTCCTAAGAAGAGGAAGGTTTTGAAATTGATTTTTGAAAGCCCGAGTAAAATCTGGGAGAGGAGTCCGGCCCTTTTTTTCGAAATAGAAACCGGAAAGGCGGACCGGGGACGGTTTTGAAAAGTTCGAAAATATTTTCGAGTTTTGAAATGGGCATAATACCGGCTAAAAATAGGCTATTTTGAGTAAAATCGTTGATCCTAAATTCGGTATACGTCCCGGGTTTTGAAATTGGATATTTTGAAAAGGATGCAATTTTGAAAATGATGGTTTTTGAAAAAAGACTTGTAAATCAGGTAGCACGTAGTCATGGAAACAGTATAACGACGCCATGTATTCTCTAATTCTAAGTCTCGGTCAGTCTGAAAGGGTCTATACCAGTGTACACAGCCTATCGAGAATCGGGGCGGACTTCCTAAGTCGAGTTGAGCTTAGAACATGCCGTAAAACCCATACGAATCGGCTAATGGACACATTCGACATATCCAATTTGGACTATATCGATAGTATAGTGGGACGTCGGTCACCAGTACCGGCCCGGGAAAATATGGGGTTATGCATGAACCGTAAAACTAAAACGCGTATTGTACTAGTCAAACGATTTCTATTCGAGTCTCACCCTGAGGATGCTGAAGGTCAGTAACGTATCAGCTAATCCCCAGCGGAGTCGTCAAATTGTGGACATGACATAGGTCCACCCCGACGCGGCCACGCGCGGGTTTGGGGAGGCGAATGAATCTCCATATGAGATGATCAAATTGAAATTTAAATCGAAGTTGGAGTCGCCACCGAATTTTATGGTTATTCGGAACCGTTCGAGCCTACTCTATGTCGTAGTGGGCCGTATACAAAATACGGCCCATTTCCGATGTCAGAGTTTATTGGGCTCGTCCCTTTGCAGTTCGATACCGATGCCGACTTGATCGGTTAATCGTATATTTAATGACTCTCGTTGCCAATGGTTTCGGACATCCGGAAACCACGGTTCTGAGTAAGGGGTGAGGGTACGTGTTGGGAAGTTCACTAAGAACACCCAACCCCGCCCGCACATTAGCGGCCTCTACTAGGATATCGAATGATTTTTTAATACGCGCGTTAGTAATACGATGAATGATATGCAAACATTGTTTTCCTAAACATGCGAGGAATTGAATGGGTTGCTAAGTCGATGTAATGCATGAAAATTTAACGTCAAAGTTGAATTTAGCATGTGAGATTCGTTTTAGTATAATAAAACAAATGAT
Source organism: Agrostemma githago (assembly GCA_958450325.1). Taxonomy (NCBI): domain Eukaryota; kingdom Viridiplantae; phylum Streptophyta; class Magnoliopsida; order Caryophyllales; family Caryophyllaceae; genus Agrostemma; species Agrostemma githago. The sequence continues at coordinate 37,123,515 of OY288262.1, forward strand.
GAAAAAGATATGAATTTGCTACAAAGGATAAACAAACGAGTTGTATCGATTTGTGAAAAATAATATAGCAAAAATAATAAATATACGAGATCGAGAAAATATTAGTTGAAAGACGTGGTTTTGTATAAAAAACGAAGTTCGAAAAATAAATAAAAAAGAAAGGGTGTGTCGTGTGACAGCCGGCCGCGCGGCTCGCCCGGGATGCCGGCGGGTCGCGTGACGGCCTGTTTTTGAAATCGGTTTTTTGAAAATTTGATGCTTTTATTAAATCGCGTACAAATATCGCATAATTTGCACTCGATCTAATATTTTCGATATTCGTTATATTCGATAATTGACTACGAAATCAATATCAAATACTCCGAATAGTTTTAGAAAAGATATAGATTTTAGAAATCGTTTCGTAGAATAAGTAATAAAAAACGAACGAGAAAAGCTAAAAAAAAGGGACTCGGGTTTCAGGCCCGTGCGCGAGTCGCCTGGGTGGAGCGCGACTCGCGTGTGGGTCTGTCCCGGTTTTGCTCGTTGTTCGAAAATTGTTAATTTTGATAAATCACGTACAAATACGAATTAATTTATACTCGATTTATGTTTTCGATATTCGCCATATCCGATATTCGATTATGAAATCGATATCGAATATTCGGAATGAATTAAAAAAAGTTTTGTAAAATTGTTTGAAAAAAAAGAATTTGAATGAAAAAAATGTTAATTCTCTCCGCGTTTGAAATCGTTGTATTTTGTAAAAAAGTAACGATTTTTATTTGCATCGACGAGATTTAATATAATTCTTTTTGATACAATATTCGATTATAGAGAATCGATATCATATTTTTAAGAATGTTCGATATATGAAAGTAGTATTTAATAATATCGATATTAGAAAATAAAATAAAAAAAGCGACGAATGACCCGTAATGAAAAGGACCGACGAGGAGGAGAAGAGAAGAAAAAGAGAAATCGGGTTTTGTTACACCCTCAACCTACATGCTTCTGTTTACTCGGACCGGGGCTCGTCGGGACGTGACTTGGGAACAAGAGCGTCGAGTAGATGTCGGTGAGTTATGGTGGTTTGGTTTGGTCGTGAAGGGTGTCGGGTATAGGGCCGGATTTCCTTCGGGTTTTGGACGAGATATCGGTTCCTCGGTGCCTAGTTTTTATGCTTGTATGAATGTGTGTGTACGGATGTCGATTTCTATATTTGATGTTATGAGTGCATGAGAATAATTGATGTTGTAGATGTCTTGAAAAGTGTGTGTGCAAGGGGCTATTTATAGGGAGTTCCCGACCTTGGCTAGGAGAGTTTGAACTACCGTTTAAGATAGGAAACGTAAGAATTCGAAAGGAATGAGGATTCCGCTTTCTTGTGAAGGAAGAAAGGGAACCGGCTGGTAGAGGGCTGCTCGGCCGAGTGTTTGCACTCGGTCGGGTGTTTGAATCGGTTTTCGGATAGGATTCCTACTTGAGATCGAATTCCATCCTTAAACGGATTTGTTTAATATTTTATGTAGCTGATTTTTCGTAGGATTGGAGTATGAATCAGCCGTGTGAGGTGTCACGGCTGACTCACGTGTCTCGGGAAAATCTTTGACCGGGTTTTGACTCGGTCGCTAAAAGACGGTTTTGTCCCTGGTGTCGGAATCGACCCAAATTAGTCTTATTTGACTCGAAACGACCCACTGGGCCTGATTTTGAGGTTGGTTTTGTGAGATATGTACTCCATAATGAGCCCAAGCCAAATGCCAATGATTTTGAGCCCGTTTCTGAGTATTTAAAGCATGTTTGCGTCCGATCATCATCGGGTGTTTGTCGGAAACTGCTATAGACACCTGGCAGTCAAAATGTGGGTGTCTACACATGGCCTTACCCAATCCTGTAGCAATCGTTGGTCCGCTACTGCTATCACCTGTAGCTGATCGAGAAGTAGTGGTGGTGTTAGTTTGACCGTAAATCCGCTCGTATTCACCAAATACTACACCAAAGTCGTGTCTAACCGAGGCCACATAGGCCTCTTTGTTGAATTCTAGGTTCATTGTTTTTTTATAATATTCAACAAAGTTCATGGCACCGTCAAATTTCCACCTACGGTCTAAAATCACTGAAAATACATAGACAAGAGAAATATCGTCCCAATATTTTAGCCATTTGGCCTCCATGTCGGGTAGAAACGTAGTGTAATCAGGTAGACCTCGATATTTTTTTAAAATAGTGGCAATATTGATAATGTTACAAATGAAATAAGGGGCAGTAGGCATATATGCATGAGAAAATGCAGTGGTCGCCTCCTCGAAGGCGGACAACAAGTCGATATACATTTCTATTTTCTCCTAATCATCCTCAAATAATGGTTGATTGGGAAAACGAGAGTTCCAAAAATTAGTTAGCGGCTCCTTATATTCAAAACATGACTGCAACATTGTGTACATTGAATTCCACCTCATGTTGTTTTCTGCGGGAAATTTTCTGTGTCTAATTTTATTTAATTTACAAAAGTGACGCCAATCTTGACGCCTCAACTGACTCGTGTTCAAGTGTATAAGTATTGCTTTAAACTTGGCGTGATAGTGTCGTAGACCCACTAGACCGTCCTTAACACATAGGTTAAAAATGTGACAACCACATCGAACATGTAACAATTTACCATCTAAAAAAACATTTTGTAAACTGGTCTTCAACATGTTAGCGCAAGAAGTCATAGATGTTGCATTATCAAAAGTAACCGTCAAAATTTTATCTCTAATTTCATATATATAGTCGCATATCGCCCTCACAAGAACGTCGTGGATATTAAAAGCGTTATGCGGACTTTCTAATCTAGCAAATTCAATTATTCTTTTTTGTAAAATCCAATTCTCATCTATCCAGTGAGCTGTTAAACATAGGTAAGAGTAATTGACGCCAGAGTCCCAGCCATCGGACGTTAACGATATTTTAGATCTCATATTTTTGAAGCATTCTTTAAGCTCCATTTTAGCCTCCATATATTGTTTCATTGCTTTACTTTTTACAGTTTTACGGCTTGTTTCTAGATGAGCCGGTTGGTTTGCTTTTACGTATCTATTAAACGCCGGGTGTTCAGATAAAGCAAAAGGTTTTTCCGTTTGAATTATCATTCTGGATAATTCATCAGAGCATGTGTTATAATCGTACGTATATTGTTGTTGTGATTCGGGTCGGGTCACAAATTGGTCCATGGATGTTTGACCAACCTCTTTGGGAACACATTTTTTAGCATGTCGAAGTAGGTGACCGGTACCCGATGAACTTTTACCACTGAAAATGGCCTCACAGTTATTACACTTAGCATGTTTTTTATCTTTACTTTTAGTGAAAGTTAGCCCTACTCTACTTGTGTTACCCTTTGTAGTTAATTTAGCCATTTCTTCTTTCGTCTCCCAAACTATGTCGTCAGTGGACGATTCACGTTCGCTCGTTGTTGTTTGTACATTTACATTTGTGAACTGTGACACGCTTTGTGCCGATGTGTCGTGTTGTGCAGACTCTGTATACGATTGTGGTCCTCGTGGACCTTGTTGTGTAAATTGTTCACCCGTTTGTGTTAAAGGATGCGGTGGTAAAGGTGGTCTCTCCAACATTGCCGAGTATGTCGACATATCAAAATTAAATAGGTTGGGCATCATGTTAAACGGTTGTTGGGACCCTTGTCCCGTTTGTGCTCCGGTTGAATCGTAACCGTAAGGGGTCGACCCGCTCGGGTTGCCAAAGTTTATGAACGAAGGCGTGGCACCGGACCATTGATTAAATTGTGGGGTCGTAAATTGACCCTGTGCCTCCAATTGTGGTGTTTGTGAACCGGAGGGTCGTTCTAAGCTATCTTGACGTTGTTGTGATCGACTCCTTTTTGACGTTGACTCGGTGTTGTGTGATTCAGACATGATTTAAATATTTTAACGTATTAACAAATTAATTATCAAATTATTACAAATTAATTAACAATTCAACTAATAAATTTAATAACAATTACCAATTTAGTATTTTAGTTCAATTGACAAGTTAATACGTAAAATTTTTTTAGGAGGTAACTTAATTATAATAAATTAATAAGTGATAGACTATAATTAACTAATTAAGTAATAAACAACAATAATTAACAAGGCGATCCGATGTCTCCTCTGATTTTTAACATACGTATGGAGTATTTTACTAGGCTTTTAAATGTCATGATGCTTAAAGAAGGCTTCAAGTTCCATTCGCTTTGCAAAAGAATTGAGCTAACTCATCTTTGTTTCGCGGACGACCTGATGCTTTTCTGCTATGCTAATGAAGATTCTGTGAGGATTTTTGGTAAGACTTTTGAGTGGTTTTCAGAGTCATCGGGTTTAGAGATTAATAGACAGAAGTCTGAAATATTCATTAATGGGGTGTCTCAGCAACAGCGGGCTGTCCTACAGCGTTTGTCGGGGTTCTCTGCTGGAATTCTGCCATTTAAGTACTTAGGAGTCCCTATTTCCTATAAACGGATTAGTGCAGTGGATTGTGCAATGCTTATTGAGCGTATTGTGAAGAGAATTCGTGGATGGGGGGCTCGTAAACTGAGCTATGCGGGTAGATTGGTGTTAGTGAGTGTTGTTCTCTCCAGATTACATAACTACTGGTGTCGCATCTTTATCCTACCTAGTGGTGTGTTGAAGAAAATTGAGGGCATATGTCGGAACTACCTTTGGTTGGGTCAAGAAAATTTTACGAGATCTTCTCTTGTCTCATGGGAGGTGTGTTGCAGACCGAAAGATCAAGGAGGACTGGGTATTAGTAATGGTAAAAATTGGAATAAAGCATGTATTGGTAAACTGTCTTGGTGGCTCTATAAGAAAAAAAACCACTTATGGATCAAATGGGTCAATGCTATCTATCTAAAAGGAAGAGATTGGCTTGATTATTCTCCCTCCTCAGCCTCTAGTTGGGCTTGGAGGAAAATTTGCTCTATCAAAGATGAGTTTCGGCCGACATATGATCGTAATATCTGGACTGCTGCCTATACAGTACATGGAGGTTATAAGTGGCTGCAAGGAGAAGGGACTAAGGTTGCCTGGTATCCTATTGTATGGTGTAGGATGGCTTTTCCTAAGCATTCCTTTTTTGGGTGGCTACACATTCAAAACCGTTTGCTTACAAAAGATAGATTGTCATCTTTTGGTATGGTTATTGATCCTAAGTGTGAAATGTGCAATTTAAAGGAAGAAACTAATAATCACTTAATGTTTGAGTGTGATTATAGTCGACTGTGTTGGAAGCTGTTATAGGAGTGGCTACGGATTTCACTACAGAGTGCTAATCTTCTGGAGTGGTGCAGATCTTGGAGATGTCGTTCGATGATCAAGAAACAAGTGCTTATTGCAGCAGTATTGGCCCTTCTACATCGTATTTGGCAAGTGCGTAATGTGTGTAGAATGGAGTCGAAGATGATCTTTCCTCACATCGTAATTAAAGAAGTGCAACAGCAGGTGTGCTTTAGAGTGGCCAGTAGACTGAAAAAATTCCCTTCTTCTGTCGATAGAACGTGGTTAATGGCATTGGGAATCCATGTTTAGATGAGGCTTTTTGTGTGATGTTTTGAGTTGGCTGCTGTTGGTTAAGGTTTTGTATATAAACTGATTAATTGATGATATATACTAATTACATTTTACCAAAAAAAGAACAATAATTAACAAAATTAAAATAAAGGAGATTAAGTTAGAAAATGCAAACAAAGCTTGTAGAGATCCGGAGAAGTGGTTGAATATCGAGAATCGATAGACTATAACAAAAAAAACCCGTAAACCCGATACGATCAATTCTTCAATATAGTAGATTAGCACCAAAAACGCAACCAAAACCTTCAATTCTTCAAACTTCAAGATTAATATTTAATAGTTAGTTACTATATTAAGATTACAATATTTTGTATATATTATTTATAAGATTAATAATAATTTTTATATATATTATTATATTAGTAATAATTCTATAATATTAGTAATAATTTTTAATAACTTATATTATATTAGAATTTAGAAATGTAGAGTATTGAGATTTTAGAAGATTAGTAAGACTGATTATAAGATTAGAAGAAGAATAAACTTATTTGTGTGAAATGAAGATGATGAAAGTGGGTATTTATAAAAAAAAAATGGAAAAATAAATAGAGGAAAAGTCTCAAAAGAGACGTTGGGGTCTTGGGGTTTGGGTATATGGCTGTTGGGTTGGGGTTCTTGGGAGTAGAGAGCAGCACAGCACAGCAGTCAGCAGCAGCAGCACAGCAACACAGCAGGCGCGCAGCAGGAAGCAGGTAGCTGTTAAGGCCGGGCCAGGCCGGGCCAGGCCGGGCCGTGTCGTGCCTGGGCCGGTCGTGCCTGGTCGGGCCGGGCTTCGTGCCTGTCAGCGGGCCGGATTGGGTCGGGCCCCGTCGTGCCCGTGCCTGGCACGGGGTTTTCTCCCACTTCTTCGCCGCGGCCCGACCCGAGGCTCGACGGGCCGTGCCCGTGCCAGGCCCGATTTTGCAGTCGTGCCGGGCCCGTCGTGCCAAATTTCGTGCCGGACCGGGCCGGCAGCGGCCCGGCCCGGCCCGATCTGCCACCTCTACCATGGAGTTAATTACCGGCCATGAAATTATGGTAGTCTATATCAATTGGTTGTCCTAAATCATTGATAACTAGTTGGAAAGCACATGCGATGCACGATCGATTTTTAGTGACATAGATAATGACACCAAATTAGAGGATTGCATAAATTGGTGAGACTACGCAACAGTAAGAGTATATCTAATAGTAAAAGAATATTATTAATGCGCATCAGATCGTCGCCTATCCAACGCGGTCAAACAATATTTATAAACTCCAACTAACTACTACGTAGTAGCGGCAAGTCGGGATCGATCCACAGGGACGATCGAGGGTAGTCGGTCAAGTCTAAGTCTAGGAGTGATTGGGGTTGTGTAGACACCCACATTTTGACCGCCAGGTGTCTATAGTAGGTCCCACCAAACACTCGATGATGATAGGACGCAAACGTGCTTTAATGGACTCGGATATGGGCTTGAAATCATGGACATTTGGTTTAGGCTTATTACGGAGTACAAGTCTTACAAAACCAACCTCAAATCCAGGCCCAGTGGGTCGTTTCGAGTCAAATGAGACTAATTTGGGTCGATTCCGACACCAGGGGCAAAACCGTCTTTTAGCGACCGAGTCAAACCCGGTCGAAGATATTTTTTCCGAGTCACACAAGCTGGCCGTGACACTACACGGCTGATTCGGACTCAAACACCACAAGAATCAGCTTTCAAATAATATTAAACAAATCCGTTTAAGGATAGAATTCGATCTCAAGTAGGAATTCTATCCGGAAACCGAGTCAGACACCGACCGAGCTCCAAATACTCGGCCAAGACATCCGAATACTCGGCCAACACTCCCCAACCAGCCGAATACTTGGCTTCTCCACCAAGAAACGAGACTTTTGTTCCCTTTCAAACTCTCATGTTTCCTATCCAAACCGGTATTTCTTGTCACACAAGCAAGACTACCTCGACTCGTATAAATAGGACCTCATATTCAACACAAAATACACATGAACTATCGATCAATACACAACAATTATTAGTCACACACATACTCGATATTTAGCAAAAGAATAGTCTCGACACACATCCGAAGGAATACCGAAATACCGTCCCGAAATACCGACGAAACCACCTTCCATCCGGCCGAACCAATCCCATCACACGTCCAAAAATCCGCACCACCTTAACTCACCCGCATCATCTCGACGCTCCCGTGCCTAAGCCACCGTCCGACGAGCCTTATACCGAGAAAACGAAGCATGTAGGTTGAGGGTGTAAATCAAACCCGATTCTTCTCTTTTCTCTCCCTCTTTCTCACGTTTTTTTCTTCTTTTTTTTGTGTCGTCGGTCTTTGAGTATTTTAATATGGGTCGTTCGTCACATATTTTTTATTTTCGGTACTATAAAACTATTTTTCATATAACGTTCTTAAAATACGATACCGATTCTCTAATCGAATATCGTATCTACAAGAACTAAATTAATTAATTCTCGTTGATGCGAACAAAATCATTACTCTTTTTAAACAAAATTCAATGATTTTAAACGCGGAGAGAATTAACATCTTTTTCGTTCAAAATTCTTTTTTTACTTTTCGCCCGAAACAAACTTTTTTCAAAACCTTTTCTAAAAGCATTCTAACTATTCGATATCAATTTCATAATTGAATATCGAATACGACGAATATCGAAAATATGAATCGGGTATAAATATAATTAATCCATATTTGTACGTGATTTATAAAAATTAACGATTTTCGAACAAACAAAAAAACCCGAACAGGCTGCCATGCGAGTCGCGCGCCTGTCAGGCGACTCGCGCAGCAGCCTGTTTCGCCGGCTCCTTTTTTTCGTTTCTTCGCTTTTCTATTTTTAATTCTTTTCGAACCTTACATTAAAATGCGACTTTCGCGACATACTTCGATAAAATACTTTTTTTCGACCTCGGTCAACACGTGTTAATTCATCACGTGTCATTAAAACCTTTTTCGAGTCATGTATATTATTTATTTACATCTTTATTCAATTTATTCAATCGTTACCAACTCGTTTTCTCGTGTTTGTAGCTATTTATTTGTTTTTATCGTTTTATTAGACTAAAACGACTTCACATGCTAAAATAACTTTGACGTTATTAGTTTAATATGCATTAAACGACTTATCAACCCATTTATTTTTCTCTCACATGTTTAGGGAAAATAATGTTTGCATATCATTCAACCGTCGAACTAACCCATGTACATAAAAAACGAACGATATCTTAGTAAAGGCCGCTAAGTGCGGGCGGGGTTGGGTGTTCTTAGTGAACTTCCCAACACGTACCCTCACCCCTTACTCAGAACCATGGTTTCCGGATGTCCGAATCCATTGGCAACGAGAGTCATTCAATACACGGTATCCGATAATGTCGGTATCGATATCATAATGCAAAGGGACGAGCCCAATAAACTCTGACATCGGAAATGGGCCGTATTTTGTATACGGCCCACTACGACATAGAGTGGGCTCGAATGGTTCCGAATAACCACAAAATTCGGTGGCGACTCCTACTTCGATTTAAATTTCAATTTGACCATCTCATATGGAGATTCATTCGCCTCCCCAAACCCGCGCGTGACCGCGTCGGGGTGGACCTATGTCATGTCCACAGGTTGAGAAAGGGGGAGTTTTGGTCGAGAGGAGCTAGACTAACTAGACGAGAGAGAGGAAACTAAAGCGAGAAACAACTAATGGGAAAGGCGTTAGGGAGAGTCGGGGAATCGAAAATTAAGGTAAGGGTGCAAATTGCAAGAATTATCACAAGATTTATAAGGGAGGTGCCACCTTTCGGTTTCCCTACCAACCAAGCCTAAGCCCGTTTTCGCGACGAATAAACTAAGGTCTCAAGACGGAATTACCCAAACCCCGAGTTTCCTCATATTGGTCCGGGTGAGTCAAGTCAACCTAGGTGATCAAGCTAAGTCAATCAAAACACAACAATCCCATCAAGACAATATCACCCTCAAATCCAATAATCTCACAAAATAAAACCTTTTCCTAGAATTCCTCCTCACCTAGCCCCCTAACTAAAATCTACTCACTACCCATAATAAAACTAACACTAAGGAGGAAAATAAACAAACACACAAACTATGGAGAAACAAACTAAGGAGAAAGAAAAATAAACAAACAATGAAAATCTACACTAACATAAAGAATGATAAGACAAACAATGGATTAACAAGAAACTAAAAACAAGACTAATTAATGGAGATAGGGAGAGGAAAGAAACTACCAACAATGGAGAGACTAAAGGAGGAAGATGAAGATTATCATAAAAATTGAATCTTGGAAGAAATAATACAAGAACTTGTCACTAATCCTTGCAAAATTCTTTAATCTTCAACATAAAAGCACAAATCTTCAACTAATTTAAGAACTTGATTGAGAATTGTTGAGTGGAATTAATGTAATACTAATAAGATCTATTAAGTTTTTGGAGATTTTTACTAAGGAAGCTTACTACAACTACTACTACTAAGGAAATCCTCTACCCTACTTCTAATCTAAAGAGGCACACTTAAGGCTCAAGTTGAAATGAAATCCTAGGTTAAGTATATATAGTAATCCTTAATAGGTCACACAATCTTAAGGCCCATAATCCAATTCCTCTTCTTTTAAACTAGACCTTCACCATTTGCATTTTCATGAGGCAAAACTTCACCCTACGGTTGATGAGTTAGCACCACCGGGTGAAATTTCACCCGGTGAGACTTTCTTCTCATCTTGCGATTTTTGGTGCTTTTCTCCATCGGGCAAAATTTCACCCAGTAGGCGAAATTTCGCCCGGTGGTGAGTGTCCACAAAAATCCTCGGGAGGTGAAAAATGTCGTCGGGCGAAACTTCGCCCGGTGGTGACTCACCGGGTGAAACTTCACCCGGTGATCTTCCGCCTCTTTTCCGGTCTCTTTCTTTGTCGATCAATTGGATTACTTGAACTTTCAGTTGTGTGCTTTGCTCTTTGGACTGTATCTCTCTCTTTCATGCTCATAGAAGCTCGGATACATTTTCGGTCGAAAATCCTATCAAATAGACAGAAAACTACCCAAAACACGTAAAATGGAAAAGAGAGACACTAATGCGAGAATTACTCAAAATACGGCGATAATCGCACTCTAGTCTCGCAAAACGGAGGAAAAACGGGTCTAAATAGGAGGAAAAACGGTCCAAATTTGGCACACAACAATTATCCACATACGTGAATGTGTTTCTAAGGGATAATATATGCGACAAATGTCAAATTAGTTATAGACATGCATTGTAGTTAGAAACACTAATTAAAGTAACTCGCACACAAGTACATCCTCAACTATTTTGGTTGTATAAAAAAATTTCTTTTTTAATAGTAAACCAACAAAACCTATTAAAATTTTTATTTCAGGTTGTATTAAAATTTTTGATTCACTTTCCTTTGGTAAAAAATTATTCAAGTTGTATTAAAAAGTTGGTGCTTATATACATACGACCTCTAATTTTACCCCCTTCACCTGAAAAGTTCATGCTTTACATATAACTAGTTTTGTACCCGTGCAAAATTGCACGGAGGTATAAAAAATGTAATGTTATAAGCATATGATATGAAAAATGTATTAAAAATATGAAAAATTAATAATTGTAAGCCTATAATATTCGATACTATACAGTAAAAATGGTTGTATCATGTTCAAATGATGTAACGTTATGAAATATACAAAAAAAACTTTACTCCTCCCTGTATACAATATACTCCTTTACTTAGCTGCTTTCATCCAAAGTACAAATTTCATTTGGAATGAGTAAACATGATAAATATTTGGGATTTTCTACGTGGTACCCCTAAACTTTTTATTTTTCTACATGGTACCCCTACCATTTTTACATGTATACATGGTACCCTTGTATTTTACTAAAAGTTTCTGTGGTACCCCTAAACTTTATTATTATCTTTATTGGTACCCCTACATTTTTTTCCCGTCAAGTTTTGGCAACAAATTACCTTTTATGTTCAAGATTAAAAATTAAATGTCATTTAACATACCCAATTAACCGATAATTGAACTTAAAATAACAATTTTGTACGTGTTTGCAGTTATACTTCGAATCTAAACGGATTTTATTTTTGACGTTATATTGTCAAATCAAATGATAACACTTAAATTAAGCTCAATTACTTGTTAATTATCTAAGTTTTAATTATCTAAGTTAAATGATACTGAAGTCTTAATCCTAAGCTAAAAACATAATCTAACGACAAAACTTGATGAAATTTTTTTCAGGGCGCTAGTTAAATTAATAGTAAACTTCAAGGGTACCATGTATAGACATAGAAAAGGTAGGGGTACCATGTAGAAAAGTGAAAAATATAGGGGTACCGCGTAAAAAATCCCTAAATAATTTGTTTGTGCATTTTAAAACATCCATAGTCTCAGGTAGTATTTGCGTTTATTATTATACACGAAATGGAAAATGAGATAGTACTCATTTTGTCTAGTCACAACGTGCGCGTCTGCCATTTCTTGGCTGCGAATATGTTAGAAGTCTCTGACATCCCTAAGCGCTCCTTGATGGGCCAACACAACACCCGACTCCAGAAAATTACGCACAAAAATATTACTATGACCTAGTACATCACTGTTTTCAACCGGATCAAATGAGTCCAACACATTGAAACCGATCTTATGAAAGGAAACAAATAGCAACCCACAATCGTTCAGCTCATCCAATTGAATGGGCCGACCTAAACCCATGTCTATCATTCATTCACGTCATAATCCTTCACCTCATCCAATTTAATGGGCCGACCTAAACCCACATCTATCATTTAGCTCACCCTGAAACACTATTACCCACCCAAATATATGCCCTCATCAGTTCATTACATCTAACCCTAATCTCTCTCACACTCTCAATTCTCCATTTATGCCGCTCATCTACACTCATTGTCACTATCCCTCACTCTAACCTTAACTATCGCTCTCACTATAACACTCATTATAACATATTCACCGTCCCCATCATCAAACCGAATTTTCTACAGCCATGGCCTCAAACATTATCATCTACAACAATCAACATCATATATTCCGAAGTTTTCTATTATTTGGGTAATTCGACATCATGATCATCAATTTCATCTCTCAAGGATTTCATTCCAGAATTTCTATGTGGCAGATCTGGTGTTTAGCCTAAACTATATGACCTAAATCTTTGTTCGTTGCCTAAGTTAAGCAAAAATGTCGAGGTTATGGAGTTGATTATGTCCAAATAGAGGTAAAACCCTTGATTCTCACCTCCACCATCTTCTGATACTAATTACCCGCATTTTTTTAAACAAAATTACTAATTTAAGTAGTGTAGACACCCGCATTTTGACTGCCAGGTGTCGCTCACAGTCACAGGATTAATATCCTCACCATTCAGGCCGCGTCGGGGTGGACCTATGTCATGTCCACAAGTAGACTATAATGTTTGGATCCCAACAAAATATTTTTCGTTGTAATTTGTTGGATTGAAGGTTCCAGGTCTTCTAACTGTATTTGATTCGATAATAGTTAATTAAAATCTATTCTTTTTAAAAGTAACAGTGTAATCACTGTTATTTTTTTTAAATCATGGTCAAAGTCGGTCAAACCATTATTAGTTGTAGTTAGAACGTTCCAGATTTTGCGTAAGTTAATGCTTAAACAGTAATTTATTCAAATTTAGATCTAATAAAGTTCTAATTAAACTATTTTTTAAAACTCAATCTTGGTCCCATTTGGTCCAGTCCAGGTGATGGAGGGATTTGTCGACCCCGACACCAAATAAACCAACTTAACCTAACTAGTAGCTAGGGGCAAGTCGGGTCGGTCCACGGAGACGGTAGAGAATAAACTAGAGTAAGCTTGGAGACAAGACAAAATCACAAGAAACAATTGAGGAATATATTTTTGGGTTTGGATAAGACTAGAAACTAAGATTAACAAAAACTAAACGATTCGAATAAGATTAAACTAAAGCAACAAACAACTAGAGCAATAGCTAAAATGAAGATGAATTCAAATAGGAAAAGGAGTAGGGTTAGGTCGGGTTCATAGACGTAAAAGGCTAGTGGGATAAACGAGGATAAGGGTATCATCTAATCACTAAGGCAAGCTTGTGCTCTCGCAACGAAAACAAACCCGAGAAATCATGCAAGTTATTACTCAAAACATGAAGAATCAATCACATATCAAGCAAACATCAAGGGAGAAGAAACAAGTAAGAGTAGCATGGCCACTACCACCCTAACAAGCATTTCATCAAACACTTAAAATGCAAAACAAGTGACAAGCAATAAAGACTCAACCTTTATCCACACTTAACCCTAATCACCCATAATTAACGTCTAATCTCCCTACTAACCCCACAAAAAAAATCTACTCACACATGACTAAACTAAAACCAACATGAACAAAGGAGAGTAACATAAAAGTCAACACATTCATAATGTAAGATAAACAATGGAAAACAATAATCTAGAGAAAAAGATTGAAACTTTAATAAATAACTAAGATTGAAAGAGAAGAGACTAGGGAAATTATACCAACACAAATAGGAAATGAAAAGATTCAAACTTGTATAGATGATAACCCAAGAACATCCACCAATGTGTCAATAATGATGAAATCTTCAAGAGCTTCCCAAATTACACAAGTGTTATAAGATTAAGCTAAAATTAGAGAAAGATTAAGGAGAGATTAATGCAAGATTAAGCTAAAAGTAGAGTGCTTCTATCTAGGATTTCGTGCCTTCAAAAATTACAAGAGGAGGATATATATAGGGTTCTAAAAATAAGGGAAATGAATCAACAAAGTGGGGTAGGAACAGGGGTCGTTCCGACCGTGATGGTGGGGGTCACGGTCGTGATGGTACCTCGTCCCAGCCATGATGGGGATGGTCATGGCCATGATGGTCTCAATCCTCTTCCTTCCTCTCGTCTCTTCTTCACGGCTTGCTACACGGTCATGTAGCCTCCCGGGATGATTCCTTCTTGCTTTTCCTCGACTCTAAGGATATCTCGTGACTCGGGATAGGCGCTTACGACGTAGAAATCGACTCCAAAAGCCGCGTTCTTGCCATAGGAACCTCGAAACACAAGATAACTCAAGAGAAGACATTAGTAGCCCAAAAACCGCTTCTAAAAGCGATTAAACCAAGGAAAAATGATTAAAGCAAGAAGGAAAAAAGACGATATAAATTAGGCATATCACCAGGTCCAAATTTATTTGGTCCATGAGAAATTGAATTTGAGACCTAATTTTCAGATTTTGGAGTTGTAATTGCCTATTAACTCAAAATATTGCTAATCTACTTTCAATTTGAAAAACTGTGAATGTTTTCCAAATCTTAAAGGGAATTTAGGACATACTTCCCTGAAAACAATTAACACATTTAACTGAAAACTATTTGTGTTTGATATACATACTTTCACGTCTGTCTCTTTTCCTCCTTCTGCTTGGTTGCTTCATGTTTTAACTTGAAATATTTTCGTTCTCCATTATCAAACAACACATACTAACAATATGAGAGATATGATTATCGTGACCAAGGTACTGATATTCTAATAACTAAATAGTTTGTATTGAATGAATATGCACTTTGTAATGCTCAATGGAATTGTTTACCTTGAACATCTGAATTGGTATATATTCTGATTTTTTCATAACCCGTGTGTGTCAGTTTTAATAATTGCTAAGTAATATGGCAGATCATGATAACTGCATAATCTTTAATTTAAATATTGACATCAAATGAATTCGTTTTGTGTTGCCATCTTTTTCTACCAATGTGTTGCTTTCTTTTCACTTGGATTTTAATCCCTTATACACCCTCCTTTTTTCTTGAATAAAGCTCATTCTTTAATAAGTTCCATAGGGGTTGTACACAAAGATTAAGAAAAAAGGTGAGGGTATTTGGGGTATTTAAATGAGGTTAGATAAAGGTAGATAAAGGTAATATAAAAAAAATTCATAATGATAATATGGTCACAAAATTATACTAAAAGTTTTGCCTTGTTGATAAATGGGGCTAACCCAAGAAAATACCCAAAAAAGAAATATGAGACTTACTAATAAAGGAGGGAGTATAATTTACTCGTCATTTAATATTGAAGTAATAGATCATATACTAAACACGAATTACTAAATGAATTTGTCTATTGCAAAACACGAAGTATCAATGTTTTGCTTTCTGTTCTCCTACATTTTAATGTGATAAAGTTTAATGATTTGTTGCTTAATTGTTCATAGAGGCTGAATTTGTTGCTTAATTGAAATCCACTTCAATACGAACAAAATAAAAGCAGTATAGAAAATAAATAGTGCATTTTGTAAGAAAGGAAGGAGTTAATATTATATTGAACATGAAAAACTTAAGGGAAATGACACTGAAAAATAAAAAACAAAACTAAAGAAATAAACGAAAAAGAGTTCCATAACATGATTAAAAATAATAAAGATGACCACAACTATGTCGATCTTTGCATAACTTGCATGGCAAATCTTTGCATAACGATTTAAAATTTGGTTCTCCGATCGCTAATCATCGTGTTTATGCTATTAAGAAATCACTCCTAAGACTCTCTTAGGAGGAGGTGAATTGTACTATATTAACTACGTATGCCTATAAAACCGGTGAACGACTGTTGCTCATTTTAGGACCCATCACCCCCTCAATCTCTTAATCAAAGTTTTATATGGTGATTGAATTATATTAATATTCTTTTAGTGAGACAGAGGGTTGGTAGAGGGGGTGAGTAAAGAGTACTCGATGATGAGCGATAATTACTTACCGATTCATGCAAGAATGAATGAATTGTCTTATCTATTCTCTAATATAGTTTGTGTTCAGTGTTAGATGCTCTTAGGGAGATGGATTATGTCTAATAGTTTGTCCTGTAATTGAAGTGTTTACATTTTATGAATAGTAGGTTAGATGAGGAATTCATTCTTGATAACGAACATTAAAATTGCTTGAGAGCTAAAAAATTGACAGCCTAGACCAAGTTGGAAAATTTTACGCATCTTAAATTTTCAAATACAAATTGAAATAGTGCTTAGAAATCCCAAAAAATATCAGTTTCGACATTGCATTAGTACAACATACCGTGGCTTGTGTTTTTTGTTTTTACTGCATTTTTATGTGTTTTGTTGTTTCTTTGTTTTCTGCAACTTTAGTGCTTGTCCTGAATTTCACCAAAAAAAGAGTATATGTCCTGAATTTAATCTCATGTTCATAGTGTAAGAATAATAGTTAGATACATCTTAAAAACCAAGATAAAAATGAAAAGTAGAGTATAATATCGTATCACATTAGACTTACATTTGTTTTGTTGTCACTGAGTTTCTTATGTAGCCTTGCATTTTCTTATCAGCCTTGCATTTTCTTATCATTGTCCTGCATACACATGAATGATAAAGTCAGAAACTTTGCTCGACTTAATTTTGTATAACGTGAGAAACCTTATAATAAATTACATAGAGGATTCGTTGTTATTGTAATAGCATTGATTCTTTGTAATTTCAGGAATCGATTTGGGAGCACCGAAAGACATCATTTCAGATTGAATGGAGCATGCAAATTCTTGGTTTTGGGAGAACTGGAATGGAAAGGCTGATAAAGAATTAGAGTTAATCTTGTGGACTTGCTTCCTCTTTTTAACTCTTTATTTGGCTAAGTCGCTTTTTTGATGTGCAACCATTTCCTGACCCCTTTGCTGGAATCAGAGGGCCTGCCCCCTGCCTACCTAGAGGTAGGGAGGTGGACTTAACGTTTTTTATAAAAGGTTGAATGTCTATCACTCCTTGTTGGTTCAGCTCTTGGGGCCCGGCCTGACCCTAACTTCTGACTAAAGTCAGAGGGCCTGCCCCCTGCCTGCCTGGAGGTAGGGAGGGGAACTTAACATTTTTTATACAAGGTTGAGTGTTTATCAATCCTTGTTAGTTCGGCTCTTGGGGCCCGACCTGACCCTGACTTCTGACTGAAGTCAGAGGGCCTGCCCCCTACCTGCCTGGAGGTAGGGAGGGGGACTTAGCATACAAGGTTAAATGTTTATCAATCCTTGTTAGTTCGACTCTTGGGGTCCGGCCTGACCCTGGCTTTTGACTGAAGTGAGAGGGCCTGCCCTCTGCTTGCCTAGAGGTAGGGAGGGAGACTTGGCGTTTTTTATACAAGGTTGAATGTTTATCAATCCTTGTTAGTTCGGCTCTTAGGGCCCGACCTGACCCTGACTTCTGACTGAAGTCAGAGGGGCTGCCCCCTGCCTGCCTTGAGGTAGGGAGGGGGACTTAGCGTTTTTTATACAAGGTTGAATGTTTATCAATCCTTGTTAGTTCGGCTCTTGGGGCCCGACCTGACCCTGACTTCTGATATAATTGAAGTCAGAGGGCCTGCCCCCTGCCTGCCTGGAGGTAGGGAGGGGGACTTAGCGTTTTTGTTGAGGGGTCTATTTTCCCTAGGTCTTGCAACAAGGGGCCCTCCCCCTATTGCCCCCTGATCGTTTGTGTGTGAAGTGCGAATTTGGACAGACAACGAGTATGAGTAAGAGAGTCTTTCATTTCTTGAAATAAAACTAACACCTTGGTTGGAGCCGTCGACATTTTAGCATGATCGTCCTCCGCCGGTTTTTAGGGAAAACAAAAAAGCTGCGACTCTAGTTTAGACATAGTATTTCTTCAAAGTATCTGCATTCCAGTGGGCTGCTAGTTCTTGACCCTCAGAGTTGGCGAGCCTGTATGTTCCTGGTCCCATGATCCGGGTAACTTGGTACGGACCTTCCCAGTTTGCGCTTAGCTTGCCATGCTCTCTAGCCTTCCCAACCGCCTGGGTTTTACGCAAGACCAGGTCACTTGTCTGGAAACTCCTCGCGTTTACCCTTCTATTGTAGACTCTTCTCATTCTCTGCTCGTAAGCTGCGATGTTTGAGTTAGCCTCTTGTCTTACTTCGCTGACCATGTCAAGGGCCTCTGTCATTGCTGCCTCGTTGCTGGCTCTGTCGAACTACTGAGATCTGAGAGTAGGAATGTGCGTTTCAATGGGTAGTAAGGCTTCAGCCCCATAGACTAGCCCAAAGGGGGTCTGTCCTGTGGATTCTTTCATGGTGGTTCTGATTGACCACAAGACGCTTGGGAGCTCGTCTGCCCATCTGCCCTTGAGCTCATCCACCATCTTCTTCAGTCCGTTTAAAATCCGCTTATTCGCCGCTTCGGCCTGTCCGTTGGTCTGAGGATGGCACACAGCGGAGTAGGCAACAGTAACCCATGCCTCTCTAGCTAGGTTCTTAGTGGATTATTGTCGAATTGCCTGCCATGGTCAAAGACTAGCACCTTTGGCAGGCCATACCTTGTAATTATATTCCTCCAGATGACCTTCCGGACTACCGGCTCTGTTATGTTTGGACGGCTTCGGCCTCAATCCACTTGGTAAAGTAATCAATTGCTACTTGTTGTGTGCCAAATTTGAACCATTTTTCCTCCCATTTAGACCTGTTTTTTCTCCGTTTTGCGAGACTTGAGTGTGATTATCGCCATATTTTGCGTAATTCTCGCATTAGTGTCTCTCTTTTGCATTTTACGTGTTTTTGGTAGTTTTCTGTCTATTTTGATAGGATTTTCGACCGAAAACGTAACCGAGCTTCCATGAGCACAAAAGAGAGAGACACGGTCCGAAAAGCAAAGCACACAACTGAAAGTTCAAGTAATCCAATTGATCGACAAAGAAAGAGACCGGAAAAGAGGCGGAAGACCACCGAGTGAAGTTTCACCCGGTGAGTCACCACCGGACGAAGTTTCGCCCGACGACATTTTCCTCCTCCCCGAATATTTTCACGGCACTCACGACCGGGCGAAATGACTGGGCGAAATTTCGCCCACCGGGTGAAATTTCTCCCGATGGAGAAACCGGACCGAAATTGCAAAAAATGAAGAAAATCTCACCGGGTGAAATTTCACCCGATGGGATTATTATGTCAAGCCACGGGGCAAAATTTCGCCCCATGAAGATGCAAAGGGTGAAGGTCTAGCTAAATGAAGAGGAATTGGATTTGGGCCTTGAATTTTGTGCAACCCATGAAGACTAGTATAAATACTCCTCCTAGGGTTTTGTGCCTTCTTGTGCCTTGAGTGAGTCTTTAGGAGTAGAAGTAGTTTAGAGGATTTCTAGAATAGTTTAGAGGATTCTTAGTAGTAGTAGTAGTAGTAGTAGTAGTAGTAGTAGTAGTAGATTGTAGTAAGCTCTCTAGTAAAATTCTCTACAAACAATTAGTAGATCTACTTAGTATTAGTATAATTCTCCTATAGTTAGTAATCAAGCTTCCATCTTTATTGAAGATTATGTTTTTATGTTGAAGATTCAAGGGTTTTGCAAGGGTTTATGTGACAAGACTCTTGTTTTATTTCTTGAAGATTCATATGTCTTGTATGAAGATTGAAGAATTTATGCATGGAATAGTGACAAATTCTTGTATATTTCTTCCAAGATTCAATCTTTATATTAATCTTCATCTTCCTCTTTAATCTTCTCCATAGTTGGTAAATTCTGTCCTCTCTCTTTTCTCCATTAGTTTATGGTTTTCTTTCCTCCTTGTTAGTTTCTCTTTAGATTGTCTGTTAGTTAATTTCTCTCCTTAGTGTAATTTGTTAGTATAGTTATTATGCATGCTTTAGTTATTTTCTCCTTAGTTAATGTCTTGTTGTTATTTGTCATGACTAGTGAGTATATTTTCTTGTTGGGGAATTAGGGAGGAGGATTTGGATTATTTGATTCAAGGGATGTTGGTGGGTTGTTTACTTGTTGATTATCAATTTTAAGGTTTTGTGTCTTTGTTAACCTACACTGCAGCTAGATCAACCTTGGCTCGTTTCTATCAATATGGGGAAACTCGGGGTAGAAATTACCTTATTTTGAGACTTACCCTTTCGTCTCAAAAGCGAGTTTAGGTAGGTTGGATGAAGAACCCGAAAGGTGGCATTCTCCCTTTTTAACGTTGTAGCAAAAACTCGATCCCGAGACTCTTAGACCCCATTTCCGAATCCCGACTCTCCCCAGCACTTTTCCCATTATTGTCCCTAGCCTTAGTTAGTGTAGCTCATTAGCATTAGCTTGACCTCTCTCGACCCGAAACCCCCATCTCATTCCCAATAACGATTAAACTCTTGACTTGACCAATATCGCTTAACCGTCTCCCTGTGGATTGATCCCGACCTACCACTACTACATTAGTTAGGTTAGTCGGTGTTAAAAATATTGTTTGCATGCGTGTCGAAGACAGCGCACATCAAAATGGCGCCGTTGCCGGGGAGACGGTTATCAGTTAATTGATTAAGTCTTTGTTTTATTGTGTTTGGATAATTGTTTCTTCTCCTTCTACCCTAGTACCGCTCGGTGCTAGGAGTCTCATATTTGAATTGAGTTGTGCTCAGGAACAATCATATTTGGCATTGCTTATTCCATACCGGTGCAAGCGAGGCGATATTATTATTTTGGACTTCAAATCAACCAAAGTGAAACCTCATCCAT
Organism: Agrostemma githago; assembly: GCA_958450325.1. Taxonomy (NCBI): domain Eukaryota; kingdom Viridiplantae; phylum Streptophyta; class Magnoliopsida; order Caryophyllales; family Caryophyllaceae; genus Agrostemma; species Agrostemma githago. The sequence continues at coordinate 37,144,626 of OY288262.1, forward strand.
ATCTTACATCAACTTTTCACCCATCCAACATTCCCAAAACTCTTACAAAATTCCCTTTCCCTCTTCTCTCTTTCAAAAATTACCTCTACAAACAAACATGCCTACTTTGAGATCTCACTCCCAACCTACCAATGAACAAACTTCTTCTCCCGTCGCATATGGAACCATACCCGATAATTTTGAGCTCAAGATTTCTTCAATTGCCATAGTCCAACAAGACACTTATCATGGGCTTCCACAAGAAGATGCTCTAGAACACATAGCAACATTTAAAGAGAAGCTAGTTAGAATGAAATTAAATGGACTTACTTCATGTCAATTCCATAGGCTTTTGTTCCCCAAAACCCTTCGTGATGATGCTAGGAGATGGCTACAAAGTCACCACGATGATACCTTCCAAACTTGGAATCAGTTAGCCAATGCATTTCTAGAAAAATACTATGCTTCTTCCAAGACCAATCAATATCGAATGGAGATTCAAACCTTCCGACAAGGTGATAATGAAAGCATAAGTGAGGCTTGGGATCGATTCCAAATTCTACAAAGCAAGTGCCCACACCATGGTATCCCTCATTGGCTTTTGCTCCAGACATTTTTCTATTCCTTATCCGCCGATGCAAGGGACATTATTAACTCAACCGCAAGAGGCGACTTTTTCTTACTTAATGAGGATGAATCCCATGAACTTCTTGAGAAGATAGCCAAAAGTGGCATGTGTGCTAAGGAAATGCAAGAGGGTGAACCAAGTGGAGACTCAAAACCGTCAAAAGACATGGAGGCCACTCTTGAAGTACAAATCGCTCAACTACTTGAGAGATTTGAGGCAATGGTTGTTAGGGACACCTTCCAACCCGAAATGAGGCCCCCACCAAGAAGAATCACACCACCTAGGCGAACATCAATCTCGCCTCCAAAGCCATATGGAGTAGAAATTCCATGTGATCATTGTGGAAGGTATGATCACGATTCCAATTTTTATGTGAGGAAGGAGTACGTTTATCAAGCCAACAATCAAGAAACATATGAAAAGCCTCAAACGAACAATCCTAATTTGGGGACCGGATTCTATTCCATGCCAACTCAAGGATATATCCTTTCCCAAGAGCCCCCAATCAAAGGGTTTATCCTAATTCATATGGACCTCATTATCAACCGAGACCTCCTCACACAAATCAATTCAATCAAGGCTATTTCTATCCTCAAGGACCACCTCGACCAAACTATGGTCCTCCTTTTGGTACCTATCCTCCATTTAATCAAGGTCCTCCAAGGAACTTTCAAGGTAACTCCCAACCCTTTTATGACATTCAACAAACGATCAAGTTCTTATTGAAAAAAAATGCGTCAAATCGAGCTAGACTTGAAGCTCTAGAAGCACGTGCCGCATCGCAAGCTCGAACTCCTCAAGAACCAACCAATTCTTTCAACCAAGCTTCCGTGAATGTCATTAACGTAGTAAGCAAAAAGAAACCGGTGAACTCCTTCGACCCACAAACTACATCTCATCCCTCAATCAATGAACTCGATGAGAAAGTGGTCAAGGATGTAACCGAAAAACCAAGAAGAGATCCATCAAAGTATCTTGTAGGAGACCTTGCATTTATCATTGAATAAATTCCAATAGAGGACATAAATCTAGTCTCTAGGATCAAAGTACCTCCTTTGAATGATAAGACACCAATCCCATTCAATGATCAAGCTTTGGGAATGATAACCTTCACCGATCTCATTGAGGACATTGTCACAAGCACATCCATGCCTACCCCATCCGATTACATCTGATACATCATTTTGAAACCCGCCGAGAAGGAAAAAGCTCCCGTTTCTCCAAGGACCAACCCTAAAGCTACAATTCCTATCAAATTAGGAGATCCGGGTAGTTTTGCCATTCCATGCTCCATCGACCACGTCTTGATAGACCGGGCTTTGTGCGACCTTGGCGCCGACATTAGTTTGATGCCCTTAGCCATTGCTCGCACTATTTATATTAAAAACTTGGATTACTTCCCCGTGAATGTGCAAATGGCCGATGGAACCACTAAGGAGCCCTACGGATTGGCCCGTAACCTCATGGTTAATGAGGGGAATTTGTATATCCCCACCGACTTCGTCATTTTAGACATGCCAATTGAGGAGCGGAATCCTATCCTCTTGGGATGACCTTTCTTAGCTACCGGTGGGGTGATTATCGATGTGAAGCGAGGGCTCTTATCCTTCAATGTTGCTAATGAAACGGTTTAATTTGTGCTTCCCGCATTCCTTCTCGAAGATCCTCCTAATATGGAGTTTTGGAACCAAATGGTGGAATTCCCATCAAATGAAGAACCTTCAACCGAAGATCTTGAGTATGATGATGAAGAAGACGACGGTGCCCTATTCATACTTGGTTCTACCTCCGACGAAGATATTCCCAAAGAATTTGCAATGCTTCCCGAGGTAGCACAACTTATGGGTTTGCCGGAGTTTAGAGAAAAGCTCAAGATCGGTAATGTGGAATTTGAAGTGAATGATCAAGACCCTCCGGGTTGCTTTTTAAGCAACCCCAACTAATCTCAAACTATTCAATTCGGTTTGGTGGTGTCCATAAAAACCACCTTTGTAAATATTTGTATATTCTCGTCTCTTTTTATCTTCTTCGAACATTAGCTTTTGGATTTTTCTCTTTGGAGCTTGCTTGTTTTGGTACCTGCAGGAATCGTGAAGATTTCTTTCGGAATTTTTGGGGTTGCGCTTTGAATGATTCTGAACGATTTGGATTGAGAAGATAGGTTATGTCTTTGAAGAAGTTAAGGATAGTTTGGGCCAAGTCGAAGAGAATTTTCGTAGCAAGGTCCCATTTTGAAGTGAATTATTTTACCGGGTGATATTTCACCCGGTGGCGACTTTGCTCGAACTAAAGGAATTGACGGAAAATCCGTCGGGCAAAATTTCACTCGATGGAATCTCACCGGGCGAAACTTCGCCCTGCGGTGAAAATATTTTGCGACTTGGAATTGACGGAAATCCGACCGGGCAAAATTTCGCCCGGTGGTGAACTTGCACGGAAATGCCGAAAAATGGTCCGAAGACCGTCGGGTGAAATTTCGCCCGATGGTGACCACCGGGCGAAATAACACCCCGCGTCACTTACCAGCCAAACCCCCTCTTACCATCTTCATAATTCACTTTTCCTATCTCTCTCCTCAATCAAACCCCAAAAACCCCAAACAAACCCTAAATCCTCCACCTTAAACCACCTCTAATCCCTCAATTCCTTCATCAAAATCAAATTAAATTATATATTTCTCATCCTTATCATATTCCTTTCACCTTCTTGGAGTTTGTTTCGAGAAATTTTTCCGATTTCGACAAGCCCCAAACCGAGACCGTCAACACATAATCGTCAAATTCAAGCATCAAGGATGAGGAGGGTAAAGCAAATGGCAAGGAAAAAGATATCTTCAATGCTTAATCGCAATTCGGGTTCAACATCTTCCTCAAGGTCCGAGGAGCAGGCTGAGGCTCGGGACGAATCTGTCCCGATGCCAGTTCAAACACAAAGCTCTATACCGCGCGAACAACCTGTTCCGCTTGAGGTGCGTTACCCGAAAATCCGTCGTAGTTTCCGTGAACCTCTGTCTGGTCTCTATTTCGCTAAGAAAGCCCATGTTGATAGATGTAAAAAATTATGGGTCTGTCGTCTCGAGCCGACTCGTTGGGCGGCTCGAGATGTACTTGTTCGTATGGGTATAGAAACGCTGGTCCAAGCAATGTGCCAAAACCTTGGTCTTATCAAGTTTTATGCCTCCGAGGAGGATACTTTCCAAAAGTTGACGTGTGAGTTTTTCGCAACTTTTGAGCTGAGTGGTGACGATAATACCACTGTTAGTTTTCAGCTGCGAGAAACTCTATACGTCCTCAATTTGAGGGATTTTGGTGCATTGCTCAGTTTACCTTCTTCAGTCCTTGGAAGGCCTAGGGCAGGGCAGAGTCGGGACGACAAGTTTTCCCGTGATCGATTTTGGTTTAAAATAGCCCGTCAAAGGACTTTCAAGGGAGGAAAAATGCGTTCTTTCTCTATCCGAAACCCTATCCTCCGGTATGTGGCGCGCATTATAGCTAATTCATTCTTGTCGAGCTATTATACGCATCACAACTGTAGTGCAACAGCTGTGCAGCTGTTAGAGGATGCGGTTTTGGAGAGAGGCTCGTCGATCGATATGTCCGAGGCTTTAGTTACTCACTTCGCCCAGATTGCGAAGGGCGGCCGCAAGAGAATTCTTGTGGCGGTGTTGTAACGATGCTAGCTAGAGCCTTAGGCGTCGATTTTAGCGATTTGACACCAGTTGTTGGGGCGGGAATTTACATAGATGAAGTTTATTGTCCTTTCCTTGTGTAGCCCCAGAAAGGGGATTATAACAGGTTGTTTTTGTATAAGATTACTGAGTTGCGCGCCATTGCAATGCCTAATCCTGAATGGGTAAGGCTAGATATTGAAGAGAACTTCGGCATGCCGAAGAGGTCCGGGGAGTACATTCGGGGTAGCACCTGAGGTAAGTTTTATCAGATTGAATACCCCGAGGGACCTTTAGATTTTGGCGACGATGATGTAGAGGTCGTAGACGTGTCGGAGGAGGAACCGGAGGTTGAAACCTCTCGGGATGAGGGTCAAAGAACATTACCGTCATTATCACACGGACCCTCTTCCTCCCACCAACCTGAACCCCAGACCTCGCAATTTTTCACCCCTAACTTTTCAGACTTTGAACCACACAGACACTCCACGTTCACCCAGTCTACCCCTGGTTTTCAAGAGGACATCAACATGAGTCCTCCACGACACTCCTCGTTCTTCGGATCGGAGGACTTTTATAACCAATGGGGGGAAGTCTATGATCGTACACGTCAGACTTGGGAAAACTCGACAACCTCACTAAACCTGGCCCAGGACGCCTACAATGTGGCCCGGGATGCGCGCATAGTTTGTACTCGTACTCTAGGGAAGGTTTTGAGTACGCCCTGACCAGTTTTGAGATGGCTAGGGAGGCTGCTAGGGATGCCCAAGCAGCGAGGTTGGCGGCGGAGGAGAACTAAAGGATGTTGCAACAGCAGCAACACTATTTTGATCGATTTTTCGGTATGCCTCCGCCAGGGTCTTATTACCCACCACCTCGTCCCCCAGGTCCTATGTGAGTGGTCGAGTGTCGTTAGTGTTAGTGTGGGGGTGTTAGTTGTCCGGTTTTCAGTCGTCAGTAATCTGTTCTCTTGTCTCAGTTATCTCGGTCACTGTCTGTCCTTGCAGCGCCAATATTTGGCATTTGATAATTATGTTGTTGGTTTATTTGTAATTGGTTATTTCGTTGGTTTGAGAAATTGTCGGCTCCTCCGTGACCCTACTTGGGTCCTTACACACGTGAGGTTTATTGCAGGTGCCTTAGAGAAGAAGGACCTAATTGTTGCTCCCGGTCTTCGGTGACTTGATCGCACCAAGACCATTTGAAAAATCCAAAATTTTCTTTTTCTTTTAATTTTCCCGATTTGTGCGGAATCCGGGTGAGGTGACGTGATTACACCTACGCCCTTTCTCCACTTATCGATTTTTCTTCTTTTTCATTTTTCACTTCATTTTCTTTTCTTATTTTTCGATTTTTCTCTTTGGCTAGGGTATAGGTGACGTGATTACACCTAGGACCACCACTTCATTTTCTTTATTTTATCTTTTATATTTTCTTTTTCTCCGTATTCATTTCTTTTCTTTTTCCCTTAATTTTTGAAAAATCCAAAAACATTTGAAAAATCTTCAAAAATCCAAAAACATTTGAAAAATCATCAAAAATCCAAAAACATTTGAAAAATCCTAAAAATTCAAAAATATTTTCCGTTCTTTTCTCTGTTTCTCTTTTGATTCTTCTCCTATTCGTTCATTGAGGACAATGCACAGTTTTAGTGTGGGGGAGGGATCTACTATCCTTATCTTCATTTTCTTTTTCATTTTTCCTCTAAAAACCAAAAATCCAAAAATTTTCATTTTTTTTTCTCTTTTTAGTTTTCTTTCCTTTATCTTCGTTTTTGTGTCACTTGTATTGTCTTGCATTCTCCTTCTTGTAGGTACACCGCTGTAGACACCCACATTTTGACCGCCAGGTGTCTATAGTAGTTCCCGCCAAACACCCGATGATGATCGGACGCAAACATGCTTTAATGGACTCGGATATGGGCTCGAAATCATGGACATTTGGCTTGGGCTTATTACGGAGTACAAATCTTACTAAATCAACCTCAAATCCAGGCCCAGTGGGTCGTTTCGAGTCAAATAAGACTAATTTGGGTCGAATCCGGCACCAGGGGCAAAACCGTCTTTTAGCGATCGGGTCAAACCCGGTCAAAGATATTTTTTTTCCCGAGTCACACGAACCAGCCGTGACACCACACGTCCGGTTTGGACTCAAATACTACAAAAATCCAGCTTCGAAAATATTAAATAAATCCATTCAAGGATAGAATTCGATCTCAAGTAGGAATTCTATCCGAAAACCAGCCGTTACCTTTTTTTTAAAAACAAATTCGACGATTTTTACGCGGAGAGAATTAAAATTTTTTTCGTTCAAATTCTTTTTTTTTTCTCTTTTCGCTCAAAACAAACCTTTTTTCAAAACCTTTTCTAAAATATTCCGACTATTCGATATCGATTTCATAATCGAATATCGAATACGACGAATTTCGAAAATATGAATCAGGTATAAATTAATCCATAATTATACGCGATTTATAAAAATTGACGATTTTCGACAAATAAAAAAAAAACGGGCAGACCCCCACGCGAGTCGCGCGCCTGTCAGGCGACTCGCGCGGAGGCCTGGATGGCCGAGCCTTTTTCCGTTTTCTCGCTTTTCTATTCTTTTCGTTTCTTACATAAAAAGCGACTTTCACGACATATTTTCAGATTTCGATAAATACTTTTTCGACCTCGGTCAACTCGTGTTAATCCATCACGTGTCATTAAATCTTTTTCAAAATCATGCATATTATCATATTTACATCTTTATTCGATTTATTCAGTCGTTACTAACTCGTTTTTTCGTGTTTGTAGCAATTTATTTTGTTTTTTTATTGTTTTATTAGACTAAAACAAACTTCGCATGCTAAAATAACTTTGACGTTATTAGTTTAATATGCATTAAACGACTTAGCAACCCATTTAATTTTTCTCACATGCTTAGGAAAAATAATGTTTGCATATCATGCAACCGTCGAACTAACGCGTGTACACCAAAAAAGAACGATATCTTAGTAAAGGCCGCTAAGTGCGGGCGGGGTTGGGTGTTCTTAGTGAACTTCCCAACACGTACCCTCACCCCTTACTCAGAACCATGGTTTCCGGATGTCCGAATCCATTGGCAACGAGAGTCATTCAATACACGATATCCGATAATGTCGGTATCGGTATCATAATGCAAAGGGACGAACCCAATAAACTCTGACATCGGAAATTGGCCGTATTTTGTACACGGCCCACTACGACATAGAGTGGGTACGAACGGGCCCGAACTCCCACAAAGTTCGGTGGCGACTCCTACTTCGATTTAAATTTCAATTTGACCATCTCATATGGAGATTCATTCGCCTCCCCAAACCCGCGCGTGGCCGCGTCGGGGTGGACCTATGGCATGTCCACAATTTGGCGACTCTGCTGGGGATCAACTGATGAGTCACTTACCATCGGCATCCTCAGGGTGAGACTCGAAAAGAAATCGTTCGAATAGTAATGTACACGTTTTAGTTCAATGGTTCATGCATAACCCAATTCTTTCCCGGGCCGGTTACTTGTGACCGACGTCCCACTATACCACGGTGCATTCCTAAATGGGTGCACTAAAGACTTCGATGGCGGAACTCGCATGGGTTTTTCGGCAGGTTCTAAGACCAACTCGGCTTAGGAAGACCGTCCTGATTTGCGAGAAAGCTATCGTCGTTGGTATAGACCCTATTCGACCGACCGAGACTTAGATTAAGAGCATACATGGTGTCATTATACTGTTTCCATGACTACGTGCTACTTGATTTTCTTTGGTCCTCTTTTTCAAAAACCGTCATTTTCATCCTTTTCAAACCTATCCATTTTTCAAAAAACCCGGAAAGCTACCGAATTTAGGACTTATGATTTTGACTCAAAATAGCCTATTTTTAGCCGGTATGCTGTCCAAACCTTTTCAAAAAATCCGAAATCCCGGCCGGTAACGTTTTTTTTCGATTTTCAAAAAAAATCGGGCCATCCTATCCGACTTTGTTCGGTTTTCAAATCCAAATTCTTCTTTCAAATCTTTCTTCTTCTTAGGACTTCCCGTATTTAGCAGTGTCGGGTCTTGTCATAAGCTGTTAGAGTCCATAGCGTCGAAACTCCGTCGATCTTACATCACGAGTTTCTACCCCATCCCAAGTCCGCCTTATTTATCAAGGCACGGTCCACCTACGTAGGACAAACTCCTACAAAGGGAAGCCCATTTACACTTTAGGGTCCAAAGTCTGGGGAATAGCTCACACGTAGGTCTTTCTTCACATAGGACTAGGCCCATTTTGCCAAAATCCTAAGGAAAGCCCACCACTCACAAGTCACCCGTCTAGGAGTCGGTCTTCACCCCCACTCGGGGGCTACTCTTCAGCAGAGCGGTCAATCACGGTTGCTCTAAGGATCAGGTCTTACACGTGTTGTCTCACGTATCCCACTTTCGAGTCACTTAGGTGTCACACCATCTGAGTCCTGTCTGAGCCCTTAGTCTCACTTGGGGGCTATTCTCCGACGGAGCGATTAATCACAGTCACTCCGAGAATCGTACCCCGCACATTTGTCTTAGGAGAGTCTAACCCAAGTCAAACTGGAGTCGTCTCTCCTCCCGCGCTATTTCCTATACCTTGGTGAATTTGAGTTCCGAAGCAACTTTCCTGATTACGCGGTATTCTTACAGACAGGCCGCCCTTCACCCGAACCATGATGCAACAAGCCATAGACGAGCTGACCGCCTCACTGGCTAAGATGGAGGCCCAGCTGACAGCAATCAGGACCGACCAAACCGCCATTGCCACCCGTTTGAGTGCCTTGGAACAAAGGACTCCTAAGGTCGGGAATGAAATCACTGGGCCCATAGCTGAACTGGCCAACGCAGTTCGCAAGCTGGAGGAACAGATCCACCTGTCGACCAACAATTCAATCCATACGGAAAATGCTCGTTCCTATTCACCTTTGACTGACGAGTTGCCCGCTAACCTCAACCTGACGGGCCTACCAATGTTCGACGGGACTGAAGACCCGGTATTACATATCCGGGCTTTCAAAGAATTCATGGCCATCAAAGGAGTGAAATCAACCATGTTCAAGCACCTGTTTGCTTCCTCCCTCGAGAAGCACCCGAAAGCCTGGTACTACAGGCTTGACTCCAAGAAGTACAAGACTTGGGATGACGTGGCGACGGAATTTGCTCGGAATTAAGCCGATAATACCGAGATCCAGACCACGATGCGTACTTTAGAAGTCATGGCCCAAGAGCCCAAGGAAGGTTTCACCAAGTACCTTCAAAGGTGGAGGGCCGAGAGTGTGAAGTTGGTAGACAAGCCCAACGAAAAGACACTAGTGGAGGCGTTCATCAACAACCTCCTACCTTCCTACCGCATCCATCTTAGGTATGCCGGCATTTCCAACTTTGCAGTGCTTACCGAAATGGGCACTAGGATTGAAGATGATCTCCGACACAATGAAGATCTGGGTGAAGTTTCTATTGGACATCCACTTGAGTCCTTAGAGGCCGAAGACTACTGACGACATTATCCGAAAGTCTAGATTTAGTTTAAGTCCTAGTCTGAGTCCGAGTCTAGGATCACTATTTTCTGTCAAAGTCAGAGTCATTTGCATTCTGCCCTCTTTTCACATTTCAATAAAATCAGCTTTTCTATTTCCCATATATACTTTCCTTATGTGTTTCCGAGAACATGATGAACACCATCATACACTGTGAGCACATGCACGTGACTATTATAGGCACATCTATAACGACTGCAGGAAATCAAGACCCGTGTTTTCCTTTTACCTGTTCCATGTCCGACATAGAAAGCCACATAACCACCCTTAGTAGGAGCGGTATCGAATCCTATGACAAATCTAGGTAGTCTCCTAGTTTGGGTTCAAGACGGGAGGCAAGCCCATTTCCCACAATAAACACCCCTCCAATCAGATCAACTAATCCCTACCTTACGTATTAGTCTGACCAAAAAAAAAAAGTCCAAGGAAAAAAAGCAAAAGGCCAAGACAAAAAAGTAGGCCTAGGTTAAACGGTCAATCCGAGTAAAGAATCCCATGACCGGGGCTAAGAGGTCAACCCAAAGAATTCAAAAACCCATGACCGTAGCTAATGATCAACTCAAGTGAAACGGTCAATTCAAAAAATTATCAAAACCCATACCATCAAATAGGGAGAAACAGTCAAGCCGGTCAGCTAGCACCACATCTAGCCTTCCCACATTACAATCCTCAAGACCTTCCCGAGACCTAGGCTAAGAGACAGCCCGGAATTTTGAGGATTCAAGCTCCATAGGATACCTCTAACCATTAGGGCCAGACATGGAAATCAGATCCCGCATTATCAAACCTGCCCAATTGAAGTCCGAGTCATTTTTACTCGACTTCCCCCTTTCCTACCACATCGCAATACCTTACCCTTGAAGCCTTAGCTCCACAAAATCGAGCTCCAGATTTCGAATCATCAAAGCCACTTACGACCTAGCACCACATTTCCAAAAACATCTAAACCAGTTACCAACCCCAAACACGGGAATTCAACTTGCGGTCGGCATAGAACATGCCCAAATAGTTCACACCACCTCCGGGGGGCTACCCCGGAGAATGCTCACAGTCACAGGATCAACATCCTAAATATTCTAGCCCTTTGATCAAGGCATCATTGGGAGCACACCTAGCCTAACCATCGCTATGGCTAGTTACACACCAAGCCCTAATAAACTAAGCACCATAATATATCTTTCGACACTGAACTACGACTTGGTTTGATTTCACTACACGTGAATATGTAGGCAGCCTTTCAACAGAGGCACAACCACCCACATTGACACTCATTCAAAAAGCATCATCATTCCGGTCACGACACTGTCATATTCTCAACAGTTAGCTTTGTCATTCTGGGGGCTTCTCCTAGGCAGAAGTTCTCCATCCACTCACATAATCCAAAAGACTTTCAAAATCTAGCCACCTTCCTACAGTGTGTCCTAAGTACTCGGCTCAGTCGAAGACAAGAATCTGTCAGGACTCGAAGTAATACCCACTTTGGAAATGTACCCCAAAACCAAATATTCAGAAGGAGCACTAGACTACAGCATTGTTACTACTAAAACAGTCTCATTACAGACTACTGCAATTCCCCTACAACGCATCCTTCCCATTTTGATGTACGACCGTGTTGCCACTCGCCTAGGCTACGGAATAGCGCAACTTAAGAGTCTTGTTAGGTGGCCCATCCCCCTACCGAGTCACGGTCTAACCATTAGAGAGTCAAAGTCGTGTCTGTCAACTCGTCCTCACGCGTCCAGAGTCGAGTCTGTCGGTATATCTCTCTCTTCAAATTCTCATTTTAAAATTTGCAAAACTTAGCCATTTGAGAAAATCCCTTTCCTAGTCACTGCGGAAATAGGAATTTTTATCATACTTCATCTAGGCATACAGGCCTAACCGGAGGATTTTAGGAGTCCGTGTCAGGATCTGATCAGGAATCAAGTCATCCCCAGCCTTTCTATTTTCAAAAATTTTCAAAAAAAAATTCCAGCATTTTCTTTCCAAAATCAGTCAAAAAATCATTTCTTCCCCAGCGTGAGTCGGTATTTTGCCTAAATATTACATGCAATTTGTTATGTACAGACAGGTACACCAAGACTCCCGAAGGATTCTCAAAAATTCCCCAGTGGAAGACTCAAGCAACATTTTTATCAGGATGTATCTACAGGCAGATACACCCAGAGCTTACAGGCAAGCTCCCACGTAATTCCAAGACGGGATGCATCTTCAAGCTGCATCTACAAGCAGATACACCCAGAGCTTACAGGCAAGCTCCCACGCGATCCCAAGACGGGATGTATCTCCAAGCAGATACACCCAGAGCTTACAAGGCAAGCTCCCACACAACTTCAAGACGGGATATGTCTATAAACAGACACACCCAAGACTTTTCAAGCAAAGTCCCCGCGACATTATTGACATCTAACCAGGTATGATTTCTATCTTATGGCTGGCGATCCCTTCACGCAAGTCTAATGGACTATAAACGACCCGATCGGAAGTCTGCCAGGTCTTAATCCTCGATTGGCCTGGTAACTACTCTGAATTTCGCCTTGTCCAAGCCTCAGTCAGAGTGGGGGCAATGTAGACACCCACATTTTGACCGCCAGGTGTCTATAGTAGTTCCCGCCAAACACCCGATGATGATAGGACGCAAACATGCTTTAATGGACTCGGATATGGGCTCGAAATCATGGACATTTGGCTTGGGCTTATTACGGAGTACAAATCTAACTAAATCAACCTCAAATCCAGGCCCAGTGGGTCGTTTCGAGTCAAATAAGACTAATTTGGGTCGAATCCGGCACCAGGGGCAAAACCGTCTTTTAGCGATCGGGTCAAACCCGGTCAAAGATATTTTTTTTCCCGAGTCACACGAACCAGCCGTGACACCACATGTTCGGTTTGGACTCAAATACTACAAAAATCCAGCTTCGAAAATATTAAATAAATCCATTCAAGGATAGAATTCGATCTCAAGTAGGAATTCTATCCGAAAACCAAAACAATTTACCGACCGAGCTCAAACACTCGGCCGAAATAGCCCCAAGACAGCCGAGATACTCGGCTTCCCCACCAAGAAACGGGACTCTCGCTCCCTTTCAAACTCCTACGTTTCCTATCCAAACCGGTATTTCTTGTCACCTAAGCAAGAGTACCTCTCCTAGCTCCTATCGAGAACCTCTCCTATAAATAGGGCCCTCCCGTCACATTCAAGAGACACATCAATTATTCCCATACACGATCTAAACCACATTCATTATCGATCATCGAAGTTCAGAAAATATACAACCTCGTTTCGCCAAACAATTACCGAGCAACCTCGACCCGACAAATCCGACCCCAAGCCGGCCGAAATCCGTCATCCCACACGACCAAAACGACACCCAAACTCATCCCACATCATCTCGACGCTCCCGTGTTTAAGCCACTTTCCGACGAGCTCTATTCCGAGAAAACAAAGCATGTAGGTTGAGGGTGTAAAGTCAAACCCGACTCTTCCCCCTTTCTCTTCCTTTCTCCACGTTTTCTTTTTCGTTTTTTCTCTTGCGTCGTTCATCGTTTTTCATTATTACGGGTCGTTCATATTTCTATATTTCTAGTATCGATATTACAAAAATATTTTTATAAAACAAAACGTTCTTAAAATACGATATTGATTCTCTAATCAAATATCGTATCTAACAAGAACTAAATTGAATCTCGTTGATGCTAAAAAATCGTTACATTTTTTTTAAAAACAAATTCGACGATTTTTACGCGGAGAGAATTAAGATTTTTTTCGTTCAAATTCTTTTTTTTTTCTCTTTTCGCTCAAAACAAACCTTTTTTCAAAACCTTTTCTAAAATATTCCGACTATTTGATATCGATTTCATAATCGAATATCGAATACGACGAATATCGAAAATATGAATCAGGTATAAATTAATCCATAATTATACGCGATTTATAAAAATTGACGATTTTCGACAAATAAAAAAACGGGCAGACCCCCACGCGAGTCGCGCGCCTGTCAGGCGACTCGCGCGGAGGCCTGGATGGCCGAGCCTTTTTCCGTTTTCTCGCTTTTCTATTCTTTTCGTTTCTTACATAAAAAGCGACTTTCACGACATATTTTCAGATTTCGATAAATACTTTTTCGACCTCGGTCAACTCGTGTTAATCCATCACGTGTCATTAAATCTTTTTCAAAATCATGCATATTATCATATTTACATCTTTATTCGATTTATTCAATCGTTACTAACTCGTTTTCTCGTGTTTGTAGCAATTTATTTTATTTTTTTATTGTTTTATTAGACTAAAACAAACTTCGCATGCTAAAATAACTTTGACGTTATTAGTTTAATATGCATTAAACGACTTAGCAACCCATTTAATTTTTCTCACATGCTTAGGAAAAATAATGTTTGCATATCATGCAACCGTCGAACTAACGCGTGTACACCAAAAACGAACGATATCTTAGTAAAGGCCGCTAAGTGCGGGCGGGGTTGGGTGTTCTTAGTGAACTTCCCAACACGTACCCTCACCCCTTACTCAGAACCATGGTTTCCGGATGTCCGAATCCATTGGCAACGAGAGTCATTCAATACACGATATCCGATAATGTCGGTATCGGTATCATAATGCAAAGGGACGAACCCAATAAACTCTGACATCGGAAATTGGCCGTATTTTGTACACGGCCCACTACGACATAGAGTGGGTACGAACGGGCCCGAACTCCCACAAAGTTCGGTGGCGACTCCTACTTCGATTTAAATTTCAATTTGACCATCTCATATGGAGATTCATTCGCCTCCCCAAACCCGCGCGTGGCCGCGTCGGGGTGGACCTATGGCATGTCCACAACCGCCAACCATTTAGCATGGATACATTTGAAATGAAGACCGCACGGTAATACTTTCTACCTTCATTTTATCCTTTTCTCTTATGCATGGAGTTTGGGCATATATGCTATTTGGAGGTTCACTTGGTGAACATTTTGGAATTGGTGGTTGTGGATTGTGTTGACTTAATGGAGTATGGAGTGCTTGGCTTTACTTGTGATTTCGTTTCGTTTTTGTTTTCTTGTGTTTTTATCGTTTTTATGTTCTTTTTCATTTTGTGTATAGTTTGTCTAGGTAAAGTTTTCGAAAACCCGATTCTGAGTGTAGACCGAGTGTTTATTACTCCCTTATTAGTGACCCTTTTTTATTTTTGGACATACTTCTAGTAGAATGACCTTGAACCAATTTTTGCATTGGATTTTTACCATGAGTCCATCTTTTCTACTAGGAGTCTACATTGGGATTTGCATTTGACCACCTTGACCACCCATGGAGTGATAAGGCCTTGGTTACCGTTCCCGTTCTCTTAGGTGACCTTACTTGAGAAGCCACTTTTAGTCCAAAATTTTCATCCTTTTATGGGTTTGGAAGGGGTGCACACCCGACTAGCCTATTTCTCTACCATTCACCCATTTCCACAAAGAAGTTTGCAAAATTATGCTTTACCTTGATCTCAAATGAATCATCTAGCTAAAAATGGGCTATTCAAAGAAAGAAAAAGGGAAAAATGAAGAAGGGCAAATCTTTATATTAAAAAAAAAGCCCTCGATCGAAATAATGGGGAAAGAAAAGAAAAACCGAAAAGAAAATCAAAATCTCAAAAATCGTTCCCAAACCCAAATAATCCCTTGGTTGACTTATTGCCGTGAAATGCCTACTGGAGGACCGAGTCCCGAGGAAGGAAAATAGCGGTAATTTGGCAATTCTTACCATTTGGAAACACTTGTTCATCTTTTTGGTCTAATTGGCTTTCTCGAGTTTGGAACGACCCTCTAGGCTTAGCTTAGGAGACGGCATAACACTTACCTACAGCTACAGTGCTTACTAACTCCATGGTTCTCACTTATCCACTCCATTTATCGTCCCTTTGTAGGCATCTCTAGTGTAATTAGAAGGACCTTGGTAAATTTTCAATGTTTTTATTGTTTGATTGTCATCCTATTAGGATTTTGTCCATGTCAATTTGTACTACTAACTTGGTAGTGTTCTCGCTTGTCTTAAGCTCAAATCGGTGCTTTCTCCGCCGTTTCGATGAGGGATTCGGTGATTTATTTTCCCTTTGGTTGCGACTATCTTTTTTATGTGTGTCTTCTTTGTTTTATGTTTGTGTGTGTGTTAGTCGCAACCCCGATTTTGAGTAAGACCCAACTTGCCTTGCATGGAGGTACTCTACCTCATGGGTATCTAAATGTGAGTTGAAGGGACGGAGCGGGCCCGTTAATTGCCTCGTATCGGCTTAGCATAGTCTAGCTTAGTAGTAGTAGCCAGTTTCTTTTTGGGTCTTTGCTCGAGGACGAGCAACGGTTTAGTGTGGGGGAATTGTTGTGTGCCAAATTTGGACCGTTTTTCCTCCCATTTAGACCCGTTTTTCCTCCGTTTTGCGAGACTTGAGTGCGATTATCGCCATATTTTGCGTAATTCTCGCATTAGTGTCTCTCTTTTGCATTTTACGTGTTTTTGGTAGTTTTCTGTCTATTTTGATAGGATTTTCGACCGAAAACGTAACCGAGCTTCCATGAGCACAAAAGAGAGAGAGACACGGTCTGAAAAGCAAAGCACACAACTGAAAGTTCAAGTAATCCAATTGATCGACAAAGAAAGAGACCGGAAAAGAGGCGGAAGACCACCGGGTGAAGTTTCACCCGGTGAGTCACCACCGGGTGAAGTTTCACCCGGTGAGTCACCACCGGACGAAGTTTCGCCCGACGACATTTTCCTCCTCCCCGAATATTTTCACGGCAATCACGACCGGGCGAAATGACCGGGCAAAATTTCGCCCACCGGGTGAAATTTCGCCCGATGGAGAAACCGGGCCGAAATTGCGAAAAATGAAGAAAATCTCACCTGGTGAAATTTCACCCGGTGGGATTATTATGTCAAGCCGCGGGGCGAAATTTCGCCCCATGAAGATGCAAAGGGTGAAGGTCTAGCTAAATGAAGAGGAATTGGATTTGGGCCTTGAATTTTGTGCAACCCATGAAGACTAGTATAAATACTCCTCCTAGGGTTTTGTGCCTTCTTGTGCCTTGAGTGAGTCTTTAGGAGTAGGAGTAGTTTAGAGGATTTCTAGAATAGTTTAGAGGATTCTTAGTAGTAGTAGTAGTAGTAGTAGTAGTAGTAGTAGTAGTAGTAGTAGTAGTAGTAGTAGTAGTAGTAGTAATAGATTGTAGTAAGCTCTCTAGTAAAATTCTCTACAAACAATTAGTAGATCTACTTAGTATTAGTATAATTCTCCTATAGTTAGTAATCAAGCTTCCATCTTTATTGAAGATTATGTTTTTATGTTGAAGATTCAAGGGTTTTGCAAGGGTTTATGTGACAAGACTCTTGCTTTATTTCTTGAAGATTCATATTTCTTGTATTGAAGATTGAAGATTTATGCATGGATTAGTGACAAATTCTTGTATTATTTCTTCCAAGATTCAATATTTATATTAATCTTCATCTTCCTCCTTAATCTTCTCCATAGTTGGTAAATTCTTTCTTATCCCTTTTTTCCATTAGTTTATGATTTTCTTTCCTCCTTGTTAGTTTCTCTTTAGATTGTGTGTTAGTTAATTTCTCTCCTTAGTGTAATTTGTTAGTATAGTTATTATGCATGCTTTAGTTATTTTCTCCTTAGTTAATGTCTTGTTGTTATTTGTCATGACTAGTGAGTAGATTTTCTTGTTGGGGAATTAGGGAGGAGGATTTGTATTATTTGATTCAAGGGATGTTGGTGGGTTGTTTACTTGTTGATTATCAATTTTAAGGTTTTTGTGTCTTTGTTGACCTAGACTGCAGCTAGATCGACCTTGGCTCGTTTCTATCAATATGGGGAAACCCGAGGTAGAAATTACCTTATTTTGAGACTTACCCTTTTGTCGCGAAAGCGGGTATAGGTAGGTTGGGTGAAGAAACCGAAATGTGGCATTCTCCCTTTTTAACGTTGTAGCTAAAACTCGATCCCAAGACTCTTAGACCCATTTCCGAATCCCGACTCTCCCCAACACTTTTCCCATTATTGTCCCTAGCCTTAGTTAGCGTAGCTCATTAGCATTAGCTTGACCTCTCTCGACCCTTAACCCCCATCTCAATCCCAATCACGATTAAACTCTAGACTTGACCAATATCGCTTAACCGTCTCCCTGTGGATCGATCCCGACCTACCACTACTACATTAGTTAGGTTAGTCGGTGTTAAAAATATTGTTTGCATGCGTGTCGACGATAGCCCGCGTCACTACTATGAGGAACTTTCTGCCCCATGTTGCTATGGCGAATGGACCCAGTATGTCCATCCCCCATTGAGCGAAAAGGATGGGGGACAAGATTGGTCTGAGGTCCTATGCTGGAGCGTGTATCACAGGGGTAAAGAGTTGGTGTTTTTTGCATTTTAGGGTTAAACTTTTAGCATCTACTATCATAGTTGGCCAATAGTACCCTACCCTTAGGGCCTTATGCGCCAGTGTCCTGCCCCCAACGTGATGTCCGCAGATTCCCGAGTGTATGTCGTCTAATACCTCCGCAGCCTGCTCTGCCCCCAGACACTTGAGCAAGGGTACAGAAAAGGACTTGCGGTATAGCTCTCCTTCGATCAATATGTACCATGCGGCTTTGGCTGGCATTCTTTTCTGCTGGGTTGGATCCTGTGGTAGGGTTCCGTCCCTCTTGAATTGGATGATTGGGGTCATTCAGCTTTCGACTTCCGCCTCTTCCATGATATTGATCAGCTGGCAAGGTGTTGTGGACTTTTCTTGTATCACATCCACCCATACTGACCTCCTGATGTCTTGTAGGCTGGAGCTTGCTAATTTGGACAGGGCATCAGCTCGGTTGTTCTGCGACCTGGGCACTTGTCTAACTTCATAGGACTTCAATCCTGACAACTCCTACTTGACCTTTTCTAGGTATGAGATCATGGTTTGGTCCCTGGCTTCATACTCACCGTTAATTTGGTTTATAATGAGTTGTGAGTCTGTGGCCAGGATGACCCTCTCTGCTCCTACCGCTTTGGCTAAGTGGATGCCTGCCAGGACGGCCTTATACTCGGCCTTGTTGTTAGATGTTGGGAAGGTAAATCTGAGAGCATGCTCAAAGTCCACTCCTTCAGGGCTGGTTAGCACGACCCCTGCCCGCTGTGGATGAACCATCTGTGTACACCACCCATTCACCGGTTGAGGGGTCGTCTTCTTCTGAGTGAGAGCACTCGGTTAGGAAATCTGCTAGGGTCTGCGCCTTGATGGCGGTCCTAGACTGATAAGATATGTAGTCTACTCAGTTCTATAGCCCACTTCAGCGGTCTCTCGGATTTTTCAAATTTCTCTAGTACTTTTTCCAGGGGCTGATCGGTTAGAATGACGACAGGGTCTGCGTCAAAATAGGGCCTGGGTTTTTGTGCCGCGATGACTACCGCGTACGCTGCTTTTTCAACGACTGGATAATTTCTCTCAGCTGTCCCCAGGGCATGGCTTACAAAGTAAATTGGCTGCTGAGACCCAGCCTATTCTCTCAGGATGACTGCACTTACGGTTGAATTTGTCACTGTTATGTATAGGAAAAGCTTCTCCCTTGTCACGGGTCTGGCAAGGGTCGGCAGCTGCTTCAGATGTTCTTTTAGTTGCTCAAAAGCTTCTTTTTGTTCTGCCTCCCACTTGAACTGCTTATTCCCTTTTAGTATCTTAAAGAAGGGTGTTTTTTTGTCGGCAGACCTGACAATGAATCCTGCCAGGGCAGCCATCCGGCCTGTCAGTCGCTGAATGTCCCTGATTGTTTTCGGCTCTAGGAGGTCCAGGACGACTTTCACCTTTTCGGGGTTAGCATCAATCCCTCGGGCGCTGACGAGGAATCCCAAGAATTTTCCAGACCGAACCCCAAAGGTACACTTCTTAGGGTTCAATTTCATCTGGTAGGCTCGCTAAGAGGAGAAGGTTTCCTGCAGGTCCTCCAGATGCTCTGCGTCTCCTTTCCTCTTTACTATGGTGTCATCCATGTACGCCTCCAAATTTCTGCCTTTTTGTTTTTCGAATACCCTGTCCACCAGACGCTGATATGTCGCCCCTGCATTTTTGAGGCCGAATAGCATCATCTTGTACATATACGTCCCTACGCTTGTGATAAATGCGCACTTGACTCTGTCCGGCTGCCACAAGTATACCTGATAGTAACCCGATAAGGCATCCAAAAAGCTGAGCATTGAGTGCCCCCTGGCGGCGTCGACCAGTTGATCAATTCGCAGCAAGGGGTAGCAATCCTTTGAACATGCTTTGTTGAGGTTGGTGAAGTCTACACACATCCTCCAGGCCCCTGAGGCTTTCTTCACCATTACCACGTTGGCGTGCCATTCAGGGTAGTCACAGCTCTGGATGAAGTCAGCCTTCAAGAGCTTCTCAATTTCTTCCTTGATGGCCAGATCTTTTTCTGCTGACATGTTCCTTTTCTTCTACTTTACAGGCCGAGCCTCCGGGTTGACGTTCAGCTTGTGAACGATATGACTTGGGTCAAACCCCTGCATCTCGTTGGCCGAGTAAGCAAAGATGTCCTTATTGTCCTGTAGGACTTTGATCAGTTTTGCTTTGTAGGGCTCTTCCAGGTCAGCGCCAACCAGAACCGGTCTTCCTGGCTCTAGCTCTACCAACATGCTTTCACCTCCGGGTTCTGGGTGATCAGTTTTTTCTGCGGCCCACTGGTCGGCCAGAATCCTTCCTTCCCTGCTGGGGGAGCTGTCTGCCTTTCTTTTTCCTTTTCTTTCAGCTTCGTGGGTGCGTAGGGCGACTGAATAGCACTGCTTGGTTGATTCTTGGTCTCCCTGAATTTTTCCATCTATTTCGAAGTCCGTGACGTAGGCTACGATCAGCACTCTGATGGATATTGCAGCCTCCACTTCATCCAGGGTAGCTCTGCCTATGAGAGCATTGTAGGCAGACTTTGCATCCACGACAACGAAAGAAGCTCGAATATTCCTGGCCGATGCCCCCTCTCCGAATGTGACAGGCAACTCAATCATCCCCATTGGGAGAATCCCTGCACCGCTGAATCCGTACAAGGATCCCGGGGCAGGCTTGAGGTGTCTCTTCTCCAAGTTCGTTTTGTCAAAGGCTTGCTTGTACAACAGATTTGTATACGCGCCTGTGTCCACAATGCATCTCTTCACTATATGGTTACTGATGACTAATGACAGGACCAGGGAGGTCACTGTGGGGGTAAATCACCTGACTAGAATCCTGCGGGGTTATGCTGAGAGTCAGACCGACCGGGCTCCCGGCTCTTTCTGCGTAGCATATCTGGTTATGGAGTTCGCGGAGCTGTCGCTTCTGGCCCCTTCGACTTGTCTGGCTGCCAACATCCCCTGATACTACATGAATAATCATACGATCCTGCACCGAACCTTCCGGTTTTCTGTTGTGACTTTCTGGTTCTTGTTCCTGGCAGCATAGTTGCTCAGCCAGCCGTTTTTGATGAGCTTTTCTATTTCGTCTTTCAGATGCCAGCACTCCTCCATCGTGTGCCCTATACTGTCGTGGAACGTGCAGAATTATTTCGGGTCACCTTTTGGGTTACGCGGTTTATTCGGACGGTTCCATTTCGCCGCCTCTTTTTCCAGCTCAAATATTCCAGCTCTTGATTTGTTAAGGGCGGTGTAACTATCAAATTTTGGCTGGTATGTCATGCGCTCCCTTTCTGGGGCGTCCCCTTCCTCCGTCCTCTGCTTCCCCGCTGACTCTCCCCTACTGCGCCCACCTTGCGGTCCCCCCTGAGGTATGCCAAATGTTGCGGGGGTATCCGGCAAGCTGTGGTATTCCTCCCGGAGCATGAAGCCCTCAGCTATCCTCCGCGCTTTAGCCAATGATTCAGGCTGGGCTCTGATAAGCTAGTTCTTTATTTCTCCTGGCAGCAGTGAGTTAGTCAAAGCGTAGGCCGCGGTAGGGTCATCAATCTCTCTGACCTGCTGGAAAGCCAGGTCGAACCTCTTAAGGTATTCCTTAATGGATTTGCCCTTCTTTTGTTTCAGGGTCATCAAGTCGAAACGAGTCAGCCTGCGCCTTTTATTCCCAACATACTAGTCCAGGAAGATTCCTTCCAGCTCTTCAAAGGCACAAATCGATCCACGCAGCAGGTCACGGAACCACCCTTGGGCCAGCCCCACCAGAGTTGTAGGGAAGATTTTGCACCAGGCAGCATCGTCAGTGTCATACATTCCCATATGGCTTTCATAAGCAGCCAGGTGATCCTCAGGGTCAGTGGTCCCATCAAACTTCACCGTGGGCATCTTTATCTTTGGGATGGGACAACTTTGAACATCTGGGTGGAGCGGTGTTTTGGTAGGTCTACCCAACACTTTAGACCGGCTCTCCGTAGAGTAGTAACCGTAGTCATCTCATTCATCAGGGGTCGGTTTCCTAGCACTAGGAGAGCGGTGTCTGGGCGTATGCCTACTCGCAGCTTCGTCCTCTCTCATAGGAGAGCGGTGCATGGGTCACATTCCCCGGGGTGGCTGCTGAGGCTCGGGCTCCGAGCCTTTGGCTTGATGGTGCCTTGGCTCAATTGGTTGACCTTGATTGAGCCTCGCCTGCATACTTTTTGACAGCCTCAGTGCCTTTGCGGTTCTCCAGCTGGTGTCAGTCTGCTAAACACTCCAGCCTGCTTTGCCCCCAGGCGTTTTAAGATGGGCACCTTTGGTTTCAATCGTTCTTGCATTTCCTGAGATAGAGTTCCCTTCTCCGCCGATGCGGTCGACTCTATGGTATGGACAGATCCATCTTTTTGTTGGGCGGCTGATCCTGGGCGTTGGCTTCGAGGCGTTTCTTTCCCTGGACGTACCCTCTAGTCGCTTTTTTCGCCTTCCTTTGGATGTTTCTGGTGGCGGTTCGCTTTGTGCCCCCAGCTTCTTCAATGCTTTCGAAGTGCAGATGCCTGGGGGTTGTGGCTATTCCGCCTACCAGGTCTTCTGGTGTCACTTGTTTGTCGAGCATGGCGGAGAAGAAGGCGGCAGCATACGTGGTCTGGGCGGGAGTGAGACTTAGGTTAAGGCCTTGCTATGCCCCCTGCTCAGCAGCGGTTGTTGTCCCTTTACTTGCTATTTCGAAGAGGGTAGCCTGCCCCACTCCCCGGAGTGTGGCAGCAGGCGTCGCTTCCCTCAACGTCATGCCGTACCGGGGGATGATCATTTGTCCCGCCGGATCGGCTCCTTACTCAGCTTCTATGATTTCAGGCATCTTCCGATGGCTTTTTGTTCTTTGAGGAATTTTAACACGTAACTCCCCACAGACGGCGCCAAATTGTTCCGGTATGGAAACAATGGACCCAAAACGGATTTGGATCTTGGATCAAGTCTTGGTTCTTCTTGAATCTTGTTTGGCCTTTACGCCTCACTTTTTCTCTCCTCCAGTAGTCGGACTTTCTCGGCGAGGGGGCCTGTCACCTGCAATAAGAGAGGGTAAAGAGAGAGAGAGAGAGAGAGAGAGAGAGAGAGAAAGGTAGAGGACACGTGGAAACATCTCCCCCCCCCCCCATTTTCTTTTACCTTAGGCATGATCAAGAGGGTACCTCGTGCCTGACTGGGCTCCGCAGGGAGAGGTCCCCTGACATCTGGAAGGCAGGAGGGATCTCCTCCCTCTTCCTGTGGCCTCGAGAGCGGTCTGACCCTGGCAAGCAGGGGGCTGAGCCCCGGATTTAAAGCTCGGCAGGATGTTTTTTAGGAGTGCCCCAATGGGCTGCTCGGAGATGCTCGTTAAGTGGCCTGTATGGCAGGCTACCCCATGACCCGGGTCGGGTCAGCCCCTGGCCTAATTGACGGGCGACCTAGGGTAGGCAACCGGCCCATCACTTCCTTTCTCCTTCTCCTCTCTCGGTGAGCTCGACACGGATGATGTTTCTCTGCTCCAGGGGATTCGTAAATTCGGTATATCTCAGGATCCTGGAGCGCGTGCCGTAGTTCATATTTTCACTAGAGTTAGCTTTGCGATTGCTAAGGGAGTGGGGACTCAGATAGTATCTCGGCTTCCCGCTAACTTCTTGTAATTTGTTCTGGTGTTAATACAAATTCTGTTTTTTTTTAAATAAAAAATAATAATAATAATAATAATAATAATAATAATAAAATAATAATAATAATAATAATAATAATAATAATATAACAACAACAACAACAACAACAATAATAATAACCGGTAAATCGAGAGAGAGGTGCGATAGGGCATTAAGGCAATTGGGGCATTAGGCTGCCAGCCACCGCAGCGTCGCCGCCTGGCCTACTGTCTTCACTTCCTCACGCCGGCCACCTCACGTCGCCGGTCACGCCACGTTCTGCCAGCGCATTTGTGAGAGAGAGAGAGAGAGAGAGAGAGAGAGAGAGAGAGAGAGGTTGAGGGGGAGTTGCGTTTTGTTGCCGTTTCTGGTCGGGTCTTCCGTGTTGCGCGTCGACTGCCGCCATCATGTCGGTTACCAGTGTTGCGCGTGCGTCACATTGGTTTCTCCGGGGTCGACTGTACTGTCGTGGGTTGACTGCACTAGTGTATGTTGCGCGTCGAATGCCTTC
Source organism: Agrostemma githago (assembly GCA_958450325.1). NCBI lineage: Eukaryota > Viridiplantae > Streptophyta > Magnoliopsida > Caryophyllales > Caryophyllaceae > Agrostemma > Agrostemma githago. The sequence continues at coordinate 37,169,008 of OY288262.1, forward strand.
AAGTCGGAACCAGCCACTTGCGTCGCCTCTCTCGTTGCGAGTATTTGTAGGTGGTTTCCGATTCTCGGTCTGATCTGGCACCGGCTTCGCGTTTCTGACGGACCTAGCGTTTCCTGTTCGTGGGTCTTGCACTTGGGTTCGGGTTTGGGTGTTGCCATTCGGGTTGCGTGTGTTTGTACGGACCTAGCGTGTTTGTCGTTCTGCTCTTTGGCTGCCACACTCTTTCCGGTTTTATCGTTCTACAGGCTTCCATTCGGGTTGCTACACTCTTTCTATGTGGTTAGGTTCTTTGTGTTCCATTTTCGTTTTTGGTTTTCTTTTGCTTCCTTTGTTTGTGATTCTACATGCTTTTCTTCGTTAGGTTTCTATTTTTGGTTGCATCGACGTGTCTTTTGCTTCCGTTCCGTCATGCCCGACCTTATTTGGTTCCATTGCCCTTTTGTGGACCTCAATGGGTGTAAGGACGGTTGGGGCAAAGGCCTTGTTAAAAGCTCTTTGCTCGTCCACCTCCGTGATCATCACTGTAAGAGGGACGCTCGAGCGATCACACATCATTCTCTTGCTTCTTTACCGAGTTTTTTGGCTGCTGAGACTACTTTTCATCGGATGGGTATTGGGTTGCGTGGGGTTTTCTTTAGCACTCGTGCTCACAGGAAAGGGTGTAAACACGATGGGGAGTCTATTGAGGCTCCTAATTGTGGTGACAGTGTTATTCGCTTTGTCCTTTACGGCTTTTCCCGACCATCTGCCCCTGCTGTTTCGTCCTCTAGTGGTGTCGTTGGTCACCCGGCAGTTGGGTTTAACGTGACTTTTGATCGCTTGTTTGCTAAGGGATTACGTACTATTAAATCCATCCCTCCTAACTGTCGTTTGGAGTTTTAGGGGGTCCCTTGATGATGTGTCTGTCTCTCCTCGTGATCTCTCTTGTTGGGTCACCTTGCTTGGGTTGCCTCTTTGTATGCTTAAGACTTTCTCCCCTAGGAGCTGAGTAACCTTGAGTATCGGACCGTTATTCGGCGGCAGCGTCAGGAGGAGAGTATTACAAGTGTCATTCATTGTTGGGGTAAGCCGGGTGGCCGTTTACTGCTTCCGTAGGATACTTTAGATGAGGTTGCTCCTTCTTTTAGTGTGAATGAGGACCTTGACTTGAGTGAGCTCAACATTAGGTAGTGTCCGAGGAAGATTTGTGAAGGGCATTACACTGCTACTGTTCGAGTGCTTTCTTCCTCTGACGTTGCTCCTTACATAAATGATACTCTTGTGGCTTTGAAGGATAAGCACCCCGTCATCCCTTCTCCCGTTTTGTCTCATTTGCCTGGTAATCACCATTCCCTCACCACGTATGCGTATGTGGTTCTGGATATGACTAGAGGTTTTCCGTGCGGCACTTCCTGTAGGAGGGACGGGTTTTGTGCCCATCACCTTTTGGATTGTTTGAGTGGTGCTGCAGTTGTTGTTTCGGACGATTTGATCGCATCTATCTTTTTCCTCAGTAATCTTCCATTAACACATCTTCTTTAGTTTAGTTTTATTTAGAGTCTACTGTAAATATTAGTTCTTTTATTTTATTTTCAATTTCAATTACAAAACAAGTCTCAGAAGTCCAGTATTTATATTATTCGGGTTATTATTCTCGTCTTTATTTCTATCTCCGCTCTACTAAATTCTGGTCTCGGTACTTCTTCTCTTCTTCCCTGATCTATGGCGCCATTTTTACGTAGAGATTTGTGGCGGATCCCCACAATCAAACAAGAACCTAACTCTACTAACTGGGTAAGTGGGTAGCTAGGGTAAGTCGGGTATCGAATCCACAGGGATGGTGAGCTAAATGAAAAGTCTCGGTCTAGTTAAAGTTTTAGTCGGAGAAATTCGGTTTGGATTGAATAAGTATAAACTAATGAACTAAACTAACAAAAAAAGAAAACGGTAACAAATATAATAAAAGGGACTAGGGTCAAGGTCAACAAGGTAGTCTCAGGGGAGTTGTCGGATTCATAAAGTAGTAGATTAAGGTCAGTAATAGGCATAAGATAGGCTCTCTCAAGTCTCTATCTACCATAGGACGGTCCTAGCGGGCTCTCGCTACTTACTAGGTCGACTTACTTCAATGAACGCAAGTCTAACCTAAACTTGGCTCTCGATCTTAAGTTCAGGTCAACTAAATTGATTAACTAATCTGGCCAGGACAAGTGAATCATACATATATAACGTTCAAAAAGAGATTAATAATGATTAATCAACAATTAAATCAACTCGAGACAAAACCCCAATTAAACGAACCGTGCTAACCCTAACCCTAGAAAATACTACTCAGACATGATTAAAACGAATCTAATTAATCCAGCCACTAAAATTAGACATGAAATAAACAAAATTATACGATAAAGATTGAAACTTTGATCTAATCAATAACTAAATAAATTAAATAATGAACTTCAAATAATAAAAATCTAAGAGAAAGTGGAGAAAATTATAATACCAAACATGAAGGGAGAATTGCATAGATCAAATAAGATGAAAGAAATATTCAATCCTTGATCTACTCTTAATAATTAAACTAATAAGATGAGTGTAGGATGTAATATCAAGGAAAAGTTGAAGAGAAAATCTTCCTAAGCCTACTGCTACCCCCACGACGCACCCCTCTAATCAATCATGCCCCTCCGTACTTGCTTTATTTTTCTTTTGGGCTTGATGCGTGCCTTCCGTCTATGTTGTCGCTGTCTTCGGTTTTATTCCTTTCGTTAATAATGATATTATCCTCCTCGATCCGTGTTAACCTGCTTATAATCTTGACTCGGTGTTAAACTTAGCTTGTTAACTCGTCTTTGATCCATCTTAACCCGCTTCATTCACTTTAATTCACTCGACTTGGTACCTACAAGATATAACGATAGAAGCAGTAACAAAATCTCGAAATATAACAATTATTATAATATTATGATAATTATAACTAAAACGACAAATTACTAATTAAAAACTAAAATAAGTTATAAGACAATTGAAACACTCAAAATTGTGTCGAATAAAAGGTAAAACGTAAGGGTAAATCACTATTAAAATATCACTTATCACTTACACAGATGACACTCTTGTGGCTTTGAAGGATAAGCACTCGTCCCTTCTCCCATTTTGTCTCATTTGCCTGGTAATCACCATTCCCTCACCGCGTATGCGTCTGTGGTTCTGGATATGACTAGAGCTTTTCCGCGTGGCACTTCCTGTAGGAGGGATGAGTTTCGTGTCCATCACCTTTTGGATTGTTTGAGGGGTGCCGCAATTGCTGTTTCGGACGATTTGATCGCATCTGTCACTCGGGTGATTAATCTCTTTCTCGAGGGCAGTTGCCCGGAGGTCCTCAGGGAGTACATTGCTAGTGCTCCGCTCACCCCGCTTGTTAAACCAGGCGACAGTATTCGTCCTATTGTTGTTGGTACGGTTTGGAGACGCCTTGTCTCTAAGGTTGGTGCTTTCCTGATCGGTCCGTCCCTGAGTGGCTATTTCTCTGGCCTCCAGTTTGGGGTTGGGGTATCTGGTGAGGGTGAGGCTATGTTGCATGACTTGAACCGGCTTGTTGAGGACCAGGGTGACGGGGTGGTTCTTTCCACGCTCTTAGTGGACGTTCAGAATCCTTTTAACAAGGTGGATCAGGAGATCATGTTACAAGAGGTTCGTAATCACTGCCCTGTTCTTTCCCAGTGGGTGGAATTTTGTTATTATAGTCATGCTCGGTTATATGGTGAGCACAAACGGTGGTCTTGTCAGGGGGTCCAGCAGGGTGATCCTTTGGGTCCTTTGCTTTTTTCTTTGGTTTAACATCCCTTGGTTTGTAAGATGCGGGACTCTTTTGACTTGAGGTTGCAGGCTTGTACTTGGATTATGACACTATAGTCGGGGATACCTTGGTCGTGGGAAAGATTCTGGAATTGATTATGGAAGATGGTCCTCGATCGGGACTTCATCTTAATGTAAGTAAAATCGAGGTTTTTTTGCCTACAGAAGATCCTAGGAGTAGGCTCCCGGGTGTCTTCCCCTTGCTATCGCCAGACCGTTGCGTGGTGTCAAAGTTCTTGGCGGGCCTGTTAGTATGTGCCACGATTTCAGCAGTGAGCTTGTGATGAGTAGAGTGACCAGAATCATCGCGCTTATGGGTTCCGTCGCTCTGCTTGATGATCCGCAGTGTGAGCTGTTGTTGCTTCGGGCTTGTACTGGTATTTCTAAACTTTATTTTGCTTTACGTACTTGTTCACCGACTGTTTTTGAGTTGGCTAAGCTGGCTTTTGACGCGGCACTTCGTTCTTACTTATTATTATTTGTCGATGTGTGATTACTATTATTTATAATATAAAATTCACCTTATTATAATTTGTCGATATGGAATAACTTTAATATCTTTATATGTAATAAATTTTTCACTTTTTCGAGCAAATAATATAAAAATTTATACTCTAATGAAAGCATTTTTTATCTCGAATCTAATTAATTCATTTTCATAATTTTATTTACGATAACTTTTTGTTAAATGAAATTTAAAGATTTTTAGATGAAAATTTATAAAACATCACATTAATATAATAGATTAAGTAGATTGTAATAATTAAAAGATTCTCTATTTGATTTTTTTTTATTAATAATACTTTCCTAAATTGAATTTTGATGTAACAGACCAATCATATCGTTCGAAAACTTACTCCTTTATATATATAATATAATGATTTATTGTTTTTCCTTTTTTCTTTGTTTTTATGTAAACCCTTTTGTTAAGTAAATACTCCGTACTACCTTGTCAGTAATTGATAATCAATTTTAAGTCATAAATAAAGTCAATTTAACTCGTCAATAATAATTGAATTATAAGTCACAAATTTGGGAGCAATTGATCATCTAAATTGATGGAATAAAAATGAAAATAGTATATATGAATCTCAATATAAAAGATAAAGATTATATAAGAGTACAACGAAATTTTTTTTAAAAAAATTCATTAGAATTGAGTAAGGCTATTTAGTAAAAAGTATGACCCATCATTTGAAGGCATACATCACTTAAGTTTGGTTTATTTAGTTTTCGGTTGAGGGTGAAAATGTGAGGAAAAAATGGGTAAGTAAATAGTACTGAGTAGGTTTATATTCACAGCCACACGCCAGATACAAATTGAATTGAAGGAAACATTATACAAAAAAAAGAATAGCCTCAAGAAAGACTAATCAATCAATCTACTACCTCATTCATGTTGACATTCTTCACAAGTTATACATACATGATACATACCTCAAAACTGTCTAGAAAAGTTGTTCAAGACCTCCAAGTGAAGATGTTGATGTGATTGGCTTAGCGACCTCGGGTGCACCATCATCAATTAGAAGCAGATCTGAAGTCAGAGCGCTTGACACAAACTGACTTGCATTAGGAGTATATGAAGCTTCAGGTTGACTTGTGGTAACTGCAGACACATCAGCTAGTTGACTCGAGTCGCTTGTTGCAGGAACATTTGGTGAGCTCAAATCAGCTGCTAGCGGGGCTCTTTCTGCGGTAGGATCTTCTGAGAGGGTTTCTTCAGGCTTGCTTGAGTCAGTCATATCTACTTCTTGGCTTGGACCCTCGGGGGGGATAACACTGACACTGGGGTCACTAGAATCTGCTGACGCAGCAGCTTCAACATTTGCGGGTGCTAGTGAGGCTTCAACGTTTGCTGGCGGCGCTTCGCCGTTTGCCGGAAGGGGTTCGCTGTTTGCCTGCGGGGCACCTGTTGCCGGCACTTCAGCGTTTGCAGGCGGTGCTACTGGAGGTGGTGCTCCCAATAACAAAGGCTTTCTGGGCTCTTGTTGGGAACCCGATATTGCAGGAGTCGGCTTTTTTGGAGCAGAAATAGATAGAGATAAAGTGCTCATACCAGGAGGGAGAATTTCGATAGCGGGCTTTTTAACTGTGTCACCTAAACTTGGTAACTTGGGGTCCTCCAACGATGCCAGGAATGCAGCTGTTGCATCTGTCTTCGTCTGTCTGGTATGCTCAATTTCGCTTTGGAGCATTTTATTCCAGGACTCGACCAAGTTTTTCAAAGTTGGCCGTCCATGTGCCTAGTACCATTGATCAAGAGATCAGAACATATAGGACAGTAAAGACATAGTATGCCTGTGCGTAAATTGAAATGAACATACATGTGAATGAAGTACAGCTTCTGCAAGCATTCCAGTTTCCTGCCATGCTTTCTCCATGACAGCATTGTCACCCAAGAGGGAAGCTGCAAAGGCTGCTTCACGTCCCAAACCAAGTGAGATTAAGTTATTCACCAATGTCTGCGACGGATTAACACCAAATTTAGTCAATGAAGAGGATCAAGAAATACTATGCCAACGAAACAAGAAACAGATAACAGAAAACGTAACATCATAATCCCAAAAAGCAAACGACAATTTCAACACTAATTTTTGAAGGCCATAACTGATTTCGAATACAATTCATGCTCTCACGCATTTTTTTTCAACAAAATTTTACTTTCACACCCTCGCCCTCTGTCCTCTCAACATCATAAAAGGAAATAATGGGGCAAGTTGGAAATGGTAGGATCACATAATCATATCGTAATGCCTTTAAAAGAGGCTCATGCTCCTAGAAGTGTACAGAGTCCGACAAAATCTGACTTTACCATGCTAGTGGCTGCTTCCAAGGTGCAGTTAAGCTAAAACACAAATTGTTCTGTGTACTGAGACTACTGACCCAGAACAACAATAGCCCAAAACTGAAATTTATAACCCATCACTTGTTGTAATGATAACTTCTACTTCTGAGTAGGGTTCTCTCTTTTGAGCCCCTGCTACCCTATAGGACGGTCCTATAAGAGAGGTTCTCTAATTTAAAACAAGACCATCACTTGTTACATGATGAGAAAAGATGACAATTGGTTGTGAAAGTTTATTTCAATACATCCCACACCAAAGAACAAGAAGTCTCATGAATCACAAAAGGAGAAAAACAAGAAGACTTCAGAGCTGCCCAGCTCATTAAGACGAAATAACCTAAAAGAAATCTAAGAGACCAGGAGTCCAGGATACAGCAATAAGCCAATAACTACAAGAAAGAGCTGTGGTTTTTAGTAAGAGAATACACGCTCCTTTTATAATTTTTGTTTTGTTCCCTCTTTCCTTTGAGCTTAGTCACCTTTTGTTCCTTGTTTCCTCTTTGGGACATACTATAATTCTACAAAATGGAAAATAATACCCTCAATACACACCCATAACAGACTAATAACACCCCCCATAACAGACTAAATACACTTTCCTCCACCACCACAACCTGCCTCAACCTGAACCCTGCCCCACCACCACCTTGGACATTTCCTCCCTTTCACCTGTAACCCCTTCAATCATCCTCTGAACCGCCGTCACCTCACCACGCCATGGATAACCTCACAACGACACCCCTCCTCCCTTCTCCCCTGCACACCACAACCACCGACACCCCTGCAACAGGACAACCCCACACCACCACCAACACCAACACCCCAGAAAGCAGACCGCTCCTCACCAACCGCCGGACCTCCTCTTCACCTTCAAGGCACTCAACCCCCCACCACCGATACTCCTCTCCCTTTGATAAGACCGCCATATTAACCTCACCTCACTCTAGATCACCCTACCCCACAAACACGAAACACCACTAGACCGCTCCACCTCCAACCTTCTTGTTGTGACCCCCAGATCTAGCCACCTAATTTTCGGGTGTTGAGGTGAGCACATACAATAACAGGTCAAGCAAAAGTAGAATCAGAATGAGGGTAGTGGGGATTAGGAAGGGGAGAGGGGTTTTCGACGGGGAGGGTTGCAAGACGGGCATTGTGGGCAGTCTTTTAAGGATGGTGTTGGTACTTTTGACAGTGTTTCTACTGGTGATGTTGCACGATTACGCTGAGGGCAGTGGTGGGGGCAACGTAAATGGGTTGAGCTCGGTGGTGGTCTAAGGTGATAATTGTGCCATGGAAATGGGGTTGGATGTAGGGATGAGAGTTATGGTGTGGCAGGGATTATCAGGGAGACAAATTTGGTGTGCGGATATTATAGGAAAAGTGTCATATTTTTACCCCTTTTTTCATGTGTCCAAATGAAAAGGGAACAAAATGAAGACTAGAAGGGAATATGAAACTGTAAAATTCAAAGCACCAGAAACATACAGTATGATGTTACTCAATTTCTTTCATTTTATTATACGACAGACATTCCAAAAGGCATACTAGCGTGACTAAAAGAAAGTCCTCTATAATCATCTTGCAGATGGTCTCTCTGTAGCATCCGGCCTGCAGAAGCGCTATAAATTCCATTATAGTTGTCCCGAGGAATTAATCTTACACTTAATTTGGATGGAGGGATATAGATAACAAGAGAGGAGAGCACACATTTGAATCAGCTTCGCTCAAAACCAAACGAACTAAGAACAAACTCACCCGTATATTATATCCATATTAAGGCATAGTATGTTACGGAGTATTCATACAGGGCGTATAGAAATGGTCAACCATTGTTTGGACATCAAGTAGGGTAGGAAGAAAAATTAGGTAATTCATTTTCCCTGTTAGAAGCAAAATTAAAACCTTTCCAACATACTCCTACAAAACACTTGGAAGGAAAATAGAATGCTCCATTTTTCCTTCTTTTCCCCTCTCTTCAATACCATTCCGGCCTTCCTTCCTTTCTATCCAAATACCAAACATACCATTATGCTGTTATGCAAAGAGTTATATCATATGTCAGTAAAAAAAATAGAGAAACATACACTCAAGCGTGTTAACTCCCCGTGATTAGCCAGACGTAAAGCCAGGCCTCTTAGTTCTTGACTCTGCAAAGCCCCTTTAACAGAGCCAGCAGCCGCTAGCCGCTTGAGAGCCTCCCTAGCGATCTCAGACTGTGCTGTTGCATCTGCTGCATCAATAAGATCCAAAAATTCCTTTGCAAACTTCGCTATACCTTGAACAGCATCAACGATGTTTTCTTTCTTTGCCGCTATATTTAATAGATTGGTCAAATCCAACCCTACCGTTTCTTGCCCTATGTCCCTACTATTGCTCATTGTAAAAAGGCATTGAAGAGCTCTCCTCAAATCATTACCCTGCATGGCTAGATCAAACTCCAACCTATATCCAAAACAAATATAAAAATGATAAAGGAATACACCTTAAAACATTAAGTACCGTAAAAATATGTATCCACATCAGTTACATCCGGTTTTTAGATTACCAATTTAAATAAATAAAGGAATAATTCACAAAATATAAAACTAACATGAAAAGAAGCATAAACTGCATACGTATCAAATTGTCAATTACTGGTATAAAGTTACGTAAACCAGTGTATTCAAGTCTCTTTCCATGGTACAGTAGAATATGAAAATCAAAGAAAGACATCTGAACATTAACGAGTGTGAACTGTACCATACACTTATTCAAGGAGAGCGGGGGTTTGGCTTCCTCCCTCCCCCTCTCCCCCATCTTCCATGTTGATCAACTTCTATAGTAAAATAACCCACCAAACATCACATACGTTTCAACCTATTCTCGACATTCCCAAACATCACATGTTTTGAAAATCCACACCACCATGACTAGCCAATTCCGGCGAATCGAATCACAAGCCCTGCTCCTCAACATTCCAGCAGCACCTCTGAGCACCATACACTTATTCAAGGAGAGTGGGGGTTTCCGTTTGCAGAGCCGACTCGGCTAAGAACGAATCATAACCACAACTATTGTTCCCACTTTCATTCTCTGTGATAATCCATCCAGCCGAAACTTCTCCAGAACTCCTCCACCCTTCCACCCTGCATCCACATTCATAACTGTGGTTAAACATTTGGCATTATCCTGCACCTGTGTGATCAACCAAATTTCCTTAGATCTTCCGATCGATGCACGAATGTTGTTCTTGTCTGACCCTTCATGACAAGGTGTGAGCGAGTCCTGGTGTCTTGCTTAGTCCAAATTTCCTTCCTTAGTCCTTGTCCTTCCTCTTCTTCAAGACTTTCCCAGACATTGTTCAGACTGCGGAGAGACTCCTGGTGTCTTGCTAATAATCCAGTAGCATCAATAGATGCCCCTCTGAAAATGATATTATTCCTAAAGAGCCAAATATTATATAAAATATTAATAAAATGAAGCAGTCCACTCCATTGCTCTCAAAAAGGCGGATCGTTATTTCCATGAGCCAGTCTCGAAAATACATATTACTACCCTCTTGGACACTCATGGAAAACATCGTAGATTGCCAAATTGCCTACTAATTAAACATCTCTAAACAAATGCTCCAGGGTCTCCATAGATGATTGAAAAGGTGTGAGCGAGCGTTCATCCTCGCCTTAAAACACAACACACAATGATAAGGTCCTACCAATTCCTTTTCGCCCTTTCAACTCCTATTGTAATAGCATTAGCAACATTTTCCAATAAAAAAATTTCCAAGACGAGGGACTTGGCAATTTCCAATGAACTTTATTATAGAAAAACAGAAACTTAGTAACTGTACTCCTTGCTCTTAGTGAACATTCTATAAAACTTAAATCCTTTTGAAGCAACTCATAGTATTCGCTTTTAACATTGTACTCTCATGTTCCTGTTCTCATCCAATAGCATCGGTTTTCTTGTGATACCGTTGTCAGAGGAATAGCTTGAATTCTAGCACACCACTCCCTGGAGAAGATTGATTTTTTATCTTCTCCATATTCCATTTCTTGTCGGTCATAATGAGATCTTTGATTTTCCAGTTACTTGCATTAATAATAGGATCCCTGAGATTCACATCAGTTTTGATAACCGGAATACAACCATTGACCCATCTATCTTGAAAAATATTGATTACCGAATCTTTCATCTCCTCATTAATTCCCACCTTCCAACCCGGTCCATACTCCAAAGCTTCCCTGCCTTTTCTAATTCCCACCCAAGCCCTAGATTTGTTACTTCTTTGTTTGCTCTTCCTGAATTCTTCATAATTCCTTATGAACCCATACTTACCCGTGAACACCTTAATAATGAGTAGCTCTTTATTCTGAATTATTCTCCAAGCATTCTTAGCAAGCGGCCAAAGCTATACTTCTAATACCAAGCCTGCTATTCTTTTTTGGTAGACTAAGGCATTTTATCGATCTCCAATGCAACGTTCTTCCCGATTTATTGCCAGCCCACCATGTGCTAACAAAGCATTCACTTTATTAGCCACACTTATCGGAATATTAAAAACCAATACAAAGAAACTGTGTATTAACGTTAATCGCCTAGCTGGAGACAAAAGAACACCATTCCATGAACTTATCACCCGCAGAGTACAGTTGGGACTAAAAACCATAGCCGATTTCTCCTTATTAATTTTTTATCAGGATACCTATATAGTGATAACTATATAGTTATCACTATATAGTTATCCAGAAGTCTATGAAAGTTTTTCATATTATCGGAAGAACCTTTCAAGAGGAAAAGAGAATCATCAGCAAAGAAGAGATGCGATATGTAAGGTGCATGCTTAGCCACTTTGATTCCTTGAATCTCCTTTGTGTCACTACTCTTAATCAAATTTCTTGATAAAACCTCTGTACAAATAACAAAAAGATAAGGGCAAAGCGGATCACCTTGCCTTAGCCCACAAGTAGGCTTGAAAAAATAGGGAGGAGCACCATTAATTAAGATACTACAGTATATGACACAATAGTGACACAATTCATAACAAGTTCTACAAATTGCTCCGAGAAACCAAAACTTGTCAACACACTTCTTAGAAAGTTCCAATCGATCCTATCGTACGCCTTACTCATATCATGAAGGCAATTTCACCAATTCTTCCCTTCTTGTGAGAGTTAAGTTTATGCAGACATTCGTCTGCTATCAATATATTGTCCTATCAATATGTTGTCCTGAATTGATCTATTTGGCACAAAAGCGTTTGGTACTCTCCTATAAGTCGTGGCATTAGGTTCTTCATACGATTTGCAATACACTTCATAATAACCTTCATAATCACGTTACAGAGGCTAATTGGTCTATAATGCTCCACCTTCTCTGGGCAAGCCACTTTCGAAATAAGAGTAATGAAAGTTCTATTAATCTCTTTCAGAACAAACCCGGAGTTAACATGCATAAACCGCTTCTGTAATATCATCCTTAATAAATTTCCAACATTTCTTATAAAGCTCTGCCGGTATTCCATTTGGGCCCGAAGATTTAAGATCCCCCAATTGAAAAACCGAAGTTCGGACCTCTTTTACTGAGATTTCCTCACCAGCTTATTCCTATCCTCCTCACAATACTTCCCCTCAAATTATTAAAAAATTCTCAAATTGCTGATCATAAAGATCGAAATCCATCGGTTGTGTATCTATGTTAGATACTCCCTCCCTTCAAAACCAAACACACCAAATGGAGTTTTGGCACTATTCACAGGTTAAGAGAATCTTCAATATTCTCGACAATCTACAAGAGAAAATATAGTCATGTGGGATTTTGTTTGATTCATCTTTATGAGTGGATTAAGAATATCAAACTTTTATAATTTTTAGTAACGTAAAACGAAAGATATTGACGATGTAAAACACGCTTCGGCAAATATGAAAAAGCAAATGGTGTGTTTGGTTATGAAGGGAGGGAGTACATTATTATAAGTAGTAGATACATTATAATAGGTAGTATAACCGTTATTATAATGTATCTACATCTTGTAATTGTGTGCTTATTACATCTACTACCTTTAATAATGTATCGACAACCTCTTTTGATGTATCTAGGATCAAAAATAATGTATCTAACTAACATGGACACACAATAATAGTTACCTAGATACATTCAAAAAGCTTTACATTAAATTAAATTTGGGTCATATTGATGCAAAAACTACAATAGCCAACAAGTGACAATTATGTGTCGTCAAGTCGACCGAGATGCGCGAAGCTATATGGTGGCCGAGGAAGAGGAGGGAGTGACGTCGGGTTGGGATGCTCGTTGGAAATGAGTGATGGAGTTGGGCTAAATTGGTGTTCCTGACTGAGCTATGATGGATGACAATGACAAAGGAGCTCGAATGGTGGTGATGTCGGAGGATAGTGGAAGTTGACTCAATTGGCGTCGTTGGTTATTGGCAGGATTTAGGGGTTTAGCGTGGCATTTTAATCGTGATATTGAGTAATTACTTACGAGGAAGTAGGTGAGATTTAATCCTGAGTCCTGACCCTCGATAAGCTATTAATCTAATGGTGTGTAGGTGTTCACAGTGTTATTATCGAGTGATAGTTCTTACCAGATTCTAAATATCTCCCCCCAACCTCTCTCTTTCATATATCTTCCCTTAAAAAGATTGTATTAAGAGTCACTGAGGTAAAAGACGTCTAAATTAAGTTTACTTTAAATATTATTAATAATTGTTCTGTTTTACTCACGTCACGACAAATTTCCACCAAACAAATAATTAGTACATTACTAAAATATCTTTTGTAGGAATTAATGATCTTCAATAATAGTTACTAATTTTCTAGTGAAGCCATATACCTCTTATTTAAAAACAATAAAGTTTCTTCCTCCATTTTTTTATCTTCCCATTTTCCTTTTTGGTCCACTTTTTTTTTATCTTCCCATTTCATTTCTTTCCATTTTGGTCCATAATTTTTACCATACTACCCTTACTATTTATAATATTTTACACCTTTATTCTTTCCTATTTACACACACCTACCATTCTTTCCCCAATATTTCTTTAAGTTTATCATTTTATATTCAATACAAAAAAAATTGTGCCACATGTCAATGAGAAGAAAAAATAAAAATGGAGGAAGTATTATACTTATTTTAACCTAGGATATATATTTATAAAAAAATTAATGTTCAGATTATCACCCTTACACATAAAAAGTACACTCTCATTCAGTGGAAACCTACCATAACTTGGATATATGTGAGAAATATTTTAATCAAAGGGTAGGTAACCAGAGAGGGAGTAATTTTTTTTTATGGTCAAACTTTTTTTTCAATAATTATAAAATATGAACTTTTTTTTATCTTTCATAGAAACCATGTTTTATTTGTTAACTTTACGTAATTCATGACTAATTTATTAAATTTTGCGTCACTTTATTTTGAAGTGTAAAATAATACCTCGTATCAAAATAAACTTATTATCATAGTGTTGGGAAACTTTGACTATTTTTAATTTCTATTTTATGAAATTAATACGAACGATACGTATTGTGTGTCATTATAGAGCACAATTGCATAATAGTCCCTATTAGAATTTAGGTGATTAATTCTTTGATTCTCGTGACTTACCTCGCCCTTTGAGATTTTTTTTTTCTATTTTGCTATCATTAATATTAACATGATCAAATTATATGAAATTGATACTCGACTGCAAATCTAATTATATCACTTTCATAATTTTATTATGACTTTTGTCAAATACTCCGTAGAGTTTCAATTTTCACAAAAATGTGAACATCATCTTTAAAAAGTATAGGGAATATAATTTATAATATATGAAAATAGTTATTAAAATATCCTCTACTACGTAATATACTTTCTATCTAAAATATTCCCCATTATACGTTCCTAAAAAATAATATAAAAGAGCTATCTGTTTCACCTTTTAGATATTCCGGGCAAATGAAGAGCTTCAGCAGCATAACCCATTCCAAGCATAAATTGTGCCAAGTCATCATGATGTTCTCTACCAAGACGAGTAGCCCTGTAAATGCAGAGACATTTAGTACATGAGTCATGAATGGATACTTCAGTTATTTAGAGACAAAACAGTCCAATGATACCATTTTACAGCACTGACAGCATCACCATAGGCGGCAAGACAACGGCAGCGTATACCAGGATGACTAAGGGATAAAGCATGGGACCGCATATACCTGCAGAAAAGTTCAGTGGGTAAAAGTGTAAAGCAACTTAGTCATACAAGAGTTGCTAAAGACAGAAGCAACATTCATAAACACAACTGTGACCTATGTTACTCCGACACTCATTTCGGTGTCATATCGTGTGTCCAACTTGACACGACAGTTCAACACTTCACTTTAGAACATTTCAAAACTTTGCCCAAATTAGCAATTTCCAACGCGCTGACACCGTGTCGGAGAGTACACGGTAACTGATGACCAACATCTATATCGATTTATTTGGATAGAGGGAAATGGAATGAAAGGGAGGGGAGGGAAATGGAGTGAGATGATATCCTTTGTTTGGATAACAAAAGGGTGAAGGATTTGGAAGGGGGGGTTGAAAATGGATCCTTCCATTTCCCTCCTCCAACCAATTTATTTCGCCACCTATATAAGCAAGATTTGGAGGGAAAACCATTGTGTTCTCCATTTGCCCTCCCCTTCCTTTCCCTTCCTTCCTTTTCCCTCCTCTTCCTTTCCTTCCAAATTTTATATGCACATACACCCTTAGTAAATTCCTTTCAAAAATCTTTACAGATAACATCAAGGTCACAAATTATACCAGAATGCCTTAAATCTATATAATTTATATGAAGACTAGCTAAAACATTAAATTTCATTCCACATGACTACCAAACCTAACATCTCACGTAGCTCTTTAATTTTTTTCATTAATATGAAAAGTCAAAAATTTAATTGGTGCATCTTTTCATGTACTCTCATCATAATGATCAATCAAGGTTAATATTTACAATCACATTCACAAGCATTGAGATTTCCTTATTGTAACCGAAAATCGGTGAATGAAGAGAGATGACATTGTAATATATAACTAATGAAGGGATGACACAAATCATTTGGAAGCTCATATTCACAGGACACAGATGAGTTTATTGTTTGCCGAGTTTTATCCTATTTCTAATTTTATCATTTACATTTCTTATTTAGCTAGAGAACATAAGTGAAGCATTGAAGCCAATTTGTCAAGTCGGCGATTTCTAATTTTATTCTTTTTTTATTTTTCGCTATACCAATTATGTTTATAAACATACTTTGAGTTAACTTTAAATTCTATTGGTTTTGGGTTTATAAATTGAACTTTCATTTATGTTCAAAAATCGAAATAATTATAAAATACAATTGAGATGAAGTTGTAAGTATGGAATGTTAATTCAAAATAACATAATAGGAGTATAAATTATTCAGATAATATAATTAGCATTCAGATAAATTATTCAGATGAAGTATATATTTAACAATTGAATCTCAAAACAATTAGCATTCAACATTTCAATCACTAAATTAAACATGGGACATATATGAAAATAGAAAATGTGAACATAATAAGAAAAAGGGAAGAAAAATAGAGTACAATATATAGAGTAAAAAGGTGAAGTAGAGTAAATAAAACTTACACAGACAACTAATTTTTTTGGAAACAAAGAAGTGTACTCAATTATCGAATTATGAATGTATGAAGCTTAAATAATTATTTCTCCTATATTTTTAATTACTTCATACGATCTTACGAAACTTTTGACGATTTATATATAATTTTTCAAAAGAGTACTCCATTTTATTACTTCGCAGCAACCAAAAAAATCATCCGAACCTTAGTCCCAAAAAGATTTGGGGTTGGATAAAAATAAATCATTATCCGAAATTGTCAAGTCGTCTCCAAAAAAAATCATATAAAAAAAGGCATAATAGTAGTAACAGTAGGAAGGAGAATATTAAAAATGCAGTTTCAAGTTGAAAATAAAGTTGGAAACGCTGATAATTTTCAAGTTAAAAGAAAAGGTTTGACAATTAAAAATAATAGTAGTAATACGGAGTAATAGTTAAGAAAAATAAAATAGTCTAAATTATTTATCACCATAGTTCTATCTAAAATAGAGTTAAGGTTAAAGTTTTGAATTCAAACCTATAAAAATTTAGCACGAAAATTATAATGCGAAAAAAAAATTATTTTCGTATATTATCTAATAATGAATATATTTATTTTAATTTTATTATAAACAAGAATCTAAGAATAGTCCCCTGATTTTCATGGGATTGAAAACTAGGTATTTCTTAATAAGCTATGTGTCATTTGCCTTAGAAAGCTATATAGGGCATCTTTGAACACCTTTACAGAAACCTTTTGTGAAATTCCACGAAAGAGATGCTTCAGAGATTTAACCAACAAAAGCAGTTACCTATCAATAAGCCAAAGTACCCCATCTTTGACACCCACAACCAAAAGTGGCCCAACAGGCCGTTTCTGCTCTGTGGGAAACCGAGTCACAGCAACAGCTACTCCACCTCCACCAACAGCAACCTCGTTAGCTCTTCTTTCCTCATGTACTCCTTCATCCCCGTCCAATTTTGATTGTTTTGGTAATGTTAAGTAAGGCGGCACTGAAGGAGCATGCTGAAATGAAGCTAGTCTTACAACCTGCAATGATATTTTCATTGATCAACAGCAGATAGTATTTACACATGCAACGAAGAACATACAAGGTCTTGTTGGCAAATTAAATTGTTTTCATCCAAATTAAAGTTGACTCTTTCGTTGACAATGATTAAAACAACATGGAATTCAGCGTCAAATCTAAAAATAGTAAACAATTATTGCCACTGATTTGGAACTAGTAAGAAATGATAAAGGAGTTCCATGGAATAAGAGGGTTCCGACTTCTGAGTAATCAGATGTGTAGAAATTGAAATTACAAGAGTAACGTGCCTAGTTCATTTGAGTCTCCTAATAGAAAAAGTTGATATGATCTTGAAAAATTACGAACTCGAGATCCTCTGCACCTCAGGACTTGATGAGTATTTTGCTAAAACTACTATCATCTGATTCATTTCACTTACAACTACTCATCAGAAAATCACAAGATAAAATGCCACAAAAATATACCAACAACTCAACAAGAAAAACAGATCATCCCTGTCACTAACCATGAAATCAGAAAACAAGTGTCAACGCAAGCTTTGTAAACCTAACATACACAAGTCCTCAAGATCAAAAAGAGGAACTTCTGAGAGGAGCAGCAGGAAGAAGCTTACCAAGTCAAACGTTAAAGATAGCACAATACCTGTAGCATTGGTGGTCTCAGTAAAACTCTTTCATTTATATCAGTTTTTGGACCATCAACGGAAATCAGTGCTAATTCACCATGCTCAGCAACGGCTCTAGCTTGTGCTTCTTTCAGTTTCTGTTCTTCTTTCATCTTCTTAGTCTCTAAGTCAATAGCAGCAACTCCAGCATCCACAAAAACCACCCTGACATAATTGTAATATTAGCAATCAAGGTAATTTAGGAGACACTGGGCTAGAACGCTCCACATAAACAGCGCTCCTGGCTGTAAGAGTGATCCTCCAGTGTAACTTTAAGAAAGGCCAGCAAGACAATAAATAGAACTGTGGTGTGTGCTCGCATGGCGCTCACTTTACACAGCATACAATAATAATAATAATAACAATAGAGTATAAACCCTAATAAAAGAGAGAAAATGAGGATAATAGATGCAATTACTACTTCCTGCGTATCAAACTATCAACTGGAGCCACATGCCCACAAGAAAAGATCAGTTTATTTCTAACAGGGCCTCGGACAAATCTCAGCACGCTACAGGGCTTTGACCAATTAAAACTAAATGACCAAACGACACACCTTCAACATCAATAAAATCGTATGCCTCTAAGAGCATGTACATAGGCAAAAACTGGTGAGTACTTGTTTCGCTCTCCTTCCCCACTCTCCCTCCATGGAGAGCAAAAACCAATGTTTCACTGACAATACCACAGCTCTTTATCTTCTCTATTTACGTCCCACATTTTTTGTATTATATCTCAAAAGAGATTTTAAGAGAACCTTCCTCTCACACTCCCAATTGCTATAAAAAGTAATCTATTGTAGATAAAAAGCACTACTTTTTGCTTTCTAACAATGGTGAGCACCTTGGAGAGCTCTTAGAGGGCAATGTGTGGAGCCCCCATTATACTCCTGTCAAGGCAGGGCAAGAAAGGCGGACAGATGTAAAAAGCCTTGCAACAAGATTATCGAAGGGGCTGTATCATTACGACGAGACCCTTGATGGAGAATTACTAAGAATGTATGTGCCTACAAATTCTTATCTGTTACTCACAAACGCCAGAATAGTGGAGCTTTTACCTTCGCCACAAATCGATATATATGAACATATTTAGAAGAGGCCAAAATAATATGCAAGCAGACATCCAACTGCTAAACATAGTTCTCAAACTCCCTAAGAATCCTCAGCCAGCATGTCAGTTAGCTAACCACAACACTAGGCATTCATAGCTGAATCTAAAATCAAGTGAATTTGTTGGCTAACCATAAATGATACTCCCTCCTATTATGAGTTTTCTTCCCTCTTTCCTTATCGACACTAGTTTGCTTATCTTCCCTCTTTCCATTTTGGGTTGTACTTTTAATCAATTCTTTATTCTTTCCTTTACACACAAACTCCATCATATTTCCACTTTATACCCCACTTTTTTCTTACTTAGATCAATTCTTTATTTCTTTCTTATTTCTTGTGCCAAAAAAAAGAGGGAAGAAAACTCGTAATAGGAGGGAGTATAATAGACCAATCACATGACAATCAATCGATCACCAAATTAGGTTTAGCCTAAGTAGCTTACTCAATAGTAGTTGGAGTAACAACAAATAGCTGTCTGTGATGCCAAACTGCACTAGTCGCATAGGAAATTGCAACGTCTCCCAAATACCGATATTGTGGACGTAAGGAGGATATGACAATATATTGTTGATAGGCAAAAGCACAATACTCAGCAGTTTGATCCCATGCCGTCCACTCTGGCTGAGGCAGAAGACTGCCCACAGGTTGAAAAGTCTCCCAGCTGCAGACAAGGATTCGGAAACATAAGCATTAAGCAATGAAGTGTCATAGCATGTAACAATGTGAGACATAGTAATGAATCCGATCAAAAGAAAATCAAAGTGTAAAGGATGAAATTTACTAATATGCCTACACTAGTACAAATATTCGTAGAGATATTGCAATAGCTCAAAGACTTTAAAAAGTCAAGTTTTCTAACATGCACAGTTTTTCTATTAATAATCCAGTAGTATATTAAAAGATCCCATTATATGCCGCACCCTGGGCCCTAATTTTTTAAAGCTCAAGTCCATTCTCGTAATCAAATCAAACTCTCTTTTAAAGAAGAGACCATAACTTTCAATTACTTTATGGAGTGACTTTAGCTGACTACGCAATTACAATAGAATTTAATCTATTAAGTTCAGATATATTGATTTCCGTTTCCAAACACTTATGGTTATGAAGCTCAATATTAGTGTCAATTATCATATGGCTGGAATTAATAGAAAATCGGAGCTTCGCAGATCAAGTGAATAAGGAGCTCTTCACCATGTTGGCCATACATGACCTATCTTACACAAAAAGATCCAGAGCAAAGTTTCGATAAAGAATGACAAGTATACAAATTCTTGGGGGCAAGCTAAGCAGCCATGAAACAACAAAATAGATAGATGGAATAAAGAGTAAGAAACGGTGAAAAGAATGGCAGGAAAAAATATACTCAAGATTGTTTGAAGCAAGTGCAAGGCAAGCTTGTCTCGCATACGAGCCACATCGACATCAAACAAACTCTAAAGGTACAAAAAAGCACTAAAGTAACCATGCTCAGACTCTTAAAGCTATTATTCAAACTACTCCAATGAAGCTTCCAGCCTTTTCATTACTCAAATTTCTTCACTTGATTCCTCATAGTTTCTTTTCTTGTTTTTCTTGCTTGTTTCACCTCACATATTAACTGCCTTAACTCACACTTGCTTTCTCGTTTTTTTTGTTAGCCTAAAATCTTTCTTACTTCTCATTTATGTCTCGTTGATTCTGCCTTATTATTCGTCTCATTTTCTTTTGCCTATCATGCACTACAAGATATCATGTCATCCATTGTTGTGCCCTATAGGCAATGGTTTCTTATAACAAATGGTTACCGACTTAATTTTAATTTCAAGACTTAACAGTTTGTTGACATTCGTGTCCAATAGAGATAGCTCGGCAGTTTCAAAACAAATAAGATCCAAAATCAACTGTATGTCTTAGCAATAGGTCTGAGGTTCAATCCTCCTCCGCTATTGTAATGCGGCTAAGGGTGCTCTTTGTTGGACAAAAAAAACAAGTAAGATCCAAAATCAATGATGACAACTGTTATATGAGAGAACTAAAATACATGGAAGACAATCACTTGCCTATACAGCTGATAATTCAGTGTGGAAGAAGCGCTAGATGTAGCCCCATCATCAAACGCATTAAAGGAGGAAGCACCAGAGCCGAAGCCAGACAAAGGCATTGATTGAATCGTTGAGATTGCAGTGGCTGCAACAGCACTAACTCGGCGAGAAGTCCGATACGCAATACCAAGCAATGCCCCTCCATGCAAACCTATAACCTGCCAACAAGAACAGTTCAACTCACACAATATCCAGAAATGGTCTAATACCATCACTCCCAAACAGATGGCAAATAGTAACAAATATTGTTATGTGAAATATGGAGAACGTAATCTAAAACCAACGACCTGTCTTATAGTGGTTGTGACATGTAATTACAAAGCAAGCACTAACCAGGGTAACTTTTAAGAGGACAGGGATGTCAAGATAACATGAGAATTAACATCACAAACTCTTCCCTATAAATCTAAGCTAGAATACAGGAAATCATCTGTCAAGTATCAAGCCAGGACAGAAGTTTTAAAATGTCATTTCACAGTCATTCGTCAACAAAAGATGCTAATAACGAACAAGAAAATCCGGAAGAAATGGAACAGTTGTACATTTCAGGAAAGATTGCAAAGCAATCATGTCAGATGGACATCAATTATTTGTTTATACACAGTAGACATTCTTAAAGCATTTAGAAACATAAGGACAGATAAGCTCTGAGTAACATGTCATGCTTATTATTTTAAATCCTCTATATACTAAGAGAATAACTCTCCTTCAAAATTTTCCCTCCAAAATGTCATATCTAAATAAAGTAATTATTGATTATAAATGTCTATTTTTTTTAACTAGTCGTTTGTCCGCGCGTTGCGCGCGCGGTAATTTATGTGTAGATATTGTTTCGATCGTATAAACTTCTTTCAATTGACTAAATGTTGCTGACAAATTTTTAAATTTTATAGAAATAATTTTTGTGTATCTTTTGCTAAATCTATGTCCATTTTTTACGCAAATGAATTGTTCAATCTCGAAATCTACTGGACTAATTAACATTTAGCCAAGACCAACTCGTCTATTACTTGGATGATTATGTAGATGTCCCTACTTAGAGACACTTTTGAGAAATGCAATGCCAACGTTTTAAAGTTTCGAGCATATATATATATATGACAAATAAAATTAAAAAATATAAATGATAAAGGACACGATATATGGAGCATAAAATATCGCATCCCATAGATAACTTATTGGATATGATTTTAATTACTAATCCGTAGTTGTTAAATTCAGATAAGTACATAACTACGATTGATTGAATATGAGAATTTGGGATATGGAAATTGTTTATGAGGGAAAATGAATAGAGGTTGAGGAAATAAGCAAAATGAGGGGAAAAAAGAGGGAAACACTATTCAGAAGGGAGTTACTATTCATAAGGGGTATTTTTTGGCAAAATTTTCTTTTTAATATGTATAGATTCTTACAAGTTCAATGTAAATCATTATAATTGTAAACAGGATTAATAATTTTCCATTAAAATATTTTGACATAACATATGTGCTTCATGACAAGAGAAATTTTTCATTAAAATAATTTGAGAATTTATAAAATGATACTCCCTCCGGTCATTATTTATCGTCCTACTCCTTTTTGCACGTAAAATAAAGAATGAATATAAAATTGTAAAGAAATGATGGTGGGTAGTGAAGAATGAATATAAAATGGTAAAGAAATGAATGGTGGACCTTAAAGTGTAAAATTCAATTGCATTTCTTGTAAATAAATGATAGAAAGAAGGATAATTTGGTAAAATGGTAAGATATAAAAAGGAAAGTGAAGTGGGACAAAAAATAAAAACTTACCAAATAAGGAAAGTGAGGCGAAAAATAAAAATCATTCACTAACTAGTACATAGTACGTAAATCTTTTGATTAATTTTATAATTAGTAAATGTTTTTTTAGTGTTATATAATTTCATTTTCTTAAAATAAACATTATGATAAGCAATAAAATAAAAAATGAATGTAGTATCAATTGAAAATCTAAAAATAATACGAATATATATTACACTAATAGACCATATTATATGTACCGTGCAATATTGCACGAGTCTATTCTAGTTTTTAATATAAATTCAATATATCAAAAGGCTTAAAATTTTCTCCATTGAGGATCCTATATCCCTACCCTCTGGCAGACACTTGGGTTAACATTTCAAACTGATAAACAGGACAACAGCTATCTGGAATCTCATAAACTAATACACATCCACTGATAACCAATGCACTTAAACAAGGGTTATATAACGACAAGAATACCAACTATAGGGTCTTCCCAAAATAATATCAATTTTAATAAATCCGAGAATAATACGTATTATTGGAGTAGTTAAACCAGAGTAGTATAGGTGACCACTGGTAGAACCCTTCCACCTTTTCCACCTTTAATTTTATTTAAAGGTTGACTCGGTCTTTAATTTTATTTAATGGTTGACTCGGTTGACCTGTTATCCCGGTCTAAGGAAGAGGAGAGGATTGGGGTATAAGTAGTTGGTTAAATATTAATTAGATCATCTAATGTAACATGTTATAAAGTCATCTATACTACTCTGGTTTCTGGTTTAACTATTCCAATAATACGTATTAATCTCAAATTTATTATTGAAATACTCCCTCCCATCCATTCAATTCTTTACACTTACTATAAATGGACAATCCAATCAATTCTTTACATTCTTTTTTTGGCAAAAGATTTTACCATATAACCCTCATATCTTTCCTCTATTTACACAAAATACCACAACTTTTTCCTTACTTTAAATTTGGTGGACCCATAAAATCATTTGATTTACCAATAATACCCTTACTTTTACCACTTTTCTTAAAAGTTGTGAAACCCCCATGTAAAGGATTGTTTGGATGGGAGGGAGTAGATATTATTTTGGGAAGACGTGCTATAGTTGATATTAGTGTCATTAAATAACCCTTTGAACAAAGACAACGATTAGATAAGAGATGAGCAAGACATAATGGCGGAACATCACAAACCTAAGCTTCCAAATCTTAGTTCATGTACATATCTATTTGGGGAAAAAACGAAGACTTCCCTTTTTTTGGGGGGTTGTAAATTAAAGCTCTGACCAATCAAATTAAATCAACCCTACTACAAAAATTAAAGCAACAAAAGCATCAAACTTAAATACAGCAAACAGTTACTAAGTCTGTTCGCCAATCACCACTCCACCCATATCTTAGCCCTTGTATGCTTTCCTTTCCTATATACACCATGGTATTAAATCTCGGCCGTCTCATCTCGTATTGGCCGAGATATCTCGGTCTCGGTGGTTGCCGAGACGAGAAACAGCGATATGTACCAGGTATAATTAAAAGGGGCAAAAATCGTCCGAGATGGCCGAGAATCATGAATCTCGGTCCTATATGGGCGAGATGACACCGATATGACCGAAATGTCACCAATATGGGCAAGATGACACCGAGATTGTCTGATATAATTAAAAATGTAAAAAACATAAAATATTCCGATACGACCGATACAAGCTCCCCGACAAGTGAGAAAGAGTGATTCCGCGACCGAGACCGCGATCGCGACGGATAACGAGATTTATAACCATGATAGACACCATCCAATGCATTCGCTTAAGTAACTCCATCCTCACCTAGTCAAATTTCTGGCTTGAGTTTTAGGTATGAGTTTTTAATTAACCCTATTAATATCAATACTAACAATATTATTATTACTTATAATTATTTTTATTAAATACTAGTATTATTATTATTGCAACTTTTATTAACATAAGAACAAATTTACAGTAATTATTAATGCAACTTTTACTAGAGTATTATTTATTTATTTTTTCATGAGACCAGACTAGTTCACTTCAGTGTAGACACTTTCACCTCAGTTCAGTCCAGTCCAGTCACTTTTAGCTAGAAAGAACATGGCCTTAGTCTAGTGTGTGGGGTTATAATGGTTTTGGACCCAAATCTTTATTCAACTTTCATTTTCCACCATATACTATTTCACTTCTCAATTTTTGTACCCATTGAAACATGAAGTTTAATTATTGATGAAGGGAGTATTTAATATAGATAAGTTTTCAAAATTCCAAAAAGTAAGTTAGTTAAAATGTTACTCCATACCTTTTTTGTCCACCCTTTGAAAATTTTCAAGATTCGCCAGTACACAGAATGAAGTTTTCACCTTCAACATGTACTGAATTAAACCACGCTAAAATAGGGAGGGAGGGACTAATCATCAAACAAAAAGTAATAGTATATAAAAAGATTCCATAGGGTACGCAATCAAACGTTGATTTATAATTTAAAAGGATTTCAGAAGCAGAGAAATACCGGTTCACTCCTTCCGCCTATTGACCTCATCAAAATATTAGAAGTCCCGTCATCCAGCAAAATACGAACTTGAACAGTAGCAGAAGAAGCTGCACTTGCAGCAGCGGCGGCAGCGGCTGCGGCGGCGGCTTCCTTAGCTTTTCTAGATGATGCCCCCTTCGGAATTATAGGAATGCGTGGAGCCACAGCAGATTCTAGTATAGCAAACCTATCACGACATGTATCCCATGCTAAGAGTCGTGCACTCCCTGAATCAACAACTGACCAATCGCTAACCTTGTACACAGAGAAGTAAGGGATATCCGGCCATACAATACCAAGATACCTGTGGTTAACAATTGTATGATGTTAAGAAATATAATCAGTTAATCAAACATAGAGAAAACTCGAAACTTCTTTCACAAACAACATAAAACACATTAATCCTATTTTACTTCTGGAAAGATTGTACCTTTTACTCTTGTGATCAAGTTACAAGTAAACATTAATGACGAAATAATTTGTGAATTATCAAAATAAAAATAACTTACATTGCACAAGATAAATTACATGCACAAATTTGCAAAATAATGAAAATGAAATGGATACAAGGATAACTTACTTTCCTGAACTGCTCAGAGAAAGAACCGAATATGAATCATGAGGTACAGGTGTGCTAATATGCTTTTTAATCTGTTTGATCAGCAATGCTTCTGAGTCTACCTTCAATCTTGCTGACTCTGCCAGCAAACCATTACCACCTAAAGATGGATTTGCTGTTGTTGACAACTGAAAAGACAACAATTTAAGTTCTCTTTCAACAATATACGCAGCAGAATGCTCTCGACTTCCTGGTGGTGATGGTAGTGCAACAACGGGTGGAAGTGCTCGAAAATCAAACTCACTAATGATAACACCAATATTTGTTCCGGTAGCGACTAGATGCGGTTGTAAAGGATGTGCCACCATACAATAAACCTGCAGTACCAAAAACAAAAACAAAAAAAGTGTCGGGATATATTGGACAAGTTAGATACTAACTTTCAACTTTTTTTTAATTCTTGCCAAACCACTATACGCTATGACATAATATAAGCAGCCCTGAGAGAGAAAAAGAGTCCAAACAATCGTAACAATATCTTGGATGAGTTAGAAGTTATTACTTCCCTCTATTTCACTCAACTAAGCAGATATAGCCATATTAGTATTCTGTGTGTCAATATGGACGACCACTTTTTTTTCTCTTCCCGCCAAACTACTATAAGCAAATGCATAACAATAAACAGCCCTTACAGAAACAGACAACAGTCAACCATACAATCAGCAATAAATGAGCTCATACATATAACCATTTGTTTGGATAAAAGTACACGAGGGAATGGGGCAAACAAAAGCCTTTTCCGTTCAAATATTTTCTATAATGAGAAAGATTTTATATGGCTTACAGGAAGGAAAAATGACCCACATTTCTCTCCTCAACCTTCCCTTACAAATTCCTCTAACCAATTAAGGTGTGTCTCTTTCAGAAACATTGCATACTGTAGGACCAAATTGTTTTCAATAAGACAAAGAAAAATCCCATCATTTTGAGTAACTTTAAGAGCAAATTAAAACAAGTATATGTACTCTCGTAAATTGCAAGTTCAAAACATCTAACTACTGGAAAGGACTTGATTTCGGCAGCAAAGCTCTCTCAGCAGATAGGAAGCAAATCCTGCCAATTTACATTCAAAACATCAACTCCCAAGTCCTAATGGTATAAGAATAGATGTCTTCTCCAACAGCAGATGTCCTCCACCTTAGTTCTAAAAGGCACGAGACCCACCAAAGCAACAAGGGCTCATAGCAATGAGGTACATGGTGCACTGCAAAGACGCACGTCCCATGTACATGACTGTGAGGCACATTATTTCTCAAGTTAAACTTGTATTTTCCAAAATAAAACGTTCTTCAACAATACCCTTTTTTATTATTAATTTGATATTAAAGAGGTACACATGTAAATGTAAAGTACACCTGGTGATGGGGGAAATGGAAAGGTATAGTAAAAGCATGATAAATAAAATGCACACAGTGCATAATAGTGTGCCTTACAAGGCAGGCTAAAGGAACCAACGGGTGTTTTGATTAGTGCATCATTGTGCTTAGTGCAGAGGCATGACTAGGTCATGCTTTTAAACTAAGGTCTCAGCAGAACTGCAGGCCTAAAAAAGTCGCCATAATAAACCGCCGATAGATCAACCGATCGATATTACAGGTTTCATGTAACAAATCGAGCCTAAGCTATTACCACGTTAATGGATTTAAAAGGTCTTAACACAAAAAAAACAGCTTAAATATAATCTAAGTACATACCCGAAGCTTTTTGCTCGAAGGAAGAACTTGTGGAGGAACGAGGGAAGTTAGTTCACACAATGGCCTTGTTAGCACTGAGTATGTGGGATGTTCAATTGCCCTGCCAGAGTTCAACATTCCACGAAAAGGATCATAAACCCCATCATTTCCAATAGTCACAACCAAAATAATCTATATGCAAATTGCAAGAAGTGGAACTCAACTGTCACGGACCATCTTTATTTGCAGGCACTTACCATATATGGGAGTCCTTCACACAGGTCAGAATATCAAGGTTTGGAGCACGGGGATGGCACCAAGATGCCACACTATGGCAAGACATCTTTGGAACAGGTTTTATCCGCCGCATCTCCTGTGAAAGAGAAGCAATAATATCAGAAGATATATACTCAGTGCATCACATATCGGCTGTGACACCCCCATTGCAACCAATTTATCAAGATTTTAAGATTATCTGGACTGCATTCTGACATCAAAATCTCAAACACACATAATACCATGTAGAAAATGAATCATGAAAGCTTGACACTCGGGGGCTTAGGTTATTGCTAATAAAAGAACGTATCTAACTAGATGAAGAAAGTTGAATTCATCATCCGACATTCGTCACCAGCAGCATGAAGCTGCCACTCATTATTATCAAAACGAGCAGCTAGAACTGTATATTCAGTTCTGTTGGCTTTTAGCTTTTAGGTAATAAATGAAATAAAGAGCCTATAGATAATGAGCCCAACCTTAGATAATTCAAGAGTTTACCAGAAATCTTAACATAACATGGTGCAATGCCCAGCAAGGCTCAGAAACTACAACCTACCCTGAAGGAGATAGTATCCCATATAGCCAGTGTCTTGTCAGCACCAATTGTGATAAGTTGTGGGGCCCCTCCAGATACTCGAGATAATTCAACAGATACAACTCCACCATCATGTGCCTGCAAATGACAACAAGACAGAAGCATAAATCATACTCTAATTCTTTAAGTTTGCTCTCTAATGACAAGTTCACAAAAACATATAGTACCATTTAATAGGTCATCACAAGAAAGAGACAATACCATATTCCACATACCTTCAAACTAAGCTTAGGTACAAGCTCTCGTGAATCATGACCATGATCTGCACTCCACATTATTAGTAGACCATCACTTCCACCTGAAACCAACAAACCCTACAACCATGCAGAATAACATCATTATCGCCAACTCACCAAGAAAGTCTTGTTCCAAGTTGGGTAAGTCACGGTTGAACGTAAATATTCCCCCGAAAGACATTGCTTACTTTTTGCTACTACATGACACAAGGTTTATATATATATATATATATATATATATATATATATATATATATATATATATATATATATATATATATATATATATATATATATATATATTAAAGTTTGATCATGCATCCCCCAAAGCACGACAGAGAATGGGAATATATATATATACACACACACATACATACATACATATACATATACATATACATATATATATATATATATATAAAGATAGGTTCACATAAGGCCAACAACTCTTATAAGTTCATAAGTTCCAGT
Source organism: Agrostemma githago (assembly GCA_958450325.1). Taxonomy (NCBI): domain Eukaryota; kingdom Viridiplantae; phylum Streptophyta; class Magnoliopsida; order Caryophyllales; family Caryophyllaceae; genus Agrostemma; species Agrostemma githago. The sequence continues at coordinate 37,198,402 of OY288262.1, forward strand.
GTTAAAGTTACACAAAAGGTGCTTAAAGTTACACGAGATGAGTGTTAAAGTTGCACTTTATCACTTGAAGTGATAAAAGAGCTGAATGTTATAGTTACATATCAATTCTGAAAAAATGCAACTTTAACGTATGTCATCTATAACTTTAATATAGACTTAATTACATATGGTGAACTTATTTGATCTTCTCTCTCTCTCTATCTCTCTATATATATATATCTATCTATCTATCTATCTATCTATATATAATATATATATATATATATATATATATATTAAAGTTACTGATGATATACGATAAAGTTACGTTAGTTCAAAATTGATGTGTAACTTTAACATTCCGCACTTTTATCAGTTCAAGTGATAAAGTGTAACTTTAGACTCATCCCGTGTAACTTTAAGCTCTTTTTGTGTAACTTTTAACACTCGAACTTATGAACTTATAAGAGTTATTGTCCTTATGTGATCCTATCTCTATATATATATAGAGAGAGAGGGAGTAGAGATCAAGTAAGTTCACCATATGTAAGTAAGTTATTCATGCAGTATATTGATCATGTATCTCTTTTCACGCACAGGCTTTAAACATAGTTATGCAGTATGTGCATTTAGGAAAAGTGTAGGATACAGAGCTTAAGACTTTGTACAAAATGAACCTTATGGAGAGATAAATCTACGTCATCTCATCAGACATATTTCAATTCCAATATACCATCATCCATTAACTTTGTAGTTTTCAATTGTTATTTTGCACGTACAGTCTTTGTAATCACACGTAAGTGCCTAAGACTTTTACAAACTATGTGGCTTCCGTATCAACCTCCAACCACTACTCAATTCAAAGGAAATTATGTGCCTCTGTTCTTTTTTGTTAGCCACATTTGACCAAAAACTCTGTTCAAGAAACTATGGTGGACTGCCAGATTTTTTAACCTCAAGTTTTGAGATTTGGTTTAACCAAGGAAGAATATCATAAGAACATGATACAGACCAGGCTAAGACTATTGAGGCCCTATTGATAGCAGGCCAGCAGGTACTAATGCTAACAGGCCAGCCAAACACAAATGGTCCAACCCAAGTTCAGGAAGGGAAAGAGTGTACTGAGGCACTGGCAGGAATGGAATGTTCTGATGCACAGGAGTGAATGAAGTCACTAACTGCATTAGGTACAGCTGTACCATTCAGCACACTCGAAGAGCCAAGGATCAAGGACAATGAGTCAGAGGCAAATCACTACAGGACAAGCAGTCAAGAGAAGGACCACTATTAGCCGTTATTTGCCACTCATTAGCGGTCAATCACTAAATAAGCATCTATTTCCTTCTATTTATAATTGCACAATAAGGTAGTTTTGGTACGAATGAATTTGCTGAGTATTGTACTATAGTGATGTATTCTCAGGTGACGCAATTCACTGCAGAATCTTCAATGTAATAGCCTATCAATCTTAAGCATTGAACAGCTATTTATTTATCAATACAATATCTTCCCTTCATTCATTCACAGTTTGTTTTTAAGCATTATCAGAACAGCTCTATTTTATGCAGCAGTATCATAAAACAACCTCAGGTGAAAATGAGGCTAATAAAAATGAACTGGCAGGAGTAAGTTTGTGCAGTTCCATATCTAGTTCATCCATGATCTTATATTTTCTAGGGTTATCAAATAATATGGTTAAGGCATGTAGTTGTCCTAGCAAACAAGCATGTACACAGAAAATCAAATTACCCAGCAGACAACCATTGAACATAGATTTACAATGGTCTACATTTATATAGAGCTGGCCAACTCGGCCACGCCCGGCCTACGGTGTTGGGCCTATGTTTTTCGGTCCAGGTCACAGCCCGTGGATCGACTCAGCCAGGGCCTTATCACACTATCTCCGTCCAGCCCACCTGGGCCAACTAAAAAAACGCTATCTGGGCCAGGGCCCATCCTAGGCCAAGCAAAAGAGAGCTCGACCCGTGCCATCCTCAGGGTTGTGCCCAGGCCTAGTGCCATGAGTGCAGCCCATACCGAGCCCAACCTGTGGCCACCTTAACATTTGTAGGAACTATTGGGAAAAAAGCACACAGATGAACCAATGGCATGATTAATTAAGTATGTTAATATCTCAATGGGAATTATACCAGTTCCATCAAGCTTCAGTCATGAATAATGTAACCAGCCGAAAGTATAATCAAGATCTCCAAGAAAAATTAGACCAAGTAAAGCACAATATGCCAGATCTTAAATTTTAGTTAGTGAAGAGTGAGAATTACCTCTCCTGAAGACGCGATGAACGTCATAAGACAATTTATAGCTCCTTTGTGACCTCCCGTATACCTTCTAGCAAGCTGCATCAATACACAAGCACCTTTATCAAACAAGGGAACATCAAAAGTGAATTAACATGACCAACTTTTGTTGTGTGACCTTCCATGTTATCATTGACAGAACTCTGATTACACCATCTGATCCACCAAAAGCAACCAATGGACCTTCGCCGGCTGTGGATCTAGACAAGAACTCCATACTGCAATCCCAGGTTGCATGTCAGCGTTCAGTGTTATAATCAAGCATGACATGTCCAACCAACGATTTGAATATCAGAGCTACATATGTAGAAATATAAACAAAAAAAATAACTTGCTACCAATAAGCTTTTCAAACAAGCCGCTATGGTGAAATTGGTAGACACGTTGCAAAGAAGAGATCTTGAAGCACAAAAGGCAACCAAAACTAATTCCTCTCTCGTCTAGGTTCTTCACCAAAGATGAAAATACGGAAAGAAAGCAATCTTAAGTACTGCATTTCCATTTCAAAATATGGAATCATGATGCACTGATATTAACTTCAGGTGACATCTCCCCCATTCAACAATGTGAAAGAATATAACATAACTCATATATCCATGGTTAGTCAATAAACTTATATCTCCCACACTAAGACATACAAATCGCTTAAGTTTACATTTGAACCTGGATTGTAAGTTTCAAAAAAGTGCAGAATAAAGTAAAGAGCAGACAAGTGCATTACCACATGAGTGATTTGTTATCGAGCTCTTGCTTGGGTACATCACGACCACGCATAGTCACCAAGTCCAAAAATACAACTTTATTCTCACAACAAATGACGAGAAAATGTCTTCCTTTGGTAGCCGGAGCCAAAGAATTGAGAGCCGAAGTGACATGACTAACAGCCGATGGGGACTCAGCAGCTGCTGCCCGATTACGCCAAAGTTGCCAGAACCGAACATCGTCATCATAGAAACTCACCTGCTTAACACTTGAGAAACAAACAAACAAGGAGTCGCAAATATCAGCTACGCTATCTGGTAAACCCGTGATCGATCAAATTTCCAATTCACCAAAATCCTGACCTGCCTCCTCGGATTGCTTCAGTAGGTTTCCCTCTCGACTCTGAACAGGAGCAGAAGCAGAAGCAGCAGCAACGGTTAATTGAGCGAGCAACTAACAGAAACGCAAATAGAAAGCAACTAACTAATCTAATGAATTGCATAAAAAATTGATCCGCACCGGATTCGCCCTCGGCGAGCTTCTCCAATTTGGCACCAACGAGACGCCGTTCATCAACTCCACCAGCCTTCAACTCGTAAATAACCTAGATCACGAAAGATTAATAAAAAAAAACAGCAATTCCCAGTTAAATTCAAATAAAATCGTATTGAAATGCAAATGCGATGATAACACATTGATGTTTGATAGGCTGAAATGAAGGGAGTAACCTGGCGGTGCTCCCAATTCCAGACGGAAACGTGATCGGAAGCGTCGGAGGTGACAAGCCATGGATGAGTAGGGTGGACCTGAATCTTGACTATCTTCTCGTTCGTAAGTCGAAATGCTCGTAGTCTCAACATTTCTTACAGATCTTCACTGTCTTAGATCTGCGCGTTAATGGAGGTTTCTGCTCTCATGCGGATCCTATTCCTATTGCGGCTTGTAGATTACGGAGCAGCAGAACAGGATTTCGGTGCGTACTCCTTTCAACGTTATAGACGAGTAGTTATTAGTTCAACGTTAAAATGGTTCAAATTCGGAGTACATCGTTTGCTGTGGAAACAAGCTGATCAGAAAGAGATACTCCGGTAGGTATGTAGGATACCGGAATAAAGATTGAGGCGCTGTTTGATAAATCAATATATATATATACAGATGAGTTCTAATAAGGTCATGACAAACTTTAAGTCCATAAGTCCTATTGTTTGCCATTGGATGAGATTTGATGTATGGTTGAGATTTGATCTAAAAACACTAATTTCCACCCTAATTTACACTCTCTATGTAGCAATTACTACCATCTCTAATCTTTTCTCTTTCCTTCCACCACATTAATTAACTCCTAATTAATTCTTCTACCAATAACTACACACTAATTAACTATTTTACCCATAATCAACTTCTCTCTTCTTCCATACAATCATAATTTAAAAAAAAAAATAGAATTCTTTAATTTCCTCTCTTCTTGTTCTATTTTCGTTTTATCATCTTCATCACCGTCCATTTTGTTTCTTTGTAGGAGTATTTTTTTTGCATGATTTCAAGTGCATACAATATAACTTTGAATAAACGTAGTAAATAATTTTATTTATCTCTTTCTTATTTGTTATTTTTAATATGTAATTTATTGTGTTTTTTGTTATTGCTACAGTATAATTTTATTGATCTGAAGTTACCAAACATATGAACTGAAGTTACAAAACATATGAACTGAAGTTACGAAATATGTGAAGTGAAGTTACAAATGTTTATTAACTTATGTTGTTATGGAGATGAAGTTACAAATTTATCAGTTAACGTGACGCTATAAAGTAATTGAAGTTGAAAATTGATCAATTAAAGTGAAGTTACAAACTAAAACAATTGAAGTGACAGATCAATATAGTTGAAGTTCCTCTACATACACTTGGAGTTACGGATGCTGAAGTTTCAAAACAATTGAGTTGAAGTTACAAAACAATTGTATTGAAGTTTCAATACATACAGTTGAATGTTTACAACAGTACGAAAACAAATATTTATTAAAGTTATATTGTTATAGAGATGAAGTTACAAATTTAGCAGTTAAAGTTATACTATTGTTTTTCCACCACTACTATATCTAAGTTAACTATAATCTATCCTCATTCCAATCAAATATTGTTGAAGTTACATTTGTTGTCAACTGAAGTTTCATATATATTGATCAATCAAAGTGACGTTAAGCTTCATTGATCTTCGAAATCAGCTTCTCAAGCCTTTGTCCCCTACGTTTGACAAATACATCGACATCTTCCTCCGGTACTACCTCATTTTCTGCAACTCCAACAATTTGACATTTGAACGACGTCTTGGCTAACACATATGCAATGAAGAACAGAAAACACAATATCAGATAAACATCATAAAAATGACAAATAAAACACACAACGGACAACAATCAGCTTATAAAAATGACAAACAAAACGGACAACAATCGACTTATAAGACGAACCCAATTGAAAGTGGGTTTGTGTGTAACGATCAGATTATCGGAAACTAGGTTAGTCCGTAACAAAATACATTGAAAGTCGGTTTTTTGTAACAAAACGCACAAAAACGTCATCCTGGGTTTGTTTTTACCCAGAATTTCTTTCAACTTTAGTTGGTTAAATCAGATTCCGGGTTTGTTTTATTTTCAAAAATAATTAAAATGTTATCCTCAATAAAAAAAATTAAATATCGTTAGCAACATCAAAAATAACTCATAAACCCTAACAAACGAAATGCAATGAAATTTCACCAACAATGTTCGATGTAGTTGAATCGACATCGAACTCCCGATTTAACCAACTATGTTAAATCGAAAAACCTAACAAATCGAATTAAATAATTAATCAAATGCACAAAAATAGCAAAACTATATAGTTGATCAGAACATGTAAATTGTTGACTAATTGTGTCCACTGACTAATTTAGATTCGTCTAAACCCTAATTACAAATTACAAACATAATAACCCCAAAAAATCATGAATTTTATGCTAAAATATACCGTACTAAATACCACCAAGAACATATTAGTCAGGTGCTATTAAACCAAGAACATCCCCAAATTCATCCCCAATTATACTAAATATCAGAACAAAAAAAAATTACCTGGAAATTACTCAAAACAGAGGGAAGCGAGTTCGCGTGAGAAATATCAAAACTGGGTTTTTTTTCGATCAATCATGAACAAGGGAAACGGTAGAATGGGTGAGAAATATTGAGGGAAATGGGAACCAGGAAGTGGTGAGAACAAGTAATGAAGATTGGAGAGAGAAATGAATAGAGTGGAGAGAGAAATAAAATGGTGAGAATATTGAGGCCTTGAGGGTGAGAAAAAAATATGTGTTTGGCTTGGAATACGTAACACACTAACCCATCATTAATTAATGTTTTAAAAATAAATAAAAAGTATCACATCTTAGCCATTCAATCTATTTGATCTAATGGATTAGAATAAGACTTATGAACTTATAAAGAGATATGAGACTTATATGATCTCATCTCTCTCTCTCTCTATATATATATATAGAGGTAGGTTCAAATAAGGTCCACAATTTTTTTAAGTCTATATTGAAGTTACAGATGACATACGCTAAAGTTGCATTTGTATATATATCAATTTTGAACAAATACAACTTTAGCGTATGTCATCTGTAACTTCAATATAGACTTAAAAAAATTGTGGACCTTATTTGAACCTTCCTCTATATATATATATATATATATATATATATATATATATATATATATATATATATATATATATATATATATATATATATACACTAGTGTGTTACCCGTGAAAAATTTCACGGGTTGTCCAGTTTTAATTTCATATTACGAAGCTAATATCATTTGGAGAGAATACGTTACGGGACTGAAAGTTAGTTAGTATACTAATAGGTGTACGAAACTAAAAACAACACGTTACACATGGAAATGTGTGTCTAAGAAAAGTATGATACCGGTGAAAATCAATAGTAGTTTTGTAAACCAATGTATATCATTGAAAACCAAAACTTCATTAATGCACAATTGAAAATTGATTAATGTGTGTTTCATTTTCTATGCAATTAGTATTAGTATTAATGCATAGACGTGATTAAACTTAGACGTGATCATATACTTTTATATCAATATATTTTACATGGTGAATAATCATTTTCCAAATTTAGCACGTGAGAGACATGTTTCTCACTGCTCTATTGTAGTACCCAGCATTTTATTGTTTTCTTTCCAAAGTTTGCACATTTAAGAGAGTTATTGATTAGTGAGATAAGAAATTACTAAATTATTATTTTAATATTTTAAATTAAAAAATGAATTTTATAGTTTTAGACGGATTATTATTTAGTAGTTTCAATATATAGTGTTTTTTTGTCAATTTATATTAAATTTATCATATCAATTTAAAAATTAGTAATCTTTAATATTATGACAACACCTCATCAACCTATATTCTGAACCGACCGTGACCTTCATACTCGGGTTGTTTGACATTTTTATACGAAATGTTCTGAAGCAAAAAATAATAATTAATTTAGATTCGACGCAACAAATCAATTAATTTCAAATTTAAGTTTGTTAATAATTATTTTGATACCTTTTACGGAATTACTTTTTCATAATCGTGTATTACTCAATCATCCCTAAAATTTCATAAATTTTCCAACATTATCCTTTTTCTATTTTTCATTATTTTTCTCCTAAACTAAATCCTAATTTTTTCATCAACATTAATTTTTTCATCAACTAAAATTGATTCCATCAATTATTTGCGAATTAAATATGGATCATAATTTATTAATCGATATTTTATTGTAAATTAGTTATAATTCATTAATTAAGGGATTCGATTTAGGGTTAATTGAGTAACTTTGAATTTTAGGGTTTAGGATTTAAAGCTTGTACGTTTTTTTTTTCAAATTTGAATTGTATTTTCTAATTTGATTAGTATCGAATTAATTTCATCTTTTTAATTTTGTTATAATTTTAATTAATTATAGTTAATTTTAATTTTAATTTTAATCTTGAAGAAATAATAACATTAATAATAGCCTTTTAGGAAAACCCAAAAAAAACCGAAAAATGATTGAGATGGCCGGAGTGGTGGTCGGCGCAGTGGGCCGGAGTGGTTGCCGGCGACCGGCGTGGTGAGGTGGCGGAGTGAGATGAACTTTCGAGTTTTGAGATATTTTTCTCTCTCTAAAAACTTGTGTGGGAAGGGAGAAATGGGAGGGGTAGGGTAGTAATTTTGAGGTATGATTGAGTAATGTCAAAATATAAAAAAATACCACCATTTGTTTATTATATTAATGGAGGAAAAATTTATAGTAAAACCAATTTATGGGGAGGGGAAAAGGTCTATGAAAAGGGAAGGGGAGACATATGTATGGGGAGAATAATAATGTAGAATGAGATATAAATTTTTTGGTCAACTTTTTTTTATGTGAAACTGAAAGATGAGTTTCTCAAGAAATTGGAATAAGTAATAGTGGATTAACGTGTAAGTGTAATTAATTAGACATTTTTTGTTCAAATTTTCATTTCTTTTTTAAATTGGTCAAATTTTCATTTTTTAGTTCAACCTTTTTTTTTCTTTTGAATTTATTACTTTCTTTGTAAGTGTAATTAAATTGAGATTGATTTTGATTATATTGCATGATATAATAGATAAGTTTTCAAAAAATTTAAAATTACATGACATCAACCATATAGATTTGACAATTGGAAGAAGAATTTGAAATATAAAGAAATACTCCGTATATAATAACAATTAAATTTCATACTTAGGCGAAGTTACATTAAAACAAAATCAAATTTCAAGTTAACTAATTAATAAGCAGATAACCTAATAACCTGCGAATGTAATCGTCTACTCGATACAACCTGTTACTCCATATTAAATTGTACATATACTCTTAGCTCTGAAGTAGCTATGAAGTTGAGAGATAATCCTTCACATCAAGCGTCTACTACTCTACTTCCCGGACATGCACCACGCTTATTTGCAAGAATTTACCATACATAACCAACGGTTTGTTGCGATCTCAGTTTTACTTGCCGAATAAGAGCATGTTTTGAAGCCCGACATTATCAATACTGCACCGAGTATAAAACTAACAAAAATCTATGATCAAATTAACTAACGAAAACCATACCAATGTTAAGATTACTAATGTTCCAATATTTATTTTTTCTAATACAGAAATTTATTTTAATTTCGAGTTTGTCTCGAATATTTATTTGAACTTATTAGTATGAATTTGGTCTATTTATATATTTATTTCTCTCGCTCGTTTATAACCCGATTTCATACTTGTGCCGACTTTTGTACTGTGACAGTGTAACACGCTATTAATGAAACAAATTTATGGGAAGAGTGGTAATTTATGATGAGATATAAATTTATCTGATCAACTTTTCTTTTATGCAAAATTAAAAGATGAGTTTCTCAAGAAATTGGAATAAGTAATACGGTGTAGTGGATTAATGTGTGAGTGTAATTAATTGGACATTTTTTGGTCAATTTTTCATTTTTTAGTTCAAGTTATTTACATGACATCAACTTATGCCTTGTGTCGACTTTTGTAAAAAAAATTATGCTAAAACTTAAAAATAAAAAATAAAAAAAAAATAAAAAATTAACCTGATTTCATACTTTTGTACCGTGACAGTGTGACACGCTATTTTCGAAACCCGACTCTTATAGTTAATATTTTTAACATGCGTTAACAAACCGTTTTCTCACGAAATCCCTTTAAACCCGGCCCGCAACCCATATTTGACCCGAAAGCAAACCAAAACTGTATAAATGCAATTTCATGTAACCCGTATTTAAATTTATAAATCTAAAAAAATAGAAAATATAATTAGAACTATTATATATTTATATAATCCGAAAATATTTACATGGAATTTTTCTTGCCATTAATATTAATGTCATCAAATCCTTTGACTATTCATATTTTTGAGATTGAACTTTTTTTTTTGAATAAATTTTCGAGGTTGAAACTTTATGGCCAGATTATGTAACTTGTCTGATACACTAATACCCTTATTAAGTTACTAATGGGGTTAGGTGGGTGTATGCTTCGTGGGAGTGGCTGAGAATAGAGTATTTGATTAATATAATTGTGGCAAAATTTGGGACTAATTTCAAAATGTGGAAAAGAGAATGTCACCTATTTATATCAAACAAAAATATTTATATTATTTATGAATATATAAAATATAATATAATTCGAAATATATGTAAATATTTATTTATTTATTTATTTATATATGATTAAACAAAAATATTTAGAAAATGTATACTAAAAGGTGAATAAAACAAATAATCTATATGCATTTGTTTTGTGTAAAGATAAATATAAAAAAAAAATGTTAAAACTTTCTAAATTGAATAAGTATAATTTAGTAATAAATTAAGAACAATTAGAAATCAAGGAAATTTTAACCTTTTGAGTCATTTTTTCTTCCAATTAAAGCTTTACTTTCATTCTTCTTCTAAACTTAAGATAAAATACATCAAAAACAAAAACAATATTAGAAAATACCACAATTGTAGATATTTAAAATCAGAAATCACTATTATAACTATTAAAATCGCCAAAAAATAAATAAATTAATTTTCAAATAGTTATAAAAAAAATTAATGGACTTTAATTCTTAAAATACCTCTACGAAATTCACTTTATCATCTTCGTTCATCATCACTTGCAAAAAAAAAGCGCCCTTCATAAAAAAATTGACTGATTTGTCATTAAAATTTAGTCCGTCACTGACTTTTCGTATGATTGATTGATGTCGTATAATATAGACATGACTTACTGATTTGTTTTGACTGCAATTTTATGATATATCTTTGTTGGTGATAAAGCTCATCTGGTGGTTACTCTGCTAAGTGTATTCTTTGTATGTGGGTAACTTTGATCCTATCTTATTGAAGTTGAATGTTGAATTCCAAGTTTAAATCTTTCAGCTACTAATTATACGATATCAATCAATTATACGAAAATCGGCTACAAATTTTACGACATCAATCAATTATACGAAAAGCAGCTACGAAATCCCCAAATAAGAGGAAGCAAATTCTTTAACCCTAGAATTTAAACTACTCAGTAAACCTAATTAAAACTAATCTAAATATTAATCTACCCATTAATTAATAAATATTAACATTATACTCCGTAATAAATAAACAATAAAATCGACAACTAAATAAGTTAAATAATGAAGTTCAAATGCAGTAATAAAAATGAAAGAGAAGAAAGGAGAAAGTTATACTCCGTACCAGATTTGGAGAAAAAGAATGCCGAGGATTAAGAGTGGAAATTATTATGATTGCTAAGAACAAACATTAAGTGCAAAATAATAGACTCCGTAAGGGTAAGAGAATACCCAGTTTGTATCTCCAATTTTGAATTCACATGAAATAAACTAAATCAAAAATCGAAAAATTACCAGGATAATTAAATCTTTCACTTTTCTCTTATTTTGGCTTTCTTCCACCTGCAAATTCACCAATCAACTTAAAAAAAAAATCAGATTTCTGAAATATCAATAAATCCGAAAAATTAAACTCATATTTATAAATATGCAAATTAAAATAGAAAAACAAAATTAAGATTGTGCATCTGAATAACCGAATTAAATAGAAAAAAAATATGAAAAATATGAATGAGAATAGAATAGTAGATTATGGGTTGCAGATTGAATATGAAGATGACGGAATAACCGATCTAATATATATCAGAAGATTGAAAATGCACGAATGGTCGTTGGTTAAGATGGAAAATGCACGAACCTGTGGCGAAAGTAATTTATAAAGCAATATATAGTACCTGTGGCGGAAGTAATTTAGGGCTTGTGGAGACGATGGGACGACCTTAATTGGCATCACAATTTTCAGAGGGGAATCATTGATGAAGATTCGGATTTTCGAGGAGGATGAATTAGTGATGCATTTTCGAGGAGGATGAATAAAATGATCAATTGACAAAGCTGTCTCGTGAAATGTTGAGGCAAACCCTGAATAGTAATGAAGGTGAACAATTAATGAGAAAGTGGGAAGATCAAGGCAAGTAATTATGGAGAGCAATTAACAACAATTATGAACGCTAATATATGAAAAATGGAAAGTATAAAAAATGAGGCCTATTTCAAAATGGGAGCCTCACATGCTCATAAAAAATGGGAAGTGGTTTCTGTTTTAGTATAAAGAGGATAGAGTGAAGATCAAGTGAGTCCCTTTTTCTTTTTTGAGTCCATGAATCCTATTCTTAGCCATTGATCTAAAGAGAATGAATGGTTGAGATTGCATGTAGTAATTAAGGTAGTAACTACCATATTTTGGAAATAATATGAGAGAATCCTCTCTCCTCCCTAAATTACTGCCAACTGATATCTTCTTCTCTCTCATCTCATTCATTTTTTTTCATTCAAACACCTGCCTAACACAAAAACCCTTCACCTTCATCATCTCTCATCTCATTCAATTTTTTCACTCAACTCAAGCACACCCGAGCACTCAATCGCTCAACTCAACTCAATCGCTCACCTTCAACTCGAGCAAGATTATATTGAAGCAACTTTCTAACTTTAGCAAACATAATGAACAAGGTGCGATCGCGATTGTTGGAAAACGTAGACAAGTATGTGGACGCTAGACAAAAGATCATCGACGCTCCCAAGAGCAAGCCAACAAAGGGCCGAAAAAAATAACGTGTTTACTGAATCATGTCATCTCTTTTCTAACTACGAATTAATGGTTTGTATTCTTTAGTTACCTGTCTAACTACATTGGTATTTTGACTATCACCAATGCATTGAAGCTGTTAAACTCTGTTACACTGACTAGTTGTACCTGTTACTCTAATTTACTGTTGGTGTTACTATGGGGATTACTGAAGTTAACCAAATTTTCTTTGGTCTCACAATCTGTGTGTTACACCAAAGCATTGTAAATGTTACTTTAATGAACAATTTATGTTACTTTAAGTTATTAATGGTGTTTGTACAATGATATTGCAATCAATTCCTCTGACGCATTATATATTGTTTTTTGAAGAACAAATGTTGGTACTTTGTCAATGAATGGAACCAATCCAAGTTATCCCAAGTTACTTTGGCAATGATTTTGTCTAAACAACGTTGTTGTCTTCAGTTACTTCAATGCATTGTTTCCGTTACTGTAACAGACGGATAGTGTTACTCTGACACACATGAGATGTTACTCTAACAAAAAACACATGTATTAAATAAATATAGTGTTAAATGCACCGTAACACAGCGCTATGTGTAAAAAAAATTGTACAAAATTAGTTTTTCGTGTAAACCAGAAAAAAAAGAAAAAATTCTTATAATGACAAAAAAACACGAGTATTCTCAAAACACTTGTTCATCCTCCTCGTCTTCCTCAGTGTCTTCTTCAGTTTCCTCTCCTTCGATGTCTTCATGTACTTCATCCTCGTCATCCTCATCATTGGTTGGCTTAGTAGGCTGTTTAGGCGGTCGTGCTGCGTACGGATTTGGACAGTTTTGTTTGGTTGGCTTAGTATACTTTCTCACATCAAATCCGCAAGCCAGCGCGTAGATTTTGTAAAATTCCACTGCCTCATCAATTGTTCCGAATACTTGCTCCATGTACGGAGTGAAAATCTCACCCACATCTCTGCACCATTCCTGTGCATTCGGTTCTAATTAGTGAAAACCTCCTTTTCAGTGTTACGTGTTTGTGTAACTCTAATTAGAATTAGATATTACTGTAATTCATAACTTGTGTTACTTCAACGCCATGACTGCTTCAACATAAAGCAAACAATAATATTAGTGAAACAATAATATCAATGAACCATTGTTATTAATCCATGATTGATCAAATGAATCAAATTCTACCTTTTTCAGTGTTGTCATGTGCGTTCGCATCTTTGGCAAAACCACCTACACAAAATCAAACAGCGTTACACCCATGCAAATAATGTGTTACTATAATTCCTAAGTGGTGTTACTCTAACGTGTACAATACGTTACTCTAACATCATCATCAAAACCCTTTTTCTGAACGTTCATTTGTGTTACTGTAATTGCAAGTAAGTGTTACTTTAATGCAGAAGGCATGCTACTTCAACGACGTTTATGCGTTAATTGAAATCAAAACAATAGTATCAATGGATATCATGGAAAATCTGAATAAAAAGCATAAAGCCCTGTAATCTATAAAGATCGAGAGAGCAAATAACCATTGATACGAAACTGTGATATCAAAACGCAATGACATCAAAAAAAAAACGCAAATTGATACGAAATGACAATGAAAGCACTATAAACATGAAAATCGACGTAAAAAAAACACAATTTGACGCGATAAACCATTGATATTAAAACACACATTGAAAGCAATATGACCATCGAAATCCATGAATAAAAATTGAATCAAAACGTGAATGAAATACTGAAACTCGCCATTGTTATACTCGATCAGTTGCTTATCAACCGTTGAAGACGATGACGCGGTCATTGAATCCATTGTAACAGAATTCTGAGTACAAAATCGATGAATGAACATGAATGAAGAAAGATTTTTTTTTTGGTGTTTGAATGAACGTGATATGATGAATGAATGTGAATGATGAATGAATGTGATAGGGAGTTATTGTTTCCTAAATTCATGGGAGCTATTTTAGGAACGTAATTTTTTTTTTAATGGATGCATCTTGTCCATCCATCGTCATCCCATCCAATGGATGGGATGAGGACTTAGGGACTCACAAAGAGTAAAGGACTCATAAGAGCCTTACTATATATATATATATATATACTCTCTCCGATTTTTTATTATCTTTCCCTTTGGTTTTGGGGAAGAAAATAAGGGTGTAGGAATGTGTGGTTCAAAATAAAAGAAGGAAGAGAGAGAAATATAAGGGTGATTCTAGACCACATGTTGATGACCCAAAATGAAAATAGGGAAGAAAAAGTGTTTCAGTCCAATAAGGAAATAGGGAAGATAATAAAAAATCGGAGGGAGTATAAATTAAAAGATTTTTTTTGAGGAATACAACTATTTTTAAAACATTAAAAATTTAAACAATATCCATATTAAAAGTGGATATGATAAATAGTTTTCATTTGTTTTAGTACTACATCCTAAAGACTCAAACAATTAAATTATCATTACATAAACCGTCATTTATCACCTCAGAAAACAATTTCATAATTTTTTAATATTAATATTTATTACTTATTCACCCTCAAAAAATATAAAATTAAAATTTTGATTTTTTAAAATAAAATTATTATCACAAGTAGATACGCATATTCAGTTCGTAGTATATTTTATTAAGATAAAATTATCTTATATGAGTAGATACTATAGACACCCACATTTTGACCACCAGGTGTCTATAGCAGTTTCCGAAAAACACCCGATGATGATCGGACGCAAACGTGCTTTAAATATTCAGAAACGGGCTCAAAATCATTGGCATTTGGCTTGGGCTCATTATAGAGTACATATCTCACAAAACCAACCTCAAAATCAGGCCCAGTGGGTCGTTTCGAGTCAAATAAGACTAATTTGGATCGATTCCGACACCAGGGGTAAAACCGTCTTTTAGCGACCGAGTCAAAATCCGGTCAAAGATTTTCCCGAGACACGTGAGTCAGCCGTGACACCTCACACGGCTGATTCGTATTCCAATCCTACAAAAATCAGCTACATAAAATACTAAACAAATCCGCTTAAGGATGGAATTCGATCTAAAGTAGGAATCCTATCCGAAAACCGATTCAAACACCCGACCGAGTACAAACACTCGGCCGAGCAGCACAAATCAGCCGTGTTCTCTTGCTTCTTCGACAAGCAAGCGGAATTCTCATGCCTTTTAGCTTCTTACGTTTCCTATCCTAAGCGGTAGTTCAAACCCGAAGCACCTCTCCTAGTCAAGGTCGGGAACTCCCTATAAATAGCCCCTTGCACAACACTTTTTAGAACCGATTTATTAACATCTACATTCATTATCAATCATCGATATACACACATAAATTATCATACATCAATTACATACTTAATATCGAGAAAATCGATATTATTCCCGAAAGAAACCGGCCCCGATACCCGACGCCCTTCACACGTCTCACGTCCAAACCGAGCCACCGTAACTCACCGACATCCACTCGACGCTCTTGTGCCCAAGCCACGTCCTAACGAGCCCCGATCCGAGTAAACAGAAGCATGTAGGTTGAGGGTGTAACAAAACCCGATTTCTCTTTTTCTTCTCTTCTTCTCCTTCTCTTCCTTTTTTTATTACGGGTCGAGTCCTTTTTATTACGGGTCATTCGTTTTTTTTATTTTCTAATATCGATAATATCAAAAAACTATTTTCAAATTAACAAACATTCTTAAGATGCGATATCAACTCTATAGTTGAATATCGTATCAAGAGGAATTAAATCAAACCTCGACGATATAAAATCGTTACATCTTTTTCGTTCAAACTTTTATTATTTTTACAAAACCTTTTATAAAATTCATTCCGAATGTTCGATATCGATTTCATAATCGAATATCGGATGCGACGAATATCGAAAACATAAATCGAGTATAAATTAATTCGTATTTGTACGCGATTTATCAAATTAACGATTTTCGAACAAACGAGCGAAGCCGGGACAGACCCGCACGCGAGTCGCGCCCCACCCAGGCGACTCGCGCACGGGCCTGAAACCCGAGTCCCTTTTTTTAGCTTTTCTCGTTCGTTTTATTTATTCTACGAAACGATTTCTTAAAATTTATATCTTTTTCTAAAACTATTCCGAGTATTTGATATTGATTTCGTAGTCAATTATCGAATATAACGAATATCGAAAATATTAGGTCGAGTACAAATTATGCGATATTTGTACGCGATTTAATAAAAGCATCGAATTTTCAAAAAACCGCTTTCGAAATCAGCCCGACACGCGACTCGCCGGCATCCCGGGCGAGCCACGCGGCCGGCTGCCACAACGCGCCTTTCTCTTTTTTTTTTTTTTTTTTCGAACTTCGTTTTTTTATACAAAACAGCGTTTTTAGCAATATTTTTCAGATTTCGATTAATATTTATTTTCTCGATCTCGTATATTTATTATTTTTGCTATATTATTTTTTACAAATCGATACTAACTCGTTTGTTCATCTTTTGTAGCAAATTCATCTTTATTTCATCTTTTGTTTTATTATACTAAAACGAACCTCACATGCTAAATTCAACTTTGACGTTAAATCTTTCATGCATTAAACCGACTTAGCAACCCATTCAATTTCTCGCATGCTTAGGAAAACAATGTTTGCATATCATTCATCGTATTACTAACGCGCGTATTAAAACATCATTCGATATCTTAGTAGAGGCCGCTAATGTGCGGGCGGGGTTGGGTGTTCTTAGTGAACTTCCCAACACGTACCCTCACCCCTTACTCAGAACCGTGGTTTCCGGATGTCCGAATCCATTGGCAACGAGAGTCATTCAATATACGATTAACCGATCAAGTCGGCATCGGTATCAAACTGCAAAGGGACGAGCCCAATAAACTCTCACATCGGAAATGGGCCGTATTTTGTATACGGCCCACTACGACATAGAGTGGGCTCGAACGGTTCTGAATAACCATAAAATTCGGTGGCGACTCCAACTTCAATTTAAATTTCCATTTGACCATCTCATGGAGATTCATTCGCCTCCCCAAACCCGCGCGTGGCCGCGTCGGGGTGGACCTATGTCATGTCCACAGATACTCCTGTATTTTATTAAGATAAAATTATCGTAATAGAATTAGATTGATAAAATTATCGTAATAGAATTAGATTTACATTTTTTATAAAATAAGTGTGAGAAATTACAATTTTAGTTTAACAAAAAAATTATTGTTCCTATGAGTTTTAGTACGGGATATCAGATAAAATTACAAAGTAAATAACTTTTTCGACTTTTTTACCTTTTATAATATCGTTCCTAGGTTTGATGGCACTTGAGTCGAAGATCAAGATTTATAGGTGTTGACCTACCAAAAAACGGGTTGGATGGGTCGGGTTTACGAGTCAAGTCAAGTCATTCAACTCGAGAGTTGGATTGGTCGGGTTTACGACATGTTCGCGGGCCGGAGCTTTGTATATTATTGAAAATGTTGTGTCCAAGACCGATAAAATTCGGGCCGGACGGGATGGGTCAATCGGACGGTACGACCCATGATCAGCTCTATCCAAAATAAACAAAATTTGGAGGGAAAATGTATCATATCCATTCTCCCTCCCCTTCCCGACACTTTCCCTTCTCTTTTTCCTTTTCCACTCCTTTAGTTTTCTCTCTCATTTTATTATCCAACCACACCTTTAAGATTCGGATAAGAAAAACATGTTCATGACTTTAAAAACAACAAATGGAAGCGGGCGGGTTTGTGGGTCAGGTCGAATTTAGTGCGAGGTGATACCATATATACAATACAGAAAATCAAATGGTTAGAAAGTAAAGTAAAAAGATATAGATAAACTCATTGTTTCATATGAGTTGTCACGGACATATTAATATTGCTAACGGACATAGATGTTGGTATTTTGATGATCATCATTTGTTTCACTCAGATAACTAATGTAATCACTAGACCTGTTGGGCAGGTCAGGTCAAATACGAATCATGGATCAGGTTGTGGTTATGGTTATGGACTTATGGTTATGGTTAGAATACGGGTCATAAATAGTTCGAACGCCTAATTTTTTTTTTACCTTTTTTAAGTAAAAAAATTTATAATGATAGAATAGATCCTGACATAGTTAATGTTGGATTTCATATGTTTATGCTCTTAATTGATTCGTATACAGGGTCAGCCCAAAGGTTGTTCATTTTGATTCTAGGAACCGTCGAACTGGGTTCAAGTAAGTGGAATGGCTCAATATGTACTATTGACTGACCACTTCTGCCAAAGTAGCATAATATTAGCAAAACATGGTTAGTAGATTATAATAACAAGGTTGAATATCAAATTAAATTAGCAGAATTAAAAAGAATGGTAATTAGCTGATCGTAGGACAACCATATTATAATGTTATTGTTGCATCCGTGCATCGTACGGATATCAAAACTAGTACTACTAGTATATTAGGGAAAAATTAGCAGATTCCGATCTAAAGTTTAGATTGACCTTCAAACTACTAATTTCTTGTGTTTGGTAAACGACATATTGCGATAGCATATTGACCGGAATCTACTGTTTTTTAATATGCTGCTAATAGGAGCATATTGAAATAGCATATTGAATTTATATATGAAAACAACTCGATTCACTTTTAATCTGCTAATTACCAAACATTTTTTCTTAGTTCAGCTAATTTAATTTGATAGTCAAACCTGCTAATACAACCTACTAACCGTATTCTACTATTGTTAACCGCTATTATGAATCCGCCACTTCTATTCGCCAAACAGGGCCTAAGCCTATCTCACACCCTCTTCCACGTGAAATTCACCGGTCGATAATATCATATTGTGATACGTAAAAAAAATGACTTTATTAATTAAAGTTCTCAACTCATGTCTGTAGACACCCGCATTTGGCATGTTCGTGTTTATAGAAGTTTCCCGCCAAACATCCGATGAGGATAAGACGATAACATGCTTCTAAACGCTCGAAACAGAGCTCACAATTGATGGTATCTGACTAAGACACATTACGGTGGAGTACAAAGCTCACAAAACAAACCTCAAAATCAGAACCCTTGAGCGATTTCTGATAAGATAAAGGTATTCTGACCCAAAACCGCTTGAAACACGAAACCCAAGTAAAAAGTGAAATACCACACAAAAGCACACCAAACGGGATTTTGGTCAAAAATATAGAATTAACAACAAATATAAGCCAAATAAATCCCAAATGGTGATAAAATGAGCCTAATAAAACGGTATAACTCAAACTCATCACACGCTTACCTATAGTGTTTGTTAGCGCCATGGGTCTTCACCTTTCCACTCCATTAATCACCCTCAACGTAAGTAATTTAGGAGTGAGTCGTCGATCTAGCCGGCCGGTCTAAGTCAACAAAGACACAAAACCTCAAACATGATAAATCAACAAGCATGCAACCCAACCACATATACAATTTCTTAATTCATATTACCCAAGATCTTCCTCCCTTAACCCCCTAACAAGAAATCTACTCAAGATCCGTGAGGGAAACTATTAAAACATTAACAATAGAGAAAACAACAATAACACTCATAATAATTAAATCTAGAGAAAATAACAACAAAACAATGAAGAAAATTGCGATCAATAAAATAAACTACAAAACGATCTAAAAATGATACGAGTAAAATTAATGAAAACGGTGCAATAATGAAAGAACGATAAAAAGTAAAACTAAGATAACGAATTAAAAAAAGATCAACGAAGGAAACTAATAAACGATCTAAAAACGATGCAAGTAAATTCAATGAAAATGGTGCAAAGAAATAGAAAAAACGATATTGAATCTAATCTAGGGATTAGGGAGAGGAAAAGAAATATACCGACTATGAAGGAAAACGATAATAAAGAAGATGAAGCTTGATGGAGAGGACAAAGAATTTGTCACTAATCCTTTAATAATCTCCAAGAATCTTCAACAAAAACTTGAATCCTTACAAAAATGAAGGAAATTGCAAGAGGAAGAAAGATTAAGAACTTGATTATAATAAAGGAAGAGTCTTGAATATTAATTGAAGGAAAAACTAATTAGATCTAGAATAAGTGGAGATTTTTGGACTGTCACCCTCCAAAAATCTCTCCATAAACTAATCTACTAAAAACCTAATAAAAATCTACTAATATAAGATGTGAGAGAGTGTAGGTTGCCTCCTCAAATGAGGGGTTTACATATATATATAGGAGAAAGGATAGAAATTAAAACCCTAAGAAAACTCCACTCTAGGCCCATGCAAAGTATCAACCCTCCCATAAACCGAGTTTCACCCTATGACTCCCATAGGGCCAAACTTCACCCCACAGATTTTGCATAACTCACCCACCGGGTAAAACTTTGCCCCGCGGAATTTCAATTTCGCCCGACCATTCCGATTCAATTTCTTCGAGTCTTCATTCAAATGTCGATTTATAATCCTCGAACTCGGATCTGGGTCGAGCCGGGTTGACGCCGGAGCTGGTGGTCGATGGCGGCAATTGTCGCCGGAGTTGGAGTTCGCCGAAATCTGAGCTCGAGTTGTAGGGCGAACGGAGGCAGGGGAACGGAGCTGTTGGCCGCGCTGTTGGTGTTGCTCCGGCGGCGACGAAAAATGGAGGTGGTTGGTTTGGTGGTGTTGGTTGCCGATTTTGCGAGTGAGGTGGTGCTCGGCTACTGCTGTCGTTGTTGGTTGTTCCGGGTCGCAGACGCTGGTTGCTTCGTGGCTGGAGAAGGTGACAGAGGGAGTTGTTGCCATGTGCTCGCCAGTGTATGCTGCTGGAGGCACGTTTCTGGGCTGGTGTTGGCGGAGGTGTGTTAGCCGGAGGGAGAGGGAGGTGGTCGGGTATGGTGGTGAATGGAGGTGGTGGCTAGTGGTTGTGGTTTGTTTGCCGGAGCTCAGGCGGAGGTAGGCGGTGGTGGCCGTCGAATTTGCAGGTGGATGGAGGTTTGATTTGGGTCAAGGGTCAAGGTCAAGGTCAAGGTCAAGTTGACCTTGATTAGAATATGGGTTGGATTGAGTTATGCAATTGGGCTGTTATAGTGAGTTGGGTTAAAGTGGGAAATGGGTTGAGATAGGTGGATTAGGATAGAAATGGATTAAGGGGTAATTGGTCTTGGTCAAAGATGGTTTTGACTCGGATCGCTTTGACTCGATCTCTTTATTCACGAACACGTACCTATAAGACAAAAACAAACAAAAGCAGTACCAAATTCTACGAAAAAGACGATAAATACGAATAAACCAAATTCAAACTAGAAAATATGAAATATAGTCAAAAATGAGTTATATTGACGTTAAAGCACACAAAATCGAGTCAAATACGAGTCTAAATAAGGGGTAAAATGGTTCAAATTTGCGTGTTATCAGAAAGTTAGGTCAGCCACCTTTTGTATTGATGCCACCCCAGCATCCTCTCGGATCTGCCTCACTCGAGGTGGAAGTGTAATATAAGCATGATCATCTTTTTGCACTTTTTCATCACCAAGTGCCATCAAGAATTCAGAGAACATAGGGTCCTTTCTATCGCAGATATTTCTATTAGTCGGAACCTTTTAAACCTATACCATATGGACGAGGATACTAAACTTGCTGCAACGAATTCCTTTTGCGACTTATGTGGGACTACAGGTAAAACTTGGCGGAAATCACCCCCAAAGACAACCACCTTGCCTCCAAAGAGCTTGTTCGGGTTGCAGAAGTCGCGTAGTAATGCGTCCAGTGATTCAATGATTTTCCTCCGAGACATAGATGCTTCATCCCATATGATGAGGTTGGTTTCCTTAATAAGAGCAACAAGGCTGCTCTGTGTTGGTACGCTGCACGCAAAAGAAGAGTCCGTATCGATTGGAATTTTAAATCTTGAATGGGCGGTTCTACCTGAAGGTATATTCGATGCAACTATCCCAGATGTGGTTGTTGGGAGCACAATTTTGCCCATCCCTCTCACTTCTGCATATAGCGTGTGTAGAGAAAGGTTTTACCAGTATCGCCTGGGTTGTCTACAAAAAAGGCACCACATATTTCACATTTGACACATTCCATGATTGCATTAAATGCTTTACGTTGGCCATAGTTTAACAAATGTACTACAGCCCTACAAAATTCAAGCATCGGGGCATCCAAGGCATCGACTATGTCCTTTGTCCTGCGAATTTCATTGTCCCGAGACTCTGTCAGGGTTTCCAATCCAAACTACTTAAGAGATGTGCTCATAGCCTTTAAATATCGTTCAACTTCTTGAGCTGCTTTTTGTTCGGCCCCTGCAGTGTGCATCTAATTTTGGCGAGAGTAATTCGTCGAAAGTGATTGGCAATATTTCATCCAAAGTTCCTCTGGATCCTTTGGCTGGCAAAATATAAGAACAAATACAAATAGACGCCTCAAAGCGGCTGACATTTGCACACCACATGCTTCTTCCAAGCATAAGTCAGATGTCTCGTCTTCTTCTAATAACCGTAGTTTTAGGGTAGTCTCCTGAAAAATGGCACTTTTCTATCCATCAATTGTCATGAGATCATCGAAAGACGTTGCATCTTTGACATACAACAATAGCAGGCGCAGGAAGAATCGTTAACCCTCTGACGGTGAGACAAATACTACTCTCCCTACAGACACATTTTTGTTTTTCCTTTTCACCCACGTTTTAGTGGGAATGTCCCATCTAAAATGTTTAGGAAACTCGGAGTACAAGTAGGAGCACCCATGTGTAACCGCATTATGCCTGAAATATTCAGGGAGGCATGTTCTTAATTACTCGTTGCTCGCTAGTGACCACCGTCTTTAGGTTTTTGTATTCTTTTATATGAAAAGTCTGCATATTTGGTAGATGCACTGGCATGGAAAGCACGGATGGATACGTCTCAAATAGGTCAAACACATATATTCGCCCCATAGCATCACATGGCGACACCAACAGTCTGATTGATATTGCTTGGCTGCTTGACCCATCACCTATGTTGAATGTTATCCGCTCATGACCCTTGTACACATACTTGTATAAATATTTGACAATCTATATTGTCGAACATACCTCTACGTTCAAATGGCAGTCAAACAATGCCAACAAATATGGGTTGTATGGTATAACCCATCGGTTGTCCAGGACGTGTTTCCGAACTGTGGCATGAGTTCCAAAATCTTGGCGACGATATTAAGGGTATCCATCAGCACTATTTTTAGTCAGTTCCGTAATTTTTTTGGGGTATCCATACTTGCACCTGTCCATGGAGTTCTTTTTCACCATGAAAGCATACTGCATGCGGATTCATTTCACCGCAAGGGCCATGCATCATGTGCTTCAAAACAGATTTCCTCAACAATGAATTATTTTCAGCGGCAGTAAGAATTTTCGCGGAGACAAACTTGTCAAAGTCGACAGGGCATGCATTTTAGCTTGTCCGCGGGCTTAAGGATTAATAGCAAATGTGCGTGAGGAAGCCCTTGTTTCTGAAACTCCACCACATATATAAATGCAGCGACCATGCCAAAAATATGTTTATCCATTTTCTGTTTTTTCAGGAGAAGGAGTTTGGCGCGGAAGACCCTCGAAACAATATCTGGCCTATTTTGAGCCTCTTCACCTAGAGCAAGCTTTGCCTTAATCTCAGGCCAATTAACATTGCAAGTCAAAGTGATGAATACATCAGTCTTTCCATACCATTATACAAGTGCCATTGTATTGAGATACCTCATTCTCATATCCCGAGGCCCCCCTATGTAGGATGGTGGCAAAATTACATGCCTTCCGACATTCGCAGCGCGACCTTCACCTGCCTCTACTATGTCCAAAAGGCCCTGACATATATAATTCAGCACGTATGGTGGTTTGGTTGTGCCTTAAGAAATCGAGCCGTGTGTACTCTATCTTGGCATACACGTCCATGACATATTGCTGAAGGCATTTTCCAGCTTTTAGGAGAAGGTTTGATGGTCGATTCTGGACTTTGTAACAATAATAGTCTCTGCATGAAATTTTGCTAGAGTCCTCAAGATCTTTATATGTCGCACTTGTCAAGAGGTAATGAAATAAGTATCTTTAGTAAAGTTTCATTTTGCATACGTATATGATATCTAGATATATATGTGCAAGCAAACTACGTAAGATCTTTTGCAGGCACCTTACATTGGGACTTCTGCTGCAGCAATGTTTACGCTGTTGACACGTTATGCATAGGGCTACTGGGTCCATGACTTGGCTGTCTAACACTTGCACTGTAACACCCCGTATTTCATATTTATTTTATTTGGAAAGTTATTTATTTAAAATAATTATTTCCGCATTTTATAATAATATGCATTCTATATTTTATTGCCTCCTTTATCCGTTTTAAATTATTGTATCGTTTTGACTCACTTTTAATGGGTTAAAATATCCGTACACAATTTGACAATTGGAAAATTGTAACCGCTTTTCTTATATCTATTCTCCAAGCGTTTTATTATGCTCTAACCCAATTTGTAATTGGATGATCCATTGTATTAGGTAATAGACCCAAAGCCCATTTGTTAATCCCTTATAAAAAGAAATTAACCTAGCAAGCAACTAGGTCAAAAATTATGTTTGTGCGTGTGTTATGCCGCGGCTCCCTCCTCTCTTCTCCTTTCATCTTCTTTTCTCCATTAAACTCCATTGTTATGCATCTATCTTTCTTTCAAATGCATACATAAATTATATTTTCATAATCTTGGCTCTTTCCTCTACAACATATCCATCTCCAATTAATTATGGGATTCATTTTCATGAATCTTTGGACCTACCTTTAGGGGTTCTTATTAAAGAAGAAGATACCATTCTTTTGGTCGTTTTGGAAGGGGATTTGTGTCGTACAATTTTTATCACATGGGTTTCGGTTTGTTCATCAAAGTTGATTTACGGGGATGATGACACGTGTTAGAGACAAGGTTTTGTTTGTCGCGTTCTTCATGGTGTTTCTTATTAATGTTTATCATTAATTGCCAAAAAGGTAACTAGATGTGTCTTTTAATCGTGTTTATGATATGAGAATGCCATTAATATGATGAATGAATGTTTAATATGATATTGGATGTTGTGTGGTATTATAATGCACGTCTATTATTTCGTTGATAGATTGCACGATTTAATTGTATCGTTAATTTAATCGTTAAGACGTTAATTATCGTTTTGTGCTAATTAGAAGGTTGTGAATCGTTTCGTAATAGAATTCTAGGACGCGCATGAACCGACTGTGGCCTCACTTGGTGGAGATGCTAGGGTATTTCATCGATGCTTTTAGGGTTTCAAACCCTAGATTCAATGATGACTCAACCTACCATCACCCGGTGGTTGAGGTTAGGGTTGAGGTTAATATAACCTTATTTGAAGTTAATGTAACTTCGTCAAGAAGTACTATGCAACTTCACTTGAGGTTAAGATAACTTCAACACGGGGTTATAATCTTGTCGAGGTTCCCAAACTTTGCAAGGTTATAGTCAAGGTTAAGGTAACCTTAACTTAGAGTTAAAGTTAAGGCGAAGGTTAAGGTAACCTTCGCATGGAGTTAAGGTTATATCTAAGTTTAATGTAACCTTAGCAAGAAGCTAATGTTATAGCAAAGGTTAATGTGACCTTGATTGAAGTTAATGTACCTTCATTAAGAAGTTACTACACCACTTCACTTGAGGTTAATGTAATCTCGTCGTACCATCATAATCTTGTTGCAGTTATTGTAACTCCACGAGGTTATGGTTGAGGTTAGGTCAACCTTAACTTAGTAGACAAGGTTATAGTCAGCGAACCTTAACCTTGGATACTATTAGGCATTAGATATGCAAGATTAACTTTATGGTTATAGTTACATGTACTATTTATTATTCACGTATTGTTGAAAGGTTACTTCTATGTATGTTCTTCATAGTTCAGTCAGTTATATTGTCCTATGTTTGAGACATGGTTGTTATCTAGTATAGTCGATTATACTATATTGGATTGGAGTAACACTTGGTATAGTCAGTTACACTATCTAGGGCTTGATTATCCCTGGTATAGCTAGCGACACTATACTAAGTCTGATTACTACCTCGTATAGCTAGTCAGTTATACTATACTAGGGTGGGTTGCCATTTAGTACAGCCGGTTATACTGTACTAGGATTGGAGTCATGACGTTATTCACGAGAGCCTTGTACAGTCAGTTATACTGTACAGTTACACGAAAGCTAGCGGTATAGATGACGTGCGGTATCAGTTATATACCAATCGGAATGAAAAAGGGCCAAATGCCGAAGGTCTATGTTCGGGTGTGCCTTGAGACGTCAGTTATACGCTCTGGGTCCCGTGTGTCGTTCAGTGTACAGTTATTGCATCGAGAGCCCTAGCTAGGCTTAGACATATAGTTGTCAGTTATACGGCTATACATAGTACCGTGGAGTTACCGTGGAGTATCAGTTATATGCTCCACACCGATGGGACGTCTGTTATACGACCCGTCCGTCCGAGTATCAGTTATATGCTCTGGCAGGTGAGAGTGTCAGTTATACACTCGAACCGGTGTTCGCTCTATACCCTAGGCGTAGTGTAAGAAG
This sequence comes from Agrostemma githago, assembly GCA_958450325.1. Taxonomy (NCBI): domain Eukaryota; kingdom Viridiplantae; phylum Streptophyta; class Magnoliopsida; order Caryophyllales; family Caryophyllaceae; genus Agrostemma; species Agrostemma githago. The sequence continues at coordinate 37,225,640 of OY288262.1, forward strand.
GTTATTTGTGTGTGATCAGTCCGGTTTGGATGTTTGAATTTCTTAGTAGTTGGTATGATCCTAATTGGTCGAGTATGATAATGCTTTCATGTATTCCTTTATCTGTATTATTCATTGTTGCTGATTATTAGTTGCTTTCATCCTATTGTAAAGACGACTGGGAGAGCATCTAGTTACTCCTCACTGACTGTGGACCCCCCATTTTCAGGTCTTTCAGGATGCTGTTGACTGCTTTGTTGTTGGGGAAGACTTGTGGAGAGAGAGACCCTTTATTTAAGTCTTTAATATTCAGTTTAAACACTTTTGAATAATGTATTAGTTGAATGTCGAGAAAGTGACGATTCGGATTCGGTCGGGTGTTTCCGCCACCTTTGACCATATTATTTATCTATTTATATTATTTAAAGTTTTTAAAAATCCGGGTTGTTACAGTTGGTATCAGAGCGAACACGCTCCCAACTCTTGCTTAATCATTAAAAGAATAACTTGACTTAGTAATTGAGTGAGAGTAAATGGGGGTAGAAACAATTAATTTATTTGTTTACGCCTTAGTGTTCCATATTGTTATTAACTGCATTACGTGTGTTGATCATGTACTTACTTCTTTATGCCTTAATGTTTCGTCTCGTTATTAACTATGTTACATGTGTTGTTCATGTTTTTGATTGTTTATGCCTTAATGTCTATCGTTATTAATTGCATTAAGTGCATGGTTCGTGTAAAGACGTTTTCAAGCATGCTTTGTTGATTTAAATCACGGTTATTTTTGGAAAAATATCTCTTTAATGTTACATACACATCGTGCTTTTGGTTATATGTTTGTCAAATTTTTTAATCCTTGATAACCTGAGCTTACTCTTCTCGTACTGTTATCCTTTTGGATCACTTAGTGCTGTCTCTTCTTAAGGTAACTTTGAGAGTTTTCCTATTGTGATTCAGTCTTGAGTTAATATGTTAGAATTGATTGTATTTGGAGATTCAAGTATGAAAGAAAAGAGCAAGTATTATCAAGAGTTTGGTCGCGAAGAAGTCTAATGTGGGATTAAAGGTTGTGAGATGATGTTTCCTTTGGGATTAGAGATTGTTGAGATGATGTTTACTTTGGGAATAGAGGTTTGTTATGACGATGTTCATATTGGAATTATGGGTGTTAAGTCCTTTTATTTTTGAGGAAACCCTTATTGATGACATTGAGTGTTTGTGTATGGTGTAAGATGTACGACTATGCTTTCATGATTTTATAAGGAGTGAGAGACCTGATGGATAGGTTTATCTTATTGGGAGTATTGTGACTTATGCCTTTAATCAGAAGAATTATTGAAATTTGTCTTAAGGAAGATAGGTTATGTGGGTTACTTATTGATTAAGAATATGATGATGGTACTGAATTGAAGGTTATTGTGGATTTACATTGAATGATGAGAATTTTGGGAACTAGGCTTGTCATGAATTGGAATACCATATTCGAGGAGTAAGAACCATTAATGGCAATCAATGTTTGGCGAAATGAACTTATGATTTATTTATTGAGGACTTATTTAATGACCATGACTTTTAAGGATCAAGTGGAAGGGAAGGAGTATGACTTATGAACTTATGAGATGTTAATGTTTAAAGCGTTGATTTCGTAAACAACCATATTGAAGATGAATATAATGAATCGTGATATTTGTCATTTTAGGATGCAGAGGATTCCTACGGTGTTATTTGTTATATATGATTAAATGATGATATTGAGACTTAATAGTCTAGAGAATGATTATCTGAGGAACATAGTGGTTGTAAAGCGACAATTATATAGAGATTTGGTCGGTCTTGAGGTATTATGGTAATGTGATTAAAGGATGTTAAGAGACAGAGATACCTTGAGTGATGATTGTACGAGAATTGTATGACCCTTGTTTTTTGTGCTTTACTTATATTGTTAAGGTGTCGTCTTTGGGTAGATAAAACGGTTTGGAGTCGTCTATCCTTGTCTCCTTGATCGTATCAACCGTGCCTCTCATATTTTCAAACCAACCAAAAGTTTCCTTTTATATTTGTCCTTTATTTGTTTGATCTTTCGATACTCTCTATTTGATCATTATTTCAACTCCAACTTTCTCTTCCTTCAACTTTTTGTAATTTCGCTTTCGCCTTGTGCTGCAACTTCTCAAACTTTTACCTTGTGGTATTGCTCAAAAATATTTCCTTTTTAGCTTGCGTGCTTTATGCTCTCTTATGGTAATGTGAAAACTTTTAATTCCTTCATAACTACTTGTGAGCATCTCATAGTGGAAGTTTGGATCCTTTGGCGAAATGTTTATACTTCGAGTTTGAGGTTGGGTTAATTGATGTTGAGAGCACAGAACATAGTATATGAGTATGAATTGGGGTAATATACGGTGTTTTGGAAGTGTTGTATTTAAGGTCTTATACCCAGCTTGGAATGTTTGAGGATGTTATTACATTAAGGGCACGTGGATGTTAATTTGTTCTTCAAAAGCTATATAGAAAACTTTGGAGATAAAGTATTTCATTTAAGTGCATGAGTCATTTATTGAAGGACATAGATTTAGGCTTTTCTTTGATGGACTTTTAAGGTTAAAATATTTATTGATGGATAACAAATTGTAATTACCAATTGAGGTTATAAGTATTGATGATAAAATTTGTATGGTGATATTATTATTCAATGCTTTTGTGGAATTGCATTATCAATGGAATAATATATTGTGGTACATTGAGTACTAGCTTAACTAAAGGTGTATGATTCTTTGGGTTTCTAGGAATAGCGTGATCAGATGTGTTCAAAGGAAGTGATTGGATTTTGTGCATGTGACTAATAATTATGCCATGAGATTGAGGTTGCATTGAGTTTGTGATAGTTATAATCAGATTTAAGGTCTTAAATTTGAGGATTTGGACAGTAATACATATATTAAGAAGATTTGCGATATTATGATAAAGGATTTTGAGCGTTAGAGTTGTGGATGATAGTAATCACTACTTGCTTGGAGGATATTAAAGTAGTAATAGTTCTAATGGATTTAGTCAATAGGAGAGTTTTCTAGGTCGGAAGATATTCTTTGTTTTGAGATTATCTTTATGGAGCTCAAGTCGATTTCATCTTTTGTGGTATATAGTAATAAGTTTGTACAGATGATAAGAAGGCATATATGTTTTGGTATGATGACTGATATTTGTGGATAATGTTTGAAATGAATGGAGTAGAAGTTGATAATTCATGAGATATGGTGTTATACATCTATGAATATTATTTAAGGGTATTGAGTGTACTTGGTGAACTTAAGGTAATCATTGATATTATGGGATATGAGATGTAATGTATTTATGAGTGTTAACCAAATACTTAAGGTGATGATGGTGTGGAAATGTTGACCAGTTTTACTCGATAAGGTCATATCGCGATAAAATGGACGACTATTTGGAAGACGGTATTGATTTAGCGATTATTTTGGGTTGTGATTATTTGGGATTAATGTGGTTGAGGTTTTAGAATGGATAATGATTATTTAACATTGAGGACTTAAGATATACTTTTGTGGTTTGAACGTTTATAAGGATCAGAGTGCGCAGCGCTTAGGATACCGAGGTAACTTGTGTTGATGATCACTTGTAATTATTACATTCTTTTGATCTTGTCTTTGAACTTCAAGTTTCGAGGACGAAACTTCTTTTTAGGGGGTTGGATTGTAACACCCCGTATTTTATATTTATTTTATTTGGAAAGTTATTTATTTAAAATAATTATTTCCGCATTTTATAATAATATGCATTCTATATTTTATTGCCTCCTTTATCCGTTTTAATTATTGTCTCGTTTTGACTCACTTTTAATGGGTTAAAATATCCGTACACAATTTGACAATTGGAAAATTGTAACCGCTTTTCTTATATCTATTCTCCAAGCGTTTTATTATGCTCTAACCCAATTTGTAATTGGATGATCCATTGTATTAGGTAATAGACCCAAAGCCCATTTGTTAATCCCCTTATAAAAAGAAATTAACCTAGCAAGCAACTAGGTCAAAAATTATGTTTGTGCGTTTGTTATGCCGCGGCTCCCTCCTCTCTTTCTTCTCCTTTCATCTTCTTTTCTCCATTAAACTCCATTGTTATGCATCTATCTTTCTTTCAAATGCATACATAAATTATATTTTCATAATCTTGGCTCTTTCCTCTACAACATATCCATCTCCAATTAATTTTATGGGATTCATTTTCATGAATCTTTGGACCTACCTTTAGGGGTTCTTATTAAAGAAGAAGATACCATTCTTTTGGTCGTTTTGGAAGGGGATTTGTGTCGTACAATTTTTATCACATGGGTTTCGGTTTGTTCATCAAAGTTGATTTACGGGGATGATGACACGTGTTAGAGACAAGGTTTTGTTTGTCGCGTTCTTCATGGTGTTTCTTATTAATGTTTATCATTAATTGCCAAAAAGGTAACTAGATGTGTCTTTTAATCGTGTTTATGATATGAGAATGCCATTAATATGATGAATGAATGTTTAATATGATATTGGATGTTGTGTGGTATTATAATGCACGTCTATTATTTCGTTGATAGATTGCACGATTTAATTGTATCGTTAATTTAATCGTTAAGACGTTAATTATCGTTTTGTGCTAATTAGAAGGTTGTGAATCGTTTCGTAATAGAATTCTAGGACGCGCATGAACCGACCGTGACCTCCCTTGGTGGAGATGCTAGGGTGTTTCATCGATGCTTTTAGGGTTTCAAACCCTAGATTCAATGATGACTCAACTCAACCTACCATCACCCGGTGGTTGAGGTTAGGGTTGAGGTTAATATAACCTTATTTGAAGTTAATGTAACTTCGTCAAGAAGTACTATGCAACTTCACTTGAGGTTAAGATAACTTCAACACGGGGTTATAATCTTGTCGAGGTTCCCGAACTTTGCAAGGTTATAGTCAAGGTTAAGGTAATCTTAACTTAGAGTTAAAGTTAAGGCGAAGGTTAAGGTAACCTTAGCATAGAGTTAAGGTTATATTTAAATTTAATGTAACCTTAGCAAGAAGCTAATGTTATAGCCGAGGTTAATGTGACCTTGATTGAAGTTAATGTACCTTCATTAAGAAGTACTACACCACTTCACTTGAGGTTATTGCATCGAGAGCCCTAGCTAGGCTTAGACATATAGTTGTCAGTTATACGGCTATACATAGTACCGTGGAGTATCAGTTATATGCTCCACACCGATGGGACGTCTGTTATACGACCCGTCCGTCAGAGTATCAGTTATATGCTCTGGCAGGTGAGAGTGTCAGTTATACACTCGAACCGGTGTTCGCTCTATACCCTAGGCGTAGTGTAAGAAGGTTATTTGTGTGTGATCAGTCCGGTTTGGATGTTTGGATTTCTTAGTAGTTGGTATGATCCTAATTGGTCGAGTATGATAATGCTTTCATGTATTCCTTTATCTGTATTATTCATTGTTGCTGATTATTAGTTGCTTTCATCCTATTGTAAAGACGACTGGGAGAGCATCTAGTTACTCCCCACTGACTGTGGACCCCCCCTTTTCAGGTCTTTCAGGATGCTGTTGACTGCTTTGTTGTTGGGGAAGACTTGTGGAGAGAGAGACCCTTTATTTAAGTCTTTAATATTCAGTTTAAACACTTTTGAATAATGTATTAGTTGAATGTCGAGAAAGTGACGATTCGGATTCGGTCGGGTGTTTCCGCCACCTTTGACCATATTATTTATACTATTTATATTATTTAAAGTTTTTAAAAATCCGGGTTGTTACATGCACGGTATGTTCATCTTTAAATTCTTGGGTGTCTGATAGGGGTTAGTCATATCCCTAATCAAAGATACCCTAAGGTCCACTAACTAATGCAGATAGTGAAGTAGGGGTCGAACCACAAGGAGACGGGACTCAATTACTTGTTCTAAGGTCTAGACTTAAGACTACGGGTCACTGTTTTTCTGTTTGTTTTGGTCGGCTAAGAACTAATTACTAATAGGTAAATCAATAAGAGAAAAGTCAGGGTCTCAGGTTCACTACGAGTATAACTCGGGTTGGGTAGTCAACTAACAGGTCAACAATCGAACTATCTAAGATGTAGGTCCGGTCGGTACTTCTACAACCTTTAGAGCTAAACTTAATCAGCGGTTGCTAGAATTAAGCTAGTCTACCCAAATTATCGTGACATAATTAGTCATTAACCCGGTCAACGAAAAGTCCTAATTGTGATACTAATTAATCAATCCTGGCCAGTAATTAGTCAATCAAAATTAAAACGATATTCAGGCGATAGTTCATACGATTAGAAACAGGTCAATTGACTATAACCCTAATAATACGCATCGATCCCCTTAAATCCTAGGTGGAATTTAGCTACTCATATAAAGAATAATAAAACTAAAAATATGAATTGCAATTAAATACAACAAAGAAGGTACAAATTAATCTACGGAAAGCAATAATAATTCTACGCTAGAAAACGATATAACAATACGAATTACGAAAATGTCAAGTACTACGAATACGATGAACGAATTAAGATGGAAATTATAGTAGAAAACTGCAATTGGAATTGAAATTAAGAATAACAACACCAAAGAATTCAAGATCTGAGACGAAGAACTAGGTTCAATGTATCTCGCAAATGTAACGTAAAACTATGAATGTGTGAATGTGAAATAAACGTAAAAATCAAAAGTCAAAAGTGAAAAAAAGTCTGACACAAGAGTCAAGAAAACTGATTTAAAGAAAATCAGTTGGACTCAAAACATGCCCAATTCTATGCTAAAATCTAAAATTATGCGCGGCTCGGGTTTGATGCACTCGATCGAGTGGACCTAATGGTACTCGATCGAGTGGGTCCGTGGATGCTCCAACTTCGGTTTGTTTTGGGCCTAAAAGAAGGAATTAGCTAAATTCTTCAATGTAGTCCAGTTGGCTGCATAGATGAGGCGCTCGATCAAGTGTCCTAGTACTACTCGATCGTGTGAGCATGCTGAAACTCGGTAGTGAGTTTCTTCTTTGTATCTCGGCTTTCTGTTTCCTTCCTCGACTTCCGTTCTTGTCTCGGCTATCTGGGTTATTACTCCTAAATATGCTTGAAATTGTACATAACCTGCAAAATAGTACGAGAATCGCCAGTATCGACTTTCTAATAAAAATCGACAACAAATATATAAATTAGGAGGAAGAAAAGCTCTAAAATGTAGGGGTGAGCAAAACCGGATATTCGATCCGGTTTTGTAAACCGTATCGGATATCCGGTTTTAAAAACTAAAAATTTTCCGATCCGTATCCGATTCGGTTTTCGGATATCCGGTTTTTTCGGATATCCGATTTTCGGATATCCGGTATCCGGTTTTATATTTTTCTTTTCTTTTTCTTTTTTTTAAAACAAATTTTTCATTTATAAGTAAGAGTAATTAATTAATTTTTAAGCAACGTTACGTTTTATATAAATTGATATAAAACCAATGATGTCGGACTTCCTTACGGTTGTCGCTCGACACTCATAAGAATGGGTAAGTATATATGTGAAGATAAGGAAGAATAAAGACACTCACTCGACTTATGAAATATGCATCCAATCGAATATGAAATCAATCTCCCCAATCGAATACGTGTCCATCAATTAGAACCATAGTACATGGCAAGGACTTACAAAGGGTGGCTAATATGTATGGTAATAAAATGGATTGTGCTTAAAGTACGTATGGAAATGTGGGGCTAAGACCAGCAGTTGCAGCTACACAATAAAAATTATCCATCAAAAATCTTGTCTGTGAATTCCGGCCATCAACTAGAAATAAAACTCAAAAGAGCATAAGAGGGAATTTTGTCATCATCCTGATTATAATTAAATTCTAGTTACAGCATCTCAACCATTCCCCGAAATGTTACGAGAAGCATATATATATATATATATATTATTTTTGTTTTCTTTTCTTGGAATTTTTCTTCTTTCTCTAATTCCATTTTCTTTATTTTCTTTTCATGCTTCCATATATTTTTTTCTTTTCAATTTTCGATAGGGGGAAGGCGATGTAAAGTCGCGCTACTGATGTTATACACTAAGATCCAAAATATGTAAAAATCTCAAATATTGACCAAATAGTGAAATAATTTCAAGTAAGTTCACTGCGACTGTCCCGACAGGGTAGGCTATTCTGGGTTGTAGCTAATTGATATATACAATAAAAACAGGCTTACAACAACTGAAATAGGCTAAACAAGAAAAATGACCTAAATCTATAGGGTAGTAAAAATGAGTCATTTTTGGCTATGTGGAGCTCATCAAAAACAGAAATATCTTTCCTCATGTACCTTCTCTTCAAACCAAACACATTCAATATCAAGAGACGGGGGTCATATTTATTCAAATTGATGTGACACAATCCATAAGGAGAAACAACTCAATTTCTAAATATAAATGAAACCAGTTATGGATGTGACTGACCCAGGAAGCTCTAAATCCTCAGAATTTTGTGGTTTGCCGACAAGTGGTCAAATTTACTAATTTGGCAATTAAAAGTTCAATAGACATTCAAATCAAAATCATCTCATCTCAAGTATTACATGCATTCAGGCACGGAGTCAGCTGTCAATTAGGAGAAATCATGTAAAACGCAATGTCATCATCACTGTTTTGCATGTTTCACATTAGACACAACAAACAAAGCACACAAAAGCAAAATCATTTTGGATTTTCTAAATTTTCAATTTTTTTTTTGGATTTTTAGAATTTTTAAAAGCAATAAAAACTCACAACGGAAAATGGAAACACACAAACTCTCCCCCAAACCTAAATGTCACAGTGTTCTCAATGTGACTCTAAAGCAGATAAGACAGAAAGATCCATAGTCAATCCTAAGGACAACTCGACCTAAGGGGAAGAAGAAAAAAATCTAAGAAAACAGGAAAAATAAAAATAAAAAGGAAAGAAAGTACCGTATATACAATGGTAGCTCCCCTAAATCGGCTAATTAGCCATCTCATCCTCTCCACCGGTCCTAGTGGACCGGCTCCAGTATCGCTGTGGCATGAGATGTTAATACCACCTTGAGTACTCGGCTGTCTCAGGTCTCGCAACCACTGTGCTCCTAGGCTACCGTAGGTGCATCCGTAATCTGGACCCCATTTAGTTGGGTCAACCCCGTAGTCATGGAAAATGCCGCTAGTGTCTCCCGGGCCTCGCTAGTAAGTCAGGTGGTGAGGTGTCGAGATGCCAAAAGAGAGCATATACTCGTGGATCTCGTGGTTGACAATGTCCTAATTGACTCCCTCATGTATTCGACGCTGATGCTCGTATTCCCGGTCATACATATACTAATATGGGTGCGCGAACTCGGCACCGGGAGTGTGGACCAGGAAAGTCGGGGTGGATGTAGGTGTAGGCATAGGGGGTTCGGTCTCATCGAGTTCGGACTCTACGCGAACTCTCCGTCGAGGGGGTCAAACACTCTCTGTGGTAGACAGGAGCTCTTCGGGAATGAGGTAGCTCGGTGGCTTGGGTGCGTCCTCACCCTTGGTCATGGGTTTCAGGGCAAGGAGTGGTGGTAGGACTGCCTCTTGGGCGACCGGAAGGTTCATCTAAACCTTGTCCTGGACGCGCCACTGAAAATTCGGGGGATCGCTCCGAATCCACTTCAAAGTGGAAGTGAGATAGCTACGTCAAGCAGAGGGACGTGCTCAGTGAGACTCGTGTAAGTGACGGTTGTCCTGAAACCTACAAGATAGGGCTTTGCTAGCGCAATGACAATGGCCCCACAGGCAAGCGGTCCAGTTCCATTATTGGTCTACCGCTCAATCCCGACACATATTATCCCTGGGGCACTAAATTAATACCTCCTAAGAGTGTAGTTGACTCATATCGGAGCGTGGGAATACCAAGTGACTCAAGATCCGCATATAGAGGCGGATAGTGGGGTGTGGGATGTCATTAACTGCCATCACAGTGACACTTGCAATGCGACCCGTAAATAACTTAAAGTAAGGAGGGGCTCTCACACCCTCGGGTACCTCGTATAACTCGACATGTGGGTCTGCAACAAGCCCTAAGCATTGGGCTAAGTCCCGGATCATGCTGAGTTGCTCACGATTATTCAAGCGGAAGGAAATCATACAGTTAGATCTATTGAAATCAAATAAACTAAGAAACTCTAAAGTGAACAACTGGTAGGATAACTCACGAAGGGTCTATAGTCCACCGAAGCCAGTCATAGACAGAAGCTGCGTAAGTTGCTCGTTCAAGCCCAGCTCGATCGCAAATTGCGACGAGCAATATCGCGTGGCTTCCATTTGCCTCGATATCAAGGCAACCAAGCGAGCTCGCTGAGCCTCGTTCCGACAGATAATGCTCTCATAGCCTGGAGCAGGCTGAAGAGCTAGCACAGTCGGGACAGTTGGTTCTTCTGCGTCTTGCTTGACGTTTTGATTCCTATTGCGAGTACCTCGAGGTGGGCTTCTTCTTCCTGCCATGACTATAGCATAATAACAAAACAAAATCACCCAATAATCCCACAAAAAATGACAAAATATCGGCCAAAATCAAGCTTCTCACACAAAAATTGAATTTTGGGCAAAAAAGGTGAAATCAACACAAAATCAAGCATGCAATAGGATTAATAAGGAACTAAGGATGGAATTAAACTATAAAATCAAGAAAAGAAACAAGAAAATTGAAAAACTCGGAAACTACCTCAAGTAGCTCGAAAATCACAAGAAAAGGGGGAGGGAGGTGAGTTTATCCACAAAATAACACCAAGGAACACAAATTAATGCTACTAATTGCAAAGTAGAAGCAAAAATCGTGAAAATCGGTGAAGATTTGATGGATTAGGGATGATTTGGGTAGAATTGGGGGTTAGGGTTCTTAGGAATATGAGGGGAGAGGGAAATTTGAAGTATGTGACTGAATGAATATTAGGATTTAGAAATAAAACAATAAGGCGAAAAAGAGGACTCGGAACCCGATTCATGGGTACTCGGTTGAGTACGTATAGGGCACTCGATCGAATGACCCCCTCAAAAAACATGCAGGGAGTTTCTCGTCAGGGTACTCGATCGAGTGCACCTGGGCCACTCGATCGAGTGACCCCTGTAGTTACTCTTCCTCGTTTTCCTTGTTAAATGCTTCCTAGATTCCTGAAATTAAATCAATCAAACCATAAAATTCCCTCCTCCTCACTCGATAAATATTACTAACTCCCAAGGGTTAGAGCTACCAAGCTAACAAAAAAATTAAAAATGCGGAAAGGGAAATTACAAATTTATACAAGTGGTGTCGGGTTGCCTCCTGGTTAGCATTGGTTTATACGGTCCCGCTCGACCGGTTTACCTCAATGAAGTTAGGTGGAGTCGAGGGTGTCGTTGAGGTCCATGGCCTCTACGACACCAACGTATGCACCCTCGTGATATAGCTTGAGGCGTTGACCGTTCACCTTGAATATTTCGCCTTTGTCGGTAGTCAGTGTAACCGACCCAAATTTGTTCACTTCAGTCACAATGAATGGTCCAGACCATCGGGATTTAAGTTTTTCGGGAAAGAGTCAAAGTCGGGAGTTGAATAGAAGTACCTTATCACCGACATTGAACTCTTGGGAGATGATGCGCTTGTCATGCCATCTTTTGGTATGCTCCTTATAGAGTCTAGCGTCGTCATATGCATGGAGGTGGAATTCATCGAGCTCATTCAATTGCATGAAGCGCTTCTCTCCGGCTAGCTTCGGGTCGAGATTGAGCTCTTTCAAGGCCCACATTGCCTTAAAGTCGAGCTCTACCAGTAAATGGCAAGCTTTGCCATAAATGAGCCTATATGGGGATGTCCTGATAGGAGTCTTGAAAGCGGTCCGATAAGCTCAAAGAGAGTCATCGAGCTTTAAACTCAAATCCTTCCTCGAGGTATTGACAACCTTCTCGAGAATAGATTTCATCTCGCGATTTGAGCTCTCGACTTGCTCACTAGTTTGTGGGTGATAAGCTAGCTCGATACGGTGGTGGACATCGTATTTCTTCAATAGCTACTTAGTGGGTTGGCGTTCAGAGAAATGTGAACCGCCATCACTAATAATAGCTCGTGGGACCCCAAAGCGAGGGAATATGGTCTTCTTAAAGAGCCTGATCACCGCGGTAGCATCATTAGTAGGTGAAGGGATGGCTTCTACTCACTTCGAAACATAGTCGACGGCGACTAGAATATACCGATTCCCATAAGAAGAGGAGAACGGTCCTTGATAATCAATTCCCCAAACGTTGAACAGTTCTACTTCGAGAATACCGGTTTGGGGTATTTCATGCCGTCGAGAGATATTCCCAGTTTGTTGAATAGCGTCACAAGAACGGATAAAGGTGGTGGCATCTTTGAGAATAGTGGGCCAATAGAAGCCCGATTGCATTACCTTCGCAAATGTCTTCGAAGGACCGTGACGTCCACCGTAAGGTGAAGAGTGACATCTAGCGAGGATAGAATATACCTCGCTCTCAAGAACACACCGCTTAAATAAACCATCAGCGCCTTCGCGGAAGAGATAAGGGTCGTCCTAGAAATACCGCTTCACATCATGTAAAAATCGCTTCTTTTGCTGATATTGAAGATTGGGAGGTAGAGTAGTACCTCCAACTAAAAAGTTAACATAATCTGCAAACCATGGAGTGTCCATGGTAGTAGCGAGCAAATGGCCATCTGGGAACGAATCAATTGGGGCAAGGTCCCCATCATCATATCTTAGCCGAGATAGATGATCGGCTATGACATTTTCGGCCCCGGACTTATCACGGATTTCCAAATCAAACTCCTGCAATAATAGAATCCATCTAATAAGCCTCAGCTTGGCCTCCTTCTTCGCTAGAAGGTACTTCAATGCTGCGTGATCTGTGTATACTATCACTTTCGAGCCTACGAGAATACGAGATAGGCTATGTAACAGCCCTAAATTTTCGCGACCAAAATAAAAATCCGAACAAGGAAAATTCAAAGCTGTTACTCCACACTTAGTTCACAAAGCCAAGTGCAAGGCAAATAAAATAGTATAAATCAACCGAGAAAGAAATTTGAAAGAAAATAATTGAAACGAAGTAAATTTCGATACTTAATTAAATGAAAACTTTGCAGCGGAAGACTTAAGTTTCACAAAATCCAAAACGGTTTAAAACACTCACAAACCAATAAATACAGTATAAATATATATGAAGCCAAAGTTAAATAGTCAAAATCCTTCCTCGCTCACCAAAACCCGAAACCAGAATGCACCCATGCAGCATATCAAGTGTACCTATCAATTGTACCCAAAATCACGAATAGGTACAAGTTCCAGTGGGGGAACGACCCAAAACAAAAGGACGTCAGCAAAGCTGAGTAAAAGTATAATATAATAAAAACGTATAATAATAATAATAATTTTATTATAAACTGAAACCAGAGTTAAAAATCACCATCTTGATACCAGCACACAATAGTGTAAAAACAATAGTTAAAAACCAAACCAACCAAAAATATATATTTTTCACTACCTGTGTGACAAGGTCCTATCCTGCACGGTCTAGAGGTATCACCTGTGCTTAGTTCGACTTATATAGTGCGCACCTCTCGCATTTGGACAGTCAGTAGGATGATGTTGCCGAAGGAGAAAGTCCAACTACCTAACAAGTGGGGGCTGGAAACCCCACTCAAATATAACTCGGGCCAAGAGTTCAGTTTCGGGACGAAGTCCCAGGAACGTCGTAAATGCACCTTAAACCAACTAGACCAACAGAGCTCCCAGAGTCTGTTATAATCTCCAAAAAATTTCACCAAAACAATACCAATGTGTGACTTGTGTCACAAGTTCAATATCCAAAATATTACGAGTATCATAAAAATTCACCATTGACAAAATAATTATAAAACCATTTCAAAAATATAATTTAAACCGAACATGCTCTTTACTTAGAGCGTAGAGGTGAAAAGGTCAAAACGTCCTTACCTCTCGAGACGATAAATCCAAGCTAATATTAATCCAAAAATTCTTTCTCCTCGAACCCACAAGCTACAAATAATATAAACCGGTTCAATAACTTACTCACTCGGCTAATAAGTATCAAACGATTTCCTCGGAACATACTCTATTTAATTAACGCATCCTCAAAATTACTAACTCTAGAGATACCATTCCGGACACAACCTGATCAAAATCCCAAATCATTATAGACTAGTTGAATTTTATGTACAAGAATTAATTAAACCAAAATTTCACAGCAACCATGAATTAAATCCTACCCTGCATCAGCACTGCATCATCGCTGCATCATCCTCAAAATTTACACTTTCCATTGCCACGGATCAGCTACTTCTCAAAAATATGCCCAAATCACTTTTAACCCTAATTTACTAAAAAAAACTCAATCAATAGACATACTAATCACCCAAATTTCGACCCCGATAAAGTTTGATACTAATTGAAAACCTTCACAACAAAATCACTAATCCCTGTGAAATAATAATACAATCGGAATAACCCGGTACCAACAAATTATTTGACACAACGTCTCTTAATCCCGACCCATGATAATATAGGACTGAAATCGATTTATTAAATAGCACAAAACAAGATTTGAATAAACTGAATACTTACCGATTTATGTATATATTATGAAAGACGGGAGAAAACAAGGAGGAGGAGCATATTTCGTCAAATAGTTGGACCCGGAACAAGGAAACAGAGGAAATAAATTGAGAAAGCAAAGTTGGGGTTTGTTTGGTGTTTGATGAAAGCAGGGAGACGGGGGGTTTATGTAGGTTTTCTTAGTTCCTTTTTTTTGTTTTTTTTTTGTGTGTTGGACCTAAATTCCAACCCGATACATAGTCGGTTTAAAACTAACGTTCTACTTTAAGAAAATCAAAACCGATTTATTATAAGACGATCCAAAATACTTTAATTTTATGACGACATTAAAAATATTTTCCCGACTTAAGAACCCGATTTAAATAAAAGTAGAAAAGTCAAACTTTATAATTGACTCGGAAAATAACGGCGTGTTACAGATTTCCCTCCTTAAAATAAAACTTCGTCCTTGAAGTTTAAACTCGTCCTCAAAAACTAAAAACCTCACGTTACTCATAAATGCCCAAAATGACCCGCTCACTCCATATATCCAAAATCCACCAAAATTCTTCATATATCTCTAAAATAAAATTTTCATTTACTCCATATATCCAAAATCCGCCAAATTAAACACAAGCTTAAAGATATATCACATTTCTAATTTCTCAAAAATCCAAAAGCACCTAATTTCTCAAATTTCAAAGTACACAATTTTACACCGCCTAGATCCACAAGATAAGATCACCTAATTCCACCAGATAATACCAAAGTTTGAAACCACCACAATTCTCATACTTCTCTAAGGTAAAGTATCACTTGCCAAGTTAAGAGCATGGACAAAAATATTTAACTTATTTCAAAATTTTGAAAATCACAAGTTCAACCATTTTACAAGTGCGTAGTGCACAAAATCAATCAGTCAATCAACTAAGTGCGATTAGCACTACAAAACCAACAGTATGTGCGTTGAACACAAACAAACCACAATAATATGTGCGTTGAGCACAAATAAACCACCAATATATTTGTAAGCAAATAACGAATAACCAATATCATTGTGCTAGTTAAGCAGCAACAATAACCTACAAATTCATATTTGTAACTAATACAAAAATATCATGAAATCACACAAGAAAAAGATCAATTTAACCCAAAACAAAGTAGTCATGCATGCATATTTCTATCCCCCTTAAAATGAAGCTTCGTCCACGAAGCACGAGAATTTTCAATAGGCAAAAAGATGGGGTAATTGTCCCACATGGTTGACTCAATTTTCCAAGGAGTCTCCTCCACATTGTTATTATTCCACAAAACTTTGACCATCCTTGTTTCACCGCTACGGGCTTTACGCACCTTATTATCAAAATTTGGACATCGATTCATAAGTCGTAGTCTCATCAACCTCAATGTTCTCTGGGTCTAACGAATGTCATGGATCACTAATGTATTCCTTAATTGGGAAACATGGAACATATTATGTACTCGTTCTATATAAGCTAATAAGTCAAGTCGGTAAGTCATCTCGCCAAAACGCTCCAAAATTTCATACGGACCAATACACTTTGGGCTCAAATTGCTCTCCTTACCAAACCTCAATACTCCTTAGTAGAAGAAACACGAAAAAGAACTTTGTATCACCAACCTCAAATTCCACATGCCTACTAGTTTTAGCTACATAGCTCTTCTGACGGTCTTGATCCCTTTTATCCTATTTGGCATAATCCTAACATGCTCAACCATCTCAATTATAATCTCGCTTCTTAAACCACAGATTCGCCAATATCATCCCAAACACACCGGACTCCTATACTTGCGTCCGTACAAAGCCTCAAATGGTGTCATCTGAATTGTAGCCTAGTAACTATTATTATATGAGAACTCAATAAAATCTAACTTATCCTCCTAGTCTCCTTTAAATTGCAGGGCACTAACATGTCCTCAAATATTTGATTTTTCTTTTCATATTGACCATCAATAACTGGATAAAATGATGCGCTCATCTTAAATTTTCTGAAAGCTATCTGAAATTTCTCCCAAAGTAATTAAACAAATCTGTATCCCTATATAATAAAATATTCTTTGAAACTCCATGAACTCTTACCACATAATATATATAAGCATCCACAAGTTGCTTCTACTCTCATGTATCTTTCATTGGAATAAAATATACACTCTCAGGTAACCTATTAATTATAACCCCAAATCATATTATTACCTTTCTGTGACCTTAACAATCCAACTATAAAATCCATAAGGATTAACTCCACTTCCACTCGGGAACTTCTAAAGGTTGTAACTTTCGTTGAGGTCTCCTACATTCACTATTAGACTTCTAAAATATCAAGTATCGAGCCACAAAATCTGCAATTTGTTTCTTAACACTAGACCATCAAAATCCTAATTCCAAATCCGCATGCAATTTATCACCTCCCAAATAAAAATAATACATCTTTTCCTTTAATTCCTTGTGGTTAGGTACGCAAATTCTATCTCAACACTTAATAAATCCATTCTCTTCGCGCTTGACAAAGCAGACTCATTCACCAACCAACTTATCCTAGAAAAATTTATCACCACCTTGTAACTCTCTAATAACTCTCATCAATTCTCTCTCAATAGATAACACACTAGATGAGGTTGCTAATTTTGCCATTTTGATCCCAAATATCAGAAACTTCTTTCCTCAGCTTATCACGGTGCATTACTAACAGTTTTGTAAGGAAAAATTTATTTCAAGCATCAGCCACCACATTGGCATTTCTTACATGATGCTAAATCTCGATCTTATAGTTCTTAATCAAATCCAACCACCTCCTCTATCTCACGTTTACCTTCTCAAGGGTAAATACCTAAAAATTTTTGTGGTAAAAACCTTAAAGGGTACACCAAACAGATAATGTCTCCAAATTTTCAAGGTAACGACTACGGTTGCTAACTCTAAATCATAAGTAGGGTAATTTTTCCATAAAGGTGCAACTGCCTAAACGCATACGCAATCATCCTCTTATTCTGCTAAAAAACACAACCTAATTCATTCTTAAAATCCATTTGTATAAATTTCATAAGCTTCATTTCCATCTGGTAAGGACAACCCAAAGCAGTGGTCAAATTTTCCTTTAAGATTCGAAACGATTCCTCGCACCCCTCATCCCAATAAAATTTTGTGCCTTTCCTCATTAATGTGGTCATTGGTCTATCTAACCTCCAAAAAAAAGTCTTTTACAAATCTACTATATAATAACCAGCAAGCCCCCCCTCCCCCCCCCAAAAAAAACTACGGTTTTCACTCGCAAATTTTGGTTTAGGTTACTTCTTAACAACCTTAGCACGATCTACTGATACTCCATCATTAGATATAATATTCCCCGAGAATTACTCGAACCAGCAAAAAATCACACCTCAAAATTTTTACAAATACTAGTTTTCTCTCAAGGTACCTAAGACCATTCGTAAATGTTCCTAATTCTCTTCTTCATTATTTGAATAAGTCATTATGTCATCAATTAATATCACAATAAAATTATCTAGGTAAGTCCACAAGGTTCGGTTCCTCAAATCCATAGACACAATAATAGGTGCACTAGTCAACCCAAAAGACATCACAGTAAACTCACAATGGTCACATCTAGTAGAAATTGTAGTCTTAGGTATATCCTCAAATGCTATCATCAATTGACTGTTCCCAAATCGCAAGTCAACTTTAGAGAAAATAGAGGGAATCTTCAACTGATTAAATAAGTAATCAAATCCTAGGTAAGGATATCTATTCTATATAGTAACTTGATTCAATTCCCAAAAATCAATACAAAACTTCAAGTTCCATCTTTCTTTTTCCACAAATAAAACAGGCGCACCCCAAGGCGAAACACTAGGCCTAATATTTCTTTTCTCCTTCAGTTCATCTAGTTGTTTCTTAAGTTCTTGAATTTCTAAGAATGATATACGGTATGGTGATTTAATAATTGGACCCGTTCCTGACACTAGATCGATTTTGAACTCAACTTCTCTAACATGAGACATTCCCGGTATTTTCTCAGAAAACACATCAACAAACTCACTTACCACATGAACTTCACTCAAGTGGTATTCAACCCTCAAAGTCGAGATATTCAACACTCAAATCCCTTATATGACACAAAATCATCTAAGCTGCTCTAGCTAAATAAACTATGTCCTATAAGACACTCTCACATTTTTAGGTCCTCCTAAGAAAATTTTCCTATGTCCATAATCAATATTAGCCCGATGAAATTTTAGCCAATCCATCCTCAAAATCACAACAAAGTAATGTAATAGGAATTATAACAAGTCTACCTCCAAATCATGATCACCAATAAACACACACACATCCTTATACGTCAATTTACGGTTTACTAAGTCCAAATGACATGACAAAAATCAAAATAATCCACAATTTCATTAAGTTCTACGCTCCTTTCATCCACAAACATAGTACACTAGAGTGAGATGCACCACAATCAACAAAACATGGGCTGAAATAGAGTTCGGTAGAAAATTACCCAAAACAATGTCTATATTCTCAGTTTCGATCCTCTTTATTCATGACATAAAGCTTCCCAAATTCCAAGAAATGGTATCCCAATACAATTAGGCATAAGATGGTTATATCCGAAATAATAACTTATGCAGAGCTTACTTCGATCGCAGTTCAACAAGGCAGAGATAATAGTACTAAAGCATGACAAATATACATACATATATATATATATATATATATATATATATACATAATATTTATGGAAATGCACCCAATCCACCCAACACTCTACTTTTATATATAAAAGTAAAAGATTTTTTTTTTAATTTTTAAAATCATGTCAAATATAAAGGTAAAAGTTTTTTTTTGAATAAAAGTAAAAACGTTTTTTTTTCTTTCTTGTAAACCATTTCAAATTTTGCAAAACATTTTCGAAAACCTATTAATCTGATACCAACTGTAACAACCCTAAATTTTCGCGACCAAAATAAAAATTCAAACAAGGAAAATTCAAAGCTGTTACTCTGCAATTAGCTCAGAAAGCCAAGTGCAAGGCAAATAAAATAGTATAAATCAACCGAGAAAGAAATTTGAAAGAAAATAATTGAAACGAAGTAAATTTCGATACTTAAATAAATGAAAACTTTGCAGCGGAAGACTTAAGTTTCACAAAATCCAAAACGGTTTAAAACACTCACAAACCAATAAATACAGTATAAATATATATGAAGCCAAAGTTAAATAGTCAAAATCCTTCCTCGCTCACCAAAACCCGAAACCAGAATGCACCCATGCAGCATATCAAGTGTACCTATCAACTGTACCTATCAACTGTACCCAAAATCACGAATAGGTACAAGTTCCAGTGGGGGAACGACCCAAAACAAAAGGACGTCAGCAAAGCTGAGTAAAAGTATAATATAATAAAAACGTATAATAATAATAATTTTATTATAAACTGAAACCAGAGTTAAAAATCACCATCTTGATACCAGCACACAATAGTGTAAAAACAATAGTTAAAAACCAAACCAACCAAAAATATATATTTTTCACCACCTGTGTGACAAGGTCCTATCCTGCACGGTCTAGAGGTATCACCTGTGCTTAGTTCGACTTATATAGTGCGCACCTCTCGCATTTGGACAGTCAGTAGGATGATGTTGCCGAAGGAGAAAGTCCAACTACCTAACAATTGGGGGCCGGAAACCCCACTCAAATATAACTCGGGCCAAGAGTTCAGTTTCAGGACGAAGTCCCAGGAACGTCGTAAACGCACCTTAAACCAACTAGACCAACAGAGCTCCCAGAGTGTTATAATCTCCAAAAAATTTCACCAAAACAATACCAATGTATGATCCGTGTCACAAGTTCAATATCCAAAATATTACGAGTATCATAAAAATTCACCATTGACAAAATAATTATAAAACCGTTTCAAAAATATAATTTAAACCGAACATGCTCTTTACTTAGAGGTAAAACAAGTCAAAATGTCCTTACCTCTCGAGACGATAAATCCAAGCTAGTATTAATCCAAAAATTCTTTCTCCTCGAACCCACAAGCTACAAATAATATAAACCGGTTTAATAACTTAATCTCTCGGCTAATAAGTATCAAACGATTTCCTCGGAACATACTCTATTTAATTAACGCATCCTCAAAATTACTAACTCTAGAGATACTGTTTCGGACACAACCTAATTAAAATCCCAAATCATTATAGACTAGTTGAATTTTATGTAAAAGAACTAATTAAACCAAAATTTCACAGCAAATGTAGAGAAATTTCAAATATCACCCTAAATGTGGTCCGTTGAAGCTAAGTCACCTTCTATTTGCGGATGATTTGCTCCTTTTTTGTAAAGGGGAGACTAAGTCTATGGAGCGGCATTGGAAGGCGTTTGCTACTTTTAGCAGATCTTCGGGATTGAGTATTAGTGTGGGTAAATCCCATGCTTACTTCGCTGGAGTTGACGATGATAGGAAGGAGGCCATCTTACAGTTTTCTGGATGTGTGGAAGGTACTATGCCTTTCAGATATCTAGGATTACCTATTCAGAGCACTCATTTGGGTAAGACTGACTGTGAAAAGCTATTAGCCCGGATTGTTTCAAGGATAACTAGTATTGGTGCCCGAAAACTTTCTTATGCAGGTAGACTGACTTTGGCTCAGACTGTGCTGTCTCAGCTACACAATTACTGGGCCATGGTATATATTATTCCGAAATTTGTTATGGCTCGGATTGTGTCCTTATGTCGCAATTTCCTGTGGGATGGTGGTGTGGAGGGCACGAAAAGAGCTTTAGTGAGTTGGGACAATATCTGTCGGCCTAAAGGGGAGGGCGGGTTGGGGCTGCGTGACCTCTACCTGTGGAATGAGACTGCTGTTGCCAAATTGGCTTCTTGGGTGTTTGACCAACCGGATCGTTTATGGGTGCGGTGGGTTAATAGCATTTATCTGAGGGGCGTGGCTTG
The DNA here is from genome assembly GCA_958450325.1 of Agrostemma githago. Taxonomy (NCBI): domain Eukaryota; kingdom Viridiplantae; phylum Streptophyta; class Magnoliopsida; order Caryophyllales; family Caryophyllaceae; genus Agrostemma; species Agrostemma githago. Next base: position 37,247,197 of record OY288262.1, read on the forward strand.
GCGTGACTATCAGCCTCATGCAGATGTCACGTGGGCTTGGAAGAAGATTTGTCAGGCTAAAGAGAAGATCAAGCATTTATTTGTGGACGGCTTATGGCATGGGTCTTCGGCGACGTACTCTATTTCGCTGGCCTATGAGGCTTTACGGGCTCATCACCCGAAAGTCGCTTGGGGAAGGCTCGTCTGGAATGCTTGGAGTTTCCCAAGACACAACTTCATTTCTTGGCTAGTGTTCAAGGGGGCTTTAAATACTAGAGTGAAACTTTTGAGGATTGGGGTCTCAGATTCCGACCTTTGCTATTTTTGTGACTCTCAGGCTGAAACCTTTGAACATCTCTTCTTTGGGTGTTGCTGGAGCTCAAGAGTTATAGGCATTCTGAGTGATTGGGTGAAGAAGCGAATCCCTAGTTCTGGGGGTTTGGATTGGGCTACTAAGAAGAGAGGTACCAAGTTCCAGTGCAATGTTCTTAGCGCCATGATTAATTCGACGATTTATCATATTTGGAGACAGCGGAATATCTACAGAATTGAGAGAGTTGTTCAGCAACCTGATCGTGTCGCTAATTTGATTAAGTTGGATGTTAGAAGTCGAATTATTTGTAAGATCAAATACCCAATCAGTGCTAGAGATAGCCTATGGCTACATAATTTGATGTAGTCATATCTTGTATATTGGACACACACTTATATATATATATATATATATATATATATATATATATATATATTCCACAGCAACCATGAATTAAATCCTACCCCTGCATCAGCACTACATCATCGCTGCATCATCCTCAAAATTTACACTTTCCATTGCCACGGATTAGCTACTTCTCAAAAATATGTCCAAATCACTTTTAACCCTAGTTTACTAATAAAACCCAATCAATAGACATACTAATCACCCAAATTTCGACCCCGATAAATTTCGATACTAATTGAAAACTTTCACAACAAAATCACTAATCCCTGTGAAATAATAATACAATCGGAATAACCCGGTACCAACAAATTATTTGACACAACATCTCTTAATCCCGACCCATGATAATATAGGACTGAAATCGATTTATTAAATAGCACAAAACAAGATTTGAATAAACTGAATACTTACCGATTTATGTATATATTATGAAAGACGGGAGAAAACAAGGAGGAGCATATTTCGTCAAATAGTTGGACCCGGAATAAGGAAACAGAGGAAATAAATTGAGAAAGCAAAGTTGGGGTTTGTTTGGTGTTTGATGAAAGCAGGAAGACAGGGGGTTTATGTAGGTTTTCTTAGTTCCTTTTTTTTTTTTTTTTTTTTGTTTTTTTTGTGTGTTGGACCCAAATTCCAACCCGATACATAGTCGATTTAAAACTAACATTCTACTTTAAGAAAATCAAAACCGATTTATTATAAGACGATCCAAAATACTTTAATTTTATGACGACATTAAAAATATTTTCCCGACTTAAGAACCCGATTTAAATAAAAGTATAAAAGTCAAGCTTTATAATTGACTCGGAAAATAACGGGGTGTTATAGGCTCAGAACTTGTCAAGTGCAAAGATAATGGCTAGTAGCTTCTTCTCCGTGGTAGCATAGTTGACCTGCGCCATATCTAAAGTTCGACTAGCATAGTAGATCGTATGCAATGCTTTATCCTTCCTTTGTTGTAGCACAGCTCATACAGTGTAATCGCTAGCATCGCACATAACCTCGAAAGGCAAATCCCAATCGGGTGATCGGATAATCGGTACGGAAATAAGGGCTTGCTTAATCCTGTTATAAGCTTGAACACACTCGTTAATAAAGATGAACGGGGCATCCTTGAGGAGCAGCTGAGTCAAAGGTTTGACAATCTTGGAGAAATCTTGGATGAAACAACGGTAGAAACCCGCGTGGCCAAGAAAATTTTGCACACCCTTGACATTAACCGGGTATGGTAATTGCTCAATCACTTGGATGCCGCGTTCGGACACTAAATGACCTAAGACGACTCCCTCCGTCACCATGAAGAGACATTTCTCCCAGTTTAAGACCAAGTTGGTCTCCTCACAACGTTGTAAGACCCGTAAAGATTAAACAAACATGCATCATAATCAATGTCATATACACTGAAGTCATCCATGAAAACTTCAAAGACAGACACGATAAGGTCCGAAAAGATAGACATCATACAACATTGAAAAGTGGTCGGGGCATTACAAATGCCAAATAGCATCCTTCGGTAGGCGAAGATGTTGTAGGGACAGGTGAATGTGGTCTTCTTTTGGTCATCGAGGTGAATCGAGATTTGAAAGAATTCCGAGTAGCCGTCTAGGTAGCAAAAGTACTTATGACAAGCAAGACGTTCTAGCATCTGGTCAATAAAGGGGAGTGGGAAGTGGTCATTATTCGTAGCCGTGTTTAGCTTACGACAATCAATACACATTCTCGAACCAGTCACTAATCGAGTAGAAATGAGTTTATTCTTCTCGTTTATGATAACCGTGGTCCCTCCCTTCTTAGGGACCACTTGGACTGGGCTAACCCATTTAGAGTCGGAAATGGGATAGACAATGCCAGCATAGAGGAGTTTCATAACCTCCTTTCTAACCACATCCTGCATATTCGGGTTCAACCTACATTGTCCCTGAATAGACGGTTTGTGGTCTCCCTCTAGATGAATGCGGTGTATGCAAAACTCGGGACTAATGCCACGTAAATCATCAATATTGTACCCAATAGCCTTCTTATGTCATCGTAAGATGACTAACAACTCCGAAAGTTGGCTATCTGAGAGTGCAGCATTGACAATTACTGGATTTAGACCCTTATCATCTAGGAATGTGTATTTCAGATTAGAGGGGAGGGGTTTCAATTCAGGTTTACTTACCTCGACTTCCTTTTTAGGGGTGCCGTGACTGTATACCTTCCCAATAGGGCTCTCCTTCCCGTTTAGCAGACGTTCCAGCTCATCCACTTCCGCGCTCCATGTTCTCTTCTCGGCATCAGCATCACCGGATATCAAAAGCTTCTCCAGAGGATCCCTGCCAAGAAAATCATCAATATAATTTTCAATTTCTAAATCGATGACATCGATACTATAGAAAGACTCCTCTATCATGGGCTTCTTAAGAGCTTCATCGAGACTAAAAGTCACGGTATCATCCCCTACGGAAAGTGTAAGCTTACCATTTTTCACATCGATGATCGCCCATGCCGTATGTAATAAAGGGCGACCAAGTATAATGGGAATTATGGCATCTTTAATTCGGTCATGTCTAAGACTACAAAGTCAACGGGAATACAGAATTTTCCGACTTTGATCGGTACATCTTCTAAGACACCGAGATGGTACTTTACCGATCTATCAACCATCTGCAGAGTCATGTTAGTACATTTCAAAATACCCATATTCAATTTTTGGCAAATAGAATACGCATAACACTGCTAGCTCCTAAATCATAGAGGGCCTTATCAATAGCAAGTGTCCCTATAGTACAAGGGATAGAAAAGCTCTAAGGGTCCTTAAGCTTTGGTGGAGTGTGACTCTTCAATAGTGCGCTGCATTCTCCTATGAAAGCAACTGTCTCAGTTTCACTAAAAAAACGCTTACGAGTTAGTATATCTTTCATAAATTTTTCGTAAGTAGGAACTTGAGTGATCTAATCAGTAAAAGGAACACTTACCTGCAGATTCTTGACGACTTCCATAAACTTACCAAACTGTTGATCGAGCTTTGTCTTACGCTGTCGGTGGGGAAATGGAAGTGTGATAGGAATCAAAGGCTCCTTGACTTGAGACGGGGATGCTTGAGAGGATTTAGCATCGTTTGATGAAGATGGGGGATGAACGATAGGCGAATCAAGCTTTACGGGTTCCACTCGATTGAGTACAGGCTGATTTGCTCGAGTGCTAGCATACTAGATCAATTCACCTGGAGGCACTCGATCGAGTGGACACCTGTAGAATCCCTGGTTGATTTTGGGGGGTCTACTTGATCGAGTGGACTTAGTGTACTCGATCGAGTGACCTGTGACTCGATCGAGTCCTCTTATATTACTCGGTCGAGTGGCCTTCGTGGAATTTCCCAGGTCGTTTTTAGGGGGGTTACTCGATCGAGTGTGTAGACACCCGTATTTTGACTGCCACGTGTCTATGGTAGTTTCCGAAAAACACCCGATGATGATCGGACGCAAACGTGACTTGGTATGCTCGGATTTGGGCTCGGAATTCATAATATCCGACATGGACTTTTAACGGAGTAAAAATCTCACAAAACAGACCTCAAATCCAGGCCCAGTGGGCCGTTCTGAGTCAAATGAGACTAATTTGGGCCAAAACCGACACCAAAAGTAATTCCCGTCTTTTGGCGACCGGGTCAAAACCCGGTCAAAGACGAAACCGTCTCATAAGTCAGCTAGGTTCAGTTGGCGCATAAATCAAAATTCAAAAAAGCAATCAAAACAAACAAGTCAAACATTTCCCCTTTTATCTCGATTTGTTTGATCCACTCGATCGAGTGGATTGACCCACTCGGTCGAGTGGAGCGCCTTAAACTGGATAAGGCCCATTTGCATAGGCACTCGATCGAGTGCACTAGGGCCACTCGATCGAGTGCCCTTATGTCGTGGGGTAATGCCTATAAATACCCCACGACATCCCCTCATTTCACAACTTTTTCCTTAAGGCATTTTAACCTACATTTACCCTACTTTCTCCCTGCATACCTACACTACAAACCCTAAGCAAAAACACCTCAAAATCCGAGCCATTTATACCTTGGAAACCGACACAACACACATACACATCTATACACACCATAACTCGCGTACATCCTCGATACTCCCAAGCTTTGTCGCTATTCACGAGTCCATTTCCGAGGTCTATACTAGCATGTATGTTGAGGGTGTCCTAAATTCCCTTTCGATCTTTATTTACTCCGTCATTTTGTTCATTTTTATTGTATTATAGTCATGATCGTCACAACACTAACACTAACATTTTTGCATTTTTATATCTTTGTTTCATATTATTTTATCGTCATTAAACGTTAATAATACCGTGTATATGTAAACTAGTATCAAAATCGGTTTTAAAACGTTGGACTACGATGATCACTTTTGGTCCGTCTAATCCCTTTACGAGCAACGACGGAGGTGGAGCCCTTTCGAGGAGCCCCGCCCCAATGTACTCAAGGGCGTGACGCGACCGTGATCGGTCGTGGTTGAACGGATTTAACTCCCTTTCCATAATTGGTACGAAACCCGTTGACACGAAAATCGACATCACGTAACCCGAAAGGGTTAGTTCCGATGTCGTGACGTAGAGGGATACATTTCGTCACCAATTCAAAATTTCCTAATCTAACGTAAACGTTTTCCTAAAACCCCGGTGACGGTATTATAATCGTTCATATACGATTATAGTACCGGAGGCCGAATTAAATACAAATCGTGCGATATTTGTATTTGATTCGGCCGATCATCGATTTCAAATCATAAAACAAAGCGAGTTACCACTCGTACAGGGGGCACTCGACCGAGTGCCATAGGCCACTCGATCGAGTAGCATCCCAAAAAGTGGTCAGTAGCCACGTTAAACGTGCACTCGACCGAGTCACACCACCACTCGGTCGAGTGGGTCCTGTAACCCACAAAACCGAGGGGTTTGACTCACAATTCAAACCCCGACCCTTTTATCGACTTTAGTCATCACGTGCAAAGACTATCACGTGACCATCCTATTTTCAAAACTATACACATCACGACACGTAGAACGACTTTGACCACTTTGACGTGATAAGTCGGGACAAGACTACGGGATATGAGATCGGGCTAGCAATATGCCACAGTCTCATGTTCCCGTCCTTCGTTTAATATGCTACATAATGCGTATTTAATCGGAGTTAGTCCATCTACATATTTTCGCGGTCTAGTTTTATATACGGGCCCGTTTCTATCTTTATATTGCTTTCTTTATATCGTTCTTTTTTTTTATGTAACGTTGTATTGTGAATTCCGGGTTGTATTTCCGCCCGTGTAACCTGTATGTTGTTTATTTACTTTCGAGCTTTGCTTATTTACTTGCTTTTACGCTTTATAAATGAACCTCGCATGCTAAATCATTCCGACAAATAATAAGATGCATTAAATGACGTAGTTAACGCAAAATTCACATGCTTAGACAAAACGCTGTTTGCATATCATTTAATTATTTTACTAGCGCGCGTACGCGAACACGAACGGTGTCTTAGTAGAGGCCGCCATGTGCGGGCGGGGTTGGGTGTCCTTAGTGGGCTTCCCAACACGTACCCTCACCCCTTACTCAGAACCTTTGGTTTCCGGATGTCCAAAACCCTTGGCGCACGAGAGTCATTCTTTACACGATTACTGGTATAGATGGTATAGGTATCGCATTGCAAAGGGACGAGCCCCATAAATTCTGAAATCGGAGTGGGCTTACTTTGTGTATAGCCCATGACGACATAGAGTGGGCTCGTATGGTTCCGAATAACCACAAAATTCGGTGGCGACTCCATTTTGACTTAAATTTCGAACCCGAGAACAATCTTACCACGAGATTCATTCGCCTACCCAAACCCGCGCTTCGCCGTGTCGGGGTGGACCTACGTCATGTCCACAATTTGGCGACTCCGCTGGGGATACCTGATGTACCACATGTCATCGGGGTTCCTAGGGTGAGACTCGAAGAGAAATCGTTCGTAGATTAGTGTGTGCGCATTAGTTTAATGATTCATGCATAACTCAAATTTTCCCGGGCCGGTTACTTGTGACCGACGTCCCACTATACCACGGTGCATTCCTACATGGGTGCGCTAAAAACATCGATGGTGGAACTCGTCTCGGTTTTGCGGCATGTCCTAAGACCAACTCGGCTTAGGGAGTCCGTCCATCACACGAGAAAGCCATCGTTGTTGGTATAGACCCTATTTTGACCGACCGAGACTTAGTGTAAAGCATACGTAAGCGTCGTTATAATGCTTGTTTGACTACGTGCTACTTGGTTTCCGTGTCAATTTTCAAAAAACCGTCATTTCAAAAATTGCATCTTTCCAAAAATACCCACCTTTCGAAAAACCCGAAATACTGTCCATTCCGGGACCCGTCATTCTAAAACACCCAATTTTGAAAAACCCGAAATGCTGCCCATTTCGGGACTCACCTTTACAAAATATCCAATTTTCAAAACTCGGAATGCCGCCGAAATTTAGGATCAACGATTTGACTCAAAATATCCTTTTCTGCAGTCGGCATGCTGTCCGCTTTAATTCTCGAATTTCCAACCCACCACTTTGATTTTCGGAATTTTCCTTTTCAAAATTCTAATCTCGGTTTTCGAAATTCCGTTTTCAGTTTTCAAAACTCTCGGAAATTCGTTCATTTTTTTGCATTCAAACCTCAACCTTTCCAAAACTTTCAACCTTCCTTATTATAGGACCTACCGTCTATCCGTGTGTCGGGTCTTTGCATAGTACGTAGAGGGTTTATAGCGTCGAAACTCCGTCGATCTTATATCACGAGTTTCCCCCCTTTCTCGAGTCCGCCTTATTTGTCAAGGCACGACCAACCCGCGTAGGGCATACCCCTACAAAGGAAAGTCCGTCCATGCACTCGAGTCAAAAGTCTGGGGAGTAATCTCACGTGGACCTTCCTTCGAACGGGACTAGGCCCACAAAGCCGAAATCCTAAGGAAGTCATACCACCCACGAGTCATCCGTCTAGGTGTCTTTCTCAAGTCTTTTCCACTCAGTCCTTTCCTTTTGGGTCGCTGGGGATGTACTTTTTCCTTTGATTCCAAGACTGGGTTCGGTTTCTGATTACGTGGTGTTCTTACAGACAGGCCACCATCCACTAGGCTCACCCGCAAGATGGAAGCTGCTTTAGCTGAACTGAAAACCTCCGTTGATGCCATGGTCGAGAAGCAGGCCGACATCGACGCTCAGCTGAATGAAATGAGGGCTGGACAAGTTGCCATCGTCACTCGATTGGCTGCGGTGGAGCACAGGACTCCAAATGCCGGGACCATGGGGCCTCTGGCTGATCTGGTTAGTTCAGTACGTCGACTGGAAGAACAAGTTCACTTGACTGGGAGTAATAATATCCATCGGGAGAATAGTCGGGAGTATAACCCACTGAGTGACAAGCTGCCTGCAAACCTGAACCTCACCGGTTTGCCCATGTTCGAAGGGACTGAAGACCCGTTACTACATGTACGGGCCTTCAAGGAGTTCATGGCCATCAAAGGGGTGGACTCTACCATGTTCAAGAACCTCTTTGCTGCGTCTCTTGAAAAGCACCCTCGGGCCTGGTACTACAGGCTAGACCCAAAGAAATACCCTACATGGGATGATGTGGCCACCGAGTTCGCTCGGAATTATGCTGACAACACCGAGATCCAAACCACAATGAGATCTCTGGAGGTTATGGCCCAAGAGCCAAAGGAAGGTTTTACCAAATACCTTCAACGATGGAGGGCCGAGAGCGTGAAACTGGTCGATAAGCCCAGTGAGAAGACTTTGGTGGAGGCTTTTGTCAAGAACCTCCTCCCATCATACCGGGTTCACCTCCGATATGCTGTCATACCCAATTTCACCACCCTTACTGAAATGGGTATGAGGATCGAAGATGATTTAAGATTGGAAGGCCTCACTAAGGCCGCTGCTAAGGGCTACCAAGGGGCTTCTTCCTCCACAACCAAGCCTCAAGCTGCAACCCGCAGCATTTTCAACGCAGTGAATCTACTAGATACCCCGTCCAAGAGGAACACCCCACCTCGGGTTTTCACTGACATAGGTACGACCTATACTTATGCCTTACAAAGGCTATCCTCAAAGGGCCTAATCCAACCGATAGGCCCAACTCCTGAAGTTCCGGTCGAGCGACGCTCCAAGAACTACAATGCCCAAGCCTATTGCCAGTACCACCGGGGCAATGGGCATGATACCGAGAAGTGTTGGAAGCTGAAGCACTTGATCCAGGACCTGATCGAAAGCGGTAAAATCCCGCTACCCGGAGATAAGCCCAGCAACAAGGAGAACCCTTTCAGCTCCCACGCCATCTTTACCGGAGAGGTGATTGACTGTTCTCACCTTATCTCTCCATTCATCCCGCAAGTGAACGGGATCTGGTTCGATGACGAAGATGATGTCTACCTCGCAAAAGGTGAAGCTGTCCCCATCACCGCTGAGGAGATTCGAAAGACTAAATCCCGAGTCCTAACCAGTAACCACCTTGGCCGTCCTTACCAAGCCACTAGCTCTAGGGACGCCCCTATCCCGACAACCGTCATTACGGAAGTCGCCCCTGAAGAGCCGACTGCTGAAACGGCTCTCGTGAAGCAATTGAAGAAAACCCGAGTTGACCTCACTATATGGCAACTCCTGGTTAGTTCTCAAGAACATCGAGAAGCACTTACAAAGGCTCTCGATCAAATTAAGGTTGACTCTTTGGTTACCCCTGCTGAGATGGTAGCCACGGTCTTGCCCCACCTAAAGGGCAAGGCTAAGGAAGAAGGACCGGTAATCACTTTCTCCAAAGCCGACCTACCACCATTTGAGGCCACCCATAATCTAGCCCTCTACATTACGGTGGTCTGCCGAGGAAAATACCTCCCCATGACCCTAGTTGATGACGGGTCTGCTGTGAATGTCCTTCCTCTAAGGACCGCAAAAGCCCTCGGCATTACCGAGGCTGACTATATCCCGACTGCTCAGACCATCCAGGCTTTCGATGGGAGCCCGAAGTCGGTAGCTGGGGCCGTGAAACTGACCATCATAACCGGCCTAATAGAAAAGGAGCTCGAGTTCCAGGTGATCGATGTCACCTCATCCTTCAACTTGCTCCTAGGTAGGCCTTGGATCCACGCGGTCAAGGCGGTGTCCTCCACCCTTCACCGAAAGATTAAGATGCCTCTGCTTAACGATGTCATCACTTTAGAGGCAACACCAATGACTGTGGCTAGCTGTAACGCCACGGGACGCAAGGACCTCTGGGGGTTCGATTTTGTGGGGATGATCGAGGAAGAATACCTCTTTAGGCCTTACTTCACTACGAGTATCGACATGATGCTCCAAAACCTAGGATACTTTCCGGGGGCTACCTCTCGACCCGATCTTCCAGCTGGGAAGATCATCGAGGTTCTCAAAGACGAAGAATCTCACTTTGGTCTCGGGTATGCCATAACTCCCGACAATGTTGTCCGAGCAGGGATCGAAAAGGCCTGCAACATCCTTAAGGGTATCTACTTGAGCCCTTATAGCCCACGGTTGGCTGACTACTTTGTCACACCGGTGTTTGGGGCTATCCAGGTTGGTCTATACCAACCCAATGCTATGCAGCTCGGGACCCACTTGGCCCGGGACTGCAACTACATCCCAGAGGATGTGTTCGCCCTCATCCAATCCAACGGAGCTGAAGATGCTGAGCCTGCTCTAGGGCTACTATTTGGGGAGGACACCATAGCCCCAACTCCAAAGGAAGACATGGTCAACCTGATCCTCCGCAACAACATGTTTGACCCGACCAAGCTGATCTCGGATGTTGGTTCCGAGACGGGAAACAGGGCCTGGAGGAAGACTGTCAAGTGGACTGACAGTCAGGGAAGGACCTACAAGCTGGTCACCGGAGAGGGAGATATGCCTGAGTCTGAGTCCGAGTCGGAGTTTGAGTCGGAGTCTGAGTCAGAGTCTGAGATCGAGTCTAGGGAAGTCGGTGCTAGAGTCACTCCTGTAACCCCTCTCCCTTTTATCATTCCTGCTGCTGGCACTTCGGGGTCTGTCCCGAGTGCCCTACCTATCCCGCCACTGACCAATGATCAGATGGTTGCTCTCTTCGAGCTGTTCTCCAAATTTTCAATCAATAATAACAACCGTTCTGCTTACGACTTGTCTCTTTCAAATTCTGCTTTTAAAAATGTTTTATGCTATGACATTGAGAAAACAGACGAACAGGTACCCTTACCTCCGCATCTGATCGAGCAACTAGAGCAAAGGGAGTCCCGAAACCCGGTGATCGAAGAAACCGAGTCCATAAATGTGGGAACAACCTTAGAGCCTCAGACACTTAAGATAGGGTTATCCTTAGATCCCGAGGAGAAACAACAGTTCGTAAGCCTCCTCCAAGAGTTCAAGGATGTCTTCGCATGGTCCTACAAGGACATGCCTGGGATAGACCGGGAAATAGCCGAGCACCACATACCAATCAAAGACGGGTGCAAACCGGTCAAACAAAAGCTTCGTCGGATGAGGCCCGAGTGGTCTCTCAAGGTAAAAGAAGAAGTCGACAAACAATTCAAAGTCGGCTTCATACAAGTGTCCGAGTATCCGGACTGGGTGACAAACATCGTGCCGGTTCCTAAAAAGGACGGTAAGGTGCGGGTATGTGTAGATTTTCGGGATCTTAACAAGGCGAGCCCGAAAGATGATTTTCCGTTACCACACATCGACATACTGGTGGATAACACGGCCGATCATGCCCTTCTATCATTCATGGACGGGTATGCCGGGTATAATCAAATCAAGATGGCGGAAGAAGACATGAGTAAGACTACCTTCACCACACCTTGGGATACTTACTGCTATACCGTCATGCCTTTCGGTCTCATTAATGCCGGGGCCACATATCAAAGGACCGCTACCACTTTATTACACGACATGATGCATAAAGAGGTAGAAGTTTATGTAGACGACATGATCGTCAAATCCAAAGAACGGGACGGTCACATCACCGCCCTAAGAAAATTTTTCACCCGATTGCGCAAATACAACATGAGGTTAAACCCTCAAAAGTGCAGTTTCGGGGTAACATCAGGCAAATTACTGGGTCATATCGTTAGCCAACGAGGTATCGAAGTCGACCCAGCTAAAATCAAAGCCATTACCGAGATGCAACCTCCTAAAACTGAAAAAGAAATAAGGGGATTCCTCGGGAAAGTCCAGTACATCATTCGGTTCATTTCCAAACTAACCATGGTGTGTGAACCAATTTTCAAGAAACTGAAAGTAGGAGAACGGGTACTATGGGATGATAAGTGCCAAACTGCTTTCGACAAGATCAAGGAAATTCTGTCTGCACCGCCAGTTTTGATGCCACCTCAACCCAGTTTGCCTCTGTCGTTATACCTAACAACGACCGAGACAACCATGGGGGCTATGCTGGCTCAGACAGTTGACTCCGAAGAAAGAGCCATTTACTACATCAGCAAGAAGTTTTTAGAGTATGAGTGCAAATATACCATGCTCGAAAAGACGTGTTTGGCTCTAGTCTGGGCCACTAAGAAACTCCGACATTATATGCTCAGTTACGAGGTCCACGTGCTATCTAAGATGGACCCCGATCAAATACATCTTCGAAAAGCCCGTTCTCAACGGCCGAATCTCTAGATGGACTTTGATGCTGGCAGAGTTCGACCTAAAGTTCGTACCATTAAAAGCTATCAAGGGTCGAGTAGTAGCTGAATTTCTCGCCGATAGCCCGGTAATCGAGGAAGGACACACCGACACTTGGTCCTTCCCAGACGAAGATATTTTCCATACTGATACTGAAACTTGGGATTTATACTTCGATGGTGCATCTAATTTTCGAGGGTTCGGAGTTGGGATCCTCCTAATTTCACCAAAAGGGGAACATACTCCCGTCTCCATCAAACTGGACTTTGATGTTACCAATAATGCAGCAGAGTACGAAGCATGCATTTACGGGCTACAAGCCGCCGCCAATCTGGGGATTACAAATCTCCGGGTACACGGTGACTCATCCTTGGTCATTAACCAAGCACTCCAAAAATGGAAGACTCGGAACGCCAATCTCGTGGCCTACCAGGCACGAGTAAGGGATCTCGAGAAATAATTCCGAAAGGTAGAGTATATATATCTGCCCCAGGAAGAAAATCAGTTCGCAGATGCACTCTCAAAATTGGCATCTTTACTAAATATTCCCGACCACGTGACTAGTATGCCGATTTGCGTCGAAAGACGGTCCGAGCCAGCATACATTTGCGACATCGAAGACATTGAGATAACTGATCCCGAACCATGGTATCAGGCTGTGTTAACGTACCTGACAAACGGAGAATATCCTCCCGGGTCGGAAGGTCGAGCTAAGAAAGCCTTACGAAGGCTAGCCACCCAATTTATCCGTACCGACGACGGGCAACTGTACAAAAAGACAGCATAGGGGGCTCTTCTCCTTTGTGTTGACAAGTATAAAGCTGAAAAGGTTATGGCCGAAGTACATGACGGTGAAAACGGCCCACATATGAATGCCCACATGCTGGTCCGGAAAATCATGAGGCTCGGTTATTATTGGAATACCATGGAAGCCGACTGTCGATCATATGTCAAACATTGTCATAATTGTCAAATCTTCGGCAATGTGCAACATATGCCGTCCTCACTACTGTATACCATGACGTCACCCTGGCCATTCTCAACATGGGGTATTGACATAATCGGGAAAATAAATCCCTCGGGTACCGGTGGGCACTGCTTTATTTTGGTAGCTATCGACTATTTCACCAAATGGGTCGAAGCTGAATCATATCGCATTCTCAATGCTAAGCATGTCGCCAAGTTCATTCAAAACAAGATAATCTGCCGGTATGGGATTCCCTCTGAATTTATCAGTGATCACGGGACTCATTTTCAAGCCGAGACTGCGGCCCTGCTGACCAAATATAAAATCCAAAGGCACACTTCCTCGCCTTACCGTCCCCAAACAAACGGAGCAGTAGAGGCGGCTAACAAAACAATCGTCACCATACTCAAAAAGATGGTTGATAATTATCGGGACTGGCCCGACAAAATACCTTTTGCCCTATGGGGATATCGAACGTCAATTCGCACCGCAACCGGAGCGACACCATATTACCTAACCTACGGGATGGAGGCAGTCCAACCAGTCGAACTGGAGGTACCGTCCCTCAGAATTCTGCTAGAAAGCCAAGTACCCGAAGCTGATTGGGTTCGAGCACGATATGACTCACTGGTTCTACTAGACGAGCGACGGTCTCGTGCCCTCAATAACATCCAAATCTACCAGAAGAGGATCCAACGGGCCTTCAACAAAAGGGTAAGGCCCAGGAACATTAAGGAGGGCGATCTAGTCCTTAAGTCTATCCGGGCTTTACTACCAGTTGACCCGAGGGGAAAATTCAAACCCAATTGGGCTGGGCCATATCTGGTGAAGAAAATCCTATCAGGAGGAGCAGTGATGCTGACGGACCTGGACGGGAATGAGTTTGTCAACCCAACCAACCTGGACCAGCTGAAGCGTTACTACCCCTAGCCTCTTCTCAATGTCATTAGCAAATTTTATAAAAGTTATTTTTACAAAAAGCAAGTCAATTGGCTAGAATTATTTATTCTACTGTCATAAACATCTTGAACTAATAGTCTTGGTGTAATTCGAGATTGCAAATTTCCTATGCTTGAACTACGTCTGGTTTGATTCTGCTAATCGCGGATACATAGGCAACCCCTCAAAAGGGTGCAACCAATGCAATCAAGAAAAGACAGGAGCGGTTTTATAATAAACTTTCTTTATTAATTCAAAAAAAAAAAAATCCCGATAAACTCGGAAAATTACAAAAATGCAGGAATTCAAAAAATATACAAAAAAAAGGGCACACAACAAAAAAAAAAATAATATTTAAATATTAATAAAGCTAAAGGACTCGGCATTCAGGGCATCTTGACCTTCCCCTTGTCCTTGGCCTCCTTAGTCGTCCACTGGCGACGACGCGGAGGGGAGCGTTTCCGAATCACTACAGGAACTTCTCTAGCTCGGGCTCGATTATTTGAGCCCGACTCCTCTGTCACATCAATAGGCCCAAGTCGAGTCCTCACGGGCTCAGGGAGCCGGTCACGCGGACCAAGTCGGTCCCGGACCGCCAACCTCGGCCCAAGTCGTCGTTCCAAGTCGGTCTGCCCTCGAGTGCTGCTAGAACCGACTTCCTTAGATCGAGTCTTAGTTTGTGACTTAAGACCCGATTCTCCCCGGACCGTAGCCTCAGGAATATATTCCCCGGTGAAAAAGTCCCTGTTATCCTTCGCCGACTCGCGATGAACCAATTCAAAGGCCTCCTCAAGCTTCAAGGCCTTTCGAGCTTCCTCGGACTCCTCAGAAGTCCATTTCTGATAAGCCCGTGACACCCAAGCGGATTGGCAAGGGCTGGGTATTGTCCATGTAGGACGAGTGAACCATCGTTGCAACCAGGTGTCGCACATAGCGTCCGTCAATTGGAGCGGCTGATAATGGCTTCAGTCTCAGGGATACGCTGAGACGAACCGAACTGCCTTAGGAGGCGGTCCGGATAAACGTGAACTGTCCAGTCTAAGGACAGGATCGTCAGGTACCGGGCTTGGTCTCTCTTAGCCAGTTCGGTCAATTTTGAAAGGAACCACCAAGCGACGGTCCACCTGATCAAGGGACCTCCGTGGAATACCATCTCTTCATCCCAGTAAGCTCGGGTTATTTGATGGTACGAGCTTATCTTTCGCCTCCTTGAGCTAATTTGACTACTCCGATAATTGGGAATGCTCGGAGGAGTCTCTATGATTGACAGCCGCTCCGACAACCATATCTGAAAAGTATACACAAGCTTCATAAGCCATTGAGTGGTCCGCTACAGCCCACTCGATCGAGTACAGCAGTTGACTCGATCGAGTAAGCCTGTCAAAAACAGGCAGTAGCCCGGTACGAGTGTCACTCGATCGAGTGACAGGTCCACTCGATCGAGTGACTTGCGAAAATCAGGAAATTCGCGCGAAACGTGAAAATATATATATATATATATATATATATATATATATATATATATATATATATATATATATATATATATATATATATATATATCGAAAAAATCGAGAGGTATACCTGCAGGAAACGGGTACTCCCCATCAACCGTCGGGTCGGGTCGAGCCATCTAGCATCCAGGCCCGCGATGATCTCCCCAGTGGCTAGCCAAGCAGGGCTATGACCAGTCTCCATCTGGTCAACCACTCGGATCAGCCTAATTTGACCCATGCATGAGTCAAGTTCCATCAACCCTTCGAAGACATAGCAGTGCAGCATGCAAAAGGCGAATGCCCTACGCCTATGAGCAGGGGTGGCCCTTACGTCCCGTGGATTCATGAACTTGTCGGCCAGGTCAAACAGGGAAACGGTATCTCCCTGCACCATCCGATTTGCCTCAGCATGAGACAAACCCAAAAACTCCTTAATCTCCTCCTCGGATCCGGGTAGAACGGGGGAATAGCGGGCTGAACAGCAGGACCCCAGCCGCCTATGGCCACAATCTCCTCGGGCAAAGGACACATCTCGCCCCTCGGGAATGCAAACACGTGATGGGTGGTGTCCCAAAACGACAGACAGGCATCCAGAAAATGCGAATCGACTATCAGACGCTGAAAAGGGAATAAATTGACTATCCCCATCTGAGTCAGCCGGACTTTCTCTTCGTCCCGAAAGTACTGGGACCAAGCAAGCAGCATAGCAGTCAAGTGGTCGATACCCATGACAGAAATTTCTAACTTTTTTAAAAGTCTAAAAGATTTTGAGAAGGGAAAGAAGAGTTTGAGTTGGGATGTAAAAAGTTGAAGCAGGGATTCTCATATTTATAATGGGAAAACCTAACAGAAAACCTAACTACCCTGCCTCCTCAGCAAGCTGGGCCCTATGCGCGCGCATGCCTGATTTCCAACTAGAACCCAGGATAGGAATCAAGCTGTCCCGAGCTTTCCTAAGAGTCTCTAAAATTCTTTCTGTGATGAATTCCCTCGCGATAAAAATTTTCCAAAAATTTTGTCCTTCCAAAAAATTTCAATCTTTTTCTCCCCAGCGAGAGTCAACATTTTACCTATGTGTTACATACAAGTTGCTATGTGTCAGCATACAGGTACACCCCAGACTTCAGAAGCAAGTCCCCGCGAAACTATTTAATTTCCCCAACGGAGTCAGCTTTTCTCCGGTGTGCTACATCCAGAGTGCGATGTGTCGGCATACGGGTACACCTACTCCCCCCAAAAAAAAGGCAGGCTTTACTCCCCACGGAGCCTCATCACCAGCTCAGGTACGACTCAAGGCTTCAAGAGCAAGCCTGTGCAGCTCATATATTTCCCCAGCGGAACGCCCGAGGCGGCATTTTTCCCGAAATAATATGGGATGGGCCCACATATAGGCGCGCCCAGAACTTATGCTACAAGTCTGATCCCCCGCGAAGCTATCATCATCAGGACAGGTATGACCCTCTGCTTATGGCTGGCGAGCCCTTCACGCGAGTCCACTGGACTATAAACGACCCGACCGGAAGTCTACCAGGTCTTAACGGGCTTGGTAGCTACTCTGACTTTCGCCTTGTCCAAGCCTCAGTCAGAGTGGGGGCTCTGTAGACACCCGCATTTTGACTGCCACGTGTCTATGGTAGTTTCCGAAAAACACCCGATGATGATCGGACGCAAACGTGACTTGGTATACTCGGATTTGGGCTCGGAATTCATAATATCCGACATGGACTTTTAACGGAGTAAAAATCTCACAAAACAGACCTCAAATCCATGCCCAGTAGGCCGTTCCGAGTCAAATGAGACTAATTTGGGCCAAAACCGACACCAAAAGTAATTCCCGTCTTTTGGCGACCGGGTCAAAACCCGGTCAAAGACGAAACCGTCTCATAAGTCAGCTAGGTTCAGTTGGCGCATAAATCAAAATTCAAAAAAGCAATCAAAACAAACAAGTCAAACATTTCCCCTTTTATCTCGATTTGTTTGATCCACTCGATCGAGTGGATTGACCCACTCGGTCGAGTGGAGCGCCTTAAACTGGATAAGGCCCATTTGCATAGGCACTCGATCGAGTGCACTAGGGCCACTCGATCGAGTGCCCTTATGTCGTGGGGTAATGCCTATAAATACCCCACGACATCCCCTCATTTCACAACTTTTTCCTTAAGGCATTTTAACCTACATTTACCCTACTTTCTCCCTGCATACCTACACTACAAACCCTAAGCAAAAACACCTCAAAATCCGAGCCATTTATACCTTGTAAACCGACACAACACACATACACATCTATACACACCATAACTCGCGTACATCCTCGATATACTCCCAAGCTTTGTCGCTATTCACGAGTCCATTTCCGAGGTCTATACTAGCATGTATGTTGAGGGTGTCCTAAATTCCCTTTCGATCTTTATTTACTCCGTCATTTTGTTCATTTTTATTGTATTATAATCATGATCGTCACAACACTAACACTAACATTTTTGCATTTTTATATCTTTGTTTCATATTATTTTATCGTCATTAAACGTTAATAATACCGTGTATATGTAAACTAGTATCAAAATCGGTTTTAAAACGTTGGACTACGATGATCACTTTTGGTCCGTCTAATCCCTTTACGAGCAACGACGGAGGTGGAGCCCTTTCGAGGAGCCCCGCCCCAATGTACTCAAGGGCGTGACGCGACCGTGATCGGTCGTGGTTGAACGGATTTAACTCCCTTTCCATAATTGGTACGAAACCCGTTGACACGAAAATCGACATCACGTAACCCGAAAGGGTTAGTTCCGATGTCGTGACGTAGAGGGATACATTTCGTCACCAATTCAAAATTTCCTAATCTAACGTAAACGTTTTCCTAAAACCCCGGTGACGGTATTATAATCGTTCATATACGATTATAGTACCGGAGGCCGAATTAAATACAAATCGTGCGATATTTGTATTTGATTCGGCCGATCATCGATTTCAAATCATAAAACAAAGCGAGTTACCACTTGTACAGGGGGCACTCGACCGAGTGCCATAGGCCACTCGATCGAGTAGCATCCCAAAAAGTGGTCAGTAGCCACGTTAAACGTGCACTCGACCGAGTCACACCACCACTCGGTCGAGTGGGTCCTGTAACCCACAAAACCGAGGGGTTTGACTCACAATTCAAACCCCGACCCTTTTATCGACTTTAGTCATCACGTGCAAAGACTATCACGTGACCATCCTATTTTCAAAACTATACACATCACGACACGTAGAACGACTTCGACCACTTTGACGTGATAAGTCGGGACAAGACTACGGGATATGAGATCGGGCTAGCAATATGCCACAGTCTCATGTTCCCGTCCTTCGTTTAATATGCTACATAATGCGTATTTAATCGGAGTTAGTCCATCTACATATTTTCGCGGTCTAGTTTTATATACGGGCCCGTTTCTATCTTTATATTGCTTTCTTTATATCGTTCTTTTTTTTTATGTAACGTTGTATTGTGAATTCCGGGTTGTATTTCCGCCCGTGTAACCTGTACGTTGTTTATTTACTTTCGAGCTTTGCTTATTTACTTGCTTTTACGCTTTATAAATGAACCTCGCATGCTAAATCATTCCGACAAATAATAAGATGCATTAAATGACGTAGTTAACGCAAAATTCACATGCTTAGACAAAACGCTGTTTGCATATCATTTAATTATTTTACTAGCGCGCGTACACGAACACGAACGGTGTCTTAGTAGAGGCCGCCATGTGCGGGCGGGGTTGGGTGTCCTTAGTGGGCTTCCCAACACGTACCCTCACCCCTTACTCAGAACCTTTGGTTTCCGGATGTCCGAAACCCTTGGCGCACGAGAGTCATTCTTTACACGATTACCGGTATAGATGGTATAGGTATCGCAATGCAAAGGGACGAGCCCCATAAACTCTGAAATCGGAGTGGGCTTACTTTGTGTATAGCCCATGACGACATAAAGTGGGCTCGTATGGTTCCGAATAACCACAAAATTCGGTGGCGACTCCATTTTGACTTAAATTTCGAACCCGAGAACAATCTTACCACGAGATTCATTCGCCTACCCAAACCCGCGCTTCGCCGCGTCGGGGTGGACCTATGTCATGTCCACAGAGTGGTATAGAGTTACTCGATCGAGTGGCCTCCTCTCGTGGCTTAGTCAAAGCCGCTTCGGCGAGCTCTTGTTTCTCTACCTCGGTTTCATCAACCACTACATATTCCTTGGGCATTTGTGGACTGTCATAATGGGTCCCGCTTCTTGACGTAATCGCATTAGCTTGTTCATGCGATTGTGCACCTTGAGGAGATAGAGTACCGGGTAAGGGTTTAAAGGAGCCGAGCCGAGCACGAGCTTGGCCTTGCTCAACTCGTTCTTGTTAAGCAAAATTCGAACTCGAGCCGATCTCGAGCTTACCCGAGCTTTAAAAAAGTGAGCTCGCAAACAAGTTCGCGAGCTAAAATCCGAGTTTGAGCCTAACTCGAGCATATATAAAATTATTAAAGTTAACGTTTTTTTTCATCTATGTGTTTTAATAAATTGGGATCCAAAATTATATACAAACGTATTAGGCAAATCAATAAGAACATTTTATATAGTGAAAAAACTATGTAACTATTATTAGTAATTTTTTTAAATAAGAGCAAAATATTAACTAATCACATCAAATCAAGCTGCTCGCGATCTTTTCGAGCCGAGCCACGCCTTTCTTAGCTCGACTCGGTAAGTGTTTGAGCCGAGCCAGAGCTCGATTCGAGCTTGCACGAGCCAACCTTTGACCGAGTCGAGCTCGAGCTGCTCGCGAGCTGTCTCGTCTCATTAACACCCTTAGTACACGGTGGCCACGCTTGCTTTTGTGCGGCAAGTTGGGCAACTTGGGTGTCTAAGATCTTTTTGTGGGCAAGCAATTGGTTGATTTGGGTCTCTTGCTTTTGGTGAGCTTGAATACCTTGCATCAACAACGCTTTGATCTCCACATATTCAGTGCTTGACGAAGCTTGAGCTTGGGTCTATGCTTGTGGGGTGGCTTGAAACTGTTGTTGATTCCCCCAACCTTGTTGGTTACCCCAAGGTTGATTACCCCATTGTTGGTTACCCCAATTTTGTTGTCGCCCTCCCTAAAATTATTGTCGGTTGGAGTTATTGTTTTGGGAGGCTCGGTTATAGGGTGCTACATAGGGAACAAATTTGTTACCTCCGGGCGGTGGTGGATTGAGCACATTTTGGCTCCAATAAGACAACAAGGACTTGTCATAACCCGGTTGGTTCATATACGAGAGATGTGATCTCATGGATTGGAAGGCATTCACCATTTCTAAACTCGCGCATTCTTTTGCATAGTGTCCCATATTCCCACAATTCTCGCACACAACCTAGGACATTGCGTTCACTTGGTACATACCACCTTGTTGTTGTTGTTGTTGTTGTTGTTGTTGGGTTCTAGCAATCTCCATAGAATCAATCCGCGTAGTCAAAGCGGCTAGGTGGCTAACTATGACATTTAATGACTCGAAGTTACCACTATTACCTCGGGTGTTACCCCGTGGATTTCCCCAATGCGAATGATGAGTTGTCATTTCTTCAATCAATTTACATGCTTTGTCATCATCGATGTTGTTTTGGAACCTGCCATTAGCTGCAGAATCAAGCGTAGCTCGGCAATCGTCATATAAACCGTTATAGAATTGATTGCACAAAAACCATACCTCGAAACCGTGATGTGGACACTCCTTGACTAGCTTATTGAACCGCACCTACGCCTCATAGATGTTCTTGTGAGTAGTTTGTCGGAAGTTAGTGATCTGACTCCTCAGCATATTGGTCTTCTGCGGCGTGTTGTAATGCTTGTAGAAAGCTAAGGTAAGAGAGTTCAAATCCGTTACTCCCTCAGCTTCACGGTCTAAATCCGTGATCCAATCTCTCGTGGAGTCGCGTAAAGAAACATAAAGAGCATCTTTATCACCTGGTCTTGGGTCACTCCTGCGGGGAGTGGGATAGTAGAGCAGTAGTCGGTGAAGAGCTTCATGTGCTTCGCCGGGTCTTCATCGGCACCTCTACCAAATTGATTTTGCTCCACCAATGTGATAAAGGCGGGGCGAATCTCAAAGGTACTGGTCGTGGCCGTAGGCCGCTTCAATGGTTTCGGCAAGGAAGCGTGCTTTAGTTTGGAATGGCTAGCAAGTTTGGGAGGCATCTTGACTAGTGGTGTCTCGGGGACAATGGTGGAATTATCCTCTTCGAAGGATTGTGATTCAGATACGTGCACGCCCTCCGAAGTTTCCACTGATTGTGATCTTTCCGTCTCAGCAATCTCCTTGTATAATTTCCTAGATCAGTGGAAAGTTCTCCCTGGTTCAGGATCGTATGGTGGTATGTAACCTGAACTTCGAGAGGACCTGGGCATACGAGGAAACTACACGAAAAAGGTGAGAAATGGTCTCAAGGAATGGAGGTTCCTCGGGACAAGAGTAATCAAAAATCTAAAACGCAAAACAAGCAAGTAAATAACACCGTCTCCCCGGTAACGACGCCAAAATTTGATAGGGTTAGTCGTATCCCTAATCAAAAATACCCTAAGGTACACTAACTAATGCAAATAGTGAAGTAGGGGTCGAACCACAAGGAAATGAGACTCAATTACTTGTTCTAAGGTCTAGACTTAAGACTACGGGTCACTGTTTTTCTGTTTGTTTTGGTAGGCTAAGAACTAATTACTAATAGGTAAATCAATATGAGAAAAGTCTAGGGTCTCAGGTTCACTACGAGTATTACTCGGGTTAGGGAGTCAACTAACAGGTCAACAATTGAACTATTTAAGATGTAGGTCCATCGGTACTTCTACAACCTTTAGAACTAAACATAACTTGCGGTCGCTAGAATTAAGCTAGTCGACCTAAATTATCGTGGCCTAATTAGTAATTAACCCGGTCAGCGAAAAGTCCTAATTGTGATACTAATTGATCAATCCTGGCCAGTAATTAATCAATCAGAATTAAAACGATATTCAGGCGATAGTTCATACGATTAGAAACAGGTCAATTGACTATAACCCTAATAATACGCATCGATCCCCTTAAACCCTAGGTGGAATTTAGCTACTCATATTAAGAATAACAAACTAACAAAATATGAATTGCAATTAAACATAACGAAGAAGATACGAATTAATCTACGAAAAGCAATAATAATTCTACGCTAGAAAACGATAGACCAATACGAATTACGAAACGACAATTACTACGAATACATTGAACGAATTAAGACGGAAATTAAATTAGAAAACTGAAATTGGAATTGAAATTAAGAACAACAATACCGAAGAATTCGAGATCTGAGATGGAGAACTAGGTTCATTGTATCTCGCAAATGTAACATAAAACTATGAATGTGTGAATGTGAAATAAACGTAAAAATCAAAAGTCAAAAGTGAAAAAAAGTTTGAAAAAGAGTCAGGAAAACTGATTTAAAGAAAATCAGTTGGACTTAAAACAGGCCCAATTCTATGTTGAAATCTAAAATTATGCGCAGCCGGATTTGATGCACTCGATTGAGTGCACCTGGTACTCGATCGAGTGGGTCGTTGGATGCTACAACTTCGGTTTGTTTTGGGCCTAACAGAAGAAATTCATATTAACCAAATTCTTCAATGTAGTACAGTTGGTTCCATAGGTCAGGCATTCGATCGAGTGTCCTAGTACTACTCGATCGAGTGAGCATGCTAAAACTCGGCAGTGAGTTTCTTCTTTGTATCTCGGCTTTTCGTTTCCTTCCTCGACTTCCGTTCTCGTCTCGTCTATCTGGGTTATTACTCCTAAATATGCTTGAAATTTTACCTAACCTGCAAAATAGTACGAGAATCGGCACTATCGACTTTCTAATAAAAATCGATACTAAATATATAAATCAGGAGGAAGAAAAGCTCTAAAATGGGTATCGGGGGACGATAAAATAAGATATAAAATGTGTTTATCAATGTCATCCGCTCTCGCTCCTTGGAAATAAGAGTGGGTACTGAAAGGGGTCATAACATCCATAATAATACATTATCCTGTGTAACGCATAAGCAGTTCTACGCACTACTATATGAGGTCCATCACTCTCACTCGATCCCAAGCTATCTGGCCAAATATAGGCAACTTCATCGCTTGTAGGTGCGTTGTAAACATTCTGATTCTTGCCTGGGTATTTGTTTAAAAGTATATGTGTATTCCGTGTGACGTCAATTTCCTTCAGGGAGCGGAAAAACCAAGTGTATGGATTGTCATGCGTTACACTCATTAGTATATCGATAATTTTTTGTTGTACCTCAGTGTAGATACCCAGATTTGTACCTGTTGCTACTAGAGCGTCCAAAAAACATCCGATGATGATCGTACTGCAACACGACATGATTTTAGGATGTTTCAGATGATTTTTCTATAGAACAGATCAAATAATTACTCAGAAAATTTAATTCAACATTTAGATGGTCTTAGTAGAGTCGTTCCGGTCGCGTCAACACTAATTAGAGTCAATTTCGACTCCGGGGCCTCGAATTGGTCCTGAAAAAGTCAAACCCGAGTCGAACCTTGAAACTCGAACCGAACCTGAGGCAAGCCCATGCGGGCGGTTCTAGGTGCCTTAGGAAGCAAGGCATCGCACAAAATATCTTAAGATTGCGTATCTATCTGTTTTGGAAAGTTTTTCCAAATCTCGATCTCGAAAACTCAGCCTCAGCAGGTGCTGCACCTCAGAATCAAGTCGCACGGGGTGTTGCGCCTTAGAATCAAGTCGCACGAGGTGTCGCGCCTATGTGCTCGAATCCAGCATCAAAACAATTATATATACCCCTTCTTCTCAACCATTCAATACACAATTCACTCTTCCAAGCTCTCCCGAGTTCCTATTCGACGAAAGCAAAGAAGAGCACATCAACATTCAAAGGCCTCACAAGTTCATTAATTCCTTGGTCCGCGAATAAATTGTTCCCTTCGATTTCTCCCAAGTTCATAATTCGTACGGGATTGACAAGGGCTTCGAACAAACAAAGAATCCATATTCTTTGTAGTCTAATCTTTCTCGAGCATACTACTCGAAACCTCATTACCGCACACCACTGTATTCAAGTCGGAAGGGTCAAATTAATCTGGTTCTTATCGAAATTAATTCAAGCATTCCTACGCTCCACGAGATTGCCTACGCTGAACGGTCGTCACTAGGTTGTTTCTCTATCCCACACCTTATCGATTTCCTTTACACAAGGGTTGAGCTAGGCAGGTGCATTTCATGCAATTAGCTCAAATATGCCGCCCGATGAGGATTCATAATCCGCCCAATCGACACGTAAACGTACACCTGCTCCTGCTCTTGCTTGGTTCATGTCGTAGTGCATGTCCGACCGATTTCATAAACCAAACCGTCCAAAATATGTAACGTCTAAAACTTCAACCCAAAATTACTAAAACAACTACATCCGAGTAGACGTTATAGATCTGTTCTTTATCATCTACACATCGTATTTCGTTTAGTGTACATTCTGAGGGTGCAATCCTCCTGACATGATTTACTTATGTTTTCACACATTTATCGCTTTCCTCGCATGATTTACCGCTTTTATGACCACAATCGTATGCTAAATCGAATGTAAATTAAATGTGTTCTAATAATATTAAAGAGATCTAGGGCTTTCCGGTTCACTATGTAATTAAATTGGGTAAAGTTAATTAATCATTCAATCAATCAAATCACAGTTATTTGGGGCAAAGACACGGCCTTTCGGATCTTATGTCAACCTTAGGATGAATTCTAACGGGCTCTCGCAACTTACCAGATTATCCTACCCACTTACTTGTAAGTCTACCCTTACCAGGCTTTCGATCTTAGGTTCGGGTTCCTAAACACTCAACTAGTTCAACGTCTCAAACTAATCAAACAATAATACAAGACAAGTAGTAAGGCAATAACATATGAATGATCAATTAAACAAATAATCAAGCTAACATCTCCATTTCAATTAACATAGATTCCCTTCAACCCTAGATAAATAAATTAGCTACTCATACTAAAAGATAAAGCAATAAAGAAATTAAGCATAATAAAAGACAATATGAAACTACGAGAAAAGAGAAAAATACCAATTACGTAGAACTGAAAGATTAACGATCTAAAAGTATGATTACAAACTAGAAGAATTTCGATACTAATAAAACTCCTTAACTCAACTACTGAACATGAAAGTGTAAATAAGCCTAACCCCAAGGAGGGTATTTATACTAACAATGATAAGGAGTCTCATTACTCCTACGTTCCTAAAACTAATTAGGAAAGAATATCCCGTAAAATAAGGGTTCTGATAAGTGAAGGAGTCCAAAAATAGAAATCCCACGAAACAGCCTCAAACCGGTCGGTTCGGGTCTGTCCGGACCGGTTCAAGGCTGTCCCGACCGGTTTGGGCCCGTCTCGACCGGTTCGGGTTTTCCTGCACTGCGCAACAAATTTGAAATGCTTTCTGTTTCTTCGTTACTTCTCGGAACTAGACGTGCGATATACCATTGGAAAGCTAAGAGAAAGAGCTTTCCAACACCACCAGAATCAGCTCGATTTCCGTTGTAGAACCCAAAATATTTTTGTTTGAAGTTGACCCTTATTTTAGCAATCATTCTTTCTTCCCGATTTGCATTTGTTTGAGCTTTCACATTTATTTCTTTGTCGATTCTTATTGTTTCTTCACTCACGTCCTTTTTTAAGTATTCACTTAGTATCCTTTAACTTTCATCACTTCTTTCTTGTAGATTTCATGGCTCGACTCTCGTCATTGCCCAAAATATAGCTCAATCGTCTTCATTTGTTTCGTTTCCTACAAAACGTAAACAAAATAATCGGCATAATAAAGAAGAATAAAAAGCTATAAAAACGACTCATAGGACACATAAAACGAACCAAAATAAAGGAAAAGTTGGGGTCAAATATGTATACAAAATGAGTTCATCACCTAAAGTAAATCCTAACACGTTCAGCAGTTTCCCGAAATCTGAATATGCATATTTCAAGTCTCACAAGCAAAGACGAAACAATTACAACCATCTTTCAAATCCCCAGCGGACCCAATACAGAGCAGAACTCCGCATAATGCAAAACCAAAAATCTCCAGTGGTACCTATCAACTAAAGCAAAGCTGCTCCTATACTGAAGCACGAGATACAAACCCATTTCCCCAGCAAACACAAATCCGCGCAACCAAACTATATCCCCAGCAGAAAACCCTTTAGCCTAAACTCCAAACCCATCATCAACACAAGAAATGAGCAAAAGCAAAACACGAAGCAAAAGCACCACAGATACAATTATGCCCTCGCCAAGAGTAAGCGCTCGCTAAAAGTGTTTGCAACGATCCAAGGAAGGACCGAGACGCAAGTATTATACAATTCAAGAGATCCACCCGAAAGAGATTTATACAATTCAGATAGCCACTGGAAAGGGATTTATACAATTCAAGCCAACCACCCGAAAGGGAATTACACCATTAAAGACGGCCACCCGAAAGGGATTAAATCAGAATCAAGTCGCTCGAGAAAGACTTATTACAAGGGGTTCATCTCATCAAACTGTGAATTCTGAATAATGCACGGGGTTCATCTCACAATTCTAAATTGTGAATTATGAAGTAAGGGAGGGGGTATATATAGTTTTCTCGAGGTTGAATTGGAGCCCATAGACGCGACAGCTCGTGTGCCCTGTTATTGAGGCACGGGAGTCTTAGTGACTTAATTATGAGGCGCGGGGACTCTCACGGTTGAGTTTTCAAGGTCGAGATTTGGAAAACTTTCCAAAACGAAAAGATACGTAAACTTAGGATATTTTGACCGGGTTTCTTGCTTTCTATGGCTTCTAAACGCGCGCATGAGCTTGCCTTCGAGGTTTGACTCGGGTTTGACTTTACATTTAGGGACCAATTCGGGGCCCCAGAGTCCGAATTATCTCCAGTTAGTGTTGACGCGACCGGAACGACTCGACTAAGACCGTCTAGATGTTGAATTAATTTTTTCGAGTAACTAATTGATCTGTTCTATAGAAAAAGTATCCGAGACATCGTAAAATTGCGTCGTGTTGCAGTCCGATCATCATCGGGTATTTGTCGGACGCTCGTAGCCAACAGGTACAAATCCGGGTATCTACAATGTGTTATACATTTTTATTTTTATTAAATTTTTATTTAATTACATTATTAAGTATCACAAACTTTTCGTTTACCCATATTTAATAATTTATTATAATAAATAATTCAATTTATTATTGTTATTATTATTCAAAATCTTTGTTCTCACCTTTTATTGCAAACAACTACTAAAAATGGTAAATAATTTAGCAACTTTTTTTAAAATAAGAATTTTCATTTCTTAGGTTTTTTTTCTTTAGCAAAATTAATACTCCTATTTGTTTGATATTTTATTCCTACTACATTTATACTTTATTAGATTATAAATTTGTTATGTGTTTAACTATTTTACTTTATTAATAAATTTATTACTACTTACAGTTTTTTTAGTCGCAAAAAAAGTTTTGTTATGCATTCAGTTTTTGCGCACGTGGTGGGTGCTTTCATGTAATTTTAACAATTTAATATTTTACAAAAATTTATCTTTTTTAATTTTCTTATTATATATGTGTTGTAATGTTTTATTTTTATTATATTTATAATTGATCACATTATTAAGGATCACAACAACTTTACATCATTTATAAATTATATTTACTAATTTGTCTATATACTATATTTAAAAGGCAACTTGAAGCATTAAGATTTATTCCACTTGTCAAAAAATTTTAAAAAGGAAATGCAAAAATACTTAATATTTCACTTAAAGCATAAATTTATTGTTATTAATAAAAATTATTTGCTTTTGAAAAAAAGTACTTAATCATTTGGAGGTTATACCTTCTCATCTACTTTTGTCTTAATAATCAAATTTAATATTAATAATTATATTATTTATTATGAAGAACTTCATTATCATTACATAACTAACAAAACAATATAATAGAGAGTTAAAAAAATGATTTTGAGAGTTCTTATTCACATTTCATTCGTTCTATTTTATAATATTTTTTTCAGTTTTGTAATTGTTCTTTGTTGATTCTAATTTTAGTTCTAATTTTATCTGTTTGCATTTGTTTTTGTAGTGAACTTATGCGAATCCAATAATCAAGTTTGGAATTTCTCATTTTTCAAGTATAATAGTTTTATTTTAATTGATTTTTATATTGATTATTTATATAAATACATTTCAGGTTAACTTTAAATCTCATGAATTTTGTATTCATAAGAGTGTACTTTTATTTATATTCAAAGTTGAAGAAATTTACAAAATATGATTAAGAAGTTGCAAATTTAAGTGTTAATCGAAGTAGCAGATTAAGGATGACAATTAATTGAGTTATGTATTTAATATTTTAGTCTAAAGGTAAATCATCAATTAAAAAAATTAGTAAGGAAATGACAAACAAAACTTAGTACTTTCTCTAACTCTTTTATAACTTCCCACTACATTATTCTATTATCTCCTAAATGAATATAGAGTGGGAAGTTATTAGGGGGCTGGAGAAAGTATTTAACGTAAGCATAATGTATTATTCATAAGAAAACTTAATAGTTTTTTTTTTAAAAATTAATAGTTTGGTTGTTTCATCATGGAATCCACTTTCGTCGTATTGATAATCAATCAAATTTAATATGAATTGTTTGGGATGCAAACAACGAAAGTGAGTCGGTTGGATGTCGCCGTCAGGTTTATCCTCACTGCTTCCTTTTGATGTCTGGACGGCTAGTGTCACTGCACAAGTGACAAACAAGGGTCTCGGAGAATGGCTGATGTTACCTCTCTGACGCTCAAGTTAGCGATGGGGTCAGGGTTGATATATCGGTTTTAGACAAAAACCTTACCTCCCTTTTTTAGTGAGATAAGTGAGTGATTATTTGTTCTTCCTTGATTGGGGAAAATAGTAACCTATTTATAGGAAGAGTCCAGAAGAGGGACTTTCCTTATAAACAGGGCTCTCTGGGTCCGGGTTGCCATCGGGGTAACCGACGAGGTCTGAGGGACGTCGCTCGTCGGGCCCAAGTTGCCTCCACCATGGTTCTGGGGAGGCTGACGTACACTTAGGGATTTCAGGCATTGGTCGTCCTGCCCTGGCCGGGCCATTTGTACAACCCCCATCAATTGCCTCATCGTCAGATAATGGCATCTGCCCCTACTGGTGGCAAGACTGACGATAGATGTATTTTGAGGGGAGTTCTGCATTCTTTCGGTTAGCAGGTCACTCCTTCTTGGGAAGGCGCGGTCTGTCGTGGCTTTTGAGGAGGTCTGTGCATCATTAAGTGCTGGTTTGCCTATATAAGCGTTGATTTGGGCCTTTTTAGTGTGCATTTCTACTTTCATCTCTTGTCTTTCCAGGATGTATCCTCATGTTCGCCCTCGCTGAACGTGGCTGGGTTGTTTTATGAGGAGGTTCGCCCATTGCGGGGCCAGGTGCTTCGTCTTTAGAATGACTCGTCGCCGCTGCGCTCCAGAAGCCACTCCACGACTTCAACTAGGTTTAGAGTGTTGACTGTTCCTCAGCCCGACAATCCTGCTCTTGAGGTCGTTCCGCCTGCGCCATCTACTTTTAGTTGGGATTCCTCTACCATGGCTCGCCTTGGTTGTTCATGTGGCCTTGACGAGGAGGACGACACCTGCGACTCTCTCATGCCTAGGGTCGCATTCTTACCGGCTATTCTTCGGGAGAACTCTGGGGATCTGTCCCTGATGAACTCATTTCGTATATATATTTAACCCCAACTTTTCCTTTATTTTGGTTCGTTTTATGTGTGTCCTAGGAGTCGTTTTTCTAGCTTTTTATCATTCTTTATTATGCCGGGTATTTTATTTACGTTTTGTAGGAAACGAAACAAATGAAGGCGATGGAGCTACATTTTGAGCAATGATGAGAGTCGAGCCATGAAATCTACATGGAATATGTGATAAAAGTTATAGGATGCTAAGTTGAGAGTTGAAGAAAGACGTGAAGTGAAGAAACAATAAGAAACAACAAAGAAATAAAGTTGGAAAGCTCAAACGAATACAAATCGTGTAGATAATTTATTCTTCTAGGGTTGAAGGGGATCTATGTTAATTGAATTGGGGATGTTAGTTTAATTATTTATTTGATTGATCATTCATATGTTATTGCCTTACTACTTGTTTTGTATCGTTGTTCAATTAGTTTGAGACATTGAACTTGTTGAATGTTTAGGAACCCGAACCTAAGATCGAAAGCCTGGTAAGGGTAGACTTACAAGTAAGTGGGTAGGATAATATGGTAAGTTGCGAAAGCCTCCAGAATCTATCCTAAGGTTGACATAAGATTCGAGAGGTCGTGTCTTTGCTCTAAATAACTATGATTGATTGATTGAATGATTAATTAACTTTATGCAATTTAATTGCATATATAGTGAACCGGAAAGCCCTAGATCCTTTTAATATTGTTAGAATCTCGTTAATTTACGTAATCGTATTAGTTTAGATCAAAGTCGGAATTAGAATAGTTTAGAGTCGACTATAGATAATTTGTAATATTCATCCATCTCTCTGTGGTTTGACCCTTACTTGCTACTAGATATTTGTTAGTCGTTTGTTAGGTTTATTTTGATATAGGTGATACGACTTTTGCCTTATCAATTTTGGCGCCGTTACCGAGGAGACGGTTTTGTATTATTGCTTATTATTTGTTTTGGGTTCTAGATTATTTTGTAGATTTTTTTAATTAATTTTTTTAGGGTTATTTAACAACAATAATACCAACTATAGGACGTCTTCCCAAAATAATATCAATTTTAATAAATCTGAGAATAATACGTATTATTGAAGTAGTTAAACGAGAGTAGTATGGGTGACCGGTTACCTGTAGAACCCTTCCACCTTCTTTTTTCACCTTTAATTTTATTTAACAGCAATAATATCAATTATAGAGCGTCTTCCGAAAATAATTCCAATTTTAATAAATCTGAGAATAATACATATTTTTGGAGTAGTTAAATCAGAGTAGTATAGATGACCAGTTAACGATAGAACTCGTTCACCTTGCTTTTTCGCCTTTAATTTGTTTAATGTTCACTCTTTTTCACTTACTCAGTATACGAGGCATTAAACGTCATTAACGTCTTCGGTCTTCCTCTTCCTTCAACCTCACCAAATCTGACTAACAACACAATCCTACACCAAAATCAACACGTTAATCTAAACGAAACTTATAGAAAAAAACAGAAGAAGGATGAAGGGTAATGAAGAGAGAGGATGAAGGAGAAGAGTAAGGAGGAGTAGACTTGAGAAAACTGACCCGACTCGAATAAGCCAAACCGAAACCGACCCGACACCCGAACCGTAGCATGATTTTGACCCGAGCTAACCCGAAACTGACCCGAGTATTATTATAGAAATTAGTCGATATCCCTAAAAAGGTTGAAAACAGCAAACCCGAGAATGACCCGAACCCGAAATTATCCGACCCGACCCGAAGTCAACCCGATTATTATAACCCGAAAGTGACCTGACCCAAAGCTGACCCGACACAGTTCACCCATTATCCGTGTCTAAGGAGGAGGATGGAGGATAAGTAGCAGGTTAAATATTAATTAGGTGACCTGATGTAACAAGTTATAAATTCACTTATACTACTCTTGTTTAACTACTCCAATAATACGTATTATTCTCGGATTTATTGAAATTGGTATTATTTTGGGAAGACGCCCTATAGTTGGTATTATTGTTGTTAAATAACCCTTTTTTTTATTAGTCATCATTATGACCAATTTTTACTTCCCGCAATTCGAACATGAGTCACTACATACTTATTGGGATAGACTTGAGTCTTTTATTTATCATAGTGAATATCATGTTGATATATGGGAGATGTGTCATATGATTTATGATGGTGTCGGTGACGAGACACGGGCTAATATAGAGGCACATTGCAAGGGGATATTTAATTATATGCCTTATGAGAAGCGATGGAACTCCTTAAATATTTAGCCCGAAACAGTTCTGAGTCAGAGATGAAGTGGAATAATGAAATGGCGGAAATCAAGGCTTTGATGCTACAATTCACGCAACTTCTACAAAATCGAGAGACTCTAAAAGGTCAGTTGCTAGCTGATAAGTGTAGTTTGTAGTGCCTAATTGTTGTGTTTGGTCCCGGTTTCTCTTGTGAAATCGCTCTTTGGAGCAGTTTCTGGGCTACTTATGCTTCTTCTAGTTTGTTTTAGGTTCCCAAGACCATTCATGGAGAATTGGAACGATTCCGACTCGTTTCCTACACTTTTGGAGCCAACGAAGAGAAGGAACGATCACTCGGTGCCTTAGATTCGATTCCAAGACCTTTGGATCCATTCCCGAGCCCCGTAGACTCGATCTTGAGCACCAAGAATCGATGAGAAGCCCATGGGAAGCAAGGAGGGACCTTTATGATCATATT
This sequence comes from Agrostemma githago, assembly GCA_958450325.1. Classification (NCBI taxonomy): domain Eukaryota; kingdom Viridiplantae; phylum Streptophyta; class Magnoliopsida; order Caryophyllales; family Caryophyllaceae; genus Agrostemma; species Agrostemma githago. The sequence continues at coordinate 37,280,464 of OY288262.1, forward strand.
GGAGGCCTACAAGACCCTTCCCGGGCTGGAAGAGTAGCCTTCCCGGTCGGGAAGGAGTGCGTGAATACAGCGGCCACTGTTGGGCCATCCCGGCCGGGAACAACCTCTTCCCGGTCGGGACCATCTCGTCCCGGTCGGGACCACCACCTTCCCGGCCGGGAAGGAGCAGCTGTAGCCGTGACTCTTTCTTTTCTTCTCCTTCACTCTTGTAACCTTATAAATACCCTCCCTTTGTATTGTTTAAGCACCTTAGACTCCTCTACATTATTCTAAACCATAGATAGAGTTCCTCCTCTCATTAGACTAATCTCTCCTTAAAGTTTTGTTAATCTTAGATTAATTTAATTAGTTAATCTTGTATTAAGGATCTCTTGAAGAATCCATTCAATCTTGACAACATTGAAGGAGGTTTTGGGTGTTCTTATAATACAAGTTCTCATCTTTTTATCCTCTTGTTAGTTGGTACAATCTCTTTTCTCTTAATGTTTGTTTATTTATCAAGTTTTAATATTTGTTCATTGTTTTGTTTATTGTTCATTGTTCTTACTAGTTTCACTTTCATTATGGATGTTTCAATGTTTGTGTTGATTTCTCTTATTGTTGTTATTGTTAGTTTCACTATGTGTGAGTAGACTCATTGTGGGGTTAGTAGGGGGATTAAGTGTGGATTATGGGTAATTAGGGTTTGATTAAGGGAAAAGGTGGAATCTTTGTTACTAGTCACATGTTGAGCACTCTATGTGTTTGTTGAATTGCTTGTTTGAGTTGTAGTGGCCATGCTTCTCATGCTTGTTTTCATCCTCTCATTTTGTGATCGAATTGTGGTTGAATTCTTGTGTATTGGGTAATACTTTGCATGAGTATTCGGGTCTAGTCTTTGACACGAGAGTGCGGACTTTGGCTTTGACGCGAGAGCGCGGACCGACCTTAGTAACTAGGTGAAATCTACACCCTTGACCTCCCTACTATCCTACTACACTTATGAACCCAAACTAACCCTACTCCTTCCCATATTTGATTTCTCCATCTTATTAGCATACATTTATCTAGTTAGTTGATTGTATTAGTTCTAGTTGTTCAATTATTCATGTCATACATAGTTCATTGTTAGTCCACTTTCATCTCCTCCAACCATCATAGTTTATCAATTCTTGGTAGTTAGTCTCCCTTTGTGTTGTGTTGGTAATTTAGTCTTGTTTGTGAGTTGACCCTAGTCTAGACAACTACTACCGTCCCCGTGGACTCGACCCGACTTACCCTAGCTACTAGTTAGGTATAGTTGCTATACTTGATCGGTAGGACCCACGGCAAGTCCTCCCATCACTAGCGCTTACCCAATTAGCAGACGAAAAGCAACAAAGTCAATCGGGTTTGCCTATGAAAGTAGATAGCAAAGAACCTTCAGGTAAGTGTTCCATCTTCATCTCCTGTGAACATAATTGATGGTGAAGATGATGATGATATGTATAATGTTCAATCTATCTAAGTTCCTCGATCCCCCATGAATGTTAATATGATGCATGATGTCGATTTCCATGAACTTGATCCTTGTGAACCATCTCATCATCCTTTAAACCAACTACCACACACTTTAATCCAACCTCTCCCAACTTTGTGAATGTCAATGAGACTGAGTTGGAATGTGTGTTTTTTTTTTGAGGAAAATGTGTGTTTGGATGCTCTAAATGTTGATCTTTTAATTGAGGACAACATTAAGGATTTTGATTTGTGTGATTTTGAGAGAGTGTCATTTGATGTCAATTATGACATTTTGGAGAAAGAATTGAATAAAAAGGAGGATCTTGAGCTCGAGATGAAAAATCAAAGGGAAGAGGAGAATACACTTTTTAATGATTCCTTATGTGGAAAAAGTGTGGATAGATTGGATATTGAGGATGATTTATTTGAGAAATCCATTTTACAGAAATTTGAGTTTTTCCCTTATAATTTATGAGGAGGATTGTGATAATTCTTTCAAGCAGATCCGTTTGAGTTTAGACTTGTCGGATTTGGATAATCTTCCTAAAGAAAGTGAGACAAGTAAGATTGATGCTTTGATTGGTTTTGAAAGTTCTAACTATTATCTTGTGCAATTTATACCCGATGATAAGCCTTGGAGCAATTTTGAGAAATTTGGGGTGCACGCCTTGCCTTACGAGCCGCCTATTAGCAGTCTTAATCTTTTTATATACTATGACCACCTTGTTCAGGATTGGCCCAGCTCGTTTGATAGACTAAGACGATCCTTAACATTGATTTTATATGATGTCTTCTTTGTATCTTGGTTCTACTTATGCTTCTGTTTAGCAGATACGCAGGCATTTGATCTACTCCTGCGAGCCTTGAACTTCTATGATTTTGATACTGATGGTTATGAGTCTGACGATTCTTATCCCCCATGTTTGTTGCTGGTTTGGGGGCCGGGGAAATTATTTGCAGCATATATGTAAGTGGGATTAGGTGAGTCCACTTATATATGTTGAGTCCGTGAGTCCCCATCTTAGCCCTTGATTCAATGTTAGATTAATGGACAATATTTGATCTCATAATTAAGGAAATAACTATAATATCTATCAAAATATATTTTCTTTCTCTCTTCCTTAATTATCTCAGTACAAATTATCTCTCATATCAAATTTTTAATTCCCTCTTTCTCTCACACAACAAGTTTATTTAAAATTAAGTTTTTTTTTTTTTAACTTCAGCAAAAAATCATTCGTTCCCTACTGCCATTGTACGTATGTTACCATGCTACTGCCATAATCCATAAACTATGTTACTGTAACTCTTACGTTGTGTTACTCTAATTCATGAACTGTGTTACTTTAACTCATAAAATTGGTTACGTTGCATAGTCTCTTGCAAAAATTGTTACTCTAACTCATACAATGTGCACTTGCCTCCTTTTCCTCCATTTCTCACTTCAAATTCAACTTAACTACTTAACATCATGTACTACGGAGTAATATTTATCTAAATCCCTACGCTTAAATTCAGCTGAAGAAATGTTGGGTAGCCAATTATCATATTTGATTACCATATATGAAAATGAAAATGAAAATGTCTCATCATTACCCAAAAGTCGGTATTTTTAACAGTTTTCTGTAAGGGTTGGGCAGCGAGTATTACCCCTTCCTACTAGCTAGATGATTCCCCTTGCGTCATTGTGGACTGTTGCCCCTTGCTACTTACTAGATTTCGGCTGCTCTATTACGGGTATAATAACGAACTGAATTTGACGATGATTCTGTGTGTGTAGATGGATGAGAATGAAGTGAAGGAGGAGGAAGGAGTGTCAGGTGTGAAGATCGAGAAGAAAATATTTGTGGCAGGAGCAACAGGAAACACGGGGAAAAGAGTGGTTGAGCAGTTATTGGCAAAGGGTTTCTCAGTTAAAGCTGGAGTCCGTGATATCCAGAAGGCTAAATCTACCTTCTCTCACAACAACCATAACCCTGCCCTCCTTCAAATTGTAAGTCTTTTGCAATCTACATCTATCTATTACTATTAATATCCATTACCGAATTATTTCTGTGACACAACAAGCTAGGAGGACACGACCGACCGTAGACGGAGGTACCCTGTTCGATCCCCCTTCCCACTACTGTAATGCGACTACGTGCGCTTTTCTTTGAACCAAAAAACAAACAGGACGGGACAGGGTGTTTGATTGCGTAATACTCGTAGAATTTAATTATCTCTGCCCTTCCAGGTTAAGACGGATGTTACAGAGGGAGCTGACAAGCTAGCGGAAGCTATATCTCATGATTCAGAGGTTGTCATTTGTGCAACCGGATTCCAACGTTCCTGGGATCCTCTCGCGCCTTGGAAGGTTAGAATGAATGTCCCTAGCCTGTTAATAATCAACACCTCAACATACAGCAGCCTCATTCTAAGTTTGTACCATGACAAGGATCATGAATTTACATATAGTCATTTCTCCTTGAAACTATCTTGTATTTACTATAAGCTGCAGATGGGTTCTTTCTTATGAGAGAAATTCAATACCTTCTTGTTAATTGGGAATTCAAAAGAAAGCGACAGTCGTATTAACAATGGTGGTATCATGGTTGTGGATCTATCAGTTAACAATTCTTTGACTTCATAGGATAACTTGAATAAAGTATTAAAAACAATAACTTGAGATTTCTTACAAAAAGACCATACATAGAGTGACTAGTGTACAGTGATATTCTTGTATTTAGATGATAATGTCTGTCTGTTGCAGAAGAAGTGACATACATGAATTGATATGATAATGAACCAGATGTATTCATGTGCCTTAAGGTAATTTTAGATTAAATGGCGTCAAGAGGATTCCCTTATTTCATTATATAAAGGGAATTATGGACTTGTTGAAATATGGCGCCGCGACAAAAAATTATGTTGTGAAAGGTCGGTCACTTCGGTGAGAGTGTTCATCTTTCATCTAATAGAAATTCACACTCAGGATGTGCTAACGATATACTCCCTCCGTCTCAATGAATTGTTTGCCTATTCCTTATTGGGGCGTCTCAATGAATTGTTTGCCTTTCTATTTTAGGAATGTTTTTTGTATGTAATTTGACCATTGACTCTACATGTCACCTCCTAATTGGATCTCTTCCCCTTGGTGCCAAAAGTAAATGCAAACAATTCATTGAAATGGAGGGAGTATTATATAGGTCGTATTTGCCTTATTTGTATATGGTCGGAAGTTGTATGTGTGTACGAAAAATTGAAACCTTTGTTCATTGAGTATACATACAAAATCTTTCCTTGATTTTATGCTTTAATTGCTCTTTCAGCTAATTTATGACTATGGGCTATCTAGTTAACCTCGACTTGCAAGACTATCTCTTTGTTGAAGTCGTCTCATGGTGTAAACTTACGCTGGAATTACCCCTGGAGTTTTTCCATCCCTTGCATTTCTCAGAAGAAGTGCAAGCGGCCTTGGCCATAGTTTACATTTTCTTTTGTGCTTGGTGTGCTGGATTATGAGTGTGAGGCTACCTAGCCACCTTGCATCTCCTAAGTAAGATTAAAGACAAACCCAAAAGCAAACGTAAACTATTGGATGGATGGATGGATGGAGGAGAGTAATCATACTGACATTTCCTTGTATCTTGTTTGTGGCAGGAAAAAAAATTGTCGGATCAACAAACCCAACCTCATTTTTCTGATAGCAACTCATAATTCCCCTTTTTCAGCGTCCTTTGATTATACATTGGAGAAATGTTTTAGACTCAGTAGAAACTGCAGTATTGTATGTGTATTCATCACATCATTAACATCTTACAACAGGTGGACTATTATGGAACAATCAATCTTGTTGAAGCATGCCGAAAGCTTGGAGTGAAGAGATTTATCCTTGTAAGCTCCATTTTAGTCAATGGCGCTGCAATGGGACAACTGTTTAACCCAGCGTATGTCTTTCTCAATGTATTTGGACTCGTACTAGTAGCCAAACTCCAAGCAGAAAACTACATCAGGAAATCCGGTATAAACTACACGATAATAAGGCCCGGTGGACTGAAAAATGACCCCCCTTCTGGAAATATAGTCATGGAACCAGAGGTAACTTTTGGTCCTTTCTCTGATCGAACCCTCTTCTCTACTCCTAGATTTACATTGTCGATAAAATTATGGTAACTAAATATGTAGGATACGTTGAGTGGAGGCAGTATATCGAGGGATCAAGTTGCAGAAGTGGCGGTCGAGGCGTTGAGTAGTCCAGAGGCTTCTTACAAAGTAGTGGAGATAATTGCCAAGCCGGAAGCTCCTAAGCGGCCATTTGATGAACTATTTTCTGCCATCAAGCAACGTTGATTTTTGTTTCCTCGTATTATAAATCTTATGTCGACTTTTATATTCCGATCAGTCCAGTGTACAAATGTAACTCTGCTTAATTATATGTGCTCTCGGATATGAACATCATTTGTAGCTTGTATTTTAAAATCTAAATTACAATCTTTAAGCCTCGTTTTTTGTCATGAAAAATGTTAGAACTGGAAGTTATCGGCCACGTTGTAACAGTGAAGACCTAAGAAACACTTTATTCGGGGCCGTCAAATGATATTTGGTGGCCTGTGCCAATTTTATTTTGGAGCCTTTACGGTACATCGTCTCCCATATTTTTAGGTTATTTAAAAAAAAATACTATGTAATACCTACTATAAATCCCCAAATTGAAATTAATTGTCAAGTTTTTAAATATAATAGTGTGTTATTATCCACGGATATTACGGGGTATTACTATTTAGAGCAAGTCCATTCATGGTATTTTCTCTATTCCTGGGATAGAATGGAGAAGCAAATCATGCTTTACCCATGGATGACTTATTCGTGGGGAAGGAGAAGGAGATTTCATTCGTTATAACGAATAGGGTGAAGAATGAAGGGGAAGGTTTCATGCAGTAGTTTTGTACGAGTAACATTTTTTTTTATTTGCTCCCCTCAAAATGACGTCACAAGAGGAGTGTGGGATGTTGGTACTATTTTCCATATCTTAAGTCAACGGCTAGTTTTATACCAGTTGTTTGTTCATTATTATTGTTATTATTATTATTATTTTTATTATTATTATTATTTTTTTTATTTTATTTTAAAACGGAACTTGTATTAAACACCAGAACAAATTACAATAAGTTAGAGGGAAGCCGAGATACTATCTGGGCCCCCACTCCCTTAGCAATTGCAAAACTAATTCTAGTGAAAATATGAACTGCGGCACGCGCTCCAGCATCCTGTGACATAGCGAATTTACGAATCCGCTGGAGCAGAGAAACAGCCTCCGTGTCGAGCTCGCCGAGAGAGGAGAAGGAGAAAGGAAGGAAACCATACCCAATGGCCGTGCAGCGTGCCTGATACTTGGCACACTTACGACGAGCAACATCAGAAACAACCCGTCCGGACTCAAAAGAAGTCAAGCCGGACTGGGTCAAAGGAGAGGATCCAGTCAGATTAACACAAACATCCCGCCCCTTGTCCCACGAGTAGAGCAGAAGGTCGGCAGGTCGCAAGGGCTTGTCGTTATCATCGCAGAGGCCAATCTCCACTTCCTTGCCTGCAGAGATCCCTGTCCGGAAACAAATATCCAACAATGTGTCACGGACAAGGTTATGGCGATGTTTAATCCCCACCGTACCAGCACATGAAACCGCGTGATCACCAAAAATATCCTCTCTGAGGCCCCTGGAGCAAGAAGAGCAGGTCCCGGAAAGCGGAAACAAAGGGACTCCAAGGCGGTAACTAAGCACACTGCGATAGGTTCGACCGTTCATGGTTTGCCCGAGCCCAGTAATAGGAACAACCCTCAACCAGTCAGAAGAATGGTCCCCCTGCTGAGACTTCCACAGGGCAACCTGTCGAGGAATCAAGGAGAAAACAGATTCCGCCGCTGAAGCAACCCTCGTGAAATATATGTCTGCCAATTTCTTCATGAGTTTTGGGGCAGCGATCTCAGAGGGGTTACTCAAGAAGTCAGAACCGGTAGCCTCAACAAACCCACTCAAGGCAGACTCGAAGGCAGATCCAGGGGAACGATCTCGGAGGGACGAAGCAGCTTAGCTTGCAAATCGGCAGACTGGAGGCGAGAAGCAAGGAAGGCAAAGTGCAGGGCATCAGCGGCGGCAAAGACACCGAGTCCCCCTAGGGAAAAGGGGAGGGTGGCCAGCCGCCACTGCCACTCCCCGAAACCGGGTCCGGACGCCGTGACAATACGCTCAAGACTAGAGCGGAGCGCAGTGTCGAAAGAAAGGTGAGCCGACCCAAAAGCACGGGGAGAGCAAGTGCGCAAAGCAAAGTATAACTTAGAAATACCTATGCACGCCCGGAGAAGAAGTAACTCACACTGGGGATCCTCGATCGTAGCAACCAAGTCCATGAGCTCTATAGTACGGGCGACCCTCTTCGAGACAAGAGCGCCACTGAAAGCTCGGCACACGCTGACCGGTCCCCCAAGGACCTTAACACCGTGCAAGGGCCTGGCAATATAGGTGGGGAAAACACCAGCACACCTGCTTCTCGGATCTTCGACAGGCCAAAAGACCTCCGTCTTCGGAACATTAAGGTGGAGGCCAGAACGGGGACCCTCATCCATAATCATCTGGAGAACCTTCCCCACGACAAGCGTATCCCCAACGATGGTACCGTCATCGAGGTACCAAGCCTGGAAGCAAAGATCAAAGAAGTCCTTGATCCTACAAACCAGGGGGTGCAGAACAAGGGAGAAAAGGAGGGGGCCTAAGGGGTCACCCTGCTGGACCCCCTGGCAAGAGCGGAGGCAGTGCTCCCCGTAGTAGAGCCTAGCTGGGCTGGAATAGCAAAACTCAACCCAGCGGGAGAGGGCAGGACATTGACGGCGGACCTCTCCCAGCATAGTCTCTCTATCAACCAAGTTAAAGGCATTCTGGAAATCGACAAGTGACATGGAGAGGCCCACATCCGCGCCACGATCCTCTACCAGGCGGTTTAAGGAATGCAAAATAGCCTCACCCCCGCTAGAAACACCTACCCCGAATTGAAGGCCCTCAAAATAGCCGCCTAAAGATGGGCCAACCAAGTAAGCACCAACCTTGGAGACAAGGCGCCTCCAGATGGTGCCCACAGCAATAGGACGAACCCCTCCCCCTGACTTAACGAGTGGGGTGAGCGGAGCACTAGCAATGTACTCACCTAGTACCTGCGGACACTTCCCCTCGAGAAAAAGCTTGACCACTCGAGCGATAGAGGCAATCAGATCATCAGAAATGGCAATAGCAGCACCACTCAAACAATCCAGCAGATGCTGGACCCGGAACCCACTCAAACAATATTATTATTATTATTATTATTATTATTATTATTATTATTATTATTATTATTATTATTATTATTATTATTATTATTATTATTATTATTATTATTATTATTATTATTATTATCATTATTATTATTATTATTATAAAAACGGATCTTGCATTAAATACCAGAACAAATTACAAGAAGTTAGAGGGGGGCCTAGATACTATCTGGGCCCCCACTCCCTTAGCAATAGCAAAACTTATTATTATTATTATTATTATTATTATTATTATTATTATATATATATATATATATATATTTTTTTTTTTTATAATAAAAAACGGATCTTGCATTAAACACCAGAACAAATTACAAGAAGTTAGAGGGGAGCCTAGATACTATATGGGCTCCCACTCCCTTAGCAATAGCAAAACTAATTCTAGTGAAAATGTGAACTGCGGCACGCGCTCCAGCATCCTGTGACATAGCGAATTTACGAATCCGCTGGAGCAGAGAGACAGCCTCCATGTCGAGCTCACCGAGAGAGGAGAAAGAGAAAGGGAGGAAACCATACCCAATCGCCGTGCAGCGTGCCTGATACTTGGCACACTTACGACGAGCAGCATCAGCAACGACCCGTCCGGGCTCAAAAGAAGTCAAGCCGGACTGGGTCAAAGGGGAGGATCCGGTCAGATCAACAAAAACGTCGTGCCCCCTGTCCCACGAGTAGAGCAGAAGATCGGCAGGTCGCAGGGGCTTGTCGTCATCGTCCCAGAAGCCAATTTCCACCTCCTTACCTGCAGAAATCCCGGTCCGGAAGCAGATATCCAACAGTGTGTCACGGACAAAGTTATGGCGATGTTTAATCCCCACAGTACCAGCACAGGAAACCGCGTGATCCCAAAAAAAATCCTCTCTGAGGGCCCTGGAGCAGGAAGAGCAAGTCCCGGGTAGCTGAAACAAAGGGACTCCCAGACGGTAACTAAGCACACTATGATATGTCCGACCGTTCATGGTTTGCCCAAGTCCAGTAATAGGGACAACCCTCAGCCAGTCAGAAGAATGGTCCCCCTGCTGAGATCTTCACAAAGCAACCTGCCGAGGAGTCAAGGAGAAAACAGATTCTGCCGCTGAAGCAACCCTCGTGAAATATATATCTGCCAATTTCTTCATAAGTTTTGGGGCAGCGATCTCAGAAGGGTTACTCAAGAAGTCAGAGCCGGTAGTCTCAACAAACCCACTCAAGGCAGACTCAAAGGCAAATCCCGGAGAGGTGATATCGGAGGGGCGAAGCAGCTTAGCTTGTAAATCGGCAGACTGGAGGCGAGAAGCAAGGAAGGCAAAGTGAAGAGCATCCGCAGCAGCAAAGACACCGAGCCCCCCTAGGGAAAAGGGGAGGGTGGCCAGTCGCCACTGCCACTCCCCGAAACCGGGTCCGGATGCCGTGACAATACGCTCAAGACTAGATCGGAGCGCATTGTCGAAGGAAAGGTGGGCCGACCCAAAAGCAAGGGGAGAGCAAGTGCGCAAAGCAAAGTATAACTTAGAAATACCTGTGCACGCTCGGAGAAGAAGTAACTCGCACTGGGGATCCTCAATCGTAGCAACTAAGTCCATGAGCTCTATAGTACGGGCGACCCTCTTCGAGACAAGAACTCCACTGAAAGCAGGGCACACGCTGACCGGTCCCCCCAGGACCTTAACACCGTGTAGGGGCCTGGCAATAGAGGTAGGGAAAACACCAGCACACCTGCTTCTCGGATCTTCGACAGGCCAAAAGACCTCCGTCTTCGCAACATTAAGGTAGAGGCCAGAACGGGGGCCCTCCTCCATGATCATCTGAAGAACCTTCCCCACAACAAGCGTATCCCCAACAATAGTACCGTCATCGAGGTACCAAGCCTGAAAGCAAAGATCAAAGGAATCTCTGATCCTACGAACCAAGGGATGCAGGACGAGAGAGAGAAGGAGAGAGCCTAAAGGGTCACCTTGCTGAACCCCCTGACACGAGCGGAGGCTATGCTCCCCATAGTAGAGCCTGGCGGGGCTGGAGTAGCAAAACTCAACCCAGCGGGAGAGGGCAGGGCACTGATGGCGAACCTCATGCAGCATACTCGCCCGGTCAACCAAGTTAAAGGCATTCTGAAAATCGACAAGCAGCATGGAAAGACCCACATCCGCGCCACGGTCCTCTACCAGGCGGTTCAAGGAATGCAGAATAGCTTCACCCCCGCTAGAAACACCAACCCCAAATTGAAGGTCCTCAAAATAGCCACATAAAGATGGACCAACCAAGTAAGCTCCGATCTTAGAAACAAGGCGCCTCCAGATAGTGCCCACAGCAATAGGACGAACCCCACCCCCCGGCTTAACGAGCGGGGTGAGTGGAGCGCTGGTTATGTATTCACCTAACCCTTGTGGACACTTCCCCCCGAGAAAAAGGTTGACCACCCGAGTGATAGAGGTAGTCAAATCATCAGAAATGGCGATAGCAGCACCACTCAAACAATCCAGCAGATGCTGGGCCCGAAGCCCATCCCTCCCACAAGACGTGCCCCGCGGGAAACTCTGGATCATGTCCAAAACAACAGACACCGACGCATCAAGGCAGTGGTCGAGAGGGTCAGACGGGAGGACAGGAGAAGGAGCAGCCGGATGTTTATCCTGAAGAGCCCGGAGGGTGGCATCGGTGTAAGGCGCGACACCGGACGAAGAAAGAACACAAACAGCCGCCGTATAATGACCATCAGAAATCTTCTTACGACACTGACGAATGTTAAGCTCACCTGGGTCGAGCTCCTCCACACAAAAAGAAGCGGAGACCTCTGCCAAAGTCTCACGCAGGAGCAACAACTTACCCCCCGGCATCCCCCAAGTACGAATAGCACCTACGATAGCCTCCTCCTGATGTTGTCGTCGAATAGAAGATCGACATTCCAAATTACTCCTCGGGACGAAGGTCTTCAAAACACAGAGGGGCAACACGAGCAAAGCAACCCAACAAGATATATCAAAAGGGGCTCTTGCAACATCATCCAGGGCACCCTTCAAAGCCCGCGCAAACCCGAGTCGACACCTAGGGGGAATCGATTTAACCGTGCGCAACCCCTTAGAGAACAAGTGATCAAGAGAACCCAAGGTAAGACAAGGAAGTGGGTCCTGATCCGAAGATCCCACCGACGGCGTAGGAGATGGAGTAGGGCGAGGCAGGTCAAAAAGGATAAACCGAACAAAACCATCCCCACAATCAAACGGCTCAACAACCCCCCCATCATGTCGACAACAAGAAGAGAACAAATGAGTCGAAAGGCAAACTCCGCACAACCAAATGCTCATACGTTTATTATTATTATTATTATTATTATTATTATTATTATTATTATTATTATTATTATTATTATTATTATTATTATTATTATTATTATTATTATTATTATTATTATTATTATTATTATTATTATTATTATTATTATTATTATTATTATTATTATTATTATTATTATTATTATTATTATTATTATTATTATTATTATTATTATTATTATTATTATTATTATTATTATTATTATTATTATTATTATTATTATTATTATTATTATTATTATTATTATAATTATTATTATAATTATTATAATTATTATTATTATTATTATTATTATTATTATTATTATTATTATTATTATTATTATTATTATTATTATTATTATTATTATTATTATTATTATTATTATTATTATTATTATTATTATTATTATTATTATTATTATTATTATTATTATTATTTGTTCCGGTTAAGGAATCAATTAACCCGACTACGAATTCGGGTCCTTAGTGTTCGGATATCGTTTGTTTGATTTCCTTTGATCTCTCCTTTCCCCTCTCTTGTGGTCGAACCTTCCCGGCGGATTGAGCCTGCTCCCTGCACAAGCAACGCACAGGGCCTCGGAGGTTATCCGAGGGAACCCTCTCCGATGCCTAAGTCAGTCCGTGAATGCCTTGACGAACCTAGCTCGTGAGGAACTAGGTGGCGGTTTTTAGGAGTAAGGGTCTAGAGAGAGAAAATCCAACCCTCTCTATGTGGGAAATGAGTGGGTATTTATACCTTCCCACAAGAGAGAGAGGAAGAGAGGGAAAAGAGCGGGAGAATGGGTGGATGTGAGGACGACACGTGGCTTCTCCTCGTCCACCCACTTCCCATTACCTGAGGCGGAATGACGGATGGGCCCTCGGATTCCCCTGCTTGTACTGGGGGTTCAGGCACCCTGGTACCCAGCACGTTGAGGACTTGGAGGCCCTACTCGGCTGGCAGAAAGGCCCTTCTCGGCTGGCGCAAGCCTTTCGGGGCTCTCTCCGCAGTTCTTCGCGGGGAGGGCTGACGGGTGATTCTAGATTCGCCCTGGGGGCGAACCGCCCCGGGGCCCTGCAGGCGGGTGAGCCGTGGTACTTGGTCAACTCCCATCAATTGGCCCACGCCGGTCAGAGGGAGGCGGGGTCTTCCTCTTGGCAGGCGTCTTTTGAGATGGGGTGTAGTTGACTCTTGAACTCTTGCATTTAATGCACTGCTTGTTCCCGAGGTTGGAATGTTCTTTTAGTGATGATTGCTTTCTATTCCCAGCGGATTTTTGGGCAGCGTGCGGGTGCGCTGATTGGCCGTGCCCCCTGTCGAAGTAGTTGTGGCGCCATTTAATGCTTTGGCCACCCTCCGTATAAATTGCGGTTTCTTTGCTATTTTCTCAACCCATTTTCAACCTTCTCTTCTTCTTTCTTCAGAGAAAATGTCGTGGATCACTAGAGTGCTTTTCTGCCGTGGGGCTCGCGTAGTGAGCCTTCGCTTTGTGGGGCGTTGGAAGCTAAGGTACTCCCGGGCGTCTTTTCTCATTCTGCGCCGTAGCCGGCGATCCCGCGCTCAACGTCCCCGGAAGTTCAGGAGGGCTTTTATCCAAGCGGGCAAACGTCCTCAGAGGGCTTCTCTAGCTACTCCAAAGTTCAGGCGCTGCCCCCAGGGTGGGGGTTGTTTCGATAGGGGATGCCATGGATGTTTTCCATGGCTACACCCTGAGCAGTTCGACCCTGACTGCTCGGGGTTGTCTTCTTCTCCTGAGTCGGGTCCTTCTTCTCCCCTAAGGAAGAAAATTGGTTGCGGCTCCTGTGATGATACCGAGACAGTCCCTTATGGTAGGGACTGGGATGTCAGCAGTCGGGACTCCGGCGACAGTGACGGCCAAGGTTACTCCTCTGGTCGTGGGGATGACGATGATTCGGCAGATCCCTTCAAAGATTCCGATGATTGGGACTGGGGATCTGACATTGGTGGGCACAACAGCCCTGGGGGTTACTCCCCGGGCTCTGATGATGATTAGGCCTGCCCGAGGGGTGCAGGCATAACGAGCCGGAAATAGAGGCTCCTCTTGTATTCCTGGCTTGCATGCCATGTAACTTGCCCGTTTTTCGGGTTTTCTTTAATTTTAATGAAAAGATCAGGCGGCTTGGTTTGCATGTGGCATTTTATTATTTGCTATTATTTGTTTTTGTTTTTATTATTATTATCTGGAGGGAGAGTGACGTCATTGAGAGAATAAATGTTCCTGGCGTCTATTTGCCTTCTCGAGGCTTTCTTGGGATGAGGAGGTTGGTTGTTAGAGGTGTGACACGTGGGGGATGATTTGCGGGGAGAGCTTTGCAGAGGGAGGTGACCCTTCGACTGCCCAGACCTTTATAAGCCCATTTTCTTCCCCTAATTCCCTTTTTAGTATTTTCAAAACTCGAACTTTCACTTCTTCCTCACTCTCTTTGCTGCTGAGAACTTCTTTCAAGATTTCGAGGGGCGCCTAACTTCAGACCTTTTTTCGGCGACGATCATCTTTCTAGGTTAGAATCTTGATTCCAACTCTTAGTTTTTCTTCCTTTTTCTCATATTCTTTCGCGAAATAGAATGTCTCGTGCTCGCGCTCTTACCTTTAGTCCGTCGTCTGGAGGGACGGAGGACAGGAGAAAGGGCAGATCTGACTTGGCCTCTTCCTCTGGAGTCAGACCTGGCGGGGAAAACCGCCCCGAGGAAGATGGGGGTGCCAACTCACCCGAACCTGCTTCCTTTGACGTCGTCGACTCCGACGACGGTGCATTGGAGATTGACCCTTCCACCGTTGCCGGCCTTGCTCCCAGGGAAAGGGGGAAAAAGTATTTCTTGGACAAACACAAATACCTGGTTCCTTTGAGAACCTACCCCGAGACCAAAAACCGAGACCTTATTCTAGAGAGTAATGCTGCTGGGGAGATTGAGAAGTTCTACAACTTCGGGGAGGGGTACACCGTTATAGTCCCAGGGAAGAAAGATACGGTGTGTTGCCCTCCTGACGGCTGTGTGGCTGTTTACCACAAAGCTTGGAATTCGGCCTACGATTCCCTCTTCACCCCTTCTTGGAGGAGGCTTTTAGGAGGATGAACGTGGCCATTGCCCAGTTGACTGCCTCAGCTATCAGGACCCTGGTGGCTTATACCTGGACCTGCCTCTTCCACGGGGAGGGGCCCTCTATTGATGCTCTGCGTGCCATGACTTGGCTGCAAATGGTGTCTTCATCAAGGGGAGATGACTCCCCTGGGTACTGGTCCATACTGAAGTCGAAGAAATACGCTCTGGTCTGGCCGGCTTTAAACAACCTGAAAGACTGGAAAGACAATTTCCTGTACGTACATAGTGCCTCAGGGTGGCGGATCCCTAGGCATTTTAGGAACCACGTACATACCCGCCTGGAAACCCGTGAGGAATATCACCCGGGTGTCGGGGGAAAAGACTTGAAGGTGAAGCTGAGTCAGGCAGATGAAGAATTGATTAAGAAATTTAAGGTTACTGAGGGGGCTCCTCCCAATGAGCCTGCTTTCTGGCTTCCTCACGCAGACCTTATCACCACGGATGAATATCTGATCCCGCTGGGTTTGATTCCCGGCCTTGAAGGTAGTTCAGGGGCTTCAACTGGCCTGGTGATTTTTCCTGAGGTTCTCATCCCTGTTTTCTTAACTGGCCTTTTTACCCGTCTTGCAGGTGCTGCTTCTCGCCTTTGGACCAGGAAGCAGGTGAGGAGGCTTGGTCTGACTGAGGAGTTCGTTGTCACTCGAAAAGTCCCCCTTCTTCCCTCCAACTTCAAGAAGGGAGAGAAGAACTTGATGAGGTTTGTGAAGGAGCTCGCCTCTGGCCGACGGCTCCCCTTCCCTCCCCGGCTAAAACCGGCAGCTCCCTCTCCCAATGCTCAGGGTGGGGAGGCTGAAGTTACTTCTCTGGCGACCCCCTCCTATGCTCGCCGGCAGGATGATTCCCCTGCTAGGGCACAAGCTTCCCCGGGGTCTCACCCTGCGGACTCTAAGCAAACTGGAGAGAGTGCTCCCCTGGTCCGTAGGAGAAAGAGGAGTAGGGAGGCTCCAGGGACCGTGCCTATGGTTGACTTAGAGGCCGACGTGGAGACCCCTGAGGCGAAACGCCCTGCTCACGACGTCCCGGGCACTTCTCTTTTGGAGGAGAATGCAGAGCTCCACTATGCTGCGGGTGACAGTGTTGATGTATCAGGCTTGCTCTCGGACTCTGGTACTGTTTTGGCAGATCGCCTCATTAAGTCGATAACCAACACTTCCCACCAGGTGATTCAGTACATACAGCGTACTTCCAGGGTGTTGCAGGCTTCTGCCGAGCTGGCGGCCCTTAGTCTCCTAAGTGACGAGGAGCTGACTATCACCCTGGGGCCCCTCCCCCTGATCGCCTGGCTGTGGTTGAAAGGGATGTGACCCTGATTGGGGGCCTGAAGGACCAGCTGTCCAAACAAGAGAACGAGCTGGAGGAAGTGAAGGGGCAGGCCAACCAATGGAGGCTTCAGGGGGAGCAGGCTGTGAGGGAGGCGTCCAAGCTCGAGGTGGAACTGAGGGAGAGCCGCCTAGCAGTGGAGCGCGCTGAAATGTCCCTGGCTGAGATGGAGCATCTCAAGAAGAAAGCAGCTGATCTGGAGGAAGAACTGTCCAAAACCAGCTCAGACTTCAAACTGGCTCAGGCTGGGTGGCAAGATGAGAAAGATGCCATCCTGAAGGAAGCTGAAGCTGCCTCGGACTTGAGTTTTGAAAATGGGGCTACTTCCTCCTTGGAGCTTGTTATGGAGGTAATCAAGGAAATGTTTCCTGTCTTTGACGAGGACGCATTTCGAAACCTTTATGCTGCCAAGAATGAAGCTCTGGCGGCTGGAACCCCCAAGGAGCCTGCTGGTCCCAATCATGGTGTGCCTGATGCCTAGGCCTTTACTCTTTGTTGATAACTTTTTTATGCTGAGCCTTAGAATGGCCAGCTTTGTCTGTAATGCTCTGACCTTTCGGGATCTTTATTTTGGGCTTTGTTAAAAACTTGCTACTCTTTTCTGGATTAATCTTTGAATGTTTGTCCTTTACTTTTACTTTCCTTGTTTTCCCAAGCATGGCCCTCCCCTGCCTGCCCAGGGGTAAGCAGGGTGGCTGCGTTTTTTACACAAGGTTGGGGGGCTTGCCCCCAGCCCTTGTTCGTTCGGCCTGTCCCTGGCTCTTGGTCAGAGCCCAGGGGGTCTGCCCCCCGCCTGCCCAGATGCTGGCAGGGTGGCATTATGCGTTTTTTATACAAGGTTGGGGGGCTTGCCCCCAGTCCTTGTTCGTTTAGCCTACCCCTGGCTCTTGGTCAGAGTCCAGGGGGTCTGCCCCCCGCCTGCCCAGAGGCTGGCAGGGTGGCATTATGCGTTTTTTATACAAGGTTGGGGGGCTTGCCCCCAGTCCTTGTTCGTTTGGCCTGTTTCTGGCTCTTGGTCAGAGTCCAGGGGGCCTGCCCCCTAGCTGCCCAGAGGCTGGCAGGGTGGCATTATGCGTTTTTTATACAAGGTTGGGGGGCTTGCCCCCAGTCCTTGTTCGTTTGGCCTGTTCCTGGCTCTTGGTCAGAGTCCAGGGGGCCTGCCCCCTAGCTGCCCAGAGGCTGGCAGGGTGGCATTATGCGTTTTTTATACAAGGTTGGGGGGCTTGCCCCCAGTCCTTGTTCGTTTGGCCTGTTCCTGGCTCTTGGTCAGTGTCCAGGGGCCTGCCCCCTGCCTGCCCGGAGGCTGGCAGGGTGGCATTATGCGTCTTTTATACAAGGTTGGGGGGCCTGCCCCCAGTCCTTGTTTGTTCGGCCTGTTCCTGGCTCCTGGTCAGAGTCCAGGAGGCCTGCCCCCTGCCTGCAGGGAGGCGTTTGAATTTTTGTTGGGGGGGCTATTTTCCTTAGTTCTGGCAACAGGGGGGCCTCCCCCTATTGCCCCCTGCTCGTTTGTGTGTGAAAACGCGAGTTTGAACAGGCAACGAGTATAGACTTTGAGGATCTTTTCATTTCTTCGTAAAAATTGTATCACAAGGTTGGTCGGAGCCGTCGATATTCTTTGACCGTTCTCCGCCAATTTTAAAGAAACGAAGACTACCTTAAGATTCTGCTTTAAACATAATATTTCTTCAGGGTGTCTGCGTTCCAGTGAGCACTCACCTCTTGGCCCTCTAGATTGGCGATTTTATACGTGCCTGGCCCTAAGATGTGAGTGACCTGGTATGGACCTTCCCAATTAGCGCTAAGT
This sequence comes from Agrostemma githago, assembly GCA_958450325.1. Lineage (NCBI taxonomy): Eukaryota > Viridiplantae > Streptophyta > Magnoliopsida > Caryophyllales > Caryophyllaceae > Agrostemma > Agrostemma githago. The sequence continues at coordinate 37,298,820 of OY288262.1, forward strand.
TTGCCGTGCTCTCTCGATCTTCCCACGGCCTGCGTCTTTCTGAGGACTAGGTCACCCATCTGGAAATTTCGCTGATGCACTCTTTTGTTGTACGCCTTCCTCATTCGTTGCTGGTAGGCGACGATATTGGTGCTGGCTTCCTCCCTTACCTCACCGACCAGATCCAAGGCCTCTGTCATTGCTACCTCATTCTCAGCCTGGTCGTATTGTAAGGAGCGCAGGGAGGGGATCCTGGCCTCAATTGGTAGTAAGGCCTCTGCACCATACACCAGGCCGAACGGGGTCTGGCCTGTAGACTCCTTCCGGGTGGTCCGTATTGACCAGAGTATGCTGGGGAGTTCGTCGGCCCACCTGCCCTTGAGGTCATCCACCATTTTCTTTAGGCCATTCAAAATCTGCTTGTTGGCTGCCTCTGCCTGTCCGTTGGTTTGAGGGTGGCAGACGGCAGAATAAGCAACTGCAACGCCGTGACCTTCCAGCCATAATCTCAGGGGGTCATTATCGAATTGCCTTCCATGGTCAAACACTAGCATTTTGGGCAGGCCGAACCGGGTGATAATGTTCCGCCAAATCACCTTCCTGACCGCAGGCTCGGTGATGTTAGGCACTGCCTCAGCTTCCACCCATTTGGTAAAGTAGTCAATAGCTACGATCAAGAACTTTCTTCCCCCGGTGGCTACCGCGAAGGGGCCCAATATGTCCATCCCCCACTGAGCGAAGGGGATGGGAGACAGGATCGGCCTGAGTTCCTGGGCCGGGGCATGGATGGATGGGGCGAAAAGCTGGCATTTTCTGCACTTTTGGGTTAAGTCCTTTGCGTCGGCCAGCAGGGTCGGCCAGTAGTATCCGGCTCTCAAGGCCTTGTGTGCTAGTGACTTCCCTCCTATGTGATGGCCACATATCCCGGAGTGGATGTCGTCCAACACTTCCGCCGCCTGCTCTGCCCCCAGGCACCTGAGCAGAGGGGATGAGAAAGATTTTTTGTACAAGTCTTCTCCTATTATGATGAACCATGCAGCCCTTGCTGGCATTTTTCTTTTCTGTACAGGGTCGGCCGGTAGGACTCCGTGTTTTTTGAACAGGATGATGGGGGTCCTTCAGTCTTCAGGCCCCGCTTCCTCCACCGCACCGACGGTTTGATAGGGGACGGTAGATTTCTCCTGGACGACGTCCACCCATACTGACCTTCTTATGTCTTGCAGGCTGGAGCTAGCTAGTTTTGACAGGGCGTCCGCTCTGTTATTCTGGGATCGTGGGATCTGTCTGATTTCGTATGATTTCAAACCTGATAGTTCCCTTTTTACCACTTCCAGGTATGCGGCCATTGTTTGGTCCCTAGCTTCATATTCTCCATTGATTTGGTTGGCGATGAGCTGGGAGTCTGTGGCCAAAACGACCCGTTCTGCGCCTGCGGCCTTGGCCAGGTTGATGCCTGCAAGTACTGCTTCATATTCGGCTTCATTATTCGAGGCGGGGAAGACAAATCTGAGCGCATGCTCAAAATTGGTCCCTTCCGGACTGGTCAACACTACCCCCGCCCCTGCTCCGTTGGCCGTTGAGGACCCATCGGTGTATACGATCCACTCGCCGGAGGTTGGGCCATCGTCTTCAAAGTGGGAACATTCTGCCAGAAAGTCGGCCAGGGCTTGGGCCTTGATGGCTGTTCTTGACTGGTATGTTATTCCCAGTCCACTCAACTCGATAGCCCACTTCAGCAATCTGCCTGATTTCTCAAATTTCTCTAACACCTTCTCCAGGGGTTGGTCTGTTAGTACTATGACGGGGTGTGCGTCGAAGTATGGCCTCAACTTCCTGGCTGCTATAACAACTGCGTAGGCCGCTTTCTCGACCATAGGATAATTTTTCTCTGCTGCCCCCAGGGCGTGGCTTACAAAATAAATGGGCTGTTGAGCGCCTGCTTCTTCCCTTAAGATGACCGCGCTGACCGTCACGTTGGTTACAACGATGTAAAGGAAAAGCTTTTCTCCTGCCACCGGTCTTGCCAGGGTGGGGAGTTTCTTTAAGTGTTCCTTCAACTGCCCGAACGCTTCTTTTTGCTCGTCTTCCCATTTAAATTGCTTGTTGCCTTTCAGCACCTTGAAGAACGGGGTTGACTTGTCTGCTGACCTGGCAATGAACCGTGCCAGGGCGGCCATGCGACCTGTCAGACGTTGGATGTCCCTGATGGTTCTTGGCTCAGGAAGGTCTAGAACAGCCTGAATTTTCTCGGGATTAGCGTCTATCCCTCGAGAGCTTACCAAGAAACCCAAGAATTTTCCAGAGCGCACCCCAAACGTGCATTTCTTCGGATTGAGCTTCATTTTGTAGGCGCGCAGGGAGGAAAAGGTCTCCCGCAGGTCTGCCAAGTGCTCTTTGTCTCCCTTACTCTTTACAATGGCGTCATCGACATAGGCCTCTATGTTTCTGCCTTTCTGGTTTTCGAACACCTTGTCGACCAGGCGCTGGTACGTGGCTCCTGCGTTTTTCAGCCCGAATGGCATCATCTTGTACATGTAGGTGCCTGAACTGGTGATGAATGCGCACTTAACTCTGTCTGGCTGCCATAAGTACACCTGATGATATCCTGAGAAGGCATCCAGGAAGCTTAGCATAGTATACCCACTGGTGGCGTCCACCAGTTGGTCGATTCTGGGGAGCGGGTAGCAGTCTTTTGGGCAGGCCTTGTTGAGGTTCGTAAAATCCACGCACATCCTCCACGCGCCTGACGATTTCTTGACCATGACCACATTTGCCAGCCACTCAGGGTAGTCACAAACTTCTATAAAGTCTGCCTTCCAAAGTTTTTCGATTTCTTCCTTGATTGCCAAGTCTTTTTCTGCGGACATGTTCCGCTTTTTCTGCTTCACGGGGCGGGCGTCCGCGTTTACGTTCAGCCTGTGAACGATGCACGTTGGATCGACCCCTGGCATTTCATCCGCCGAGTAGGCGAATATATCCTTGTTCTCTTTCAGTAGCTCGACCAGTTCAGCCTGGTAGGACTCCTCCAGGTCAGCCCCTACAAGGACTTGTCTCCTTGGCTCCAGGTCCACCAGCATGCTTTCTCCCCCAGGTTCCAAGTGGTTTTGCGCCTGGTTGCCGGCTGGAATCTCGCCTGCTCTGCTGGGGGAACTGTCGGCTTTTCTTTTCCCTTTCCTTTCGCTCTCGTGAGTCTGCAGGGCCACGGAGTAGCACTGTCTGGCCGACTCTTGGTCTCCGCGTACTTTGCCTTCTAGGCCGAAATCAGTAACGTAGGCTATGGTGAGAGCCCTGATTGATATGGCCGCTTCAATTTCGTCCAGGGTGACTCTGCCGATCAGGGCGTTGTAGGCAGACTTTGCGTCCACTACAACGAATGATGCCCTGACATTTCTGGCAGCCGCTCCTTCCCCAAATGTTACAGGCAGGTCTATGATCCCTACGGGCAATACGCCTGCTCCGCTGAACCCATATAATGACCCGGGGGCGGGTCGCAGGTGCCTTTTCTCCATACCCATTTTGTCGAAGGCGTCTTTGTACAGCAGATTCGTGTAGGCATCGGTATCTACCATGCATCTCCAGACAATGTGGTTGCTAATTACCAAGGATAGCACCAGGGGATCGCTGTGAGGGTACATCACCCGCCCTGCATCCTCGGGGGTAATGCTCAGCGTTACTCCTTTTGGGCTTCCTGCTCTTTCAGCGTAGCAGATTTGGTTCCTTAGCTCACGAATTTGCCTTTTCTGCCCCCTTCGACTGATTGGACCTTCTGCATCCCCTGATATCACATGGATTACCAGGCGATTCTGTACCGAGCCTTCGGGCTTTTCAGGCGTCTCTTTCTGGGATTTGTTCCTGGCTGCGTAGTTGGCCAACCAGCCGTTCCTGATCAACTTCTCGATCTCGTCTTTCAGGTGACGATATTCTTCGGTAGTGTGGCCTACGCAGTCGTGGAAAGTGCAGAATTTTTTGGGGTCCCCTCTTGGACTGCGCGGCTTGCTCGGGCGATTCCATTTGGCGGTTTCTTTTTCCAGCTTGAAGATTTCTGCCTTGGATTTATTAAGGGCCGTGTAACTGTCGAACCTGGGCTGATAAGCAGTGCGCTCCTTTTTGGGGGTATCTCCCTCCTCAGTCCTGTGTCTTCCGGATTCGTTTCTCCCGCGTCCACCCTGCGGTCCCCCCTGCTGCTTCGTGGGGCCTGCGGGGGTCTCCGGCAGGCTGTGGAACTCTTCCTGCAGCATAAACCCCTCTGCAATCTTTCTGGCTTTGGCCAGGGTCTCCGGCTGGGCCCTGATCATCTGGTTCTTCATTTCGCCGGGTAGCAGGGAGTTGGTCAATGCATATGCTGCTGTCGGGTCGTCAATTTCCTTCACCTGTTGAAACGACAAGTCGAACCTCTTCAGATATTCCCTGACAGTTTCGCCCTTCTTTTGCCTGAGGGTCATCAGGTCAAAGCGGGTGAGACGTCGTCGTTTGTTTCCGGCATACTGGTCCAAGAACATCTCTGCCAGCTCGATGAAGAAAGAGATTGACCCTTGCGGGAGGTCCCTGAACCAACCCTGGGCTAGGCCTACCAGGGTGGTGGAGAAGATTTTACACCAGACTGCGTCGTCGGCGTCGTACATGCCCATGTGGCTTTCGTACGCAGCCAGGTGATCTTCCGGGTCTGTAGTTCCATCGAACTTTACAGTCGGCATTTTAATCTTCGGGATCGGGTACGCCTGGACCTCAGGGTGAAGCGGGGTTTTAGTTGGCCTGCCCACCATTTTCGACCTGCTCGCATCTGAGTAGCGACCGTAGTCGTCCCATCTGTCAGGGGTCGGTCGCCTGCCCTCAGGGGAGCGGTGCCTTGGTGGGAGCCTCGGCCTGCTAATCGCCTCGTCGCCCTGGGAAGGGGAGTGATACCGCGAACGCTTCTTCTGGGCGGACTCGAGGTCATCATTCTACCGGTACCTGGGCCTCACGGGCTGGCCGTTGTTGAGCCTGGATTGCAGGCTCTGGGACAGCCCAGGTGCTGGCCGCAATCCTTCACCCGGTGTCAGCCTGGAGAATACATCTTGTTTCTCTCCCAAGCGCCTGGATACTGGCTCTTTGTGCTTCATGCGATCCTTTAGGTCCTGGGACAGGCCCCTTCTTTCGCGAGCGGCCGTGGATGCCGTAGTGTGGATGGAGAACGCACCCTCCGGACCAGCTACTTCTTGCCGTGCAGGCGGTTTCTGATGGGCTTCTGAAATTCGCCTTTGTACTTGTGCATAAGCCTGAGCCGTCTTCCTAGCCTTTTTCTGAGCGTTTCTGACGGCGGTTCGCTTTGTGCCCCCGGTTCCTTCTCCACTTTCAAAGTGGAGCAGCCTGGGGGTCGTAGCGACCCTGCCTATCAGATCGTCAGGGGAGAACTCCTGATCCAACATAGCTGAGAAGAAAGCCGCAGTCTGTACCATCTGGGCAGGGGTGAGGTTTAGGACTGGCCTCGACTGGCTCCCCTGCCCAGCCATGGTAGCTGCTCCTTGGCCCGGTGCCCCCTGCAGACTGGCCCGCCCCACACCTGGAATCGTGGCGGCAGGCGTCATTTCGGGCGGCATGCCATATTGGGGGGCTTTGGGTGGGTTTGCCACTGAACTGGTGTCGAAAATCTCAGGCATATTCAATTGCGAGCGGTTAGTTTTGAGTTTTTAGGGTGGTTGATTTTGTGGGTAATCTCGTGAGCACAACCTAGATCTTCCCCACAGACGGCGCCAAATTGTTCCGGTCACGGAATCAATTAACCCAACTACGAATTCGGGTCCTTAGTGTTCGGATATCGTTTGTTTGATTTCCTTTGATCTCTCCTTTCCCCTCTCCTGTGGTCGGACCTTCCCGGCGGATTGAGCCTGCTCCCTGCACAAGCAACGCACAGGGCCTCGGAGGTTATCCGAGGGAACCCTCTCCGATGCCTAAGTCAGTCCGTGAATGCCTTGACGAACCTAGCTCGTGAGGAACTAGGTGGCGGTTTTTAGGAGTAAGGGTCTAGAGAGAGAAAATCCAACCCCTTCTAAGTGGGAAATGGGTGGGTATTTATACCTTCCCACAAGAGAGAAGGTTGGAGGAAAAAAGAGCGGGAGAATGAGTGGATATCAGGGTTACACGTGGACCTGCTTCATCCACTCATTCCCTTTTACCTTTAGGCAGAAAGACGAAGGGACCCCTGGCAGTCCCTGCCCTGCTTGGGAAGGAGGTCGCCTGGGGGCAAGTGGTTGAGAGGAGTCTACTGGCTCCTCCCAGTTGGTCGCCCTACCCTGCTGGACGGGCGACCCTCTTGGAGGCACATTCACAGAGGAAGGCCCTGGTGTCTCACCTCGACGGCCTGCTGGACAGGCTCTTCGGCTCCCGGGTTGGGTACTTGCGGGGCCTGCCAGTCGGGCGACCCGGCGCAGGCTCTTCAACCCTCATCATCATTATTATTATTATTATTATTATTATTATTATTATTATTATTATTATTATTATTATTATTATTATTATTATTATTATTATTATTATTATTATTATTATTATTATTATTATTATTATTATTATTATTATTATTATTATTATTATTATTATTATTAGTATTATTATTATTATTATATATATATATATATATATTATAAACGGAACTTGCATTAAACACCAGAACAAATTACAAGAAGTTAGAGGGAAGCCGAGATACTATCTGGGCCCCCACTCCCTTAGCGATTACAAAGCTAATTCTAGTGAAAATATGAACTGCGACACGTGCTCCAGCATCCTGAGATAAAGCAAATTTCCGAATCCGCTGGAGCAGAGAAACAGCATCCGTGTCGAGCTCGCCGAGAGAGGAGAAGGAGAAAGGTAAGAAACCATACCCGATCGCCGTGCAGCGTGCCTGATACTTGGCACATTTACGACGGGCGGCATCAGCAACGACCCGTCCTGGCTCAAAAGCGGTGAGGCCAGTCTGAGTCAAGGGCGAGGACCCAGTCAGATCAACACAAACATCACGCCCCTTGTCCCACGAGTAGAGCAGGAGGTCGGCTGGTCGCAAGGGCTTGTCGTTATCATCGCAGAGGCCAATCTCCACCTCCTTCCCTGCAGAAATCCCGGTCCGGAAGCAAATATCCAATAGTGTGTCACGGACAAGGTTATGGCGATGTTTAATCCCCACAGTACCAGCACACGAAACCGCGTGATCATCAAAAATATCGCCTCTGAGGCCCCTGGAGCAAGAAAAGCAGGTCCCGGAAAGCGGAAACAGAGGGACTCCTAGGCGGTAGCTAAGCACACTACGATATGTCCGACCGTTCATGGTTTGCCCGAGCCCAGAAATAGGGACAACCCTCAACCAGTCCGAAGAATGGACCCCCTGCTGAGATTTCCACAGGGCAACCTGTCGAGGAGTCAAGGAGAAAACAGATTCTGCCGCTGAAGCAACCATCGTGAAATATATATCTGCCAATTTCTTCATAAGTTTTGGGGCAGCGATCTCAGATGGGTTACTCAAGAAGTCAGAACCGGTGGCCTCAACGAACCCCCTCAAGGCAGACTCAAAGGCAAATCCGGGGGCAACGATCTCGGAGGGACGAAGCAGCTTAGCGATGATAGTAGTTGTTGTTGTTGTTGTTGTTGTTGTTGTTTGTGGATATGACATAGGTCAACCCCGACACGGCCACGCGTGGGTTTGGGCGGCGAAATATTTCTCATGTTAGATGGTTCTCGGGTTGAAATTTAAATCGAAGTTGGAGTCGTCACCGATCTTTGTGGGAGTTCAGGCCCATTCGAACCCACTCTACCCTTAGACGTATCGTGCACAAAGCACGGCCCGCTTTTAGTGCTAGAGCTTAGGGGTTCGTCCCTTTGCATTACGATATCGACGCCGAGTTATCGGATATCGTGCGTCGAATGACTCTCGTATACCAACGGTTTCGGCATCCGGAAACCATGATTCTGAGTAAGGGGTGAGGCCAGGGTACGTGTTGGGAAGCCCACAAAGGACACCCAACCCCGCCCGCACATAGCGGCCTCTACTAAGATATCGTTCAGTTTTAAATACGTGCGCTAGCGATTCGGTAAAATGTTATGCAAACAACGTTTCACGATGTGTAAATATATAATAGGTTGCTACATCATTTAATGCATCTCGGTTCACGTCGAAGTGGTTTAGCATGTGATGTTCGTTTAAATGTTATAAATGGCAAACATCAAAAAAGGAAGGCTCGTAAATAATTACAAATTACACAGGCGGAAATACAACCCGGAAATACAATACAACGAGCGCAAAAATTGGAACAATCGAATTAGTAACGGTAATATGGATAGATTAGAATGATAATGCAACGCATGATTTTGAAGAAGTTAACACGTGATTGTCTTGACTCGTGACGACTAAAATTCGTAAAAAAGGATTGTCGGGACTCTATGCCGTTTTAAAGCTCACGTGGGTCATTGAGGGGACTCGATCGAGTTCCCTTTACGTAGTCTTTCTGCCCCTTTTTGAGGTGTCACTCGATCGAGGGCCCCTGTACGAGGGCTTTACTCGTTTTGAAGAGAAGGTTGCTTCGGATTTTAATGTTTCGAGTCGAGATTTAGTCGTGCCAAATATGAAAATTATTTGATCTTTATTATCTTGACTCTCAAGGACTCACCATATTCGATATTTGGTTACGGAACCAATATCTAATATTTAGAGCGAATTTTGTAAAAATCGAACTTGATCGGACTAGAACGAATATCGATTCCCTCCGCATCATAATGTCGTAATCAATCCTTTCGGACCACGTGAAAATTAATTCGGCGTCAACGGGTTTCGTGCTAGTACGATTTATCGATTAATTATTTTAGACATGATATTCGACTACGGAGTCGGTATCGCATCTTTAGAATAAATGTTTTGAAAAAATGGTGTCGGACATGTTTAACGACAAATCACCGCGATCTATTACGCCCTTAAGTGTTTAGGGCGGCGCACCTCGAAGGGCGCCACCTCCAATACGACTTGTAAAAGGATTAAATAGACTTTAGGCGGAATTCATAATTAGACATGTTCGACCCGAAATCGAATTTTGATACTAGATTATTATACGCGGTATTAATATTATAACGGAATGTAAATGAACGAAAATTAAATGTTAGTTGTTAGAGTACAATAAATAAAATGTTAGAATGCGAAAAATATAAAGTTAAAAGTTAGCGTTAGTATAATTAATATAAATAGTACATACATATATATAAAAAGTAACGAGAAAGAGAGGGAAGAACAAGAGAAATCGGGATTTGAATATACACCCTCAACCTACATGCTTTAGTCTCTCGGAAACGGCTCGTCTAGTAGCAGCAAAGGCGCGGGAGCGGCGAGAAATGTAGGCAAGTTATGGTGTGTATGATTAGGGAGATGATTTGGCGAGTTTTGCTTTCGGTCTTTGACGAGTTTTGATCTCGGGATTGAATGTATGTATGAATGTGTGTGTGTGTGCAAATATAGGATTGTGTCAAGTTATCAAGTTGTAAGTCTTGAATGGGTGAAAAGAGATGAGTATTTATAGAGTTGGTCCCGTCTAGGGGTCACTCGATCGAGTAGTCTCATGGCACTCGATCGAGTGCCCTTGAACGAGTGTGAAAGGGCCAAGTTTGTTATGGTAAGTTGGGATTTGATTTGTTTTAATTGATTTGAATATTTTTAGCTGATTTGACTTTGTATTTAGACACATGCATGGCTGGTTTCGTCTTGGGTTTTTTACTTTAACCGGGTTTTGACTCGATCACTCAAAGACGATTTTATTTCCGGTGACGGTTTTGACTCAAATTAGTCTTATTTTATTGGAAACGACCCACTGGGCCTGAATTTGAGTTAGGTTTTGTGAGATTTGTGCTCCGCTAAAAGCTCATGACAAATACTATTGATTCCGAGTCTGTATTCGAGCATATTAAAGCATGTTTACGTCCGATCATCATCGGGTGTTTTGTTGGAGACTGCTATAGACACTAGCAGGCGAAATGCGGGTGTCTATAGAGCCCCCACTCTGACTGAGGCTTGGACAAGGCGAAAGTCAGAGTAGCTACCAGGCCAATCGAGGATTACGACCTGGCAGCCTTCCGGTCGGGTCGTTTACAGTCCATTAGACTCACGTGAAGGGCTCGCTAGCCATAAGATAGAAATCATACCTGAGTTCTGTTATTTGGGATAGCTCTTTCGGAACTTGCTTCTGAAGTCCTGGGCGTACCTGTATGCAAACACATCCCATCTAGGAGCTGCGCGGGGACTTGCTTCTGAAGCCCTGGGTGTACCTGTATGCAGACACATCCCATCTTGGAGCGGCGTGGGGACTTGCTTCTGAAGCCTTGGGTCTATCTGTATGCAGGCACATCCCATATTGAAGGTAATATTCCAGGAGAAACACCGCCTAGGGTTTTCCGCTGGAGAGTAAAGGAACTGCGCGAGGACTTGCTTCTGAAGCCCTGGGTGTACCTGTATGTAGGCACATTCCGTCTTGGATGTATTATTCCAGGAGAAACACAACTTTTGATGTTCCGTTGGGAAGCACTGGCTGGTACCTGAAATGTTAGATACATAGGCAGAAATAACAAATATAGTAGATAGCAAGATAGCATATAGGAAATGCAGTTAGCATCTATAGACTGACTCACGCTGGGGAAAATAATTTTTGCTTAGTTTTGAAATCGAAGTCTTGACAGCAACTCACGTGCTGGGAGATACGTTTTAAAAAATTGAAAGAGTTAGAAAAGAAATTTGTTGTTTAAATAGACCAAAATTTGACCTCGTCAAAAAGGATTTTCTCAAATGGCTAAGTTTTGCAAATTTCAAAGTAGGAATTTGAAGAAAGAGGCATACCGACAGAATTGACTCTGGACGCGACAGGACGAGTTGACAGACACGACTGAACTCTCAAAGGATTGGTCCGTGACTCGGTAAGGGAGTGGGCCACCTAAGATGACAAGACTCTTAAGCTGCGCTACTCAATAGCCTAGGCGAGTGGCAACACGGTCGAACATTGAAATGGGAAGGATGTGTTATAGGGGGATTGCAGTAGTCTGTAATGAGACTGTTACTACACGACATGACTTAGGCCCTGTTCTTTTCGGCTGAAACAAGGCTGAGCTGAGCTGAGCTGGTCTGATAAGAGCTGAGCTGAACTGATAAGAGCTGAGCTGGTCTGATAGAAGCTGAGCTGAGCTGAGCTGAATTTATAGAGGCTGAAACTAATAATTTCTTATATAAATTATCTAATAATTTTAAGAAAAATATTGGAGCTGAGCTGAGCTGATAAAAGCTGAGCTGGTCTGAAACGGGCTGAAATTAAGCCGAAAAGAACAGGGCCTTAGCAGTAGCAATGCTGTAGTTTAGTGCTCTTTTGAATTTTTGATTTTTTTGGGGTACATTTCCAAGGTAGGTGTTGTTTCGAGTCCCTGACAGATTCTTGTCTTTGACTGAACCGAGTACTAGGACGCCCTAAAAATAGGAGTCTATTTTTGAAAGTTATTTTGGATTTTGTGAGTGGATGGAGGTATTCTGTCTAATAGAAGCCCCCAGGACGACAAAGCAGACTGTTGAGAACATGACAGTGTCGTGACCAGAATGATGGTGCTTTTGAATTTATGTCAATGTGGGTGGTTGTGCCTCTATTGAAAGGCTGTCTACGTATTCATGTATAGTGAAATCAAACCAAGCCGTAGTTCAGGGGATTGGAAGATATGTTACGGTGCCTAGTTTATTAGGGCTTTGTGTGTAACTAGCCGTAGCGATGGTGTAGGCTAGGTGCATTCCCAATGATGTCTTGATCAAAGGGCTAGAATGGTCAGGATGTTGATCCTGTGACTGTGAGCGTTCTCCGGGGTAGCCCCCAGAGGTGGTGTGAACTATTTGGGCATGTTCTATGCCGACTGCAGGTTGAGTTCCCGTGTTTGGGGTTGGTAACTAGTTCAGATGTTTTTGGGAATGTGGAACTAGGCCGTAAGTGGCTTTGATGATTCGAAATATGGAGCTCGATTTTGTGGAGTTAAGGCTTCGAGGGTAAGGTTTGTAATGTGCTAGGAAAGGGGGAAGTCGAGTAAAAATGACTCGAACTTCGATCGAGGTAGGTTTGATAATGCGGTATCTGATTTCTATGTCTGGCCCTAATGGTTAGGGTGTATCCTATGGAGTTTGAATCCTCAAAATTCCAGGTTGTCTCTTAGCCTAAGTCTCGAGAAGGTCTTGAGGGTTGAAATGAATGTGGTGTTAGCTGACCAACCTAATTGTCATTCTCTTATTTGATGGTATGGGCATCGATAATTTTTTAATTGACCGCACCTCGGTCAATGGACTTTCACTTGAGTTGACCACTAACCGTGGTCATGGGTTTTTGAATTTTTTGGTTGACCTCTTAGCCCTGGTCATGGGATTTGTCGCGGATCCCCCCACAATCAAACAAGAACCTAACTCTACTATCTGGGTAGCTAGGGTAAGTCGGGTATCGAATCCACAGGGACGGTGAGCTAAATGAAAAGTCTCGGCCTAGTTAAAGGCTTAGTCGGAGAAATTCGGTTTGGGTTGAATAAGTCTAAACTAATGAACTAAACTAACAATATAGGAAAACGATAACAAATATAAGAAAATGGTCTAGGGTCAAGGTCAACAAGGTAGTCTCAGGGAAGTTGCCAGACTCATAAAATAGTTAATTAATGTCAGTAATAGGCACAAAATAGGCTCTCTGGAGTCTCTATCTACCATAGGATGGTCCTAACGGGCTCTTACTACTTATTAGGTCGACCTACTCCAATGAACGCAAGTCTAACCTAAACTCGGCTTTCGATCTTAAGTTCAGGTTAACTGAATTGATTAACTACTCTGGCCAGGACAAGAAAATCATGTAATTATAACGTTCAAACGGAGATTAATAATGATTAATCAACAATTAAATAAACTCGAGACAAAACCCCAATTAAGAGGAACCGAACTAACCCTAACGCTGGAAATTACTACTCAGACATAATTGAAACTAATCTAATTAATCCACCCATTAATCTGATAATCATATTAGACACTAAAGATTGAAACTTTGAACAAAATAACTATTCAAACAAGAATGAACCAAACATAATACGAAGTAAAGGCAAAAGGAGAAGAGAAATATAATTACCAAATTGAAATGAAAGAATTGCATAGACGCAGATCAGAAGAATTGTATATAAGGAGGATTGACCAAACTAATTCAACTCAAATAAACTAAATAAAATTAGAGGATTCAAACTTGAAAGAAGAATAATCAAAATCCAAGCCTACAGCCTACTACCATTTCTATGCCGCCCCCCATTACCTTCTTTTTTTCCTACGCTTTTATGTTGACCGTGGGTCTAGGTGTATAATGGATTACAATTTACGTACGTGGGTTTGAGAATCCAGTCAAGTCGGTCTTATTTGATCCATTTTTCATCGTATTTTGCTTCATTTTCCTTGTATCTTAACTCTCTTTAACCCGTCTTCACTTACTTTCTTCACTTGAATTCACTCGACTTGGTACCTGCAAGATATAACGATAGAAGCAGTACCAAAATATTGGAATATAACAATTATTACGATAAGTATAACTAAACGACTAATTAATAATTAATATCATAAAATGAGCTATACGATAATTATAGAACACAAAATCGGACTAAATAACGGGTAAAAGTAGGGGTAAATCAGTACTAAAATATCACTTATCAGTAAAAATGACTCGAACTTCGATCGGGATAGGTTTTATAATGCGGGATCTGATTTCCATGTCTGGCCCTAATGGTTAGGGAGTATCATATGGAGTTTGAATTCTCAAAATTTCGGGATGTCTCTTAGCCTAGGTCTTGAGAAGGTCTTGAAGGTTGCAATGTGGGAAGGCTAAATGTGGTGTTAGCTGACCAACCTAATTGTCATTCTCTTATTTGATGGTATGGGCAATAATAATTTTTTAATTGACCGCACCTCAATCAATGGACTTTCACTTGAGTTGACCACTAACCGTGGTCATGGGTTTTTGAATTTTTTGGTTGACCTCTTAGCCCTGGTCATGGGATTTTTTTTTTGGTTGACCTCTTAGCCCCAGTCGTGGGATCTTCATTTGTGTTGATCGTTTAACCTCGGTCATGGGTGCCTCTTTTTTTTGATGATGGCCTGGTTTTCTATTTTGGCCTTTTGCTTTTTCCTCGGACCATTGATTATTTGTCAAGCTTTTTTGTTTTTTTCACAACTATCTGTAGACACCCACATTTGGCTACTAGGTGTCTATAGCAGTTTCCAAAAACGACACCCGATGATGATCGGACGCAAACGTGTTTCCACGCGCTCGGATAAGTGCTCAAAACCGTTAGTTTTGGCTTGGGCTTTTTATGGAGTACAAATCTCACGAAACAGACCTCAAATTCAGGCCCAGCGGGTCGTTCCCAATAAAATAAGACTAATTTGGGTCAAAACCGACACCGGAAATAAAACCAACTTTTAGCGACCGGGTCAAACCCCGGTCAAAGCCGTTTCCGAGACACAAAGCAGCCATGCAAATATCAAGAATCCAACCCAAATACAAAATCTGCAAATTATCTAGCCCGCCTGATCCACTCGATCAAGTGTCAGACCACTCGATCGAGTGGGTCTGTAACAGGCCCGTTTTTACACCTTCACTGGGCCACTCGATCGAGTCAACAGGGGCGCTCGATCGAGTAACCCTAGACGGGGGAGGGGGGGAATTCCTATATATACACCTCCTTTGCAACCTCTTTACAACACTTTTCAAAAAACCCTAATTACTCATCTTCAACCCTAAACCCTAGCATCTAGGAAACCTCAAATCCTAAACCACCATAACTCCATCTACATAAATCTCGATACTCCCGTGCTCAAGCCACCACTAGACGGGTTACATACCGAGAATACGAAACATGTAGGTTGAGGGTGCATACAAACCCTATTTCTTCCCTTTTCTCTCTTCTCTTTTCTCGTCCATCTTCGTCGTCTTCGTCGTTTTTTTTCGTTCTTCTTTTGTTTCTAATATCGCTAATGTTACTAATATTAAGACATTAAAATACTCGCTAATTCGTGTCAAATACAAGGGATGACAGGATAAGGAAATCCGAATATTCGAGGGTATTGCACCCGATGTTAACGGTCGCTTATCCCGACATCCCAAGTATTTGATTATTGAAGCGAGTTAACACCAACAATAACACTTTTTTATTTTGTCGCATCGTTATTATGCATCATCATTATTTTTGCACATTCATCGATTTTCAAAAACTATTTTCGAATCAAACACTTTATTTAAGTTCAAGTCGAAACCTATTGATGCGGATCCGACTTCACATAATCCGCAAGGATTTGTTACGATGTCGAGATGCGGAGGGGATCAAGTCCTTTTTTTTAATTCAAGCAAATATAAAGCGTCGTTCTTTAGATTCGATACCAACTCAATAGTTGGATGTCGTATCCAAAAGAATTAGTCAATAAATCTAACTAATACGAATTCGTTGATGCTAAAATAGTTGTCACATAATTCGAAAGAATTAATTACGATACTATGAACGCGGAGATAATCTATTTCGTTTTAGTTCTATTTAAAACGACTTACAATATATTTTCTAGATCTCGCTCTAAGTATGCGATATTGATTTCATAATCAAATATCGAATACGACGAGTATCAAAATCCGAATCGAGCACAAATCATACAATATTTCTGTCCGATTTGACAAAATTAGCAATCTACCAAAATCAAAAGGCAATCCATAACAAATTGCGAAACGAACCCTAGTTCTTACAGGGGGCACTCGATCGTGTGCCTAGCCCACTCGATCGAGTGGCACCCCAAAACCGAGGCAGGAGGTTTTTTGAGAACCACTCGTTCGAGTCTCGCAATGACTCGATCGAGTGGCTGCTCACTCGGTCGAGTGACACCTCAAATCCGGGACATAAACTTTTTCCGAGGTCCACTCGGTCGAGTTCCTTAATGACTCGATCGAGTAGCCTTATCACGTAAAAACCGTGAGTCCCACAACGCCTTTCGAGTCTCGATAATACTTTTTTATGACCTCGGTCAACGCGTGTCAAGTCAATCACGTGTCATACTATATTTCAAAACCATGAATCATGTCGTTTATGTTATTCCATATCATTCCATATTATTTGCAAACCGTTATTATCGTTATCATCGTTACTAACACGTTTGTTGCTATTTTGGCATTTTATTTCCGTATTTGTTTTATTGTACTAAAACGAATCTCGCATGCTAAATACAACTTTGACGTTAACTATAGATGCATTAAATCGACATAGCAACTTATTCAAATATTCGCATGTTTAGTCAAAACGTTGTTTGCATATCATCTCATCGTATTACTAACGCGCGTATTAAAATGTCAATCGATTTCTTAGTAGAGTCCGCTAATGTGCGGGCGGGTTGGGTGTTCTTTGTGAACTTCCCAACACGTACCCTCACCCCTTACTCAGAACCATGGTTTCCGGATATCTGAATCCATTGGCACACGAGAGTCATTCAATACACGGTATCCGATAATATCGGTATCGGTATCGCAATGCAAAGGGACGAACCCCATAAACTCTGAGATCCGAATGGGCCATACTTTGTGCATGGCCCACTAAGATATAGAATGGGTTCGAACGGGCCCGAACTCCCACAAAGTTCGGTGGCGACTCCACTTTGATTTAAATTTCAATTCGACCCATCTCATATGGAGATCCATTCGCCTCCCCAAACCCGCGCGTGGCCGCATCGGGGTGGAACTATGTCATGTCCACAATTTGGCGACTCCGCTGGGGATTAACTGATGCGTGATTTACCATCGGCATCCTCAGGGTGAGACTCGAATAGAAATCGTTTGACTAGTACAATACGCGTTTTAGTTTTACGGTTCATGCATAACCCTATATTTTCCCGGGCCGGTACTGGTGACCGACGTCCCACTATACCATGATGTACTCCAACATGGATATGTCAAAGGTGTTCATAGTCGATTCGTATGAGTTTCGCGGCATGTTCTAAGCTCAACTCGACTTAGGAAGTCCATCCTGATTCTCGGATAGGCTATGTCCACTGGTATAGACCCTATATAGACCGACCGAGACTTAGTGTAGAGCATACATGGTGTCGTTATAATGCTTGCGTGACTACCTGCTACTTGGTTTCTAAGGTCATTTTTCAAAAACCGTCATTCCAAAAATGCATCTTTTCAAAAAGATTCAATTTTCAAAAATTCGGAAAGCTGCCGAAATTTAGACTTAAGATTTGACTCAAAACAAGCCTATTTTCTAGCCGGCATGCTGCCCATTTCAAAATTCGAATTTCCGATCCACCATTCGATTTTTGAATTTTCAAAATTCAATTCCGATTTTAAAATCTTCGTGATGCAATTTTTCGATTTTCAACTTTTCCGAGATGCCATTTTCAATTGTCGAATTTTCGAGATGCCGTTTCCGATTTTCAAATCTTCGGGATCTCATCTTCAATTTTCAAATTGTCGAAAATTCTTTTTTTCGATATTCAAATTTCAAAATTCCAAATATTCAACTTTTCAAAAACCCGGAAAGCATACCGAACTTAGGACTTATGATTTTACTCAAAATAGCCTATTTTAGCCGGTATGCTGCCCATTTCAAAATTCAAAATTATTTTCGAAACTTCAAAACCGCGGCTCGATGGCACTTTTCCGATTTTCGAAAATCGGGCCATCCACCGGTTTTCTCAGATTTTTTTCTAAAAAATTCCTTTTCAAAACCTTCCTCTTCTTAGGACTTCCCATATTTAGCAGTGTCGGGTCTTGTCACGAGTCGTCGAAGGTCCTTAGCGTCGAAACTCCGTCGATCTTACATCACGGATTTCCTCCCTATCCCAGTCCGCCTTATTTGACTAAGGCAAGGCTAACCAACGTAGGGCATACCCCTACCAAAGAAAGCCCGCTTACGCACTCGGGTCCAAACTAGAAAGTCCCACGCGACCTTTCCCTCTAGCAGGACGGTCCCCACGACCTTTCCTAAGGGAATTTCGCCCATCTTTTAATCCGTTAGTCGAGTCATCCCAATTCTAAAAAGTCCTTTAACTTAAGGGTCTACCCCAAATCGCGGGGCCACCCTTATTCAGGTGAAGTCGAGTTTCTCTAGCGTCGAAACTCTGCCGATCTTACATCGCAAGTTTCCTCCCTTACCCCGTCTGCCTTTTCTCGAGGCCGAGTCAACCTTTTATAAGTCATAGCCCTATAACAAAAGGTTCGTGATCCTTACATCTAAGGGTCACTCGTCCAACACTCGAGTCTTAACACAACCTTCGATCCCACTCGGGGGCTACCCTTCAGCAGAGTGATCAATCACGGTTGCTCTAAGGGTCATGTCCTACACGTGTCGTCTCACGTACCTCACCTTCGAGTCACTTAGATGTCACACCATCTGAGTCCTATTAGAGTCCTTAGTCTCACCTGGGGGCTATTCTCCGACGGAGCGATTAATCACACAGTCACTCCGAGAATCGCACCCTACACATTTGTCTTAGGAGAGTCTAACCCGAGTCAAACTGGAGTCGTCTCTCCTCCCGCGCTATTTCCTATGCCTTGGCGTATTTAAGTTCCGAAGCAACTTTCCTGATTACGCGGTATTCTTACAAATAGGCCACCGGTAACCAGACATAAGCACAAGATGCAAGAAGCTTTGGACAATTTGACAGCCTCATTGGCTATGATTGAGGCCCAATTGACAGCTATCAAGTCCGACCAGATAGCTATTGCTACCCGGTTGAGCGCCATAGAACAAGGGACTCCTAATGGTGGGGTTGAAACTACTGGGCCTTTTGCTGAGCTGGTCAGCACAGTCCGCAAACTGGAAGAACAGGTCCACTTGTCAACTAACAACACTATCCACACGGAAAACGCCCATGCCTATTCACCCCTGAATGATGAACTGCCCGCTAACCTCAACCTTACGGGCCTATCAATGTTTGATGGGACCGAAGACCCGGTACTCCACATCCAGGCCTTCAAAGAATTCATGGCGGTTAAGGGAGTGAAATCGACCATGTTCAAGCATCTGTTTGCCTCTTCCCTCAAGAAGCATCCGAAAGCCTGGTACTACAGGCTAGACTCCAAGAAATACCTGACTTGGGATGACGTGGCAACGGAGTTCGTTCGGAATTACGCTGATAATACCGAGATCCAGGCCACGATGCGCACTTTGGAGGTTATGGCCCAGGAGCCCAAAGAAGGTTTTACCAAATACCTTCAACGATGGAGGGCCGAACGTGTGAAACTGGTGGAAAAGCCCAATGAAAAAGCTTTAGTGGAGGCCTTTGTCAAGAACCTCCTCCCTTCCTACCGGGTCCATCTCCGGTATGCTATCATACCCAACTTCGCCACTTTAACTAAAATGGGCACTAAGATTAAAGATGATCTTCGACATAATGAAGATCTGAGTGAAGCTTCTACTAAAGGCTATACTGGACATCAACTCGAGTCCTTAGAAGCCGACGACTAATGACAACATCATCCAAGAGTCCAGATTTGATTTAAGTCCGAGTCTAGTTCGAGTCTAGGATGTGCTATTTATTCCAAAGTTAAAGTAAGAGTCAGAGTCAGTTGTATTCTGTCCTCTTTTTCAAAATTCAATAAAATCAGCTTTTTTATTTCTCATATATACTTTCCTTGTGTGTTTCCGAGAACATGATAGACATCGTCATACACTGTGAGCACATGCACATGACTATTATAGGCATATCTACTATGATTGCAGAAAATTGAGACCCGTGATTTCCTTTACCTGTTCCATGTCTGACATAGAAAACCATATAACTACCCTTAGCAGGAGCGATATCGAATCCTATGACAAATTTAGGTGGTCTCCTAGTTTGGGTTCAAGACAGGAGGCAAGCCCATTTCCCACAATAATCACCCATCCAATAAGATCAACCAATCCCTACCTTATGTGTTAGTCTGACCGACATAAAAAAAGAGAAAAATGCTGGACAAAAAGAATCAAAAGTCCAAGAGAAAAAAAAAGCAAAAGGCCAAAACAAAAAAGCAGGCCATCATAAAAAAAAAGGCAGACATGACCGAGGTCAAACAGTCAACTCGAATGAAGAATCCCATGACCAGGGCTAAGAGGTCAACCAAAATAAAATTCAAAAACCCATGACCACGTTTAGCGGTCAACTCAAGTGAAAGCTCCTTGACCGGGGTACGGTCAATTCAAAATTATCAATACCCATACCATCAAATAGGGGAAAAACAACCAAGCTGGTCAGCTAACACCACACTTAGCCTTGCCACATTACAACCCTCAAGACCTTCTCGAGAATAGCCCGGAATTTTGAGGATTCAAGCTCCATAGGATACCCCCAACCATTAGGGCCAGACATGGATACCAGATCCCGCATTATCAAACCTACCCAAACGAAGTCCGAGTCATTTTTACTCGACTTCCCCCTTTCCTACCACATTGCAATACCTTACCCTCGAAGCCTTAGCTCCACAAAATCGAGCTCCAGATGTCAAAACATCAAAGCCACTTACGACCTAGCACCACATTTTCAAAACATCCAAACCTGTTAACAACCCCAAATACGGGAACTCAACTTGCAGTCGGCATAGAACATGCCCAAATAGTTCACATCACCTCTGGGGCTACCCCGGAGAATGCTCACCGTCACAGGATCAACATCCTAACCATCCTAGCCCTTTGATCAAGACATCATTGGGAATGCACCTAGCCTACACCGTCAATATGGCTAGTTACACACAAAGTCCTATTAGACTAGGCACCATAATACATCTTTCAACACTGAACTACGGCTTGGTTTGATTTCACTACACGTGAATACGTAGGCAACCTTTCAACAAGGGCACAACCACCCACATTGACACAAATTCAAAAAGCACCATCATTCCGGTCACGACACTGTCATGTTCTCAACAACTAGCTTTGTTGTCCTGGGGGCTTCTCTTAGGCAGAAGACCTCAATCTACTCACATAATCCAAATACTTTAAAAATCTAACCTCCTTTGTATAGTATGTTCTAGTACTCGGTTTAGTCGAAGACAAGAATCTGTTAGGGACTTGAGGTGACACCCACTTTGGGAATATACCCCAAAACCAAAAATTTCCAAGGAGCACTAGACCACAGCATTACCACTGCTAAGTCCTGTCATGCATAAAGCAGTCTCATTACAGACTACCGCAATCTCGTATAGCATATCTATCCCATTTTGATGTTCGACCGTGTTGCCACTCGCCTAGGCTATGGAATAGCGCAACTTAAGAGTCTTGTCATCTTTGGTGGCCCACCCCCTACCAAGTCATGGTCCAACCCCTCGAGAGCCCAGTCGTGTCTGTCAACTCGTTCTGTCGCGTCTAGAGTCGAGTCTGTCGGTAGGCCTCTCTCTTCAAATTCCCGCTTTGAAGTTTGCAAAACTTATCCATTTGAGAAAATTCTTTTCGACAAGGTCAAATTTCAGTCTATTTAAACTGCAGATTTCCTTTCTACCCCTTTCAATTTTGAAAACTTATCTCCTAGCATGTAGGTTGATTTCAGGACTTCGATTTCAAAATGAAGCAAAAATCATTTTTCCCCAGCGCAAGTCAGTCTATAGATGCTAACTGCATTTCCTGTATGCTATCTTGCTATCTGTTATATTTGCTATTTCCTCCTGTATATCTAACATTTCAGGTACCAGCTTGGCTTCCCAAAGGAACATCAAGTTTTAATTCCCCAGCGCCTGCGCAACTTACATATCTCCCCAGCAGAAAACCCAAGGCGGCATTTTCCCGAAATAGCACGGGATGGGCCCATATATAGGCACACCCAGGACTTATACAACAAGTCCGATTTCCCACATAATTCTGAGTGGGGATGTGTCTGCGAACGGACACACCCAAGGCTTTTTAGGCAGCCTCCCGTGTAATTCTGAGTTGGGATGTGTCTGCAAACGGATAGACCCAGGGCTTCTTAGGCAAGCTCCCGCGCAGCTCCAAGACGGGATGTATCCGCATACAAATACACCCAAGGCTTAAAAAACAAGTCCCACGGAGCTACTCCTGACAACAGAACTCAGTTATGATTTTTATCTTATGGCTGGAGGGCCCTTTCACGCAAGTCTAATGGACTATAAACGACCCGACCGAAATTCTGCCAGGTCCTAATCCTCGATTGGCCTGGTAGCTACTCTGACTTTCGCCTTGTCCAAGCCTCAGTCAGAGTGGGGGATCTGTAAACACCCACATTTGGCTGCTAGGTATCTATAGCAGTTTCCAAAAAAACACCCGATGATGATCGGACGCAAACGTGTTTCCACGCGCTCGGATATGGGCTCAAAACCGTTAGTTTTGGCTTGGACTTTTTACGGAGTAAAAATTTCACGAAACAAACCTCAAATTCAGGCCCAGCGGGTCGTTCCTAATAAAATAAGACTAATTTGGGTCAAAACCGACACCAAAAATAAAACCGACTTTTAGCGAACGGGTCAAACCCTGGTCAAAGCCGTTTCCGAGACACAAAGCAGCCATGCAAATATCAGCTTCCAACCCAAATACAAAATCTGCAAATTATCTAGCCCGCCTGATCCACTCGATCGAGTGTCAGACCACTCGATCGAGTGGGCCTGTAACAGGCCCATTTTTACACCTTCACTGGGCCACTCGATCGAGTCAACAGGGGCACTCGATCGAGTAACCCTAGACGGGGGAGGGGGAGAATTCCTATATATACACCTCCTTTGCAATCTCTTTACAACACTTTTCAAAAAACCCTAATTACTCATCTTCAACCCTAAACCCTAGCATCTAAGAAACCTCAAACCCTAAACCACCATAACTCCATCTACACAAATCTCGATACTCCCGTGCTCAAGCCACCACTAGACGAGTTACATACCGAGAATACAAAACATGTAGGTTGAGGGTGCATACAAACCCGATTTCTTCCCTTTTCTCTCTTCTCTTTTCTCGTCCATCTTCGTCGTCTTCCTCGTTTTTTTTCGTTCTTCTTTTGTTTCTAATATCGCTAATGTTACTAATATTAAGACATTAAAATACTCGCTAATTCGTGCCGAATACAAGGGATGACGGGATAAAGAAATCCGAATATACGAGGGTATTGCACCCGATGTTGACGGTCGCTTATCCCGACACCCCAAGTATTTGATTATTGAAGCGAGTTAACACCAACAATAACACTTTTTTATTTTGTCGCGTCGTTATTATGCATCATCATTATTTTTGCACATTCATCGATTTTCAAAAACTATTTTCGAATCAAACACTTTATTTAAGTTCAAGTCGAAACCCGTTGATGCGGATCCGACATCACATAATCCGCAAGGATTTGTTACGATGACGAGATGTGGAGGGGATCAAGTCCTTTTTTTAATTCAAGCAAATATAAAGCGTCGTTCTTTAGATTCGATACCAACTCAATAGTTGGATGTCGTATCCAAAAGAATTAGTCAATAAATCTAACTAATACGAATTCGTTATTGCTAAAATAGTTGTCACATAATTCGAAAGAATTAATTACGACACTATGAACGTGGAGATAATCTATTTCGTTTTAGTTCGATTTAAAACGACTTACAATATATTTTCTAGATCTCGCTCTTAGTATGCGATATTGATTTCATAATCAAATATTGAATACGACGAGTATCAAAATCCGAATCGAGCACAAATCATACAATATTTCTGCCTGATTTGACAAACTTAACAATCTACCAAAATCAAAAGGCAATCCATAACAAATTGCGAAACGAACCCTAGTTCGTACAGGGGGTACTCGATCGAGTGCCTAGCCCACTCGATCGAGTGGCACCCCAAAACCGAGGTAGAAGGTTTTTTGAGAACCACTCGTTCGAGTCTCGCAATGACTCGATCGAGTGGTTGATCACTCGGTCGAGTCCCTCCATGACTCGGTCGAGTGACACCTCAAATCCGGGACATAAACTTTTTCCGAGGTCCACTCGGTCGAGTTCCTCAATGACTCGATCGAGTGGCCTTATCACGTCAAAACCGTGAGTCCCACAACGCCTTTTGAGTCTCAATAATACTTTTTTATGACTTCGGTCAACGCTTGTCAAGTCAATCACGTGTCATACTATTTTTCAAAACCATGCATCATGTCGCTAACGTTATTCTATATCATTTCACATTATTTGCAAACTATTATTATCGTTATCATCGTTACTAACACGTTTGTTGCTATTTTATTTCCGTATTTGTTTTATTGTACTAAAAGGAATCTCGCATGCTAAATACAACTTTGACGTTAATTTTAGATGCATTAAATCGACATAGCAACTTATTCAAATATTCGCATGTTTAGTCAAAACGTTGTTTGCATATTATCTCATCGTATTACTAACGCGCGTATTAAAATGTTAATCGATATCTTAGTAGAGGCCACTAATGTGCGGGCGGGGTTGAGTGTTCTTTGTGAACTTCCCAACACGTACCCTCATCCCTTACTCAGAACCATGGTTTCCGGATATCCAAATCCATTGGCACACGAGAGTCATTCAATACACGGTATCCAATAATGTCGGTATCGGTATCAAATGCGAAGGGACGAGCCCAATAAACTCTGACATCCGAATAGGCCATACTTTGTGCATGGGCCACTAAGATATAGAGTGGGTTCGAACGGGCCCGAACTCCCACAAAGTTCAGTGGCGACTCCACTTTGATTTAAATTTCAATTCGACCCATCTCATATGGAGATCCATTCGCCTCCCCATACCCGCGCGTGGCCGCGTCGGGGTGGACCTATGTCATTTCCACACTATCCCTCCTATGGTGTTGGTCATAAACACGAGTATTCCTAGATCTGTGGCGTCCATTCGTCGGCGGATTTGGGATTGGGCCTATCGGTTGGATTAGGCCTTCGGAGCTAAGTCTTTGTAAGGCGCAAGCACATTTGGTGTTTATGTGAGTGAAAACCCACGGTGGAGTACTAAACATGATGGTTTGGATCTCGGTATTGTCAGCATAATTCCGAGCAAGCTTGGTGGGAGCATTGTCCCGAGTTGGGTATTTCTTAACGTTGAGCATATAGAACAACGATGCTTCCTTTTCTGCTCATATTAACGCCGAAGGTAGGGATTGGTTAGTCTTAGTGGATGGGTGTTTATTGTGGGGAATGGACTTGCCTCCCATCTCGAACCCAAACTAGGAGACTACCTAGAGTCATAGAATTCGAAACCGCTCCTACTAAGGGTAGTTATGTGGCTTTCTATGCCAGACATGGAACAGGTAAGGGAAAACATGGGTCTCGGTTTCCTGCAATCATTATAGATGTGCCTATAATAGTCACTTGTGTGTGCTCACAGTGTATGTTGGTGTTCATCATGTTCTCGGAAACAAATAAGGAAAACATATATGAGAGATTGAGAAGAGCTGGTTTTATTGAATTGTGAAAAGAGGACAGAATACAGCTGACTCTGACTCCGACTTAGAGATGAGGATGTAGGGTATCCTAGACTCGGACTCAAACTCGAACTTAAATCAAATATGGACTCTCGGATGCTTGGTTGGTTGTTTCTTTTTTTTTTGGTAAGATCCTTGATTGGAAAGAACGACAGGTGTCATGACTCGCCTAAACTCGGCTTTGCGCAAATGCAAAAGAGGGAGTCAAACTAGACACGGGCCGACGCGACGAGAATGACTAAGATTCTCGGACCGGGATACTCGAACGTTGACCTAGACAGGGTAACGACCCTAACTAGGACTCGACCATGAGACTTGAGCTGCACGAGGGTGAGTCCGAAAATGGGGCAACCGTGTTTGACCGCGTCACTTACTCGGACCAACAGTGGCGACCTTAACCTTTAGGAGACTCGAGTGTTCGTAGCATATGTACGACTCGAAGAAAGCATCGTAAGGAAGTCGGTGTAGGATGAACGTGTGGTACCCCTTAAGGTGACCGTGATCGACTGCTCAGTTGGAGGATAGCCCCCGAGTGAGACTAAAGACTCTGATAGGACTCAGATGGTGTGACATCTAAGTGACTCGAAAGTGGCACACATGAGACAACACGTGTAGGACATGACCCTTAGAGCAACCGTGATTGATCGCTCCGTCGAAGGGTAGCCCCCGAGTGGGGTTGAAAACTTTGTTAAGACTCGAGTGTTGGACGAGTGACTCTTAGACGTAAGGATCAAGAACCTTTTATTATAAGGCTATGCCTTGTAAAATATTGACTCGGCCTCGAGGAAAGGCAGACGAGGTAAGGGAGGAAACTTGCTATGTAAGATCGGCAGAGTTTTGACGCTAGATACCCTTGACTGATTCGAAAAAGGATGGCCCTGTGATTAGGGTAGACCCTTAAGTTAAAGGATTCGTGAATTGGGATGACTCAACTAACGGATTGAAAGATGGGCGAAATTCCCTTAGGAAAGGTCGTGGGGACCGTCCTGTTAGAGGGAAAGATCGCGTGGGACTTTCTGGTTATGACTCGAGTGTTTAGATGAACCTGCCATTTACGAGTGTATGACTCGTGTTGGTTGGTTATGCCTTTTGATAAAAGGCGGATTAGAACGAGGAAGAACCCCGTGATGTAGGATCGACGGAGTTCCGATGCTATAGACCATCGATGAATTATGAAAAGACCCAACACACAGATTACGATAGGTCCTATAATAAGGAAGGTTTTTGAAAGGAGGTTGAATTCCGAAAAATTCGGAGGACGGTCATAACTTTTGAAATTGGTAAAAATGTCGTCCGGGCCGATTTTTTTTTTTTGAAAAGTCGAAATTTTTTGAATTTCGAAATGGATAGCGTACCGGATAAAAAATAGGCTGTTTTGAGTCAAATCGTAAGTCTAAATTTTGGTAGCATTCCGGGTTTTTGAAAATTTGAATATTTGAAATTTCAAAATTTTGAATATTGAAAATGAATTTCCAAAAAAAATTGAAAATAAAAAATGAGATAACGAAGATTTGAAAATCGAAAACGGCATCCCGAAGATTTGAAAGTCGAAATGGAATCTCGAAGATTTGAAAATTGAAATGGAATTTTAAAAATTCAAAAATCGAATAGGGATCGGAAATTCGAATATTTAAATGGATAGCATGCTGCGGACGTCCGTCCCCACCGCCCGGTGCCCCGCGCGGGATCGACCCGGTTTTTCAACGTGTGGCGACAGCCACCCACGCGGCCCCCTCCTTGTCGGGGGCCGGTCCGATCTCGCGTACGGGGCGATGTTTCGGACCTCGATTT
Source organism: Agrostemma githago (assembly GCA_958450325.1). Lineage (NCBI taxonomy): Eukaryota > Viridiplantae > Streptophyta > Magnoliopsida > Caryophyllales > Caryophyllaceae > Agrostemma > Agrostemma githago. The sequence continues at coordinate 37,326,009 of OY288262.1, forward strand.
GGATGACGATCCGGACTTGTACTAGACGGGTGGGGATACCCATGTTTCCGTTTGGGAATCGATCGAGTCATGGTTGTAAATGTTTAAAGGCCGTTTTATTTGGTAAGGCGACCTTTTTAGCGAACTGAAGTTGTCGTTGATTTGTGGAGTTGCCACCGAGTCAATTATGGGGACTCGGAAACCGTTCAAGTCAACTTTGATCCCTTATCGGCTCTAAGTTGAGTGGCACGGGACCTAAAGATAAAGACTTGTACCTTAAGCACTCTATGCCTGGAATGACTCTCATTGCCAATGGTTTCGGACATCCGGAAACCGTCGATTCTGAGTAAGGGGTGAGGGTACGTATTGGGAAGCCAACATCTGATAGATGTCAACACCCAATCCCGCCCGCACTATAGCGGCCTCTACTAATCAATCGGTGGGCTGATATCCTAGTCCTTTTGTTGTGGTGGAGGTACTGTAACATCCGTTATTTTAACCCTAAGCCTTTTGCTATGTCGGTTGTTTAAGGACAAGTAAGTTTTGTTGACAAAGTAGTTGTGTTTACATTCTTTGCATGCGATTTCACGTGACAAGCAGGCCATGAAAAGATGTACGTAGAAGAGTAGAGAGTACTAATATTGTATGTATTAGCAAATCAGTTTTAACGCGATAATACGGATATTAGTCGTTCTCGTGGTATACCTTACCTTGTATTCTGCTTAAGATGCGTCGGTTCGGTATTAATAGAGATGCGTCGAACCTAATAAGGCGAGCACCGGGACTAATACGGAACTCAACCATCACTTTGTTCAATTTTAGTTGTTTTACATTTTGAATTCCGTGTTAGGTGATTTAGCATGCGATTATAAGGTCATAAAAGCAATAAGTCATACGAAAAAATGGAAATGCAAATGTAAGTAAATCACGTTGTGAGGAGTTGCACCCTCGGAGTGTACACTAAACGGGACACGATGCATAGATAGTTTGAGAACGGATCTCGGAATTACTTGGGTCTATTTAGTGTGTTTTAATGCTTGCGGTTGAAGTTAGGACATTACGTATTTTAGTAGATGTTTGTGGGCCTAGTGCCCACATCTAGTGTTGTCGTAGTGCATAATAATAGAAAGTGCGAATGTGGAAAGTTTTGTTTAGATGGCAACCTAGTGACGATACGATTTTGACAGGCGGATCCTCCTAGCTTGACTAGTTATTCCGGCAGAGTTTCGTTACCATTTGACCTTCCCGCGGCTATTCCGGCAGAGCTTCGTTGCTAAGGACTAGTTCTGGGGCTAATCCGACAGAACTTGGGTACTAGTTTTGAGCTAGTCGATCACAGGCACCTCGGTATCGAGTGGAGTGCTCGAAGGTGAGGAGTAGCGTCGATGTCGCTTTTATTATCGGAACTACGATCGAGTGGATCGTTTGCCTCGGGTGTCGGAGTGCGAGCCCTTAGCGAGAGTTTAGAGGGGGAAGAGAATTGAATGTTGTGTGTCGAAATGAGGGCGTGAAGGGGGGTATTTACAGGTGTTTTCGGCCCTCGTCGCCCATATAGGTGCCCGAGCTAGGGCGTAGTAAGACTCAGGCACCTGGATCCGGGCGTGGGGTGACCCATGCGCGTCAGGTGGTGCGGTTAGAGTTCTGAGGATACGGTTTTGATACTTTCCAAAACCGAGAGGGAGGAGTGTGATATGATTCTTGGGGATTAAGTTTACCCCAGGTTTGACCTAGCGTCGTGGGTTTAGTAGGTCTCGGGTGTTCATCCCGAGGTTCGCTTGGCGCAGTGTTGACTCGGTTCGAGTTTCGGGACCGACTCGGGATCCCGGTGTCAGAATCGACGCTAATTAGTGTCTATGCGATCGTAACGACACGACTAAGGCTGCCATCATGTTAGTTTAATTTGCCCGAATAATTTATTTGATCCGTTCTATAGAAAAACTATCTAAAACACCGCGAACCCGCGTCGTGTTGCAGTCCTATCGTCATCGGGTGTTTGTTGGGCGCTTCTACAGCCACCAGGTCCAAATCTGGGTCTCTACAGAAGCCCCCACTTTGACTGAGCCTTGGACAAGGCAAAAGTCAAAGTATAGCCGCCCAGGTAAATTGAAGATTACGACCTGGTGGCTGTCCGGTCGGGTCATTTTAAGTCTGTTAGACTGTGCGTTGAGGCTCGCCAGCCAAGGTTTAGAAGTCATACCTGACGTCTTCGTTTGTGGTTGCTTGCTTGGGTCCGGGCCGTTGCTTGTTATCTTGTTCTTGATTCTTTGTGCGCGCGCGCTTTGTCTTCTTCGATTTATTCATTTAAGCGCTTTTATGTGTTAGGTGTAAATGTACTGCTGTTCATTTGGGCAAATATTTTTGGGATGCTTGTGAACCCTTGATGAAATAAAATGTTCGGTGGCGTCAGTCTCCACTCGAACGGTCGCCTTTGGGATGCTTGTGACCCATAGGACGAACATAACATGATAAAAATGATATAAAACTACTCGTGGGCGTTAGTCACCACCACTCGAATATCTGTCTTTCGGGATGCTTATGACCCCTAGGACAAAAATTGCTGATATAAAACTATTCGAGGGTGTCAGTCTCCACTCGAATAGCTGTCTTTCGGGATGCTTATGACCCCTAGGACAAAAAATGCTGATATAAAACTATTCGAGGGCGTCAGTCTCCACTCGAATAGCTGTCTTTCGGATGCTTATGACCCCTAGGACAAAAATTGTTGTGTCTCCGGGATAACTCTGACCCTCGGGCAAAATTGCTATTTGCTGTGCCTCCGGGATAACTCTGACCCTCGGACAAAATTGTTGTGCCTCCGGGATAACTCTGACCCTCGGGCAAAATTGTTGTTTGTTGTGCCTATGGGATCTTAGACCCCTCGGGCAAAATTACTGTGCCTCCGGGATAACTCTGACCCTCGGGCAAAATTGATTTTTGCTGTGCCTCCGGGATCTTAGACCCCTCGGGCAAAATTGTTGTGCCTCCGGGATAACTCTGACCCTCGGGCAAAATTGCTGTGCCTCCGGGATAACTCTGACCCTCGGGCAAAATTGTTGTGCCTCCGGGATAACTCTGACTCTCGGGCAAAATTGCTGTTTGTTTATTCGTTTTAGTAAAATGCTTGTTTTGTGAGTTTGTCTTAGTTAGTTTTGTTTTGTGGGCTTGTCTTATTTTGTTCGGGTTTGTTCTTGCTTTTGTCTTGGTTTATTTATGCATTCGAGACTGTTCGGCGTTCAATTATGTTAGTTTTGGTTATTTTGTTACGTGTTCAGGTGCAGCGTTAAGTGCTTGTTTTATTAGTCGAGAGTGTATTATATATCCATGTTTAATTAGTAGTTGTCCCATTATTGTTGTTTTGCTTGTCTTAGTAGGTGCGTGTATTGTCTTTGAGTCGCGTTTGTTTTGCTTCGTTTTAGTCTGGGTTGGGCCGCTTAGGCGCGCATCCTTCAGCGTTCCAAGACTCAGGCGCCCAACCCCCAGCGCGCTAGAATTCGAGCGCGTAAGCTGGGGCGGTCAGATTTTCGTAGTCCGGGTCTGTTTAAGTAAACGAAGATTGGGGCGATCGTTTTATTTCTCACAAATCGAACGCGTCGCCCCTTTCGCTTCAAGATTGTCCTTTCGACCTTTCTCGCCAAATTTCGTCTCGATTTCCGTTATTTACGACAATGTCGATTTCGGGTAAGTGTTCCTTACTTGTTTATTTGTCGGTTTTGCTTGATTAGATTGATTATGAGTTGGTTTGTTGAAAGAAAATCGATTTGGGTGTTTTTTATTTGTTAAGTTTCGATGTTTGTGCTTGATTTCATTGTTAAATTAAAGTCGATTAGAGCTTGTTGAAGTAGTTATGAGCTCGATAAGGATGTTCGAGGTGCGACAATGGTTCCTTATGGAAATGTGTTTTGAAATGCTAGGGTTAAGGACCGTTTCCCGATTATTCCCGCTTTTATTTTACGTACTTTTGTTCAAATAGTGTTTAGGAGGATATGGGTAGCTCTATTGTCGATTGCTAGGGCTAGGATGACTTTTAGGACCCTCCGTGAGGTTTTGTGTGTCTTAAGACGGACCAAAAGGTGTCGAAACGATGCCGAATTTTCTCGAAACCACTTCCATTGTGATCGGGATCGAAAATGCGTGCTAGCGGCCTTTTTGGAATTTTGATATCCTTATTCGAAATTTTGACCTTATTTTGACCTGATTAAGCTGATTTAGCCTGACTAGGGTTGTGTTTTGTTGTATACTTTGTTTTGTTTTGCAGCTAGAGGTGATACTGGGCGTCCCGAGGGTACTTCCTCGATTGGTGCTAGTGCTAGTGAGGAGGTTGTCGGGGCTAGTTCGCAGACTCCCCGAGGGATTCGCAGGAGGAGACGGAGCGTCTCATCTCAGCGGCGTGACCCTGAGACTATTAATGAGGCTGAGTTTTATAGGGTGAAGAAGCGCAAGCTTCCGGAGACAGTGGCTAGGAAGGCTCATGCTTCGGCTTCGGCGCCGGAGAATGAGAAGATTGTTTACGAGGATCCCGAGTGGGCTCGGGACTGGGATGGTCATCAGCTGATGTTTCATCTGACCGTCATATTTCTATCCGCATTGTGCGGGGCCTGGTGAGTGTCCTATTTGTGTACATTAGTTATGACTCAGACTATGCGTCAGTGTCTATATGACGACTTCAGGGTGCCGGTTGATCCTCCCCGGACCATGTTCAGACCACTGACCGTCGCAGAGATCCTCGAGGATAAGGACGGAGAAAGAGGCGATACACTCTTGGTGCCTGGTGCCTCCTACTTATCTAACGTCACCCGGCGGTTAGCTTGGTATCGCCTCGTGGTAATGTTCTAATCTTTTGGCTCTAAGGTTTGTCTTTCGGTTTGTTATTTATTTGCCCTCTGACCAATCTTTTGTCTTTTCAGCTGGCCAACCCGGCTGACGAAATCCAGCCCCCAGATTTTCCCCTGACTCTGCTTAGGGTGGATGCGGCTGGGGTACCCTTTACTGAGCCCCTCCCCCCGTGTTCTGCTGAGGAGATGGATACCAGGATAGAGTGGCGTGACCGGGTATACCGGGTAAGTTTTGACTTTTGTTTTCGATTTGGGTTGTAAGAATTTAGGGTCGATTTGCCTAACTTTCATGGTTTTACTCTAAGGTTTCATCGGCTTGCCATCAGCGATTGTGGGAGGCTGCCAACTGCTTCCGGGTCTATGCCTCGAGGGTTTCTCGTGACACTTCGGGGCCTCGATCGGTGAGGTTGTGTGACTAATGTAGTTTTCTAGGTTGCTTGTGTGTGATATCCTAAAGTTTGAGTGTACTCACAGGATGTCTCGGATATGGTGGGACAGCTGGAGACTCGGGTGATCGAGCTTGAGCGAGAGATGTTGAGTCGCAGCAGCTCCTACAATCTCGGGCTGACGAGATCGCCATCCTAAAGGAGCAGCTGGCTCGGTCTCGGGGAGAGACCTCCTCACAGGGTGAGGCCAGGCATCGGATCGAGAGGGAGGCTGAGGCTGAGGCTGAGACTGCAGGTGCTAACGAGGAGGTTGGAGGGGTCCCCGAGACGACTACGCTAGATATGCTGTCGGGGATGGATGGTAGTGAGTCTCCCCTCATAGACTTAGAGGATCTCGATTTGGATGACAACCTTTGCGAGGTTGTGATATCTGTCGGTGCGGCTTCTAGGGGTCCTCCTTAGCCTCAATTTGTGTATGGATTTGTACATTTTGTATATTCGTTTCAGATTTTTAGTATTTGAATTAGTTGGATTAGTCCTGTGTTTGGCAAATTTGTTTACCTATATTGACAAGTAATCACTTTTGTGTTCATTTGCTTGCGATTCGACCTAGTTTAGAACGTATTAGCGTTGCCTGAGAGTATGAAAACCGTTTGTTTCGGATGTTTTTGAAATGCGTTAGTTTGAACCGGGAATCGGATCGGGTAGTACGTCGATTAAAATGTTTTGACTCGACACATAAAATATTAACATGCTTTGATCGAGTGTGTTAAAAGATGAGCGTATGTGTTCAGAACGAGGCCGAAGTTTAAAACTCGTGCGACCCGGGCAAAAAAAAAGTTAGACTACTTTTTATACATTCGTAAAATCGCCTTGTCAGCTACAGACGCGACTTGATGATAACCATTAAAAGGCTACGACACGCCTAGGTGGGGTAGCTTATCCCCCTAAAAAAATAAAAAAAACGTCAAAGTCTCGTGTGTCCGACGAGTGAACTTGCGTTCCTGCAGCTTCAGTATGGATATCTCGGTTTTCGGGGTGGGTTCTAATGACTTTGGGGGCCGTTCTCGGTGTCTGAGGTACATGATGATAGCTATGGTGATCACGGGGTTTCAAATTTCTACCCTTGGGTTGCTCGGGTTGAGTCATGCCTGGCTTCAGGCGCTCGGACTGATGCAATTGGGTCCCGGGCCGCTTGGGCTTGGGCGGTCGGAGACTCGGGCGCGTGGGCCGGTGCGGTCCGAATCTCGGGTTATGGAAATTTTCGTTGTTTCCTAATTCTTGTGGGATTTGGGCTATATATACGGATTGTGGGTGCATGTTCTAGACATACTAGGATATCCGTAAGGTATAGAACCATATCTAGGGTCATGTCGGGTTTCGGGAATGTCCTGACCGAGTGGGCGGGTTTGTTTAAGAAATGCTATTCCGAGGTTAGTTCAAACGATGGTTTGTAGATGGTTGTTGCACTGAGTCGAGTCAAGGTACAAGATGATTTTCTACGGGCGTGCTCTAGACTTTGGGATCCGAAATATCATGTTTTTGCTTTCCCCGGGGGTTAAGTTTGCCCTCTGCCCGAAGAGATAGATGCTATGGGTGGGTGGAGCTCGGTTCGACCTTGTGTGCCTTTTGGGGATGATGCTTATGTGGAGCGATTTTACCACTTTTTGGACCTTTGTTCATTGGAGGAGGCTAAAGGCTATTTTGGTGTGGATGGTCTTAACTTAGAGTTGCTTTCTAGGACGTTCTCCCAGGTTGGCTCTCATTATGTTTCGGTCTTGGCATGTAGGCGTGCTTTTAATATTGCCATTGCTTGCTATTATCTTTTTGAGGGCGCGCGGTCACGTGAAGGTTGGGGGAATCCTCGCGTTTTGGACGTGGTAGCGGCTATGGAACATGGACGATCACCCTCTTTGCTTATTTTGGGTGAGCTAGTTCTAGGTCTTGATGCTAGTGTTTTGGTACAGGGGACACCTTCTCGGGGTTCTAGGATTATCCTACAGGTGTTGTGTGTTTTTTTTTCTTTGCTACGTTTTTGTGGCTTGGTTTTATTTGTTTTGTGGTTCCCTTGGCTTTGGAGGCGCGACGCTTCATCGTGTTTTTGTACAGGTTTGGTTGCAAGAGCGGCTCGGTTTAATCGACCTTCCCCGATGTTTCAAAGATTACAGCTACAGTGGTTTCACGGGCCGGAAGATAGTGTTAGTGTGGAGTAAAAGCTCCGAAGAGGAGGATTGGCTTTCCTACTTGGTTAGGGGAGACGTTATCATCAAGTGGTCCATCCCGTGGTGGAATATTAGTGAGCGTGTCGGGTTTCCATTTTCGTCTTCGACCTGGGCTTTGTTACTACTGTCCATGAGGGATCAAGTTTATATTTACCCGAGCATGTTGTCAAATCAAATGGGTGTCCGACCTCCTATTCCAGATGATGCTAAGGTCGTTTCTAGTTCTTATCCATGGACCGAGGATTTGCTTAGGGGGTTCAGGGTGTCTTGGGAACAGAAGTTTTTGCACCCCGTTGCTCGACCGACCGACAATACTTCCGTCCGGAAGAGGGTTGGTGAACACCCGTTAGGATAGACCGACTCAAAAGTTAGGAATATAGCGCCGCTAAGAGGCGAAAAGGAGACTCGAGAGACCGTTATTAAGCGCCTATCCAAAGACAGTGGGACCGATCCTAGTTTAGTCAGTTCATCAGAACGGGCCAAGACTGACAAGACTCATATTAAAGCTGCGAAAGAGCAAAGAAAATGGGATTTGTTGGACTCACGTTTAGATAAGGCGTTAGAAGCTTGCTTTCGGAAAATCGAGGAGGAAGAATGCAAGCAGTCACACCCGAATAGTGAGGGTAAGGAAAAGTTGGACCGGTAGAGCCCAGCCGTTTAGTACTATGTTGTATTAGTTGATATTATGTGGCGTATTAGTACTAACTTTTGCGAAGTTTAGACACGTTGTTAATTTTTCGGGACGTCCGGATTTTAGATATTTGATGTAGATGCCTCGACAAAGGCTCGATTTAACCAGTTTTGTTTTTAATGAGAAGCACATTTATTCTTTTTTATTCTTTTTTTTTTGTGGTGGCTCGCAACTCGATTCTTCATTTTACCCGGAGCGCCCTTTCGGGTTTTCACTCCGTCCTCGGCTCACCTTTTTTGTTTGTTTGTTTGTTTTTTTTTTTTTTTTGACGGCTCGCAACTCGTTTCTTCATTTTGCCCGGGGCGCCCTTTCGAGTTTTCACCCCGTCCTTGGCTCGTCATTTTTTTTTGATTTTTTTTTACGACGGCTCGCAACTCGTTTCTTCATTTTGCCCGGGACGCCCTTTCGGGTTTTCACCCCTTCCTCGGCTCGTCGTTTGTGCTTCGTCGTTTTAACTCACTCATTGACCGGGTCGTGGGAAGAATCCCGGTTTATTCATGAATCGATTAATCGACTTGTTTGTTTAGTTGTTTGGTTGTACCCGGAGAAGGGTTGCCTACGTATCCGCTTTGGACGGAATCAAACCACGTTCGTAGTTCTTTAAAAAAAATGTGAGTGAGTTTGCTTTAGACTCGTCTATGCCAATTATCGATGCGAACTTGATTAATTTTTTTTTTGTTGTTGTTTTTTTCTTCCCCCTAAGTTGGAGGTTGGGATGTGGTTGGCAGGGTGTCAATGGGTAGTATCGTTTGAGTTGATCCATGTTGGTTGGGGTCGAGAATTATTGACCGTCTAGGTCGGTGAGGATTACTGCGCCACCGGAGAGTATCTTCTTGGCGAGGTAAGGGCCTGCCCAGTTTGGTTTGAATTTCCCTCTAGGGTCGACGGGAAGGGGTGCTCTAATGGATTTGATCACTAAATCTCCCTCGTGTATGTTTCGGGATTTCACTTGCTTATTAAAGTCTCGTTGGATGCGTTGTTGGTAGGCTTGTACGTTGGATAAGGCATGTATCCTACGCTCGTCTAGGAGTACTAGCTCATCATACCGCTTTTGGTTCCATTCCTCTTCGAGAATACCGCTCTCGGCTAATATCCTTAGTGACGGTATTTCTAGCTCTACGGGTTGTACGGCTTCGGAACCGTAGGTTAGGTAATATGGTGTGGCTCCAGTAGGTGTTCTATAAGATGTTCGGTATCCCCATAAGGCGAAGGGGATCTTATTTGGCCAATCCCGGTAATTGTCTATCATATTCTTAAGGATTGTGGTTATGGTTTTGTTGGCTGCCTCTACGGCCCCGTTTGTTTGTGGTTTATAGGGTGATGACTTGTGTCTTTGGATTTTGTATTTGTCGAGGAGTTTCTGGGTGTCGGCCCTAAAGTGAGCCCCCTGGTCACTGATGATCTCGTGAGGTATGCCGTATCGGTAGATGATGTTGTTTTGTAAGAATTTAACTACTTGTTTTGAGGTTAGCACGGTGTAAGAGGCGGCTTCTACCCATTTGGTGAAATAATCGATGGCCACTAGTATAAAACAGTGTCCACCGGTCCCGGATGGGTGTACTTTTCCTATGATGTCTATTCCCCAAGTAAAGAAAGGCCAGGGTGTGGCGACGGTGTGTAGAGGATATGGAGGTAGGTGTTGGACGTTAGCAAAGATTTGGCAATTGTGGCAGTGTCGGACATGACGTCGACAGTCTGCCTCTAAAGTAATCTAGTAATAGCCCAGTCTCATTATTTTTCGGGCTAGTAGGTGTGAACTCATGTGGGGTCCGCACTCTCCGTCATGCACCTCTTCCATGAGTCTCTCGGATTGGTTTTTATTTATGCACCTAAGGAGGACTCCTTGTGGGGTTCGTTTGTATAGTAACCCTTGATTCAAGACGTAATTGGTTGCTTGTATTCGTAGGGCTCTTTTGTTCTTGGTGTTAGTGTTGGGCGGGTATGACTCGTGGGTTTTAAAGTCTAGGATCTCTTTGTACCAAGATTCTTCGGAAGTGTCATCGGTTTCGAGGCTATGGATGTAAGCCGGTTGTTCACTTCTTTCTACGCAAATGGGCATAGAGAAGAGGTGATCGGGCATGTTTACTAGTGAGGCTAGTTTGGATAATGCGTCATCGAATTGGTTTTCCTCGCGGGGTATGTGTATGAAGTCGATTTCGGTAAATTTCCGGGACATTGTTTCTACCTTGGTTTGGTATGGGGTTAGGCTTTCGCTATAGACCTTCCAGTTTCCCGTGGTTTGGTTGACTACTAAGGATGAATCTCCGTGTACCCTAAGGTTTTTGACTCCTAGAGACACAGCCGCTTTTAGAGTGATGGGAGGAATTTGTCGTGGAACCCCAACCGATCAAATAGAGTAACCGGCTATTCCTACGGTAGATAGGGCAAGTCGGGTCGAATCCACGGGGACGGTAAGAGGCGTCTAGACTAGGTCGGCCCAAATACTAGACTAAGTCAACGAGCTACACTAAAGAATGATAGAGGGGAAGAGAACTAGACTAAGGACTATGACTAAGGAAAGCAAACAAAGGAGAAAGGGCTAGGATTAGGTCGGGGTCAAAGGGGTAACGGAGTGGTCGAGGGAGAACTAGAGAGGAGGAGGTAGTAGGGTGATCTAGGTCGGTCCGGGCTCTCGCAACTTAGACCAACCTAGAGGTTCCACCTAGAACCCATCGAGGCGACACACATGACAAACGGGGTTCTAGCGCGCTATGGTCCTAGGTCCAATCCGGGCTCTCGCAACTTAGACTTGACCTAGGGGTCGTCCTCACCGGGCTCTCGCAACTTAATGAGGGAACCGAACCCACAACAAACTAACACCCACAAAGAAAGGCAAGAAAAACAAGCATTCCAACCTACTTAGTCTTTCAAGCAATTCAACAAACATGTGATGTGCATAAACCAAGAAGAAACCCAAATCTTCCGCCCGTCATCTCTAACAAACCCTTAATCACCCAATTAACACCCTAATCGCCTTACTAACCCTAGCAAGAACACTACTCTAACATTATCAAACTATAACTAACAAAAACAAGATGAATCAAACTAAGAACCAAAGCAAACATAAACAAACTAATGAAAACTATGAACTACAAACATTAAGATGAACAAAGATTGAAACTTGGAAGAACAAAACAAGAATAAGAGAAAGGAGGAAGGATTATACCATACTAGAGGAAGAAGAAAGGAAGAAACTTGCATTAATGAGAAGAATCCAATACAAACACCCTAGGTTGTCAATCTTGGGTGATTCTTGAAGAATCCCTTAATACAAGTACTAAACTATGATTAACTAACTAATTACCGACTAATCTACACTAATCTAATCTAATCTAACCTAAAACTATCTAGGGTTTTGTGGGAAATGAAAGACATAAGTGTTACATAACAAGGGAAGGGTATATATAGGGTTTAAGGATGAAAGGAGAAGGAAAGGATTGAATGCGGGCGAACTGGCAACATTCCCGATCGGGATTTCTTGGACCCGGTCGGGATTCTCACATTCCCGATCGGGATTTCATGGACCCGGTCGGGAACACCTCCCAGTAGCCGCCTCTTGTGTTCCACTTCATTCCCGGTCGGGATGAGGCCATACCCGACCGGGAATAGCCTTGTAGGCCTCCAATATGATCTCTATGGTCCCTCCTTGCTTCTCATGGGCTTCTCATCGATTCTCGGGACTCGGGATCGGGTCTCGGAGGCTCGGGATTGGGTCCCAAGGTCTCGGGGTCGATTCCAAGGCATCGAGTCATCGTTCCTTAGCTTCGTTGGCTCTAAAATGTGTATGTATTGAGTCGGAATCACTCCAACTCTCCATGAACGGTCTCGGGAACCTGAAACGAGCTAAAGGAACCATAAGTAGCCCATAAACCGCTCCCAAGGAGCGATTCTACAAGGAAATGGGACCAAAACATTACGAAATAGGCACTACAAATGGCACTTATCAACTCCCCCACACTTAACCCTTACTCGCCCTCGAGTAAGCACATACTAACTACTAATCTATCCGAGCGGGTATTAGCGCACCCTACGCCCTTTCAACTCACGCGAGTGCACTTAGAGGAAAAGTACACTCCGCAAGGCAAGTCGGGTCTTGCGACAAAACTGTGGATGCAACCGGACACGAAACACATAACCAAACAAATGCACACACAAACACATAATCGGTCACACCCAAAACCAAAGAAATACCGCTTCCCTCAAACAAGCGGTGAATGAAACACCGGTTTAGGACTCGAGGTAAGTGACAACGTTCCCAAGCTAGCAATACAAACCAAAATGGACTAAGCCCTAATAGTATGACGATAAAGCAACAAAAACGTTGGTAACTTACCTAGGTCCTTCTAACTTTCTAAAAACGTACTACGGGACGATCGGCGGAGTGGAAAAGTGAAGAACCACGGTGTTAGTCGACACTGTAGGTAAGTGAAGACCCGTCCCCTTTAGCGTGAGCCAAGAGGGTCGTCCCGTGTCCAAAACCGCCTAACTAGTCCAAGTAAAAAGGTGGAAATATGCAAAATGAGGGAAGACCGACCTATGCCGCTATCATCCTTCCTCTGGACTCGGTCCTTTGGTAGGCTCTTCACGGCAAAAGTCGGGAAAAAGGCTTATTTTGAGATGTTGGGATTATTTTTGTGAGACGGGTTTTCTTTTGGCATTTTCTCTTTTCTTTTGCATTTTTGCTTTGTTTTGCCATGCCATTTCTTTTTCTTCTTTTCTATTTTCTTTTTGGCTTTTGTGCCTTTTCTTTTTCTTCATTCTTTTCTTTCTTTCATTTTTTTTTCTTTCTTTTCTTTTCTTTGCCCTTTTTTTTGGCTTGATTTGGCTTTTTGGCATTTCAATGTGTAACGAGAAAGAGGGAAATCAACACCTTGCATGTTTATTGTGTGGGTATGTGTAGGAGGTAGGGAAATGGGTGAGTCAGGGTTGCGCATTCCCCTTCAAACCCACAAAAAGTGGAGAACTTGGACTAATCAAACAATCCTAGACACGGTCACCTAGGGGATGAGACTCGGTAACCAAGGCCTTTTCACACCGTGGGTGGTCATAATGGTCAAAATGCAAATCCCGTAGTAAATCCCTAGTAAGTTAGGTGGACTCAAGGTAAAAGACCAACGAATTCATTGGTTTAGGGTCATTCTACCAGAGTAGAGTCCAAGACTCGATTTATACAACTAGGAAGGGAAAGTAAACACTCACGCTCTAGCCCCTAAACCGGGTTTTCGAAAAACCATTTACACACATAACTCAACTACACACAAAACAAAGTGAAGACTCAACGAGAACGAAAGAAAAAGAAACAAAAGCAACAAAACAAGAATAAAACAAAACGAACACATACACAACACAAACACTACCCCGAATCTCCAAACAAGTCACCGATCAACCACAAACTTTACAAAGCTCCACCCGAGCACACCACATCATAATCTTCTCCAAACTCCGCGAGAAATAAAGAGGAAAAAGGGATAGAGGTTACCGGGATTCTTGCAAGCTCTCCAAAGTTGGCGGCGATTAGGCAACCTAAAAGAGAAAAGGGAGGCAAAGCACACGCACAAAACAAATATACTACACAAAGACCCAAAAGTAAAACATACAAAAGGAAAAATCTTTTTGGATTTTGTGAAAAAATTTCAAATTTTTAGGATTTTTTCAAGATTTTTCGATAAAATAAGAAAATAAAACAAGCTACGATAGAATATCGCTCCCCCACACTTAAATCGAGCAATGTCCTCATATGCTCAATCGTAGTGTCGGAGAGACAAAAGAAAAAGAAGAGAAACTACGAATATAAAGCTAGGAATCAAAAATAAAGTGGAGAAAAGGTAGAAGGTGTCCGGCCGAGGTGTAATCAAGTCACCATGGGCCGAGACAAGAAAAAGATATGGATGGGGGAAGAAAATAAAAAGAAGGAAATAAAAGGAAATGGGAGGGGAGGGCTAGGTGTAATCAAGTCACCTAGCCCGGATTCCGCCTAAATCCGACTAAATCCTCAAAAAAAAGAAAGAGTGAAAAACTTATAAAATTTGGGTTTTGAAACGACTCTCGATGCTTGTGTGAGTAGTAGTGGCCATACTCCCCATACTTGCTCATCGAGAGTCAAGAGCAACCAATACCTTGGCCCTGAGGGCTACCATGACACAAATATAAGGGGAAGGGGGACATGCAAGGGGAGACAAGCTATAAGAGATGGAAAAGAAAGGATAGTTGCTATACCGATCGGTTAGCAACTCACTCGCTCCATCACCTCATGATTCAAAATTGGCACAAAGCTTGTCTTCTTCATTGCTATTCCTCTTCATTCTCGATAATACCGCATGGTAGAGGTGGTAAAGGTGTGAAGGGGGGTGGTATTTGATGTGAATATCGGTCTAAAGTAAGGAGGAATGAGATGAAGGTATGAAAATGAGGTACACGGGTGGCATGATATGAGAGCTATATCGATAACCAATCCTCTCAAGGAGTCATCTTCATTGCACCTATCACAATAAACTCAAAATACACATCAAATTCACTCCCTCACATCGCTCATCAAAATACCAAATCAATTACAAGAGCTTCACAAAAACAAACAAAAATCAAGAGAAGAAAACACACAAATACAAGGACAAGTATTCTAAAGAAGAAGAGGAGGGGAATGTACAACATGACGGTTCTTTTAGGAACTCCGTCAAACCTAGGATGGTGGATTCTTCTTCAACCGTAGCCCTCAAGGGCATGGAGGAGCAAGTCGAACGCGCTACCGACATCGTAGTGAAGGCCCAAGAAGCGCTCGAGCTTTACCGACCTCCACGGCCTCCAAGGAGGAGGCAAGAAGTAGGAATCCCAAGACCCGACATCATCTTCATAGTAATCTCCGGGGTCTCTCCATCCTACGAGCTCCACCGATCTCTTCTTCTCCAAGCATTGCCTCCAATCACAAGCAAGCTTCGTCTCCAAGAATCGAGGCACAAAAAGCGGTTTTGGCCGCACTTCCTCGATGCACACCCCCACACTTTCCTCAAGTTGTGGTTCCCCATCTTCATCACTCGGCCCCACATCAACATGGAGGAGAGGATAGAAACTTCTACCGGCGGTTTCAATCCCTTCCAAACCATCACTCGGTGAACTAGCAAGGGGCTCATGATGCATATCTTCGTTCTCGGACAAGGGCAACTCGAGGTTAACAATCTCACCCAACAACTCCACAAACTCCACCAAACCATCCCACTCACTATCCTCCTCCAATTCCTCACCAACGATGCCTTCACCAAGTGTCATCTCCTCATTCGTCTCTTTTTGGGTAGACGATTGAGGTTCTTCAAAGCAAATCTCTCTCTCAAAGGGAACTACATCGGCGGCTTCATAATTAGGTTGCTCCTCTCTCTCAAGTGGGCACCCTCCATCTAAATGAGATGCTTGGGATAGAAGCATTGCGGTTTTAGCCGCTAACGCGTCTAATTGAGCATTCCTCGCCTCGTTTTCCCTTAGAAGTTGGGCCAAAAATTCATTTTGCTCTCTTTGCAATTGAACTTGATCCTTTTGAATTTGATTGGCCATTTCTTGGATGCTCCTTTCCATTTGAAGCATAGATTGAGACACCTCCATGTCGGTCGATTGGTGATCATTGGGATCTTGTAAAGCTCCTTGATAATCTTGATGATGCCCAAGGGGTGGGGCATCATATTGTTGGTAGCAAGGTTGGGGTGGTTGGTAGTATTGTGGGTCATAGGGTTCATATTGTGGTTGGGGGGTAGGGTAATATTGTGGGTCTTGAGGGTATTGGCTTCCATAAGGTGGATCTTGAGTGTACATGGTGGGGTCACAATCATAACTTGAGTAATAGCCACCATGATCGTAGGAGTTATAATCGTCCACTTGTTGGTAGCCGTTTTCATAATCTTGAGGATCATACCCATCTTGATTACCCCAAGAAGCTTGATCATGGTAGGGGGACGTCATGTCATAGCTTTGGTTCAAGGAAGAAGAGTGGTAGCTCATCTCGGCTCCCGAGTGTGTGGAGTCTAGATCAAACCCCATGCTCGCTCCATAATCGTAGTCCATACCCGGTTGGAAACCACTCATTCTAGCAACCGTCCGTTAAAGCGGCTCTAAGTTGCAAGAAGAAGATAATCGCCACCTCTAAGCACAAACTGTAGACTAAGAACAAACGTGAGAAGTCTAGTGCTTTTTGGGCACTAGACGAGAGAGAAATAAACCGCTCACACTCAAGAAGCAAAGTAACCAAAAAGAAAAAGAAAACACAACACAAAGACAAAGCCAAGTAATTAGGAAAACAAAGTCTAAACTAGCACCGTCCCCGGCAACGGCGCCAAATTGATGGGAGGGATTTGTCGTGGAACCCCAACCGATCAAATAGAGTAACCGGCTATTCCTACGGTAGATAGGGCAAGTCGGGTCGAATCCACGGGGACGGTAAGAGGCGTCTAGACTAGGTCGGCCCAAATACTAGACTAAGTCAACGAGCTACACTAAAGAATGATAGAGGGGAAGAGAACTAGACTAAGGACTATGACTAAGGAAAGCAAACAAAGGAGAAAGGGCTAGGATTAGGTCGGGGTCAAAGGGGTAACGGAGTGGTCGAGGGAGAACTAGAGAGGAGGAGGTAGTAGGGTGATCTAGGTCGGTCCGGGCTCTCGCAACTTAGACCAACCTAGAGGTTCCACCTAGAACCCATCGAGGCGACACACACGACAAACGGGGTTCTAGCGCGCTATGGTCCTAGGTCCAATCCGGGCTCTCGCAACTTAGACTTGACCTAGGGGTCGTCCTCACCGGGCTCTCGCAACTTAATGAGGGAACCGAACCCACAACAAACTAACACCCACAAAGAAAGGCAAGAAAAACAAGCATTCCAACCTACTTAGTCTTTCAAGCAATTCAACAAACATGTGATGTGCATAAACCAAGAAGAAACCCAAATCTTCCGCCCGTCATCTCTAACAAACCCTTAATCACCCAATTAACACCCTAATCGCCTTACTAACCCTAGCAAGAACACTACTCTAACATTATCAAACTATAACTAACAAAAACAAGATGAATCAAACTAAGAACCAAAGCAAACATAAACAAACTAATGAAAACTATGAACTACAAACATTAAGATGAACAAAGATTGAAACTTGGAAGAACAAAACAAGAATAAGAGAAAGGAGGAAGGATTAGACCATACTAGAGGAAGAAGAAAGGAAGAAACTTGCATTAATGAGAAGAATCCAATACAAACACCCTAGGTTGTCAATCTTGGGTGATTCTTGAAGAATCCCTTAATACAAGTACTAAACTATGATTAACTAACTAAGTACCGACTAATCTACACTAATATAATCTAATCTAACCTAAAACTATCTAGGGTTTTGTGGGAAATGAAAGACATAAGTGTTACATAACAAGGGAAGGGTATATATAGGGTTTAAGGATGAAAGGAGAAGGAAAGGATTGAATGCAGGCGAACTGGCAACATTCCCGATCGGGATTTCTTGGACCCGGTCGGGATTCTCACATTCCCGATCGGGATTTCATGGACCCGGTCGGGAACACCTCCCAGTAGCCGCCTCTTGTGTTCCACTTCATTCCCGGTCGGGATGAGGCCATACCCGACCGGGAATAGCCTTGTAGGCCTCCAATATGATCTCTATGGTCCCTCCTTGCTTCTCATGGGCTTCTCATCGATTCTCGGGACTCGGGATCGGGTCTCGGAGGCTCGGGATTGGGTCCCAAGGTCTCGGGGTCGATTCCAAGGCATCGAGTCATCGTTCCTTAGCTTCGTTGGCTCTAAAATGTGTATGTATTGAGTCGGAATCACTCCAACTCTCCATGAACGGTCTCGGGAACCTGAAACGAGCTAAAGGAAACATAAGTAGCCCATAAACCGCTCCCAAGGAGCGATTCTACAAGGAAATGGGACCAAAACATTACGAAATAGGCACTACAAATGGCACTTATCATAGAGCTATTAGGTATGCCTTGTTGGGGGAAGTTCAGTTGGATGAAGGTCCGGTTGCCGCAGGTTTATTGTTGTTTGGGTGATCGGGTCAACGATGGGTTAAGTCCAGGGTTGTTGTTTCCAATTTAGGGGGAGGTTGAGTGGGCCGCTCGTTGTAGCCCTTGCATTTTAGTTAGTTGTTATCGATAATTGGCGCAAAGTCGAGTTCTTAAGCGTTTTAAGTAAACTATTGAAAGAAGCTTGAGCGATTGTCGAGGCATGTTTGTAAAAAAAAAGAAGAAGATTGTTTTATTGATAATAATAGACGGCGGGCTAGATGCCCGTGGTTTGTTTTTGGGGGAGGTGGAGGACATGTCCCTCGCGCCTCCTTAGACACGATAAAGAAAAAGAAAAACATTTATTATTACTTTAGTCTAGACCCTAGAATGAACTAGACTCTGACTCGGACCGGTCATGCCTTTAGGCATCGAGGCTTCCCCCAGGGAATAACACCTTGATGGTGTCGTTGGTCTTTACTACCACAGACGCGGTTGTTTCGTTGTTAGACCTATTGTTAACGGGCTGTGGCGTCTGCTTCATTACTAGGGGGAAGGTCCCGGCATCTACCAGGTCCTGGATATCGTGTTTGAGGCGATCACAGTCCTCAGTATCGTGTCCCCTCCCCTGATGATAGAGGCAATAGGCGCCGGGATCCCAATCCGCCCCTCGGGCTCCATGGGGTGGATCTGGGGTAGGGACGAGCTGGGATAGTTGCCAGTCCTCGTTGGCAGTTCTAAGGGCCTCGGCATAAGTCATGCTTAGTTCTGTAAGGCTTCTAAAGGGACGGCCTCCAAGGGCTGGGACGAACCTGGCCGGCCCTAGTCTTATCTTTTCTCTAGGGATGACAAGTTTCTCTTCCTCCTCCTCCCCAGGGGTGTTTCGGGTCCCATTGACCTTGTCCTCCAGCCTGTTGAGCTAAAGCAGGATGCTGTTAAGGGTGTCGTTTATCTGGGCCAGGTTCTTTTGAAGTTCCTTAACAAGCCCTAACATTGCGTTGAGCGGTTCGATGTTGTTGCTGCGAAACAGGGCTAAAGGTGAGGCTGAATTGACCAGATGTTTTAGGGACTTGAGGAATGCTCTTATCCGAGCGACGCGGAAGTGAGTCCTTGGACTCGCGTGTGCATGCGGTCACTGATTTAGGGACTCAGGTGTTTTGGACTCTTAGTATATTCGGCGAGACGCCTAATGGATTTTAAATCTCTATAATGAGACGATTTGACACAAGCCTCGGAGGTGAGGCTTAAAGAGGACTCCTCGAAATGAGACGACCCAAAATGTAAGACCTCGAGTAGAGGCGATCCTGGTCACTAACACAGATAGTTAAACATATGGTTGTACGACGTAAGGAATTGATCGCGATCCCGACTCAGGATCAAAGAATTTTGATATTTTTTTAAAACGACCGATACTCGCAGAGGAAAGTCTCCCTTTTTTTTTGAAAGGCGATTTTGTAAAATTAGGGTGACGGTGGCTTGGTAACATCGTTGGTGATGCGAAATGTGCGTTGCTATGTGTGTGTCGGGAATTCGACGATAGCAAAAGTGTAAACGCTTACTCTTCCCCTTTTTTGAAATGAACACGGTCCTTAGGGGGACCGGTTTTAAAAACAACGAAGTGACGTTTTTATCGAGACTGCTACTAATTAGCTAGTTCGATAGTGGATGTGTGTGGTGCCTTAGTGGTGTGACTAAATCCTTGTCAAGGGTTTAGGTAGTGAATAGTTTTTTTTTTTAGAAAAGTTGTTTTTTTTCCTTTCTTTAAAACGAGTGATCCACGTTTGTAGGTTGTAATAAATAGCATTTGACAATGGATGGTGGTGTGCTGTGAAAAAAATGTTTCGAGAATGTAACCGTTTTGGATTCTTTGACTTCATTAATTGAAGCTTCGGTTGTGTTAATGGTATGTGTAAAAATATTTTCTTTTGAAAATAAAATGTAACCGTTGGTGTACCTTGACCCCATTGATTGGGAGTCTCGGTAGTATTAACGGTATTCATCGTTTGACGGGTTTCATTTTAGCCATGTGACGGCGTTCAAAAATGCATGTTTTTTTTTAAAACATCGAGTGTAAAATTTGCCATGACAACGGCGTCTCGAAACGTGTTGTTTTTTCTTCTTTTTTAGAAATCGTGACTTGACCGGAGTATCGGCGTTTTATGAGGTCGTTTTGAAAAGATGAGATATTTTCGAAAACGGAGTTGGGTGCGGTTGAATATGTTGGCGTGGTTGAATCCAAATTTTTAATGTTTTATTTGGGTTGAACTGTTCTAAGCACGCTACACATAACTAAGAACGCATACACTCATGCAGGATGCAGACACGGGTAAGTTAGGGTAGGCTACCGCCCACGAATAGTCTTTACTTAGGTATTGACAATGATCTGGGGAGACGAGTGTCGTACCGTCCATTCGGAACTATCCGCTTATTATCCCGCGGGGTACGCGTTAGGCGGCCGGAGCGTCAATCGAGGATCTCTCCGCGTGTCCCTAAAGATCTTACCGCGAAGAGGTCGATTGGTCCTGATATCGGTTAGGGTGGGCTTTTAGGGCCAAAACATGTAGTGACCACAACTAGGGACTAAGAGATGAGCTTCACCGATCTCGTTCAAGTTACACCACCGCTGGAAACTTGTTTCCAATTCCCCAGCGGAGTCGCCAAACTGTGGACGTCCGTCCGCACCGCCCGGCGCCCCGCGCGTGCCCGCGCGTGACCGACCCGGTTTTTCAACGTATGGCGGCAGCCACCCACGCGCCCCCCTCCCTGCCGGGGCCCGGTCCGTTCTCGCGTACGAGGCGATGTTTCGGACCTCGATTTGGATGACGATCCGGACTTGTACTAGACGGGTGGGGATACCCATGTTTCCGTTTGGGAATCGATCGAGTCGTGGTTGTAAATGTTTAAACGCTGTTTTATTTGGTAAGGCAACCGTTTTAGTGAACTGAAGTTGTCGTTGATTTCTGGAGTCGCCACCGAGTCAATTATGGGGACTCGGAAACCGTTCAAGTCAACTTTGATCCCTTGCCGGCTCAAAGTTGAGTGGCACGGGACCTAAAGATAAAGACTTGTACCCTTAAGCACTCTATGCCTGGAATGACTCTCATTGCCAATGGTTTCGGACATCCGGAAATCGTCGATTCTGAGTAAGGGGTGAGGGTATGTATTGGGAAGCCAACATCCGATAGATGTCAACACCCAATCCCGCCCGCACTATAGCGGCCTCCACTAATCAATCGGTGGGCTGATATCCTAGTCCTTTTGTTGTGGTGGAAGTACTGTAACATCCGTTGTTTTAACCCTAAGCCTTTTGCTATGTCGGTTGTTTAAGGACAAGTAAGTTTTGTCGTCAAAGTAGTTGTGTTTACATTCTTTGCATGCGATTTCACGTGACAAGCAGGCCATGAAAAGATGCATGTAGGAGAGTAGAGAGTACTAGTATTATACGTATTAGCAAATCAATTTTAACGCGATAATACGGATATTAGTCGTTCTCGTGGTATACCTTACCTTGTATTCTGCTTAAGATGCGTCGGTTCGGTATTAATAGAGATGCGTCTAACCTAATAAGGCGAGCACCGGGACTAATACAGAACCCGACCATCACTTTGTTCAATTTTAGTTGTTTTACATTTTGAATTCCGTGTTAGGTGATTTAGCATGCGATTATAAGGTCATAAAAGCAATAAGTCATACGAAAAACTGTAAATGCGAATGTAAGTAAATCATGTTGTGAGGAGTTGCACCCTCGGAGTGTACACTAAACGGGACACGATGCATAGATAGTTTGAGAACGGATCTCGGAATTACTTGGGTCTATTTAGTGTGTCTTAATGCTTGCGGTTGAAGTTGGGACGTTACGTATTTTAGTAGATGTTTGTGGGCCTAGTGCCCACATCTAGTGCCCACATTGGTTTTTTTAGTAGATGTTTGTGGGCCAAGTGCCCACATCTAGTGTTGTCGTAGTGCATAATAATAGAAAGTGCGAATGTGGAAAGTTTTGTTTAGATTGCAACCTAGTGACGATACGACTTCGACAGGCGGATCCTCCTAGCTTGACCAGTTATTCCGGCAGAGTTTCGTTACCGTTTGACATTACCGCGGCTATTCCGGCAGAGCTTCATTTCTAAGGACTAGTTCTGCGGCTAATCCGACAGAACTTGGGTACTAGTTTTGAGCTAGTCGATCACAAGCACCTCGGTATCGAGTGGAGTGCTCGAAGGTGAGGAGTAGCATCGATGTCGCTTTTATTATCGGAACTACGATCGATTGGATCGTTTGCCTCGGGTGTTGGAGTTCGAGCCCTTAGCGAGAGTTTAGAGGGGGAAGAGAATTGAATGTTGTGTGTCGAAATGAGGGCGTGAAGGGGGGTATTTATAGGTGCTTTCGGCCCTTGTCGCCCATATAGGCGCCCGAGCTGGGGCGTAGTAAGACTCAGGCGCCTGGATCCGGGCGTGGGGTGACCCAGGCGCGTCAGGTGGTGCGGTTGGAGTTCTGAGGATACGGTTTTGATACTTTCCAAAACCGAGAGGGAGGAGTGTGATATGATTCTTGGGGATTAAATTTACCCCGGGTTTGACCTATCGCCATGGGTTTAGTGGGCCTCGGGTGTTCATCCCGAGGTTCGCTTGGCGCGGTGTTGACTCGATTCGAGTTTTCGGACCGACACGGGATCCCGGTGTCAGAATCGACTCTAATTAGTGTCTATGCGATCGTAACGACACGACTAAGGCTGCCATCATGTTAGTTTAATTTGCCCGAATAATTTATTTGATCTGTTCTATAGAAAAACCATCTAAAACACCGCGAACCCGCGTCGCGTTGCAGTCCTATCGTCATCGGGTGTTTGTTGGGCGCTTCTGCAGCCACCAGGTCCAAATCTGGGTGTCTACACATGCCGGCTAGAAAATAGGTTATTTTGAGTCAAATCGTAAGTCTAAATTTCGGCAACATTCCGATTTTTTTGAAAATTGGATATTTTGAAAAGATGCATTTTTTAAAATGACGATTTTTGAAAACGACACGGAAACCAAGTAGCACAGTCACACAAGCATTATAACGACACCAAGTATGTGTGGACATGACATAGGTCCACCCGGAAGCGGCCACGCGCGGGTTTGGGGAGGCGAATGAATCTCCATATGAGATGGATCGAATTGAAATTTAAATCGAAGTGGAGTCGCCACCGAACTTTGTGGGAGTTCGGGCCCGTTCAAAGCCACTATATATCTTAGTGGGCCATGCACAAAGTATGGCCCATTCGGATGTCAGAGTTTATGGGGTTCATCCCTTTGTATTTGATAACGATACCGACGTTATCGGATACCGTGTATTGAATCACTCTCGTGCGCCAATGGATTCGGATATCCGGAAACCATGGTTCTGAGTAAGGGGTGAGGGTACGTGTTGGGAAGTTCACAAAGAACACCCAACCCCGCCCGCACATTAGCGGCCTCTACTAAGATATCGGTTGATGTTTTAATACGCGTGTTAGTAATACGATGAGATGATATGCAATTAACGTTTTGACTAAACATGCGAAAATTAGAATAAGTTGCTACGTCGATTTAATGCATATAAAATTAACGTCAAAGTTATATTTAGCTTGCGAGATTCTTTTAGTACAATAAAAGAAATAACGAAAATGAATCGACAAAAATAGAAACAAACATGTTAGTAACGATGATAACGATAATAACGGTTTGCAAATAATATAGAATGATATGGAATGACTTAAACGACGTGATGCATGGTTTTGAAAAAGTAGTTCGACACGTGGTTGATTTGACACGTGTTGACCGAAGTCATAAAAAAGTATTATCGAGACTCGAAAGTCGTTGTGGGACTCATGGTTTTGACGTGATAAGGCCACTCGATCGAGTCATTGAAGGACTCGACCGAGTGGTCCTCGGAAAAAGCTTTTGTCCTGTTTTTTTTAGGTGTCACTCAATCGAGTCTTTGAGGGACTCGGCCGAGTGATAGGCCACTCGATCAAGTGAGCTAGGCACTCGATCGAGTGCCCCCTGTACGAACTAGGGTTCGGCCCGCAATTTATTACCGAAGATGTCTTAGCCTAGTGGTTAGGACTAGGTGCTCTGGGACAGTAGGTCACAAGTTCAAATCCCCCCTCCCCTGTATTGTAATGCGACTAAGTGCGCTCTTCGTTGAACCAAAAAAAAAAAAAAAAAACAATCAACGGGTTTCGACCTTAACTAAAAAAAAGTGTTTGATTCGAAAATAATTTTAAAACTTATGAATATGCGATGAATGACGATTATGACGACAATGACGCGACAAGAATAAAAGAGATGATTTTGTGGAAATTAACTCGCTTCAACAATCAAATATTCGGGATGTCGGAATAAGCGACCGGCCACGTAGGTGAAACACCTTTGTATTCGGATTTCCTTATTCCGTCATCCTTCATATTCGACACGAATTAGCGAGTATTTTAATGTTTTATACTCGTAATATTAACGATATTATAAACGCGATGATAAAATTTAAAAAAAAAAAAAAAACGACAACGACGAACGGAAAAGACGGACGACACGGGGAGGAAAAAGAGAAGAAAAGTCGGGATTATTGCACCCTCAACCTACATGTTTCGTATCTCGGATGGGACTCGCTTAATTGTGGCTTGCACGGGAGTATCGAGGTTTACGTAGGTTAAGTTATGGTGGTTTAGGGTTTGATTCCTAGATGCTAGGGTTTAGGGTTCAAGATGTATGATTAGGGTTTTTTGAAAGTGTGTTATCAAGGTAAAAAGTTCCTCATTATGCATGCAAAAGGGGTGTATATATAGGAAACGTCCTCCACCCTCGTCTAGGGTTAATCGATCGAGTCCCTTGTTGACTCGATCGAGTGGCCCATCGAAAGTGTAAAAATGGACCTGTTGAAGGCCCACTCGATCGAGTGGTCTGGCACTCGATCGAGTGGATCAGGCGGGCTGGATATTTTGCAGATTTTGTATTTTGGATTGGATTCTTGATATTTTGTATGGCTATTTTGTGTCTCGGAAACGGCTTCGACCGGGGTTTGACCCGGTCGCTAAAAGTAGGTTTTATTTCCGCAGTCGATTTTATTTCCGCAGTCGATTTTGACCCAAATTAGTCTTTTTTTATTGGAAACGGCCCGGTGGGCCTGAATTTGAGGTCTGTTTTGTGAGATTTGTACTCCGTAAAAAACCCAAGCCAAAAACTAACGGTTTTGAGCCCATATCCGAGCGCGTAGAAGCACGTTTGCGTCCGATCATCATCGGGTGTTTTTTGGGAAACTGCTATAGACACCTAGCAGCCAAATGTGGGTGTCTATAGTATGCTTTACACTAAGTCTCGGTTGGTCGAAATAGGGTCTATACCAGTGCGCATGGCCTTTTCGAGAAACGGGACGGACTTCCTAAGTCGATTTGATCTTAGAACACGTCGCGAAACCCATACGAATTAGCCATGAACACCTTGACATAACCAATTTGGAATATATCAGGGTATAGTGGGACGTCGGTCACCAGTACCGGCCCGAGTAAAAATATGGTTATGCATGAACCGTAAAACTAAAGCGCGTATTGTACTAATCGAACGATTTATCCTCGAGTCTCACCTTGAGGATCCCGATGGTAAGTTACACATCAGTCTTCCCCAGCGGAGTCGCCAAATTGTGGACATGACATAGGTCCACCCCGACGCGGCCACGCACGGGTTTGGGCGGCGAAATGTTTCCCTTGTGAGATGGTTCTCGGGTTGAAATTTAAATCGAAGTTGGAGTCGCCATCGAACTTTGTGGGAGTTCGGGCCCATACGAACCCACTCTACCCTTAGGCGTATCGTGCATAAAGCACAGACCACTTTTAGTGCTAGAGCTTAGGGGTTCGTCCCTTTGCATTACAATATCGACGTCGAGTTATCGGATATCGTGCATCGAACGACTCTCGTATGCCAACGGTTCGGACATCCGGAAACCATGGTTCTGAGTAAGGGGTGAGAGGAACGTGTTGGGAAGCCCACAAAGGACACCCAACCCCGCCCGCACATAGCGGCCTCTACTAAGATATCGTTCAATTTTGAATACGCGCGCTAGTGATTCGGTAAAATGTTATGGAAATAACGTTTTACGATGTGTAAATATAGAATAGGTTGCTACGTCATTTAATGCATCTCGGTTCACGTCGAAGTGGTTTAGCATGTGATGTTAATTTAAATACTACAAATGGCAAACATAAAAAATGGAAGGCTCGTAAATAATTACAAATTACACAGACGGAAATACAACCCGGAAATACAATACAACTAGCGCAAAAATTGGAATAATCGAATTAGTAATGGTAATATGGATAGATTAGAATGATAATGCAATGCATGATTTTGAAGATGTTAATACGTGATTGTCTTGACACATGACGACTAAAAGTCGTAAAACAGGATTTTCAGGACTCTACGCCGTTTTAAAGCTCACGCTTGAAGCTTAAGAGGGTCACTCGACCAAGTCATTGAGGGGACTCGATCGAGTGCCCTTTACGTAGTCTTTCTGCCCCTTTTTGGGGTGTCACTCGATCGAGTGTCCCTGTACGAGTGTTTTACTCGTTTCGAAGAGAAGGTTGCTTTGGATTTTAAGGTTTCGAGTCGAGATATAGTCGTGCCAAATATGAATATTATTTGATCTTTATTATCTTGACTGTCAAGGACTCACCATATTCGATATTTGGTTACGGAACCAATATCTAATATTTAGAGCGAATTTTGTAAAAATCGAACTTGATCGGTCTAGAACGAATATCGATTCCCTCCGCGTCATAATGTCTAATCAATCATTTCGGACCGCGTGACAATTAATTTGGCGTCAACGGGTTTCGTGCTAGTACGATTTATCGATTAATTCTTTTAGACATGATATTCAACTACGGAGTCGGTATCGCATCTTTAGAATAAACGTTTTGAAAAAATGGTGTCGGACATGTTTAACGACAAATCACCACGATCTATTACGCCCTTAAGTGTTTAGGGCGGCGCACCTGGATGGACGCCACCTCCAATACGACTTGTAAAGGGATTAAATAGACTTTAAGCGGAATTCATAATTAGACATGTTCGACCCGAAATCGAATTTTGATACTAGATTATTATACGCGATATTAATATTATAACGGAATGTAAAGGAACGAAAATTAAATGTTAGTTGTTAGAGTACATTAAATAAAATGTTGGAATGCGAAAAATATAAAATGTTAGTAACAAAATTAAAATGTTGATATGCATAAAATTAAAAGTTAGCGTTAGTGTAATTAATATAAATAGTATATACATATATATATATATATAAAAAAAGTAACGAGAAAGAGAGGGAAAAAGAAGAGAAGTCGGGATTTGAATTTACACCCTCAACCTACATGCTTTAGTCTCTCGGAAACGGCTCGTCTAGTGGCGGCAAAGGCGCGGGAGCGTCGAGATATTTAGGCAAGTTATGGTGTGTATGATTAGGGAGAGGATTTGATGAGTTTTGCTCTCGGTCTTTGACGAGTTTTGATCTCGGGATTGAATGTATGTATGTGTGTGTGTGTGTGCAAATATAGAATTGTGTCAAGTTGTCAAGTTGTAAGTCTTGAATGGGTGAAAAGAGATGAGTATTTATAGAGTTGCTCCCGTTTAGGGGTCACTCGATCGAGTGGGCTCATGGCACTCGATCGAGTGCCCTTGAACGAGTGTGAAAGGGCCAAGTTTGTTATAGTAAGTTGGGATTTGATTTGTTTTAATTGATTTGAAAATTTTTGGCTGAGTTGACTTTGTATTTAGACACATGCATGGCTGGTTTTGTCTCGGGTTTTCGACTTTGACCGGGTTTTGACTCGGTCGCTAAAAGACGGTTTTATTTTCAGTGACGATTTTGACTCAAATTAGTCTTATTTTATTAGAAACGACCCACTGGGCCTGAATTTGAGATTGGTTTTGTGAGATTTGTGCTCCGCTAAAAGCCCATGCCAGATACTATTGATTCCGAGCCCATATTCGAGCATATTAAAGCATGTTTACGGCCGATCATCATGGGTGTTTTGTTGGAGACTGTTATAGACACTAGCAGGCAAAATGCGGATGTCTACATTATTATTATACTTATTTATTAGATATATAATGAGTAGTTTGTAATTTTGTATGATTTAAAAAAAATATAAATATAAGCCTATAGTTTCATCAATTTTCACACACTAATTCATTCTTTATAATGGATAAAAATAATAATAACACTAATTTCAATTATAATGATCTGGGATATTTTGCATATGTTAATTATATGCAAAATATTAATTATAACCCACAAAATTTTGAGAATCATCCAAATTATCGACCCACTCTAATGCCATTTCATACTAATTATCCAAAACCAATTTCTAATCTGTCTTCGCCATTTTCTAATTCCGGCGATTATTCACGAAATTACGCTAACCATCAGTCCGAGCCTTTGAGGAGGTCTTTATTCGGCGATGAAAATCCACATTTCTTGTCTTAAGAGACCGTCAACTATGAAAATTCTCTAGGAGTTGATCTGACTAAAAATGAAGACGACGATCAAGAGTTTGAAATTGATGGTGAAACAGTGGACATGACATAGGTCCACCCCGACGCGGCCACGCGCAGGTTTGGGGCAGCGAATGAATCTCATGTGAGATGGATCTCGGGTTGAAATTTAAATCGAAATGGAGTAGCCACCGAACTTTGTGGGAGTTCGGGCCCATTTGAACCCACTCTATATCTTGGTGGGCCGTGCACAAAGTACGGCCCATTCGGATCTTAGAGTTTATGGGGTTCGTCCCTTTGCATTGCCATACCGATACCGACATTATCGGTTACCGTGTATTGAATGACTCTCGTGCGCCAACGGTTTCGGACATCCAAAAACCGAGGTTCTGAGTAAGAGGAGAGGGTACGTGTTGGGAAGCTCATAAAGAACACCCAACCCCGCCCGCACTTAGCGGCCTTGATGCGCGTCAAATTGTCGCCTATCCAACACGGTCAAACAATATTTATAAACTCCGAAATACTACTACGTAGTAGCGGTAAGTCGGAATCGATCCACAGAGACGGTCGAGGGGTAGTCGGTCAAGTTAAAGTCTAGGAGTGATTAGGTCGAGAAGGGGGGTTTTGGACGAGTTGAACTAGACTAACTAAACGAGCTATGGAACTAAGGCGAGAAACTATTAATGGGAAAGGCGTTAGGGAGAGTCGGGGAGTCGGAGATTAAGGTAAAGATGCGGATTGCAAGAATTATCACAAGATGTATAAGGGAGGTGTCACCTTTTGGTTTCCCTACCAACCAAGCCTAAACCCACTTTCGCGACGAATAAACTAAGGTCTCAAGACGGAATTACCCAAACCCCAAGTTTCCCCATATTGGTCCGGGTGAGTCAAGTCAACCTAGGTGATCAAGCTAACTCAAACATAACACAACAATCTCATCAAGACAATATCACCCTCAAATGCAATAATCTCACAAAATGAAATCTTTTCCTAGAATTCCTCCTCCCCTAGCCCCCTAACTAAAATCTACTCACTACCCATAATAAAACTAACACTAAGGAGACTAGAAGAAAAACTAAGCATGCTTGAACTAGAGGAAAAATAATTTATCTAATATAAACTATGGAGGGACAAACAAGGGAGAGAGAAAAACACTAACAAACAATGAAAAACTACACTAACATAAACAATCACAAGACAAACAATAGACTAACAAGAAACTAAAAATAAGACTAACTAATGGAGGAAGGGAGGGGAAAGAAACTACCAATTATGGAGAGACTAAGGAGGAAGATGAAGATTAACATAAAGATTGAATCTTGGAGGAGATAATACAAGAATTTGTCACCAACTCTTGCAAAATTCTTCAATCTTCAACATAAAAGCATATATAAATCTTCAACTAAAGATGGAAGCTTACTTACAAATTATAGAGTAATTTAATCTAATACTAATAATATCTACTAAGTTTTTGGAGATTTTTACTAAGGATGCTTACTACAACTACTACTACTACTAGAGATCTTCTACCCTACTCCTACTCCTAAGAGGCTCACTTAAGGCACAAGAGTGGCACAAAATCCTAGGTTAAGTATTTATAGAGTTTCTTAATGGGTCACACAAGCTTAAGGCCCATAATCCAATTCCTCTTCTTTAAGCTAGACCTTCACCCTTTGCATCTTCATGGAACAAAACTTCACCCTGCGGTTGACGACATTAGCACCACCGGGTGAAATTTCACTCGGTGAGATTTTCTTCTCGAATCGCCATTTTTGGCGTTTTTCTTCATCGGGCGAAATTTCACCCGGTTCGCCCAGTCGTGTCTGCCTACGAAAATCTTCGGGAGATGGAAAATGCCGTCGGGTGAAATTTCGCCCAGTGATACTCCACCTCTTTTCCGGTCTCTTTCTTTGTCGATCAATCGGATTACTCGAACTTTCGGTTGTGTGCTTTGCTCTTTGGACCGTATCTCTCTCATGCTCGTAGAAGCTCAAACACATTTTCGGTCGAAAATCATATCAAAATAGACAGAAAACTACCAAAAACACGTAAAATGCAAAAGAGAGACACTAATGCGAGAATTACTCAAAATACGGCGATAATCGCGCTCAAGTCTCGCAAAACGGAGGAAAAACAGGTCTAAATGGGAGAAAAATGGTCCAAATTTGGCACACAACAATTCCCCCACACTAAACCGTTGCTCGTCCTCGAGCAAAGACCTAAAAAGAAATTAGCTACTACTAGCTAAGCTAGACTATGCTAAGCCGATACGGGGCAATTAACGGGCTCGCTCCGTCCCTTCAACTCACATCGAGATACCCATGAGGTAAAGTACTTTCATGCAAGGCAAGTTGGGGCTTGCTTAAAATGGTGGATGCGACTAAACACACAAAAACACATAACACAAAAGAATAGACGCATCCAAAACAAAAATAAAACATCGAATCCCTCATCGAGACGGCGGGGAAAGATACCGAAGACTTACTTAGAAAAACCATAAACATTCCAAGATAAACCACCCATGTAAACAAGGACCAAAGCTTAATACTATGACAATCAAGCAATAAAGATGTTGATAACTTAGCCTAGGTCCTCCTAGTCTTCTAAAGGGGTACTACGGGGCGTTAAACGGAGTGGAAAAAGTGAACCATGGATTCGTTCGACACTGTAGGTAGGTGCAGTCCCGCTCTCTTTGGTTAAGGCCAAGAGGGTCGTTCCAAACTCGAATTTCCTAAATTAGCCCAAACAAAAAGTAGAGTGTTTACGATTTTTGGGGTGGATCGACTAATTACCGCTATCTTCCTTCCTCAGGACTCGGTCCTCTAGTAGGTGTTCTGCCAAAAATTTGCACCTTCGGAATGCAACGTGGCATGCTACGAGTGGACGGTCAAAGGGTCAAAGGTTGGAAGGTCAAAGACGATGGTCAAAAACCGAGGGTCTATGTCAAAGTCAAGAGCCGAGGGTCAAAGGTCAAGGGATGAAAGTCAATAGTCGAAAATCGAAAGTCAAAGACTGAAAAGTCGGAAGTCAACATAACCGAGAGTCAACAAGTCGATTAAAGATCCCGGGTCGCATACAATAATGGGCCAATCAAAAACTACAAAGCAAACAAGGCAATGGACCGAACTAGGGCAAAACAACCAACTAGCCCAATGGAGCATAGCAACCCACCCTTACCTCAACAGAAAGACAGCAGAAGAGGTCAAAGAACCACCCTCCTATATTCAAGGGATGACTCCTGCTGACCAGGAGAGAAAGGAGGAGAAGAGTGTAACGGCTGGGAGAGTAAATGCAACGGCTAGGAGGAAAAGGTCAAAGGTAATCAAGGGCAATAACTAGCAAAGCAATTAAGGAGCAATAACGGCTGAGCAATAAAGAGGGGAATCCTAAGGACAAGGCCACATATAAAAGGAGGAGGAGGAAGAAGGAAAGGATCATTCAAGCACACCCATCCTTCAAGCACACGAGAAAATATTCACTATCAATCATAAGTCTCAATTAGTGTCAAATTCTTTGTATTAGCACTCCTTTCTTCGTTCTTTCCCATAGATAGTTGAATTTTGGCGGGATTCCGACTCCCCCCGCGGTTTTTCCCACATCGGGTTTCCGCGTCACCAAAACTTTGTGTGTCTTTCTTTTCCTCTCGTTACTTTCTCGTTCATTAGATCCGACCCGATTTCGCCAAACATAATTATACGACGATCGCTTTAACCCGCAACCGAAATCGTAGACTCGGTAAATTTTTACCAAAACAATTTGGCGCCGTCTGTGGGGATTAGTGATCATTTCCTATAAGCCAAATCCTATAGTGAAGCAATCTCGTATCGTCATGTTCGGATCCGATCGAAGTCCCTCCAGCAGCCTAGGAGCATCAATTCAGCCCACTAGAGGAGAATCTCCCCTAGGGGCATCAGGATCAATCTTCGCACCCCATACCCAGGCAGTCTCTACCAGCCTGGCAGCAGGACACGTACCAGTAGCCTCAAGACCACCTCACGTGCCTAAGGTGTCGAAAATGACCAATCCCTTCAGGACCAGTAGAGAAGGCGCTTCATCCAAAACAGCGGTTCAAAGAGGGTCACTTAAAGACTTCTCCAGAATCTCAGCCTTACCAGACCCCCTGAAGGATGTGCTCCAAGGGATCAACGCTCTGCAGCAGGCGCTGGAAACTCTGCAGAAGGACAACCAAGACATCAGGGCTCGGATCTCAGCAGCAGACAAGACTCCAGCTACATCGGTCCAGCCGTCACCAGAGATGCTGTCCCTGATGCCTAGAGGAGAGCCCAACACCCGCATGGAATCAACCGTCAGCAGAAGGACCACCAAGGAGATTCCCTCAGAATTGGTCACCAGACTAGAGCTAGGATTGGCTCCACTAGACCCAGTCATTGAGCCTCGAGGGCTAGGCTACCTGTCTTACGGCCCCACATCCGACAGATCTTACATCACAGGTAATTCCCTCTCTAGCATCGAAAATCAAGGAACTAACTCACTGTCTCTTACAGGTACCCCTATTCATCAGGCGCCCAGATGGCAATCTGTAACCCCACCAGGGATGACCACCTTGTCCAGCAATCAGCCCTCTGGAGGAGCAAGATCAGCAGCCATCCCCATCCAACAGGAGTCAGGATGGCAGCCAGGAGCCCTAACCGGCACAGCGACCCCCGTCAACAACCTGTATCCAGGAGGAGTCTGGTCAGCAGGAGTCCCATTCCAGCAAGCAACATGGTGGCAGTCTGGGTCCACAATCAACGCGACACCGTTGCCTAATCCTTCTAGTTACCAGTACCCTGGAGGAGCATGGTCGGGAGGTACACCTTTCAACTTTTCTCCTCCTGTCTCTAACCCTCTTGCAGGAGCAGTCAGCACAGCAGATCAGTATCGCCAGGAACTGAAGGAATTGAGAGACCTGATCAACAAGATTCCTGGAATACCACGCCCCCTGGAGAGAGCAGCTAGAGACAGCTACGCAGATTCGCCCTTCACTGACGATCTAGCCTGCGTCGTTGTACCCAAGGGATTCGTGCCCCCTGCCATGACACTCTATGATGGTACCGCAGACCCGTTGGATCACATCAATCAGTATAAGCAGAAGATGATGGTGGTGACTGCAGCAGGACCTCTGAAGGAGGCATGCATGTGCAAGGGATTCGGCTCCACCTTGTCAGGAGCAGCTCTGCAGTGGTTCGTTAGTCTGCCCAACCGGAGTATCACTTCCTTTGCGGACTTGGTTAATGCTTTCAACCAGCAGTTTTCCAGCAGCAGAAAACCGGAGAAGCAAACCAGCGATCTATACCGGGTGGTGCAGAAGTTCGAAGAATCCGCGCGTGATTTCCTTAGCAGATTCATTAAAGAGAAGGTGACCATCCCCAGATGTGACATAGCAACCGCTATAGAAGCCTTCCGCCAGGGACTCCACCAGGATTCAGAGCTGTACAAGGACCTCACCAGGTATCCATGCACCACATTTGAGGAGGTGCAAACAAAAGCATTGGCAGTCATCAGGCTGGAGGAGGATTCAGGTCCCAGAAGAGCTACTTATGATCCAGCAGAGCTACCTATGAGCCTGGAGAACCACTCTTCCTGTATCTATCAGTAACCGAAGTAGCAGTCAGCGCAGTATTGATACGTGAGCAGGAAGGAGCACAACATCCAGTATACTATGTCTGTAAGTCTTTGCTTCCTACAGAGACCAGGTACACATCTCTCAAAAAACTTGTACTAATACTTGTTATCGCTTGCTGTAAACCGCGGCCTTATTTTGAATCATATGCTATTTCGGTAATAACAAACTATCCTTTAAAGACTATTATGAGAAAACCTGAGTTGTCAGGGAGAATGACTAAGTGGTCCATGGACCTGAGTGGCTTCGACCTTTAGATTCGTCCCCAGAACAGCAATCAAGTCCTAGGCACTGCAGTCCCAGGTAGAGAAAGACATCTACATCCTGGAGGAGGTAGGGGGCAGATAGGCAGAGGAACTCCCCTTGGTGCTATGGTCTGACAGAACCACACAGGCCACTGCCGTCAGGAACAACGTCACCAGGAAATGGGCCAACTAGAGCTGATCAAATGGCCCAAACCCGACGGCCCAACCCGACCCGGCCCGATTTTTTCAAGGGCTTGGGCCATTGTGTTGTCCCAAAAAAGCCCGAAGCCCGACCCGATCTTAGCCCGATATAAATTTTGGGCCGGGTATGGGCCGACCTTAAAGCCCGAATTTTGACCCGGCCCGGCCCGAATTTTTTTAAAAAAATATAACATAATTTATGTTTTTAAACTTTTAAACTTCTTTTATGTGGAAATTCATTATTTTTTATCACAATTTTTTTTAACAAAAAAAAGTCGTGCAATTTTTGTATGGAAGTTTATGTTTTTATGTGTTCATAGTTATTATACACGGATAATAATACCGTATATATATATATATATATATATGTGTGTGTGTGTGTGTGTGTGCGCGTGTGTATTTGTACTGTGATATGTTAGTGTGACACATAATAATACGAAAAATTGTCCAACACCAAAACTATGTGTGAAATGTCTAATCGAGGACTCGAGGCAAACTTTGTTTATATTTCTTAATACGGAGTATTAATACATCATTATGTACTATATTCGTCTGATTAATTTCGAGTAAGTTTTAGTAAAAAAGGGTTTGTTTATTAGTCGGGTCGACTGCGAGCAAAATACTCGATTAAATGTTGGTTAATTTGTGCTAATAAATATTTTTTTTAAGGTGACGCAAAAAAAAAATTAACTTAATCCCGAACAATCTTTGTGACCCGATTGGGCCCGAAAAGCCCGCAAGCCCGAAAAAGCCCGAACGAGTTGGGCTTGGGCCTTACAAATTGACCCGTTTAGGGGACCCGACCCGGCCCGACCCGCTAGATGGGCTATAATTTTATGGCAAAGCTCGGCCCAAACCCGGCCCAACCCGGCCCATGATCACCTCTAGGGCCAACGTCGCCAGAAACATGGGCCGCTGCCGCCAGAAACATGGGCCACTGTCGCCAGAAACATGGCATCTATTCTGCCAGATACACCTCCACTAGAACCCAGGTTTCGTCTTATCAAACCTTGCAAACATATATTTAAACTTTCCTTTTGTCCTTCTATCTGTTTTGCTTTCTTTTTCGTGATTTTTGAAAGTCAGATGTTTTATCTTCAAGTATGCCTTTAGAGTTTGACTCTCTCCTTTGTATCGTCAAAATTCGATTTTCTTTTGCATCAAAATTTGATTTTCTTTTTGCATTAAAATTCGGTTTTCTTTTGCATCAAAGTTTAATTTTCTTTTCATACGTCTTCAAAATTTAATTTCCTTCTCATACGACTTCGAAATTTAATTTTCTTGTTACATGTCTTCAAGATTTAATTTCTTTTCATACATTTTCAAAATTCGATTATCTTTTCATATGTCTTCAAAATTGGATTTTCTTCCTTCACATATTTTCAAAAGTTTGATTTCCTCCCGCATATACCTTCAAACATTGCATCTTTACCATCTTTCGCCAGCTTTTTCAACCAAAATTGGTGACCAATCTGGTGGAGTGTATAATTTCTACAGAAGGCGTGTGTCTTGTGACTAAGTGCCTACAAACGGGACATTACAGTCTCCTGCGCCACTTAGCACCCACGCAAAGCGTGGCACCTCCGACTGAGTGGGCGAACTAAATCCCAGGCCACCACTATATCAAAGGTCGACCATACAAACATAAGGCATGCATACAACAGAAGGTAGTAAGACAAAACTATAACAAACGATTACAATCGAATTCAGGCATAACATACAGCCGCACATCGACATTACGAAAGCTACTTCGATTTCACACAACGAAAGTTAAGGCATGAAGTGCCACAAAGTACTAACACGCTTCGCTCCCCTGAGCAAAGGCGAAGTCATTACAGAATTTTCTGCAAACACTAACAAATCAGAAGTACATGCCATGCAGGATTCACAAGCCGAAAACAGAGTACAACAAAAGAGGAGTAACATCACTCCAGCAGTACTTGGTCCACAGCCTGAACATTCTCCTCTGGTGGAGGCGGAACTATAGCAGATCCTCCTGCAGGAACCTGGGTCTCTGGTGAATAGCAGCAGAACCTCTCCCAGGATCATCAGCAACATCCTCCTGGTCCACACTCCCTTGCCTATCAGTCTCCTGATCAACAATAGGAGAGTCAACAGACTTCTCCAGATCCTCCGCCTCCACGTCAGAGAGAGCATCCCTCAGGGTCTTCTTCAGCTCAGCATTCTTCCCCTACAGGGAAGAATTGGCATTTAGGGCCTGGGCAAGCTCACTCCTTGCCTCCACCAGATCTGCACTAAGCTTTTGTCTTCTGCCAGATTCCTCCGCCAACAATCTGCGAACCAAGTCCAACTCCTTCAGAGAACCCTTTTCTAGCGCACAGACCTGGGACCAGGACGTAACGTTTGATCCAGAAAAGTCATATCCTTTGCAGATCATATCCTCTGCAGACTTAACGAAGCCTTCAGGAAATTTGAGCATCACTCCAGCAGGAACACCCTCAACGGATCTGGGGGCAGAATAGGAGGTAGACTTAGGAAGGTCTGCCACCAGAGGTCCACTTTCTGCAGGAGTAATTTCTGAGAGAGGGGACAGATTACGCCTTCTCCTAGAACCAGCAAGGCCAGCTGAAGCAGAGCCAACTGCCTACAACTGAAGCAAACGGAAATTCCCGCCTAAGATGAGCTTAGTCAGAAATTTGGGGGCATTTGTTCGGGCCAAAAATTTGCACCTTCGGAATGCAACGTGGCATGCTACGAGTGGACGGTCAAAGGTTAAAGGTTGGAAGGTCAAAGACGATGGTCAAAAATCGAGGGTCTAGGTCAAAGTCAAGAGCCGAGGGTCAAAGGTCAAGGGACGAAAGTCAATAGTCGAAAATCAAAAGCCAAAGACTGAAAAGTCGGAAGTCAACATAACCGAGAGTCAACAAGTCGATTAAAGATCCCGGGTCGCATACAATAATGGGCCAATCAAAAACTACAAAGCAAACAAGGCAATGGACCGAACTAGGGAAAAACAACCAACTAGCCCAATGGAGCATAGCAACCCACCCTTACCTCAACAGAAAGACAGCAGAAGAGGTCAAAGAACCACCCTCCTATATTCAAGGGATGACTCCTGCTGACCAGGAGAGAAAGGAGGAGAAGAGTGTAACTGCTGGGAGAGTAAATGCAACGGCTAGGAGGAAAAGGTCAAAGGCAATCAAGGGCAATAACTAGCAAAGCAATTAAGGAGCAATAACGGCTGAGCAATAAAGAGGGGAATCCTAAGGACAAGGCCACATATAAAAGGAGGAGGAGGAAGAAGGAAAGGATCATTCATGCACACCCATCCTTCAAGCACACGAGAAAATATTCACTATCAATCATAAGTCTCAATTAGTGTCAAATTCTTTGTATTAGCACTCCTTTCTTCGTTCTTTCCCATTGATAGTAGAATTTTGGCGGGATTCCGACTCCCCCCGCGGTTTTTCCCACATCGGGTTTCCGCGTCACCAAAACTTTGTGTGTCTTTCTTTTCCTCTCGTTACTTTCTCGTTCATTAGATCCGACCCGATTTCGCCAAACATAGTTATAAGACGATCGCTTTAACCCGCAACCGAAATCGTAGACTCGGTAAATTTTTACCAAAACAGTAGGCAGTTCACGGCAAAAGTCGATCAAGGGCTTTTCTCCTTTTCTTTTTTTCTTCTTTTTTTTCTTTTTTTTTTCTTTTTTTCTTTCTTTTTTTTGAAGGAGATGTTTTTGATGATATGATTTCATTTGAAGCTTCTTTTCTCTCCCTTATTTTTCATATTTTTGTGCCCTTTTCTCTTGCTTTGGTTTGCCCATTTTGGCTTTTTAATGTGGTTTGTAACCAAACATTTGAGTTTCATTTTTTTTGTAAACTTATTGTGTGGTGTATGGATGAAAAGATGAATAGGTACCCGGAAACGGGCCCATCCCCGGATAACCTACAAAAAGTGGAGAATTTGGACTAAAGGTGCAATGGTCATTCGAGCAAGGTCACCTAGAAGACGGGATGCGGAAACCAAGGCCTAACTCCTCCATTGGTGGTCAAGGTGGTCAAATGCAAACCCCGAAGTAAACCTCTAGTAGAAAAGGTGGACTCAAGCTAAAGGATCAACAAGTTCATTGATTTAGAGTCATTCTACTAGATTAAGGTCCAAAATCTACAATAAGTTATTTACAATGGAATGTAAACTCTTGCAATAAGTTTGTAATCGGGTTTTCAAAAACATTTAGTCCTAGACACGCTATACAAAAGCAAAAGGAACACACGAAAAAGAAAAGGCAAATAAAAGAAAACATGAGTAAAGTCATGCACTTCGTACTCCATCGACATTCAAGCACAAAAATCAACCACAACACCCAAAATGCTCATCTCTTCGAGAGCCTCCCAATAGCAACAACCTAACTCCTCTAAGAAAGTAAGAAGAAAGCGAAAAGGAAGGAAGTTACCGAGCGGGTCGCTTCCAGAATCTTCAAATTGCGCTATCAAGGGGTGGTGGTTATCCTGTAAGAGTAGAGAACAGGACTATACAAAGTACACGAAAACATAACGACAACGAGAAGACAAAAAGGGAAAAAGAAAAGGAAAATAAAAATAAAATGTTTTTGGTTTTTCGGAATTTTTCAATTTTTATGGTTTTTGGAAAGATTTTTGAAAAACAAAAGGATAGTAGATCCCTCCCCCACACTAAAATTGTGCATTGTCCTCAATGCACGAGTAGGAGAAAAGATCGAAAAAGACGAAAAAAGAAAAATAAGAAAAATCTTTTTGGATTTTTATAATTTTTCAAATGTTTTTGGATTTTTCGAAATTTTTGAAGAAAGAAAACAAACGAAAAGAAAACGATAAAAGGATGGCGGGCCTAAGTGCAATCACATCACCTAGACCCTAGCCAAGTGGCTAAGAAAATGAGAATAAAAGAAAAGAAAAGAAATTAAAAGGAAAGATGAAAAATGGGCGTAGGTGTAGTCACATCACCTAGCCCGGATTAAGAAAAATTTGAGAAAATGGGAAGAATTTGGATTTTCAAAAGGTCAATGGCGTAATCACATCGCCTAATGACCGGGAGCAACACCAAGGCCGCTTTGGCCGCAACAATCGAACAATGGGACAGCTTGCAAAGTTATGTTAGAGGTGAAACAATCACAATGATCAAGGAATAAGAGGAACAAGAACGGAATCAACCAAAGGACATGGAATTATAGATGATTAAAGACTCACTGACCCAACCCACACACAAATACACAACACACACACACCACCGACTCCAGGAGAGGGTCTAGTCTGAGCGATCGTCAGACGCAAATGAAGCGCTAGGAGACCCATAGAAAAAGGGTATACCCTCGGAGGATGGCTCGGGAGAAAACTCCTCCGGACCGTCGCTAAGCGAGAGGGCAACGTCGGATTCAATCTCACAAAGGTCATAGATCGTACGACCTTTGGGCAACTCGTAGTGTGCATACTCCCAAACTCCCCTTCCTCCCAACTCAGTCTTGGTCAGTCGGAATTCACCGGGACCCAAGGGTAGGTCCCAATTTTGGTGAACATGGATAGTGGTTCGGTGTGTGTTCGGTACTATTAAAGCTCTTCCACGGCTAATGTAGACGAGGCGCTGATGAGGTACATGAAAAATCCAAGTCGGAAAATAGGCCTCGTCAAGCCATATGGAATCGTCTAGTGGGGTGAGGTGGTCGGTCGAATAACCCAATTTGTTTGCAATTACGGTTACGAGACCTCCACAATCTAAGGAGGGCGTTAGGTAACAATGATACGGTGGAAATGCAACGCCACGACAAGTGGTAGGTCTAAGGGGTTAGGGTTACCCAACAAAGAGTCATATATCAATTGCAAGACACACACATTAAGAATACAAATATTATCGGCCGAGGGTAACAAGCAGTGGGAGAGCATCTCGCAAAAATAGCGGATTGCAGGGTTACGGATTTCGGAGGCAAAGGATAAATTAGCCTCGTAACCCCCTTTACAGCGTGATATGCGCTTCCAAAGATCTCTCCTAGATACAGAGGCTTGTACGTTGCTCGAGGGTGCACTAAGTCCGGTACCCGATGAGGGTAGGCCTAGCACTAGGCGGAACTCGTAAATAGTCAAACGATGGGATTTGCCGAATAGTCTAAATTTGACCGCTCTTGGTGTGGTCGGATTGTCAATGGCAAAAGTTCCTAAGAACTCGCAAGTAAGGTCTTTATAGGTGAAGGCCGCGAGGCTAAGGAGCTCGCTATTTCCGGTCCTTGACGATAACTCTTTAATATCGTCTACTATTCCTAGATTGGTCATTGTGTGGGGACAAGGCCACCTAGTGCTCTGAAAGATCTTTTTAGAGAAGGTCCGAGATAGAGAAGTATTTAGACAAGGTAAATTTATAGGCTTAGAAGACTTAGAAGATTTAGAAGATTTAGAAGGTGTAGAAGTCGAAGCCATACATACCTTGCTTACGAGCGGCTCGCCTTGCTCTTGTCTCCATAGTGATAACCTTGCAAGAATAATCCCAAAAAAACTTGAACTTCACCTCTTCAAAGAACCCAAATATAATCACCTAAGATGGGGATGAAATTATGAATGGAGGCTTAAATGTGGTTGGGGTGTATGGAAGGTGGTTTAATGTGTTTATGATGGGTGAAAATGTGGAGTGAATTGTGGGATAAAAAGGGTGATATAAATAAGGGTGGTTGAGGAGGGAAAGTGAAAGTTTTAAAGTGGGTGGTAAAATTTGGTGTAAAAATTTTTGGAGGGAAAGTTATGTGTGGTAAATGTGAAAGAGAGAATTGAAATTGTAGTGAGGAAATATGTTATAGGTGATTGACGTTCAAGCTCATGCTGCCGGGTGAAATTTCACCCGGTCAAGCACCACCGGGTGAAATTTCACCCGACGATATTCCGTCATGAAAATCAATTTTGCCAATTTTTTCCACCGGGTGAAATTTCACCCGGTGAAAATCTCACCGGGCGAAATTTCGCCCGGTGGTATCTTCATTGGCAGATTTGGCAATTTTTCGTAGGGCGAAACTTCGCCCGGTCAAATCTCACCGGGCGAAATTTCGCCCGGCGGTCTTGTTTGCTTCCTTTTTCTGCCTTGCCATTCCATGGCTCTTCAATAATCACCTAAAATTTCAAATAACGACACGACTCACATTACATAATCAATATCTCCCACAAACATGCTTGTGGTCTTCAAATTAAGCTCCATAACTTCTCCAAAAGCTTGATCTTCATCCAAATAAT
The DNA here is from genome assembly GCA_958450325.1 of Agrostemma githago. Classification (NCBI taxonomy): domain Eukaryota; kingdom Viridiplantae; phylum Streptophyta; class Magnoliopsida; order Caryophyllales; family Caryophyllaceae; genus Agrostemma; species Agrostemma githago. The sequence goes on from OY288262.1 coordinate 37,367,884, forward strand.
TGCTCCATGACGAAATCCAAGTTCATCCATTGTTCTCAAGCTAACAAAGCTAACAAACACTAAGAAATATGATACATATATACAAGGTGGTTGTTGAGGATACCACCAAACCTACATCAAATTGAGAGGGGATTAACCAATGCTCCCCAACGGGAGCTCACCAAGTTTCTCGGTAATAAAGGTCTCACGAACGTGACCGGCATGATAAATTTTTAAGCGTTGTCCATTAACCATAAACTTCCCGGTTTTCGGGCTTGAGATTTCAATTGATCCATATGGTTGCACCTTGTTCACCTCGAATGGACCCGGCCATTTCGATTTCAACTTACCGGGGAAAACTCATTCGAGTTTTCAAGTAAAAAGCAGTTCAATGCTCTTAGAAGTAGATCAAACAATCTTGCATGGAACTCAAAGAAATGACAATATGAAGCATTGATGCACAAAGATAGCACATAAACATAAGAGGTCAAAGCAAATAATAGAGTATCCATCATGCCTCTATGTTCAAAGGACGCTTTCATGTCATTGTTAAACTCCTTATGTAAGTGAGGAAGGAATATCAAAGAGGATGGAGGATATATAGTGTAGGAACCATTCAAGTCTAGCTCAAATGAGGCTTGTAAAGAGGCAAGGAGAGACATTTTATCAAGAAGGTGAGGGTAAAAGAAGTCATCCTTAGACAATACCTCAATAATTATCACATTAGAGCTCTCCTCATTCTTTCCATTATCACTCAAAGTCTCATGCTTCTCAATAAAGTGGGTCTTAGGAGATTCTCCACAATTCGCTCCATCATCAAACATTTCACCCCCTTCACTTCTAACTCCCTCTATCATGCGCTCAAATAGAGGATTATGCATCACAACCTCACATAAGCTCTCAATTGTCGGATTTTCAAAGGTGTTGGTCATGGAAAGCTCAATAGGCTTATCACGAGTAGTTGTAGGTATGTCCTCAAATTTACTCTCATCATCAACAAAGTGGGGGATGCAATCATTCTCAAGGGAAAGAACGGGGTTCTCAACCTCTATTAACACACAATCATCATCCCTCTTCATGTCAAGAACATCACAAGACATACTCACAATTTCCTCATTATAAGGCTCATCAACATCCTCAAAATTCTCAACAAGAGTCTCCTCAATAACCTCATCACCAACACATCTCCTACTCCCAAGATTATCATCAAGTGTCACATTTAAAGGCTTGGAGCTCATATCATGTTGCATAGAAGAGGAGTTAATTAGCTCAAGCACATCATCATTACAAGACACATTGACATCATCACAATCCTTACATGACTCCATAAAATTATTATCAAGAGCATCATTATCAATCAAATGCAATGGAGGATCATGCACAACATATGTATTCAAAGGGAGTGAGGGAGCATGTTGGGATTGAATAATATGCACATCATCTTCTTCTTCCTCTTCCTCTTCTTCATTTATTATATCCAAATGAGAAAGAGGTGGGGATGTATAAGAAGAAGAAGCATTAAGCTCGTGTTTCACATCATCACAAATGGCATAAGGTGAAGAATCATGCAAATTATTCACAGAAATTGGAGAAGAGTTAACAAGAGAGGATTGAACATTGCAAACAAGAGAGGAAGATTCAACTCTCGGTTCTCTCAAAGGTGTCACTCTTCCATATCCCTCATGGGCATCAGTTCTAGCCACTTTCTCAAGCAATAGTCTCGCCTCATCATCACCTAATTCATAAAAGTTACCACCGGCCGAAGTATGAATCAAGTCTCTAACGCGTTCAAGCAAGTTGTCGAAGAATATTATGGTGGTTAGCCAAACCGGAATCCCATGGCGTGGGCAATATGTCAACAAATCTCGAAATCTCTCCCAAGCATCACTTAAACACTCAAACTCACCTTGTTCAAAGGTAAGGATCTCTCGTCTAAGTTTATTGGTCTTGTGATATGGGAAGTAGTGGTTTAGAAAAGCTTGAACAAGTTCATCCCAAGTACAAAATGTGTTAGGAGGATAAGAACGTAGCCATTTCTTGGCTTTACCTCCAAGGGTGAAAGGAAAAGCTAAAGAGTTTAAAGGTGTTGATATGCAAACCATTCTTCCTTGCAACTAAACAATTTGTATGAAATTTCGCAAGGTGCTCAAGCACATTTTCATTAGGCATTCCCCAAAACATATCTCTTTGAAGCACTGTGATAAATACTTGATCCACTTCAAATTTTGCTCTATCCTCATCTCTAATGGTAATAGGTGAGGTAACCATGTGGTCATAGAGTCTACTATGGTCGGCTAAGGTCGTCATGAGAGACATAAAAGAGATTGATCAACGAAAGAGATGAATGCAAGAGACAAGCAACATGAACACCAAGAAGCAAACAAAAAGACTAACTTTTTTTTTTACCAAACACAATAAACTAAAACTCGACTAACTGATCACCGTCCCCGGCAATGGCGCCATTTTGATGCGCGTCAAATTGTCGCCTATCCAACGCGGTCAAACAATATTTATAAACTCCGAAATACTACTACGTAGTAGCGGTAAGTCGGAATAGATCCACAGGGACGGTCGAGGGGTAGTCGGTCAAATCAAAGTCTAGGAGTGATTAGGTCGAGAAGGGGGGTTTTGGACGAGTTGAACTAGACTAACTAAACGAGCTATGGAACTAAGGCGAGAAACTATTAATGGGAAAGGCGTTAGGGAGAGTCGGGGAGTCGGAGATTAAGGTAAAGATGCGGATTGCAAGAATTATCACAAGATGTATAAGGGAGGTGCCACCTTTTGGTGTCCCTACCAACCAAGCCTAAACCCGCTTTCGCGACGAATAAACTAAGGTCTCAAGACGGAATTACCCAAACCCCGAGTTTCCCCATATTGGTCCGGGTGAGTCAAGTCAACCTAGGTGATCAAGCTAACTCAAACATAACACAACAATCCCATCAAGACAATATCACCCTCAAATGCAATAATCTCACAAAATGAAATCTTTTCCTAGAATTCCTCATCCCCTAGCCCCCTAACTAAAATCTACTCACTACCCATAATAAAACTAACACTAAGGAGACTAGAAGAAAAACTAAACATGCTTGAACTAGAGGAAAAATAATTTATCTAACATAAACTATGGAGGGACAAACAAGGGAGAGAGAAAAACACTAACAAACAATGAAAAGCTACACTAACATAAACAATCACAAGACAAACAATAGACTAACAAGAAACTAAAAATAAGACTAATTAATGGAGGAAGGGAAGAGAAAGAAACTACCAATTATGGAGAGACTAAGGAGGAAGATGAAGATTAACATAAAGATTGAATCTTTGAGGAGATAATACAAGAATTTGTCACCAACTCTTGCAAAAATCTTCAATCTTCAACATAAAAGCATAAATCTTCAACTAAAGATAGAAGCTTACAGATTGTAGAGTAATTTAATCTAATACTAATAATATCTACTAAGTTTTTGGAGATTTTTACTAATGATGCTTACTACAACTACTACTACTACTAGAGATCTTCTACCCTACTCCTACTCCTAAGAGGCTTACTTAAGGCACAAGAATGGCACAAAACCCTAGGTTAAGTATTTATAGAGTTTCTTAATGGGTCACACAAGCTTAAGGCCCACAATCCAATTCCTCTTCTTTAAGCTAGACCTTCACCCTTTGCATCTTCATGGGGCAAAACTTCACCCCGCGGTTGACGACATTAGCACCACCGGGTGAAATTTCACCCGGTGAGATTTTCTTCTCGAATCGCCATTTTTGGCGTTTTTCTTCATCGGGCGAAATTTCACCCCGGTCGTGTCTGCCTACGAAAATCTTCGGGAGATGGAAAATGGCGTCGGGCGAAATTTCACCCAGTAATGACTCACCGGGTGAAATTTCACCCGGTGATACTCCGCCTCTTTTCCGGTCTCTTTCTTTGTCGATCAATCGGATTACTCGAACTTTCAGTTGTGTGCTTTGCTCTTTGGACCGTATCTCTCTCATGCTCGTAGAAGCTCAAACACGTTTTCGGTCGAAAATCTTATCGAAATAGACAGAAAACTACCAAAAACACGTAAAATGCAAAAGAGAGACACTAATGCGAGAATTACTCAAAATACGGCGATAATCGTGCTCAAGTCTCGCAAAACGGAGGAAAAACAGGTCTAAATAGGAGGAAAAACGGTCCAAATTTGGCACACAACAGGCCTCTACCACTACAAGAGATTAATTATTATATGGCATTTATCTAGTAGCACAAGTAAAAATGCCACCTTAATTCATCTTAAAGTGGCATTTAGTATTGCAAATGAACTAAATATCGTCAAAGCAACTCTTTTCAATCTCGCGCACATTACTTATTTCACAAACTGCCGCCTTTCCGAAATAAAAAAGTTAAGATTTGTCTTCCACCTTCCCCCTAACTATTTCCCCTAAAACATACGGTACTTTCAAGGTTTCTTGTTTTTCTTCTAAATGATTTGATATCCCCAAAATCTTACAACTAAAACCTAATTTTGTCATCGTTCTCGATTGATCGAAGCTTTATTTCTTGTTTCCCCTCAGGTTTCCTCTTTTCTTTCTTCAACTTTATTTATCCTTAATTTTAATTTAGGGTTTGCGCTCGCATGTTTTTTGTCATATTCCGTCTGAAGGTTTGGGTTATTTTAGAGTGCGATTTTTGGCGATGGGCAGCGCCGGGACTGATATTTTTTTGCTGAAATTGTTAGCCGGAATTTTTAAAATTGGACAAATTTGTAGTGAAATCTGGTGGCCGTGGCTCAAGGATGTTGTTGCTTATCATGTTTGTGCAATCTTTGTTGGTCGTTTCGTTAGTATAATGAATTTTTATTGTCATAGTGCGTGGTTGCTCTTACTTCATATTTTTGGAATACCCATTGTTGTTTATATTGAATTGTGGGATTTGTAACAGTAATATTTTGAGGTTTCTTTGTGAATTGAAATTAGTGATAGTCTTGGTTGTCCTTTATTCACAAGTGACAACAACTTTTGGCCTTATTTGATTGAATTGAAATTATTTGATTGTCATATATATGTAGATCTGCTTGGGTTTTTTTTTATAAATTTGTTTATAGATTTGCAATATCAATCATTATTGAATCTATCGAAACTGCAACTCAATTTGTTGATTGTCCAAATAGACAACTCACATTTGTGGGCACCATGCCATGGAGGAGCAAGAGGCATGTAGTGACTTAGTCGTCGCACTGAAAGATAGGATTTAGTCGATAAAAAATGGAAATACTACAGCTGGTGTACCTAAACCAATTGTTGTTGGTTGGGCTACTTAGCTGCAAAGACGATATCGATTAGAATGACCACCCTTTCAGGTTCTCTATTCTTATAATCCTAGTTGCCTCACTTACTGTCATTTCTGATGGTGAGCTTATAGTCCTGTACTATCTCATCTATACTAATACATTGATGAAGTTTTAAATATTTTTCCTGAATTTCACTAACTTGAAGTGACACGGGATGAAGGTTTGGACTTCATTGCTTATGGGCTTGACACGTTAAGAGAAATGACTCGAGCTATGACAGAGGTTTGCTTGCTACTATTTCAGTAGGATGTTCTCGGGATAAAAGTAATACAACTAAATTTAAAAATTTGCAGGAACTCAACAGACAAGTTCCTCTCATGGATGATTTACAGGACAAGGTAACTTATATTTTTGTTTATCACTGCTGCCTGCTGGTGTGTGACACAAACTATCATAAACTGACTAAAAGCGCGGCCTTTAATTCTGTTTAGGTTGACCGCACATCATCCGATCTCAGATTCTTTTTTTCTTTTTCTTTTTTCTTCACACACAGTTTAGAATGTACACACACAGACACACACACACAAGTAAAGCTAGAGGTCTCTCAGTTGCACATTGAGGCATTTCAGCTAGCTCATTCAACAGGTTGAACACCCATACTGTAGCATTTATGAAAACAATATTCTTGTAAAAGGTTTTGAACAAGTGAACAACCATAGCCTTAGCACAACGAGGCTCATATCCAATTGTTGTACGTTAATGCAGGCTAATAGTGTGCATTCGGTTTGCTTTGTTGTAGCTAAAGTTTTACGGGCTATATTTCGTCAAGCACTATATTGGACGGTGGCTGTCTTTCTCAGGTTTTTTTTCTTTGTTTTTCTTGATCCTATTAACTCTTAAGTGGTATATATTTCTTCTCTTTGATTACTATGCTGATTGAGCTACATCCTGGGCAGCATTTTGGCTACTGTACGACAAAAGATTACAAGTTCTCCAGAAGTTTGTTTAATGCAGTAAAAAAGGTTAGAATAAAATGATTGATTTACCCGTTCATTGAATTTTATCTTATGTTTTAGTTAACTAAATCGTTTCCGGGATATGAATTGAAACATTTGTATTGTAAATAATAGTGGATTGATGAAAATATGTATAATGCAGGCCAATATCAATTGACGTGTCATAGCACAAGGCTGTTCAGAATACAAGGTTACTGTTGTCATAGTACTTTGATACAAGGTTCTTCTTCATACTTCGTACAAGCTAGCCCATACTGAACCATTTATTCTCGTGTAAATTTTACAGATATACAAGATAATACGAGTATAAGAGTATTTGGTTTCTTTTCCCAGGTCGGATCAAAGCAAAAGGATATATGACATTTTGGTTTGGACAAAGCCTTATCATAGTCCAATTAAGAAGTCATGGCCAGGGCGCGAGATCCAGACCCGAAATTAAAAAAATTGAAGATTTTATGAATGTGCCACCGACAATTTTGACATTTGGATGACACCAATTTAAGGCTTTATGCTTAGGTTATCTTTTGTAATGATAAACTATTAATGAATTATGTTTCAATTAGGCGTTTGTAATGACAAGTTTTATTTTCAATACTATTATCATGATATTATTTTTACATATTTTGTCCCTTTTTTAAGTAGATACTTTTTATTTTATATGGATTAAGAAAAAATACCAAAAAACCAAAATAAGGAACAATGTAACGTGTATTAATGACACAAAAAATATTTAAAAGAAAAAAAAATTAAAAAAGAAAAGGAAAAAAAAAAGGAAAATGAAATGAAAAAGAAAAAATGGTGAATCTCAAATTCAAAATGAGATCCTAAATGACATTTACATATGCGTTTACCAGCATATAAACAAATGCCACTAGAACTTTTAGCGACATTGAATCTGGCGGCATTTAATCAAATGTTGCTATTGTTTTTCGCGACATTTAGATATGCTGCCTAAGTCTAAATTAAACGCCGCTACAGATAAATTATGTTGTAGTGTACTAAGATATCGTTTGACTTTTGAATACACGCGTTAGTAATTCGGTTAAATGATATGCAAACAATATTTTGCCTAAACATGTGAAGATTTGAATAAGTTTCTATGTCGATTTAATGCATATGCTTTGATACTCTCGGAACGGGGCTCGTCTAGTTGTGGCTTAGGCACGGGAGCGTCAAGATGATATAGGAAGAGTTATGGTGGTTTATAATTGGGAAGGGATTTGACGAGTTTTGCTCTCGGGTCTTTGACGAGTTTTGCTCTCGGGTCTTTGACGAGTTTTGATCTCGGGTTTGCTAAAGGTTGCTGAAATTTTGGGGGATGAAATTGTTGTTGTGAATTGTGTGTGGTTGTGAAGATTATGTGTGTGTTTTTGAAGGCTTGCAAAGGACTGTATTTATAGGAGAGGTTCCCGACTTTGGCTAGGAAAGATATCCGGCTTAGGTGAGAAGAAACACCCGCTTTGGATAGGAAAGGTACACAATTTTAGATAGAAAAGGATTCCGACTTTGGGTGGAAGAAGAATCCTTTCCCGGCTAGAAAACGAACCACTCGATCGAGTGGTGCATAGCACTCGATCGAGTGCCCGGTCTGACGCCGGTTTTTGCAGGTTTACGAGCCTACTCAACCGAGTCCTGGTCCACTCGATCGAGTGGGTCCGGTCGGGTGGGAATTCCTTTTAGAGATCGAGTTTTATCTTTAACGGAGAAGTTTAGTTGCTTAATTCTTCTTAATCGCTGATTTTTGTGGAGTATTTGACTTCAAGTCGGATTTGCGAAGTGATGTGGCAGATATTTATGCCTCGGAAACGCCTTTGACCGGTATTTGACTCGGTCCCTAAAAGACGGTTTTGCTCTTGGTGTCGTTTTTTACCCAAATTAGTCTTATTTGATTGGAAACGACCCACTGGGCCTGATTTTGAGGTTGGTTTTGTGATATTTGTACTCCGTAAAAAGCTCAAGCCAAATACTAATGATTTTGAGCCCACATTTGAGTATATTAAAGCATGTTTGCGTCCGGTCATCATCGGATGTTTTTTTGGAAACTACTATAGACACCTAGCAGCCAAATGTGGGTGTCTACAGAGCCCCCACTCTGGCTGAGGCTTGGACAAGGCGAAAGTCAGAGTAGCTACCAGGCCAATCAAGGATTAAGACCTGGTAGACTTCCGGTCGAGTCGTTTATAGTCCATTAGACTTGCGTGAAAGGGCTCGCCAGCCATAAGATAGAAATCATACCTGAGTTTTGTTATATGGGATAGCTCCGTAGGACTTGTTTTTGAAGCCTGGGTGTATCTGCATGCGGATACATCCCATCTTGGAATTGCGCGGGAGCTTGCCTAAGAAGCCCTGGGTGTGCCCCTTTGCAGACACATCACGGTTACGCGGGATTATGCGGAAGCCTGCCTAAGAAGCCCTAGGTGTACCTATATGTAGGCACATCCTGTGTTCCTTCAGGAGAAATGTCACCTTGGGCATTCCGCTGGGGAGTTTAGTGAGTTGCGCAGGCCTGCTTCTGAAGCTTTGAGTTGCATGTAGCATTTAGGTAAAACACGCCTCACGTTGGGGAATAAAAACTTGATGTTTCGTTGGGAAGCACAAGTTGGTACCTGAAATGTTAGTTATATAGGAAGAAGTAGCAAACATAGCAGATAGGAAATGCAATTAGCATCTATAGACTGACTTGCGCTGGAGAAAATGATTTTTGCTTCATTTTGAAATCGAAATCCAAAAAGCAACTCACGTGCTAGGAGATAGGTTTTCAAAATCAAAAGGGGTAGAAAAGAAATTTCCAGTTTAAATAGGCTGAAATTTGACCTTGTCGAAAAGGATTTTCTCAAATGGCTAAGTTTTGCAGATTTCAAAGCAAGAATTTGAAGAGAGAGGTATACCGACAGACTCGACTCGGAACGTAACAGGACGAGTTGACAAACATGACTGGACTCTCGAGGGGTTGGACGGTGACTCGGTAAGGGGGTGGGCCACCAAAGATGACAAGATTCTTAACTTGCGCTATTTCGTAGCCTAGGCGAGTGGCAACATGGTCGAATCCTTAGAGTGGGAAAGATATGTACTCTGTAATGATAGGACTCAGTAGCAGCAATGTTGTAAACTGGTGTTCTTTTGGATCTTTTGGTTTCGCAGTATATTCCCAAGGTAGGTGTCGCTTCGAGTCCCTGACAGATTCTCGTTTTCGACTGAGCCGAGTATTAGGACACACTATGGGAAGGAGGCTAGATTTTGAAAGTATTTGGATTATGTGAGCGAATGGAGAACTTCTGCCTAGGAGAAGCCCCCAGGACGACAAAGCTAGCTGTTGAGAACATGACAGTGTCGTGACCGGAATGATGGTGCTTTCTTTTGAATGTGCCAATGTGGGTGGTTGTGCCCTTGTTGAAAGGCCGCCTACGTATTCCCGTATAGTGAAATCAAACCATGTCGTAGTTCAGTGAATTGGAAGATGTATTATGGTGCCTAGTTTATTAGGGCTTTGTGTGTAACTAGCTACAACGATGGTGTAGGCTAGGTGTGTTCCCAATGATGTATTGATCAAAGGGCTAGAATAGATAGGATGTTGATCCTGTGACTGTGAGCATTCTCCGGGGTAGCCCCCAGAGGTGGTTTGAACTATTTGGGCATGAAGTTGAGTTCCCGTGTTTGGGGTTGGTAACTGGTTTGGATGTTTTTCGAAATGTGGAGCTAGGTCGTAAGTTGCTTTGATGTTTTGACATCTGGAGCTTGATTTTGTGAAGCTAAGGCTTCTAGGGTAAGGTGCTGTAATGCGGTAGGAAAGGGGGAAGTCGAGTAAAAATGACTCGAACTTCGATCGGGGTAGGTTAGATAATAACGCGAGATCTGATTTCCATGTCCGACCCTAATGGTTGGGGTATCCTATGGAGCTTGAATCCTCAAAACTATGGGCTGTCTCTAGCCTAGGTCTCGAGAAGGTTTGAGGGTTGTAATGTGGGAAGGGTAGATGTGGTGTTGGCTGACCAGCTTGATTGTTTCCCTTCTATCTGATGGTATGGGTATTTTGAATTGACCGTACCCCGGTCAAGAGACTTTCACTTGTGTCGACCGTTGACTATGGTCTTGGGTTTTTGAATTTTTTGGTTGATCTCTTAGCCCCGGTCATGGGATTCTTCATTCGGATTGACGGTACTCTGGTCAAGGGATGTTGAGAGTTCTTTTGATCATGGCCAGCTTTTTTTTTTATCTTGGCCTTTTGCTTTTTTCCTTGGACTTTTGATTTTTTTTGTCCAGCTTTTTTTTGTTGGTCAGACTAACACCTAAGGTAGGGATTGGTCGATCGTATTGCAGGGGTGTTTATTGTGAGAAATGGGCTTGCCTCTCGTCTTGAACCCAAACTAGGAGACTACCTAGATTTGTCATAGGATTCGATACCGCTCCCTAAGGGTAGTTATGTGGCTTTCTATGTGAGACATGGAACAGGTAAAGGAAAACACGGGGTCTCAATTTCCTGTTAGTCATTATAGGTGTGCCTATAATAGTCACGTGCATATGCTCACAGTGTATGATGGTGTTGATCATGTTTTCGGAAACACATAAGGAAAATATGTATGAGAAATAGAAAAGCTGATTTTATAACTTAGACTTAGACTCGAATCAAATACGGACTTATGGATGCTCGGTTGGTTGTTTTTTTTTAGTAAGGTCCTTGACTGGAGAGAACGACAGGTGCCACGACTCGCCTAAACTCGGCTTTGTGCAAATGCAAGAGAGGGTGTCAAACTAGACACGGCCCAGGGGTGACGGGAATGACTAAAATTCTTGGATCGGGATACCCGAACGTTGACCTAAACGAGGTAACGACCCTGGCTTGGACTCGACCATGAGACTTAGGGTGCGTGAGGGCGAGTCCGAAAATGGGAGGACCGTGTTTGACTGCTCGGGTGGAGGACAGCCCCCGAGTGAGACTAAAGACTCTGGTAGGACTCAGATGGTGTGACATCTAAGTGACTCAAAAGTGGGGTACGTGAGACACGTGTAAGACATGACCCTTAGAGCAATCGTGATTGATCACTCTGCTGAAGGGTAGCCCCCAAGTGGGATCAAAGACTTTGTTAAAACTCGAGTGTTGGACGAGTGACCTTAGACGTAAGGATCACAAACCTTTTGTTGTAGGGCTATGCCTTGTAAAAGGCTGACTCGGCCTCGTGGAAATGCAGACGGGGTAAGGGAAGAAACTTGCGATGTAAGATCGGTAGAGTTTCGACGCTAGAGACCCTCGACTTGACCCGAATAAGGGTGGCCCCGTGATTAGGGTAGACCCTTAGGTTAAAGGGTTTTCGAATTGGGGTGACTCGACTAACGGATGGCAAAAGATGGGCGAGATTCCCTTAGGAAAGGTCGTGGGGACCGTCCTGCTAGAAGGAAAGATCGCGTGGGACTTTCTAGTTTGGACTCGAGTGCATAAACGAACCTTCCATTTACGAGTGTATGACTTGTGTTGGTCGGTTACGCTTTTAGGATAAGGCGGGCTAGGATGGGAAAGAAACCCGTGATGTAGGATCGATGGAGTTTCGACGCTATAGACCTTCGACGACCTATGAAAAGACCCGACACATGAATTACGATAGGCCCAAGGACAAGAAGGGTTTTGAAAAATGATTGAATTTTGAAAATTGAGAAGATGGGCCTGAAATTGGCAGTGGGCCAACAGGACCGGGTTTTTGAAAAGTTGAATATTTGGAATTTTGAAAATTTGAATATCGAAAATAAATTTCCAAGAATTTGAAAAAAAATCGAAAATCGGATCTCAAAGATTTGAAAATCGAAAGCGGCATCTCGAAGACCTGAAGATCGGAGTGGAATTTTGAAAAATCGAAACGGAATTTTGAAGATTCGAAAATTAAAATAAAATTCTTGAAAACTCGAAAATCGAATGAGGATCGGAAATTCGAATATTGAAATCGATAGCATGCCGGCTAGAAAATAGGCTTGTTTTGAATCAAATCCTAAGTCTAAATTTCGGCAGCTTTCCGAGTTTTTGAAAATTGGATATTTTTTGAAAAGATACATTTTTTGAATTGACGGTTTTGAAAATGACACGGAAACCAAGCAGCACATAGTCACATAAGCATTATGACGACAGCATCTATGCTTTACACTAAGTCTCGGTCGGTCTAAATAGGGTCTATACCAGTGTGCATGGCCTTTTCGAAAATCGGCACGGACTCCCTAAGTCGAGTTGATCTCAGAACATGCCGCAAAACCCATATGAATTAGCCATGGACACCTTGACATAACCAATTTGGAATATATCACGGTATAGTGGGACGTCGGTCGCCAGTATCGGCCCGGGAAAAAATGGGATTATGCATGAACCGTAAAACTAAAACGCGTATTGTACTAATCGAACGATTTCTACTCGAGTCTCACCCTGAGGATGCTGACGGTAAGTCACACATCAGTTACCCCCAGCGGAAAGTCGCCAAATTGTGGACATGACATAGGTCCACCCCGACGCGGCCACGCGCGGGTTTGGGGCGGCGAATGAATCTCATGTGAGATGGATCTCAGGTTGAAATTTAAATCGAAATGGAGTCGCCACCGAATTTTGTGGGAGTTCGGGCCAATTCGAACCCACTCTATATCTTGGTGGGCCGTGCACAAACTACGGTCCATTCGGATCTCAGAGTTTATGAGGTTCGTCCCTTTGCATTGCGATACCGATACCGACATTATCGGTTACTGTGTATTGAATAACTCTCGTGCGCCAATGGTTTCGGACATCCGGAAACCGAGGTTTTGAGTAAGGGGTGAGGGTACGTGTTGGGAAGTTCACAAAGAACACCCAACCCCGCCCGCACTTAGCGGCCTCTCCTAATTAAGATATCGTTTGACTTTTGAATACACGCGTTAGTAATTCGGTTAAATGATATGCAAACAGTATTTTGCCTAAACATGTGAAGATTTGAATAAGTTGCTATGTCGATTTAATGCATATGCTTTGTACTCTCGGAACGGGGCTCGTCTAGTTGTGGCTTAGGCACGAGAGCGTCGAGATGATATAGGAAGAGTTATGGTGGTTTATAATTGGGAAGGGATTTGACGAGTTTTGCTCTCGGGTCTTTGACGAGTTTTGATCTCGGGTTTGCTAAAGGTTGCTGAAATTTCGGGGGATGAAATTGTTGTTGTGAATTGTGTGTGGTTGTGAAGATAATTTGTGTGTTTTTGAAGGCTTGCAAAGGGGTGTATTTATAGGACAGGTTCCCGACTTTGGCTAGGAAAGGTATCCGGCTTGGGTGAGAAGAAACACTCGCTTTGGATAGGAAAGGTACACAATTTTAGATAGAAAAGGATTCCGACTTTGGGTGGAAGAGGAATCCTTTCCCGGCTGAAAAAGGGACCACTCGATCGAGTGGTGCATAGCACTCGATTGAGTGCCCGGTCTTACACCGGTTTTTGCATGTTTACGAGCCTACTCAACCGAGTGGGCTGGTCCACTCGATCGAGTGGGTCCGGTCGGGTGGGAATTTCTTTTAGAGATCGAGTTCTATCTTTAACGGAAAAGTTTAGTTGCTTAATTCTTCTTCATCGCTGATTTTTGTGGAGTATTTGACTTCAAGTCGGATTTGCGAAGTGACGTGGAAGATATTTATGCCTCGGAAACGTCTTTGACCGGGGTTTGACTCGGTCGCTAAAAGACGGTTTTGACCTTGGTGTCAGTTGTGACCCAAATTAGTCTTATTTGATTAGAAACGACCCACTGGGCCTGATTTTGAGGTTGGTTTTGTGATATTTGTACTTCGTAAAAAGCTCAAGCCAAATACTAACAATTTTGAGCCCACATTCGAGTATATTAAAGCATGTTTGCGTCCGATCATCATCGGGTGTTTTTTTGGAAAATGCTATAGACACCCAGCTGCCAAATGTGGGTGTCTACAGAAACGCAATGTTCTATGGACGTGTCTTCCAAAGTACACACCACAGAGATTGCATCGAAGAAAATGAAGGCGAAAGTTGACGGTCAAAGTTCAACTAAAACGAAGGTCCAGTGGACCAATCTCGAAGATGCCGCTCTTATTTCCGCCTACATTGGCATTTCAAGTGATTCCGTTATTGATTGCAACCAAAAGAAAGATAAATTTTGGGCATGGGTAAAGAACAGGTATGACGAGGCACAATGTGCTAATCAAGCTAACATACGTCCCCGGGGAGTTGGTATGTTGACAAATCGGTGGCATAAGATTTCTGCCGGGGTGTCGAGATGGGTCGGTTATTTTAAGAAAGCGAAAAGTAGGCTTTCAAGCGGCATGTGTGACGAGGATGTGTATGCCGATGCTCGTAGATTATGTGGAAACACATATACGTACGAAAATCAGTGGCATCTGCTTAAAAAATTCTCGCGATGGGAAGAACATTTGCCAACTATTACGAAGGATAGACCCCCTAAAACTATCACCCCTAATGTCGACCAGGGGCGAATCCAGGAATTGAAGTGTGGGGTAGAGAATTTTTTTTCGTCGTCGTCATCTACAAAATTTAAAATCACGATTCAAAGAAGTATATCTAAAATTCAAAATAAATTATCAATAAAGGGGAGCATAATTAAAATCAAAATATTATTTTATATTTTCATTATAATTATAATCACAATAAATTCATTTAAAAAAATTTAAAAAAAAAATGTAAGAAGATAAAGAAGGTACTTGTTCCATCTAATTGAATGATGGGATAATAGAAGCAAAATAAACCGAACAAATGTATCCTAGACAAGAATCGAACCTCGGTCACAAGGGTGATGGACATGTAGTTTTACCAATACACCACCAATAATTTTATATCTATTTTGAGTATCAAATGTTATTTATTATAACTTTTATAGTATTATTTGAGGTAGCAAGAATGGATCATTCTAACTACGATTATTGGGCTTGGGGTAACATGGGCTACCCCTTGCTACCACATAGATTCGCCTCTGATGTCGACGATTTAGAAACTATCACCCCTTCCGATAATAGCGAAAAACGCAGTAGAGTCGACGATTTAGAAACAAATGCATCAATGGTTGATGGTGGAAGTAGCCATCTTCCGATGGGTGTTAAAGTGGCTAAGAAAAATAAGGGAAAAGCTCGTCTTGTAAATGAGGAGGCTGTCTCGGAAGTTAATGAACGATTATGGCAGTTCATCGATGGGCTGTCGAAATCGAAAATACGAAAAAACCGAATGGAAGCGGTGATTGAGAAAGATTTGGCATGGAAGAGAAAATTACTATTGTTTCAAACGTTGAAAGAAATACAAAACCCGGCTCTAGAAGATATAGAGATGTTGGCTAAAGCTCGTCAAGATATTGTCGATAGTATTTTTATTTTTATTTTTCTAGCTTATGCATTTGTTGTCGCATTTTGTGTTTCGTTGTTTTTATTATTTATTTTCTTATTTAGTATCGTTGTAATATCTTGTGGTTTTATTTTAGATTTAATTTGTAATCTTCTATTTCGTTGTATGATCAACGTATTTAATTTCTTATTACGAACTAACGTCTCATTTTATAATCACGTTGGAATGATCACATTTTTGAATTTGTAAATAACGATCACATCTTTGAATTAGGTACAAATGGTCACATATTTTAATTAGGGAAAAACGGTCATATTTTTTAATTTGGGAAAACAATCACATTTTTGAATTAGGAAATATCGGTCGCATTTTTGAATTTGAAAATAACGGTCACATTTTTTAATTAGGGAAAAACAATCACATTTTTGAATTAGGAAATATCGATCACATTTTTGAATTTGAAAATAAGAGTCACATTATTTAATTAGGGAAAAACAATCACATTTTTGAATTAGTAAATACCGGTCACATTTTTTAATTTGAAAATAACGGTCACATTATCAAATTTCGAGAGAGAGAGAGAGAGAGAGAGAGAGAGATATGTCTGGTATCCGAACATCAAACAATATTGAATTTACATAACTGCACCAAATATTACTAATATTTTTCGAGTCATGCTTAATGTAGCTACTCAAAATACGAGCGTTAAGAGAAAATTAGGCTACAAAAAACAATATATTGAAAGAAATCGAGAGGAGGGCTATAGTCAAATTTACAGAGATTATTTTTCCCCTAAACCAACTTACCCTGAGAATATTTTCCGCCGAAGATTCTGTATGCACAAGCACTTATTTCTCCGGGTTGTCGAAGGCGTCAAGGTTCACAGTGATTATTTTCAATCAAGGCCGGATGGTAGTGGAAGACCAAGCATCTCAGCTTTACAAAAATGCACTGCAGCGATTCGATTGTTAGCTTACGGAGAAGGATCGAGCAGATCGGGTTGATGAGTATTTGAGACCGAGTTCAACTACAGCGGCGTTGTCTCTACACCACTTTACGGACGTTGTTATCTCTCAATTTGGTGATGTCTACATGAGAAGCCCCACTCCAGAGGATCTTCGTCAAATTTTACAAGTGAACAAGAGGAGGGGATTTCCGGGTATGATTGGCTCTATCGACTGTATGCATTAGACTTGGCAGAATTGTCCACATGCATGGAGGGGTATGTATCAAGGGAGAAGTGGGAAACCCACTGTCGTTCTGGAAGCGGTAGCCACACAAGATCTCTGGATCTGGCACGCTTTTTTGGATCTCCTGGTACTTGTAACGATTTAACGGTTCTACATCGATCCCCGATTTTTTATGATCTGTTAAACGGGAGAGCTCCATCAGTTAAGTATGCAGTTAATGGCCGTGAACACGACACTTGTTACTATCTTACCGATGGTATATATCCGAATTGGTCAACATTTGTGAAATCATTCCCTATACCGCAGATACCGAAAGAGAGGTTGTTTGCACAACGACATGAGGCAGTTAGGAGAGACGTGGAACTTGCGTTTGGTGTACTACAAGCAGGATTTGCGGTTCTTCGTTACCCCGCAAAAACCCGGGATGCTAATATTTTGAACACAATTATGAAGACATGCATTATACTTCACAACATGATCGTGGAGGATGAACGACATACATATGTTAACTATAAGGATCCATCAGAATTTCAGAACAATCTTGAAGAGGGGGAAGGTAGTGTTCAAGCCTCGGAACACGATATGTCCTACGTGAATGAAATAGCGCAATATATCGCTAATCGAACTAATTTGGAGGATAGTTCAAACAATCAATCTCATAGAGACAACCTAGTCGAACATATCTGGCGCAAGTTCGAAGGTCAAGCTCCAAAAGACAACGATTAAATTTAAATTTTCTTTGTGTAATATTTATTTCGTTATAAACCTAAATATTAATTCTCGTCTTAGTTTTCTAATTGTTTGATTTGAAATTTATTAATGCGATATTATAAATAAAAGAATACATCTTCAGTAAAAAAAATCAATTAGAAATAGTGTTTATGCTAATGCAAAATTGTAATGGAGAAAATATGTTTAAAAAATTAATGTTACTTTTTAATTAAAATGTGTAAAGTTTACGGAAAATATTAAAATTGTTGATATTAAAATAAAATAGAGAAATGTAAAAATGGTTGAGTTGAGTTATAATAAATGATGTGAAAAGTGTAGGGACCACAGAAGAATAGAAAATTCATTCTTGGATGAAGGAGTTTTTTTAGGATAGAGAAATTGGGGTAGGTATGATGAGGTGGAAGGAGTGGATCCCACCCAAGAATGAAAAATCAATTCTTGGGTAAGGATGCTCTTATAATAGTCAGGTAATTATCCAAAATTTGAGATTTACGAGTAACGATACAAAGATACGACATTATTAGTTAAGTAATTTTTTTTCATAAAATAGTTTCTATGAGCCGTAAATCTCATACTTGTATAGGTATAATATTTCGTACAGAGATTCTTTCGTTTTATGAAATAAAACGACTATTATAAATTAATAGATCGTTCACAAATTATACCAAAAGTAGATATCTATGTATTTCAAATACTTTATGAAAGGACGTGTTAAATGATACACGAAAATTACTACGTTGTACACCCAATTTTCATGCTTCCCCTCCTCATTTCTCACTTGCCCACATTCCATTTGAGAGAGAAAAAAAACCTAAAAACATATACCAATACAATTAAAATGATTAAAAAAAAGGAGGATCAGCCTCCCACCCCGACCACCACCACCACCCTAGTTGCAGTCGTCGGTGATCCCTACACCGTACTACCCACCGAACCCATCCCCGTCCCAGCCTCACCCTCGATCGGGCTGCCACCTCATGCCCGACCGCCACCCATGGCCCTTTCCCCGCCTCTCGACAAACGCTATGCTCCACCGCCCCTTTCCCTACCTCTGCCACCCACAACCACATTCGGCCATATCTCAACTGTGACAGACACTCTCCCCTCCGTTGGCCACTCACAACCACCTTTGGCCACCATCAACAACCTAACCCTAATTGCAAAAATAACTTTTTTGAAAAGATGTCCCCTAACTGAAGTACTAATCATAAATTAACGAAACTCAAATTGCTTGTTCCATGCCCAAATTAAATTTGATAATCGTAAAGTTTTTGTTTAGATTGTTTAGGTTTAAGAGGAAAATAGAGAAAGAAAGATTTTTTTAGGGAAATGGTAAACACGAAAAATTAAATGACAAAATGTGTACAACGTAGTAAAATACGTGTATGATTTAGCAATTCCGTTAACGTAAAATACATTAAAGACCGGAAAAAAAATTAAAATACGAAGTAACAAAAATAACATTAATGAATACTCCGTATATGGTAAGGTAAGGATAGCTGGATAGGAATAAGAGTTTGTACAAAACACAAAAAAAGGGGTTCTCTAGGGATTGTAACTCCTATCCTCGGCCCAAGGTTAATCTTTGGTCTCAGCAACTAACCACTAGACCAGTGGCGATTCTAGGAATTGAGTTGAGGGGGTGCGGAAATAAATTAATCACCATACGTATGTAATGGGGGTATGGCAATATAGCCCATATGGAAGAAGCAAAAAAAAAAGAACAAAAATTTGCAACTTGTGGGACTCGAACCCGGGTCTTTAGGCAACTAGGACAACCTCCCATCCACTGATCCAGGTGTAGATTAATGACTATTAACTACACAGAAATATAATTATTCTAAATTTTTGGGGGTGCAGCTGCACCCCATGCACCCCGCTAGAATCGCCCATGCACTAGACTACCATAACTATCAGCATAAACTATGTCCAATAACATTATATACTGAGTGTAAACCTATGGAGGTCCTCTTAGGAGTTGGGCCTCGGTTTCAAGAACCAGGTGACCCTGTTTTCTGACGGGCCTGACTTTATTCTCTTAGTTTTGAATTTAACTTGTGTTTAATATTTACATGCATTGTTAGCTCTCTTTTCAAATACTTGTAGACACCCAGATTTAGACCTGTTGGCTGCAGAAGTGCACGACAAACACCCAATGACAACCAGAGTGCAACGCGACGCGAGATTACGATGTTTTAGATAGTTTTTTCTATAGAACGGATAAAATAATTACTCTGAACGGATAACGCGACGCCACATTAGGTAATATATACTACATTGTTATTTTGATGAATCGTAGTTCGAAAGATAATTGTACATTTTATGTGATAAAATACGACTTGTTTTTTATTACACTATTTCAGATACTTGTACCTCCAAAGACGAAGAACGCTGCAAATTAAGTAAAGAAGTCGTCGAAATTATTAATCGATTGTTCAACGTCATGAGTTCTGAGACCTTGTTAGATCTACTATCTGGGCATGAGAAAATTTTCATTCCACGTGAGCGTGTTCATTATTATGACACATATAATGAGGTCACCATGGAGGAAGAACAAGAATATTTACGTGATCAAGACTTACCGGCAGACCGCCTTAATTACGATTCTGACGAGTTTTTATGTAGTGATGACGATGGTTCTGATTGATTGTATTTGATGTAATATGTTCATGTGTTGGAAATATAGGGTCACTATAGGGGCGATATATAACTAGTAAATACACGTTGTTGTGTCGTGGTATGAAGGCCACTGAATGAGAAACGAAATCGCCCCGACTACGGTACAAATCGGAATGGGCGTCGTCCCCCAAGGTCACACAACACTCCTAAAAGGTTGTGTACTCAACCATTAGGAGTTGAACTCGATGGTATACTCAGAATTTATCAAAGGGATTTGGATGATGAAGTATTTGATGTATATTCTCATGTATATCATCATTCTCATAACTCTCACTTTATATAATAAGTGTTATATGAGACTAACCTCAAAAGGTATCCAAAGTCACTTTATGAAAGAAAATAAATTATCATTATTCTAAATATAATGACAATCATAACCATGCTAATAAATTAGGTTTAATATGCTACTAATGGGAGATGCTCTTACTATGCAAGAATGATCAAAAATTTCACTTTGCATTATTTCTAACAATCCCCCACTAATGCAAATGATAAACCGAAAACAAAAATCCTGAGCATATGAAAAGGTTGACACTTAGACGTTAATATCTTTCGATTTGAATTAACGTATTAGTGAAATAAGTCAACAACTTACTTACAACAAGAGAATATCTTTCGATTTGAATTCCTTATTGCATTTCGGTTGAATTACCCTCACAACACATATCATACCTTAAGTTCCACACGAGTTCCGCAATACGATTCAACAAATTTATGGCCAAATGAACCTTGGGATTTTGATGAGTGCTCTAGAAAGATAACTCAATCTCTCATAGAAGGAGGCCAACCCTTCACACTCAGTTAGGTGATTCTATCAAGGATATCTCCACATAACCCACTCACTTATGAGTTATAGAATCATTAAGAGCTCTAAAGCTCAACCTCTCAATACTACGATGAATCCATCAAGTCCTTCACAACAGAACCACCCAACCATAGGGATATAGATTCATTAAGAGGAATATCTCAACCTCTATCATTACGGTGATCTCATCAAGTCCGTCTCACAAGGACCACCCAAATTTGGGCTATAAGATCATTAAGAGTTATATGCTCAACCTCTATCATTACGGTGATCTCATCAAGTCCGTCTCACAAGGACCACCCAAATTCGGGCTATAAGACCATTAAGAGCTGTATGCTCAACCTTTTAAATACACCAAACTATATTTGATGATTTCAACTCTCTCAAATCTGCATAATACATATGTGTAATTCACTACACATCATTTTTAGCAATACAAAGCTGAAATTAACATCAAACATTGCATAGCAATTGATGCCCCCACAATTATGCAATAAATATTAAGCTCTCAATCACCATGCATTACCCCGATAAGGTTAAAAGAGCAAAATAGTACGCATACATAATACATAAAATTATAACAGTCTTCTCAATAGACTTATAATAAAATTATTATAAAGATGAAAGCTTACTCATGATCATCGTGCATCTCACCTTGTGATCCAACACCTTTATAAATATCCAACATGTTGCAATTCTCAATATTGCACCATATATACATCATCATTCTTATATTAGAGAACAACGATTTCGATGATTGTTTCACTTATATATTCTTTTTGCAAATCCACAAATTAAAATATATATCCTTTATTCACATAAAATCAATCATCATAATCTCATATAGTGTGGTGTAAGCCAAATGTACAACATAAATAAATGGACCTTACGCAACCATTGTTTATTGACTTAGTCAACAAATTAAAACTCTTACATTTGGTTCCATTATTCATGTATAAAACACGTTATCGATCCTCACTTTCCCCCACAATTAGAGATATACATACTCTTCACAAATTATAAGATATCAACTTTAAAATTGATGCATGAATAATTTTATCAAATAAGTTGAATGACTTCCCCCACATGTTGTCACACTATAAATAGTGACAAACATAATCGTTCAAACAAAATGTACAAATTATTCATTCATTAATCATCTCAACTTTAGATATCAAATAATTGTGTCTGACAATTGATCTATTCCATAATCTATTCTTAGAGTAATTTATCAAATAATTCATCCAATTATTTAATACATACTTGATCAAGATTATGCATGTCAATAAAAATAAAATATTTAACCCCCACATATAGCTTATTTTACTCAAGTGAGCATTGATGCGTCTCTAGTGTGAAGTTAAATTCTCCTTCCAAATGTATCCAAAATAATTTACAAGACAAGTACACACATGCCTTTTCAAAACATTAATAAGGATACGAAAAATCACACTAATATATAATCCTAACATATATTATACATATTCAATTTTCTCAAGCAAAACATACATAATGTTCTTAAATTGATTAATGAATAATATTCAATGTCATATATATTAAGTGCATAGAATAAAATTATAACAGCC
This sequence comes from Agrostemma githago, assembly GCA_958450325.1. Lineage (NCBI taxonomy): Eukaryota > Viridiplantae > Streptophyta > Magnoliopsida > Caryophyllales > Caryophyllaceae > Agrostemma > Agrostemma githago. The sequence goes on from OY288262.1 coordinate 37,390,447, forward strand.
ATATAATAAATCCAAATATTACTCTCATTACTCATAAGAGCATATAATCTCCACATGGTCATCTTCTAACCATCATAATTTGCACAATAATCCTTTATAATTAATCATTATTATATTACACCACTAATAATCGCATTAATTATTTTATTTGACTATACACATACCATTTTTCATAAACATGAGTCTAAATCTTCTTTCCAAGATGCAATATCAAGACTCGATAAAAGTTTAGGAAAATGTTCATCTTTTTAGTCATATAATATTAAAAATATATGTGCAAATTCATCATTCATTATGAAATATTGAGACTAACACATTCAATATATGTTCAGAAACAACATTAACATCCTACTCTTATCAGATAATTTATCTTCCAATCAATGACGATAAATGATACTCATCTACCAAACGTAATTATTTTATCATCATGAATCACAAGAAGACAAGAAATAAACTCATAGATATCATACCTCATTCTCAAGGATGAATATTGATAATAAAATAAGATAATACCATCCACTCATAAACCTTCAAAAATTTCCAGCATACTACCACGACATTGTGTCCCGTTTTCCGAAAGGTAAATGACAGAATCAGCTCACGACTTTAACTAAAGAGTTGTAGCCCTTCTTCTTAGCTTTCCAACGCCATATTACACGTCCAAATCGGAGGTCTAGAGACGGAGTTATTGCCATAATATCGAATTGTTGTCTCACCCTCAACGAGATGAATCTTACCAACGAAACAAGATAGCCAATTGAAACAATTCCAATGACAAGTGATTAACACAACCACAATAATAGTGACATAATTTCGTTTCTCAATTGTTGGAAATATAGGGTCACTATAGGGGCGATATATAACTAGTAAATACACGTTGTTGTGTCGTGGTATGAAGGCCACTGAATGAGAAACAAAATCGCCCCGACTACGGTACAAATCGGAATGGGCGTCGTCCCCCAAGGTCACACAACACTCCTAAAAGGCTGTGTACTCAACCATTAGGAGTTGACCTCGATGGTATACTCAGAATTTATCAAAGGGATTTGGATGATGAAGTATTTTAAGTATATTCTCATGTATATCATCATTCTCATAACTCTCACTTTATATAATAAGTGTTATATGAGACTAACCTCAAAAGGTATCCAAAGTCACTTTATGATGGAAAATAAATTATCATTATTCTAAAGGGTTATTTCATAACAATAATACCAACTATGGGGGTGCTTCTTATATTAATACAAACTATACGTAATCTCGTTTTAATATGATGAACTATCCTCTCATTAATCTCTCTTTATAACCAATGCCTTTTTTTACCTGTAAAACCGGTAATTGTGACCTGCTAGGTTTTTTGGTGCGCCTCTTCTTCTTCTTCCCCTTTATATTCATCATATTAAAAGTCACCCTCCATTATCAACCTTCAAAACCCTCATTGATACAATGAGATGTGGTTATTCATCTGGATCCTCCTCTAATTCGTATCCTTCAAATGTCAGTTTTTTTTTTTTTTTGCAAACGTCAGATGCTCTAATTTATTTACCACAATTTCAAAAAATTTAAGAAAAGCAATGGCGAGAGGAGATGTCGAGTTCAACAATGGCGAGAGAAGAGTACGTAGTAACGAGAGAGGAAGTGTACCGAGTATGGTGGGAGGGGGACTTTAATTCAAAAAGAAATTAAAAGGAAAAGGGAACCGGCTCATCAGGTAGCCGGTAACTTGTTCTAAAGAGAGATTAATGTGGGGATAGTTCATATTAAAATGGGATTACGTATAGTTGGTATTAATATAAGAAGCACCCCCATAGTTGGTATTATTGTTATGAAATAACCCTATTCTAAATATAATGACAATCATAACCATGCTAATAAATTAGGTTTAATATGCTACTAATGAGAGATGCTCTTACTATGCAAGAATGATCAACAATTTCACTTTGCATTATTTGTAACATCATGTACTCAGTCGTTGTTGTTTACTAATATTTTCGTTTCATGTAACGTTCGGACTAAATGTATTTTTTCATGTTTTTATGTTCAATGTTTTTGATTAATAAAAATACTGTGGTTTGCTATAAAATGTGTCTAATTTGTATTTTCTTCTAATCTTAGGCCAATTATATTTTTGGGAAAATTTTCGTAAAAATGGGGAAATACGCAAAAATTAGACGAAAATAAATCATTTTTTTAAACATCTAGTTATAATAAAATCAAGATTATTAATTTTAATAATAGATGATTGAGAATGAGTATGAATGGGATGTAAAAATGAATTGGGAAAGTTATGGGTCCCATGATGAAGAGGTTGATGGGAAAAAACTGTATCCATTGTACTAATTGAGAATTTTTTTTTTTTGAAGGACTAATTGAGAATTTTTTTGTTGAGGAAAAAATGTGGAGAATAGTGATGGAGAAAAAATTGTCCATTATAAAACATGCTCTAAGACCATCCACAACCATTTCATCTTCTTCTTTTTCATCTTTACCTTCTCTCCTCATTTCAATCATCCACCTCATCTTTCCACTCACCATCTTCTTATTTTTCATCTTACAAAAAAACACTCCACATTCATTTCATCTTCTACTTTCATTCTCTCTCCTATTTTATTATACCCCACACATTTACACATCAAATTTACCTCAACCCAATCATTCATTTTCATACTATTATAATTTTTATTATTATTTTGCTTACTTTTTTTTAACATTATTGTTTCTAAAAAAAAAAAGTAAGAAATGAAAATAAAACATACGGACGTAATCGCTTGAAGTAAAATAAATTAAAATGAAAACAGACGAAGACTTAGTACTTACTACATTGTAAAACCTAATTTAATTAAGACTTAATAAATTTAAACAAGCATAACATAAATAAAAAGGTAGGACAACAACGACAGTACCTAAAGACTCTTACAAACAGAAAGACTCGACGGTTAATATTGGACAAAATCCATTATTTTCTAATAGGCTCATGGTCCCCATCGTAATCGTAATCTCAATTGTCCATCCAACCGTCTGGGTTTTCATCTCCTAGAAGTTCAATTTCATGGAGTCGGTCCTCCTCCGTTGTAATTTTGTCATAAATAGTCCAGTAATAAACCTCTTCACGCTGAACAAATGTTCGTCCGCGACCAGACAGAAGATCATTTAAAACATCTTCATCAACTATTTTGAACAGTCTACGAATCATCGAAACTATTTCACTTTCTAAAGAGTTAAGTTCTTCGTTTTTAGCCATCCATGTCTCTGAAATATTAGAGATAATATGATCAAAATATGCATATATCATGGAGTTTCATATATATAGTAATAGAAAAAATCATACCATAAGTATTATTGACTGTCATTGGAGGACTAAGTACAGTTTCTGCATTTCCAGTAAGTATACCGTGGAGTTTGGTTAGGGCCGGTGGACTATGTAATAGTAACATATACATGCTTTCTACTACGACTAAGTTAACACGAGTAAAAAAGTTGGGAGTTTCATCCCTAATCTTATTGATTTTCCACTGAATGTTTGCAACTTCCTCATCATATTGGGCAGACATGTTATATATTTTAGTTAATTTTATGTAGGAGAGAAAGAGGTATGAAGAGATGGAAAATGAAGTTGTAACTTATATAGAGCTATTTCTTTTCTATACATATATACATATATATATATATATATATATTTCTTACTTTGTAAAATGTTGGAATGGGGTAGTGTTTAGTCACTTCAACTTTGGTATCTTTTTGTGACTTTGTAGAAAAAAAAAAGCAGTCGATTGGAAGTAAAGTGCATAAAACTTAATTAAACACAAGTTTAAAAGTACATAGAAAGAAACTTAAGATCTAATTAAACATAAAACGTTACAAATACATTGAATAAAACTTAATCTAAGTGGTGAAACTTTTGCCAAAGATTCTCAATTAGATCATTTCTAAGAGATACATGTCGAGCCGCATTTTCCATACGATCTCGATTATCCACAAATTGATGTATATCAAGAACGTATCCTACACCGTACTCGGGACCTTCAACACTAGTTGATGATTCTTCATTGCGTTGTTCCATATACTCATTAGCAATGTCGTATCCGGCATACGTATCACGTTCATCTTCCACAATCATGTTGTGTAATATTATACATGTCGTCATAATTTTTTTAAAGTGGTAGTATCCCATGATAGTGCTGGTTTACAAATTATCGCAAACCTAGCTTGTAGGACACCAAACGCACGCTCCACATCCTTTCTTACGCTCTCTTGTCTTTTTGAGAAACACCTATCTTTAGGTGTTTGTGGATGTCTTATAGACGAGATAAAAGTAGACCATCTTGGGTAGATCCCATCAGTTAAATAATAAGCAGTGTCTTAGTGATTACCGTTTACCCAATAACTAACACGTGGAGCTCGCCCGTTCAAGAGGTCATCAAAGACGGGGGAACGATGAAGCACGTTTATATCATTAGCTGATCCGGGCGTGCCAAAATAAGAGTGCCAAATCCACAAATCTTGAGAAGCTATAGCCTCAAGAATTATTGACGGTTTTGTTGACCGTCCTTGATATTGGCCTTGCCAAGCCACTGGACAGTTTTTCCATGTCCAGTGCATACAATCAATACTCCCCAACATACCTGGAAATCCCCGTGTTTCATTGATTTGCAGTAGCCTTTGAGCATCTGCAGCTGTTGGAGTTCTGAGATACTGTTCACCAAATTGAGCAATGATAACTTCGACGAACACTAAAAGACAGTTCTGTGCCGTTGATTCACCAAGTCTTAAGTATTCGTCGACCCTATCAGCGGCCTCTCCGTATCCTAACATATGAATAGCGGCAGTACATTTTTGCAAAGCTGATAAACCTGGTCTTCCAGTAGCATCACGTCTTTGTTGGAAAAATTCGTGACTGGACTCAGCGGCATGTACCAAACGTAGAAAAAGATGTCTTCGCATCCGAAATCTACGTCGAAACATCCTATCATCGTACACAGGTGCATCAGCGAAGTAGTCGCTGTAGAGTCTACGATGACCATCTTCTCGGTTTCTTTCAATGAATTTTCTTCGTTTTCGAAGTGGTGGTTGGTTTGGATGGGGGGTATTTTGTGCTTGTATTTGTAATAGTTGAGTACACAATAAATTTCTTAATTGAATCCTTTGTGCTCGACGTCTTTCATAGCCTTCTGAGGATGAGGAAGAATGTGTTGAAGATGGTGGGGAGGATGGTGGGGAAGATGGTGGGGATGAAGAATTAGACATGATGTGTGAATAATTGCAATTGGTGTGAATTTGTTTAACTAAAATCATCCATATATATAGAATCATTTTTGATAAGGATATGGATAACAAGATGAAATCTATATGGATATTTTTTAGATAAGGAGAAGGATATCCACATACTCCAGATACTCTAACGACTCTATTACATATAAGGAAAATAGAGTAACGACTCTATTTTTGAAATACAAGTCCTCCAACGACTCAAATTCAAATACTCCAACGACCACAATCAATTGAAAACACAACTTAAAAATAAAAATAAATTAAACATACAACTTGAATACAAATAATTAAACAAACAACTACTACAAATATGAAAATACAACAAAGTAACAATCAAAGACCGCCAAACTTATTAAGCAAATTAATCTTCAAAGTTTCTAACTGTGGCGGTAGCGATTGAGCTTGCATCAACTGTTGAAGCATTTGCCAATCATTCTTCTGCTGTTCAATCTGTTGTTCCTTTCTCTTCCTTTCTTCTTCCTTTCTCTTCCTTTCTTCTCTTTTGTCACTGACCATCAATTGTTGCAAAGCAACTTCCGCATTTTTCTTCTTAACTTCCAATTTCTCTCTCTCCAGAGCTATGTCACTTGTAGCTGTTTCATTCATCGCTGCAAATTGCAAGTTTATTTCATCTAACTCAACATTATTGACTTTTTTCTTACCTTTGTTTCTCTTAGCTTGTTGTCGACCCTCGGGACGTTGAGTAGATGCACTCTCAATATCATTAGAGGTATGATTTGATCGCTCATCTTCATCAACTCGTGCTCTTTTACCACTACTGGTGCTATCTTCATTTAGAGCGCCGGTAGATGTCCCTCCAACGTAACCCGATTTGAAAGCGTTAGCAGCGAAGGGAGATAAAAGAACTTCCCATTTTGGATGATTTTTTAACATCTCCCAAGCATGATCCAAGTTGAATCTGGTTTTATATAAAACCCTGGTCTCTGCTAAGACACTTTCTTCATTCCACCCACTGGCCCTTCTTCTACCAGCCATCTCGTAGCACGAACCCCATTTCATGATTATGGTGGATATTCTTCTGAATCGATTATCGAGCATACCAATAGAGCGATGTTGTAGTGCAGGGTTAGAAGCTCTTGCTAATTCATATTTTTCAAAAACACGTTTCCAGAAAACATTCTTGTTTTGGTTAGTACCAACAATACCATCTTCAGAAATACTAATGAAAGAGGAAATTAGTGCCTCATCCTCCTTTACGGAGAAATTAGACCTGTTCCGTGACGTTGGGGTCGATAAATTTTCAACTACATTTTCATCAACATCATCATCAACGTGATGTTGACCATGATAATTTGTAGGAGTTTGGGTAGAGAATATAGGAAAATGGTTAGTATTATCATATGTTGATTGACTTGAATTTATGTAGGTACGATCGTATTATTTGGAAATTGTTGTATGTCCTGATATTCATCAAAATATTCTGAATTGATATCAAAATTGTAATGATAATTTGATGAATTGTTATTATTATTATTATAACTCATAATTATAAAAGATATTTAAGTTTATATAAATGTGAGAATGAGTAGAAAAATGTTGTGTGAAATGAAGTAAATATTGGAGTATATTTATAGAGGTGGCAATCAGGTCGCTCGGGTCACGTTATGTTACGATCGTAGGGTTGTAGATGAGTTTCCGTCTTAAAGATTAAAACGGATCAAGTACTACTCCGTACTACATATAATGTACTTCTTTTGTTCGATGTTTGACACTATTCATAAGTGAGAAGAATTTTCGATATTTCTTTAAGACGAATTTGTTGTCCTTTTTGTATGCATTTGAATCATCTTAGGTGTAATGTAAGACGAATAATGTCGTCACAAAAAATACCGCTTAAAGTTAAATAAAATACGGCTCGGATAAATGATAAATTTTAATCACAAAAAATTATAAACTAAATTATAAACTCGAAAATATAGTCGTCGAGAAAGAGCAAATATGAAAATTGGAACCAAAAGAAATTAAAAAAAAATAAATAAATAAAAAGGCATCACATGCGTGCAGAAGTAGTACCAACTTTCTCTCTCTCCACTTTTCATGTTTTCAACTACATGAAAACATGAAAAGATTTCATCATCTTCTTCCTTTATTTCATCCGTTGCAATAAGCCATTTCATCTTCATCTTCTCATTCTTCCACTTTTCATGTTTTCATCTTCAATGTTTTCATCCATTGCGGATGGTCTAAGGGCAAGTTTCATAATGGAGAGTTTTATCTCCATGAGATACATGGAGAGAAAGTCTTTTTTTTTACCATGGAGGAGCTCTTCATTCACATGGAGAAAGTAAAAATTCTCCAAGCATGGAGAGATATTGTGGGCCTGAGAGCAGTGGAGAGAGTTTGAATGTGCTGAAATGTCATGCTTTGTGTACTACACTTTGGTGGACCAATTTTTGCAACGGCTATTTTATATTTCCAAATTTTACTGATTTCCAAATTGTTTCAACGACTTTTTTTTTTCCACCCCATACAATTTACTCTCTATATATATATATATATATATATATATATATATATATATATATATATATATATATATATATATATATATAGGGAGGATCAGGGAAGTTAATAACTCCCTAACTCTCCCTTAGTGTTAATCCCACCCATCCATTAAGATTAATATGGACGGTGGATGAATGGGTTTAGATTGTATAAAAAAAAAAAAAAAAAAAGGAGACAATCAACTGACATAGCAGCAGTGGAGAGAGGGAGACATCCCATCACCCAAATCAATCCCTACATTACTTCCCTCATACACTTCCCAAACCCCTCATTTTCAATTCATTTCTCAACTCAATTTATCTCTTTCTAACAAAACCCCAACAAATAATCACCATTAATAACTCCGACCATACTCCGTCAACTACTCCGACCATACTGCGTTTTTAACCCAACATACTCCGTCAGTAACTTCGATCATCATACGAAGGTATGTTCATCTTCATCATCTTCATCTTCATCTTCATCTTCATTTTCGTGCTTCATCTTCATCTTCATCTTCATCTTCATGCTTCTTTTTATTTTTCATGTCTTTTTTTTTGGTATTTATAAAATTATTCGTCTTTATTATCTAAAAAAAAGAACAACTTCATCTTTAAGATGGAGTTTGAAGATGAAGTTGTTATTTTTTTGTGGGATGAATGGAGCTTGAAATGAACAAGTCATTTAGTGCGTAATATTTTTGCAGAATTGCAAAGTCACGCTCATTGTGTTGTACAGTCACACTCATTATGCTGTACAGTCACACTCATTATGTTGTAGAATCACGCAAATGTACACTCATTGTAGTCACATATTCAGTTGTATAGTCATACTCATTATGCTGTATAGTCACACTCGCTATGTTGTAGAATCACGCAGCTGTATAATACCTTGGGATTAAGGTATCATTCGTTGAATCATCTTCATCTTCATGCTTGTTTTACTTTTCATACCTTTTTTTTTGTATTTATAAAATTATTCATCTTCATTATCCAAAAAAAATGAAGATTAAATATGGATTAAAATGAAGGTTGAATATGAATGAATGAAGATTGAATATTTAATTAATGTTATAATATAGTTGTATAGTCACAGAGATTATGTTGTATAGTCACACAGTTGAAGTTGTATAGTCATACTCGTTATGTTGTAGGATCACAGTCATTATGTTGTAGGATCACACCGTTTATGTTGTACAGTCACACAGTTAAAGTTGTATAGTCACACTCATTATGTTGTACAATCACGCAGCTGTACACTCATTGTAGTCACATATTCAGTTGTATGTGTGATTTAGATTGATTGTGTGTTTTGTTGCAGCGAAATGATTGGTGGAAAGAGGAATGTTGGTAAAAGGGGCGGTGGGAAGAAGAAGGTCGTGGAAGATACGGCAATCGATCACGTAATTGGACAATGTATTATTGCGAAGATTAAAATGAAGGTTGAATATTTAATGAATGTTTAGATAATTTGTTCTGAATCGTATGTATAATCATCTTTCTAATTATGAATGTGACTTTGCAAATGATGATTGAAGAATAATTGACTATATGGCTTTTATTTTCCATTTTACGGTTTCAGTTTTGTAGTCACACACTTTAGGTTGTACAGTCACACTCATTATATTGTATAGTCACACTCATTATATTGTAGAATCACACAAATTCTTGCAGTGATTAGTGTATGTAATCATCTTTGCTAATGATGATTGAAGTATAAATAAGTACGAGTATAATTTAGTTGTATAGTCACAGAGATTATGTTGTATAGTCACACAGTTGAAGTTGTATAGTCATACTCGTTATGTTGTAAGATCACAGTCATTATGTTTTAGGATCACACAGTTTATGTTGTATAGTCACACAGTTAAAGTTGTACAATCACACTCATTATGCTGTACAATCATGTAGTTGTAGAGTCATTGTATTGTAGAATCACACAAATTCTTGCAGTGATTAGTGTATGTAATCATCTTTTCTAATGATGATTGAAGTATAAATAAGTACGAGTATAACTTAGTCGTATAGTCACAGAGATTATGTTGTATAGTCACACAGGTGGAAGGATAAGTGATTTTGCTATAGACCTCGCGTGATTAATTATGAAACCAGAAAATAGCGATGAAAATATATTTACATTGGACAAAGTCCATCCTTTACATATAGTACGTCAAACATAAAAACATTCTAACCCACCAAACATCATTTACACATAGTACGTTCATCCTAAAGCTAATATTTTATCTCACATAAACACACAAGAGCTTAACGATGGTCTCCGGTACGTGCGCAACAATACATTGTCCAATTACGTGGTCGGTCGTTGTATCTTCCACGACCTTCTTCTTCCCACCGCCCCTTTTACCAACATTCCTCTTTCCACCAACTATTTCGCTGCAACAAAACACACAATCAATCTAAATCACACAACACAACTGAATATATGACTGCAATGACTCTACAACTGCATGATTGTATAGCATAATGAGTGTGACTGTACAACTTTAACTGTGTGACTATACAACATAATCTCTGTGACTATACAACTAAATTATACTCGTACTTATTTATACTTCAATCATCATTAGTAAAGATGATTACATACACTAATCACTGTAAGAATTTGTGTGATTCTACAATATAATGAGTGTGACTATACAATATAATGAGTCTGACTGTACAACCTAAAGTGTGTGACTACAAAACTGAAACCATATAATGGAAAATAAAAGCCATACAGTCAATTATTCTTCAATCATCATTATCAAAGTCACATTCATAATTAGAAAGATGATTATACATATGAATCAGAGCAAATAATTTAAACATTCATTAAATACTCAACTTTCTTTCATCCATATTCAACCTTCATTTTTTTTTGTGAATAATGAAGATAAATAATATTATAAATACCAAAAAAAAGAAGGAATGAAAAATAAAACAAGCATGAGGATGAAGATGATTAATTATTTTAAAGATGCTCTAAAAAGATAAAAACAATACCTGAAAATCATCGAGGTTCGAAAGTAGGAATTTGACGAACGTGGAAACTTGAACGTAGATAAAAAAATACCTGAAAAAAAGTCACACACTTTAAGTTGTATAGTCACAAACTTTAAGTTGTACAGTCACACTCAGTATGTTGCATAGTCACACTCATTATGTTGTAGAATCACGTAGCTGTAGAATACCTTGGGATTAAGGTATCATGCGTTTAACCATCTTCATTTTCATGCTTGTTTTATTTTTCATACTTTTTTTTGTATTTATAAAATTATTCATCTTCACTATCCACAAAAAAAAATGAAAGTTGAATATATATGGATGAATGAACGACTATGACTTAAAAAAATGAAATATCTAAACATTCATTAAATATTCAACATTCATTCATCCATATTCAACCTTCATTTTTTTTGGATAATGAAGATGAATAATTTTATAAATACAAAAAAAAGGTATGAAAAATAAAACAAGCATGAAGATGAAGATGATTCAACGAATGATACCTTAATCCCAAGGTATTCTACAGCTGCGTGATTCTACAACATAGCGAGTGTGACTATACAGCATAATGAGTATAACTATACAACTGAATATGTGACTACAATGAGTGTACATCTGCGTGATTCTACAGCATAATGAGTGTGACTGTACAGCATAATGAGTGTGACTTTGCAATTCTGCAAAAACATTACGCACTAAATGACTTGTTCATCTTCATCTTCATCTTCAAGCTCCATTCATCCCACAAAAAAAATAACAACTTCATCTTCAAACTCCATCTTAAAGATGAAGTTGTTCTTTTTTTTAGATAATGAAGATGAATAATTTTATAAATACCAAAAAAAAGATATGAAAAATAAAAAGAAGTTTGAAGAAGATGAAGATGATCGAAGATGAAGATGAAGATGAAAAAGAAGCTAAAAAAAATGAAGATATCAAAGTTTATGCATAAACATACCTTGGTATAATTATCCGTCATGTTGTGTTAAAAACGGAGTATGATCGGAGTTGTTGACGGAGTATGGTCGGAGTTATTAATGGAGCTTATTTGATGGAGTTTTGTCAAAGAGAGATGAATTGAATTAGGGAAATGAATTGAAAATGAGGGAAGTAATGAGGAAGGGAGAGTTTGATTGAGGAAGGAATGCTTCCCTCCACTGCTGCGAAGTGTGATTGAGGGGGAGGGTTGCTTCCCTCTCTCCACGGTTGCTTGTCAGTTTGTTGTCCCTTTCTTTTTTTTTCTTTTTTTTTAATACATCATCCATCTAAGTCATTCATTCAACCTAAGATCAAGGGTCAACAACACAACTTCCCAACTTCCCACTTTTCACCAAACTCCCTTGATCCCTTTTCTATATATATATATATATATATATATATATATATATATATATATATATATATATATATATATATATATATATATATATATATGATAATTGTTATACAATTTTCTACATAATTTGTTACTACATACAAAATGAGTAATAATAATAATAACAGTAATAGTAATAATAATAATAATAATAATAATAATAATAATAATAATCCATTTTTATTTAATCAATATGATCCATCATATTTACAATTTCTTGCTTTTCAAAATATGTCAACTAATTATCATAATAATCGTCCCCCTAATATTCAGGCACCGAATATAACTCAGAATCCGCAGTCCAATTCACAATTTAACCTATCTTCTCAAATTTTCGGGGTGAACTCATATTTTGGTTCACCAAATCCTCATTTTGGTGGTAATGAGCAAATGAGTTACGATAGTGATCATGTCACTCGTTTGTCACAAGATGAAAATATTATTGTGGACAGGAACGAGTACGTAGACGAGTCGAGCGTCATCAGGCAAGCCAGTGACGGAGGCAATGGAAATATAAAAAATGTTTGGTCAGACGCTGAAGATAGAGCTCTCGTATCATCCTATATGCGAGTGTCAACAGATGGAGCAATTGGAACGGGGCAACGAGTTTCAAAATTTTGGTCGAGAGTGAGGAACTTGTTCGAGGAGGCCCGACAATCAAACCCCGGTACAATCAAACAGCGTAATGTTGGCATGCTCACTAATCGGTGGTCCCGAATTTCAGCTGGAGTACAGAAGTAGGTGGGTCAGTACGAGAGAGTTAAAAGGAGATGTACCAGTGGAATGAATGAGAACGACATTCTATATGAGGCTCGTGCATTTTCAAAAAAAGACGCGGTTTGGGAGAGGTAGTGGTATTTTCTTAAGCAATACCCGAGATGGGAAACGGTTATTTGTGAGCAAGAATCACCACAACAACCAGAGGGAAAAAATGCTGACACAAATGCTTCTGATAGTAGTGGGAAAAGGAGTCGTGCGAACGATGAAGACTGTCTCGAAACAGGAAACGAAGGCCCAAGCAGTCGTCCACCGGGAATGAAGGCGCAAAAGAGAAAGAAGGGGAAATCTAAAGTTCTTGATGAAGAAGATGATATTATTGTTAAGGAAATCCAAGAGATTATTGGTATAATGAAGAAGAAGATGCTAGACTCGGAGAGGAGAACCGACGCGGAAATAAGTCATCAAAAATGGTTGCAAAAGATGAAGTTATATGAACATTTATGTAATAGGAACAACTTGAATGCAGTGGAGGATGAGCGCAAGAACCAACTGTTCCTAGAACTGAATGACATCTAGACGTGACCTTCATAAATAAATTAGATAATTAAGTTTAATTTAAAATTTAAGTATCGAGTAATGTTGTTGTTGAGCTAGGTTACAAAGTTAAGCAGCTCATTAATAATAATGTACGTTTGATAAGTTTATGTTTTAGTTACTTTTTAATGTACGTTTAATGTAAGTGCCGGCAAATGAACCTAGATGAAATCCCCACCGTTGGGGTTGCTCTAACACACAACATTCAAATTAAATTACATAACATTATTTCAAACACACAGGTCTAGACGACACACAACTACTATAAAAAAAAATTACTTCGAAATATAAAAATAAACTGAAACGCCATAAATATAAAGTACTAAAAATTGTTCTCAACCGCTATTTTCCCGACGCTCTTTTTTCTTCCAAATGTGTTCCATTAAATCATTTTTGAGTGTCAAATTAACGGAGCTGTCTTCCAAGTGAGTTCGTTTAGCGATATATTCCTCCACTTTATTGACATACCCTATAGAATGTTGAGATACTTCAACAGTTGTTACATCTTCATCTGATTCGTCATTGAACTTATTTGGATCATCATACGACGGATATGAGTACCTCTCGTCTTCTACAATCATATTATGCAATATGATGCAAGTTTTCATAATCTTTGGTAACATTTCCTTATCCCAAGTCATAGCAGGATGTCGAATGATGGCCCACCTTGCTTGTAACACTCCAAAAGCACGCTCCACATCTTTTCGAACACTTTCTTGTTGCTCCGCAAATAGGCGTTCCTTAGGAGTTTGTGGTATCAGAATTGATTTCATAAACGCGGACCAATTTGGATAAATACTGTCGGTTAGATAATACGGGGTGTCATATCGACGCCCGTTGACGACATACTCAACAGCAGGGGCTCTTCCATTTAACAAATCATCGAATATGTGAGATCGTTAAAGTACAGTTAAGTAGTTCAGGGTACCTGATAGGCCGAAAAAGTAGTGCCATATCCACAAATCTTTCGAAGCAACTGCTTCTAAAATCACAGAAGCAGTTCCATCCCTTCCTTGATATTGACCTTTCCATGCAATAGGACAGTTTTTCCAAGTCCAATGCATACAATCGATTGAATCAATCATACCAGGGAATCCTCTTTTCTTATTCACTTGGAGTAGTTCTATAAGTCGTCTGTTGTCGGACTCCTCATGTACACATCTCCAAACTGAGCTATTACTGCGTCCGTGAATTCATGAAGTGCAGTCCTTGTCGTGCTTGAGCTGAGCCTCAGGTACTCGTCCACTCTATCGACGGCCTCGCCATATGCGAGCAACCGGATTGCAGCAGTACATTTCTGTAAATCTGAAATGCCCAATCTCCTAGTAGCGTCCGGTAATTGGTGGAAAAAAGGATTGTGCGCTTTCACGCCTTCCAACACACGTAGGAATATGTGTTTTCGCATTTGGAAACGACGGCGAAACACATTATCAGGATACGTGGGTTGAGGGGCGAAGTAGTCATTGTAAAGTTGATTGTAGCCTTCTTCTCGATTTCTTTCAATTCGACGCCTCTTATGAGGTCGATTTGTACGAGTTTTGCGCTTATTTCGCAAACGTCTCCATAATGATATAAGAGATAGACAAGCGGCGACATCGTCCTCTAAATCGTCAGATGAAGAAACCATTTTTTTTGTAAAATGTGGAGTAATTTGGTGTTACTGTTTGTTGAAATGTAGAAGTGTGTTTGTGAGTGTATTCATTTTTGCACATTGTACGGGATATTTGTAGTTGTTTGGTATATAGCCGTTGGAAATATAGCCGTTTTTTTTTTAAATTCAATGTTGTCGACTTCTCTATATAAGGTGGTGTTGTGAACTTTAGAATTTATTCACATCCAACATTCTAATCATTTTCAAATAATATAGCTGATTTCATTCTATCAAAAACAAATTACTCAAAAATGACTATATGGGATGATAAAGTAAGAGAGTATCAAAGAGAAATTGACATGATAAAGAATCATGCTCCTCACTTTCTTGCTCGTTTGAACCTTGTCATGCCAGAAACGGTGTACATGAATATGGTACATTTGAACCACCATTAACGATGCTGAGCTTTTTCATATCTGGAAACGCGAATAATGTGCTGAGTCCACCTGTTTTGAGCAATGCCACATTAGGTAATATTATCCGGTTTTATTTTGATAAATCGTAGTTGAAAAGATAACTTACATTCTACATGATTAAATACGACATGTTTTTTATTACGTTATTTCAGATACTTGTATCTCCAAAGACGAAGAACGTCGCAAATTAAGGAAAGAAGTCGTCGAAATTATTAATCGATTGTTGAACATAATGAATTCTGACACCTTGTTTGATCTACTTTCTGGGGCTGGTAGAATTTTCATTCCACGTGAGCGCCTTCATTACTGTGACGTATATGATGACGTTACGATGGAGGAAGAACAAGAATATTTACGTGATCAAGATGTACTGGCAGACCGAGTTAATTACGATTCTGACGAGTGGTTAGGAAGTGAATGTGATGACTCTGATTGATTTTAGTTGTTGTAATATGTTCATGTACCCAGTCATGTCTGTTTACTAAATGTTTTTCGTTTAATGTAACGTTCGTTCTTATGTTTTTTTTCCAGTCTTTAAATTGAATGTTTGTGATTAGTAAAGGTATCGTAGTTTGGTAAAAAAATGTGTACAATTTCTATTTTGCTTTAACCATACGTCAATTTTAATTTCATAGAAAGTAGAAAAATACGTAAAAAGTAAACAAAAACAAATCATTTTTTTAATTGCACTAAATTTAATTAATCATCTAATTATTATATAATCAAGAATGTTAATTATAATAAAAGATAATTGAGAATGAGTGAGGTAAATAGATAAAAATGAGGTGTGAAAGGTGTGGGTCCATTATGGAGAGATTGATGGAGAAAAAATGTATCCATTATAATTGGAAATTTTTTGGTGGAGAATAGTGATGGAGAGAAAATATGGAGAAAAATTCATCCGTTGTAAAACATGCTCTAAGCATTGGGTTGCCTTTTAGATTATGACTAACCAATTGGGCAACTTGATTATCTAATACTTTGTATCTGTTGTGAGCAATTAATTGAACAATCTGTGCCTCTTGTTTTTGTTGTGCTAATAGACTTTGTTGCAACATTGCCTTTATATTCGCCATATCATTCTCAGGTGGAGCTTGCAGAACAACTTGAAATTGTTGCTACAGATTATGAAATTTATTTTGACCCATTTAATTTTGGAAATTTAGATTGTGACTTGTGAGGCGACACATTTATGGAGTGGAAGCTTGTTAATTATGTTGTGGTGGTGGTGTCATATTTGCAACATTATGACTCTTCCAAGATAACAAAGAATGATCGTACTCTGGTTGATTCATACAAGACATATTCTGGCGATATGATTGAAAAATATTGACTTGTTTTTTCGACCCTCAGTAGCATGCATAAATGCATTGACCTATTGGAATTGAAGCTTCCAAATTCTCGGGCCTTCTTGTTTAATACAACCAATTGAGTGACCATGGAACTAGATGACTTGTGCTATCATGAGAAGCACCACATTTGTTGCCCCTCCAATTGTAGAGTAGCTACATTGTCGTCAATCTACTAAAAATTCCAACTTGATCAGCAAATTCAAGATGTTGAATAAATCCTATAATCGGTTTAAAGTATCATTATGAATCATAATCTGCATGCCAAAAACATAAATAATGAATAAATCTGAAATGATTTCGAGTTTAGAAACTCACGCCCGATCTTGACTTTTATATTCTGAATCGCCTGACACCAAGCGACTCAGGCCATAATCGCCTCTCTTGAGACATAGCATCACTAGACGTAGTAGTCTTGAATCGCATGTCACCAGGCGACTCAGTATTAGCACACCTGACAAGGCGTAGCTGGTAATGTCTTCCCGACATGTCAAGCAGTTTACTAGGTGAGTTAATACGACCAATTCACTTACTACTCGTAGTGTCACCGTATTACGTTAAACCTCTTTTCCATAAACACAAATTATATCTAAATAACCCATTTCTTTCTTAAGACGATAGATTTGTCTTATGAGAGACATATCGTTAAACTATGTATACATCGCGGATAAGTCATAAAATTTGAAACTATTTTATACTGTACTAGGCTTGAAAAAATTGAATAAAATAGTATCTGCATTTTTTCTTCTTGGGGGTGTTTGGTTGGGAGTTTTGGATTTGTTTAGTTCATGTCTTTTGGAATGAAGTTGGAAATCAAGGGGTTCTAATTCCACCCTAACCCATTGGAATCCCAATCCATACACTTTCCCCATTATTCTAACTCCATCCCCCTTCATGCATTATTTAACCAAACAAACATTGATAGTCATGGGGTTCTAAGTAGGGCTGTGCACCGGGCCCGACCCGGACCCGGATCCGGAATCATCCAATTCCTTGACCCTGGACCCGGACCGAAAACCAAAATATCAACCCTGGTCCGACCCGGACCGGTCCGGTTTTGACCCGGTTTGACATTGCTGTGAAATTTGAGAGTTTATGATAAATCATAAATTTAGAAACGAAATTAATCTAAAAACTAGAAAACAAAATCATAAATTGATAGTTAATCTGAAATCATAAATCATACTGAAAACGAAAAAAACGGTGGCCTGTCGGAGGGAAGTGCGTCGGCGGCCGGACTGTCGGACGACAACGTGGAGGGAAGTGCGTCGGACTGTCGGAGGGAAGGAGGAGCAGCGGTGGCTGGCGTAGAAGCAGCGACGGCCGACGTAGGACTTTGGGTTAGGGAGTGGAGGACTTAGGGTTAGGGCTTTAAGGAAAAGGGGAATGAGAATGAGTGATGAACTGATGACTGAGTGAATGGCCTGAATGCAGCAGATGTGCCGACATACATGGGAGAAGTCCATAACAAAAAACCCAATTCATGGTTTCCGGGTCTGGACCGGAAAAATCAGGGTCTGACCCGGTCCGGACCGGAACCCGGAATTAGTAATTTTCATGACCCATGGACCGGCTTGGTTTGGAATATTCCGGATCCGGGCCGTACTATTCCGGTCCGGTCCGGTCCGGTCCGACCCGGATTTTGCACAGTCCTAGTTCTAAGTCCATGCCTCCCTAGTTTTGGAATCCGTTCTATTTCATTCCAATTGTTTGAACCAAACGACCCCGTTCATGTTATCATCAAGTGCTTATGGAGAGTAATCCACATTCATCTTTTTTTTTTTTTTTTTTGAAAATCGGGTGGTATATTATATTAAATCAAGGGCCGCTAAGTCCAAGAAAACTTGCGGAAAACCCGACTCAATTACAACCTCCTCACCCACGGATCGGCAAAGTTTCGTTGCATTATGTGCAACCATATTGCCTTCCCGTTTAGTATGACGACAAGAAAATGACTCAAAACAAGCAACCAAATTAAAGACTTCATCAAGACAAAGGCCTAAGGGACTACGCCAGGGCTTTCTTGCTTGAATAGCGTTAATCGTAGTCGACGAATCGCTCTCCAATATCACACAGCTCACAGCTTGTTTACACGCAACCTCCTGTCCAAACTTGACCGCCATCATCTCCGCAACAGCTGGGTCCCACCGTGCCTGAATACGACGACATCCGACACATAGAAGCGAGCCTGAAGCATCACGGCCAACCGTACCAAGCCCAATCTCTCCCTCCTCCGAACACGCGACATCCACATTCACTTTAACCCACCCCTGACACGACGGCGTCCACTGGTTCATACCGATCCGCTGACCAATATTCGGTCCCACGATAGAAGATGCACCTCTGGCATAATCCGAGACCAAAGCAACCAGGCCAGCAGCTGTTACTGCCAGTGGTTTCTGCACCTCGTCAAAAATACAAGAATTTCTCGCCGCCCAAGCAAATGCCAGAAACCGTCCCCTATTATCACCCGAGAGTTGCTGAAACACCCACGTCAAACACTCAATGCAATTTGTTCTCGGGGCCGCTACAAGAATGTCATCAAAACCGCTGTTTTCCCACACTCCACATGTCCGAGGACAGTCCAAAATTGCGTGTGTAATCGTCTCTTCCGCAATACCGCAGAGAGCACAACTCGGGTCCTCGACACAATGACGACGGTACAATAATTGTTTAACCCCAAGCGTGTTAGTACAAGCCCGCCACGTAAAATGAGCTAATTTTGGCGGAATATGTATCCCCCAAACCCGACACCAAGATTCAGATGACAACTCACTAGAGTCGGGCACTCCCTCCCCTGTAAATCCGTTAGTACCTAAACGATACGCGGATTTTACAGAAAAATGGCCATCACGAGCAGGCCACCAAAACAGCTCGTCAATGGTATCGTGGGCAGGAAGAGGGATACTCAGCACAGTTTGGATATCCGTCGGGCTGAACAGTTCACCCAATTTCTCTGTACTCCATCCTCTGTTCGTTGTGTCAAGGAGATCAGCCACCTTCAAATTTGGGTCCGCCTCAATATTGCATCTCGGATATTTTACGCCTTCTTTGGATATCAACCAGGGGTCCCCCCAAATATTCGCTTTCACCCCATTTCCGATCCTCCAACACAACCCGTCGAGGAGTAACGATTTCGCGCCCCAGATACTCCGCCAACAGAAACTTGGGTCAAAACCCCGATTCGCCTCAATGATCGAGCTATTCCTGTAGTATTTAGCTTTCAAAACCCTCGCCATAAGTGATTCCGGAACCGTGAGGAGGCGCCAGGCTTGCTTCGCCAAAAGGGCTTGGTTAGCTACTCTGAGGTCCCGAAATCCCATCCCCTCTGAATTTTTTTGGTCGACAAAGCTTATCCCACGACATCCAGTGGAGTTTCCGTCTTGTCCCGGAGGAGCCCCACCAAAACCGAGCCATAACCTTGTGCATTTCCTCTATAATACCCGCAGGGATAGCAAATATACTCATCAAATATGTGGGAATGGACTGTGCGACCGACTTAATAAGAGTCTCCTTGCCCGGTTTAGAGAGCAATTTCTCCTTCCACCCTTTCACTTTCTTCCAAATACGGTCTTGGAGGCCATTAAAAATGGCCTTCTTAGACCGGCCAATCATCGTGGGCATGCCAAGGTACTTTTCATGTCTTGCCACCTCCCTAACCCCCAGTCGATTCACAACCTCGGTCCGCATTTGAGACCGAACTTTTTTGCTAAAAACTACCTCTGTCTTGGAGTAATTTATCTTCTGTCCCGAAGCTCGTTCGTACTTGCTAATAATATTAGCTATCATCGAGCATTCTTCCATCGTAGCTCTAGCAAAAATAATCGAGTCATCAGCGAAGAATAGGTGTGAGATCCTTGGAGCATCCCGACAGACCCGTGCCCCGTGGATTTTCCCATCCCTGACCGCCTTCTTGAGTAAGTAAGAGAAAGCATCTGCGCACAATAAAAATAGATACGGTGAGATGGGGTCCCCCTGTCGGAGGCCCCGACTAGGAGTCACTTCCCGAGTCAGCTCCCCATTAACCAAAATACTATGTTTTACTGTAGTTATACAGCTCATAACTCGGTTAATCCAACCCTCCGCAAAACCCAATGCACCCATCATTGCCCTAAAAAAATCTCACTCTACCCGGTCATAGGCTTTACTCATATCAAGTTTAAGCGCCACAGTACCTTTCCTCCCTTCCCCACTCCGTTTCATGGCATGGAAAATCTCGAACGCCACAATCGCATTATCCGTGATAAGCCGACCGGGTGTAAAAGCGCTCTGTTCCTCTGTAACAATGGCATCAAGAAACGGTTTGAGTCTATTAGCCAACATCTTTGAGATAATTTTATATAAGACATTGCATAGACTTATAGGACGGAATTCAGTTATCTTTCTTGGAGAGTTACACTTCGGTATTAGAACCACAGAGGTTCTGTTTATATCGCTTAAATCCCGTCCCTCATTCCACCAATGACGAACAAAACAGCATATATCCCTCCCGACTATATCCCAATGTTTTTGGAAGAACATAGCATGCATACCGTCGGGCCCAGGTGCCTTATGAGGGTGCATATCAAACAGCGCGCCTCGAATCTCCTCATCAAGCGGCATCCTCAATAGCTGGTCGTTCATAGATGCTGTAACCATTTTTGGAACAGCATCAAGTACATCAGCAACTTCAAAGGTTCCTTCCGTCGCAAAAATGTTTTCGAAATAAGTCACAGCAGTTGATTTATGTCCGCTGACTCAGTTTTCCAAACCCCCTCTAAATCTTCTAACTCCAGAATCCTATTGCGTTTCCTCCGTTGACTCGCCTTTTGGTGGAAATATCTCGTGTTCTTATCCCCGTCTCGGAGTTCAACTTGTCTCGTCCTCGTATACCAATATGTTTCTTCTTGTTTCCGGAGTTCATTGAGTTCAGAGACCACCTGATGGCAGCCCGCTAGCATATCAGCAGAGGGAGCACGCCGCTGCCATGACTCTAATTCACGCTCTTTCTCTCTAATCCTCCGTTTTCGGTCACCAAAATTGTGATTTGCCCAATCCATTAATCTCCTCGAACATATGCTAATTTTCTCCGTAACAGACTCGCCCCCCCCCCCCCCCCCCGACTTCCCACGCCTCCTTGACCACCCCCTGACATTCATTGCTCGAGAGCCAAAGTGGTTCGAACTTGAACCGTTTCTCCCTTGTGCGTCTGGTCACACTCCTATAGCTTGATATAAGGATCGGGGCATGGTCCGACGAATATATGGGTAGGTGTCGAACCCATGCCTCAGGAAATAAAGTCTGCCATTCAATGTTTACAATAGCTCGATCGAGTCGTTCCCTTACCATCGTACTAAGGTTCCGACCTCGTTGCCAAGTAAACGGGTTTCCGAGAAAACCCAGATCGAACAGTGAACAATCTGCAAGAGCCGACCGAAACCCATCCATATCTCTCTCGCCCCTCGCAATCCCCCCTTCTTTCTCCTCCGCACAAAGAATTTCATTAAAATCTCCAAAACACACAATAGGGACGGTTCTCTCTCCACATAGCCTTCGAATCATTTGCCAGGTTTTATATTTTTGTCCTGTCCCAGGCCAACCATACACCCCTATCGCCAACCAGTCCGGACTTCCATGCTCCCCGGACACTTTAACACATATATGATTATTGTCATAGGACACAAGCTCCGCCTCAATATTTTTCCACCACAAACCTATACCACCCGATCTACCATTACTACTAATACATAGACCCATATCGAAACCACATTTATTACGCACCTTAAGTAACTCGCTACTCCTAATCATCGTTTCCATAACGAAAACGATGTCCGGGCCCTCCCTCCAGCACCAGTCCTGGAGGGTATTAACTGTCCGAGGATTGCCCAGTCCCCGGCAGTTCCAGCTTAAGGTTTTCATTGCTCTTCGCGGGATTGCTCACCAGCAATCTCCGCTACTTGGGTTTCTAGCCCGACAGTTCCATTTCCCCGAGCAACTCCACATGCCTTCTTCTTCACCTCAGCCTCCGACTCCACACCTCCGTCACCCCTCTCTTTCCTCTTATGGCCCCCCGGGTCTTGTATTATTGGGCCCTCTACCACTTTCATCTTATTAGACTAAGGATTCGGTTGGTTACCACTTCAATTCACGGGAAGTTGAAAAAAGTGAATTCCTTTTTGGTTGCCCAAATGATGGAAGTGAAAATTACCACATGCATTTTCCATGAATTGAGTTGCGACATCCAAATCAATCTCGTTTTACTAATTCACATGAAATACAAATTCATGCGACAAGTTCATGCGAATTCACAGTTTACCAACGACACCACACCGGAAGTATAACCTATTTTCGGGCTTACCTGGGTGGTTACCCTAATGGCTATGGAGTAGTACAGAATTGACTCAAAATAGGCAAATAGCGGACGCATTTCAGACTGTATTTACGTATGTATGTATCCTCAAAAAACAAACGCCATTTTTTTTGTCTCCAGCTCCCTAAATTCCCCTCTTCTCCTAATTTCTTCCTCAAATTCAATCCAATCTCTTGATCAATTTATCACACAACCCTCCAAAATATTCACACACCTCTTTAATTCGAATCCTAGTTTGTTTTATTGCTCTTCGTATCCTTATCAGTCAATCAATTTCCATTGGTTCAGCTCTAGGGTTTTGGCCGGCTTTCACTTCTAAGGTATACATGTTCCATCTCATATCGTCATCAATATTATGAAAGATGTAATCTTTCTGTCTCCTCGTGCTTTCAATTCTAATTGTTCATAGTTTTTTATATGATAGTATGATTGATGGATTTCATCCAGTCGCTCTTTTCTGGATAAATTCTGCTGTTTGTTCATCTACATTGATTCTGTAAGTGGGTCGATTTTTGTTTCGGGAAGTTGAAACAGAAAATGAGGTTTTGAATGTGATTATTTTTCCGAGATATCGAGGTTTGTTTGAGGACTTAGAGGAATCTTGTTTCGCATAGGCGAATAATTTTGGGACACACCTCTAGAGGGAAAGTTTTTTGGCACGAGAGCTGTTG
Source organism: Agrostemma githago (assembly GCA_958450325.1). NCBI lineage: Eukaryota > Viridiplantae > Streptophyta > Magnoliopsida > Caryophyllales > Caryophyllaceae > Agrostemma > Agrostemma githago. Next base: position 37,414,350 of record OY288262.1, read on the forward strand.
GCTGAATGTATATAATTCGAAGTCCTTAATTTCAAACTGAAATGTATCCAACCACCAAGAAATGACGAGCCATATGACTGGAAATATAGTTATCATACTAGCCCGTTTTACCATAAATTGTGCGAGGACACTTTACACGAGTAATTGTGAATTGTAATAGTCTTTCTTGAGTAGACTTGGGTGGTGAATTGTGTAATGTGGTTTTATGTAGGTGTGAAAAAAAGGCGATTCTTTCAAAAATAATCTTACTTGTATTAGTTAAGCTTATTGTTTGGGATTTTAGAAATTATATGGAGTGTATGCTGAGTGGGATGGTTGCTCGGACCTCCTAGAATGCTCTTAGTTTTGATGGAAAGTGGTACCTAATCAAATGCACTCGCATTTTATGAGTAGACACATTAAATTGTACCATCTGCAGAAGCACATGCTTCTTATGTTGCTGACTTTTGCTGTTACCTGATTTCTTACGCTGCTTATGCCTGACCTATATGTAGATGTTGTATGTTTCAAATCTTTGGCTTTTGTTGATCTTTAATCGACGATTTTAGCTTTGTTCTTTGCTAATGGGTATCCACGCTCATGTTGTATTTGCAAAGGAGTGTCGACTTGCCGTTGTAGTAGCCTTAGGGTACTTTTCCAGTTTGAAGCCGCATAGATGTGATGCTTGATCAGTGTTTTGGTTTTAAATTATTTGTACGCCTTTGTGATATATTTTTTAGAAGTTTTTTCCCCATACATGCCATCAAGTGTGTCAACAACGATATTAACCCATACCTCAATGGCTTCTGCATATTGCGAGGTAAGGAGTAAACTGTATTCACTCTTACCCTTGAGTGGAATAGCGGTGGTTTTGAGATCGTCCACATGAAAATTGCATCAGAATTGTAGACCACTATTTCAGGATTAAAAGAAGTGTATTCAGTGACTGGGTCATTTTACTTTATTTCATCTCCATAAACCAAAGTACAATGTGCCCTTCATTCTGAAACCGAAACAGGAGACGTATTATACGGAGTACTTGAAATTGAAGTGGTGAACAATATGATGCTTAGCAAGACCAGCGAAATTACAAACTGATGCTATTTTTATTGGGAAGGAGGGTGTATTAAGATGTCACTCTTTTTCCACAATCACATGAGAACCATTAGCTGAATTATTTCTTATGTAGCTTTGTGAATAATATAGTTTGATTCCTAATCGGTAAGCTGAAGAGGTAGGTTTATTGACTCAATGGCTCTGCAAACTGGATGGCATTCCTTTTTTCTTTGTTTGACCAGGAAAGGGGATGCTTTTTTGGCTAGTTAGTTGGTGCATTTTCTCCACGACGTATTTGTCTATCTTGCGAAATAGTGATGGGCTGATGGGTTTATATGGTTTAAGTATTCCGCTGCAGGGGAGAACATGTTATGACTATTGGTGGTTGGTTCATCATGGCATAACAGTGTCTTTGTGCATCCATTACAGGAAAGTTTTGCAAACATCTTGATTCTGAAATCCCTGAAAGATCATATCAAGGACTTTACAGGGTTGCTCTCCTCAAGCGCCGAAGAAATGGATGGTCGCTATGGTCCACAGCGTGGATGGGAAAATAACAGCGTAATTGTGGTTTCCTTTTTAGTCACCTATATGGGATATAGGATGATATTACACCTATAAGGGCCCATGTGATTGTTCATTTTTCGGGCATCTCACCATTTATGAACAATGAGAGAAAGCCATGATTGAGGATATGGAATGGATTTCCCTCTGTTGTATTTTCACTTTTTCTTGCTGACATAACTTATTCTCTTCCCTCCACAGGCATTGGAGGCGTATGGTGCAGGCCAGGAACCAGATTATCGGTGAGTGTTGCTGGTCTTTGAAACAAGTGGGATGCTGGTGTCCCATATCCGTTTTCTTTTCTCCTTTACCTTTCCTACATTGTTAGGGATGCACTACTTTGAATTTTTGATTTTTCATGGATTTATTTATTAATGTGTCATTTGGTAATTAACCACGCTTATTACTTTATGCTTACAATGTAATGTGTAGTGTTTTATTTGCATTTTTCAAGTCCATTTGTTCCCATGTTGTATTTCTGTGGCAGGGGTGGTTCTGCCTATGATGACAGGAGGTTTATAGATGATAGGTTTCCCAGGGATAGTGCTTATTCAAGGGGTGCATTTAACCGAGATGTTGAAAGGGACAACTATGCTGCGCTGCCTTCTGTCGGTATGTGGCCTCATACAAGACGAAGAGATTATGAAGAAGAATATCCTCTTGATAGGGATCCCAGGAGGCATGACAAGTCATACCTTGAGCCATACCATGAAATTGATGATGTCGGCGGAGGTCACAGGTACAACAAGGATCATAAAACCATACTTCTGACTAAAGCTACGACTTGCATATTTCTGACTTCACAAAATCCCGGATTTGACAGGTCTGGAAGATTTAGCATGCGTGACCGTGATGATTATGTGCGTGATGATTATGACTATAGGCATCGCAGAGATAGTAGTCGTGAGAAGGATTATGATTATGGCAGGCATCATAGTCATGATTCTGATTATGATAGAAGCAGACGGGGTGGAAGCCGGAGGAGGCATGATTCACGCGACCGAGATCATGATCGTGATCGTGATAGGAGAGAAGTAAGCCGTGAAAGGGATTTGAGCCCCTATAAGAGGCGTGATTATTCACGTTCTCGTTCGCACTCTCGAGGTCGTGACGATCGTTCTAAATCAAGGTCACCTCGTGGGCGTAGTCATGGTCGTAATTATCGTGAAGATAGTTACGATGATCGATATTATAGATCTGAAAGGCGCAGAGATCGTGAAGAGAATCGACGTGATCATTATTCTGTGGTATGCTATTCTTGGAAACACATGTTTTTACGTCCTGTTTCTGAAGGCAGAGCCCCTAATGTTTATTGGTTGTTGTTAGGCGCCTTCTGCTACTGTTGTCGTAAAGGGTCTCTCTCAAAAGACATCTGAAGAGGATCTTTCCCAAATTCTTGTAAGTGACATCTATATGATAGGTTTCAGAAAATATTTGCTAGTTGTGTTCTTGTACCTTCAAATTGAGCAGTATCTTTTCAGGCTGAATGGGGTCCTCTTCGCAATGTTCGCATCATCAAAGAGCGGAATTCTGGCATATCCCGTGGTTTTGCCTTTATTGATTTTCCTTCAGTGGTATACTATATTTCAATTATCAACTCTTGTGCGTTTTTTTTATCTATGCTTGGGGTCATAGAGAATTTGATTGTGCTGTCACAGGATGCAGCACAGGCAATGATGAGTAAAGTTGCAGCTGAAGGTCTACTTGTAGATGGAAAGGACCTGTGTTTTGAGTACAGGTATGTGCTATGCTTCTGGCTTTTGCTACTGTTATTTTCTGTTCGTGTTAGGTTGAGGTTAACCTGAATTTACTTTCCACGCAGGCTATCTCTTATCTTTCGATTTGATGATTGTGATCTATGTTTATACTCTGCATTTATTTGGGTTACAGGATTTTATTTATCAATTTTTTTTATATATATTATTGTGGGTTATTGTTGCATGAGAGATTTTTTATGCTGTGAAGTTTTGCCGTAGAATAGATTTGATTCTGTGAGATATTAATTTTTCTGCTGCTTTTGTTCGAGTGTACTTATTGCATCTTGATGCCATTTTATGATGCAGTAGCAAGCCAACTGGATTGGCAGGGGGTCCCTCATATGGGCAAGATGGCCTGAGGTCCTCTCATGGCAGCCACAGAAACACCACTATACCATCTGACTGGATGTGCATTATCTGTGGGTGTGTGAATTTTGCTCGCCGAGTGTCTTGTTTCCAGGTTTTCCTTCCTTTCCCTTGTCTCACTCTCATGGCTCTTATTGTCTCATTTATCATTCTGCTGCAAATCACGAAAGATGCTGACATTGGCACTTTGGCGGCAATATATTTTTGCATTATTTAGGCATGAGTGGTTGTTTTTCACTTGATTTTAGTCAATTTGTGTTGTAATTTTCTCATTTTGTTTCCCAATCAACTGTTTAGGGTTTGAAAACCAAATAACTTTCTACATTCACCTTATCTGTATCCCAGGCTGTGATTTATTGTTTTAGTGTCTTTAATATTATCTTGGACATATAAACCTTTCAACATTTCGTGTCTGCTAGTCTGTATTGCTATAGTCGTAGAAATCCCTCTTCTAAAGTCCATGTTATACAATTGCAGTGTAATGAAGGCCGCACTGATGATTCTCCATCTGCTGATCTATCATCATCTAGTCATGCACCATCGGGTAGGAAGGGATCCGAGGCAGGTTGGTTTTACTTATGGTTTATGTGGGCCGTAATTGTTACTAAGTCACAGTAAAAATGATAATTGCATCCACTGTCGACCACTTCACTGTAAAAATAAATGTAACTATTTTACTAAGTCGTTTTGCTTTGTTCCATTTTAATCCAGGACTAAAAAAGTATAAGTCTGTGGCTCCATGGTAACAATGGAGAACCTCAATTTTATTTGGTACATAAATTGTTGACTCAAAAAATTGCAGGCCCTACTCATGTGTTAGTTGTGCGTGGGTTGGATGAGAATGCTGATGAGGAGATGCTTCGCTATGAATTCTCGAAACATGCTCCAATTAAGGTACTTAGGTTGATTTACTTGGTAAGTGTCATATTCGTTGGTTTTATGTTACAGGTATGCTTACAGTAGAGTCCTACTTTTGCAGGATCTTCGTCTTGTCAGAGACAAATTTACCCATGTTTCAAGAGGATTTGCCTTTGTGCACTTCTACTCAGTATGTTTTTGGATTCCGAGTTTATCCATTTGTTCTATTCTATTTTTCCTTTTCATGTTTCAATTCCCCCTCCCCCGGGTTTATTCATTTGTTCTATTCTATTTTTCCTTTTCATGTTTCAATTCCCCCCCCCCCCCAACACACACACATTCCATAATTTGAAGCCATGCATGATGCTTTTGATCAACCTGCTTACCTTCCCATACGAGTGCCGTTTTGCATTGCAGGTAATTTGGTTATGTTGAGGATCTATTATCGGACTCTTAATGAGTTGACTTGTGTTCTTAGCTAAGATAAGTTATACAGCAAGTCTTGCTTGTGACGGGCAATATCCGTCACAAGCTTGCGATGGGGCAAATACTACCCATGTGGGTCGATAAGACAAAACACATTACCATTTCCTAGGCATTTTGCTTTTGTCTTATCTCCCCACATGAGTAGTACTTGACCCGTCACACACTTGCGACGGATATGACCGTCACAAGTAAGAATTTGTGTAAATTATAAGGCGTGTTTGGGTTATAAAGTTAAGAATGCAGCAGAGGTTATTTTAGGAGATGTAAATTGAAAACCCATACTTTGGTTCCAGAAACAATTCCAAATCTAGACGCAATATTCATTTGGGATGATAATGAAGTAACTCACATTTCTGGAAAAACATACGCAACCTTGGTCTTGAATATCTGATACTCCCTTTATTAATTTGATTTACAATAGTTTTCCTTTTGCGATGTTCAAGCCTTTTCATTACATTTCTGTTTTGGGACAAATATTTAATTTAAGAAGTAAAAAATACTGCCTAAGTGTCTAATGCATGTGTCGTCCAAGGTCCATCTATTGGCACTCAGTTCATTTGACATATATGTCATTCCCACTTGTGAATGTCTTAACATTGTGCCATGTGTATATGTTAAGAATACTTGAATCCATATGAACAGAGGAAGGAAGTTTTGAGCCGAGCTTTTTTTCTGTGACTAATGGTGAGCTGGGATGTAAATCACTGACAACGGATCTTACTAGGAATTCCAGCCGAGTCATCTGTTTATCTGTGGAGTAGTGTTCTTTTTTTTTCCATTCAGCTTACATTGCTATTACATTGTGATTGAGGGATAAGACTGTTTTCAGCAGCATAAAGTACGCAGTGAGCAGTAACCTACGGTACTAGTAGGATAACTGTTGTTCCTTTCTGTTGCTCGGTCTCGAGCTCTCTGGCGTATACTTGGCATTTTGCTTGGTGGGCACAAAACTCATCAAGGGATCAGCCAAGATGGGTAACGTAGGTTTTACTAGTAATGGAAGTTTTTTCGAGATTCCTCGTCATACTTCATAGACTAGAAACTAGTTTCAATTGACCCTCAGACTAAAGCTTCTGTGAATGTGATGCAGTCATTGTTTATCATTTTGTTCTACAGAAGACTTTATTGTGTTATATTCAGAGTGTGTATGAGACCCTTGACAGTATGACTGGTATATGGTGCTTTAGTTCTCTCTCAAGTTAAGCCATTGGTTTTTAGAACTGCAACTAGTGATGAGTTGCTTCTGTTTTTGCTGCTTTCATCACAATAACTGATTGACTATCTGATTGATTCAGCTTGATATTGCTCGTGTAATTTCTTTCAAAATTTGAGCAGGTGAGTTGATAATGTGTTGATGTGTAGGCCTTTAGTTTTTCTTTTTGCTGCTATGTATGTCGTTTGTCAGTGTGTCACTATCTGATGCTGTGAGCCATTGTTTCATTGTTGAGCAGGTGGAGGATGCAACGAAGGCTCTTGATGGGACAAATGGGACAACTCTTGAGAGGAACGGTCAGATCTTACGCGTGGCATATGCTAAAAGCATTCTTGGCCCTGGAGCTGGCCCATCTGGGCAATCAAGCAGCCTCGCTGCTGCTGCGATTGAGGCTGCAGCATTTTCTCAACAGGTAAGACCAATGTTAGAATGAAATTTAGCTGGGGGGATTGAGATAATTAACATGGGTATCTAGCTGAAATGTAGCTTTTGGAGTCTAATGTTCAATTAGATAATCAGAAGTCTCTCTTTCCCTCATTCATTAGAAATTTCAGAATTGGTGGTTGACAAATGGCAGTATGGTCCTCTCATTCTTCACATCTTTGTTAGCTGTATCTTTTCTACTTAACTCAATTTTTTTGTTTCTGTACATACGTTCCTTCTCATTGTACTTTGCATCCTCGTTGTTTGTTCTCTATACCTCCTTTTCAAAGCGTTGTACTGTCATCACATGCTTTATTCTTTTTCTAATAAATGAGGATAGGGATCCTATTAGTTTGATAATTCTATGAAGTACCATTTTAATGCTGAAGGTTGGTCAAGAGCTTCTCTCTTGCTTTTAAGTCACCTTAATTCTGGTAGTCCTATTTGTGATTGCTTGATTTCTTCGGTTTCCTTCTGTATTGCATGAATGCAAATCCTTTTGCAAGCCCACTTGCCTTAAAAGGTTCCGAGGCAAGAACCATTGAAATGGTCACTAAATCTTTGGTCTGGCATCTTACTCAGTATGATGCTGTTGGGTGGGCTCCCAAGGAATATAATGCAGATGATAAATCTAGTGGAAACCAGGAACAAGGCATGGAGGTTGCGGGTCAAAAAGAAGGTTCTGCCCCCCAATCTGGTTTTGTGTGGGATGAAGCATCAGGCTATTATTACGACGCTGCCTCTGGTTTTTACTATGATCCAAATACAGGTGTTTATTCATTTTGTTGTTACTGCTCACTTGCTCAGACACTTGCCAGATTGTTGTGATATTTTCATCCGTCAGAACTTTAAGGCTATGAAATGTGAATGTACCAGCAAAGTTCTGATAGCATTAAAAAATATTACAACAACCAAGCTTGGTGCCACCATTTTTGAGTTGTTTTTTCCCTGGTCAGAGGTTTTAATATAACGTGAAGCATATATTTGGCTTTTCAGTTTACAGATATCTTTTATGGATTAGAATGTCCTTCTAGGTGTAAAGTTTGTCTCATGTTATTCCTTAATACGAGCTTTTTTGTTCTTTCGTGGCCCTAAACTTAATACTCTATGTTTCTTAAACAACAGATTGTTGCAAGTATTTTGGATATCACACTTCTATTGCTTGTTTAAGGCTTTATCCTGACACTGTTAAGCTTTCAGGATTATACTATGATGGTAACAATGGGATCTGGTACACTTTTGACAATCAGACTCAGCAGTACCTTCCGTGCACAGACCAGAATTCAAACAAGAAATCAGAGAAAGAATCAGATACTCCCAAGACAGAAAATAACACTACCAGAAAAGTAGTTATTTCAGCACCTGCAGCTACAATATCATCTACTGAAAGGCCTGCTTCTCTTCCCGATGCGGTCCAGGCTGCTGCATCAGCTGCATTAGCTGCAGAAAAGCGAGAGAAAGAGAAGTTAAAAGAAATAAAACTTGCCGCAAAGAGCAGTATCTTAGCAAATAAAAAGAAAATGAGTAATGTTTTGTCAATGTGGAAGCAAAGGAGCCATGAAGGTCAAACTCCTCGTGTGGTGCTTGATGATGGCCAATCACCTATCATGGCCGATGATCGTGGTGCAAGCACAGCATCTGCTTCCTTGAAACCAAAAGTTATCGGGGCTAAGGAGAATGTCAATGTTCAGGCTGCTGTTTTGGAATCTGATAGCAATCCCATTAAGCCTGTCAGTAACAGCTCTAAAGGTGCCTTAATGGGATTAATTAGAGGATCGGGAAAAGGTGTTGTCAAATCTGATACGATATATTCAGGAGCCACAGCAGGGTTGCCCACTTCATCATCTTCAAGCTCAGCTTTATATTCTGCAGCAGATTTTGATGCACAAGGAGGGGGAAGCACATTCAGGACTGATGTGTCTGCTCTAGGTGGATATACACCACCCCAGGCATCGGTTGGCAAGAGAAGGTTTTCCGAAACGCCTTTGCAGCCAGTTTCTGCTCAGAGTCAATCAGCTTACCGCGACCGTGCTGCTGAGAGACGGAGGATGTATGGTTCATCCTCGTCTTTTGTTGATGATGATCTTGAGGCTGGGGAAGCAAGTAAGTAATGGTTCTGTTTTCAAGTAATTTTTCTTTGTATCTGTTTTAATGGATCCTTTCTCCAGATTTCAAGGATCTACAGCTATAAATATTAGTTTAGCAGTGTTGCTAATCATTGAAAAGAGTAAGTGGCACCTAGAGTGAGGTAGAATTCAACTTAGAAAATATGTATCTGAATCTCAAGAGAAATGTTTGTCTAGTTATTTTTACCCGTGTGAACTGTGAAGGAGGGAGGTTGGACATGAAATCATCCTGGAGTATGGGTTAACGGTCAGGGTTTCCGTGGTCGAACTAATTAGTGTGGAAATGTCTTGACTTTTGAATTGGCAAGATCATGACGAGAGGTTGCGAAAGGTTACATCAGAATCGGGGGCTATGCCGTTCCCACCTGGTGTCGGTGGCCGTGGATCTGCTGATAATGCAGCATATACATACGATGTAATTACACCTGACAAAGCCCTCGATGAGAGCAATGTCGGTAATAGGATGCTTCGCAACATGGGCTGGACTGAAGGATTGGTATTATTCTTTCCTTGTCTGTATATAATTAATTCTTGTTCACATAATCATCTAGGAAGTTAACAGTTCTCTTTATTCCTTCATTGTGCTTACGAGATGGACGATACGGGGCCAACTGTTTTGTGATAGTAATTTCTAGTGTTCTAATGTAATTCTGGCGGCTGGTTGTTTTTGTTCGGTATATTGAACTGTGAACAGGGTCTAGGAAGGGATGGTAGTGGGATGGTGGAGCCCGTTCAGGCACAGGCGTTCGATAAACGGGCGGGTTTGGGAACTCAGCAGAAAAAGGTGGATCCGACCTTAGAAGTGCATCCGAGTGATAGTTACAAAACCCTTATTCAGAAGAAGGCACTGCAGAGATTTCGAGAGATGTCTTGAATGCGCTGAGCCTGAGACCATTATGAACCGACAAAGTATGTAATTGCTTCCCTGCATCAATTCTGGGAGTTCAGACGTCTTTTTTGGTTATTCATTTAGGGGTTTTGGTCTTAGAACTTTAAAGGCGGCTCAAAGGAGCTCCGTTTTGGTGTAGAATCAAAATAGGTTGGTAGTTGGATGCACAAATTCTCTATATTGAAGTTTTGATTTCTGTTTCAACAAGGACTTGAAAGAGCAAAACATGGAACAGTTACCTTTTTTTTTTTTTTTTTTTTTTATTGAAACCGTGGATTTTGATTATGCAATGTTGGTGGTATGTGTTCATGGGATCATTTGAATACAGCGGTGGAAAATGAAGGGGTTATTGCATGGGAAAAAACAAAAACAGAAGTCCTGGCCACCACAGCGATTGTCGTTAGAAATGATAAACTAACTACTTCGTAAAATAGATTCAAGTTATAAGTAACATTAGGTTTGTTGGGAAAGTATTCATGGTGGATCTTTTCTGAGGCCGTGGGTTAAATTGGCTAACTCTATAAACCTCCTGCTTACTCCAATGTTGTTGCTTCCCTATCAGGTCAGTATACTATACTTAGTAGTTGATGGTTATAAGTGGATTCATTTAGGGGTATTTGCTATAAGATATGAGTTTGGAATGAGCTAACGTTATGCCTTGCGTTTGTTTGCAAAAAAAAATGTCTTTCATGCCTTATCTCAAACCCATGAAATATGTGTTTCCCATATCCAACCCCCTTCTTGGGTGTGAGATTAATACTCAAGGGTATCAAATTAACAACAAAATGGTACTTCTATGAAATGTAGTAAATAAAATATACTCCCTCCGTTTTTTATTTATTGTCTCATTTCATTAAAATACTACGTAATATATATTGGTGAAATGGACGAAAATTTAAAATCGGAGGGAGTATCCGACTAAAGCATAATTATTTATACGGTATGAAATTATTTAACTTATTAAAGGTAAATATTTAAATGTCTTTTTTTAAGATTATTAACACTAGTCAATTATTACCCGATAGGTATGAGTAATCAATTCCAACTCCACACAACCTTGGTATGATTCTTCATTCCAAACTCATACCTATGAACGAAACATACTTGTACCCTTTTTCAAAAGGGTATCAGACAGCTACAATTTCGATCTAATATACTCCGTATTAATTACTCTCTATGTCTCTATAAAAGAGTCACCCTTTTCTTTTTGGGTCGTCTCTATAAAAGAGTCACCTTTTGCTTTATTCTTTTTTTGTCCGAATTCTGTGGTTAACATTGGTCTGATCCCACCTATTTTTCTCAACTTTTTTTTTTCACCACACATTTCTATCGACCTTAATTCTCACTAAAAGGGAGAGTGACCATTTTAGGGAGACAAAGGGAGTACATTATTACCAAAAAAAAGAATCAAAATTTATTTTGAAAAAATCTCCTACGAGACAGTCTTACACGAATACTCCCTCCCATTCAAGTGAGTATATTGTAAAACAAGAGTTTTCAACATGCTATACCTAAGTATCCCCATTGATAAGACTTACCAAAGTCTTAAGACGCTGACATGTTAGCTTTTCACTAATTTTTAATATTTATTTCTTCAGACTCACCTCAGACTTTATACGTTATCAGTCAAACTCTGCTCAGACTCACATACCCATTTTTTAGTAAGAAAATTAATTAATTTGGTTTAATTTGCAATTAAACCTTCCAAATTACTTTACAATTTACTTCTTTGATACTCCCTCCGTTCACTATCTTTTGACCTGTTTCATTAAAATATTCTTCACAAATAATGATGAAATTGGGCAAAAGATTATGAACGGAGGGAGTACAAATTACTACTATTACTTTATTGTTTAGTTTTATTAAAACAATGAACTTCTTTTATTTTATTGTTATTGATTTTCGTCTGATATACTAAAAGACGGGTGAACGATCCTTTGAGTTTTACTCATTATTGGTCCGGATAATTTACGATATTTTAATTATGCCTTGCTTATATTAATTTACGATATTTTACTCTCTTTTTTTCGTACATGGATGACTGGAAAAGAAAGTGCACTTTGTTGATATGAGTAGTAGTTCAAATTCCTTTAAGCAACACTCATAAATAGGACATCTTCAATCAATGTGAGGTGTTTCAATCACTCCCACTTGAAGAACGCAACGTCCTCGTTGCGCCTGGCAACATAACCACTGACCCAGAATCCACCCCCGCAGGGTTGCTCTGATACCATTTGTAACACCCCGACCCAATCCTAGGACCCGAAATGTTAACCGTGGTAGCCCGCCAGACTTTGTACTGGTCCCACAGACCAACACGAGTCCTTTCCAGCGCATTTTGTCCTCACTCATGCGCATCCCGGAAACCTTCCCAAGAGGTCACCCATTCTAAGATTACTCTCACTCAAGCATGCTTAACTGCGGAGTTCTTTTGCATGGATGACCGGAAAAGAAAGTGCACTTTGTTGATATGAGTAATACTTCAAATCCCTTTATGCAAAGCTCATAAATAGGACATCTTCAATCAATGTGAGGTGTTTCACGAACGCCGATGACGGTCGTCCGTTTTTTCTTTTCTTTTTAAAATAACAATTATGCTAAAATAGTTAATTTCGTGCTTAATTAGCTAATTACGTATAAATGCATAATTAGTTTATTGCATGTTTGATTTGTTAAAAAGATGTTTAATTACGTTATCTCAATTAATTACATGTTTAATTAGTTAATTAAGTGTTTAATTAGTTTTTTTGGTGGAAAGTGATATGATATTAGATCAATCTCCGCCAATGCAAAAATTGCATCGGGGAACAACGAAACAAACACAGGCTCGTCCCCACTTTGCGGGCATAACCGGGCAACATGGTGTGCTACCGTATTACCCTCCCTTCTTACATGAGACCAAAGACATTGAATAAAAGACGACCTAAAGGAGAGAATAGCATAAACCAACAAGCCTATTGTGTCTCTAGACTTACGACCCTTCCTAACCGCGTCCACAACAATTCGGGAGTCGCTTTCAACCACGATCTGTTCCATTTGGAGTCTGCTCGCCCAATCCAACCCTTACTCCATTGCTTTGGCTTCGGCAATGGTAGGCTCCCACCCCGAGTTACACCGTTTGCATGCTACAAGCACCACTTTCCTATGAGCATCACGTCCCAGAACTATGAGACCCACATCCCCATTGGCATATACCACCACGTCGGTATTAATTTTAACAAAACTGTCACGCGGAGGAGTCCAACTAGCCGGACTACTCGAGTGAGAAGCGGGCAAAAAGACCTGCCTTTCATGATAATATCTGTCATATTCCTCGGCCATGGCAAGGATACCGCTCACCACGGCACTTGCCAGGGGCGGGTGTTCTTCAAAAGTCCGAATATTCCGATAGTACTAGAGTGCCCACATCATAGAGAGTAGTCTTGACCGGCCTTCAGCCTGAATCTCTGCCAACAACAACCACACTAACCGCCTTGTGAAGGACGAGCGAGGTGCGTTCATGACAAGTACCCTAAACTCACTCTCATCCCATATCGATTTAGCCCACTGACTTTCAAAATGGCACGAATTGTCGGCTCGACCTTACGTCCGCATAAGCCACATAGCGGTTCGGGAGCACAATGCCTGTTGAACAAGTTTGTCCATACACCAAGAGTATTAGAACCGGCTCGTAATAGGAAGTGCAGAATTTTTGGGCATCACTTTCACCCCCAAACAACATTCCACGTCCCCCAACCTCCGGGTCCTCAACACTAAGACACAGGGCATTCACCGTCCTCGACCCCAGCCATTAAACTGACCGCACCGAGAACTCGCCATCTTTACTCGGCCACCAGTATAGGCGGTCAACAGGAAGTCATCGACTTAGCGGGATACTAAGAATACGCCTAGCATCAACAGGGCGGAAAATAGACAAGACCAGCTCCTCTTTCCAGCAAGCAGAATTTGCATCAATAAGGTCAGCTACCTTCAAAGCCGGGTCTATCTCAATATTGGGTTAGAGAGCGTGGAATCCATCTCGGGCCGGAACCCAATCACAATCTCACACCCTCACCTATTGGCCGAAGCCCATCAAGTAAGATCGGTTTTGCGTTCCAAATACTACGCCAAACAAAATTCGGATCATGGCCTCGTCTAGCATCTAGAATCGAGCTATGTTTATAGTACCGGACTTGAAAACCTTACTTACCAGCGAAGTCGGGTTTGTAAGCAAACGCCACGCCTGTTTCGCCAATAAGGCGTGGGTGAAAACTCCCAAATTCCTAAAGCCAAGACCTTCTTCGTGCTTAGGTCGACACATTTTATATTACGACCACCAATGTATTCTCCGTTTTGTCTCCGTAGACCCCCACCAGAATCTCGCAATAATACCGTGGATCTCACCGATAAGCCCTTCCAGAAGCGCAAACAGACTCATCATATAAGTAGGGATAGCTTGGGCCTTTATCACAATTTCCTTACCCAATTTGGACAATAACCTCTCCTTCCACCCCTGCAATTTCTTCCTTATGCGATCTTTTATCCCGGAGAAAATGGTCTTCTTGGACTTTCCGATAATAGTTGGTAAACCCAAATATTTCTCGTATTTGTCAACTTCTCGAACGTCGAATAATCTCGAAATGCTTTCCCGATGGCATCCAGAAACTTTTTTGCTAAACACAATTTCTGACTTAGAATAGTTAATTTTCTGACCCGAGGATCGCTCAAATAAGCTAATTTTAGCTAAGATGGAGCACTCTCTTTCGTTAGCTCTAGCAAAAAGAATACAGTCATTGGCAAAAAAAAGATGAGAAATTTGAGGCGCTCCTCGATGAAAACCCGAGACCCATGAATAGCCTGGTTACTAGCAGCCCTTCGTATCAAATGAGAGAAGACGTCAGCACAAAACAGAACTAGATACGGGGAGATGGGATCACCTTGTCTGAGCCCTCGTTCTGGCACTACCTCCCCAAGAGTCTTCCAATTAACACGAAAGACATGTGTAACCGACGTTACACAATTCATAATACGGTTTCTCCAACTCCCAGAATAGCCCAAATGTGTCAACACCCCCCCTTCTAAGAAGCTCCATTCAATTCTATCATAAGCTTTACTCATATAAAACTTTCCATCCTTACCTTCGCCCCCTTTTCATAGAGTGAAATGTCTCAAAAGCAACGAGCGCATTGTTCATGATAAGTTCGCCCGGGTCTAAAGGCACTCCGATTCTCCGAGATAAGGCCATTAACGAAAAGGTTTCAACCTGTTAGCAAACATCTTTGAAATAATCTTATAAAGGACACTACAGAGACTAATAGGTCGAAATTCCGTCATCTTACTGGGTGACCCACATTTTGGAATCAAAACGACAACAGTTTTATTAACTTCCCCTAAGACAGTCCTTCCCTCCCACCAGTTCCGCACAAACACACAAATATCACGACCCACGACTTCCCAATATTTTTGGAAGAATAAAGCACTCATACCATCTAAATCCGGGGCTTTGTTTGGATGCATTTGAAAAAGGGTCGCGCGAATCTCGTCATCCGTCACAGACTTATCAAGCTCAAAATTCTTGGTGGGTGTCAACAAACTCGGAACACATTCAAAGGCGTCCTCCATCTCCGTGGGGTTGCTGGTAGTAAACAAGTCGGAAAAATAATCCGACACAATATGTTGAATATCTTTCTCCTCCGTACACCAGACCCCATTAATACCTTCAAGGCTGATAATCGTATTCCTCCCTCTCCTCTGTTTGGCCTTGTGGTGAAAATAGGTCGTGTTCCTATCCCCATCGCGAATATCATGAGATTTGGCTCTAGTCCTCCAGAAAGTCTCGACTTGAGTACGTAAGGTAGCAACCTCCTGGCTAAGTCTGGGACAATGCGAGAGCATATCAGCTGAGGCTGGTTTGCGCTGCCACTTACCCAACTCCTCCTCAGCCTATCTCAGCCTTCGGTTAAGATCCCCCAATTTCGCCATCGCCCATGCTTTCAACCTCGTCGAACATAGCGCCACCTTTTCCAACACACCTTCCCCTCGAACCTCTTCCCATGCCTCACGAACTAGCTCTTTACATTGGCTATCTAATCGCCACATGGGTTCAAATTTGAATGGCGTACTTCCAGCAGCCTCCGGGTTGATTGCTTGTTCCTGAATCAATAGTGGTGCGTGGTCAGTAGCATGAATGAGGAAAACCCGCACCTCTATATTTGGAAACAAAACGCTCCAGTCATTAGACGCGACAGCACGGTCCAATCTCTCCCGAATAAAATTGTTGATATTCGGCCCCGTTGCCATGTAAATTTATTGCCCGAAAACCCCGGGTCATGAAATGCGCAATCATCAAGTGTAGCACGAAAAGCATCAATGCACCTCTCGCTGCGAAAACGACCTCCCTCCTTTTCATCTTGACTAAGAATTTCATCAAAATCTCCAAAAAAAATTATAGGATTTGGGGAGGCCGTATGGATACGTCGTATAAGCTGCTAGGTCTCGTGTTTATTCTCGTTCTCGGGCCAACCATAAACACCCGCTGCATGCCATTGAGCTTCTCCCTCCTAATTATAAAATTCAACAACAACGTGATTGTTATCATAGGTAACAAGATGTGCGTTTATGTCCTTCCACCAAAACCCTATACCACCGGATCTACCACGACTATCAATACATATTCCATCACGAAAACCACAACGACTCCGAACCGTAGTGAGATCACTCCCACTCATCATTGTCTCCATAATGAAGATGATGTTAGGACACTCCCTCCAACAATGCTCGGTGAGGGAGCCAACCGTCAGGGGATTGCCCAACCCTTGATAGTTTCAACTGAAGAGCGCTCTTCACGGTGCTGGTCGTCGCCAGTCACCGCTACTTGAGTGTGCATCTCCATGACTGTAGTAACACCCCGACTCCTTTTACTAGCATAGTCGGCCATCATCCCCTCCTCACCCGGTTCGTCCACATCCTCCCCTTTCTGTTTTGCTCCAACCAAAGGTGGTCCAGGTCCAGGTCCAGGTGGGCTACCCTGTTGACCAGACACCCCTTTGGCCCTAACAATCTTCAGGAACTTGCGAGCTTTAAAGCGTCCCTCATTATTATCTTCCTGCCTATGGCTCTCCATTGGAATAACATTGTTGCTTTGAGGTAGAACTCTCGAGTCCATCATCTGCAGGCCTAGCGAACTAAACGCGCCAATAGCTGGGCCTGGCTGCTCCACCACTAAGGAGGGCTCAGTGATTTTCACCCCCTCAGTCTGTCCACCATACGAGCCAGGACTTCGTCCTCAATACGTTTTGTATCCTCCTCAGTGAACAGTTTCCTTGCACACGACCCACTCCCCGTCTCACCCCTAGCCCCGCTATCAATTGCAACACGCCATGGTGAGGCTTTAAGCCATTCCCCAAAGCGCCTACCCTCTCCTACCTGGCCAGTACGTTCCCCACATTCCTTCTCCACATGCCCTAACCGGCCACAAACGTAGCAAAAGATGGGTAAGCTCTCATAACACACCTTCATCCGCCACTATTTCCCGCCTTTTGAGCTCAAGGTAACCCCGTCCACCAGCGGCTTGCGCACGTCGATAATGACCTTCATACACAAGGACCTATTAATCTCCGGGTTCACAGAGTTATCCACCATCACAAAAAGGCCCAACGTATTTCCAATATTGCTAGCATTCTCTGCATTTAATTAGACACCCTACTATGGGTAAATCATACACTCGTACCCAAGTAGGAGAGAAAAATAGAGGTACCTTAGCCGGGATAACGTCGTCAGGGAGATCATCCAGTAGCATTCGATGCCGGTCGAAATGTCATGGTTGCTCCGAAAGGATGCACTCCTTGTTATCAGCACTCTCAAATTTGAAGGTAATAAACTTTGTTTTACGGTCGACAACTTTTCCCACAACCCGATGCTTCGACTTCCAACTCGTGATTATAGTATCGATTAAAGCCCAACAGTTGATCTGACGATCTGTCCATAACCGCCCCACTACGCACTTGCCACGACCATCCAACGACTCTTCCCCATCGACCGCCCATTCCACCGATGCCTCTGCCACTGTCGTTTGATCCCCTGCCACCCCGGACGCCAATGTGTTCAGATCGAGCGTATGGTTACTCATCTTGATGTCAGGAAAACGTAAAAATAAAAAACCTTAGTGCAAAAAAACCCTAACCGAACAGAAAGGACTTGGTACTAGAAAGATTTGAGAGAAAGAGAGAGAGCTTAAGAAGGGACAATAAGCAAAGATCTGAAAGAAAACTTCTGACAAAGTCAGAGGCAGATCCCTAGGAAAACTAGGAGCAACCCTCAAAGGCGAAAACCTAGAGGAGCATAAAAGTGATAATGTAGTGTTAATTAGTTAATTATTAAATTGGGTAATTATGTGTTTTATTAGTTAAATATGTACTTCATACTCCCTCTCATCCATTCAATTAATTTTTTACAGTTACTATAAATAATGGACATCGAACCAATTCTTTACATTCCTCTTTTGACAAAAAAATTTACCTTATAATTCTCATATCCTTTCTATATTTACACAAAATGCAATTACTTTTTCCTTACTTTAAGTTTGGTGGACCCATAATACCATTACCAATAATATCCTTACTTTTACCATTTTTCTTAAAAATGATGAAAAATCGAACAATAAAAGAGCGGATTATTTGATTTTTATACTCCCTTTGCCTTATTCATTTATTTTACCTTTGATTAAAAAAAACCTCAAAAAATAATATAAAAGGTAAACAAATGATCGAGACGGAAAAAATAGTTAGAAATAGATGGACAATTAAACAAAAAAGCGAGACTTTAAAAACAATAGAAAATAAAAAATTATATAAATACGAGTCATTTATTGGATAATATGTCGAGAAGTATGTAACATGAGTCATGACTCCACAAAAGTCTTAAGTTGAGTCTTTAAAATTCAAGACTCGGCTTAAAGACTTTGGTACATTATTTGTAGACCCCACATCAAGACTATCAATAATCTTCTCAAAACTATTAATAATATTAAGACTTTCTCAAGACTACCAATAATCTTAAGACTTGCCTTAAGACTTTGCAACACTATTGGTAAGACTCACCAATGTTATCCTTTGAAAGAAATACATTGAAAAAAATATTCCTCTAACCTTTTAATATCTTCGCATTTGATTATTTTATATTCTCTAGTATAAACAATTGTATTAGAGATCTCTCAATAAACCGCCTTAGACAAAATTAATGCTTTTTTGGACGGGAAAGGTAATAATACACCGAAGTTTATAGAAAAATTGTTGCAGTAATATTATGCAATGAAAAGATAACTTCAGTCTAATATTATGTTCGCTTTTTTAGGTGACCTAAGAAGACGCTGCATTGTTTTGTTCTAATTGTTGGTTTCATTATTAGATTCAAGTTTTCAAAAACTATACAACTATTAATAAAATTGCAGTATAAAATTTCTTACAAGTAGACATTTTATATGAACATACATTTCAATACATTTGGTTATATACATTATATTTTTAGAGATTAAAGAACAAAGTGTCGGAAAATGAGGGTGATGAATGATAAAAAAAACAGGGGTAATATAGATGGGCAGACCAACAGAGTATTGTATTTCAAAAAGATTATACTTACAGTTAACCATCGACTTACAGACTTAATAGCATCCATATTAATGGACAAATTTTTTCTCCATCCGTGAGACCCATGGTCATCTAATTTATTTTTCAACCCATGAATTTCAACAAAAATAACACTTGTATCCGTGGATAATTTTTCTCTCCATAGATCAAGTTTTCTCTTTCACATGGAGAAAAAAATCTCAATGGATAAGGGGGCTCTTAGAGGTTCAATATATCCAAAAACAACATACCATGAGTCCATGATGTGCTTAGTAGGGGGAAAAAATCAAAGCAGACTACAAACAGTAAGATCCCTATACTATGCCTATTTTCACTAACACTACAATACACTACACTACATCTTTGTGGATTTGAAAAATTTTGCAAGTGAGAAGAATAATCATAATCATAATCATAATCAAAATTGGAAGCAGCTCATACTGAAATAAGACCTACATAAGTTGCTAAGAGAGCCATCAAGGATGCTATAATGTAGACTGCAGCAACAATGAAAGATTCGGGTATTCCACACATTTCAAAACGGTAATGCAAAGGCGCTATTGCTATTGGGAATGACCCAACACCTTTCCTCTGCAATCTTTGAGTCACATCCAAGTACAATATCTGCAACATATATATTACCAATTAGTACTCGTAATACACAATAATAGACGAGTAGAGTATGGTATTGTCTTTCATACTGATACTATTACGAAGACAAAAGATCATATCCAGCCACATACGGAGAAGCAAGTCGCTTTTTATTGCAAAAAAATTGCTCGTAGTAGTCAGCAAACGAAAGAAAAAAAGAAAACATAAGGTTATGCTCAACAAAAAATGTTGCATATCTTTTCGTGAAATGATGTCATGGTAGGTACTTTCAGACAACATATCCAAGCAAAAATAGTGTACTGCATTTGAGAAAAATGACAAAGGGTGCAAGGTTACTTAAGTAAATCGAGACATACACACGATTGCGGTTTTAAGCTTTAACAAATCAACCACAGAAAATTGTCAAGAGCACCCGCGATGAAGAGGAAGGACCATCTTCTTAGCACTCTCTCTTCTAAGAGGATGTCCTCTTCATTGTGAAACCAAATATAGCATGTCCTCTATGAAGGAGGAAGAGAAACACTTGACCGAACCCTTGTGCTCATATACTACTCCGTAATAAGCAATTTCCGTGTACAAATAATAAAAGTGATTCATAAAATCATAGAGGAAGAGAAACACTTCCTCAACATTTAGAGTCAGTAGGACATTGACCCTTGTGCTCATAAACTAATCAACAATTGCCATGTGTAAACAAAAACGTCAGAGCCTTAGTCCCAAAAAGATTTAGGATCAGCTAGCATGAATCATTATCTGAAATCGTCAAGTCATCTCCATGAAAAATAATAAATAAATAAGTTTCAACTCAAAATAAAGTTGAAAGCCTCAATAATAAAATTTTAAAGATTACAAACTCCAAGTTAAAGAAGAAAATTTAGTATGTAAAAATACTAAAAGGAATAATAGTTACGCAAAAGAAGGGGATAATCCTCAAATATCCTCAACCACTGGAATCTTCTCCCTCCACGTTGTCCTATGCAACGCCATAACTTCTCCAATCCCAAGAAACTTCATATCATTCTTAATCACTCTTATCCAAGTCTGTTTATGTTTTCCTCCACGGAGTTGGATAACAATTGCCGTGTGTACAAACATTAAAAGTGATTTGTAAAATAGTAGAGGAAGATGACCCCTTCTATGTTGTGTAAAAAAAGTTTTCTGACTTCTGTAAGCCTACTTCGTTTTGAGAGATAAATGAGGTTTAGAATAAAAATAGTGTAACTGAGAGAAACTAGGATATGAGTGGGTCAAACTGCAGAACACAGAGGCTATGAGGAGTACGTTCGTGATTAGGATTTCAACCAGGCCACTCTTGGCTTCAGTGGACTTGGTAATGAGTGAAACTGATAGCTTAAGGTCCTTCCAATATGAGATAATTTTGGCGGACTACGGCTTTGTAGATAATGAATACTACAAATCGTCAGCAGCATAGGCCTTGCACTGTACCACCGTCCAATGACATTTGTGTCATGTACCAGGAGGTTTCTGTCGTCAGTCTTATCTACTACGGAGTACTTCACTGTGATATGGCTTACAACCCTAAGTTCAGGTGGCCTAGTGTTTTTGAGACTTGTCTATTAGTAATTTACAGTGATTTTCCATCTTATGTTCCATAGATATCCACGGATTCATGCTTTTACATCCTATGGTTGGGTGATAGAAATCTAAAGAAGAATGATTTTACAACGGCAGTATACAGGCAAAAGGAATCAAGGTTCACAAAATAATATTCCAAAATACGAAGAGACAAATCAAAGAAAAACTTGAAGTAGAATAAAGAAAGAGATAACTGACTCGATAAGTAATCACGTGACTGCAATTTGTGAATTTTAATTCAATTGAAAAACATAAACGAGAATAGGATAAACCAAATTTCAAGCAAGATCACCACCAAACATACCTGAATCACCACAGCAGACATTTCAAGGACTAAAAACCCTGAAGCGATGTAAAGAGGAATGAACATGCCACTGCATGAAGCCATTGCAGCAAGAGCTCCACCAAGTGCAAAGGATCCAGTACTACCCATAGTTACAGAGGCCTTGTGTCTATTATGCAAAAGAAAACCAACACATGCCCCAGCCATTGATGCTCCAAATATAGAAACACCTAGTTTCAATATCAAGTTCAAGGGAAGTAAACTGGTCAGTAATTCAAATAAGGCTCCACCATATGGTTCATCAAATCAGTTGAAACGGCCACCAACATAAAAATGCATACATGTAGGAATATGTTTGCTAAAACACATTTTAGATGTTGGAGATGATACTTGTTATAATAACACAGTTTACTACCTCTAAGTTGATTGATTCGCTAGCGTAACCTAATCCGTTAGCATACCCAGAATATGTCATGCATATGCTGAGTTGAATCCCTCCTAAAAAGTTCCCATGATCTTCAGTCCACGATAATCATGTCCTTCCAGATTCCAATACAAGGATTTTAACAACATCGCAACATTACTATATCATACTCCCTTGATTACAAGACTGCCTCTCTCTCACCATCCTTTACTTTTCCCTGCTTTTTACAACATAACAACTGATACGAGTTGGGATACGAGTAATTTAATAAAAGTCGGAGATCAGTTTCATGCATTCCCGAGTATTATTTGGGGGCAATGAAATGAATCTCGGAATGATTAAATGCATCTCGAGCTTTTATTGGAGACGTTACGTTTATTATTAGCTATCTTAATAGTGTTTTATGAGTATCATAATGAGTAATAATAACTATGTTTAATAGCTAGTCCTTTGGTTTTCCATTTCTGAATTTGTAAGGCTATAAGTAGTTTTCTAGTTCATTTGTAAGATAGACATTGATGAAATAACAAAAAAAACTTGTGTCGCTCTTAAACGTGTGCTACGTTTGGTGTGAAACTCGGATTGTTGCGATAATCCAAAAATAGTGATTATTTAGGACGTAACTCCTAATTGTTACTCGATTGGAACCAATAGGTCTTGGTTAGCCAATCTCATTCATCAAGTTATAGGTCTAACTTGGTGACTGCGTATCCTTTTTATTTATTTCCGCTGCGTATTCGCATCAACAACTATCAACCACCACCTCACACACAATGTACCAACCACAATTGACCACTTGACCACCTGATTGTCCTTCTACAACCCACAAAACTTGCGCTCTCACACATCACTGATCAGCCTCAACCCCCGCATACATCACCAAACACCAACAGCCCATAAAACCACCATCCAACACTTCCAACAACCACGCAACCCACAAGAGAACCCACGAGACTCCCAGAACCCACAACAACCATTTAAGGTGCGTGGAGGGGACCCATCTTTATTTTTCTAAACACTGCATATATCTATCCCAACTCTCTTATTTATAAATGTCTATAACATTTCTGAAATAGAATTACATTAACATAAACTAGCAATCCAATTTGCATAAGAATGAACAATCTACCAAGTTCTAGTAAGTTTAATCTACATCCAATGCTCCATGTACCCAATAAAAAAGGATTTTAGATTCTATCTTGCTCAAAACTAGACACTGTCAGAATTCAATCAGAGGTTCCAGTCTAATGTTGGTATCCACACTGCTGTCTTTATAACGACAACAGAGCCTTAATCCCAATATATTTGGGTCGGCATGGCTGAAGTATTCTTTTTTTTTCATCGTCTTTCGATTAGTTATATTCCTAGAGCGCTTAATAAGATAGCACACCAGTTAGCGGCACATGCATATATAGCTCATAGTGGGTTGTACCAGTTTGCAAAAAAAAGACAAAGTCCCTGCCACATTCCAGCCTACTCGTATGTAGCATAGCACAGCGTAGGGCAAGCTTTATAATCTGCACTTGATCAGTTTAATAACTGAAAATGATACCACCTTGATCTATCAAAAGACACAAAAACAGTTTACACTGTACTTCCATGGTCCAATAGAGATGAGTAAAGCTGACCTTTCAATTTGAGAAACTATAGAGTTAGACAATGAAATTCGAACATAAAAGTCTATTTGAAAGAAGGTTTTTCTGGGTAGACACTACTTAAAGTTACCTTTTAAAAAGTAATCCATCATCAGTTTTTTCTTTATAATATCCCCTATTTTTTACCCAGCACTATCAAGTAGTATAAGGAAAACAGGCTGTGATGTTTTTAACAAAAACTTGGGTAGAAGTCATGATTCCAGCAAGTCTGCCAGAATCTTTACTTTTTGGCTAGAAAATAGCATTTGGCAGTGTGTGATGAAATTCTTCAAATTAATCAAGATAGCATAGGCAAAAAAAAAATGTTGGGCAGTATTTTTGAAGTGATAAATGTAAGTAGTGCCTAAAGGATCAAGGTTACCATTTATTTGGAATAAAAGGTATCTGTCTTTTTAATATATGATCTTCACCATTTCTCTTTTCTTTTGCAATTTCATCTAAGAATTATTCCTGGTTATGCAACTACTTTTCTGACAGTCCAAAAGCTTTTAGCTTCCTTCCAAAATGGCCTCAAATAAATTGCTGAGAAATCAAGCTCGGTTGAAACACATATTGCGGTGTTATGGTATTAAATTCTTAAACCCTGATTCCATTATCCTACTTCGAGGGAGGCCAATACAATTAATACTATACATATATCTCAGAGCTGCACTAACTTTCTATCCAAAGCACAACACTATGGGATTAATGCATAATTCATAGACCGATAAGAACCTTTGCATCATATCTTCAATATTTTCAGGCACCCAGGGGGAGCATACTCCAGACTACTCCCTCCGTTTTTTAATGTTTGTCCCATTTCTTCAATATATGTGAGAAATATTTTATTAAAATGGGGAAAACATAATAATAATAAAAAAAAAAAAAAAAAAAAAACGGAGGGAGTACTGTTTTACTAGTCACTTTCCAAATTTCCCCACATAATATGGGAGGTAGGAAGATAACTGGAAAAGGAGAGGGGATATGTTTCATTTTGACTCTTGTACCTGTATGCAGCCTGACATTCTACCAAGATTCAAGAACTAATTCGAGATTGTTATTCACAGCGACTCCCCTCTGGCATTTTTCAATTAATTTTGTTATCCCACTCAAAAAAACTAAAATGCTCTAATTTGCTTTCACCTTCTCCCTTGACCATTCAACTAATCAATTTCACTCAACGAATTTCTTAAGCTTAAAGTATCCATACCCACCAGAGCAAATTGGAAGTACAGCTGTAGACATTGCAACAAATGACAAAGCTGAAGTTCCTCCACCCAAGCCATCAAATCCATCAGTCAAATAATGTCCATTGGCCATCAAAATAAATGTAAATAAGGTCAAGAAAATATAGCATTTTCCCAAATGAACAAGCCCAAAAGGCGGGGGTAGCTGAACCACCATTTTCCTGCAGAAAGAAACAAAATCAGAATCAAACATACATATAATCCTATTACGACACCAGCAACTACAAAGCCTAGTCCCAAAGCCAAAATATATTTAGTCTCCTGGTTACAATAACATTATCCCACTGCATCAAGGGCCCCCGAAAATTACAGGGTAGGGGGTTGGATGTATAGCCCTATCCTTGTGTAGCAATACAATGAGGTTGTTTCCTAATGACCCAAATTGAAAATTGCGTCGGAATTGCATTGAATGACTACCACTTCACAAGAATAATGAGTATCTAGCACCATTAGAAATGGAAACGATTTAGTCTCTTAGTAACAAGAGAGGAGCAAAAAACCCAAAGCAATCGATAGTCATTATTTATCACTACACAAAATTAACAAAATATTCTCCTTTATATATTTCACAGAAAAGAGTATGTAGGTTACAATATTAAAACAAGAAGGTATACATGCCGTATGGTGATGGTATATTTGCGGTAGATAGCCAAAGTGAAAAACATGCTGCAATAGCTACCTGGAAACATGAAAGATATAAGCATTAAGAAACAAAAATACACCACTAGCGAATACTCCCTTCCATTCTTTGGAAAAGCACCATTTGAATAAAATATATCTCACATTTGAATAAAATAGGGTGCTTTTCCAAAGAATGGGAGGGAGTAATCAACAACGCCTTTTCAAAAGTAGCACCTCAAGTCTAACCTCCAATATTATTCGTGTCCCTCTGGATAGTCCAGTATTTTGGTACTTTATGAGGGTTACTGTATCATCAAGAAGACCAACAGCAGCAAATGCTAGAGTCACTGCCAGTATACCAGAAATTTCAGTCGAAGAACCGCTCATAAATTTTGCAACAGCAACGCCAATGGGTATAAAAAACACCCCACCAACTGTAGGAGTGCCTTTCTTTGAAAAGTGTAAGGGAAGCCATTTTCTTTTGATTTTTTGACGGATATTGAACTGTTTTAGTATTGGAATGGACACATAGCCTGCACAGGCCACTAGAAATGCAGAGGCTATAAAGGGAGACAAAAAATAAAAGTTGTCTAATGGTAATCTGACAATACGCCAAGCACACCAGTCGACGAGTGCAAGAAATGATGTTAAGAACGTAATGAGCCCCAGACTAGTGACAAATCCATGTGTAATCCTACATACAGAGTAAGCACCAATGATGATTAGGCATTTACAGCTTAATGTCAGCAGTAGGTCAGCACCCCCCAAAATGTAATCTCACATGCTCTTCAGAAATTTCGGGAATATAAAGCAGTTAATGATGAATGGTGACATAAAAACATTTTCTTACGTTCCGATTTTAATGATAGTTAACTAACATCTTGTCAGCAATATATTACTAGCAGATCTTAGACAGCCTCTTTTGCTAATCTTGTTCTGATAAAGACAGCAAATTAGTTTGATAATTCTCCACCTTCGAAGACTGTCCCAACAGTTATCCATAATAGGGTGATAGTGACAGTGATGTTCGATAGTTCTAAAAAAAAGGCTACTCTAATTCCATAAACTTAATTTATTTATTTTTAACAAACAAATCGATGTTATTTACAAACCAAAGTTGAACTAAAGATGGACTTTGGTTGAATTCAAGATGGGTAGCTACGGACAATTCACACATCATTTTAGGCCAAAACAAGATTTTTTGGCAAGTAACCGAGTGGGAACACATACTCAATTTGGATTCTTAGTCTTCCAAGCAAAATAGGACTACACTCATGAGATTTTGTCATACTTTTATTTCTAGCAGGCACGGCATGCATTCTTTTCATTAATTTGCAAATAAATCTTAACAAGGCTTGTTCCTCCAGATAAAAACCAAAACTTTAAGGATTTAAAAAAAAACAATAGCTAGAATACAGGAAGAATCTGAAACAACTAATGTGTATCCTAATATTCAGTACTTTGGGTGTGTAAACAAGGACTTGCTTGAGCTATTCCAGCATTTACTTTCGGACATCGGCAGCAAAACTAAGAACTACCGTCTTTAGGTTTCTGGGAAAAACTATCCCAGTCCCAGCTATCTGTCAGCAATACAATCAAATTTTACAGGAGCAATATCCCCATGCATATGACTATAAAACCCTTCAATGGAAGTTAATACAACCAGAAAAGCAGATAAACTGCTTGGCTAAGCTAAACTATACAAAAGAAAATTCGAGCACCTTGCCCCGTATAAAACAATATGGACCAAGATAAATGTCGATCATAAATACTGTATTAAATATATTAAATAGACAAATCATAACAGGAAATCGTAACATTATATAGTGGATTCACAATTATGCATTTCCAAGAGAAGGCAGGCGACACCTTTTTAAACAAGTACTGTGAGTCCCAGCTTTGAAGCAGTTGGTAAGACTCTGACCTCTGACCATGGTGATCCCAAGTTAGAGCTCTCATGGGGTTTACAGAGACTCAGGTCGTCTTGGACCTGGAGTAAGCAACTCAGTCGGCACTTACTTATTTACAGAAATAATTAACATACAAGGCTCCTACTAGCTTTAGTCCGTAACACCAAAGTACCAAATGGCAACTCCTGAGGAAAGCTAATTAGCTAAAGCATGCGCCACATGACCATAGCTCCTAGAGGATAGTAGTATGAAGGAAATACGCCAAATTATAGTTTTTTCTTTTCTTAACTTGGTCGCTCCTCTTTATTTTTACTTAGATTAACTGGTCCTCTTAGTAGCACTGGAAGTAAATGGATTGTGTATTTCCTTGCACAGAAATTAGCGAAAGAATCACTGATCATAGCAACTGAAACAAAATAATTTAGCTCCAATCTATTAAACCATCTATTATATTTCTATCCATCAAAGACATTTGGTCACGACTTACACAGCATGTTAGCACTCCACAAGCACACATAAAATAATTCCAAAATCTCATCCACGCCCCACTTTTAGAATGAAAACAAAACTCACTGTGGGGAGACTGTTGCCTTGCACCCCGTTTTGTTCTAGTGACTTATTATCTCCCTCAAGAAAAAGGGGGAACTTCATGACACTTACTGGTCGGGTTTGCTGTTGTAAGCATTTTTACCTGTGTTTCTTGTGTCTTTTCCCAAACATAGCAAGCCTGTGAGCAGTAGCTGTGAAAGCATCTTCTGCAGTAACGAACTGCTTTCTAATTGTTGGCATGTCAACATCATTTATGGGCGTCACCAGAATCTCTCCATCACTATCCTCCCCATCACTAGAGAAAATCATGTAGTCCCCAGTCATCGCATTTCCTGCCCAGTCATCCAATGAAGATATTCCTAATGAACCCTGGACATGAATACTATCACTTGACAACAGAAAGCAAAATCCCTAACAAAAAGGGGGGCAAGTGTCAAACCCATCAGTTCACACTAAAGAGAAGGCAACGATAGATACCTCATCCATGCACCGAGACTTCTGTATAGAATCACGTTTAAATTTGCATTCTTGGTCCAATTTTTTTGATTTTTGAACCTGTTGGTTGACAATTAAAATTATGCATCATGAACCATACTACCATTGATTATAATTAGAGAAAATGCTAACAAAGAATTGGATCGTCATCAATCGTTGAGGATAAAGGCTTGTCAAATAATGAGAAGATGGACATTAGTCCATTAGCAAACAATTATTATACCCAAGGGGTGTTTGGATAAAAAAAAGTGGAGGGAAGGGGAGGGAGAATGGAGGGGTAAGTTTTCGTACCAAATCTTTCCAATGTTGAGGGGAAATGATTTGCCTTTGAGAAGATCCCTCCACCACATTTTAGTAACCAAACAAGGAAACTTGCACCGCTTCCTTTCTCTCCAAATCCCTCTATCCAAACACACTTTCGGGCAAAGGAGGGAAAATGGATCCCTCCCAAATATTTCATTTGTTGGAGGGAAACAGAGGGACTCATTTTCCCTCCCCCTCACCCCCATTTAGGTATCCAAACAAAGGATTTCACTTCCTTCCAAATCTATGATCCAAACGCACCATAAGATTGCATTAGCTCCAACCCAACCAACCGCAACTCACAAAGATCACCACGATTATCCTAGTAAAAAATGTAACAATTCGTTTTATGAAGCTGTCGACATGAGTAATATGTAAGCTTTTTTATCCCACAATCGGAACGGGAGTGTGGTGGGGGGTTACATTTTTCTCTTCATACGAAAAGCTATAAGCAAGCACCCATTGGTGTATCCTTGCATCAAAGACTAATAAAAAGCTTGGAGGAATGTTTAATAAGTAGGAAAGCATTTATTGTTGATCAAACATAGCAGCAGCACAAGTGAACTGAAATTGATTCGTCAAAAACTTATACTCGTATCTAACTAACTTAAGCTCTCCAAAGAATCAAGATGCGCATTTCACTAAATCGACAACCTAGTTCATATGTAAAAAGGCGAAATAGCAATAATCAAGGTATAATAATTAATAAAAAGAAGTCAAAATCATCATCATCATCATCATCATCAAGGAGTGTACCTGAGAACAGAAGGTATGATTAGGCGGACGTAGATTGAATTTAGAGATTGTTTGTGAAAATGACGCTAGTTTTTTGCAAGATCTAGAATTCCGCAAATCATGACGACGAAAACGAAAGTTGGTGATGGTAGGGTGAAATCGCAGGGTATGAGTATGCATGGTGGATTATTGGAGACAAGGAAAAGGAGATAGCTGGCGATCCTTTGGAAATACGGAGTATTAAAAATGGCGGGATTTCTCAAGGGTTGATGATGTCGGAGAAGGATGCTGACAAAACAAGGCACGCTTACTTATGCGGTTACAGCATACGGAGTATACATCCAAAAAATTACTCAATTCTTATCTTTCACTTTTTCACATTTTCTATATCCTAGACGCTGTTCTCCTGGATTTAAATTGACTGAACTGAACAGAATGTGTCTGAACTGACCTACTATCTGAAATGAACTGAACTGAAAATAAAAATAAAAATAAAAATAATTAATTCTAATAATAATAATAATAATAATAATGTTTTTTTTTTGAATCTCCCAACTGGGAAGTACTATATTAAATCGAAAATTGCAGTACAACTAGCAGATGGCGGTAGCCCATCGTTCCACACAACCTTAGCATGTGCAAGCTCATGCGCTACCCCATTACAACAACGTCTTGTAAAAGACCAAATAACAGACCGAAATGAAACACTAAGCTGTAAAATATCATCAATCACCAAAAATAAGTTGTTCCTTCCCCTCCAATGTGCCATGATGGCGTTGATAACGGACAACGAGTCGCTCTCCACGATAATATCACTGTAGCCATGTCGTTTTGCTTCCTTCAAACCTTCCAAAATGGCCACCGATTCTGCGATCAAAGGTTGCCACTCCTCCTTGCGATGAGCGGAGAAACCCCAAAGAACCTTACCCGAGCAATCCCGACAAACCCCACCTAGACCCACACCCAACCCCTCCTTCAACCCTGCATCGACATTAATTTTAAACACCCCTGCCTCCGGCGGCTGCCACCTTTCCTCCTTTGTGAATGGCCTTCCCTCCCCCTGCTGCCCAGACTTATTCTTGGTCTCACCTACATCACCCAGTTCTATCATAATATCATTCACCCTCCGTACCACATTCTCCTCTAGTGTCTGCTCGTTCTTGAAGATCCAATTGTTTCTCGCTTCCCATAGTGCCCAACAGGTTGTCATGAATATCCCGTAATTGTCGTCACCGAGTTCCTGCCACCTAGCTTCAATCCAGTCACGAACTCCCATGTTCCTGTCATCATCCCCAATCCCAAAACCCAATTTATCCCAAACCCGACACGCAAGACTACAATCACGGATTAAATGAAGACACGACTCATTATTATAATTACATAGTGGACACATAGCATCCTTCAACCCAACTCGATTCGATATATTTACCTTAGTTGCGATGGCGTCGCTGCACAGCTGCCGAAAAAAAAGCTTGATTCGAGGCCAAACCGGGACCTTCCACAATCTATTCCACAACCATCGTTCTCTGGTATTATCCGAACAACCCGTCACTTCCAATTCTTCGCCGTCGAGAACCTTATACGCACTTTTGACAGTGTAATTTCCATCCGGACTCGGACCCCAGAACCAGATGTCGCGACCCCCTGACTCACTAATACGAATGTTAGTGATAGCATCGATCTCAGCAGGACAAAAAATTGAACGCATCTTAACTATATCCCAATTTCTATCGCCATCCCTAGTGATCAAATCTGCTACTTTTAATTCATGCATTCCAGCCGGACAAGGAGACAAAACTCGCCCTCCGAAGTTCCCAGTAACCCAGGCATCTCTCCAGACAAAAGTCTCAGATCCATCCCCAATCCGTCTACGCAATCCTTTATGAAGGACCGATCTTGCTTCAAATATTCCCCGCCATGTATAGCTCGGATTTAAGCCGAGCGTTGCATCCAAAAATTCACGACCCGCGTAATATTTGCTACGCATCAGGCGGGCCCACAAAGATTCCGGCTCCGTAATTAGTCTTCATGCTTGTTTTCCGAGCAAAGCCAAGTTGCATTTTTAAAATCCTTAAACCCGATCCCTCCTCGATCCTTCGACCTACATAGTCGCTGCCATGAAACCCAAGAAATACGACGAGATTTGTCAAATTGGCCCCACCAAAACTTCGAAATAATAGAGCTCAGCTCCTCACAAAAAAAGCGCTGGAATTTTAAACACACTCATAACATAGGTCGGGAGCGAATTGGCCACAGCCTTTATAAGAATCTCCCGACCCGCCCTAGACAAAGTTTTCCCACGCCACACATTCAATCTTTTGTGTAATTTATCTCGAATAATATCCATGATAGTCTTTTTCGATCTGCCTACCACCGTGGGTAGTCCCAAATATCTATTTTGGAACTCGACTTCTTCCACGCCAAGAATACTAGTAACTGCTTGACGACGTTCCTGTGAGACACCCTGCCCGTAAGAAACCGTCGTTTTGGCTAAATTCACTAATTGCCCAGAAGCTTGTTCATAGTCCCTTAATATACCATTTATAATTGCTGCTTCCTCTTCATTTGCCTTGAGGAAGAAAATACTATCATCTGCGAAAAAAAGATGTGAAATAACCGGAGCTGATACCGCAATTTTAATACCATGAAGTGATCCTCTCTCAATAGCCCGTCTCGTTAGATTGGATAAAACCTCCGCGCAGAGAATAAATAAATAAGGAGAAAGTGGGTCACCTTGACGGAGACCTCGATCCGGACGGAACTCTCGAGTAGGAGTGCCGTTTATAAGGACCGAGAACGATACAGTGGAGACACATTCCATCACCCGGCTTACCCAACGAGGTTCAAATCCCATAACCGATAACGTCTTAGCCAGAAAATCCCACTCAATACGGTCATATGCCTTCGCCATGTCCAATTTAAGTGTCATTGACCCGTTTGAGGCCTTTGAATGTTTTAAGTAATGGAATAATTCAAACGAAATCAAAACATTATCCATAATAAGTCGTTCCGGAGTGAAAGCACTCTAATTTTCGGACACTATATCCCCCAGAAATAACTTGAGCCGGTTCGCTAGAACTTTTGCCACTAACTTATACACCACGTTACACAAGCTAATGGGTCGAAAGTCTTGAATCTTGTCCGGTGTCTTCTTCTTAGGAATTAAGACAATGTTCGTCTTATTTATCTCCCTCGACATATGGCTTCCACGAAGAATATCCAGTACAGCTCGAGTCACATCTGTCCCCACAATATGCCAGTATGTTTGGAAGAATAGACTGTTCATCTCATCTGGACCTGGTGATTTAAGTGGATGTATTTGATTAAGGGCCTCGACAACTTCAGCTTAAGTATACTCATATTGTAAGAACGTATTCATATGACTCGTAACTCTATTCTCCATCCCTTCAAAAATATTCCCGAAGTCACACGGACCTAGAGTTGAGAAAATGCGCTGGAAATATGAGACAGACACCTCGCCGATTTCTTCCTGCCCAATCCTTCTCACCCTCTGATCATCAACCAAATCTTGAATATGATTTTTCTTTTTTCGTTCTCCCGCTCTTTTATGAAAGAAGCTCGTGTTTCTATCACCCTCTTTTAACCAAAAAGCTCTCGACCTTTGTCGCCAAAAACGCTCCTCTTCCCGACTCAGTTCCGTGACCTGTGCAACTAATCTACGTCTACGAGCAACTTCCTCTTTACTTCGCCCGCCACGATTGAGAACCTCAATTTGTTTTCTCTTCCTCTGGATATCTCGCTCTATTTGCCGGATTGACATTTTTTTCCAGCCTTGTAATTCACGGGCACAAAGTCTGAGTTTCTCACACAAATCATTCCCTCCTTTCCCGAAACCCAACTCTATCGCTTTCTCGCACCCTTCTTGTCCCACCCAGATTTGTTCGAACTTGAAACTCCGAGAATTCCTTCCTGATTGTTCCCTCGCATTAAGAATCAGTTTTATAGGAGAGTGTTCAGACCATTCACGCTCAATATGAAAGAGTTTGGCAAACGGGAATAAGTCCAACCACTTTTCAGTACTTAGTGCACGGTCAAGTCTACATTGTCGATTTGCGTCTCCCACTTGCCCATTATCCCAAGTGTACTCATACCCCTCAAAAGGGATATCTCTCATATTGCATCGTTCCGTTGCTTCCTTGAATTATCCATTTGCCACTGTGCTCTTCTTCCCCCTTTCATCTCGGTGGGGACCAAAATCTCGTTAAAGTCTCCAATACAAACCCAAGGCAGGTCGTTCTGTTGACTGAGAATATTAAGCAACTTCCATGAAAGGTATCTGTCCGAAATAGCAGGCCATCCGTAAAAACCCGTTATGCGCCATTCTCCAACCGTATCGTTGACTTTGAGATCGATATAGTGAACCGTGGAAGAAAGAAACGTACATTCAATCCCTTTTTTCCACATAAAAGAAAGACCACCTGATCGTCCCACACTATCCACATCTAAACCCTCATAATCCTCAAATTTCCCTCTCATCCTCCCCATCTCACGGCCACTTAGTTTCGTCTCACAAAGAAACACCATGGCCGGGGCCTCCCTCCGAATGAGGCGTCGGAGACCACCAACTGCGTAAGGGTGGCCCAAGCCCCGATAGTTAAAACTTAGGATATTCAATGGGCCCGACGGGGTTGAGTTTCCTCAACCTCCGCCTCAGGTATATAGACGCCCCCGTCTCTAGTAGTACGAACTTTCTTCACTGCCCCTTCAGTGTCAACCTCCCCCCGAGTCCGTTTCCCCTGCTCAACATTCATAAGCAATCCCCTGTCCTTTATAGTAGCTATATGCTCCCTAGCTAGACGTTTCCAAGACTTGCCCTCCCCTGTTTTAACTTCCCCCCTCCCCCCCCCCCCTTCATTCCTTTCCCTTTTGCCTTAGCATGTTTTGGATCGATAATACTAGTCTCCTCCATGGTAGTAATAGTGGACTCCCACCCAATAATAATGTTATTATTATTAGTATAATTAATATTTATAACTTGTAATAGTATAGATTCAATATTAATATTCTCACCTTCCATAATTCAATATTAAAAAAATATTACTAATATACTTTTAAAATTTTGAGTCATAGTATGTTGAAGGCCCGTGATAAATTTACTTGAATATGCCTTATAAATTCAATACTATTCCACACTTTAAATATTCAATATCCCGTCATAATATTCAACTTCCCACATTTTTGAAGGCCCTATATAAATTCCAACTATCCCTCACTTTTTCTAATTCAATAAATATTCTCACCTTCTAATTTATTCTCTCATTAAAAAAAGCAATAAATATTCTCACCTAATTCACTATCATTTAACTTCTCAACCCATGCTGCACTCTCTCATTTATTAAAAATTTTCAAATTTTATCAATTCACCCCTCATCAACCGAAAATCCTCACCAGAAAATTCTCACCATTAAGATTTTTTACTTTCATCTCTTTAATGAGTTTCCTTGGTCGAATGTTCCATATCTGATCTCTCCTCAATTTTAAACTTAAAGATTTCAGGTATTAATTTTTGTTTATGTTATTTATGCATTCCTGTTAGGTATTTTACAATTTTAGTGTATTTTATGTGTATTTTACAATTATGTGTATTTTAGTTTATGTGTATATTAAACATGCCACGGTTTAGGCCGAATCTATCAAACTAAAAGATTGTGTATATTTTACAATTTTAGTTATATGCTTACATCCATAAAAAAAATATAGTACTCCACTGTGTTTTTTAGTTTTCAAATGATTGAAAAATAACTTGATTTTAGCATTGAAAAGTATTTTTATACTTTTAAAAAATGGAAATTTATAGTTTTATAATGATAACCTCCTTTTTAAATTATAATCTTCCTTTTAATTTGGATTAATTTGTAATTGGGTCGGTCCTATGTACCCGTACATACTAGAGCACATCTTGTGTGATAATTAATCTAAAACTAGTATGGATCAAAGACTTTTAAATCATTTAAAATTGAAAAAAAAAGTTTGTGTGGCTAACTGGCTACTGCTGCCTCGTTCATTGAAAGTGGGCCATTGTCTCGCCATTCAAATAATAGTTTGAAATTTTCATATAGATTAGTCCTAACATTATTTATGCATTCTTATCATGTTCTTCATTACTCTTGGATGTAGTCCTTTGTTTGATATGTGAAACTACAATTGTTAGCATTCTATTTGTGGATGATTTTTATTGTTCCATGTGAAAGTAAGACAATGGGAAGGCTACATTGGAGCGACCTTAATACTAAGAAGTTATTGACAATTCTAATTGACGAAAAGGATAGAGGAGTTAGCAAAACAAATTGGCCAAGCATTGCCAAGGCTTTTAGCGCACAAGTAGAACAAAATGTCACTGTAAAGCAAGTGAAAAATCATCATTCTGATTTGAAAGAGAAATACCATGTTTGGGAGGAATTGCAATCTTTTACGGGCATTGCATGGAATCCTATAACTAAAGATGTCGATGTGGATGAGAAGAGTTTGGAGCGATTTAACTCATTCAAAGAGGTAATGTTATTTATAAGTAACTAATTGGTATTTGGTACTATATTAAAATGTACTTTACATTTGTTGGATAAATGATTTAAGCTAGAATGTTTATATTTACAGCGGAATGGAAAGTATTGTTTGAAGCTGATTAGACAGAGGCTAGCAAACACAGATGAGTTGGCTAAGTTATTTGGTGGTAGAGCCGCTCGTGGAGTGGGTGGTTGCTTTTCTCCGGGAATGGGAAAAGGGCCATCATACTTAACTCCACAAAAAAAGATATGCAAGAAGGGTCCGGAGATAGTGAGGATACTATTTATAGTGACGGAAATACTCTCTCAGGTGATGAGAGCATATCTCCACCACCGTCTAATGCGAGGAAAGCCACAGAGAGTTCCTCCCGAAAACGGAGAAGTGGAAATATTGAAGGGTCAAGTGAACTTAAGAGAAGACAAACAAGTTTCGATAAGGTTATCAAACTTCTATCAACTGTCAACGAGGTTGGTGCATCAAGTAAAGTATCTAGGAGTAAAATGATCAGTGACGAACTCGTTAGATTGGAAATGGTGGAGGAAAAGGGTAATCGATTCTTTCTATCGGCGATGAAATATTTGAGTGATGAGAAACAAGCTGAGTTATTTTTATCCCTACCAAGTGACGAACTAAAACAGATGTACCTTTTAGAGATGGAAGAAGATTTCAACAAGTTGTCGTAACCATTCACCTCCCGATAACATTATCTAATTTCGTGTGTTTGACTATTTGTGTTTTGGTATTGTATTTGCATTTTCTTTTGTTTAGCTACTCATGTGCCGTTATGCTTCACTTTGTTCTGATATTGAACTTTTATCATGTGCGGATATTGAACTTCTGTTCTGATATGCTCCACTTTGTTCATTGGAATTCATCTTTCATTTTTTTTATCTTATAAGTTTGTATCTTTTTCCAATGTAGAATGGATGATAATGTTAGACGTGCATGTATGATTATTGCATTAGAAGAGTTACGTACATCACTTGAATAAAGTGAGTTGGAAGAACAAGTGCGAACAACTAGAAAACCTGCAAGAGAAAGAGGTGAAACAGGTGCAGAATATATACATAGGTTGTTGAATGAAAATGATATAGCTTGTTTTCAACAACTCCGACTTGATAGAGTTATGTTTAAACAATTGGTGGAGTTGATGGTTGAAAGAAATTTGCTAGTGGATGGTAAATATATAAAGGTAGATGAACAACTTGGAATTTGTTTATATATAATGGCTAAAGGAGCTTCTTATCGTGACGCCGCGGATAGATTTAAGCATTCCACATCTACAATATGCAAATATTTTAAAATTGTTTTGGATGCTTTGGTGACATTATGGCATGATATCATTAGACAGCATCGTAATTTACAAGAGGTGCCTCTGGAGGTAGAAAGTAGCTCACTTTATTGGCCATATTTCAAGGTAAAATTACCCTTTTATTATTATATCGAACTATTTTTACTCAACATTTTTTATTTATGTATTTCTTTAGTTATACATTTGTTTATCATTTTAGGATGCTATTGGTGCTTTAGATGGAACACACATAAAAGCCGTTATTAGCGACAAGAATGGTGTGGCATTTCGAGGTCACCATCGAGATAAAACTTGGAATGTGTTGGCTTGTTGCTCATTTGATAGAATATACACATTTATAAATGTGGGGTGGGAAGGAAGTGCTCATGATCTTACCGTATGGCGGAATTCTGTGACTAATTCAAAATTTGTTTTTCCATATCCACCTGAAGGTAAGTATAATTACTTTGAGTTTTTTTTTCCCTTCCGTTTTGGTTCTAATGTTAGTTCATATAAATTTTTAGGTAAATACTATTTAGTGGACTCGGGATATCTAAATACTCTTGGATATTTGTCTCCTAGTATGGATAAGAATGCTAGATCACATGTTCCGGAGTTCAAGCATGGGCCTCCTAGAGGAATGACAGAACACTTTAATTACCGACATTCATCTTTAAGGATGAAAGTTGTATTGTCATTTGGTCAATTAAAGAAAAGGTGGAAGGTGTTATACGTTATGCCTCAAATGGAACCAAAATACCAAATGGCAATTATTGTTTCCGCTTTCACATTGCATAATTTCATACGGATGCAGACACTTGGTATACCAGTAATACAACATGCAATTAGTCAGGGAAGAACAGATACAAACATGAACGACGTCAAACGGAAGAAACTTATGAACAAAGTGCGAACGACTATAGCTAAAGACATATGGTTAGCTAATCGTGCCGATAGTGACATTGAAGAAGATTCAAATGAAGATTCCGATGAAGATGAAGAGGAAACGGGACAAATTGATGTAGATGACTTACTTAATCATTTGACGTAATTTGTATTCATCAAAAGTATTGACGTAATGGATTTAGATTGTATTGACAAAAATATTTGTTGTCATTTATGTTAGTTTAACTTCGAAAATATCGTTCTTTTACCGTTATTATTTTCATCATCCACTGTAATAATACTACTACTACTACTACTACTACTACTACTACTACTACTACTACTACTACTACTACTACTACTACTACTACTACTACTACTAATAATAATAATAATAATAATAATAATAATAATAATGATGATAATGATAATAATAATGATAATAATAATAATAGTAATAATAATAATAATAATAATAATAATAATAATAATAATAAAGAAGCAAATCCCCTACGCCCGGCGGATTTACTTCTTTATTCCTGGGATAGGGGCCGTGATGTGTGTGTTGATTTGACAGGGTCGTCCCCTTTGACTCAGTCCGCGATGTCTGGTTTTCTGCCTGGTCACGCGGTCGCTGATGCTGCTCGGCGCAAGTGCGCCAAGTATGGAGATTTGTGCACCAAGACTGGGTATGGGTTCCTACCTTTCTCTTTCTCTTCTCTAGGGGAGCTCGACGCGGAGGCCGCTGCTTTGCTCAAGCGGATTCAGAAATTCTCTATCTCTCAGGACGCGGGAGCTCGCGCAGCTGCTTTTATTTTTACTCGTCTTAGTTTTTCTATCGCTAAGGAAGTGGGTGCCCAGATAATATCTCGGCTACCCACTAACTTCTTGTAATTTATTTCGTTATTAATGCAAGCTCCAGTTATAATAATGATAAATAATAATAATAATAATAATAATTAATTTTAATAATAATAATAATAAAAGTTCGGTGTTAATGAAAGTTCGGTTTTAAAAATAAAATAATAATAATAATAATAATAATAATAATAATAATAATAAT
Organism: Agrostemma githago; assembly: GCA_958450325.1. Taxonomy (NCBI): domain Eukaryota; kingdom Viridiplantae; phylum Streptophyta; class Magnoliopsida; order Caryophyllales; family Caryophyllaceae; genus Agrostemma; species Agrostemma githago. The sequence continues at coordinate 37,453,842 of OY288262.1, forward strand.
GAAAGTTCGGTGTAAGTGTGCCAAGTATCAGGCGCGCTGCACGACCATTGGGTATGGTTTCCTCCCTTTCTCCTTCTCCTCTCTAGGTGAGATACGGAGTCTGTTTCTCTGCTCCAGCGGATTCGTAAATTCGCTATGTCACAGGATGCTGGAGCGCGTGCTGCAGTTCATATTTTCACTAGAATTAGTTTTGCGATAGCTAAGGGAGTGGGGGTCCAGATAGTATCTAGGCTCCCCTCTAACTTCTTGTAATTTGGTTCGTTTTTAATGCAAGCTCCGGTTTAAAAAATAATAATAATAATAATAATAATAATAATAATAATAATAATAATTATAATAATAATAATAATAAGTCTGAACTGAACTGAACTGAACTGAACTGAATGTGTCTGAACTGAAATGAACTGAACTGAATGTGTCTGAACTAAACTGAAAGTGTCTAAACTGAACTGAAAGTGTCTGGATATAAGTCTAGGAGAACAAGGCCTTATTCAATATCACCAAGAATATCCTACATCAACAAGAATTCATTTATCATTCTCTCTCTTATTATTATTATTATTATTTTTTTTTTCACTTTTTATGAAATATATTAAAATTGGAAATTCTTTTCACTTTTTATTTAAAAGTAATTTGAGTTTTTTTAAAAAAAATTCTTCGAATCACTTCATTTTTCGCCAATCATCGATTATGAAATTGAATTGCTTATTTTAAAATAACTTTGAGAGTAAAATATAAAAGCAAATTTTATTACTAATATAAAAAAACGTAATTAAGAGGTAATTATACAATTAATTCTAACAATTTAAAAAAAAAAAGTAAACAAACTACTTAAGAAAGCAAAATGAAACATTAACCACTTTTGGAAAACATAATTAAAGCAATAATTAAACCTTAATTAAGTTTATTTAATTTTTTTTAGTAAATTATTTTTTAGGGTTATTTAACAACAATAATACCAACTATAGGGCATCTTCCCAAAATAATATCAATTTTAATAAATCTGAGAATAATACGTATTATTGGAGTAGTTAAACAAGAGTAGTATAGGTGACCGGTTACCTGTAGAACCCTTCCACCTTCCTTTTTCACCTTTAATTTTATTTAACGGCAATAATTCCAACCATAGAGCGTCTTCCAAAAATAATTCCAATTTTAATAAATCAGAGAATAATACGTATTTTTGGAGTAGTTAAACCAGAGTAGTATAGATGACCATTTAGCTAGCGGTAGAACCCGTTCACCTTCCTTTTTCGTCTTTCATTTATTTCATATTACTTCACTCCTTTTCACTTACTCAGCGTACGAGGCATTAAACGTCATTAATGTCATCAGTCTTCCTCTTTCTTCAAGTCCTCAACCTAACCAAATCTAGCTAACAACACAATCCTACACCAAAATCAATACGTTAATCTAACCAAAACGTATAGAAATTAAAAAAAAAAAACTTAAGAAGGACGAAGGGTAATGGAGAGAGAGGATGAAGGAGAGAAGTAAGGAGGAATAGACCTGACAAAACTGACCCGACCCGACACCCGAGTTGAAGACTTGATTTTGACCCGTAATTCGAATTGGGCCGAACTAACTCGAAACTGACCCGACTATTATTATAGAAAACGAGTCGATATCCCTAAAAAAGATGAAAACAACAAACCCGAGAATGACTCGAACCCGAAATTATCCGACCCGACCCGAAGTCAACCCGATTATTATAACACGAAAGTGACCCGAGCCGAAGCTGACCCGACACAGTTCACCCGTTATCCAGGTCTAAGTAGGAGGATGAAGGATAAGTAGCAGGTTAAATATTAATTAGGTGACCTGATGTAAAAGGTTATAAAGTCACTTATACTACTTTTGTTTAACTACTCCAATAATACGTATTATTCTCAGATTTATTGAAATTGGTATTATTTGGGGAAGACGCCCTATAGTTGGTATTATTGTCGTTAAATAACCCTATTTTTTAACGATTCAAGTTCCGGGGACAGTAGTGGCTGGTTCAGTAATTGAATAAGCATATTCCAATCAGTTTGCTTAATCTTCCAATCATTTTCCTTAACCTTTTCTACTAGTCTCTTTTTGTTGTACTCAAGTTTCTCTCTTGATAGTTGAACCTCAATCTCGGACATTTGTGCCCTCTCTGCTCGGCTATTATAATCGTCATGTTTACCAAGTGCCTTTTTCTTTCCTTTGTTTTTCTTTGCCGCTTTAATTCCCATAGGACGTTGACCTGATAAAATATCCTCGTCAACGGAAATAGGGGCTGAATAACCTCCTTCCTCATCTCGAACCCTCTTACCGCTACCACTACTTTCACTTTCAACATCACCCCGGCCCGTGCAGACTTATAACAATAAGGTGATACTGCAACTTTCCATTTTTGATAATGTCGCATCATATTCGATCCAAGCATGCTCCAAGTTAAATACACCTGGTTTATATAACTCTCGAGCTTGCACTATAACATCATCTTCATTCATACCACTCGTCTTCCTACTTCCTGCTTGTTTCATGCATCCACTCCATTTCATGATTTGGGTAGACAATCTTCTGAATCGACTATCTAACATCTTCGCATTTCCTTCTTTTAAGAACTCTGGATTTGATTTTTGAGCTTCATCATATAAATCCTTTATCCTCTTCCAAAAGTTAGGACGAGTTTGGTTTGTTCCAACTGTACGTAGGGTCTTCTGAAACTCTCATAAATGATGAAATAAGAGCTTCGTCATCTTGAATTTTCCAAATCGAGAGGCGAACATACTCAGAAGTGGATGTGTTATCATTATTACTGTCATTTGAATCATCAATATTATTTGAATTATTATAACTAGGTGGAGTTTGTGAGCAGTACATTGGGACATTGTCACTTGTCGAGTTTGGAAAATTAGATATTTGTGAATAATGTGGATTTTGTGTGTAAGTATAATTAGGTGGGTAAAATGGTATTTGTGAATATGGAGGCACTTATCGGACTACTGGGTTGAGGGAGATTAGCATTGAAATGCATCATATTATATGGAAACTGAAAATATGGTGGAGGAACTTGAGAAGGATCTGGTTGAGCGGGATAATTATTCGAAACATATTATTAGGAAGCATATTATTATTATTATTATCCGGAATCATACTTATATATTTAACCGTTTAAGTATATAACTGGAAGGGATAATTGAATAAGTAAAAAGAAGAAGTTACCATTGTTGAAACATATAAGTGTTGAGACGTTGCAGTATTTATAGAAAATCATATATAGATATGGGTATGATTTTTTTTGGATAAAATAGTAGGTAAGATTGAAGATTTGGATAACATTAAAAATTAAAAGCCAATAAATAATTCAGATAATACAACATATGAGATTAAATATTTGGATAAGGTTACAGATTATAAGACAAAAAAATATTCGGATAAGATAACAGATAAGATTGGATATGGTTACAGATTATAGTTAAGACAGAAGAATTCAGATAAGACGCAAATAATATAATGTGAAACTTTTTTTTGGATAAAAAGGGAAGATAGGTTGCAGAGATTCCCTGCTATAATGTGAAGAATTCAAAGAAGATAGAAAAGATTCCCTGCTAGCAAAGGCCAAAGGCTAGAGAATGGTGACAGGATAGACTAGAGGTTAGAGCATAGAGATAATGCACTGTGCATATTGAAATTACAATTCATTCGAATAATATACTCCGTCCGTTTACTATTTTTTTGCCCTAATTCAGTAAAATACTTCTCACAAATATTCATGATAGGGGAAAAGAAATAGTGACCGGAAGTAGTGTAGACACCCACATTTTGACCGCCAGGTGTCTATAGTAGGTCCCACCAAACACCCGATGATGATCGGACGCAAATGTGCTTTGACGGACTCGGATATGGGCTCGAAATCATGGACATTTGGCTTGGGCTTATTACGGAGTACAAATTTTACAAAACCAACCTCAAATCCAGGCCCAGTGGGTCGTTTCGAGTCAAATGAGACTAATTTGGGTCGATTCCGACACCAGGGGTAAAACCGTCTTTTAGCGACCGAGTCAAAACCCGGTCGAAAATATTCCCGAGACACGCGAGTCAGTCGTGACACCTCACGTGGCTGATTCGGTCTCCAATACCACAAAAAAATCAGCTTCAAAAAATATTAAACAAATCCGTTTAAGGATAGAATTCGATCTCAAGTAGGAACTCTATCCGAAAACCGAAACAGTTCACAAACCGAGCTCAAATACTCGGCTAGAACACCCCAAACAGCCGAAACACTCCTCCATTCAGCCGAGATTCTTGCTTCCCCACCAAGCAACGGAATTTACGTTCCTCTCGACTTCTTACATTTTCTATCCAAACCGGTGTTTCTTGTTATCCAAGCAAGATACCTCTCCTAAACCTCTGCGCCTATAAATAGGACCCTCCATTCAACATTGAAAGGGACCGAAAAACACAACACATACAATTGTTAGTCACACATCCTCGACACCTAGCAAAAATAATCTCGACCCACATATCCGAAGGTGCACCGAAATACTGTCCAAAAAACCGACGAATCCGACCCCGTCATCCGGCCGAATCCGTTACCTCCCACGTCCAAAAAACCGACACCTTAACTCATCCGCATCATCTCGACGCTCCCATGCCTGAGCCACCGTCCGACAAGCCTTATACGAGAAAACGAAGCATGTAGGTTGAGGGTGTAAATCAAACCCGACTCTTCCCTTTTCTCTCCCTCTTTCTCACGTCTTTTTTTTTTTTTTTTTTTTTCGTTGTGTTGTCGGTCGTTTCGTATTTTAATATGGGTCGTTCGTCACATATTTTTTATTTCTAATAATCGATACTAAAAAAAACTATTTTTTATAACGTTCTCAAAATACGATATTGATTTTCTAATCAAATATCGTATCTAACAAGAACTAAATTAATTAAATCTCGTTGATGCTAATAAAATCATTACATATTTTTAAACAAAATTCGACGATTTTATACGCGGAGAGAATTAACATCTTTTTCGTTCAATTTTTTTTTTTACTTTTCGTTCAAAACAAACTTTTTTCAAAACCTTTTCTAAAAACATTCCGACTATTCGATATCGATTTCATAATCGAATATCGAATACGACGAACATCGAAAATATGAATCGGGTATAAATTAATCCATATTTGTACGCGATTTATAAAAATTAACGATTTTCGACAAATAAAAAAAAAACCGGACAGACCGCCACGCGAGTCGCGCACCTGTCAGGCGACTCGCGCGGAGGCCTGGATGGCCGAGTCCTTTTTTTCGTTTCCTCGCTTTTCTATTTTTTATTCTTTTCGGATCTTACATAAAAAGCGACTTTCGCGACATATTTCGATAAATACTTTTTTTTTGACCTCGGTCAACACGTGTTAATCCATTACGTGTCATTAAATCTTTTCTAAAATCATGCATATTATCGTATTTACATTTTTATTCGATTTATTCAATCGTTACTAACTCGTTTTCTCGTGTTTGTAGCAATTTATTTGTTTTTATTGTTTTATTAGACTAAAACGACCTCACATGCTAAAATAACTTTGACGTTATTAGTTTAACATGCATTAAACGACTTAGCAACCCATTTATTTATTTTTCTCACATGTTTAGGAAAATAATGTTTGCATATCATTCAACCGTCGAACTAACGCGTGTACGCCAAAAACGAACGATATCTTAGTAAAGGCCGCTAAGTGCGGGTGGGGTTGGGTGTTCTTAGTGAACTTCCCAACACGTACCCTCACCCCTTACTCAGAACCATGGTTTTCGGATGTCCGAATCCATTGGCAACGAGAGTCATTCAATACACGGTATCCGATAATGTCGGTATCGGTATCGTAATGCAAAGGGACGAGCCCAATAAACTCTGACATCGGAAATGGGCCGTATTTTGTATACGGCCCACTACGACATAGAGTGGGCTCGAATGGTTCCGAATAACCACAAAATTCGGTGGCGACTCCTACTTCGATTTAAATTTAAATTTAACCATCTCATATGGAGATTCATTCGCCTCCCCAAACCCGCGCGTTCCCGCGTCGGGGTGGACCTATGTCATGTCCACAATTTGGCGACTCCGCTGGGGATCAACTGATGAGTCACTTACCATCGGCATCCCTAGGGTGAGACTCGAAAAGAAATCATTCGAATAGTAATGTACACGTTTTAGTTTAATGGTTCATGCATAACCCAATCTTTCCCGGGCCGGTTACTTGTGACCGACGTCCCACTATACCGCGGTGCGTTCCTAAATGGACCCACTAAAGACTTCGATGGCGGAACTCGCATGGGTTTTACGGCAGGTTCTAAGACCAACTCGGCTTAGGAAGACCGTCCTGATTTGCGAGAAAGCTATCGTCGTTGGTATAGACCCTATTCGACCGACCGAGACTTAGACTAAGAGCATACATGGCGTCATTATACTGTTTCCGTGACTACACGCTACTTGATCCATGTCTCATCTTTTCAAAAACCGTCGTTTTCAAAAAACATGCATTTTTTTCGAAAATCATCCATTTTTCAAACCCGGAAAGCTACCGAATTAAGGACTTATGATTTTGACTCAAAATAGCATATTTTCTAGCCGGTATGCTGTCCAAACTTTTCAAAAAATTCAAAATCTCGGCCCGATAAACCTTTTTTCTGATTTTCAAAAAAAATTGGGCCTTCCAATCCGACTTTGTTCGGGTTTTTCAAATCCAAATCCTCTTTTCAAAGCTTTCTTCTTAGGACTTCCCGTATTTAGCAGTGTCGGGTCTTGTCATAAGTTGTTAAGAGTCCATAGCGTCGAAACTCCGTCGATCTTATATCACGGGTTTCTACCCCATCCCAGTCTGCCTTATTTGTCAAGGCACGGCCACATACGTAGGACAAACTCCTACAAAGGGAAGCCCACTTACACAATCGAGTCCAAAGTCTGGGGAATAGCTCACACGTAGGTCTTTCTTCACACGGGACTAGGCCCACTCCGCCAAAATCCTAAAGAAAGCCCACCGTCCTTTGAGTCACCTGTCTAGGAGTCGGTTTTTAGTCTTTTTTCCGAGTCTAGTCGTTTCTTCTTCTTGCTCGGGATGCACTCTTCGATCTGGGTTCGATTCTGATTACACGGTGTTCTTACAGGCAGGCCACCTCACACCCGAACCATGACTAAGGACTCTATTGATCAACTGAACGCCTCGCTGGCCAAGATCCAAGAACAACTTGACCGAATGAGGGGAGACCAAATCGCTATTGTTACCCGGGTAAGCGCCATGGAACAAGATAGGCCGAAGGATGGAGATGAAACTCATGGGCCATTAGCCGAATTCACCAGCGCGGTCCTTAAGCTACAAGAGCAGGTCCATTTATCGACCCACAACTCGATTCATACGGAGAATGCTCAGACTTATGCACCCCTAACCGACAAATTGCCCGCCAATCTCAACCTGACGGGCCTCCCAATGTTCGACGGAACTGAAGACCCGGTATTACATATCCGGGCTTTCAAGGAATTTATGGCCCTTAAGGGGGTTAAGTCAAACATGTTCAAACATTTGTTTGCCTCCTCGCTCGAGAAGCACCCGAAAGCCTGGTTCTATAGGCTCGATTCCAAGAAATACAAGTCTTGGGATGACGTGGCAACGGAATTCGCTCGGAACTACGCCGACAACACGGAAATCCAAACCACGATGCGCACCCTGGAAGTAATGGCCCAGGAACCAAAGGAAGGGTTTACGAAATACCTTCAACGCTGGAGGGCTGAAAGCGTCAAACTGGTCGATAAGCCCAGTGAAAAAGTCCTAGTTGAAGCCTTTGTCAAGAATCTCCTGCCCGCCTACCGGATCCATCTCCGGTACGCCATCATACCTAGCTTCGCGGTCCTAACCGAAATGGGGACGAGAATCGAGGATGATCTAAGGTTGGAAAGCCTCACTAAGGCCTCCACCAAAGGATACCAAGGGGCCAGCTCGTCGACAAGCAAGTCCACATCCGCCGCTGCTACTCGTAGCATTTTTGACGAGGTAAATCTACTTGATACCCCGTCCAAGAAGAATACCACACCCCGTGTATTCACCGACATAGGTACTACCTATGCGAATGCCTTACAAAGGCTCTCATCGAAAGGCCTGGTCAACCCGATAGGCCCAACACCTGAGCTTCCAGTCGAGCGTTGCTCCAAGTTCTACGACATCAAAGCCTACTGCCAATACCATCAGGGCAAGGGACACGATACAGAGAAATGCTGGAAGCTAAAGCATCTTATCCAGGATCTCATTGAAAGCGGGAAAATCCCCTTACCTGGAGGCAAGCCCAACAACAAAGACAACCCGTTGGCCACTCACCCTATCTTCTCCGGGGAAGTTATAGACTGCTCACATCTCATTTCCCCGTTTATCCCGCAAATCAACGGGATCTGGTGCGACGATGAAGATGACGTCTATCTTACTAAGGGAGAAGCCGTCCCTATCACGCCCGAAGAGATCCAGAAGGTTAAGTCCAAGGCCTTAACCAGCAGTCACGCCCTCATCATCACCGAGCCGCCACCTAAAGCGGAGGTCGTCCCGGAAGAGCCACCAACTACTGAAAAGGCTCTTGTGAAGCAGCTGAGCCGGACTCGAGTTGACCTCTCTATATGGCAACTTCTAGTTAGCTCTCAGGAACATCGAGAGGCACTCACTAAGGCCCTCGATCAAGTCAAAATCGACTCTACGGCTACTCCAGCTGAAATGGTAGCCACGGTTCTGCCCCACCTAAAGGGGAAAGCTAAAGAAGAAGGCCCACTCATCACCTTCTCCAATGCTGATCTGCCATCATTTGGGCCAGCCCACAACATGGCTCTCTACATCACGGTAATCTGCCGTGGAAAATATCTGCCCATGACCCTAATCGACGACGGGTCCGCAGTCAACGTCCTCCCATTGAGGACCGCCAAATCCCTCGGTATCACTGAGGCCGACTACATTCCTACAGCTCAAACCATTCAGGCTTTCGACGGGAGTCCAAAGTCAGTAGTCGGGGCCGTGAAGCTCACCATCATAACGGGCCCAATAGAGAAGGCGCTGGAATTTCAAGTGATCGACGTAACTTCTTCCTTTAACCTTCTTTTAGGAAGACCCTGGATCCACGCGACCAAGGCTGTGTCCTCCACCCTGCATCGGAAGATCAAGCTACCTTTGCATGATACTGTCATCACTCTAGAAGCCACACCTATGACTGTGGCTAACTGCAACACCTCGGGCCGCACCGATCTTTGGGGGTTCGACTTCATAGGGGCCATCGAAGAAGAATACCTTTTCCGACCCTACTTCACGGTTAGCATCGACCGGATGTTGCAAAGTCTGGGCTTTTACCGGGGGCTACATCAAGGCCCAATCTTCCCGCAGGAAAAATCCTCGAAGTTCTAGATAACGGGAGGATTCAAACCGGTCTGGGTTACACCCTGACCCCGGAAAACATGGGCCAAACCGGAGTCGGCAAACTCATCTTCGTCACACCGGTGTTCGAGTCCGTCCAAACAGGCCTATATCGGCCCACAACCACGCGCTCTGGGACCCACTTGGCCCAGGTCTGCAACTATATACCAGACGACATCTTCGCCCTCAACCGGTCCGAGGATGCTAAGAATGCTGAGCCCGCACTGGGGCTACTTTTTGGAGAGGAGCCCACGGCCCTAACGTCGAAGGAAGAACTCGTCAGTCTTATTCTTCGCAGCTGCACCTTTGATCCATCCAAGCTAATCTCGGATGCTGGATCCGGGATAGGAAAGGGAGCCTGGCGGAAGACTGTCAAGTGGACTGAAAGTCAAGGAAGGACTTTCAAGCTAATCACAGGGGAAGGAGAAATGCCAGAATCTGAGTCTGAGTCAGAGTCAGAGTCCGAGTCAGAGTCTGAGATTGAGTCTAGTGAGTCCGGTGCTAGGGTCAGTCATGTAACTCCCCCTCTCCCTTTAGCTTTTCCTGGTGCTTCGGGGTCTGTCCCGGGCACCCTACCTATCCCGCCACTGGCTAGCGATCAGATGGCAGCTCTTTTTGAGCTATTTTCTCAATTCATGAATAATAACAACCGTTCTGCTTACGACTTGTCTCATTTTCAAAATTTCCTAAATTTTCAAAATTTTCTGTGCAATGATATTGAGAAACCCGACGAACAGGTATCCTTACCTCCACATTTGATCGAGCAGCTAGAGCAAAGGGAGTCCCGCAATCCGGTAATCGAAGAAACCGAATCCATCAACGGGGGAACAACCTTAGAGCCTCAGATGCTTAAGATAGGGTTATCTCTAGATCCAGGGGAGAAACAACAATTCATTAATCTCCTTCAAGAATTCAAAGACGTCTTCGCATGGTCCTACAAGGACATGCCGGGGATAGACCGTGAAATAGCCGAGCACCATATACCAATCAAGGAAGGGTTCAAGCCGGTTAAGCAGAAACTCCGACGCATGAGGCCCGAGTGGTCCCTCAAGGTCAAGGAGGAAGTCGACAAACAATTCAAGGCTGGGTTCATACGAGTCTCCGAGTATCCAGATTGGGTTGCGAACATCGTGCCGGTCCCTAAAAAAGACGGTAAGGTACGTGTCTGTGTAGACTTTCGGGATCTTAACAAGGCGAGTCCGAAAGACGATTTCCCGTTACCACACATCGATATACTGGTGGATAACACAGCTGATCATGCCCTTCTATCATTCATGGACGGGTATGCCGGGTACAATCAAATAAAAATGGCAGAGGAAGATATGGATAAGACCACCTTCATTACACCTTGGGGTACTTATTGCTATACTGTTATGCCATTTGGTCTCATCAATGCCGGGGCCACCTATCAACGAACCGCCACAACTTCATTACATGACATGATGCACAAAGAAGTGGAGGTTTACGTGGACGATATGATCGTCAAATCCAAAGACAGGGACGGTCACATCACCGCCCTGAGAAAGTTTTTCACCCGATTACGCAAATACAACATGAGGTTAAATCCTCAAAAATGCAGTTTCGGGGTAACCTCTGGCAAATTACTAGGTCACATCGTCAGCCAACGCGGTATCGAAGTCGATCCAGCCAAGATTAAGGCCATCACCGAGATGCAACCTCCTAAAACCAAAAAGGAGATAAGAGGTTTTCTCGGAAAGGTCCAATACATCAGCAGGTTCATTTCAAAGCTAACCATGGTGTGTGAACCAATCTTCAAGAAGCTGAAAATAGGGGAACGGTTACTATGGGACGACAAGTGTCAAGCGGCCTTTGACAGAATCAAAGAAATCTTGTCTTCACCACCAGTCCTGATGCCACCTCAACCCGGTTTGCCTTTGTTGCTGTACCTAACCACGACAGAGACAACCATGGGGGCTATGTTAGCTCAAACGGTCAACTCCGAAGAGCGGGCTATATACTACATCAGCAAAAAGTTCTTAGAGTACGAGTGTAAGTACACCATGCTCGAAAAGACGTGTTTAGCTTTGGTCTGGGCCACTAAGAAGCTCCGACATTACATGCTCAGCTATGAGGTACAAGTACTGTCAAGAATGGATCCGATCAAGTATCTTTTCGAAAAGCCCATTCTCAACGGCAGGATATCGAGATGGACCCTGATGCTGGCAGAATTCGATCTAAAGTTTGTACCATTGAAAGCCATCAAAGGCCGAATAGTAGCCGAATTTCTCGCCGACAGTCCCATAACCGAGGAAGGGCACACCGACACTTGGTCCTTCCCAGATGAAGATATTTTCCATACTGACACCGAAACATGGGATTTATACTTCGACGGAGCATCTAACTTCCGAGGATTTGGAGTCGGAATCCTCCTAATCTCACCGAGAGGGGAACATACTCCCGTGTCTATCAAATTGGACTTTGACGTCACCAATAACGCCGCTAAGTATGAAGCATGTATCCACGGGCTACAAGCCGCCGCCGATTTAGGGATCACAAACCTCCGAGTACACGGCGACTCATCTCTGGTCATTAACCAAGCACTCCAAAAATGGAAAACCCGAAATGCCAATCTCGTGGCCTACCAGGCACGAGTAAGGGATCTCGAGAAACAATTCCAAAAGGTAGAGTATATATATCTACCTCGGGAAGAAAATCAGTTCGCAGATGCACTTTCAAAACTGGCATCTTTACTAAACATTCCCGATCATGTGACCAGCATGCCAATCTGTGTCGAAAGACGATCCGAGCCAGCATATATCCACGACATCGAAGACATCGAGATACCCGATCCCGAGCCGTGGTATAAGGCTATCCAAGCATACTTGACAACCGGGGAGTATCCATCTGGGACCGACAATCGAGCCAAGAAGGCCTTGCATAGGCTAGCGACCCAGTTCATCCGTACCGACGATGGACAACTTTACAAGAAGACACCGCAGGGGGCTCTCCTTTTATGTGTCGATAAGGGTAACGCCGAGAACGTCATGGCCGAAGTACATGACGGCGAGTGTGGTCCTCACATGAACGCTCAGATGCTAGTCTGGAAGATCATGAAACTCGGATATTACTGGAACAGCATGGAAACCGATTGTCAGCTTTACGTCAAACGTTGCCATAACTGCCAGATTTTCGCTAATGTACAGCACATGCCACCATCCCTGCTGTATACCATGACGTCACCTTGACTATTTTCAACCTGGGGAATCGATATAATGGAAAGATAAACCCCTCAGGAACCAAAGGACATTGCTTCATTTTGGTAGCAATCGACTATTTCACCAAATGGGTCGAAGCGGAATCCTACCGTATTCTCAACGCCAGTCATGTCGCCAAATTTATCCAAAATAGGATAATATGTCGGTATGGGATCCCTCACGAATTCATCAGTGACCACGGGACCCACTTCCAAGCCGAAACGGCAGCCTTGTTAGCCAAGTACAAGATCCAAAGGCATACGTCTTCACCCTACCGACCCTAAACCAATGGAGCGGTAGAAGCAGCTAACAAAACTATTGTCACCATACTCAAAAAGATGGCTGACAATTATCGGGACTGGCCCGACAAGATACCATTTGCCCTTTGGGGATATCGGACCTCGATTCGTAGTGCGACCGGGGCAACACCGTATTACCTCACATACGGGATGGAAGCGGTCCAACCCGTTGAGTTAGAAGTACCGTCACTCAGAATCTTGCTCGAAAGTCAAGTACCCGAAGCCGATTGGGTCCGAGCACGATATGACTCGCTAGTCCTTTTAGACGAACGACGATCTCGTGCCCTCAATAACATACAGATTTATCAAAAAAGGATCCAACGGGCCTTCAACAAAAGGGTAAGGCCTAGGAATATCAAAGAAGGAGACTTAGTTCTCAAGTCTGTTCGAGCTTTATTACCAGTAGACCCAAGAGGGAAAATTCAAACCTAACTGGGCCGGACCATACTTGGTAAAGAAGATTCTATCGGGCGGAGCAGTGATGCTAACAGATCTGGACGGGAATGAGTTTGTCAACCCAACTAACCTGGACCAACTGAAACGTTATTACCCTTAACCCGTTTCTCTCAATGTCATTTGCAAAAGTTTATTTAAAAAAAAACATCTTTTCAAAAATAAACTTCTAAAGACAAGTCAAAAAGTTAGAATTACTTATTCTACTGTTATAAAACATCTTGAACCAATAGTCTTGATGTATTTCGAAATTGCAAATTAAGTCTGAACTACGTTTGGTTTGATTCCGCTATTTGTGGATACGTAGGCAGCCCCTCAAAAGGGCACAACCACTGCAATCGAAAAAAAAATAGGAACGGTTTTTAATAAACTTCCTTTATTTATTTCAAAAAAATTCAATCACAAAAAAAATCCAAAAAAAACACACAAATAGTACTAATATTTAAATAATAAAAAATCTAAGGCATTTTTCCCTTTCCCTTGTCCTTAGTCTCTTTTTCGGCCCACCGGCGTCGGCGCGGAGGTGAGCGCTCCCGAATTACCAAGGGAACCTCCTTAACCCGGGCTCGTTTCTTCAAACTTGACTCCCCGGTCACCTCGGTCGGCCCTAGTCGGGCCCTTACCCTCTCGGGTAACCGGTCCCGTGGCCCAAGTCTGTCTCGGACCGCTAGCTTCGGTCCGAGTCTTCTCTCCAAATCGCTAGCATCGGTCTCTTTAGCTCGAGTCTTAGTTTTTGACTTCGAACCCGACTCCGGCCCGACAAAGGTAGTTGGAACTTCCTCTTCATCGAAGAACCATCTGTTGTCTTTTACTGATTCTCTACGGGCTAGTTCAAAGGCCTCATCAGTCTTCAAAGCTTTACGGGCTTCTTCAGATTCTTCGGAAGTCCATTTGCGATATGATTCAGAAACCCAAGTGGTTTGACAAGGGCGAGGTATAGTCCACATGACACGGGTAAACAAGCGTCGTAACCACGTGTCACACATAGCGTCCGTCAATTGGAGCGAAACGCTAACGATTGCTTCAATTTCGGGGATCTGTTGGAACGAACTGAACTGCCTTAGAAGACGATCTGGGTAAATATGGACGGTCCAATCCAAAGACAAGATCACCAGGTAACGGGCTTTATCTCTTTTAGCTAGTCCCGTCATCTTCGAGAGGAACCACCATATCACGTTCCATCTAATCAAGGGCCCACCATGGAATTTTAGCTCTTCATCCCAATACTTCCGATTTATGTGATGACTTGAGCTTATCCGTCGGGACCGTGAGCCAATTTGACAGCTTCGATATCTGGATATGTTCATCGGGGGCTCTATAATCGACAGACGCTCGGATAACCAGATCTGCAAAATTTTCGAAAAGTCAAAAACTTTCGAAAAAGCAAAATTCTGAAAAAATCGAAATTTTCCACATGTAAGAGTAATTTTTCCACATGTATATTATTTCGTATGTCATTCGGTTATTTTGTTAAGTCAGAATTATAAGTTACATTTTGGGTCATATGAATATTAAGTTTCACATAATAAATCTAGTATTATTATTATTATGTCGGTTTTGAGCTGTCTATATACTTAAGTTGAAATATATAGATTAATTAAGTAATGTTGAGTGATTCGTAAATTTTATTAGTTAGGGAGTAGCCACAACATCTCTAATTGTTATGAAATTTCGTGATGGAATCACATGTAGTAACTAAACATTAATTGTAATCAATCGTACGTAATATAATAAAATATACCCACATGAAATTTTGTTATATTTGTATGATTAATTAGGATGAATATTAAACTATATTTCTTGATCTACCCACAGGAATGAAGAAATAAAAATTTGATAGTCTCATCATTCAGTTAATTAAAATTATTATGAATCTAATTTGAGTAGGACTTTAGCCCATAGGCAAGTTTTATGTCACTAGATTCATATTAGCATGATTTTACATTGGTAAAACATGATTAAAGTTATGTCTCAAATTATTAATAAGCATATTATTTATTTATTTATTTGCAGTTATTTTGTCTGGTAGTTCTTCTGATGTCAAATTTGACATTCCTGAATTGAATGGTGAAAATTATAAGGTCTG
Source organism: Agrostemma githago (assembly GCA_958450325.1). Classification (NCBI taxonomy): domain Eukaryota; kingdom Viridiplantae; phylum Streptophyta; class Magnoliopsida; order Caryophyllales; family Caryophyllaceae; genus Agrostemma; species Agrostemma githago. The sequence continues at coordinate 37,469,296 of OY288262.1, forward strand.
GAAAGAGAGAGTACTACTGCAGTTAGGATGGATGGATATTGATTATGCTATAAGGAAAGACGAACCACCTAGTATAACGAACGCTAGTGAATCTGATGAGGTAGATCTTTATGAAAAGTGGGAGAGATCTAACCGTCTCTCCATTATGTTCATAAAGACCAGGTTATGTGCTAGTATTTGTGGTTCAGTTGATAAGTACGATAAGGTTAAAGACCTAATTAAGGCCATCGATGAGCAATATGTGACTTCAGACAAATCTCTTGCCAGTACCTTAATTATGCAATTTTCATCCTTAAAGCTCACTCAAACTAAAGGCGTGCGTGAATATATCATGCGCATGAGGGACATTGCGACTCAACTTAAAGGCTTGGAGGTTACTATGTCCGACTCCTTTCTGGTGCACTTCATTTTATGCACTCTACCTTCACACTATGCCCCTTTTAAGATATCCTACAACACACATAAGGATAAATGGTCTATTAATGAGCTTATGACCATGTGTGTTCAGGAGGAGGGCAGATTGCTATTGGAAGAAGGTGATGATATGGCTAAAGTCGTATTACCAAATCAAGATTATCCTAGTACTACTAACAAGATAGTCAGTGGTAAGTAGGGTATCGTATCCGCAGGGAGAAGGTCAAACTGTTAGAAGCTATGGCGATTCTTAATTGCTCAAACGGTTGGTTTTGATTGAAATTAACTAAGACTAGAAATACGTAATCATAATATGAATTAATCAATTAAAGGAAAATCTAGGGCTATGGGTTCACAATGAGCAGACAAATGATCATGCAAGAATAATCGATAAACACACAAACATGCTAGTTGGCTATAATACGTCCTCTCGGATTGAAATCAACCTAGGAAGACACTAACGGGCTCTCGCTACTTATTAGGCTTCCTACCGAATCACACGCGGGTCTAATCTCAACTCGGCTCTCGCACATGAATTGAAATTTTCCTAATTCGATTAACAAGTTGTGGCCTTGACAAATTAATCGTCTTTTAGAGCATGTTAACAAGGAACTAGCATATATATGAATTCATCGAATATTCAACAAGAACTTAAATTCTACCCATCGATCCCCCTTGACCCTAGTAACGGAATTAGCTACTCATACTTAAAGTCACACGAAATAAACAATCCCCCTTTCCACTAACCAAATAACTCAACTCATGTATTTTCCCGCCTAAAGCTATCTACCAAAAAAAAAAAGATCAAATGAGTTATGTGCAAATCGAACCCTTGACCTCATGTGTATCACTCTTCTCCTCTCCAACTACACTCTAACATCTTACTGATTAAAATATCACTACATCACACATAAAGTTATACACCACAGAAAGTATGTAATTAAGAAAATTTGATTGATTACATTGATTATGAAAATCATCGCATGTTTTACATAGAAGATATCACATACAATATTTAATATGGAACGTATGATCAATTTTTTTTTTTAAAAGTATAAACATATTGTATTCCGTTTTAACCAAATAGTTGCATTATTTTTGTTAATAGAAAATTGCACTATCCCGTACAATATTTTACATAAAATATAAAATAGTTATGATTATTATTGTATATCTTTCTGATCATATTCGAAAATCATATTCTTAACATCGATATAAAATTTAGTAACTATATAAAAATGGAATATATATTCCGATTGCTCTTACAAAGCCTAATACATAGTAAAAACTTACCGAAAATTCTCTATATACTACTCTAAAGACAATAACAGTTACTAACATTTTCCTCAAAAATACACTAATTTAAATTGAGAAGTAAAAGAACATTAATTTCACTAATAAATTCGCAAACTATTCATTAATGTTAAAGAAGTTGACAAAAAAAAAACATCTTTTGATGAAAATAATTAGATAAATTTTAAGATATGATGTCATTAACCTTGAGAAAAAAATCAATTATCTAAAAAATGTATTTTTGAAATGAGGTATTTACTTTAACTTTTACAAAGATATACTATCCCCGTCCCAATGAATTCTTTGTCTATTCCATATTGGTGCGTCTCAATGAATTCTTTGTCTTTCTATTTTAGGAATATTTTTTTATATATATGTAATTTGACCTCTCATGAATTTGGCTTCACATGTCACTTCATCATTGAACATTTTTCCCTTTGTGCCAAAAGCAAAGGCAAACAATTCATCAGGACGGAAAGAGTATATACTCACTCGATACCACTAAGATCTTTTCATTTATTCAAATATGAGGATTATAATTATTATATAGAAAGATTATTTTGGTACGGGAGAGTACAAAATACGGAATATACTATTAAAATCCATATATAAAAAAGTTTCACAAATTACATAATATAAGTCTTACATCTGAAACAGTCCATTTTTTATTTTTTTTAAAATTTTCTAATGAAAAACTGAATAGCTTTTTTATACAAAGAGAACATATCACGGCGTGCTAACCATTAAAAAAAATTATTATTATACAAGTTTTGATAAATATTTATGTATTTTACGGTATGTTAAAGAGAGAAGTGGGTATCTCGAAATGTGAGATGAAATAAACTGAGTATATAAAAAAATATAAACAATATTTTCATTAATTACACGTTATTTAATACTCCGTACATTTCAAGACATTACTCAAATATTTTAATTAGTTTTGCGATTTAAAAAATATTTTCCTATTTCTAAAGTACACAGTCGATAAATAGTAAAAATAAAATAATAAATTTTTTATTTTAAATCTTAAATGAAATATTCTATAAGATAAATATATTATAAATACCGTGCATTGCACGGGGTCTATACTAGTTGATAATGAAATGCATAATGATTGATATGGAAAAAGAAAACTAATAAAATCAATACTAGAAATGAAAATAGACAATCAAGAACATAAAAGATGAATAAGAATTAAAACTAATTGAAATGATTACCGATTGAAAATTGTAGCAAGAACAAGAGTAAATCTTCCAACTAGAGAATGAAAAAAGTAATATTATTCTACTACTAGGCTTAGGGTTCTTAGGAATGAAAATAAGATACGTTCAAAACTGATACAAAGCATTCCTATATAGCCAAAGAAAGAAGAAGCTGAAAAGACACTACAGCTATGTCGTCCCGAATAGGGATGGGGTCCGTCCCGAATCGGGATTAAAGTCGTCCCATGGGATGAGGGTCGTCCCGAATCGGGACAGCTGAAAAATCCACTATTGCTCAATTTTCTCCATTTTGCCGTGAGTGAGGGAATAGGGACGATATCCATCCCTAGGGACGGACCTCGGGACCAACAAAAAGGACTCCTCTAGTCTTCTAAACTTCATGATATGGTTCCAACTCGACTCGGGATCAATCCATGACATCCACGCAACCTCGGTAGCAACACCTAGCTTGTGTATAAATAATCACCGACCTCCATGTGAGCTACGATGAAAGGGAAAAGGCGCCCATATCGCCTATTTCCTACAAAACCAACACACCTCTACAAAACACACTAGAGGAGAAGATTAGTTCCCAAAACCGCTCCTAAGAGCGCCTTTAACACGATAAATACAAGGAAAAATGAGGATAAAAGCATATAAAATATCAACACATCATGTGAAAAGGTGAACTTTACCACTTCTAAAAAGAAGGGTGATAATCACACTAAAGATAAAGAAAATGGGAAGGTTCCAGCTCAGTCAGTCATAAAGAAGGAGTCTTCGTTTTTCTTCTGTAAAAAGAAAGGACACATGAAGAAAGATTGCCCTAAATTCAAGGTCTGGCTGAAAAAGAAAGGTAATTTTCTAGGACATGTATGTTATGAATCTAATATGGTTTTGAATCATAATACATGGTGGATTGACTCTAGCACTACAATCCATGTTTCGAATACCTTGCAGGGTATGACAAACCTAAGGAAACCGGTGGGCAGTGAAGCCTCTATCTATTCAGGAAATCGGATAGGATCACATGTGGAAGCCATCGGGACATGCACTTTAATTCTTTGTAGTGGTTTTAATTTGGTTTTGCAAGAGACATTTTATGTTCCTAAATTTGCTTGGAATTTGATTTCTATTTCCAGACTTGTAACCTTTGGATTTTCTTTTAAATTTTCGGACTCCGGTTTTAATATTTTTAAGAATTCTGAAATAATTGGTTGCGGTATTTTGTCTGAAAATTTATATCGTCTCAGTTTGCAAAATGATACCACTGAAAGTACTATGCATGTCAATACTGGTTTAAAAAGATGTATTATGGATGAGAATTCTTCTATGTTGTGGCACCGGAGATTGGGACACATCTCCATTCAGAGGGTTAAGAGATTGGTGAAAGAAGGGGTACTTAGTACCTTAGACTTCACCGATTTCGAAAATTATATTAGTTGCATTAAGGGAAAGCAAACTAATACTCATAAAACTGGTGCTAAGAGGAGTTCTGAGTTATTAGAAATCATACACACGGATATTTGTTGTCCGGACATGAACGCTAATGATCCAAAATACTTTATCACCTTCATTGATGATTATTCGCGATATATGAATCTCTACTTACTTCGTTCCAAAGACGAAGCTTTAGATGCCTTTAAATTGTTTAAGGTTGAAGTAGAGAACCAATGTGATAAGCGCATTAAAATCGTAAGATCAGATCGAGGTGGTGAGTACTATGGTAGATACACCGAGAACGGACAAGCACATGGTCCATTTGCTAAATTTCTTCAAGAGCATGAGATTGTTGCCCGATACACCATGCCTGGTTCTCTAGACTAGAATGGTGTAGCGAAAAGAAGAAATCGGACATTAATTAACATGGTGCGGAGTATGCGAAGTAATGTTAATCTTCCATCATTTTTGTGGGTTGATGCTCTCAAATATTAAACCGGGTTCCTACCAACGCTGTCTCTAAGACACCTTTTGAGTTATTCAAAGGTTGAAAACCGAGTTTGCAACATATACACATTTGGGGATGTCCGTCTGAAGTGAGAATTTATAACCCACAAGAAAAGAAACTTGATCCAAGGACTATTAATGGGTATTTTATTGGATATGCCTAGAAGTCTAAGGGTTATAGATTCTATTGTCCATCTCACAACACTAGAATTGTGGAATCAAGAAATGCTAAATTTCTTGAGAATGACTTGATCAGTGGGAGTGATCAATTTCGGGATATTATTCCTGAAAAGGATCACAATGAGGTTCCGCCATCTGACTCAGGTGTTCGGTTGATCATCATTCACACTCCTCAAGTCCAACCGAGTGTTAGACGACCAAATAAAGAAACTCCACATACTGCTGATCGAAATGTGGTAGAGACTGAGGAGGTTCGGCTGGCCGAGGGTGAACAAGGTCCACCCGAGGGTGAACAAGCTCTATTAAGAAGATCTTCCCGAGAAAGAAAAACAACTATTTCTGGTGATTTTATGGTGTATTTACAAGAATTGGATTATTGTGTTGAAGCCGATAATGATCCTTTGTCATTTTCACAAGCCGTAAGTTCTACAGATTCAAACTTATGGATGAATGCTATGAAAGATGAGATGAATTCTATGGCATCTAATGGAGTCTGGGATCTCGTCGAGTTGCCTGATGGTGCAAAAACCATTGGATGTAAGTGGGTCTTTAAGACAAAGAAAGACTCGCTCGGCAACATCGAGAGGCATAAGGCAAGACTCGTTGCTAAAGGATTCAATCAAAGGGAAGGAATCGATTACACAGAGACTTTCTCTCCTGTATCCAAGAAAGATTCTCTCCGTCATGGCATTAGTAGCTCATTTTGATTTCGAGTTACATCCGATGGATGTGAAAATGACATTTCTCAATGGAGATCTAGAAGAAGAGGTTTATATGAAACAACCTGAGGGATTTTTCTCTAGTGATGGTGAGCATTTGACTAAATGCATGCAAATTAAAAATTTCAAGGGTAATGTAGTAAGTATGGGACTTGATCCCGAAATGTGATACAATTTGTAGACACCCACATTTTGACCGCCAGGTGTCTATAGCAGTTCCCGCCAAACACCCGATGATGATCGGACGCAAACATGCTTTAATGTACTCGGATATGGGCTCGAAATCATGGACATTTGGTTTAGGCTTATTACGGAGTACATATCTCACAAAACCAACCTCAAATCCAGGCCCAGTGGGTCGTTTCGAGTCAAATAAGACTAATTTGGGTCGAATCCGGCATCAGGGGCAAAACCGTCTTTTAGCGACCGGGTCAAACCCGGTCAAAGATATTTTTTTACGAGGTACACGGACCAGCCGTGACACCTCACCAGTTCGGCTAGGCTCAGATACTACAAAATATTAGCCTCGAAAATATTAAACAAATCCATTCAAGGATAGAATTCGATCTCAAGTAGGAATTCTATCCGAAAACCAAATCAATTTGCCGATTGAGCGTCAAACACTCGGCCAACAGCCCATTTCAGCCGAGATACTTGGCTTTCTCACCAAGAAACGGGACTCTCGTTCCCTTCAAACTCCTACGTTTCCTATCCAAACCGGTGTTTCTTGTCACCAAAGCAAGAGTACCTCTCCTAGCTTCTATCAAGGACCTCACCTATAAATAGGACCCTCCGATCACACATCAAACTCACCTATCAATTATACACATCAATCATCGATACAACAACACATACACCATCGACATCTAGCAAAACAACCCGACGAATCCGACCCCTAAAACCGGCCGAAACCCGTCACCCTACACGACACCCTAACTCACCCACATCATCTCGACGCTCCCGTGTTTAAGCCACTTTCCGATGAGATCTACTCCGAGAAAACAAAGCATGTAGGTTGAGGGTGTAAAATCAAACCCGATTCTTCCTCTTTCACGTTTTTTTGTGTCGTGTGGTCGGTCCGTTTTTAATATGGGTCGTTGTCGCATTTTTTCTATTTTTTTTTTCTAATAAACGATATTACAAAAATATTTTCATAAAACAAAAGTTCTTAAAATACGATATCGATTCTCTAATCGAATATCGTATCTAACAAGAACTAAATTAAATCTCGTTGATGCTAATAAAATCTTTACATCCTTTTTCGACGATTTTTACGCGGAGAGAATTAACATTTTTTTTTCTTTTCGTTCAAATTCTTTTCAAACAAACCTTTTTATCTTTTTTAAAAAAAAAAATCTTTCCGACTATTTGATATCGATTTCATAATCGAGTATCTGATACGACGAATATCGAAAATATAAACCGAGTATAAATTATTCCATATTTATACGCGATTTATAAAAAATAAACGATTTTCGAAAATAAAAAAAATCGGGACAAACTCCCGCGCGAGTCGCACGCCTTCCAGGCGACTCGCGCGAGAGCCTGGAAAACCGAGCCTTTTTTCTTCGTTTTCTATTCTTTTCGTTCCTTACATAAAATAGCGACTTTCGCGACATATTTTCAGATTTCGATAAATACTTTTTCGACCTCGGTCAACACGTGTTAATCCATCACGTGTCATAAACCTTTTTCAAAATCATGCATATTATCGTATTTACATCTTTATTCGATTTATGAACCGTTACTAACTTGTTTGCTCGTGTTTGTAGCGATTTATTTTCATCTTTTGTTTTATTAGACTAAAACGATCTTCACATGCTAAATATAACTTTGACGTTATTAGTTTAAGATGCATTAAACAACTTAGCAACCCATTTATTTTTCTCACATGTTTAAGGAAAATAATCTTTGCATATCATTCAACCGTCGAACTAACGCGTGTACACAAAAAACGAACGATATCTTAGTAAAGGCCGCTAAGTGCGGGCGGGGTTGGGTGTTCTTAGTGAACTTCCCAACACGTACCCTCACCCCTTACTCAGAACCGTGGTTTCCGGATGTCCGAATCCATTGGCAACGAGAGTCATTCAATAAACGATATCCGATAATGTCGGTATCGGTATCATAATGCAAAGGGACGAAGCCAATAAGCTCTGACATCGGAAATGTGCCGTATTTTGTACACGGCCCACTACGACATAGAGTGGGTTCGAACGGGCCCGAACTCCCACAAAGTTCGGTGGCGACTCCTACTTCGATTTAAATTTCATATTGACCATCTCATATGGAGATTCATTCGCCTCCCCAAACCCGCGCGTGGCCGCGTCGGGGTGGACCTATATCATGTCCACAATTTGGCGACTCCGCTGGGGATCAACTGATGAGTCACTTACCATCGGCATCCTCAGGGTGAGACTCGAAAAGAAATCGTTCGATTAGTAATGTACACGTTTTAGTTCAATGGTTCATGCATAACCCAATCTTTCCCGGGCCGGTTACTTGTGACCGACGTCCTACTATACCACGGTGTGTTCTCGGGAACCTGAAACGAACTAAAGGAAGCATAAGAAGCCCCTAAACCGCTCCCAAAAGGAAAATGGGACCAAAACACTACGAAATAGGCACTACAAATGACACTTATCATTGCTTAAGAACCTCATTCCCTCCCCTAATGTTCCATGTTGCAATGTTCATGGTCATTTATCAGGCGGGATGGGATACTCTACTAGAACCACCAGTTCCTCCAGTAACTGACAGTCATTCGACTGCTGCAGAAGGTCAAACCTATTAGGAGTACACAATTGACCAAGGCATATTGCTCCACTTCCCTTCCTATCATTGAGTACACCTCCAGAGTCTTTCGCCTTAAAGCCTATCCTACTACATCCAGGGCGCGTAGCAATAGGAGTGAAACCAGGCTCCAAATCATCATGGCTCAGGATTATTATTATTATTATTATTATTATTATTATTATTATTTTTTTATTTTTTTTATTTTTTTTTATGAAAACGGAACTTGTATTAAACACTAGAACAAATTACAAGAAGTTAGAGGGAAGCCGAGATACTATCTGGGCCCCCACTCCCTTAGCGATTGCAAAGCTAATTCTAGTGAAAATATGAACTGCGGCACGCGCTCCAACATCCTGAGATAAAGCAAATTTCCGAATCCGCTGGAGCAGAGAAACAACATCCGTGTCGAGCTCGCCAAGAGATGAGAAGGAGAAAGGTAAGAAACCATACCCGATCGCCGTGCAACGTGCCTGATACTTGGCACATTTACGACGGGCAGCATCAGCAACGACCCGTCCGGGCTCAAAAGCGGTGAGGCCAGTCTGAGTCAAGGGCGAGGACCCAGTCAGATCGACACAAACATCACGCCCCTTGTCCCAAGAGTAAAGCAGGAGGTCGGCTGGTCGCAAGGGCCTGTCGTTATCGTCGCAGAGGCCAATCTCTACCTCCTTACCTACAGAGATCCCAGTCCGGAAGCAAATATCCAACAGTGTGTCACGGACAAGGTTATGGCGATGTTTAATCCCCACAGTACCAGCACATGAAACCGCGTGATCACCAAAAATATCGCCTCTGAGGCCCCTGGAGCAAGAAGAGCAGGTTTCAGAAGGCGGAAACAGAGGGACTCCAAGGCGGTAGCTAAGCACACTGCGATATGTCCGACCGTTCATGGTTTGCCCGAGCCCAGAAATAGGGACAACCCTCAACCAGTCCGAAGAATGGTCCCCCTGCTGAGATGTCCACAGGGCAACCTGTCGAGGAGTCAAGGAGAAAACAGATTCTGCCGCTGAAGCAAACCTCGTGAAATATATATCTGCCAATTTTTTCATAAGTTTTGGGGCAGCGATCTCAGAAGGGTTACTCAAGAAGTCAGAACCGGTGGCCTCAACGAACCCACTCAAGGCAGACTCAAAGGCAAATCCGGGGGCAGCGATCTCGGAGGGACGAAGCAGCTTAGCTTGCAAATCGGCGGACTGGAGGCGAGAAGCAAGGAAGGCAAAGTGAAGGGCATCCGCCGCGGCAAAGACACCGAGCCCCCCAAGGGAAAAGGGGAGGGTAGCCAGCCGCCACTGCCACTCCCCGAAACCGGGTCCGGACGCCGTGACAATACGCTCAAGGCTAGATCGGAGCGCAGTGTCGAAGGAAAGGTGGGCCGACCCAAAATCAAGGGGAGAGCAAGTGCGCAAAGCAAAGTATAACTTAGAAATACCTGTGCACGCCCGAAGAAGAAGTAACTCACACTAGGGATCCTCAATCGTAGCAACCAAGTCCATGAGCTCCGTAGTACGGGCGACCCTCTTCGAGATAAGAGCTCCACTGAAAGCTGGGCACACGCTGACCGGGCCCTCCCAGAACCTTAACACCATGCAAGGGCCTGGCAATAGAGGTAGGGAAACACCAGCACACCTGCTTCTCGGATCTTCGACAGGCCAAAAAACCTCCGTCTTTGTGACCTCCGTATTATTATTATTATTATTATTATTATTATTATTATTATTATCCGGAATCATACTTATATATTTAACCGTTTAAGTATATAATCGGGAGAGATAATTGAATAAGTAAAAAGGAGAAGTTACGATTGTTGAAACATATAAGTGTTGAGACTTTGCAGTATTTATAGAAAATCAAATATAGATGTGGGTATGATTTTTTTTGGATAAAATAGTAGGTAAGATTGAAGATTTGGATAACATTAATAATTAAAAGTCAATAAATAATTCAGATAAGACAACATATGAGATTAAATATTTGGATAAGGTTACAGATTATAAGACAAAAAAATATTCGGATAAGATAACGGATAATATTGGATATGGTTACAGATTATAATTAAGACAAAAGAATTCAGATAAGATGCAAATAATATAATGTGAAACTTGTTTCTGGATAAAAAGGGAAGATAGGTTTTCTATGTAAAACTTAGTACACTTATGAAGTTACACAAAGTCTCTCTAGGTTTTCTATGAGAGTTTCCATAGGGTTCCTAGGTTTTTCTTGGTCTCAAAGTTATCTCCCTACCATTCACGGTGGGGCTAGGGTTTTGATCTACCTTCTCTCAGTTTCTTTGTATGCATTTCTAAGGCGGCATGGACGACACACATAATAACGGCAGCACGAAAGGAAAGGAAAAAGTCGGTGACGAAGGGGCGTTCGTTTGGGATGGGAATGAGGGTATAACGACAAGGAAAGAGGAGTTCCTCTTAGTGGGAAAGATCTGGACGACGAAGACGTTGAATATCAGGGCGGCGATTGACACCATGACAAAGCTATTGTATGCAAAAGGTACGGTTACTGGTAATGTTATCGATGTAAAAGAAAGTATCTTTGTTTTCCGTTTCGATTCTAAGTATGATAACGCGAAAGTGGTGGAAGGGCAACCGTGGCATTTTGATAAATTTATTTGGTGCTTTAATGATCCTTTAGACGAGGGACGATTAACTGATACCCCCCTTTATCATGTGCCTTTGTGGATGCGCGTTTATGACCTGCCGGTTAGGGGTCGCTCGAATGAGGAGAATCTAAGACAGTTAGGCAACCAGGTCGGACAATTTGTAGAGGCCGATGTAGCAAGTTTTTCCGCGATTGAACAAGATGTGAGGATAAGAATTCTCCATGATGTCAGGCTACCTCTCCGAGACACGGTGGGGATCGAAATGAGAAGTGGTAATCTTGTGCATTTTGATGTTAAGTACGAGAAACTACCCACTTTCTTCTATGGATGTGGGTTACTAGGGCATGGGGAAAGGGATTGTGAAGGAAAGCCTTATGAAGAAGGTACCCTCCCTTTTAACGAGCGGCTACGAGCTTCGCCTTGGAAACCGACAAGAGCCGAGAATGAGAGTAGGATAGGAAGAGGTCTTTCTTTAAGGGGGGAGTTTGATGAGGAATATAGGAGGAAAGAGGAGATGGCCGTGGCAAATCTCATTGACCTATTGTCGAGAATTGCTGTTAAACCCCCCTCCGGTTGCCTCAGCGCAAGGTGTTACTGATGTTGATGAGGTTTTGGGAGTTGTTGCAACTCGTGTCTCGGAGGAGATGAACGCCTCACTTACCAAGCCTATCGATGATGAAGAGGTACGTCGAGCTCTTTTTTATATGCACCCAAACAAAGCCCCGGGCCCCGATGGAATGCATGCCTTGTTTTACCAGAAACATTGGGAGATCGTGGGGCCGGATATCTGTTCTTTTGTTCGACTCTGGTGGGAAAGGGGAGGTGATTTGGGCTCTATTAACGAGACCTCCGTTGTGCTTATTCCTAAGACTTCGGGGCCTCGAAGCCTATCGGAATATCGGCCTATTAGCTTGTGTAATGTTATATACAAAATAATTTCAAAGATACTAGCTAATAGACTTAAGCCGATAATGAATGAGATTATAACAGAGGAGTAGAGCGCTTTTACGCCCGGACGCCTTATTACCGATAGTGCGCTTGTTGCATTTGAAGTATTCCATGCTATGAAGAGGGGCGGGGAGAGCAGACATGGTAATATAGCTTTGAAGCTCGATATGAGTAAGGCCTACGACCGAGTGGAATGGGAATTTCTGGAGAGAATGATGCGGGCGATGGGTTTTTCGGAAGTTTGGATCAGGCGTGTAATGGGGTGTATTGGATCGGTTTCTCATGCCTTCGTGATTAATGGAGAGCTGACAGGACGTGTTTTCCCGAGTCGTGGCCTGCAACAGGGTGACCCGATTTCCCCGTACTTCTTTTTAATCCGTGCCGAAGCCTTTTCCTATCTTATTAGACGTGCGGTTCAGGCTAAAAAGTTGCATGGTGCTCGAATTTGCCGAGGGGCACCTTTTATATCTCACTTTTTCTTTGCAGATGACAGTATTCTTTTAACTAGAGTGACCGTGGAAGAATGCTCGAAGATAGCTAATTTAATTAGCCAGTATGAGAGGGTCTCGGGACAGAAAATAAACTATACCAAGTCAGAGGTCGTTTTTAGTAAAAAAGTTTTAAGTCATGTGCGAGGATCAGTGAAGAATATTATGGGAGTTCGCGAGGTGAATCGTCATGAGAAGTATCTCGGACTACCTACTATTATCGAGAGATCTAAGAAGGTCATTTTTATGGGATTGAAGGATCGAGTGTGGAAAAAAATTCATGGGTGGAAGGAAAAGCTTTTGTCCAAGCCCGGGAAAGAAATTATGATCAAGGCGGTGGCCCAAGCTATTCCCACGTATATGATGAGTATTTTCTCGATACCGGAAGGAGTCATTGACGAATTGCATCGCACTATGGCCCGGTTTTGGTGGGGTTCGACGGAGGTAAAGAAAAAGCTCCATTGGTTTTCATGGGAGAAGCTATGTTAGGCGAAGGGTGACGGTGGTCTGGGCTTTAGAGACTTGGGAGTTTTCAACCATGCTATGCTAGCTAAGCAGGTATGGCGATTGCTTACGGTCCCGACAACTCTTGCGGCGCGTGTGTAACAGCCCTAAATTTTCGCAACCAAAATAATAAACCAAAAACGGAAAACTCAAAGCTGTTACTCCACACTTAGCTTACCGAGCCAAGTGCAAGGAAAATGATAAATAATAAATAAATAAAAATAGAAATTTGATAGCTAATTAAATGGAAACGTTGCAACGGAAGTCTTAAGTCTTACAAAATCAAAAACGGTTTAAAACAATAACAAACCAATAAATTCAATAATAATGTAAATAGTTTGTAGTCAAAGTTAAATTATAAAATCCCTTCCTCGCTCAGCATAACCCGATACCAGAATGCACCCATGCAGCAATTCAAGTGTACCTATCAGCTGTACCCAAAAACACAAATAGGTACAGATTCCAGCGAGGGAACGACCCAAAACAAAAGGACGTCAGCAAAGCTGAGTAAAAAATATAATAATAAAATAAATCGTGAAATAATAATAATAACAATAATAACAATAATAATAATAATAATAATAATAATAATAATAATAATAATAATAATAATTTATAGTAAACTGAAATCGGAGTTAAAATCACCATTTAAATACCAAAATACCATAAAAAAGTAGTCAAAACCAAACCAACCAAAATATTTATATTTTTCGCAACCTGTGTGCCAAGGTCCTGCCCTTGCACGGTCTAGAGGTAACCACCTGTGCTTAGCTAGACTCATAATAGTGCGCACCTCTCACTTGGACAGTCAGTAGGATGAAACTGCCAAAGGAGAAAGTCTAACTCCCTAGCGAGTGAGGGCCGGACAATCCTCACTCAAAAATAGTTTCGGGACAGAGTCCCAGGAACGTCTTAGACGCACCTTAAAACCGTCTAGACCAACAGAGCTCCCAGAGTCTGTTATAAGTTACAAAAATTTTACCTAAACAATACCAATGTGTGACTTGTGTCACAAAATTCAATATCCAAACATTACGAGTATTATAAAAATATTTACGATTGACAAAATAATTTACGAAACCGTTATAAGAAAATATATTTTGATCCGAACATGCTCTTTACTTAAAAGTGAAAAGGGTAAAACGTCCTTACCTCTCAGGACGGACCAAACTCAGCTATTATTAGTCCAAGAACTGAATCTCCTCGAACCCACAAGCTACAAATAATAATATAAATTGATTCAATATTTCATCTAATATTAAGACAACTCAACTCTTCCATTATGATACACTTTGTATACTCCTACACAATAAGCACCAACGACACCAAGCTCCAACTAAACTAGATCCTTCCCTACACACCCTTAGCCCACCAACATAATACACATGAAATTTCATCCCACATTACTACTGACTCACCACAACCTATAGCAACATACCAACGAAGCAAAACAGCGTACTTCTACTCGTGTCACAGCCCGCACACGACTCAGACAATCCTCAAAACGGTAATAAATTTCGACTACACCACAACCACCCAATTCGATTACAATCGTCCAACCACGACTCAGCTCAATTATATCAAATTTAAATCGACCCAGACGCTAATTACTTATGTAATAGTTAAATTGTGACAAGAAAATGATTTTAAAACCAAAAACAAAAGAAGAGGGTCAAGACTCAATTTAATTTAGACCTACTTCTTTGACCCACTAATTATGAAAACAGGTAGGTCAATTGGTCAAGAGACTTACAGTTTAGATGAAGAATGATGTAGAAACGTATTAGTGTAAGGACGAAGAGCCAATTTTTCCGAAGACGATCCGAAAGTTGGAAGTAGAAACAGAGGAAGGAGGAGTAGGCGGCAGAGATGAAAAGCAAATAAGGGTCTTATGAATTGAAGGAGTAGGCGTGGGATTTATAGGAATTAGGTTTCCTTTTTTTTTGTTTTGTTTTATTAGCTTTTGACTCAAATTCAAACCCGATACAAAGTCGGTTATAAAATAATGTTCCATTTTAAGAAAATCAAAACCGGTTATTATAAGACGACCCAAAAAGACTTTAATTTTATAAAGACAACGAAAATACTTTTCCCGACTTAATAACATGATTTAAATAAAATAGACCAGTAACGCCTTATAATTGACTCGGAAAATAACGGGTGTTACAGACTTCCCTCCTTAAAACAAAACTTCGTCCTCGAAGTTTAAACTCGTCCTCAAAACAAAGTCTCACACTCCTCATATGTATCCCAAAAATGATTATTCACTCCATATATCCAAAATTCGCCAAAGTTCCTCATATATATCCAAAATAAACCATTTACTCTATGTACATCCAAAATCCGCCAACACAAACGTGTAACCTTTAAGATCACTCACATCTCCATATCCCCAAAAATCCAAAGCACCTAATTCCTCAAATCCAAACAGCTTCACCACCCCTAATTCCACAAGGTTAGAACAAATTCCACAAAATAATGCTAGAGTTCTAACCCACAAGGTTCTCACAATCCTCAAAAATGTCACTTAGAAAGCTAAGAGCATGCCGGGTAAAATAAATAAATATTTTCAAAATTTCACAAGTTAATTTTTTTTTTAAAACATTGAGGACAATTAAACCACCAATATGAGTAAACAAATATTTCAAGAATTAACGAAAAATCAATATTCAACAATAACCAATAATAACCAATAGAAAAACCAATATCCAACCATAACCAACAATAACCAATAGATTCATATTTTTAACCAATAAGCAATAATAACATGAAACCACACAACAAAGTTAATCCAACACAAAAATAAAGTAGTAAATAAAGTAGTCATTCATAGTTTCTATCCCCCTTAAAATAAAGCTTCGTCCACGAAGCACAAAAATTTACCTTAGGCAAAAAGATGAGGGTATTTTTCTTTCATGGCTGACTCAACTTCCCAAGTAGCCTCCTCCACATTGCTATTATTCCATAAAACTTTGACCATTCTTGTTTCAGTTCTACGGGTTTTACGCACCTTACTATCCAAAATCTGAACAGGAGTCTCCTCGTAAGTCATAGTCTCATCAAGCTCAATAGTCTCCGGGTCTAACACATGTGATGGATCACTAATGTATTTCCTTAGCTGGGAAACATGGAATACATTATGCACTCGTTCTAGATCAGCTGGTAAATCAAGTCGATAAGCCACCTCGCCAATACGCTCCAAAATTTCATACGGACCAATAAACTTTGGGCTCAATTTGCCCTTCTTACCGAACCGCATTACTCCTTTAGTAGGCGAGACACGCAAAAGAACTTTGTCACCAACCTCAAATTCCACGTGCCTACGAGTCTTATCAGCATAGCTCTTCTGACGGTCTTGAGCTGCCTTCATCCTGTCCTGTATAATCCTAACACTCTCAACCATTTCAGTGATCATCTGAGGCCCTAGAATCACATGCTCACTAATATCACCCCAACATACCGGACTTCTACATTTGCGTCCGTACAATGCCTCAAATGGTGCCATCTGAATTGTAGCCTGATAACTGGTATTATAAAAGAACTCAATCAGATCTAACTTATCCTCCCAGCCTCCCTGAAATTGTAAGATACAAGCTCGCAACATGTCCTCAAGTATTTGATTTGTTCTTTCAGTCTGACCATCGGTAGCTGGATGAAATGTTGTGCTCATATTAAGTTTGGTTCTTAAAGCTGTCTGAAGTTTCTCCCAAAATATTGAAACAAATATGGCATCCCTATCTGACACAATATCCTTAGGAACTCCATGAAGTCTTACCACATGATGTACATAAGCATCAGCAAGTTGCTTCTTCTTCCAAGTATCTTTCATTGGAATAAAATGTGCACACTTAGTCAGCCTATCAATTATCACCCAAATCATATTATTACCCTTCTGTGACCTTGGCAAACCAGCTACAAAATCCATGGAGATTGAACTCCACTTCCACTCGGGAACCTCTAAAGGTTGCAACTTCCCCTGGGGTCTCCTATGTTCACTCTTAACCTTCTGACATATCAAGCACCGAGACACGAAATCTGCAATATGTTTCTTCATACCGGACCACCAAAATGCTAACTTAAAGTCCGCATACATTTTATCACCCCCGGGGTGAACAGAATATGGTGTTGCATGTGCCTCAGTCATGATTCTTTTCTTAATCTCCCAGTTGTTAGGCACACAAACTCTATCATGAACCTTAATCAATCCACTCTCATCGCGCCTGAACAAAGTAGGCTCATTCACTAACTTATCCTGCAAATACTTATCACCAACCTGCAATTCTCTAATCTCCCCTATCAAATCACTCTCGACAGATAGCACATTAGACGGGGTTCCTGGTTTCGCCATTTGGATCGCAAAGTTCACAAACTCTTCCCTTAACTTATCACGGTTCATCACTAACTGTATCGTATGGAGAGATTTCCTACTTAAGGCATCGGCCACCACATTAGCCTTTCCTTCATGATACTGAATCTCGACCTCGTAGTCCTTAATCAACTCTAACCACCTCCTCTGTCTCATATTAAGCTCCTTTTGAGTGAATATATATTTTAAGCTTTTGTGATCAGAGAAAATCTTAAAGGGTACACCAAATAAATAATGTCTCCAAATCTTCAAGGCAAAGACTACGGCGGCTAATTCTAAACCATGAGTGGGATAATTTTCTTCATAACGTTTCAACTGTCTAGAAGCATAGGCAATCACTCTCCTATTCTGCATAAGAACACAACCTAACCCATTCGTAGATGCATCAGTATAAACTTCATAAGCCTCATTTCCATCCGGTAAGGCTAACACCGGAGCAGTGGTCAACTTCTCCTTCAAAATCTGAAATGACTCCTCACATCCCTCGTCCCAATGAAATTTTGTTGCTTTCCTCATCAGTGTGGTAATTGGTCTAGCTATTTTAGAAAAATCTTTCACAAATCTCCTATAGTAACCGGCTAAACCCAAAAAGCTACGAATTTCAGTCACAGATTTCGGTCTAGGTCACTCCTTAACAGCTTTAATCTTAGCAGGATCTACTGATACCCCATCCTTAGATATAATATGCCCCAGAAAAGCTACTTGATCGAACCAGAACTCACATTTCGAAAATTTGGCATATAACTGTTTTTCTCTCAGAATACCTAAGACAATACGTAAATGTTCCTCATGCTCATCTTCACTCCTCGAATAAATCAGTATGTCATCAATGAACACCACAACAAATTTATCTAGGTAAGTCCTAAAAGTTCGGTTCATCAAGTCCATAAACACAGCAGGTGCATTAGTCAACCCAAAAGGCATCACAGTAAACTCGTAATGGCCATATCTAGTGGAAAATGCAGTCTTAGGTACATCCTCAGGTGCTATCTTTAATTGATGGTATCCATATCGCAAGTCTATTTTAGAGAAAACAGAAGCTCCCTTCAACTGATCAAACAAATCATCAATCCTAGGTAGAGGATACGTATTCTTGATAGTAACTTGGTTCAATTCCCGATAATCAATACACAGTCTCAAAGTTCCATCCTTCTTCTTCACAAATAAAATAGGGGCACCCCAAGGCGACACACTAGGCCTAATATACCCTTTCTCCATCAATTCATCTAATTGTTTCTTAAGTTCTTGCATTTCTAACGGTGCCATTCGATATGGTGATTTAGCAATTGGACCCGTTCCTGGCACTAGGTCGATTTTAAACTTAACTTCTCTAGCTGGCGGCATTCCAGGTATTTCCTCAGGAAACACATCAACAAACTCACTCACTACTGGAACTTCACTCAAGTCAGGATATTCCACCCTCAAATCCCTTATATGACACAAAATCAACTCAGCTCCCCTAGATAAATGCTTTTTCACTTTCATAGCAGGAATAAGTTTCACTCTAGGACCCTTTACATGACCTCTATAAGATACTCTCACATTTTTAGGCCCTCTCAAGGAAACTTTACTCTGTGCACAATCAATATTAGCCCGGTGAGACCCGAGCCAATCCATCCCCAAAATCACATCAAAGTGAGGTAACGGAAATTCTATCAGGTTTGTCTTAAAATCATGATCACCAATAAACACAGACACATCCTTAAAAATTCTTTTACAGTTCACTAAGTCCCCAGATGGCATAGCAAAATCATAATCCACAATTTCACTAGGTTCAACATTCATTTTATCCGCAAAGTTAGTTGAAATAAAAGAGTGAGATGCACCAGAATCAAACAGAACATGAGCTGAAATAGAATTCACAAGAAAGTTACCCGAAACGATGTCTGTATTTTCTGCTTCTTCTCTATTCATGACATAGAGCTTCCCAATGGGCTTCTTAGTACTCTGTGCCCGATTCACTTGTCCTGCAGGCTTACTAGCTGCTGTAGTGTTACCCTGAGTCGGAGTTGGGTTCTTATAAGTGTTATTAGATGCAGACCCACCATAACTCTGTGTTCTTCCCTGACCCTGAAATCGGTTATCCTGATTCACACTCACACTAGCAGATGGTGCACTACGGGGTCGTCCTGCCTTCAATTCTTATTAGTACATTCAAACTCACGGTGTCCCAATTTTCCACACCAGTGGCATATCACCCTATTTCCCTGACAATCAACTCCTGGGTCATCTCCCTTGCATATCTTGCAGTAATAGTGTCTGGTAAAAGCTTGGCCTGTCCCCTGACTTTTACCATTCCAGTTATTCTCTTCTTCTTTCACAATCCCGCCAAAAGATCGGGACTTATTCTGAGGGTTGCTATTATTATGGAAATTTCCTCTCTTAGCTGCGGTGTCAGATTGACTCCCCTGATACTCCCTCTTTTTGGTCACACTAGTTCCCAACTCAGCCTCCATTTTCTGGTTACTCCTCTCAATGTTCACAGCTCTAGCATAAATATCCCTCAATGAAGTGAAGGTCTCCCCAGCAAACCTACCCTTAATCTTCCAATTCAACTTATCCTCAAATCTTGACGCTTTAATTCGCTCAGTCGGCACCAACTCCGTAGCAAATCTGCTGAGTTCAATGAATTTGTTATAAAAATCCTTCACACTCATCTCATCTGTCTGCTTTAGATCCCCAAATTCAGCCAGTTTCTGGTTCTTCACATGATCGGGGAAAAATTCTTGCTCAAGTAGGTCTTTAAGGTCATCCCAGTCTTTATCATGAAGTACAACGGTACCATTAGCATTTCTCACCCTCTTAGGTTTCATGAAATCATCTTTCACCGTCTGCCACCAGATATCTGCTTCCTCCTTCAAATAGAAAACAGCGATCCTAACCTGAAACTCATGTGGGCACCCAACAACCAAGAAAATTTTCTTCATCTCCCTAACCCAGTTATCTAGCTCCGTAGGATCCCCTTTCCCAGTAAAAGACGGCGGCCTCTTCTTCTGTACCGCTTCGGACATTCCAGCAACAGTAGGTGTAGGATCATTTTCATTTTCAACCCTCTCATTCATATTCCGCGGAACCGCGGTCATTTGTTGCACAGCTTCGACAAGAACTGTGTTTTGAGCTATAAGTTGCGTCACCATAGCCGTCATATCAATATTGTTGTTTTCATTTTCCCTTCGTGGAGGCATGGTTACTATATATAAACAAGGTTCTATTAAGTACAAGCATAAGATCGTTCTATCACAAATAATAACACAATTTATAACATAAGCAGCATTCGTAGTTCAGGTAAAGGTAACAGCACAAAATATTATCACATATATACAAATATGAATATATAAATCATGCGTATGCAATGCACCCGAACCACCCAACACTCTGTTTTTTTTTATATAAAAGTAAAAGCTCTTTTTTTTAAACCATTTCAAATTTTGCAAAACATTTTGGAAAACCTATTGCTCTGATACCAACTGTAACAACCCTAAATTTTCGCAACCAAAATAATAAACCAAAAACGGAAAACTCAAAGCTATTACTCCACACTTAGCTTACCGAGCCAAGTGCAAGGAAAAGGATAAATAATAAATAAATAAATAAATAAAAATAGAAATTTGATAGCTAATTAAATGGAAACGTTGCAGCGGAAGACTTAAGTCTTACAAAATCCAAAACGGTTTAAAACAATAACAAACCAATAAATTCAATAATAATGTAAATAGTTTGTAGTCAAAGTTAAATTATAAAAGTCTCTGTAACACCCCGTTATTTTCCGAGTCAATTATAAGGCGTTACTGGTCTATTTTATTTAAATCGGGTTATTAAATCGGGAAAAGTATTTTCGTTGTCTTATAAAATTAAAGTATTTTTGGGTCGTCTTATAATAACCGGTTTTGATTTTCTTAAAATGGAACATTATTTTATAACCGACTTTGTATCGGGTTTGAATTTGGGTCAAAAGCTAATAAAACAAAACCAAAAAAAAAAGGAAACCTAATTCCTATAAATCCCACGCCTACTCCTTCAATTCATAAGACCCTTATTTGCTTTTCATCTCTGTCGCCTACTCCTCCTTCCTCTGTTTCTACTTCCAACTTTCGGATCGTCTTCGGAAAAATCGGCTCTTCGTCCTTACACTAATACGTTTCTACATCATTCTTCATCTAAACTGTAAGTCTCTTGACCAATTGACCTACCTGTTTTCATAATTAGTGGGTCAAATATGAAGTAGCTCTAAATTAAATTGAGTCTTGACCCTCTTCTTTTGTTTTTGGTTTTAAAATCATTTTCTTGTCACAGTTTAACTATTACATAAGTAATTAGCGTCTGGGTCGATTTAAATTTGATATAATTGAGCTGAGTCGTGGTTGGACGATTGTAATCAAAGTGGATGGTTGTGGTGTAGTCGAAATTTATTACCGTTTTGAGGATTGTCCGAGTCTTGTGCGGGCTGTGACACGAGTAGAAGTACGTTGTTTTGCTTCGTTGGTATGTTGTTATAGGTTGTGGTGAGTCAGTAGTAATGTGGGATGCAATTTCATGTGTATTATGTTGGTGGGCTAAGGGTGTGTAGGGAAGGATCTAGTTTAGTTGGAGCTTGCTGTCGTTGGTGCTTATTGTGTAGGAGTATACAAAGTGTATCATAATGGAAGAGTTGAGTGGTCTTAATATTAGATGAAATATTGAATCAATTTATATTATTATTTGTAGCTTGTGGGTTCGAGGAGATTCAGTTCTTGGACTAATAATAGCTGAGTTTGGTCCGTCCTGAGAGGTAAGGACGTTTTACCCTTTTCACTTTTAAGTAAAGAGCATGTTCGGATCAAAATATATTTTCTTATAACGGTTTCGTAAATTATTTTGTCAATCGTAAATATTTTTATAATACTCGTAATGTTTGGATATTGAATTTTGTGACACAAGTCACACATTGGTATTGTTTTGGTAAAATTTGGTAACTTATAACAGACTGTGGGAGCTCTGTTGGTCTAGACGGTTTTAAGGTGCGTCTAACATGTTCCTGGGACTCTGTCCCGAAACTATTTTTGAGTGAGGATTGTCCGGCCCTCACTCGCTAGGGAGTTAGACTTTCTCCTTTGGCAGTTTCATCCTACTGACTGTCCAAGTGTGAGAGGTGCCCACTATTATGAGTCTAGCTAAGCACAGGTGGTTACCTCTAGACCGTGCAAGGGTAGGACCTTGGCACACAGGTTGCGAAAAATATAAAAATTTTGGTTGGTTTGGTTTTGACTACTTTTTTATGGTATTTTGGTATTTAAATGGTGATTTTAACTCCGATTTCAGTTTACTATAAATTATTATTATTGTTATTGTTATTATTGTTATTATTATTATTTCACGATTTATTTTATTATTATATTTTTTACACAGCTTTGCTGACGTCCTTTTGTTTTGGGTCGTTCCCTCGCTGGAACCTGTACCTATTTGTGTTTTTGGGTACAGCTGATAGGTACACTTGAATTGCTGCTTGGGTGCATTCTGGTATCGGGTTATGCTGAGCAAGGAAGGACTTTTATAATTTAACTTTGACTACAAACTATTTACATTATTATTGAATTTATTGGTTTGTTATTGTTTTAAACCGTTTTGGATTTTGTAAGACTTAAGACTTCCGCTGCAACGTTTCTATTTAATTAGCTATCAAATTTCTATTTTTATTTATTTATTATTTATCTTTTTCCTTGCACTTTGCTCGGTAAGCTAAGTGTGGAGTAACAGCTTTGAGTTTTCCGTTTTTGGTTTATTATTTTGGTTGCGAAAATTTAGGGCTGTTACAGCGTGTCCTAAAGGCGAAATACTTCAAAAATTCCTCGGTTCTGGAGGCAAGGAGGGGATACGATCCGAGCTACTGTTGGAGAAGCATCTGGGGAGCGAAATCTCTGCTGCTAGACGGGCTTAAATGGCGTATTGGGAGTGGGTCCAAGATTAATGTTTGGGCAGATGCTTGGCTACCGGGGCAAACTGTGGGTCGTGTACCTACCCCGAATTTAGAAGCACAGGTTGGTATGAATGTTGCTGAGTTCATCGATCAGGAGGCTCGAGATTGGAATATTGAACGGCTCCGGGTGGTGTTGGTTGATAATGATGTGTGTGCTGTCCTGGAAATCCCCCTCAGCCTGAATGATAGTTCAGACGAGATGTTTTGGTGGCCAACTAAAGACGGGGTTTTCACTGTCCGCTCAGCTTATCAACTCGGGGCGAAAAGTGTGGGTGGAGGGCAGAATCCTTACAGCTTCTTTTGGAAGTTGATTTGGCAACTTCGAATTCCTCCTAAGCTTGCACATTTCACATGGCGGGTATGCTCGGGCTCGTTAGCTGTTAGGGAAAGGCTGTTTGCCCGACATTGTGTGGACTCTCCGACCCGTAGCCTGTGCAATGTAGCGGTCGAGACAACATTTCATGCGATGTTCGGGTGCTCTGTTACTCGGAGTATTTGGACGGGCTCGGGGTTTGAGGCATCTCTTAACCTCTTTGATTTTGGTAGTGTTCTGGTTGCCATGTTCCAGGAAGTGTTTGACGATCTCGATACTGAAGCTAGGATCCACTTCCTTTCCTTAGCTTGGTCGGTACGGAATTCTCTAATTTTTGTCGAGGACCCAACGCCCCCTATGATAATCACGAAAGGCTTGCCTTCGCTCGTGAGGGATTATGCTCTGTACCAAGCGGAGGTGACGTGTCCCCCGGTACAGCCACGAGGGGTTGGAGGAAATAATTGGCGGAGACCGACCCATGGTGCTGTAAAGGTCAATGTCGATGCTGCAATTATTACAGAAGATGAGGTTGGGCTGGGCTTTGTTATTCGCGATGGAGATGGGATTGTTCTTCGTGCTGGGTCCCGACGAGTTAGAGCGAGATGGACGCCGGAAATAGCAGAAGCTAAAGCTGCTTGCTTCGGTTTGGTGGAGGCACAGAAGGAGAGATGCGACAATATTTTTCTCGAAAGTGACTCTCTTAATGTTATTCAACAGGTTAAGAACCAAGCAAAGTGGCGAAGTCCATTAGGAGGCTGCCTCGATGATATTGTTTTTCTCCTTGACCGTTTTTCTTTAGCTCGATGTATGCATACTAAGCGTAGCGGAAATACTGTGGCCCACTGGTTGGCTCGGTTTTGTAACCAAGTGGGGACCGAACTTGTTTTCGACTCTTTCTTTCCACCAACTTTAACCGAGTTGGTGGAGGTTGATTTAACCTAATATGCTACGCTTTGCTTCAAAAATATAATGTGAAACATTTTTTTTGGATAAAAAGGGAAGATAGGTTGCAGAGATTCCCTGCTATAATGTGAAGAATTCAAAGAAGATAGGAAAGATTCCCTGCTAGCCAAGGCCAAAGGCTAGAGAATGGTGATAGGATAGACTAGAGGTTAGAACATAGAGATAATACACTGTGCATATTGAAATTACAATTCATTCGAATAATAAATACTCCGTACGTTCACTATTTTTTTGCCCTATTTCAGTAAAGTACTTCTCACAAATATTTATGATATGGGACAAGAAATAGTGATCAGAGGTAATAATAGATGAAATCACATATTGGAATAAATATAACTGATAAAACCACATACTTCATTCGGATAAGGTAATAGATAAGATTAAAAATTGCACTTACATTACAAACTTTAAATAACAGGGGTTAAACAAAAATACAACATTCGTTCTAGTACATATTGAAATTACAATTAGGAAGCGAATCTAAAATTAAATAACCAAACACAAACAATACTAAAACAAACATCTAATTAACCGTGACTTCCAAATTGGTTCCTTATATGTTCAGTTAGGTCCTTCTTGAGAGCCATGTGCCGCACATGATCTTGCATATTATTTCTGTTTTCCACATATTGATGTATATTGCAAACGTAACCTACATCGTAGTATGGACTTTCAGCAATAGCTGTAATCACTATGCTCCTCCATGTACTCTTGCGCATTATCATAACCGATGTAGTATCTCTTTCATCTTCTACAATCATATTATGCAATATGATGCAAGTTGTCATTATTTTGTGGATAATTTCTTGATTCCATGATCGGGCTGGATTTCGAATAATTGCAAATCTAGCTTGTAATACCCCAAAAGCACGCTCCATGTCTTTCCTAACACTCTTCTGCTTAGTTGCAAATA
This sequence comes from Agrostemma githago, assembly GCA_958450325.1. Lineage (NCBI taxonomy): Eukaryota > Viridiplantae > Streptophyta > Magnoliopsida > Caryophyllales > Caryophyllaceae > Agrostemma > Agrostemma githago. The sequence continues at coordinate 37,494,909 of OY288262.1, forward strand.
ACCTGTCCTTAGGTGTTTGTGGATGTTTTACAGACTGGATAAAGGTACCCCATTTTAGATAGATGCCATCAGTTAAATAATAACCAGTACTATAAAGATTGCCATTTACCAAGTAATTAACCCGTGGAGCATATCCATTTAATAGTGCATTGAATACCGGAGATCGATCATCATTACACGAACCTGGCATGCCGAAATATGAATGCCATATCCACAAGTGTTGGGAGGCAATGGCTTCTAGTAATATGGTTGGCTCTGCATTTCGTCCTTGAAATTGACCTTGCCAAGCAACGGGACAGTTTTTCCACTTCCAATGCATGCAATCTATGCTCCCCAACATTCCAGGAAAGCCTCTTGCGGCTCCAACTTGTAGCAGTCTTTAGGTGTCCGCTACAGTTGGGAATCTTAAGTATTCTCCCCAAAATTAAGTGATGATAACATCTGCAAATCGTTTAATGCATTCAAGCGCCGTTGATGCCCCCATCCTCAAATATTCGTCGACTGAATCGGCGGACTCTCCATATGCAAGGAGACGAATTGCAACGGTGCACTTTTGCAAAGGGGTAAATCCTTGCCTTCCATGACAATTTGGCGTTTGTTGAAAGTAGTTATCAGTGTTTACTTCAGTATTTACTAAACGCATAAATAAATGCTTACACATTCAAAATCTGCGTCTGAACATCCTTTCATCATACATGGGTTGATCAGCAAAGTAGTCGGCGTATAGTTGAGCTTGACCATCTTTCTGATTCCTTTCGATATATTTCCTTTTATGTCTACTCCGACTTGGACCAGCTTCTGGCGACTGTAAAAGTTCTTCCCACAACATCTTTCTTAGTTGTCTCCTTTCCTCAATACGATTTTCCTCGCGCTCTTCAGAGGAATCGCTGGAGGATGAGGAAGATGGGGTTAAGGACGACCAAATGTTTATTGGAGCAAAAGAGTAATACGAATTATTATTGTGACTATTACCTTGATTCATATTGGTGAATATAAAAGATTAGGGAGGAGGTATTAGATGTGAGGAAGAGAGAATGGATTTGATGAATAATAAGTGTAGAGATGAAGATATATTTATAGAAAACAAACTACAACTATGGCCGTATGATTGAAATATATGAGATTGAATAATAGTAGTTGGATCAAATTCTTTAGCAAGATAAGATCATATATATACTATAGACGTTACTCATATTATTATATATAAAAAAAACCCAATTTAATTTAATCGAACAATCATATATTCTACTCGTCTACTCTTCGTAAATATTTTCTAAATTTTAATAAAACCCCTAAATAATTTTTTTTTAAAATATTGAATTAGAATTAAAAAAATTTGTTAATCAAAACGCTTAAATTTAAAATTCTAAATATGTGTTTATAAATCTTTGTTCTCTTAAAAACATGTACTGAAAATATTAAAATTCGAAATATAAATGGAAGGAGCAGTAGCCATTCGGGTCGGGTTATGTCGAGTTCGGTTAGCTAGTCATCGGGTTATATTACCTAACGGGTCACAAGCGAGTCAAGATGGATCGATTTCGGGTCGTTAAATTTTATTACGCTCTATCGGGTCTGTTTTCACGTGAGTCAAATTAGTTTGTCGGGTCGGGTAAGCTATTTTAACAACTCTAGTGGTAACTCGTACAATGTGTCATCCGATTAATGTATTCATATTGGTCTTAATTAATTAACAAATTTCAACTAAATAAAATTAACGATACTAATCGCAGATACTAATTATAGTTATACTAATAAACAACGTTTCACAATTAAATATTCATGCATTTTTCATTTTAAATGAAAATTAATATTTTAATAATTAAAAAAAGAAAACAAATATAAAGCCTGCCGAAGTTGCAGGAATGCACCGCCATTCCAATTCTTGCACAGGCGAGAAGTTCGGCTCCTGTTCACTGCCTACTCAGCTTTGTCTTCATTTTTTTTATATATATTTATCTAGCTGTCATTTCTCGTTCTCGCGCGAGTACACCACTGCACATGCTCTTAGAGCATATACATCAACAAGAATTCCAATTCTCATCTTTCACTTTTTCACCTTTTTTCTATCCCATTCAACATCCACCTCACCTTTCCACTCACTCTTACATTTTCACCAAAAACATCCTACATCAACAAGAACTCATTTATCATTCTCTCTCTTACTTTTTTTTATACCCCACTATCCACCTCAATAATTTATCAATTAACATTTATTTAAAAGTAAGTATTATTAACTTTAAATTTATGGGTTGGTATCGGGTTTATGAAATATATTAAAATTGGAAATTCTTTTGACTTTTTATTTAAAAGTAGTTTGAGTTTTTTTTAATTCTTCCAACCACTTCATTTTTCGCCAATCATCGATTATGAAATTGAATTACTTATTTTAAAATAACTTTGAGAGTAAAATATAAAAGAAAATTTTATTACTAATATAAAAAAACGCAATTAAGAGGTAATTATACAATTAGTTCTAACAATTTAACATAAAAATAAACAAACTACATAAGAAAGCAAAATGAAGCATTAACGACTTTTGGAAAACATAATTAAAGCAATAATTAAACCTTAATTAAGTTTATTTAAATTTTTGTAGTAAATTATTTTTCAATGATTCAAGTTCCGGGGGCAGCTGTGGCTGGTTCAGTAATTGAGTAAGCATATTCCAATCAGTTTGCTTAATCTTCCAATCATTTTCCTTAGCCTTTTCGACTAGTCTCTTTTTGCTGTACTCAAGCTTCTCTCTTGATAGTTGAACCTCAATCTCGGTCATTTGTGCCCTCTCTGCTCGGCTATTATAATTGTCATGTTTACCAACTGCCTTTTTCTTTCCTTTGTTTTTCTTTGCCGCTTTAATTCCCATAGGACGTTGACCTGATAAAATATCATCATCAACGGAAATAGGGGCTGAATAACCTCCTTCCTCATCTCGAACCCTCTTACCGCTACCACTACTTTCACTTTCAACATCACCTCGTGCAGACTTATAACAATAAGGTGTTACTGCAACTTTCCATTTTTGATAATGTCGCATCATATTCGATCCAAGCATGCTCCAAGTTAAATACACCTTGTTTATATAACTCTCGAGCTTGCACTATAACATCATTTTCATTCATACCACTCGTCTTCCTACTTCCTGCTTGTTCCATGCATCCATTCCATTTCATGATTTGGGTAGACAATCTTCTGAATCGACTATTTAACATCTTCGCATTTCGGTATTTTAAGAACTCTGGATTTGATTTTTGAGCTTCATCATATAAATCCTTTATCCTCTTCCAAAAGTTAAGACGAGTTTGGTTTGTTCCAACTGTAGGGTCCTCTGAAACTCTCATAAATGATGAAATAAGAGTTTCGTCTTCTTAAATTGTCCAAATCGAGGGGCGAACATACTCAGAAGTAGGTGTGTTATCATTATTACTGTCATTTGAATCATCAATATTATTTGAATTATTATAACTAGGTGGGGTTTGTGAGCAGTACATTGGGACATTGTCACTTGTCGAGTTTGGAAAATTAGATATTTGTGAATAATGTGGATTTTGTGTGTAAGTATAATTAGGTGGGTAAAATGGTATTTATGAATATGGAGGATATTGCACTATCAGACTACTGGGTTGGGGGAGATTAGCATTGAAATGCATCATATTATATGGAAACTGGAAATATGGTGGAGGGACTTGAGATGGATCTGGTTGAGCGGGATAATTATTCGGAAACATATTATTTGGAAGCATTTTATTATTATTATTATTATTATTATTATTATTATTATTATTATTATTATTATTATTATTATTATTATTATTATTATTATTATTATTATTATTATTATTATTATTATTATTTTATTTTATTTTTTTAAAAAAAAACGGAACTTGCATTAAACACCAGAACAAATTACAAGAAGTTAGAGGGAAGCCGAGATACTATCTGGGCCCCCACTCCCTTAGCGATTGCAAAGCTAATTCTAGTGAAATATGAACTGCGGCTCGCGCTCCAGCATCTTGTGATAAAGCGAATTTCTGAATCCGCTGGAGCAGAGAAACAGCATCCGTGTCATGCTCGCCGAGAGAGGACAAGGAGAAAGGTAAGAAACCATACCCAATCGTCGTGCAGCGTGCCTGATACTTGGCACACTTACGACGGGCAGCATCAGCAACGATCCGTCCAGGCTCAAAAGCGGTAAGGCCAAACTGAGTCAAGGGCGAGGACCCAGTTAGATCAACACAAACATCACGCCCCTTGTCCCACGAGTAGAGCAGGAGGTCAGCCGGTCGCAAGGGCTTGGCGTTATCGTCGCAGAGGCCAATCTCCACCTCCTTGCCTGCAGAGATCCCCGTCCGGAAGCAAATATCCAACAGTGTGTCACGAACAAGGTTATGGCGATGTTTAATCCCCACAGTACCAGCACACGAAACCGCGTGATCACCAAAAATATCGTCTTTGAGGCCCCTGGAGCAAGAAGAGCAGGTTCCGGAAAGCGGAAACAAAGGAACTCCAAGGCGGTAGCTAAGCACACTGCGATATATCCGACCGTTCATGGTTTGCCCGAGCCCAGTAATAGGGACAACCCTCAGCCAGTCAGAAGAATGGTCCCCCTGCTGAGATTTCCACAGGGCAACATGTCGAGGAGTCAAGGAGAAAACAGATTCCGCTACTGTAGCAACCCTCGTGAAATATATGTCTGCCAATTTCTTCATAAGTTTTGGGGCAGCGATCTCAGAGGGGTTACTCAAGAAGTCAGAACCGGTAGCCTCAACAAACCCCCTCAAAGCAGACTCAAAGGCAAATCCAGGGGCAGCGATCTCGGAGGGACGAAGCAGCTTAGCTTGCAAATCGGCAGACTGGAGGCGAGAAGCAAGGAAGGCAAAGTGTAGGGCATCAGTGGCGGCAAAGACACCTAACCCCCCTAGGGAAAAGGGGAGGGTGGCCAACCGCCACTGCCACTTCCCGAAACCGGGTTCGGACACTGTGACAATACGCTCAAGACTAGATCGGAGCGCAGTGTCGAAAGAAAGGTGGGCCGACCCAAAAGCACAGGGAGGGCAAGTGCGTAAAACAAAGTATAACTTAGAAATACCTGTGCACGCCCGGAGAAGAAGTAACTCACACTGGGGATCCTCAATCGCAGCAACCAACTCCATGAGCTCTATAGTACGGGCAACCCTCTTCGAGACAAGAGCGCCACTGAAAGCAGGACACACGCTGACCGGCCCTCCCAGGACCTTAACACCATCCATGGGTCTGGCAATAGCGGAGGGGAAAACCCCAGCAATCCTACTCCTCGGGTCTTCGGTGGGCCAGAAGACCTCCGTTTTGGTAACGTTGAGATGGAGGCCAAAACGGGGTCCCTCATCCATAATCATCTGGAGAACCTTCCCCACAACAAGCGTATCCCCAACAATAGTACCATCATCGAGGTACCAAGCCTGGAAGCAAAGATCAAAGGAGTCCCTGATCCTACAAGCCAAGGGATGCAGAACCAGGGAGAAAAGGAAGGGCCCTAAGGGGGCACCCTGCTGGACCCCCTGGCAAGAGCGGAGGCAGTGCTCCCCATAGTAACGCCTAGCAAGACTGGAATAGCAAAACTCGACCCAACGGGAGAGGGCAGGACACTGACGCCGATTCTCCCCCAGCATAGTCTCTCTGTCAACCAAGTTAAAGGCATTCTAGAAATCGACAAGCAACATGGAGAGACCCACATCAGCGTCACGATCCTCTATAAGGCGGTTCAAGGAATGCAGAATAGCTTCACCCCCGCTAGAAACACCTACCCCGAATTGAAGGCCCTCAAAATAGCCACCTAAAGATGGGCCAACCAAGTAAGCTCCAACCTTGGAAACAAGGCGCCTCCAGATGGTGCCCACAGCAATAGGACGAACCCCTCCCCCTGGCTTAACGAGCGGGGTGAGCGGAGCACTGGCAATGTACTCACCTAGCACCTGCGGACACTTCCCACCGAGAAAAAGATTGACCACCCGAGCGATAGAGGCAATCAGATCGTCAGGAATGGCAATAGCAGCACCACTCAAACAATCCAACAGATGTTGGGCCCGAAACCCATCCCTCCCGCAAGACGTGCCCCGGGGGAAGCTCCGAATCATGTCCAAAACAACAGACACCGGCGCATCAAGACAGTGGCCAATAGGCTCAGACGGAAGGGCAGGAGGAAGAGTAGCTGGGTGCTTATCCTGGAGGGCTCGAAGGGTGGCATCAGTGTACGGAGCTACCCCGGACGAAGAAAGAACACGAACAGCAGCCGTGTAATGACCATCAGAAATCTTCTTACGACACTGACGGATGTTGAGCTCACCCAAGTCAAGCTCCTCCTCCGTACAAAAAGAAGGGGAGACCTCCGCTAAGGCTTCGCGCAAGAGCAACAACTTCCCCCTTGGCACTCCCCAAGTATGAATAGATCTTATTATTACTATTATTATTACTATTATTATTATTATTATTATTATTATTATTATTATTATTATTATCCGGAATCATACTTATATGTTTAACCATTTAAGTATATAACTGGGAGAGATAATTGAATAAGTAAAAAGGAGAAGTTACGATTGTTGAAACATATAAGTGTTGAGACTTTGCAGTATTTATAGAAAATCATATATAGATGTGGGTATGATTTTTTTTGGATAAAATAGTAGGTAAAATTGAAGATTTGGATAACATTAAAAATTAAAAGTCAATAAATAATTCAGATAAGACAACATATGAGATTAAATATTTGGATAAAGTTACAGATTATAAGACAAAAAAATATTCGGATAAGATAACAGATAAGATTGGATATGGTTACAGATTATAATTAAGACAGAAGAATTCAGATAAGATGCAAATAATATAATGTGAAACTTTTTTTTGGATAAAAAGGGAAGATAGGTTGCAAAGATTCCCCGCTATAATGTGAAGAATTCAAAGAAGATAGGAAAGATTCACTGCTAGCAAAGGCCAAAGGCTAGAGAATGGTGATAGGATAGACTAGAGGTTAGAACATAGAGATAATACACTGTGCATATTGAAATTACAATTCATTCGAATAATAAATACTCCGTTCGTTCACTATTTTTTTGCCCTATTTCAGTAAAGTACTTCTCACAAATATTCATGATAGAAGACAAGGAATAGTGACCGGAGGCAGTAATAGATGAAATCACATATTGGAATAATATATAACCGATAAAACCACATACTTCATTCGGATAAGGTAATAAATAAGTGCATTTACATTACAATCTTTAAATAACATGGGTTAAACTAAAATACAACATTCGTTTCTAGTACATATTGAAATTACAATTACGAAGCGAATCTAAAATTAAATAACCAAACACAAACAATACTAAAACAAACATCTAATTAACCGTGACTTCCAAATTCGTTCCATATATGTTCAGTTAGGTCCTTCTTGAGAGCCGTGTGCCGCACATGATCTTGCATATTATTTCTATTTTCCACATATTGATGAATATTGCAAACGTAACCTACATCGTTGTATGGAGTTTCTGCAGTAGCTGTAGGTTCGTCACTATGTTCCTCAATATACTCTTGCGCATTATCATAACCGATGTAGGTATCTCTTTCATCTTCTGCAATCATATTATGCAATATGATGCAAGTCGTCATTATTTTGTGGATAATTTCTTGATTCCATGATCGGGCTGGCTTTCGAATAATTGCATATCTAGCTTGTAATACCCCAAAAGCACGCTCCACGTCTTTCCTAACACTCTCCTGCTTAGTTTCAAATAACCTGTCCTTAGGTGTTTGTGGATGTTTTACGGTCTCGATAAAGGTACCCCATTTTGGATAGATGCCATCCGTTAAATAATAACAAGTATTATAAAGATTGCCATTTACCAAGTAATTAACTCGTGGAGCATATCCATTTAATAGTGCATTGAATACCGGAGATCGCTTTAAAACATTTAAATCATTACACGAACCTGGCAACCCGAAATATGAATGCCATATCCACAAGTGTTGGGAGGCAATGGCTTCTAGTAATATGGTCATTGGCTCTTCATTTCGACCTTGAAATTGACCTTGCCAAACAACTGGACAATTTTTCCACTTCCAGTGCATGCTATCTATGCTCCCCAACATTCCTGGAAAGCCTCTTGCGGCTCCAACTTGTAGCAGTCTTTAGGTGTCCGCTACAGTTGGGGTTCTTAAGTACTCTCTCCGAAATTGAGTGATGATAACATCTGCAAATCATTGAATGCATTCAAGCGCCGTTGATGCCCCCATCCTCAAATATTCGTCGACAGAATCGACGGACTCTCCATATGCAAGGAGACGAATTGCAACGGTGCACTTTTGCAAAGGGGTAAACCCTTGCCTTCCATGACAATTTGGCGTTTGTTTAAAGTAGTTATTAGTGTTTACTGCAGTATTTTCTAAACGCATAAATAAATGCTTACGCATTCGAAATCTGCGTCTGAACATCCTTTCACCATACACAGGTTGATCAGCAAAGTAGTCGGCGTATAGTTGAGCTTGACCATCTTCCCGATTCCTTTCGATATATTTCCTTTTATGTCTATTCCTACTTGGACCAGCTTCTGGCGACTGTAAAAGTTCTTCCCACAACATCTTTCTTAGTTGTCTCCTTTCCTCAGCACGATTTTCCTCGCGCTCTTCAGAGGAATCGCTGGAGGATGAGGAAGATGAGGTTAAGGACAACTAAATGTTTATTGGAGCAAAAGAGTAATACAAATTATTATTGTGACTATTACCTTGATTCATATTGGTGAATATAAAAGATTAGGGAGGAGGTATTAGATGTGAGGAAGAGAGAATGGATTTGATGAATAATAAGTGTAGAGATGAAGATATATTTGTAGAACACAAACTACAATTATGGCCGTATGATTGAAATATATGAGATTGAATAATAGTACTCCCTCTCCACCACTAATATTTTCCCACTTTCCTTAAAAGAAAACTCCACTAAGATTTTCCACTTCAAAATTTTCCTTATTCATCCATTATACTCTCTTTCTATTGGTTACTTTTTGTGATTTGACATCTTGAACTCAACCCAACAATTTACCATATTTCATTATCCATTTCTTAATCCATGTGCCATTATGAAATGGGAAGATCATTGTGGTGGGGAGGGAGTAGTTGGATCAAATTCTGTAGCAAGATAAGATCATATATATATATATATATATACTATAGACGTTACTCATATTATATATAAAAAACCTAATTTAAATCGAACAATCATATATTCTACTCGTCTACTCTTCGTAAATATTTTCTAAATTTTAATAAAACCCCTAATTAATTTTTTTAAAAAAACTTGAATTAGAATTAATAAAAATTGTTAATCAAAACGCTTAAATTTAAAATTCTAAGTATGTGTTTATAAATCTTCGTTCTCTTAAAAACATGTACTGAAAATATTAAACTTCGAAATATAAATGGAAGGATCAGTAGCAATTCGGGTCGGATTATGTCGAGTTCGGTTAGCTAGTCATCGGGTTGTATCGCCTAACGGGTCACAAGCGAGTCAAGATATATCAATTTTGGGTCGTTAAATTTTATTACGCTCTATCATGTCGGTTTTCACGTGAGTCAAATTAGTTTGTCGGGTCGGGTAAGCTATTTTAACAACTCTAGTGGTAACTCGTACAACGTGTCGTCCGATTAATGTATTCATATTGGTCTTAATTAATTAACAAATTTCAACTAAATAAAATTAACGATACTAATCGCAGATACTAATTATAGTTATACTAATAAACAACGTTTCACAATTAAATACGTACACATTTTTCATTTTATATGAAAATTAATATTTTAATAATTAAAAAAAGAAAACAAATATAAAGCATGCCAAAGTTGCAGGAATGCACCGCCATTCCAATTCTTGCACAGACGAGAAGTTTGGCTCCTGTTCACTGCCTACTCAGCTTTGTCTTCCTTTTTTTAATATATATTTATCTAGCTGACATTTCTCGTTCTCGCGCGAGTACACCACTGCACATGCTCTTAGAGCATCTACATCAACAAGAATTACCCAATTCTCATCTTTCACTTTTTCACCTTTTCTCTATCCTATTCAACATCCACCTCAACTTTCCACTCACTCTTACATTTTCACCAAAAACATCCTACATCAACAAGAATTCATTTATCATTCTGATCTCTCTCTTACTTTTTTTTATACCCCACTATCCACCTCAATAATTTATCAATTAACATTTATTTAAAAGTAAGTATTATTAACTTTAAATTTATGGGTTGGTATCGGGTTTATGAAATATATTAAAATTGGAAATTCTTTTCACTTTTTATTTAAAAGTAATTTGAGTTTTTTTTAAAAAAAATTCTTCGAATCACTTCATTTTTCGCCAATCATCGATTATGAAATTGAATTACTTATTTAAAATAACTTTGAGAGTAAAATATAAAAGAAAATTTTATTAATAATATAAAAAAACGTAATTAAGAGGTAATTATACAATTAGTTCTAACAATTTAACATAAAAATAAACAAACTACTTAAGAAAGCAAAATGAAACATTAATGACTTTTGGAAAACATAATAAAGCAATAATTAAACCTTAATTATGTTTATTTAAATTTTTGTAGTAAATTGTTTTTCAATGATTCAAGTTCCGGGGGCAGCTGTGGCTGGTTCAGTAATTGAGTAAGCATATTCCAATCAATTTGCTTAATCTTCCAATCATTTTCCTTAGCCTTTTCTACTAGTCTCTTTTTGTTGTACTCAAGCTTCTCTCTTGATAGTTGAACCTCAATCTCGGACATTTGTGCCCTCTCTGCTCGGCTATTGTAATCGTCATGTTTACCAACTGTCTTTTTCTTTCCTTTGTTTTTCTTTGCCGCTTTAATTCCCATAGGACGTTGACCTGATAAAATATCATCATTGATAGGCCATATTTAGTCAGGGTTATAACGATGATTTAGGTGTAATTTGGTTGACTAATTTGGTGTTATTCTGTCGTATTTGTGTAATGTCCGTGAGGTTATTATATGAGCTAATTTGAGGATTTTGGGGTACGACATGATTCTTTAGTTGATTTGACCCAAGACAAAGATTTAGAAGAACAAGCCCAGACGAAGAAGCGGAACCGACAGACTCGCGCTACTCGGATTGAAGACGGAACTTGAGTCGCTTTAGGTTCCGTAACAACTTAATATTTATTAGGATTAATATATTTTATTATTTTATTTTATTATTAGCTTTTGGTAATTATTAGAATTTCCTATTATTATTAGACTACTATTATTACTAGTTTATTTAGTCATTACTAGTATTAGTTTTGAGATTATTGTTTATCTTTTGATCAAGTTGAACGTTCAACCCTAACTTTTCTCAAGAATATTATGTGTAACTAATTTCTTTTCTCGGTTCAAGACATTGAAACGCTTAATTATCAATTGTGAATTTGAAAGTTCTTATCTTTATTCTTGATTATTGATTAATTGCTCAGTTTGATTATATGAATGTTGTTATTGATTTCTAGAGTGATCAACTAGTTTTCTATTTCATCGTTCTATTGTTAGTTTTGTTAATTGAACATGATTTGTTGATTAACTTGACCTGAGTAACATCTAAGACTTAATTATTGAACGGGATTCGTTGATATTAAGACTTAGGAGCAATTATCATAGATATATAGCACAACTGGATTGTATGTGTTTATTTATCTCTTTATCGAATTCTCTATTTATTAATGCTGCTGTTGAATTAAATCTAGAACTGGATTGTTTAGGTTGTTTAACAGATAGATCTAATTAAGAACATGATACGTTTTAATTAGTTATTCATAAGGAGGATTAGAATCTACGATTCACGATAAAGTAGTCAAGAATAATAATTTGAACCGGATTTCAATGATCAATTGTGATTAAGTTGTGGATTTGTTCTTGACCGATACCTTTTAATCATTTGATTTAGTTAAAGTTTTAATCTTTATCAGTTTTAGTTGTTAGACAATCAATCAAAATCCCCCTTCTTATTATTTAGTTAATTAGTTATTTATCGTTCTACATTAGTACGCAGTTATAATTAAACCAATTCCTTGTGGGTTCGACACTTATTTCCACTATACTATTGTTTTAGTTAGTTGGTTATAAGTGATTATAAATTGTAATTTGAGGCATACGACTTTAGCCTGTCAAATTTTGGCGCCGTTGCCGGGGACTTGGCATTAATTGTTTTTGTGTGTTAGTATAGTTTTTTTTAGAGTCTTAGTTAATTTTAATTTTTGTTGAGTGTTTTTAGTGAGTCTTAGTTTACCTAATAGATGGCGACTAAATATTTCCCTCAATATGAGCATGAACTGTTTTACAAATATTTTGATAGATTGAGTGAGTATGTCTCTAGATGTCGTCACCGATATTAAATTTGGGAACTCTGTCATGTGGTATACAATGGGTTAAATGATGAAACTTTGATGCTTGTTGATTCTTTAAGTGAGGGGAAGTTCGTCGATAGAGTTAGTTATGAGGAGAAGTGGGAACTTTTCATATACTTGGCTCACGACACTGAAGAATGGGAGTTAGAAAACCCACGCTCTAGGACACCTTCAATGAGTTTCGATAAAAAATTGAACACCCAACTTGATTCTCGTATATCCACGGAAGACATGATTAGAGACCTGATTACTGCTCAGATGACCCTTCAAGCTAGTATGGCTCAATTCGGACAAGAGAACAATGTTAGTATCAAGAACCTTGAGAGTCCTGTAGTGCAAATAACGACATCTAATGATAGACTTGAGACACATGATGAGTTTTCTCTTAATGTTAAGGAGTCCGGAGTTATTGAGAACATAGAGTTTGATGACACTCTCCCCCTTGAACGCGATTTGGTAGGTCACTCTTATAAAGAGTGTGATGTTGATAGTGATGATGGTTTTTGGGATGACGAGGAAGATGACTATGATGATTCGACATACTCCCACCCTCTTCCACAGTTTCTACACATATTGATTACTCTTGCACTGACGAAACACGCGTTATGGAAGATTCCTTAAGTCACAATTATTCGAGTGATATTTCAGTCTTGGAGGATTCTCTAGTTATGATTGTTGAGAATGAGCAAGATGAAAAGTGTGTGACCGTTGAGGACACTATGGAAGTCGAAGTAGAAGAAGAAGAGATAGTTATTGATGAGGCGAAAGTGGATTTCCCAAAGAAAAGTGATGAATTAGTAAGCATGAACCGTCATGAAAAAGTGGGAGAAATGGAAGACATATTTACTAAATCTTATATTCACAAGGAAGTACCACCAATAATACCTTTTGAGTCTTTATCGGTGTTAATTCCGGGAAAGTTTTATGTTTGCCCTCGAGCTTATTTGACTATACCTATGAAAAATCCATCTTATAAAGAGGAGTACATTGATATGAATTCATTTTTTGAGCATATAGGGTCGGAAAGACGTTCATTGCGTGATTATTATGATGTGCTTATTTATAGGTGGTGTCAATTGATATATATCTCTTATTGTCACGATTCTAATCTATTTGCGAGTATTTTTGATCAATTGCTAAGGGCGTTGAGTTGTTCCGCGCCTAATGTAACATTCACTTCACTCGATTACTCCATTGTCGGTTGAGGTAAGTAATTTAGTACTATTTTAATTCGGGTCATTTTTCTGCAAGAGTCGAGCGAACGACATTAAACAAAAGCTCTTCCGGGAGGCAACCCGTGTCTGGTATGTTTTTATTTTTATTTTATTTATTATTATTATTTTTCAAATTTTATTAAGGGTATTTTTTTTTTCATAATATTAGATTAATAATCGTTTTCGTATTTTTCGTAGAATAAGTCATAAATATATTTATTTCTAATTTTAAGTCGAGTCCTAATTTTTAGTATTTGTAGGAAGGAGGACAAGACGAAGAAATTCGATCCGAAGCATGACAAATCAGGCTTCCGTGCGAGTCTCCTGACATTCATGCGGGTCGCGCGCCTCATTACCCTACAGGTCTGTTTTCTACTTTTAAAAAAAAAATCCAAAAAATAAACACGCTAACCTACAGACCCCCTTCTTCTCCATCTTCAATTCCAATTCTAAATCTTCTTCAACCCCTCTAATTACCAAATCATCCTAATTAAATTGTGAACTTCACCTTATCAAATCCCATCATCCTCCATCAGCTTCCCAGTTCTTCATAATTTTTTTTTTTTTCAATTTATCTTCACCTCTACACCATTGACTCTCTCTCTCTCTTCCTCCGTACAAAATTCCCTTCTCATTCCCGGATTTACCATCCGTAAGGGTCGTATTTCGTCGATTCTGCGTATCATAGTGCCGGAATCTGACGGGTTTCTGCCGTAATGGAGGAGTCGATCGAAGTCCCTGCATATTTATCGGGCTGGCGTTTGAATCTGCTCCCGAGTTCGACTCAATTTTGGTTGGTTTGTGTCGTGCTGCCGTCGTTAGATGTTCCGTCAGGTCAGTCGATCTGCCGTTCTGTCTGTCGTCGCCGGTCAGTCAACCGTCTCTACGGGTCAGTGGTCTCACGAGCTTTGGTCTTGTTGTTGTTATTGGTGTTGGTCATCAGAACCGAGCTGTGATGTCCTGAGTATTAGTGTGAGCCAGCCAGTTCGGTTGTGTTATTGGTTGCAGACGGGTTGATAGTTGGCGTTCTTTTAGCGGTTTAAGTTGGTTCTGTTTTTGAGGTGGTTACGTTGCTATGAGTTTACTGTGCGTACGAATTGTGGGTTCTGGAGTGTCAAGTAGTCGAGTTGTAGCAGGGATTAATCACCTAAGTCGTGGAGTTTGATTTCTGTTTTCACGAGGTCGAGTTTGTTCGTAATGGAGACGGGTTACCATCTCGATGGGCTGAGATGAGTGGGTGAGCTGGTTAATCGTCCCAGTATTGGTGTCGGGTAGATTACGATTTGGTGCTTGAGTTTGACCGACGGGCTGGGAGTTGTGATGAATGTTGACTTTATTATGATGGTATGACGAGCCGTTTATCCATGTTCAAATCCCTCTTCCCCGTTTTTCGTATTTATTTGTGTCCTTTAGTTTCACATTGAGGACAATGCTCAGAATAAGCGTGGGGAGGGATTTATATTTGTCTCGTCTCGTTACCGTCTTTTGTGTTGTAATTATGTTGTTATTTGAAAAAAAAATGATGAATGAAAAAAAATCAAGAAAAAAAAATAGGAGAAATAAAAACCCGGCTAGGTGTAAACCCGAAAGGGCGCCTAGGCAAGAAAGGGAAAGTGGCCGAGGACGGAGTGCAAACCCGAAAGGGCGCTCCGGGTAAAAAGAAAAATCGAGTTGCGTGCCACGAAAGTAGTGTGAGTTGGAAATAAAAAAGAATTGCTAGAGTGAAAATCCTCAAGGGCGGACGCTCTAGGCAAAATGAGGGAATTAGGAAAAAAAATCACTACTAAATTCTTCATTCTTGGTGTTGGTGTCATAAGAAGAGTGACATAGAAGGTCGGTCGGGTAGGATTAGTGGTAAAGGTGAGAAGAATCGCGGTGCGGTGTAGTCGTAGCACTAAATTTTATGCGATTGGTGATGTTTATTTGGTGTATTGAACTATTAGAGGCGTTTAGGATTGATCACATGTGTGGGTTGTGGAGTATTGTGGTATACATCTTTTATCATTGGTGACATTTGTAGCACATGTGATCCATTTTAGGATTGGAGAAATAAGGGGCGTTAGATGTTGGTATTGGCTTCCTTTTAATTACTAATGTCCTTTGTTTTGATGAAGTGAGCCGATGATAATAGTTTGATGGTGTGTTGTGTTGATACACTTGAGCAATTGGTTTGATATCTAATTTTTGTGTGGAGTTGCTCGTGCATTTGTTCTCATAGATTGAGGGAGTTTGAAGGAAGGCGAGCGAGGGCTGTGAGTGTAATATTTGTCCCGCGTGTTTGGACTAGTGATGTTTTTATTGTGTTCTTCGAGTTTTACTCGAGGACGAGTAAAGGTTCAAGTGTGAGGATATTTGATAGGCCATATTTAGTCAGGGTTATAACGATGATTTAGGTGTAATTTGGTTGACTAATTTGGTGTTATTCTGTCGTATTTGTGTAATGTCCGTGAGGTTATTATATGAGCTAATTTGAGGATTTTGGGGTACGACATGATTCTTTAGTTGATTTGACCCAAGACAAAGATCTAGAAGAACAAGCCCAGACGAAGAAGCGGAACCGACAGACTCGCGCTACTCGGATTGAAGACGGAGCTTGAGTCGCTTTAGGTTCCGTAACAACTTAATATTTATTAGGATTATTATATTTTATTATTAAATTTTGGTAATTATTAGACTTTCCTATTATTATTAGACTACTATTATTACTAGTTTATATAGTCATTACTAGTATTAGTTTTGAGATTATTATTTATCTTTTGATCAAGTTGAACGTTCAACCCTAACTTTTCTCAAGAATATTATGTGTAACTAATTTCTTTTCTCGGTTCAAGACATTGAAACGCTTAATTATCGATTGTGAGTTTGAAAGTTCTTATCTTTATTCTTGATTATTGATTAATTGCTCAGTTTGATTATATGAATGTTGTTATTGATTTCTAGAGTGATCAACTAGTTTTCTATTTCATCGTTCTATTGTTAGTTTTGTTAATTGAACATGATTTGTTGATTAACTTGACCTGAGTAACATCTAAGACTTAATTATTGAACGGGATTCGTTGATATTAAGACTTAGGAGCAATTATCATAGATTTATAGCACAACTGGATTGTATGTGTTTATTTATCTCTTTATCGAATTCTCTATTTATTAATGATGCTGTTGAATTAAATCTAGAACTGGATTGTTTAGGTTGTTTAACAGTTAGATCTAATTAAGAACGGGATGCGTTTTAATTAGTTATTCATAAGGAGGATTAGAATCTACGATTCACGATAAAGTAGTCAAGAATAATAATTTGAACCGGATTTCGATGATCAATTGTGATTAAGTTGTGGATTTGTTCTTGACCGAGACCTTTTAATCATTTGATTTAGTTAAAGTTTTAATCTTTATCAGTTTTAGTTGTTAGACAATCAATCAAAACCCCCTTCTTATTATTTATTTAATTAGTTATTTATCGTTCTACATTATTACGCAGTTATAATTAAACCAATTCCTTGTGGGTTCGACCCTTATTTCCACTATACTATTGTTTTAGTTAGTTGGTTATAAGTGATTATAAATTGTAATTTGAGGCATACGACTTTAGCTTGTCAATCATCAACGGAAATAGGGGCTGAAAAACCTCCTTCCTCATCTCGAACCCTCTTACCGCTACCACTACTTTCACTTTCAACATCACCTCGTGCAGACTTATTACAATAAGGTGTTACCGCAGCTTTCCATTTTTGATAATGTCGCATCATATTCGATCCAAGCATGCTCCAAGTTAAATACACCTTGTTTATATAACTCTCGAGCTTGCACTATAACATCATTTTCATTCATACCACTTGTCTTCCTACTTCCTGCTTGTTCCATGCATCCACTCCATTTCATGATTTGGGTAGACAATCTTCTGAATCGACTATCTAACATCTTCGCATTTCGTTCTTTTAAGAACGCTGGATTTGATTTTTGAGCTTCATCATATAAATCATTTATCCTCTTCCAAAAGTTAGGACGAGTTTGGTTTGTTCCAACTGTAGGGTCTTCTGAAACTCTCATAAATGATGAAATAAGAGCTTCGTCTTCTTGAATTGTCCAAATCGAGGGGCGAACATACTCAGAAGTGGGTGTCTTATCATTATTACTGTCATTTGAATCATCAATATTATTTGAATTATTATAACTAGGTGGAGTTTGTGAGCAGTACATTGGGACATTGTCACTTGTCGAGTTTGGAAAATTAGATATTTGTGAATAATGTGGATTTTGTGTGTAAGTATAATTAGGTGGGTAAAATGGTATTTGTGAATATGGAGGATATTGCACTATCAGACTACTGGGTTGGGGGAGATTAGCATTGAAATGCATCATACTATATGGAAACTGGAAATATGGTGGAGGGACTTGAGATGGATCTGGTTGAGCGGGATAATTATTCGGAAACATATTATTTGGAAGCATTTTATTATTGTTATTATTATTTTTTTAATTTTTTTTTTGCAAGAAAAGGTTATGCCTCTTTATTAATTAAAAAAGAGACGATCTATTACAAAAGAATCTATCCGCTAAGAGTGTAGACTTGTTTTCCACTCAATCAAACTCCTTCTACAACATTAGATGCTTACGAACTAAATCAACGTTCCTACTTCTTAGTCTAGTAAAAACCTCGAATTTTATTTGTCCTACTATACTAGTATAAGATTGTGAATTATTGCCAAAAATTCTGCAATTCCTCTCCTGCCATATCCTGTACACAGCCGCTGCCAAGCATCCATTATACCAGGCGTGTTTCCAGTGCTTTCTTGCCTTCCTGTTACCAATCCATGTCAGTTCAGTATTCAAGTCATTACCCCTTCCAGTTATTTGCATCCAATTCAATAGATGTTGCCATATATTCCTCGAAAATGAGCAATCAAAAAAGAGGTGTTGATGCGATTCTTCACTTTTCCTACATAATACACACTAGTTTGTAAGATACAGACCCCGTTTCTGAATGTTGTCAATGGTTGACAGTGCTCTTTGTCCTGCCAAAGCAAGCATGAACCTGTGCTTTGGTATAATTTTGTCCTTCTGCGTTCTTGCCATCCATTGAATTTCAGACTGCTTTCCCCTAAACCATTCGTAAGCTTTCCCAACCTTGAACTTACCTTGCTCTCCCCAATTTTGACAAAGCTGCACAGCTTCTTCTACACCTCCCATTCTATGAAGGATCTCATCCCTAACTTTAAGGATGCTCTTAAATGTTGCTGTATGTCTTTCTTTCTTTTGTATAGCCCAGATACTTATGTCTCCCAAGACATATTTCCTATTCCATTTTACCCATAGCCCTTCCTTATCATTCAACAACTTCCATATCCAATGTCCTATCATGGCTTTGTTCCATGCTCCCAACTTCCATATTCAACAAATGCGGCCTGTTGATGCACGTCAAATTATTGCCTATCCAACGCGGTCAAACAATATTTATAAACTCCAAAATACTACTACGTAGTAGCGATAAGTCGGGATCGATCCACATGGACGGTTGAGAGGTAGTCGGTCAAGTCAAAGTCTAGAAGTGATTGGGTCGAGAAGGGGGGTTTTGGACGAGTTGAACTAGACTAACTAAACGAGCTATGGAACTAAGGCGAGAAACTATTAATGGGAAAGGCATTAGGGAGAGTCGGGGAGTCGGAGATTAAGGTAAAGATACGGATTGCAAGAATTATCACAAGATGTATAAGGGAGGTGCCACCTTTCGGTTTCCCTACCAACCAAGCCTAAACCCGCTTTCGCGACGAATAAACTAAGGTCTCAAGAAGGAACTACCCAAACCCCGAGTTTCCCCATATTGATCCGGGTGAGTCAAGTCAACCTAGGTGATCAAACTAAGTCAATCAAGACACAACAATTCTAATCAAGACAAATCACCCTCAAATGCAATATTCTCACAAGATAAAACCTTTATCTAGAATTACTCCTCCGCTAGCCCCTTAACTAAAATCTACTCACTACCCATAATAAAACTAACACTTAGGAGACTAGAAGAAAGACTAAACATAATAAAAATAAAATTAATTGATGGAGAAAGGGAGAAGAAAGAAACTACCAACAATGGAGAAATTAAAGGAGGAAGATGAAGATTAACACCTTGAAATGTAACCCTAGGTTATTTATATATACTAATCCTTAATGGGTCACACAATCATCAAGCCCATAATCCAATCTTTCTTCTTTTAGTCTAGAGCTTCACCCTTTGCATCTTCATGGGGCAAAACTTCACCCTGCGGTCGACGACATTAGCACCACCGGGTGAGATTTCACCCGGTGAGATTTTCTTCTCGAATCACCATTTTTGGCGCTTTTCTCCATCGGGCAAAATTTCACCCGGTGGGCGAAATTTCGCCCGGTCGTTTCGCCCGGTCATCTCATAGGGTGAAATTTCACCCTATGAACTTTTTGTCCAAAATGGCAATCTGGGGAGGAACACCATCGGGCGAAATTTCGCCCGGTCAAATTCTCATCGGGTGAAATTTCACCCTGTGACTTCAGAGGCCCATAACTCTCTCGTTTGATCTTCGATTGGGGTGTGTCATATGTCGTTGGAAAGCTAAGAAGATAAGCTTTCACCTCCAACTAGAATCGCTTCAATCCGAGGTCTAGAACTCTAGATATATTCATTTGAAGTTCGACCTCTCCGGTGAAGATGCCCAACGGACTATACTTTTTCCTTTTTGCTCAAGGTTTCACCTCTTGGGTTTGGACTTTGGATTTTAAGTTGTGTGCTTTGCTTTTCGGATGATTTCCCTTTCTCTCATGCTCATAGGAGCTCAGACACATTTTTGGTCGAAAATCCTACCAAAATAGACAGAAAACTACCAAAAACACGTAAAATGCAAAACAGGGACGCTAATGCGAGAAATACTCAAAATACGGCGATAATCGCACTTTATTCTCGCAAAACGGAGGAAAAACGGGCTTAAATGGGAGGGAAAACGGTCCAAATTTGACACACAACACCTATTCAGGTCCTACCAGGTGTTGCATCACCCTCTGAATTTTGTTAGCCAGCAGCTTACTTATAGTCTTATAAAACACAGAACAACACGAAATTGGCCTAAAATCAAGTACACTATTGCATACCTCCTTCTTAGGGATTAAAGTGATTGTGGTAGTATTAGCTTGCTTGATCATCTTACCCTTTTTAAGGAATTCCCAAACAGCAGCACAATAGTCATTCTTAATGATAGACGATGAGGACTTAAAAAACTCTGAAGAGAATCCGTCTGGCCCTGGGCTCCTATCTGAACCAATAGAGAAAATTGCATCCTTAATCTCTTGTTCAGTTGGCAAAGAGGTCATGGAGTCCCAATATGACTCTTCTACCATTGCCCCTGAAGTGGTTGCTGGGTCAATATTATTAGTGCTATGAGCAGATCCATGCAGCATTGCATAATAATCCAAAAAGCCCTGAGCCACCTCCTGTAACCCTTCTCTCCTCTCTCCATTGTGATCAGTAATGCTTCCAATGATTTGTTGCTTCCTCCTTTCTTTGATCTTTGCATAGAAATACTTAGTGGCATCATCCCCGAGAGCTAAGTTATCCATTTTGGATCGCTGTTGCAGAATGCTTAGCTCTACCTGCTTTAATTCATTATATTTAGTTAAAAGCATACTTTCCTTCCTTATAAGATCCAAAGAGAATGGCCTTTCCTGCAATTCAGTTTGGCTAGCTTTCAATTCCTACCCAACCTCCTCTATTCTAGCACTAATACTTGTGTAATTATTCCTGTGCATAATCTTCAAATCCTATGCTGGCAGATTAACTTTAGTTCAGTCTGTCCTTTCTCAGCTTCATAATTACTGGGCAATGGTGTTTATTATCCCGACTTATGTGATGTCTAGAATAGTCTCTTTATGCCGAAATTTCTTATGGAACGGCGGGGTGGAAGGGAACAACCGGGCACTGGTGAGTTGGGAAAAAATTTGTTGTCCTAAATGGGAAGGTGGTTTGGGACTCAGAGACTTGTCTTTGTGGAATCAGGCTGCTGTTGCTAAATTGGCTTCCTGGATCTTTGATCAACCGGATCGCTTATGGGTACGGTGGGTCAATGCGGTCTATCTGAAGGGGCGTGACTGGAGTGAGTACCAACCGAACACAGATGTCACTTGGGCGTGGCGGAAGATCTGTCAGGCTAAGGAAAAAATTAAGCATATGTTTGTGAATGATCTTTGGCATGGCTCTCGTTCATGTTATTCGAACGCTGAGGGCTATGAGGGCATTCGGCAACACAACCCGAAGGTGCCTTGGGCTCGTCTTGTTTGGAGTGGATGGAGCATCCCTAAACACAGCTTCATTTCTTGGCTTGTGTTTAGACGGGCTCTAAACACTAGGATTAATCTGGTTAGATTTGGTATAGCTGATTCTAACCAGTGTTATTTTTGTGAGAGGCATGAAGAGAGCTTAGAGCATTTGTTCTTTGAATGTGAGTGGAGTTCCAAAATTGTTGACGGCATGAATGAGTGGACGAAAAAGAAAATCCCCCGGATTGGAGCGTTACAGCGGGCATGTATGGTCCGAGGAACGAAATTCCAATGCAACGTTCTAAGGGCTGTGATCAATGCCATGATTTATCATGTCTGGAGAAATCGGAACTTATGTCGTCTCGATGGAGCAGTGCATCACCCTAGTTATGTTATTAAAATGATAAAGATGGATGTACGGTCTAGAATCATGTCTAAGGTTGTACACCCACTTCGGGCTAGAGATTCGACTTGGCTACATAATTTGATGTAGCCATTTTTTGTACATTGATCTCCATTTGTTAATATATTCTTACCTTTTACCAAAAAAAAAAAATAATACTCATATGATATATTGTATGGTATATATATTAGAGATTCTCTTCACTAAAAAATAGTGTAAAAAAAAACGTAAATGAATCGTAGGTAAACATGTCAAACGGATTGAGAAGTCATGTTTCGCGGTCGTGAAAAATATCTGTCGGACATATTACGGGTTTGAAATAATAATAATAATAATAATAATAATAATAATAATAATAATAATAATAATAATAATAATAATAATAGTCTCTAAAAAATAGTGTAAAAAAACAAACGCAAATGAATCTTAGGTAAATATGTCAAACGGGTTGAGAAGTCATGTTTCGGGATCGTGAAAAATCTGTGTCGGACATATTACGGGTTTGAAATAATAACAACAACAACAACAACAATATAATTCTATAGCTAAGGGTATATAGCATGGCTGATCTGCCACCAACGTCTAAAGGGTCGGCCCAATAAATTTGGAGGCCTTGTTCGAACATTAATATGGGGGCCAGGTCAAATGCCACTCTCTTAACCACTACACCACTCCAATATTTATTGTTAAAATTGTATGAATAATTACGTATGAGGCCCTTCACATGTTTGGGCGCATGTTCAAAGAACCGAATTGTACCCTCTTTGGGTCGACCCTGAACGTCTACTTACAAAAGACAGGATGCTGAGAATGCAACTACTTCAAAACCAGGACTATTTTTTGTCTGGATTGGTGAACGAAACTCATGGCAATTTATCCTCACAATGCAATTTCACCCAACAGTGTTTTGCTCATCTATCACAGTGGCTGGAGGTCCAAATTCCTTCCATGAATACAACTAGTTGGTGGAAGAATAAGCGACATAAGTCCTTGCTCTTTCGTCAAGTTGTAGCTGCGGGAATTATTGGCATTTGGTACCATATATGGTGGATGCGGAATCAGTGTAGAGTTGCCCATTCTCTCCATAGGTCGTCCCACGTATTCTTTATCATTAAGCACGAATTAAGCCTTAGGATACAAAATTTATGTAAAATTGTCAACAACAAATATCAAAATCATATAGATAGATTGATAGAGTGATATCGGTGTATAGAGAATAATCTACCCACAAAAAAATGCTAGAGATAGAAAGAGAAAATACTCCAAAAACCTAGGAGATTAGACTAGCAACTTTAGTTATGGCAAGATCCAATAAAGCTTCATCTGGTAATCAATATGCAATAATTGCTCATCTGAAAGAGAAAATTCAAGCACAAAAACAAGAAAAACTAAAATCACAAAAACAAGTTTCTTCTTCTACAATAAACGAACAACTGATGAAGGAGTTACAGGAGTTCGACTTAGAGAATGAAATGGAAACTATTGAGGAGGAACTCGATGAAGATGGTGAAGAGGGGATCGACACACATGATTGGGAACAGGTCAGGTCTGCAAAGAAATTGGACAAGACTGTCCTGCAACTAACTGAAGACGATGTGAATCCTGAGATACAATATTGGTCTACTGCCATTTATGGGTATGTATAGTATATTAGGAACTAATCCCCCTTGGTCTGTTATAAATGCCTTTATACGACATACTTGGAAAAATCTGGGAATTGATAAGGTGTCAACCTTACCAAATGGAGTTTTCTTAGTTCGATTTAAGACTATGGAAGACAACTTGAAAGCGCTTGATACTAAATATTTGATGTTTGATAATAAACCAGTATTTTTGAAGGAATGGCATTCGGATAGTGAATTGATTAAGCAGAAGAGTAAAATTGTGCCAATCTATATAAAGTTGCAGGGATTGGAACTGCAATTCTGGGGGGGGGGGGGTCAAGTCTCTCCAAAATTTCAGGGTTGATTGCCATCAAATGGGATGAGATTACTAGTCACAAGACATTCCTTAACTTTGCCAAGATCCTGGTGGAAGTTGAGTTTAATCAAGATTTCCCTAAGGAATTAATTTTTCTGGATGAGAAAAGAATGGAACACAAGGTAGCAGTACTGTATGACTGGATTCTTGTTGAGTGCAAGAAGTGTACAAGGGTAGGGCATTCTGAGGAGATATGCAGGAAAGACAAACCCCAACAAAAGAAAACTAATCATGGAATGCATAAAGAATGAAGACCTAAGATAGTAGCACCGAAGGTGACAAGTAATACTGTTGTTATGGTGGATAACAATGGGATGATAACACCTATGGTTACTGCTGGCATACTGGAATCACCACAGAAAGTGACTAAAGGGCATAGAACAGATGGGGAAGGAAATAAGTCCTTTTATGCTGAGGGACTTAATTTCTTGGAGGCATTAATGTCAAAGGGTAAAGAAATTGGAGGAGGGAAGGAGACTCGACCACCTGAGAATGGATAACATCGGTTTCTAAAGTGTAAGGGGATTAAACAACCTTACCAAGCAAAAGAACATTAAGTGGTTCCTTAATAAGAATAAGGTGGGGTTGTTTAGTCTCTTAGAGACTAGAGTAAGGAGTAGTAATTGGAATAAAGTTATGAATAATATTTGTAGTGATTGGGCCATCACTACTAATAACTCTCAACACCAAGGGGGGAGGATATGGTTCTTATGGAATCCACAACACTATGTTATTAATGTTCTTGATGCTACTACACAAACTGTGTTTGTAGTTATACAAGATAATGTTAGGAAGATGAAATTCTATTTGACTGTTGTCTATGGTTTTAATAAACCAGCAGAGAGGAATTGCTTATGGGGGACTATTAAGAAGTATAAGATGATAGTGGATGGAGCTTGGTTTGTGTGGGGGGATTTTAACAATATCCTTCATCCTGGGGAGAGGATTGGAGCCCGTACTACATGGGCTGAGATTAAACGATTTCAAAATTGTGTGGCCGAATGTGAGCTTACAAAATTGCAGACTTCGGGTTCCTTCTTTACATGGAATAATAAACATGAGGAAGGAGTTAGGAGTTTTAGTAGAATAATAGGGTCCTTTATAATGCTGATTGTTTGGAGATGTTCCTTGAAATGAATGGTCATTTTCTACCAGAAGAGTTATATGATCATTGCCTTTGCCTTATTCAGTTGGAAGCTAGTAGAAGTATTATTAAAGCTTGCTTTAAATATTATAATATGTGGTCCTTGGATAAGCATTTTTTGGATACCATTCGAAGTATTTAGAGTGGAAGAGTGGAAGGTAATCCCATGTATAGATTGGTTCAAAAACTTAAATAGGCTAAGGGAGCTTTGAAGAAGTTGAATAGAGACAGATACTCTGAAATAGAGAAGAGCTATCAGGTTGAGACAGTTAAGTTGGAGGATATTCAAAGGAAGATTCAGATTGATCCTTACAACAGTACGCTTCAGGAAACTGAGAAAATCATTGCTAAATAGGTTATGAGATTAGGAAATTAAAGGCTACTAATTCTTTTCTTAGACAAAAGGCAAAGGCTAGATGGGTGGAGGAGAGGGATGATAACACTGCATATTTCCATTCTTGTATTAAGAAATGTAGAGCTTAAAATAAAGTGTTGAGTATCAAGGATGGAAATGACAAGACTCTTCAGGATTTGGATACCATTAACAAAGCTTTTGAGGAATTTTACATCAAGCTTTTAGGGACTGATGCTAAAGTGAAAGACGGTCGTTACATCAAGCTTTTGAGGTGTATAAGACGGTCGTTAGAAATGGGAAGGTTGTTACACAGACTCAAAGAGAGATGCTCACAAAGCCTATTACAGCTAAGGAGATTAGACAATGTATGTTTGAGATCCCAGGGGATAAAAGCCCTGGACCAGGTGGATACACTAGTCAATTTTTTAAGGACTCGTGGGAGATAGCAGGTACCAGTGTAATAAGTGCAATACAAAATTTTTTTAGAAATGGGAAGATGCTAAAACAGTTGAATCATACAGTTCTCACACTAATCCCTAAAGTCTCTATGCCAGATAATGTGGCACAATTTAAACAAATTGTCTGTTGTAATACAGTGTATCACTAAAATCTTATGCAAGCGATTGAGTCTTGTGCTTCCTGATATAATAAGTCAGAATCAGAGTGGTTTGTTCATAGGAGAGAAATTGTGGAGACTACTTTAATCTATCAAGATTTTGTCATGTCGTATGGAAGGAAATCTTGCTCTCCAAGATGTCTGATGAAGATAGACTTAAGGAAGACTTATGATTCTATTGAATGGAGATTCCTTAAGGATATGATGAATGCGATGAAATTTCCCCATCAGTTGATTAAGCTAATAATGGAGTGTGTGACTACTACCATCTTTTCATTGGTGTTAAATGGGTTTACATTTGGTCACTTTGAAGGGAAGCTAAGAGAGGTTTAAGGCAGGGTGACCCCCTTTCTCCTATTTTGTTTGTCATATGTACTGTATGGAGTACTTGTCAAGAATTTTGTAGGAAGTACAAGGATTTGAAGGCTTTAAGTACCATTCTATGTGCAAAAAGATGAAACTTACTCATTTGTGCTTTGCAGATGACTTACTATTGTTTTCCTATGGGGATAAAGAGTCAGTTAAGATTTTGATGAGGGCATTTCTTACTTTCTCCAAGGCTTCTAGCCTTCACATGAATAAGGATCGGAGAAATCTGAGGTCTATATGAATGGGGTGAGAGATATAAGTGGTGTAATGAGTGTAACAGGTATGTCAAGAGGACAACTTCCCTTTAGATACTTGGGAGTATCTATTACTTATAAGAATTTGGGAGTGTTGGATTGTGCAGTTTTGGTTGAAAAAATTGTTGACAAAATTAGGGCTTTAGGAGCTAAACACTTATCCTATGAGGGAAGACTGACTTTGGTGAAGGCAGTGTTTCACAATCTTCATGTTTACTGGGCAAGAATCTTTATTTTGCCAAAGAGTTTACTGAAGAAAGTGGAAGACATATGCAAGAATTATCTGTGGAAGGGGCATTAAGCTATATATATGTGCCTCTTATTGGTTGGGACCAGATATCCACAGATAAGAGGAAAGGAGGATTGGGGTTGAGAGATGCAGTAGACTGGAATTTGGCATTAGTGGCAAAGTACATTTGGTGGTTGGCAGCTAAGAAGGACCATCTTTGGGTGAAATGGGTAAGTATTAATTTTTTAAAATGGGTTGAGTGGACTCAAATTCAAGTTAAACCATCTACAAGCTGGTCATGGAGAAGGATTTGTAACTTAAAGAGAAGTTTATAGGTGGATATATTCAGGAGTGGTGGCAAATTAGAGGGAATGCATATACAGTGAAGCAAGGGTACGTTTTGCTAAGGCAGAATAGGCCAGAGGTACGTTGGGGGAACGTGCTTTGGCATAAGCTTAACCTGTCTAAGCATGCTTATATAGCCTGAGTAATAATGCATAAGAGACTACAAACTAATATAAGGCTGCAGAGATGGGGGTGCAAATTCAGGATTGCGGGGGGGGGGGGGGAGGGCAAAGAGGATCAACCACATTTATACTTTCAGTGCAAGTACAGTTGCAAATGTCTGGCACTGGTGTCTGCGTGGTATTGGTAGGGAACACAATTGTGGCGCTGATTTATCATCTTTGGCAAGTTAGGAATCAAAGTAAGCATGAAGTATGGACTGCAAGGCCTGAACAAATCTTACATATTATTAAGCAGGAAATGAAAACTAGATATACTTATTTGTTAAAGAGTTGTGAATTTACTAAAATAGATAAATTCTTCAAATAGGTGGTGATGAATGGTTATGTATTGGTGACAAAATGATTGTAATTCTTCCATTAAAATTAGTGATTTTCTACGTGGTACCCCTGAATTTTTTACTTTTCTACCTTGTACCTCCACACTTTTTACATGTATACATGGTACCCTTGTACTTTACTAAAAGTTTCTTTGGTACCCCTAAACTTTATTATTATCTTTATTGGTAACCCTAAACTTTTTTTTCCCGTCAAGTTTTAGCAACAAATTACCTTTTTATGTTCAAGATTAAAAGTTAACCATCATTTAACATACCTAATTAACCAATAATTGAACTTAAACTAACAATTTTGTACGTGTTTGCAGTTATACTCCGAATCTAAATGGATTATATTTTTGACGTTATATTGTCAAATCAAATGATAACACTTAAAATTAAGTTCAATTACTTGTTAATTATCTAAGTTAAATGATATCGAAGTCTTAATTCCAAGCTAAAAACATAATCTAACGACAAAACTTGATGAAATTTTTTTTTTGGGCGATAGTAAAATTAATAATAAACTTCAAGGGTACCATCTATAGAAGGGTACCATGTAGAAAAGTGAAAAATATAGAGGTACCGTGTAGAAAATCCCTTAAAATTAATATAAAGCTTACTTTTTCACCAAAAAAAGAATTATAATCTCATGTAATTGGTGATCATTTTCATATAATTACCTACATTTTCACCAAAGCTATAGCTAAGGGGGTGAGGCCCCAGTTTATATCTCAGTTGTCCACTAATTTTTTGTAAATTGCGTTTTGATTCATCAACATAATTCTCCCATAATAATAATAATAATAATAATAATAATAATAACAACAACAACAACAATAGTAATAACTTGTTGTAATTTGTTTCGATCTTAATGTTATTTCTATTTCATAAATATATATATATATATAATATTATAATAATAGTAATAATAATAATAATAATAATAATAATAATAATAATAATAATAATAATAATAATAATAATAATAATAATAATGGGAAGACCATGAATGAGAGGACTTAACGCTCTGTGCTTAGCTATCGACTAGGTGTCCTTTTGTTCTCGATACCTAGACCTTGTCCCGCCTGTTCTCGAGTATTTGTTGGCGACATTTTTGGAGATCACGATGTGTCGTATGCTGGTACCCTTGGTATTAAGCATAGACATAACCTGGTTTGCGACACCCTTTTGGATAACTGTTTCCGATCTGGTATTTCTGCCGGTAAGGAGGTGAATGTCGGTTTGATGGATGGGCACGAGAACCCCCTACGCCCGGCGGATTTGCTTCTTTATTCCTAGGATAGGGGGCGTGATGTGTGTGTTTATTTGACTGGGTCCTCACCTTTGACCCAGTCCGGCTTGACTTCTTTGGAGCCTGGACGGGCCGTTGCTGATGCTGCTCACCGTAGGTGTGCCAAGTATCAGGCACGCTGCACGGCCATTGGATATGGTTTCCTTCCTTTCTTCTTCTCCTCTCTCGGTGAGCTCGACACGGATGCTGTTTCTCTGCTCCAGCGGATTCGTAAATTCTCTATATCACAGGATGCTGGAGCGCGTGCCGCGGTTCATATTTTTAGTAGAATTAGTTTTGCGATCGCTAAGGGAGTGGGGGCCCAGATAGTATCTCGGCTTCCCTCTAACTTCTTGTAATTTGTTCTGGTGTTAAAAAAAATATATAATAATAATAATTCATATTGTTATTTAAAATTCAATGGAACTTGTATTAAGGCCCAAATAAATTACAAGAACTTATCATCATCATCATCATTATTGAAGCATTATTTTAAGAGCTGAAAATATTGGAGCTGAGCTGATAAGAGCTGGGTTAAGCAAATAGAAGCTGCACTGAGCTGATAGAGGCTGAGCTGGTCTGAAACGAGCTGAAATTAAATCGAAAAGAATAGGGCCTTAATCCTTATACTCCATCCTATTATCAGTTTTCTTTCGTCTTTTCCTTTTTGGTGAATTTTAATTTTAATCGTTCTTTATTATTCCTTCAATTCGGAATTAGTTTTTACCGTCGGCGCTTTACTTCTTACCGTCTGCGTTAATTACGTAAAATGATGACTTTGCCCCTTCTATTTATTCTCGAAATACTGTTACTTTTACATTTTATAGATTATCGGTTTATTAAAACTCGATAATAAAACCGTCTTTTTCGATTATCGTAATAAACCAAAATCGACTTCCTATATAGTTAATATATGGAATTACGTAATATGACGAATTCTCCTTTGCAATTAATTCTCGAAATATTATCACATTTACATTTTATAGAGTATCGGTTTATTAGAACTCAAAAATAAAACCATTTTTTCGATTATCGTTACGCCTCCGATTTTAAATAGTTAATTAGATTAATTAACGACTTAATACAATTTAATAAACATAATTAACAAATACGAGTAATACACAAATTAAATCCTAATTAATCTAGGACAAGTCGACAATCAAGATTTATTACACAAATCGATACAAATTAAAAGAAAAAAAATCCGGAAATGGGTCTGGTCGAGTGGGATTTTCGACCCACCCCCACTCTACCCGCCGATGCATCGCCCCTATAGTGACCCTATATTTCCAACAATTGAGAAACGAAATTATGTCACTATTATTGTGGTTGTGTTCATCACTTGTCATGGGAATTATTTCTATTGGCTATCTTGTTTCGTTGGTAAAATTCATCTCGTTGAGGGTGAGACAACAGTTCGTTATTATGGCAATAACTCTGTCTCTAGACCTTCGATTTGGACGTGTAATATGGTTTTGGAAAGCTAAGAAGAAGGGCTACACTGTTTTAGTTGAAGCCGTAAGCTGATTCTGTCATTTACCATTCGAAAAACGGGCCACAATGTCATGGTAGTATGCTGAAAGTTTTTGAAGATTTATAAGTGAATGGTATTATCTTATTTTATTATCAATCTTCATCTTTGAGAACAAGGTATGGTATCTACGAGTTTAGCTTTTGTCTTCAAGTGATTCATGATGAT
This sequence comes from Agrostemma githago, assembly GCA_958450325.1. Classification (NCBI taxonomy): domain Eukaryota; kingdom Viridiplantae; phylum Streptophyta; class Magnoliopsida; order Caryophyllales; family Caryophyllaceae; genus Agrostemma; species Agrostemma githago. Next base: position 37,525,991 of record OY288262.1, read on the forward strand.
AAAATAATTACGTTGGATAAATAAATGTTATTTATCGTCATTGATTGGAAGATAAATGATAAGATTAGGATGTTATGTTGTTTCTGAACATATGTTGAATGTATTAGTCTCAATATTTCATGATGAATGATGAATTTGCACACATGTTTGTATTAGTATACAACTAAAAGGTGAATGTTTTTCCTAAACTTGGAGTGAGACCCCATATTACATCTTGAAAAAGATATTTAGACTCATGTTTATGGAAAAAGTATATGCCTATGACCAAAATAATTAATGTGATTATTAGTGGAGTAATAATTAATTATTAATAATTTTTGTGCAAACTATGTTGTCTTGGAAGATGACCATGTGGAGGTTATATGCTCTTATGAGTAATGAGAGCAATGTTTGAATTTATTATATAGCCGTTATAAATTTATTCTATGCACTTAATATATGATATTGAATATTACTATTCATTAATCAATTTAAGAACATTATTTATGTTTTGCTTGATAAAATTGAATATGTATAATATATGTTTGGATTATATATTATTGTGATTTTTCGTATCCTTAATAATGTTTTGAAAAGGCACGTGCGTACTTGTCTTGTAAATTATTTTGGATACATTTGGAAGAAAAATTTAACTTCACACTAGAGATGTATCAATGCTCACTTGAGTAAAATAAGCTATATGTGGGGGTTAAATATTTTGTTTTTAATGACATGCATAATCTTGATCAAGTATGTATTAAATAATTGGATGAATTATTTGGTAAATTACTCTAAGAATAGATTATGGAATAGACAAATTGTCAGGAACATTTATTTGATATCTAAAGTTGAGATGATTAATGAATGAATATTTTGTACATTTTGTTTGAACGATTATGTTTGTCACTATTTCCTAGTGTGACAACATGTGGGGGAAGTCATTCAACTTATTTGATAAAATTATTCATGCATCAATTTTAGAGTTGATATCTTAAAATTTGTGAAGAGTATGTATATCTCTAATTGTGGGGGAAAGTGATGATCGATAGCATGTTTTATACATGAATAATTGAACCAAATGTAAGAGTTATAATTTGTTGACTAAGTCAATAAATAATGGTTGCGTAAGGTTCATTTATTTATGTCGTACATTTGGCTTATACCACACTATATGAGATTATGATCAGGCCCGTCTCAGAGCAGGTGCTATAGGCTCAATTGAATTAGGCCTCCCTTTTTGTTGGGCCTCACATCTGAAGTTGATATAAAATAAATATCAAATATTGCACTAAGAAGACATTGAATTCTTGTTGCTGGAGTGGTAAACTCCTTGGTTAAAGTAGCACACCTCTGGTTAGAGTCCCTCCACACACCACTTTCAGTTTTTCTTTCCACTTCAAATCTTCAATTTGCCATCAACAGCATTTTCCAGAGAAATTAATGTTGTGATACAAAAAATTGAACCTTTCCTCCATATAATTCTTTTTACTTCTTACTTTATCATTTTCTAGAGAAATTAGCTCAAGTTAATTTTTTTTTAATAAGTTTTTATTATATTGATTATATATATTGATAGTAACAGATAGAGTTGTTCATCATTTTTTTTCATGGTATCTGTCATTATTAAATAATTCTCCATTAATGATTACGAAGTATAAATTAATTATTTGAATTTTGGCATGAAAGTTTAGTATCTTACGAGTCATTTTAAATTGATAGTTAATTTTTTTTGAATGAAGACCAATTCCATTAATAAAAGGCCATACGACATCTACAAATGATATCAGAATGAACGGAATACAAAATTGTAACAAATAAATAAAGAACATTCCTGAGACAAAGATCGTTATTAGAGTAATTCGCTTCTGCATAGCCTTCTTTATATCGTTATTTATTGACACAGCCTTTCGCGAAGGAATCTATAGATCTGATGACATAGTCTTCAAAAGAATGACCTTTCTCTATTACGACAAAGAATAGACCGAAATCTGACCTCAATTGCATCACCATATGTAGAAAAGGTACCGCGCTCAACATGGTCTTGCATATAGTTCTTGAATCTCTCACAAAGAAAGAACAAACCCACCAAAATATTGGAACAAACCAATCAATTGATGGGAACAAAACTCCCCTAATGGAAGACACAAGATTTATTGTTAACCTAAACAATTTAAAGAGAATAATAACGATTAAATTTGGGGCTTACAACTACCTAACTGGTAGATGGCAGCCCCTAGAGATGAGGGGAGGAAAAGTTTTTTTCCTTTTGTTAGGGTTTTGGAGGAGAGGCGGCTAAGATGGACCGATACTTGTCTAGTAAATTGATAGTTAAATGGTATGAACTATGGAGTACTTCTTGCTACACTCGTTTCACTCGTTACACTCTTTTAGTTGGAATCTTCTTTCACAGTATCTAACACACTCGCTAGAATCGTTTCACTCATCGTTAAATGAAAGCAATTTATTTTTTTTCTCGGTATTTTATGGTCAGATATCCAGCTTGCGGAAAACTTTGACTTTATTCGAAATTATCACAAAATAGTTAGAAATAACATACGGAGTATATAGCATATTGGTTCAAGTAATAAAAATTTACTCCGTAATATATAATCGCATATGCAAAAGGGCCTCATATTTTAGTTTCGCTCCGGGCCTCTTGATAAGGCTAAAGTCGTATCACCTTAATCAAAATAATCCTAACGAACAACTAACAGGTAGCTAGCAGTAAGTAAGGGTCGAATCCACAGCGACAGATGAAAATCGCTAATTATCTAATAATCGATTCTAAACTATTTAAATTCCGGTTTGTTTGAATTGTTTTTCTAAACTATTGCAATAATGTAAATTAAGAGGTTCTAACAATATTAAAAGGATCTAGGGTCTTACGGTTCACTATGTAATTAAATTGGGTAAAGTTAATTAATCAATCAATCAATCACAGTTATTTAGGGCAAAGACACGGCCTTTCGGATCTTATGTCAACCTTAGGATAGATTCTGACGGGCTCTCGCAACTTACCAGATTATCCTACCCACTTACTTGTAAGTCTACCCTTACCAGGCTTTCGATCTTAGGTTCGGGTTCCTAAACTTTCGACTAGTTCAACGTCTCAAACTAATCAAACAATAATACAAGACAAGTAGTAAGGCAATAGCATATGAATGAACAATTAAACAAATAATCAATCTAACATCCCCAATTCAATTAACATAGATCCCCTTTAACCCTAGATAAATAAATTAGCTACTTATATTAAAACATAAAGCAATAAAGAAATTAAGCATAATAAAAGACAATATGAAACTAAGAGAAAAGAGAACTGAAAGATTGACGATCTAAAAGTAGGATTACAAACTAGAAGAATTCTAATGCTAATAAAAACTAAACTAAACTAAGAATATGAAAGTGTAAACCCCAAGGAGGGTATATATACTAATAATGATAAGGAGTTTAATTACTCATACTTTCCTAAAACTAATTAGGAAAGAATATCCCGTAAAATAGGAGTTATGGTAAGTGAAGGAGTCCAAGAATAGAAATCCCGAGAAAAAACCTCAAACCGGTCGGTTTGGGTCTGTCCCGAGCGGTTTAGGTCCGTCCCGAGCGGTTTGGGTTCATCCCGAGCGGTTCGAGTTCCTCTACACTGCGCGATGAATTTTGAAATGCTTGTTGTTTCTTCGTTACTTATCGGAATTGGATCTGTGATATACCGTTGGAAAGCTAAGAGAAAGAGCTTTCAACGCCACAAAATTCAGCTCAATCGGAGTTACGTTGTAGAACTCAATATATGCACGTTTGAAGTTGACCTTGTTTTAGCGATCGTTCTTTCTTCTCGATTTGCATTTGTTTGAGCTTTCCAACTTATTTCTTTGTCGTTTCTTAATGTTTCTTCCCTTCACGTCCTTCTTCAACTCTTCACTTAGCATCCTCTAACTTTTATCACTTCTTTCTTGCAGATTTCATGGCTCGACTCTCGTCATTGCCCAAAATATAGCTCAATTGCCTTCATTTGTCTCGTTTCTTACAAAACGTAAACAAAATACCCGGCATAACAAAGAAAGATGAAAAGCTAGAAAAACGACTCCTAGGACACAGAAAATGAACCAAAATAAAGGAAAAGTTGGGGTTAAATATATATACGAAATGAGTTCATCAAATCCCCCCAAACCAAACCTTTGCTTGTCCCTAAGCAAAGCAATCATCAAAGAGTATGGACAAGACTAAAAACAATGGCTCCGAACTAATTACCAACACGAATCCCAACATCGAATACTCCAACAAGCGAATGACACTTAGGCTAAAGAAACGAATTCATTAGCAAAAAGATAAAGAGTACAAGAATTTCAAAAATCAAGCTCCAATCAATATTCAAATACCAAACTTTTAATCTTGCACAACCTTCTATGTCGAGATTCCTTACGGTTTACACTCATCACTCAATAAGGGCAATCTTGTGAGTTTATGTAGAATCGGAAAGACAAAATACTCACCTAACTGCGACTTATAAGAACATGCATGCAATCTAACATGATATCAATCTCTACCAACCGTACATACACATTCAATCGGACCAAGACACATGCCGAGGACTTACATATGGATAAAGTGAGGCTAGTCGGGTAAGAAGGGGCAAAACGATTTGGATTATGGAGGTAAAAGTCAAGCTAGTACAACCGTAACCAAACTAAACTTATTCCATTCTTAACCAACTTCAATCAAAGGAATTACAAGTAGTACCAAGCACCTTATTTTCAACTTTTCATGACCGGCTTCGCACCAACAACTATGAAAACAGAGAGATCAATTCTTTTCTCATAGCAAAAACAAATTCCTCTTCTTGTTTCACTTTTTTTTTTCTTTTTTTTTTTCAACTATCTCCTTTTTTTTCTTTTCTTTCATTGATTTTTTTTCAATTCATTCATCATTTTTTTTTTCAATTCCCTTTCTCAATCGACATGGTACCAAATTTCACCCGCAAAAAAATAATTCCGTCTAATTAACCAACTAGCTTGACTAGGGTAGACAAATATGACATGTAGTTAATAAACGGGTCAAAACAGGTCAAATTATGGCTATGTGAAGTTCATGGGAATTACATAAAAGAAAGGGAGTGCCTCTTCTACATGTGTCACAATCACAAACTGAATGCATACAGGTATTTAAGAGACGAATGTCATGCTTATGCAATTTGATGTTACATGTCTCATAAGGAGTACTACTCTCAACCTATATGAAACTGATCATGGATGTCATCAGTTTAGGCTCTAAGTCTCACAATATAAGTAGCTTACTCGACAACAGGTCAATTTACTCATTTGGTATTCAAAACATAACCGGCGACAAGATCTAAGAAATACTAAACTCAAATAAAGGGAAATAGTGTCATTCACAAGAAAGAGGAAAGAACTAGGGAAAAACATGTGATAAATGCAATGTCCTCATCGCCGACACGACTCTATACTAAAACACACAAAAACACACACAAAAAACGGAAAAAAAAATTAAAAAAAAATGTTTTTTTTTTGAAAATTAAAACACACCCAAAAGAAAAATACACTAAATACAAAATATCCCCCCCAAACCAAATTACACAATGTCCTCATTGTGAACCAAGAGAAATAAAATAGGACAAAAATATAATGGGTAGAGGAAGACAAAAAAAAAATAAAAAAAAATAAAAATAAAAAAAAAAATAAGAGAGAAAAAAGAAAGGTAGTACCGACAATATATGCTGCAAATAATTTCCCCACAAACCAGCAACAAACATGGGGGATATGGATCAGCCTCATAACCATCAGTATTAAAATCATAGCAGTTCAAGGCTCGCAGGAGTAGATCAAATGTCTGCGCATGTGCTAAACAGAAGCATAAGTAGCACCAAAATATAGTAAAGACATCATATAAAATCAATGTCGAAGACCGTCTCAGCTTGTCATACTTCCTTTGAAAACTTTGATAAGTCCTTGACATATAATCCCAGCCGTCAACAAATGGTGGAAAATAATAACATAAATTATCGGGTATGTAAGACAACTTAATACCTCTTAAATCAACAACATTATTTTTCACAATTAATTCATGCAAGACCGGAGGAATACCTGTACTAGCATCGAAGCAAGGAGGAAGTTCTAGTGGATGAGAATGATTTATTACCTCAACGAGTGTATCCACAATCCTATATACCTCAAGATTTTCTGTTTCGAGGGTTCCTGGATGATTGGGTGCCGCTTCTAAAGCATCTACCTCGGCTTCCCAAGGGTTTGATTCTCCTGCACAATTCTCAAAACACATCAAATCCTCTAAAAAATCCTCCGGGAAGGATCCTTTTTCAAAATAATCAATAAGTTCATCTACCGCATCAGAAGCATTAATGCATAAATTAGGCACGGTCTCGGAAGAAAGCTCGGTTCGGTGAAAAACAGAATGACCAATTGAATCACAAATAGGCTCATTAACAATGCTCAAAACCTCAGGTTTTTCCGTCAAAGATTGAATCATTAAATTTTCAGACATAACAGAATCAACTTCAATGACCGGAGAATAGACTTTCAAAGCAAAAATCAAAGGCTCATCATCATCGTCATCAAATAGGTCAATATCCTCTCTAACATGTGCAACGGACGTACTCATAACACAGTCAGCTGATGATGGTGCAGGATCAGCTCTCAAATTTGACTCACGTAGAGTAGCCGTTAATTTTTGCAATATCACCTTACAGTCCGCCATGAAAGCAATCCACCTCTTCTCCGACTCAGCGCTGTTTCGGGCTAAATATTTAAGGAGTTCTCATCGCCCCTCATAAGGCATATAGTTAAACATCCCGTCGCAATTTGCCTCAATATTAGCCCGTGTCTCATCATCCACACCATCATAAATCATATGACATATCTCCCAAATATCAACATGATAGCCACTTTGATAAATAAAAGACTCAAGTCTATCCCAATAAGTATGTAGTGATTCATGATTAAATTGAGGAAAGTAGAAGATAGTCATAATGGTGAGACAAATAAAAAAAAATTATATACGAAATAAAAATAAATAAATATATACAAAATAATCTAGAACCCAAAACAAATAATAAGCAATAATACAAAACGTCCCCCCGACAACGGCGCCAAAATTGATAAGGCTAAAGTCGTATCACCTTAATCAAAATAATCCTAACGAACAACTAACAGGTAGCTAGCAGTAAGTAAGGGTCGAATACACATAGAGACGGATGAAAATCGCTAATTATCTAATAATCGATTCTAAACTATTTAAATTCCGGTTTGTTTGAATTGTTTTTCTAAACTATTGCAATAATGTAAATTAAGAGGTTCTAACATTATTAAAAGGATCTAGGGTCTTACGGTTCACTATGTAATTAAATTGGGTAAAGTTAATTAATCATTCAATCAATCAATCACAGTTATTTAGGGCAAAGACACGGCCTTTCGGATCTTATGTCAACCTTAGGATAGATTCTGACGGGCTCTCGCAACTTACCAGATTATCCTACCCACTTACTTGTAAGTCTACCCTTACCAGGCTTTCGATCTTAGGTTCGGGTTCCTAAACATTCGACTAGTTCAACGTTTTAAACTAATCAAACAATAATACAAGACAAGTAGTGAGGCAATAGCATATGAATGAACAATTAAACAAATAATCAATCTAACATCCCCAATTCAATTAACATAGATCCCCTTCAACCCTAGATAAATAAATTAGCTACTTATATTAAAAAATAAAGCAATAAAGAAATTAAGCATAATAAAAGACAATATGAAACTAAGAGAAAAGAGAAAAATACCAATTACGTAGAACTGAAAGATTGACGATCTAAAAGTAGGATTACAAACTAGAAGAATTCTAATGCTAATAAAAACTAAACTAAACTAAGAATATGAAAGTGTAAACCCCAAGGAGGGTATATATACTAATAATGATAAGGAGTTTAATTACTCATACTTTCCTAAAACTAATTAGGAAAGAATATCCCGTAAAATAGAAGTTATGGTAAGTGAAGGAGTCCAAGAATAGAAATCCCGAGAAAAAGCCTCAAACCGGTCGGTTAGGGTCTGTCCCGAGCGGTTTAGGTCCGTCCCGAGCGGTTCGAGTTCCTCTACACTGCGCGATGAATTTTGAAATGCTTTATGTTTCTTCGTTACTTATCGGAATTGGATGTGTGATATACCGTTGGAAAGCTAAGAGAAAGAGCTTTCCAACGCCACTAAATTCAGCTCAATCGGAGTTGTAGAACTCAATATATGCACGTTTGAAGTTGACCTTGTTTTAGCGATCGTTCTTTCTTCTCGATTTGCATTTGTTTTAGCTTTCCAACTTATTTCTTTGTCGTTTCTTAATGTTTCTTCACTTCACGTCCTTCTTCAACTCTTCACTTAGCATCCTCTAACTTTTATCACTTCTTTCTTGTAGATTTCATGGCTCGACTCTCGTCATTGCCCAAAATATAGCTCAATCGCCTTCATTTGTCTCGTTTCTTACAAAACGTAAACAAAATACCCGGCATAACAAAGAAGGATGAAAAGCTATAAAAACGACTCCTAGGACACAGAAAATGAACCAAAATAAAGGAAAAGTTGGGGTTAAATATATATACGAAATAAGTTCATCACCTCCCTCGACTCTAAGACGGCCCTGATTATGATGATTGATTTTATGCGAGTAAAGGATATATATTTTAATTTGTGGATTTGCAAAAAGAAAATATAAGTGAAACAATCATCAAGATCGTTGTTCTCTAATATACGAATGATGATGTATATATGGTGCAATATTGTGAATTGCAACATGTTGGATATTTATAAAGATGTTGAATCACAAGGTGAGATGCACAATGATCATGAGTAAACTTTCATCTTTATAATAATTTTATTATAAGTCTATTGAGAAGACTATTATAATTTTATGTATTGTGTATGCGTATTATTTTGCTCTTTAAACCCTACCGGGGTAATGCATGGTGATTGAGACCTTAATATTTATTGCATAATTGTTGGGGCATCAATTGTTGTGCAATGTTTGATGTCAATTTCAGATTCATATTGCTAAAAATGATGTGTAGTGTATTACACACATGAATTATGCAGATTTGAGAGAGTTGAAATCATCAAATATAATTTGGTGTATTTGAAAGGTTGAGCATATAGCTCTTAATGGTCTTATGGCCCAAATTTGGGTGGTCCTTGTGAGACGAACTTGATGAGATCAACGTAATGATAGAGGTTGATCATATAACTCTTAATGGTCTTATATCCCAAATTTGGGTGGTCCTTTTGAGACGGACTTGATGAAATCACCATAATGATAGAGGTTGAGATATTTCTTTTCATGAATCTATATCCCTATGTTTGGGTGGTCCTATTGTGAAGGAGTTGATGGATTTACCGTAGTATTGAGAGGTTGAGCTTTAGAGCTCTTTATGATTATATAGCTCATAAGTGAGTGGGTTATCTGAAGATATCCTTGATAGAATCACCTAAGTGAGTGTGAAGAGTTGGTCTCCTTCTATGAGAGATTGAGTTATCTCTCTAGAGCACTCATCAGAATCTCAAGGTTCATCTGGCCATAAATTTGTTGATTCGTATTGCGGAACTCGTGTGGAACTTAAGGTATGATATGTGTTGTGAGGATAATTCAACCGAAGTTCAACAAGGAATTCAAATCGAAAGATATTCTCTTATTGTAAGTAAGTTGTTGACTTATTTCACTAATACGTTAATTCAAATCGAAAGATATTAACGTCTAAGTGTCAACCTTTCCATATGCTCAGAATTTTTGTTATTGGTTGTCATTTGCATTAGTGGGGGATTGTTAGAAATAATGCAAAGACAATATGTTGATCATTGTTGCATAGTAAGGGTAGCACATTGACAGAAATCTTCATGATGGTTATGAATATCATTATCTTCATAGTAATGACAATTCATTACCAATCATAAAGTGACTTTGGATACCTTTTGAGCTTAGTCTCATATGACACTTATTATATAAGTATGAGAATGATAAGACATATGAGGATATTATCCAGGGCCGGCCAATGACATTGTGAGGCCCTGTTCGAAATTTCGATTTGAGGCCCTTTTAAGTTTAAATATTTCTTCCTTTTTTTATATCATGGAGAAAGTAACTAAATTAAACATTTGAAAGATAATCATCATCCAAAAAAATCATCTTCAATAAATATCATAAAAATCAATAATTAATTTAAGTATATACAAAATTACCCCCAAAAAAATCCGAAAAACATTAGAATAAAAAAACTTACGTTAATCAAACAAAAGAATAATAGTGCAATTGTGTAAGATTGAGCCCCGCTAAGAAATCAGTAGCAATGATACAGATGAATAAAAGATTAGCACAAAATACTTGTTAATGGAGTTATTGAGTTAATACTAATCAGTTTAAGAAAGATAAGTATGAAATTTTGTTTTATAAACAAATAAAACTTAACAGTAACACAATTTCTTGTATGAGACTTAAAACATGCAATTATTATCAAAGTATCAAACGTATACTTTTTTTTGGGGAAATGAAGTTTGTAGAGAAGCAAAAGAATTAATTGAAGAATGAAATATGTTGTAACGGAGGCGTCCCGTTACCAACGGTTTGTTGACTACACGAGAAGAACAAAACAACGAACAAACAATATTTAAACTGAGACACGGAATTACGTGGTTCACCAGCAAAATCACTGGTTACGTCCACACCGACAAGGAGAACAATATTCACTACTGTGGAGATAATAGTACAACTCCGAGAAACTCTCTCTAAGACGATGCTTAAGAGATTCCAATTTTTGGGTTGATTACTAAGATGGAAGGGTGATCTCTATTTATACAAAAAGAATCACCTCCACTTAGTTCATCTATCGATGTGGGATAACTTTTTCTATTTATACATAGAAAAACTACCACTTCCCACTATTCTTTAGATGTGGGACAAACCACACCCTTCACAATATACATCATCTTATTTCAACACCTAGTTCGACATTCAACTCGAGTCTCGAATACGACAATTGCTAGTCATTAATCCTAACAATCTCCACCTTGACTTGAATTGTCCAACACGAACCAAGCTCCAAAATGATGCAACCAAATCAGCTTCCAATTGTCGATTCTCAAGTCACCACCTGTCCCAGTAGTCTCCACACTGACTTGAACTCAACAAACAAAACGAACAAATGAACCAAGTGTGCCAACGTGACCAAAATGAACCAAGTACCAAATGTAGCAAGCTGAAACTGCCAACGTACTAAGCACCCAACATATCATCATGCCAACATGGCCAAACGTAGCGAGATCACTACCAAACGCCAAAAACAAATGTATGAGATATATACCAACGTCACAATTGATGGAATGGTGTTCCGAAACAAATGCACACAAGACTCCAAAGCAAATTCTCCTTCAAAATATGGCCAAATGTACCGTCGTACCAAATTGCCCAAAAGGACACAACGCCATAAACAAAACAACGTCTCACTTGAGTCAACAACGGTGTCATGACACCACAAATTTGCCCACACCAAGGCACAACAACTCAAGTCGAAACAATCAATACCAAAGTTTTAAGTGAGGCCAAATCACCTCCATCATCAGGTGCAAATGTTAGATTAACAAGTCCAACCCAACAACTCCAAAGAACACAAAATAATGAACTCCCGTCGAAGTTCCAAATAACCCCACCCGAGGTCCCAACGGCTCTCTTTCAAGAGCCCAAAACAGCTCCGGACATCTTCTCGCCAAAAAATCAACATACCCAAATAACGCCTAACTCAGCGAAAGCAGAACCTGGAGCTCTGATACCAGTTTGTTGTAACGGAGGCGTCCCGTTACCAACGGTTTGTTGACTACACGAGAAGAACAAAACAACGAACAAACAATATTTAAACTGAGACACGGAATTACGTGGTTCACCAGCAAAATCACTGGTTACGTCCACACCGACAAGGAGAACAATATTCACTACTGTGGAGATAATAGTACAACTCCGAGAAACTCTCTCTAAGACGATGCTTAAGAGATTCCAATTTTTGGGTTGATTACTAAGATGGAAGGGTGATCTCTATTTATACAAAAAGAATCACCTCCACTTAGTTCATCTATCGATATGGAACAATTTTTTCTATTTATACATAGAAAAACTACCACTTCCCACTATTCTTTAGATGTGGGACAAACCACACCCTTCACAAAATACATCATCTTATTTCAACACCTAGTTCGACATTCAACTCGAGTCTCGAATACGACAATTGCTAGTCATTAATCCTAACAAAATGTGTTAATATAATTAATTAATTGGCAAATATTGGGAAATGATATTAGAAGATGGAAGGTTCTGATATATTTTACATATTTCCAATCAATTGTCAGTTTGTCATACATTACGTTACTCTTGTTTTGTTTCTATTTTTTTTGGGCCAAAGCATGTATAATTGGGCCATCCGCTTCTTGGGCCCCAGTTCCATGAACTGAATTGAACTAGCTTTGGGCCGGCCCTGAGGATATACATCAAATACTTTATCATCCAAATCTCTTGATAAATTCTGAGTATATCATCGAGTTCCAACAGCTAATGGTTGAGTACACAATCTTTTAGGAGTGTTGTGTGACCATGGGGGACGACTCCCATTCTGATTTGTACCGTAATCGGGGCGATTTCGTTTCTCATTCAGTGGCCTTCATACGACGACACAACAACGTATATTTACTATTTATATATCGCCCCTATAGTGACCATATATTTCCAATAGACCAAAGTCTTAAAACATGCAATTTTTATCAAAGTATCAAACATATACTTTTGTTTGGGAAATGAAGTTTGTAGAGAAGCAAAAGAATTAATTGAAGAATGAAATGTGTTAATATAATTAATTAATTGGCAAATATTGGGAAAGGATATTAGAAGATGGAAGGTTCTGATATATTTTACATATTTCTAATCAATTGTCAGTTTGTCATACATTACGTTACTCTTGTTTTGTTTCTACTTTTTTTTGGGCCAAAGCATGTATAATTGGGCCATCCGCTTCTTGGGCCCCAGTTCCATGAACTGAATTGAACTAGCTTTGGGCCGGCCCTGAGGATATACATCAAATACTTTATCATCCAAATCTCTTGATAAATTCTGAGTATATCATCGAGTTTCAACTCCTAATGATTGAGTACACAATCTTTAGGAGTGTTGTGTGACCTTGGGGGATGACGCCCATTCTGATTTGTACCGTAGTCGGGGCGATTTCGTTTCTCATTCAGTGGCCTTCATACGATGACACAACAACGTATATTTACTATTTATATATCGCCCCTATAGTGACCCTATATTTCCAATAGACCAAACTATCATTGTTGGAGAAACATTAATCATATGTTAGAGTAACATCACACGTTGGAGTACCAATAATCTACCCCTAATCTAGTTTATGTGATGAGTTGTTGGAGTTATTAAATTTGGCCTATTAAATTCTTGTTTAACTTGCAGTTATTTGCCCCTTTCCAACCCCACCATCAATCATCATAATGAATTAATGATCCCTCTCTTTTTCTCCACTCCCTTCTCTCCCCATATAAACACACCAAAATATTTGCAGTACTTGATCACTCACCAAACTCAAAGGGTATAACATAATGGTCTCATAAGTTCCAACCCCTTTTTATTGTAATGCAGCTGGGTGCATTTGTTTGGTGTTTAGTGTGTAATTATTTTGGTCGATCGTTGTTATATTTCGATATTTAGTGTGTACGATTTTTTTGTCCTTTGGTGTTGTTCATATTCCATTTATTACTTAATACAAATATTTTTTACGCTCTGAAGAAAATAATACTCCAATTTTTGTTGTTGTATATTTATTTTTGACTAATAAATTAAAGAAAAATTACTAACTCATTCAAATTATTACTCCCATTTTTTTGGTTTTCTTTTCATTTCACTATGATATGTGACAAATATTTTAATGAAGTGAGAAGAAAATAGGAAAATAGAGGAAGTACTTTCCTTATTTTATTAAATTCATTGTACTATATAATTATTTCAAAATAATCCTTTATATATTAAAGCAAGCACCATGCACAATAACGTGACATTGCTCTTTGTTGAGTATTTTGAAATACTCAATTCCTCTTTCCACTAAAAGATTAACTCTCAACCAAATTTTCCCTCCAAAACTCATTTTTACAATTAAGGAAACACTAATTAAAGGAACAAATAACAATTAATTTCTTAAAATTATGAAAGTCATATCAATAAAAATATTTATGATAAATAAAAAATAGAAAAACATAACCAAAAATATTCACAAGTTTTTATACATACTTTTTTTTTTATCAACTTTGATTAAAAGAGCCAATTAATTATACTAAATATAAATATCATTTTTTAATTCAACTTAAATAATGTCATTTTGTTTTTCCTTTTTTTAAGTATTCATTTATTAATAATATTAACAACTTAATCTAAGATTCAACACACAAAAAATTAAATTTGATAAAAATTACTTAAATTTTATACTTATTTATATATTTCTTACAAAACCATGCAATTGCATGGTCTACACTAGTTCTCATTAACTCAACATTTGTATGGTAATTTCTGCATTGGAAGCTAATCATCCGTGCTTCACAATTCGGGTCAAGCAACCCGATCTTCGCAGTCCCACTTTCACACTCAATTAACCTGGCCAAAATTACATCCCAATTAATCCAGGATTAAACAACTTAAACTCTCATACAACTACTGCACTATTATAGAATAACATCATGATCAGTGACGTGACACATGTCCTTCACATTAAAACTCAACTCCTTTGCCACTACACCACTCCAATTTTTCGTTGTCAAAATTGTACTCCGTATAAACATAATACATATTAAGGGTCGTCACTTGCTTGAGTCATTCATGTTTTTAATTAGTTTCCTAATAAATAAATATTGAGTATTCATTTTCTAAAATATATAAATATTAATTTTTACCGCATGGAAAATATTATTCTATTTTTATCCATTCTTATCTCAATAATGTATAAATATTACGGGTAACCATTTTCTAAAATATATTGATACATACAAAAGTATACGAAAAAAAACATTTTTAATTATTTTTGTAATTTAAATATTAAAATTTCCTTCTTAGAGAGTTTGGATATGGCAAAATTATTTAATAAAACTAATTAATGTGATATGGGAATTGTAGTGAAGTTGAATGAATAAATGACAAACCTCAATTTTTAATAACATACAGTACATGAGTAACTATGAATTTAAATTTCCTTATTTCTAGAGTATAATTTGTTTTCATTTTTCCTTTTTTGTATGAATTGTGTGAAACGACTATTTTACAAGTACTCATTTCGACGTCTTATGTCGTTATACTTACGATATCTTCTACATTATTTATCATACACTCTTCGAAATTGGGTGAAATTCACTACTCATGTGGGTTATTTCACTTAGATCTTTAAGACACTATAATAATCGTCTGCATCAAAATTCATTTCTTTTACGTAATTTTTAACGAATATCTTATTTCCGTTCATTTTCATATGGATTGTAATTTGCCTTTTTGATGTAAAAAAACGCTTCAACGTCGTGAATTTTCACGGGTATTACCCTATTCCTCTAAATTCGTTAATTTAACAAATGTACCATGCAATAAAGTCTTTATTTACACTGCTTATTAATTATCTTCGATATTTTCTAATAATAATGAAAATGTCTCAACCCCGTGAATTTTCACGGGTTAGTACACTAGTTTTCATTAAAGTAGTCCTAGAGGACCCCGTGCATTGCACGGGAACAAAAATTAGTTTTAATATTAATATTTATTGTCATATTTAAATGTGCCTTTATAATTTTTAATGTATTCGAATTGTGCATGCTACATTATTTTTAACTATGAACCTACTCTTTCTGTCTCGGTCATTTGATTGAAATACTTTTCACAAATAATATAAACGAACAACAAATGACTGAGAGGGAGGGAGTATTTATTTAGTTTGGAGTAAAGTTTATTTTTAATTTTGACTTATATTTAGTTTAACAACAATTCATTGTTTAAAATTGTGATGCCTTAAAAAAATATTGTATGAATGACTAAACTTAATTAAGGAATCGTTTAGTGAAATATTAATTTAATTAAAAAAAATATAGTCTTGTAGGCTATTTCAGCAGATCTATAGATTCCTTCGCGAAAGGTTGTGTCAATAAACAGCTATATATAGAAGGCTATGCAGAAGCACATTATTCTAATAGTGATCTTTGTCTCAATGATATTCTTTATTTATTTTTCACAAATTTGTGTTCAGTTCAATTTGACATCGTTTGTAGATGCCGGATGGCTTATTATTAATGTTATTGATCTACACTTTCAAAAAAAACAAAAATTACGGGATATTTAATGGTAGGCGTAATAATAAAGAAAGTAGTCACAAAATAAAATAAAATAATGAGAGCAAAATATTTAAACTTTTGAAAATGGGTAAAATTTAACTTAAACTTATAACCTTAACTAAGGTTAAAAATAAGTTAACTTGGGTAGTTAATAGATTGATGAATTAAATAATCCTCAAATAATTGGGGTGTGGCACCTAAGCTTTTTGTGGTGAAATTGAATGTGGAGACTTTAAAAAATATTGTTTTAATAAAATAGGGATAAGAAGGTTTTAATAAGCCTCCACATTTAATTTCACCAAAAAAACTTATATAGGTGTCACTCCCATAATTATTTGAGAATTATTTAATTCATCAATCTATTAACTACTCAAATTAACTTTTAAACTTAGTTAAGTTTAAGTTAAAGTTTATCCATTTTTGAAAGTTTAAATATTTTGCTCTCATAATATTATTTTATTTTTTTGTGACTACTTCGTTATTATTACGCCTACCACTAAATATACCGTAATTGAATTAGTTAAAACTATAATTTTATTAATTGAATTAATAGTTCGCTAAACGATTAATTAATTAATTAAGTATGGTACGGAGTAGTAAAAAATTCATCTTATTCATACAATATTTTTTTAAGGCATCACAGTTTTAAACAATGAATCGTTGTTAAACTAAATATAAGTCAAAATTTAAAATAAACTTAACTCCATTAAACTAAATAAATACTCACCCTGTCTCAGTTATTTGTTACTCTTTTATATTATTTGTGAAAAATATTTTAATGTAACACAATTCAAATACTGTAGCACAATTCTAATAAATTAAAAATTACAAAGACAAATTTAAATATGACAATAAATATTTAAATTAAAATGTATAATTTAATATACATTAATTTTCTCAAATCTGAAAAAAAAAAAAAAAAAAAACAATCATCACCGAGAATTTAAAATTGTTAAATTATAACTCGACAACAATTGTGAATACCAATCTGCATTGAAAAAACCTCATATTAATAATTAAACTATACTTAATATTAAATCTATTCGAAATCAAGATATATAAAAATATTATTAAATCTTAACCAATACTGTTAAGATATCGGCTCTTATAAAATATTATCGGCGGTTATTATTAAGAAAATATTGATTTTAAATATAGTAACAACTCTTATAATTGATGCAGAGTAACTGATCCACTATGTTACCCACTAAATTAAAATAACTACTGTAAGTTAATCAACTTCCATGATATCTCACTATGTTACCCAATAAATTTAAATTATTATTTCAAGTTAATCAACTACTCATATCTCCAACTATATTACCAATGGAGATCATCTGTCCCACATACCTGTCTCATTTGTTGTCCCACCTATAGTAACATGACGCGTGGATGAGCTGAAAAACCAAAAAAAAACAGTCACGTGATTTTCTTTACACCTGTGAGAAAATAAAATTGCTATATACTCCACTTTTCCTTTTTCCAAGTTTTTCTTCTTGGGACTAATGATAGCAAGTAGCAACACCATTTCTTCATCTTCATTTCCCTTGCCCTCTTCATCTTCCTCATATTTCCTCTTGTCCTCTTCATCATCATCCTACTTACACTCACCCTTCATCAAATTAAATGCCGACTGGACCATTACACCCACCACAAACAGATAACCCATGTACACCCATATTACACCCAGAAACCGATTCATACTATAAATAACCCATATGGGTGTAATTTGTTATCTGTAATACTACATCCATATTATAACCCACAAACCGATTAATCTAAAACAGATATCGCTCGACCATTATGGGTTGTAATATAGGGTCCAGGTTCTTCAGCTCCACCACGCTCGATCATTATGCCGACTACCCGAATGTCCTGATACCGGGTGTTATGCATGTAAGACCCATCTTTATTTTTAAGTTCATTTTTATATACATTGAATTTGATTATACACTTGCTAGTACAGTAGTACTTGCTCACTGTAGTCTAGTTGTCTTTATCTAAATTGAAATGCTAACAAAAACTTATAACTTGGTTCAGGCCAGGTTCATTATTATACAGTGAAGTATATGTGTCAGTCAAAAGATGGAATTTTGGAAGAGGATGGAAAGAAACAAGATCAAGATATGGTTCTAAAGGCTTACAACTTATGAATCAACAGGAAAGAAATTACAGAAAATAATGCCAATAATGACTTGATTAGATAAGGAGAGGAAGTCAGATTGCATTATTAAGATAGAAAAGAATAGTTTGTGACCCTTCAAGTCGAGTCGGAGAAAACAAAGACAAAAACAAAGCGAAACATTAATTCGAAGGAAAAGTTTCCGTAAGTCATCCTAAAAGATAATTATTTCGATAAATTAAAGCACAGTTACGCTAATACTCCGTATTAAACTTCAACGGTTCCGCCAATAGTCCAAGTGTAGCTCCAAGGTCCAACTCAATTTTGTCTTTCATTCTTTTCTATGCGGTGGATAAACCTAGTATAAATAGATACTCGTGTGAGTTACATAGAAGATATCTAAATGTAATACGAAGTATTTCATAAACTTAAAGATATGTGACATACAGAGTCGTTTTGATGCGTTGACACCAAGAATTCGTCCATTAAGCTCTCAACAGCCGGATAGTCCATCGCCAACAAATCTTGATAACTATGTATCTATTTGTTCGTGTTCACACATTTAAACATATATCAATTATATTTCAAACCGGTGAGAATAAATACTAAGAAAAAAATTACACTTGTTGTTCTCCTTGTAGGACATTTGTAGAGACGGTTTGTGATTCTTGCCGGTTCACCTATATATTTGATTATAAAAAATTAGACTAAACTCTAAAAGAGAACAACAATAAATAATGTACAATGTACCTTGTTCACTTGTGACGAACTAACAATTTGCTCCACTTGTGGAGATGCTTTCTTTTTAGTCTTTAGACTTTTTTTGCTGATTCAAGAGCTCCTTTTGGCCTTTTGCTTGAATTTCCAGTTTTAGGCTTTGCTTTGATGCCTTTAACGGTTTTCTTTACACCAGTAATCTTTCGCCCCGACACCCTCGGAATCCACTACATTTTTGTTCAACCTAACCCTTTCAAGTAACATAATAAGTGCCTCTTTAACATCTTCATATTCCTCCTCGTTCTCTGCCGCTCTTGCGCTTAAGCGTGTAGGTAAGCGACATAAGTTTCTATAACGTCTTCCCACCATCACTCTAGGGTCCACATCAACTACATCTTCACTACTGATCACAGACCTCCCAACACTTCCACTTCTTTTTCCTTTTGTCCATCTTTTCAATATATATTTTCCAGGAATTCGGGTGATACCTCTAGTACTATAACCTTTAAAACATGCCTACAGAGTATCCCAACAAACTCAAATTTTCTACAAGAACATGATATGGTATCCTCTTGAGTGTCGTGTGTGACACTATACCTATAATGTTTTTGGTAGGGGCAAACTACATACATAAAGAGTATCCTTGTCTCATTATTCTCAGAAATAACACAATCATATGACTTAGACGATTCTATCTGGAAAAGTTTGAAGACGGCCGTTGTATAGACACTTGCTGCATGTTTTAAAATTTCAACAGGGAAGGGTAAGACCACATCGGTCTGATCAGCTTTAAAATCAGCAATTCTCTCATTATAACGGTGATCATTTAAGCAGACGTTCAAAATGTAAAAAGAATCGTCGTAAATCGTGCTTATAACTTACATAGTGCTTGATGACTTTGTTCATGCTCTCACTACGTTGTGTATTAGTCATATCAGCACAAAAAATATCTCTTCCATAAACCAAAGCCCATTTTTCTTTTATCTTAAACATTCTTTAATTTTCAACCAGTCATTGTTTTGAAGATCATACCTTGAAAGCATATCATTCCAAGCATGTAGAAATTCATCCTCTTGCTCATAGTCATAAACGCAGGAACTAAAATCCCTTGTGAAATCTTTGAACTCGGCAAACCCAACTTCCAAAGCATAAGCATTGTAAAATTGATATGCCGCTTCTTCTGATTCAAACTCCATCCCAATTTCAGGCATTATCTTCGAAGATAACTTAGTTGGAACTGTTGAAAGGACAACTATATCATCATTGTCAATATGAGAATTCTCATTGACCGTGACTTCATCCTCTTGTTGAAATTGTAACTGACGACGTGCTTGTGACTCTTGTATTAAATCCATATATCGGTGTTACTGTAAACGAAAATAAAAAATATTGTGAAGTCAATTATCATAAGTAAGGCACACATCCACAATTAATTACCATATTGATAATTCATTGGTAAAACATGAATTTATTGCACAATTGAATCCTTAGATATACTTCTACGTAGATTACGTATCAATTGAACTATTAAATATTTGATTTTGCAATTATGTCCTTAGTATAAAAAAATATATGAGTATTAGAGAGACTGTTTAGTTCCAAATCTTCCTCCATAAAAAGTAATAGTACGAAATACTTAGTACAGTACATAAGAAAACTTACTGATGGTCGAAAGAGTAAATTTGATCTTCAATTGATGCGCCGTTGTTTTTGCTAATTAATTTGATGGGGAAAGGGGACAAAGTCTGCAATTTTGAAAAGTAGGATGATAACCCTACAAGGTTACTTTTAATTTGATTGAATGTTGACCCACACTCTACAACTCCTCAAACCTACGTTACTTGCCTTATTTTGTTTGTTTCCTTTTTCTTAAGCACGTGACTGTTGTTTTTTTTGTTTTTCAGTTCATCCACGCGTCATGTTACTATTGGTGGGACAGCAAATGGGACAGATGATCTCCATTGCTATATTACCCATTAAATTTCACCAACTTGCAACATTCATCACATTTTTTAAACCCCATTTATTAGAAGAATTTTTCATTCATAAACCATTACTCATATCAAAACATTACAAGAAACAAAAAAAAAATACTCCCTCCATACCATTAACTTATTCCCACTTTACCGAAGATGTCTTAACCTAGTGGTTAAGGCTAGGTGCTCTGAGACAGTAGGTCTCAGGTTCGAATCCCCTCTCCCCCTATATTGTAATGCGACTAAGTGCGCTCTTCGTTGAACCAAAAAAAAAAAAAAAAAAAAAACTTATTCCCACTTTCCTAATAAGGAACCAATTTCATTTCTTTCTTTTTTTGGCAAAATTTTAAACAAAAATAACCCAATTACTTTACTAATAATTCCAAACTACAAATATTAACATCATTAAACTTAAAATCAATATTAATCATATAATATAAATCCATTAATAACTAATTTACCATCTTAACCCATTAATTAATTTTTTAATATTTTATTATTCGTTTAACATGTCCTCCTTAATCCACGTGCCACAATGAAATTGGAAGATAATTGTGGTAGGGAGTACCATCAATTAGTACGTAAACTAGATAAAGGAGTATTTGATGTCCATTTGAATGGAAGAATTGTTCGAAAATGGAAAAGAAAAACATAAGCAACAAGGGAATAGAAGACTATATATCCCCAGAGATATCGTTGTTTTTTTTTTGAGCGAATAGATCATTTCATTAATAAAAAGTCATACGACATCTACAACTTATATTGTAATTGAACGGATACAATACTATAAAATTTGAGGGAAATAAATTCTCATCTAAATAAAGATCTCTCACTAAGATTTTGATCTCCGCTTCTGCACATCCTCTTTCAATATATCGTTGTTTAATGATACAACTTTTCACAAGAGGGTCTTTGGATATTCCAAGGTTTTGAAGAGAATCAATTCCATCTAACCTGATAGATTGTAGCCGACAGTCAGACATGAATTGAGATACCCTATGATGAACAATTGTGGTACTGATCTTCCGTGTCTTCTCCGCTATCATAAATTCAAGCATCTCTCCTAAAAGAGAGAGCGAAACTCATCAATTGATGGGGGCAAAACTCTCCAAAAGAAGAGGACAATTAGTATACGTATAAAACTAATAATATTATTATTATAATTAGCTAAAATTGGGGGGCTTACCACCAATTAATGGTGATAGCCCCAAATTTTTTACGGAGGCTAGGATTTTTTTTGAGGAGGAAGAAGGGTTTTAAATTAATGTTAGATATCGTTGGTTAATGAAGAGGTAATTACATGAATTAATTAATGACAAAAACTTTTTACCATATATCGACTCGAAGATGAAATGATGATACATGATTTTGAAAAGGAAGGACACGTGATTGCTTTTAAACGTGACGACCAAGGTCATAAAAATATTTGATGATGCTAACTTGATGAAGGAAGCTCTCGTTTGAGCAAAGAAGGAATCACTCGATCGAGTCATTGGAGGGACTCGACCGAGTGATCCTGCTACGGACCCCTGCCTCTTTTTTGGGGTGCTACTCGATTGAGTGGGTTATGGCACTCGATCGATTGCCATCTGTTCGAGCTGCTGCTCGGAATTCGTGAGGAGACAACTCCGAATTTACTGGTTTTGAAATCGATATCCAACTGAGCCAAATAAAAATATGGCATAATTTATATTCAACTCGATTTTCGGTACTCGTAACATGTATTTTATGATTACGAGACCGATATCGGGGATTTTGAAAAAGTGTTATAAAATCATTTTGCATTTGATTAGGACGAAATTAATTCCCTCCGCGTCACGACACTGTTATTAATCCTTACAGATTACATGGTGTTCGATTCGGCAGCAATAGGTTTCCTACTAATCCTAAAAAAGGAATCGAATACATTTAACGACAAACGTCCGCGATCGCATTATGCCCTTAAGTGTTTGGGGCGGCGCTCCTTGAAAGGGTGCCACCTCCGTTACAACTGTTGATTCTGAATCGAACACCACGTAATCGGTAAGGATTAATAACGATGTCATGAGGCGAAGAGAATTAATTTCGTCCTAATCAAATACAAAATAATTTTATAACACTTTTTCAAAATCCCCGATACTGGTCTCGTAATTATAAAATACATGTTACGAGTATCGAAAACCGAGTTGAATATAAATTATGCCATATTTTTATTTGGCTCGGTTGGATATCGATTTCAAACCAGTAAATTCGGAGTTGTCTCCTCACGAATTCCGAGCAGTAGCCCAAACAGAGGGCACTCGATCGAGTGCCATAGCCCAGTCGATCGATTAGCACCACAAAAATGAGGCAAGGGGTCCTAGCAGGATCACTCGGTCGAGTCCCTCCCATGACTCAATCGAGTGATCCCTTCTTTGCTCAAACGCGAGCTTCCTTCATCAAGTTAGCATCGTCAAATATTTTTACGACCTTGGTCGTCAGGTGTAAAGGCAATCACGTGTCCTTCCTTTTCAAAATCATGTATCATCATTTCATCTTCGAGTCTTTTAATCCACTTACGTTACCATTACTATATCGCTATTTCGACTTTGCTCGTTATTTTATTTTGTCCGGGTTGTATTTCCGCCCGTGTAACTTGTAACTTCTTCTCGTTTCATTTTGCTTTTGTTTGTTTGCGTTTTACCGCTTTGCAAATGAATCTCGCATGTTAAACCATTTTGACGTGAATTAAATGCATTAAAACGACGTAGCAACTTATTCAATTTTTATGTCTCGTAAAATATTGTTTGCATAACATTTCACCGAATCACTAGCGCGCGTATTAAAAACTCGAACGATATCTCAGTAGAGGCCGCTAAGTGCGGGCGGGGTTGGGTATCCTTTGTGGGCTTCCCAACACGTACCTTCACTCCTTACTCAGAACCTCGGTTCCCGGATGTTCGAAACTGTTGGCGCACGAGAGTCATTCGATATACGATACACGAAAACTCGGCATCGGTATCGTAATGCAAAGGGATGAACCCCACAAACTCTAGTATCAAAGTGGGTCGTACTTTGTGCAAGGTCCACCAAAATATAGAGTGGGTTCGAACAGGCCCGAACTCCCACAAAGTTCGGTGGCGACTCCTAATTCGATTTAAATTTCAACCCGAAAACTATCTCACATGGGAAACATTTCACCGTCCAAACCCGCGCATGGCCGCGTCGGGGTGGACCTATGTCATGTCGACAATTTGGCGACTCCGCTGGGGAAGACTGATGTGTAACTTACCATCGGGATCCTTAGGGTGAGACTCGAGAAGAAATCGTTCGATTAGTACAATATATACGCGCTTTAGTTTTACGGTTCATGCATAACCCCATTCTTTCCCGGGCCGGTACTGGTGACCGACGTCCCACTATACCGTGATATATTCCAAATTGGTTATGTCAGGGTGTTCATGGCTAATTCGTATGGGTTTCGCGGCATGTTCTAAGATCAACTTGACTTAGGAAGTCCGTCCCGATTCTCGAAATGGCCATGCGCACTGGTATAGACCCTATTTCGACCGACCGAGACTTAGTGTAAAGCATACATGTTGTCGTCATAATGCTTGTCTGACTACTTGTTGCTTGATTTCCGTGTCATTTTCAAAAACCATCATTTCAAAAAATGCATCTTTTCAAAAATATTCAATTTTCAAAAATTCGGAATGCTGCCGAAATTTAGACTTAAGATTTGACTCAAAACAAGCCTATTTTCTAGCCGGCATGCTATCCATTTCAATATTCAAATTTCGATCCTCATTCGATTTTCGAATTTTCAAAACTCCGTTTCGATTTTCAAATCTTTGAGATTTCATTTCGATTTTCAAATCTTCAAGATTCCATCTCGATTTTCAAATCTTCGAGATGTCGTTTTCGATTTTCAAATCTTCGGGATCCCGTTTACAATATTCAAATTTTCAGAAATTTATTTTCGATATTCAAATTTTCAAAATTCCAAATATTCAACATTTCAAAAAGCTCGGCCCTGCCAATATACTGCCAATTTCAAAAGCCAAGACCATCCTCCGATTTTCTCGGAATTCAAACCCTTTTTCAAAAAACCTTCCTTATCTTAGGACCTACCGTATTTAGTGGTTTCGGGTCTTTCCATAAGTTATCGAAGGTCTATAGCGTCGAAACTCCGTGGATCCTATATCGCGGGTTTCTTCCCCATCCTAGTCCGCCTTATTCTAAAGGCATAACAACCAACACGAGTCATACACTCATAAATGGAAGGTTCGTCTAAGCACTCGAGCCCTAACTAGAAAGTCCCACGCGATCTTTCCCTCTAGCAGGACGGTCCCTACGACCTTTCCCAAGGAAATTTCGATCGTCTTTCAATCCGTTAGTCGGGTCGTCCCAATTTAAGAATCCTTTAACTTAAGGGTCTACCCTAATCACAGGGCCATCCTTATTCAAGTCAATTCAAGGGTCTCTAGCTGCCGATCTTACATCGCAAGTTTCCTCCCTTACCCCATCTGCCTTTCCTCGAGGCCTAGCCAACCTTTTACAAGGCATAGCCCTATAAAAAAAGGTTCTTGATCCTTACGTCTAAGGGTCACTCTTCTAACACTCGAGTCTTAGCAAAGTCTTCAATCCCACTCGGGGGCTACCTTTCAGCAGAGCGATCAATCACGGTTGCTCTAAGGGTCATGTCTTACACGTATTGTCTCACGTACCCCACTTTTGAGTCACTTAGATGTCACACCATCTGAGTCCTATAAGAGTCCTTAGTCTCTGTTGGGGGCTATCCTCCAACCGAGCAGTCGACCACGGTCACCCTAAGGGGTACTTACGTTCATCCTGCACCGACGTCCTTATGATGCTCTCTTCGAGTTGTACCTATGCTACGAATACTCAAGTCACCTAGGGTTTAGGTCACCACGGTCGGTCCGAGCACATGACGCGGTCAAACACGGTCGCCCCATTTTCGTACTTACCCTCATGCAGCTCGAGTCTCATGGTCGAGTCTGAGTCGCGGTCGTTACTTTGTCAGCGTTCGGGTATCCCGGACCAGGAATCTTAGTCATTCCCGTCACCCCGGACCATGTCTAGTTTGACTCCCTCTCTTGCATTTGCGCAAAGCCGAGTTTAGGTGAGTCGTGGCACCTGTCGTTCTTTCCAATCAAAGACCTTACCAAAAAAGAAACAACCAATCAAGCATCCGAAAGTCCGGATTTGATTCGAGTCTAAGTCTGAGTCCGAGTCTAGGATACCCTACATTCTCATTTCCAAGTCAGAGTCAGAGTCATTTGTATTCTGTCCTCTTTTCAGAATTCAATAAAATCAGCTTTCAATATTCTATCTCTACTATATGCTTTCCTTATGTGTTTCCGAGAACATGATGAACACC
Organism: Agrostemma githago; assembly: GCA_958450325.1. Lineage (NCBI taxonomy): Eukaryota > Viridiplantae > Streptophyta > Magnoliopsida > Caryophyllales > Caryophyllaceae > Agrostemma > Agrostemma githago. The sequence continues at coordinate 37,552,544 of OY288262.1, forward strand.
ATCATACACTGTGAGCACATGCACGTGACTATTATTATAGGCACATCTATAATGACTGCAGAAAACCGAGCTCGTATTTCCCTTTTACCTATTCCACGTCTGGTATAGAAAGCCACATAACTACCCCAAGCAGGAGCGGTATCGAATCCCATGACAAATCTAGGTAGTCTCCTAGTTTGGGTTCAGGACGGGAGGCAAGCCCATCTCCCACAATAAACACCCCTCCAATAAGACTGACCAATCCCTGCCTTAGGCGTTAGTCTGACCAGAAGAAAAAAAGAAACATCGTGATCTATAGACGTGATGCCAAAAATACCCAACTTGGGACGATGCTTCCACCAAGCTTGCTCGGAATTATGATGACAATCCCGAGATCCAAACCACCATGCTTACCGTAGAGTACTCCATCGCGAGTTGCACTCACACAAACACCAACTATGCTTGGACCTTACAAAGGCTTAGCTCCAAAGGCCTAACCCAACTGATAGGCCCAATCCCAAATCCACCCACAACATCATTGGGGAGGATAGCCGTGAAAAAAAAATTGGACAAAAAATCAAAAATCCAAGGAAAAAGAAAAAGGCCAAAATAAAAGTGCTGGCTATGATAAAAAAGAACTCTCAACATCCCTCGACCAGATACGGTCAGTCCCTTGACCGGGGCACAGTCAACCCAAATGAAGAATCCCATGACCGGGGATAAGAGGTTAACCAAACAAAAAAAGAAAAATTTCAAAAATCCATGACTGTAATTAGCGGTCAACTCAAGTGAAAGTATCATAATCGGGGTACAGTCAATTCAAAAATTATCGATGCTCATACCATCAAATAGAAGGGTGGCAATTAGGATGGTCAGCTAACACCACATTTAGCCTCCTCACATTACAACCCTCAAGACCTTCTCGAGACCTAGGCTAAGAGACAACCCGGAATTTTGAGCATTCAAGCTCCATAGGATACCCCCTAACCATTAAAGCCAGATATGGAAATCAGAACACGCATTATCGAACCTACCCCGATTGAAGTTCGAGTCATTTTTACTCGACTTCCACCTTTCCTACCACATTACAATACCTTACCCTCGATGCCTTAGCTCCACAAAATCGAGCTCCAGATTTCAAATCATCAAAGCCATTTACGACCTAGATCCACATTTCCAAAAACATTCAAACCAGTTACCAGCCCCAAACACGAGAACTTAACCTGCAGTCGGCATAGAACATGCCCAAATAGTTCACACCACCTCTGGGGGCTTCCCCGAAGAACGCTCATAGTCACAGGATCAACATCCTAACTATTCTAGCCATTTGATCAAGACATCATTGGGAATGCACTCAGCCTACATCATCGCTATGGCTAGTTACACACAAAGCCTTAATAAACTAGGCACCATAATATATCTTTCAATTCACTGAACTATGGATTGGTTTGATTTCACTACACGTGAAACGTAGGCAGCCTTTCAACAAGGGCACAACCACCCATATTGACACAAATTCAAAAAAACACCGTCATTCCTATCACGACACTGTCATGTTCTCAACAGTTTGTCTTGTCATTTGGGGGCTTCTATTAGACAAAAGCTCTCCATCCACTTACATAATCCAAATGACTTTCAAAACTAGCCTTCTTTTTATAGTGTGTCTTAGTACTCGGCTCAGTCGAAGACAAGATTCCGTCAAAGACTCAAAGCGACACCCACTTTGGGAATATACCCCAAAACACAAAAAAAATCAGAAGAGCACTAGTCTACAACACTGCTATTGCTGAGTCCTGCAGAAACAGTTTCATTACAGACTACTGCAATCCCCTTTATAGCACATCTTTCCCATTTCGATGTTTGACTGTGTTGCCACTCGCCTAGGCTACAGAATAGCGCAACTAAAGAGTCTTGTCATCATAGGTGGCCCACCCCCTACCGAGTCACGGTCCAACCTCTCGAGAGTCCAGTTCATGTCTGTCAACTCGTCATGTTGCATCCAGAGTCGAGTATTATCGGTAGGCCTCTCTCTTCAAATTCTTGCTTTGAAATTTGTAAAACTTAGCCATTTGAGAAAATACTTTTCGACAAGGTCAAATTTCAGTCTATTTAAACTGCAAATTTCTTTTCTACCCCTTTCAATTTTGAAAACCTATCTCCTAGCACGTGAGTTGCTTTCAGGACTTCGATTTCAAAATGAAGCAAAAGTCATTTTCCCCAGCGCAAGCCAGTATATAGATGCTAACTGCATTTCTTATGTGCTATCTTGCCATCTGCTGTATTTGTTATTTCTGCCTATGTATCTAACATTTCAGGTACCAGCTTGTGATTCCCAACGGAACATCAAGTTTTTATCTCCCTAGCGTGAGTCGGTGTTTCACCTAAATGTCGCATGCAAATTGGGATGTGTCTGTAACTTGTAAAGGGGTTAAAAGGATCTTGAACGGGGTTTGTTTTTAAGCATATTCAACTTGAAATCGTCTTAATACTATATAGTTAAGCGCGATTGTAAAATAAAATAAAAAAAATGTTCTTTTTAAGGTTGATTCGCTTCAACAACCAAATACCCGGGGTAATAGGATAAGCGACCGACAACATCGAGTGGAATACTCGCGTATTCGTGTTTCCCTATCCCATCATCCCTCGTATTCGACATGTATAGGCGAATATTTTATAGTGATACGATAATAATGATAATGACGAAAAGTACAAGAAATAAAATAAAAAAGATGCAATACATAGAAAACGGAGAAGAGAAAAGAGAAAGGGAGATGTCGGGATTTTGAATTAACACCCTCAACCTACATGCTTCGGCTTCTCGGAAATCGGCTCGTCTAGTAGTGGCTTTGGCACCGGAGCGTCGAGATATATAGGAAAGTTATGGTCTGTATGATTAGGGAGGGGATTTGACGAGTTTTGATCTCGGGGTATGTGTATGAGTAGAGGAGATTGATTGAGAAGGTTGAAGCTTAAAGTTGCTTAGGGTTGTAAAGTTGTAGAATGATGAATGTGATTGTAAAGTGATGGGTTGAATGTGTTGTGAGGGGGTGTATTTATAGAGTTGTTCTCGTCCAGGACTCACTCGATCGAGTGGCCTTAGATGCAATCGGTCGAGTGGCCTATTTGAAGGTGCTTGTGTGTTTTTTGGGTACCTACTCAATCGAGTGGACCCATATCACTCGATCGAGTGGGTCAAGACAGGTAGAGAGTATTTAGGGAAAGATTTTTATCCCATTTTGAAGAGATTTGGTTTGTTGGGTTTTCTTCTAGAAGAGCATGTGGTTGTTATTTGTACCGAATTCGTCTTTGACCGGGTTTTGACCCGTTCGCTAAAAGACGGTTTTATTTTTCAGTGTCGGTTTTGACCCAGATTACTCTTATTTGAATGGAAACGATCCACTGGGCCTGAATTTGAGGTTGGTTTTGTGAGATTTGTACTCCGTTAAAAGCCCAACCCAAATACTAATGATTTCGAGCCCATATTCGAGCGCGTTAAAGCACGTTTACGTCCGATCATCATCGGGTGTTTTGTCGGAGACCGCTAGAGACCCAGCTCCCCCAAACCAGCTGTAAAGTAGGGTTCGTCTTATAGATCAGTTGTCCACAGATGACTCTGATCAAAACAGCTTAAGGCTCTCAAGAGTCGATCAAACATCTGCGCATGTGCTACACAAAAGCATAAGTAGCACCAATATATAAAGAAGACAAACAGAGACAAAGTCGATGATCGTCTAAGCCTATCAGACGAGTTAGGCCAATCCTCAACATGGTGGTCATAGTGCATAAGAAGAGTAAGAATATTATTAGGTGGCTCGTAAGACAAGACGTACACATCAAATATCTCAAATTTGCCCCAAGGCTTATCATCGGGTATAGATTGTTAGAACTCTCAAGACCACTCAAAGGATCAATCTTACCGATCTCCGTGAAAGAATTATCATAATCCTCCCCACTAATCATAAGCTCAAACAAAGATTCAAGAGAAATATAATCAATACAATCAATAGGTGGTAATGGTTTGTCCTCAATATAAGGGAAAAACTCAAATGTCTCTAAAATTGGTGTTTCAAAGAAATCATTCTCGCTATCCCATGTAGCCACACTTCTTCCACTCAAGGAATCGTCAAAAAGTGTATTCTTCTCTTCCCTTTGATTTTTCCTCTCAAGCTCAAGATCCTCTCTTTTGTTCAATTTTGTCTCCAAAACCTCATAATTGACATCAAATGACACACTCTCAAAATCACACAAATCAAAATCCTTAATGTTTTCCTCAATTAAAAGAGCATCATTCAGAGCATCCAAACACACGTTCTCTTAAAAAAACACACATTCTAGCTCACAGTCATTCACGGGGGTTTGGGGATCTTGGATAGATTGGAAATTATACCCATCATCATATTCAGCATCAATTATGTTCACAAGAGATGTGCATGAATCACTTACCTGGAAATTCTTCACTACTTCCATAGGCGTACCCGGTTGACTTTGTTGCTTTTGGCTTGCTAATTGGGCAACTTGATTGTCCAAGATTTCATAATGATCTAGCAACTGGCCTATTTGATTATCTTGCTTTTGTCGAGCTTGCATTAATTGTAGCAATAAAGCCATGATTTCCGCCTTGTCATTATTTCGCCTAAACTCTAATTCAGCACTATTTCGGGCTAAATATTTAAGGATTTGCAATCGTTCCTCGTAAGAGATATAATTAAACATCCCTCCGCAAATTTCCTCAATTCTAGCCTGTGACTCATCATCAACGCCATTATATATCATATGACACATATCCCGCATATCAACATTAAAACCACTTTGAATAATGAAAGACTCAAGTCTATCCCAATAATTATGTAGTGACTCATTCTTGAATTGTGGGAAGTAAAATTTTGTCATAATGGTGAAGACAAATATAAATAAAAATTAAAAATTATGTAAAAAATAATCTAGAACCTAAAAAGAAAGACAAACAATTAAATAACACCGTGTCCCCGACAACGGCGCCAAAATTTGACAGGACTAAGTCCTATCCCTAATCAAAAGTACCCTAAGGTCACTAACTAATGTAGATAGCGAAGTCAGGGGTCGAATCACAAGGAGATGGGAATTCATTTATTTATCCTAAGAATTAGATTCTAGATTATAGGTCACAGTTTCTTGGGTTTGTATAGAATAAACTGAAATAACTAAGAAAGACAATAATATGGAGAAGGTTCTAGGATCGTAGGTTCACTATGAGTATTATTCGGGGTCAGGGAATTAACTAACTAATCATTAATCTAACTACCTAAGGTGCAAGTCTGGTCGGTACAATACAACCTTTAGATCTAAACTTAACCTGCGGTCGCTAGCATTAAGTCAATCTACTCGAATTATCATAGCCTAACTAGTTCTTAACCCGGTCGGTGAAAAACCCTAATTGCTATACTAATTAATTGATCAATCAGATTTAAGACGATAAATAAGCAATACTTCATGCGATTAACATTTAATCAATCAATTATAGCCCCTCCTAACATACATAGATCTCCCTTAACTCTACATGAGAAATTAGCTACGCATAATAAAACTAATCAGAAAAGAAAGAAAGAAATTGAATCTAAACATATTAAGATGAATTGACAATCAATTGAAGGAAATAACAATACTAGAACAATAAATAAAGATGAATTGAAAAAGAATTGAAATATTAAAATACCAAATGATGAAGGAAATTGTAAAAGATCTCTAGGTAAGTAAACAAAAGTAAGAAAGCTGAATAATGAAAAGTGTCGTAATTCCGTCTTAATACAAGCTTTAATAAGATAGAGAATTGGGCCCGAAATAAATCATTCCCGAAAACAGAATTACGGCCTGGAAATAAGCCCACTCGATCGAGTCCACCTGGGGCACTCGATCGAGTGACCCCCAAAATAATGGGCACGGAAATTCTCGGTGTGGCACTCGATCGAGTGCACTTGGGGCACTCTATCGAGTAGAGTTGTAGGTCAAAGCATCGTGCGCTCTAATTCAAACGACTACCATTTATTTGTTACTTTTTCAAATTTGACGTACAATATACTGTTGGAAAGCTAAGAGAAAGAGCTTTCCTACACCACCAGAATCCCCCTGACTGGAGTTGCGGAACTCAATATATGGATGTTTGAAGTTGACCCTTGTGTAGGCGATTATTCTTTCATCTCGTTTGGTGTCTTTTCCTTCTTTGATCTTTGTTTTTTCGTGTATTCTGCATCTTCTTCCTTTGATTCCGTGGTTAGGTGTAAATTCTTCAATTGTCGATTCCATAGTGCTCTGATTAGCTCCAAATGCATCCAAATCTACAAAATACACACAAATACTTAAGTATTGACATTCAAAGTATATTGCATCATTACTAACGAGTTAAGCACAAAAACCAAGACTAAACTAACAATTAGGGGATGAAAATATGAATATAAATAACACTCATAAGCCATCTATTATGCGAGCCGAACTCTGGATGAGGCTGAGGTGAAGTATACTACTTCGGAGAAGGAGCTTCCAGCCGTGGTCAACGCATTAGAGAAATTTCGATCTTATTTAATAGGGTCGAAAGTGACAATTTATATCGACCATGCGGCTTTGAAGTATCTTCTCGCAAATCAGGAAGCCAAACCTAGATTACTGCGATGGGTCCTCCTACTTCAGGAGTTCGACAAGGAAATAAAAGATAAGAAGGGCGCTGAAAATTCTGTAGCGGACCACCTTTCTCGATTCCCATTGCAGGACGAAGGCGATACTTTACTCATAGATGATTCTTTTCCTGATGATATTTTGATGGTTATTTGTGTAATGGATACTCCGTGGTATGCTGACTATGCTAATTTTCTTGTAGGTAAATGAATGCCGCCTAATTTATCATATCAACAGAAGAAGCGGTTCCTACATGACGTTCGACAATACTTCTGGGATGATCCATATCTTTTCAAGGAGTGTGACGACGGACTTTTCAGGCGATGCATACCGCAATGGGAAACCAATGCTATCTTGGAAGCCTGTCATTCCTGATCTTATGGTGGTCACCACGGTCCCGCTAGGACTTTGGCTAAGGTATTTCAGTCGGGTTTTTATTAGTCATCTTTGTTTTCTGATGCTAAGTCATATGTTTCAGGTTGTGATGCTTGTCAAAGGACAGGAAATATCTCCTGGAGGCCTGAAATGTCTCAGGTTGGTATTTTGGAGGTAGAGATTTTCGATGTTTGGGCATCGACTATCAAGATCCCTTCCCGACAAGTCGAGGTAATAGGTACATTTTAGTAGTTGTCGACTACGTATCTAAGTGGGTAGAAGTCGTTGCCTCGATCCATTGTGATGCTAAAACCGTCATCCAACTTTTAAAGAAGATTATATTTCCACGTTTTGGCGTTCCCCGAGTCGTCATTAGTGATGGAGGTATGCACTTTAAAGAGAAACAACTTACTGCCTTATTGTCTAAATATGGTGTTATGCATCGCAGAGGTTTGGGGTATCAACCTCAAACGAGTGGACGGGTCGAAGTTTCCAGCCGGGAGCTTAAGGACATTTTGGCAAAAGTTGTCTCGAAGTCGAGAAAAGATTGGAGCCTGAAACTAAATGACACTCTATAGGCATATAGGACCGTCTATAAAACACGGATTGGTACATCACTTTATCAATTGGTTTATGGGAAGTCCTGTCACTTACCCGTAGAGTTGGAGCATAAAGCTTGGTAGGCCGTTAAAGAGCTGAATTTTGACCCAAAATTGTGTGGCGAAAATCGTCTTCTACAGCTAGACGAACTCGAGGAGTTCCGGATAAATGCCTACAATAATGGCCGTATCTACAAGGTAAAGACAAAACGGTGGTAAGCGTATCATTCCGCGGGAGTTTAAAGCAGGCGAAAAGGTATTGTTGTTTAATTCTCGTCTTCGTCTTTTCCTTGGAAAATTAAAATCCAGATGGTCCGGCCCCTATACAGTGATTTCGGTCTCTAAGTTTTGGTCGGGCGAGCTTGAAAACTGCACCACGGGAAATCGCTTTAAGGTCAATGGTCACCAAGTAAAGCACTACCACGATCTACCACGATAAAGGTGAAATAGGAGGAGAACTGGAGAAGTCGAGGTTTTGTTCCTCGATGCCATCACAAACTAGTCAAGGATTACGGCCGTGCGGGACCCTAAACCAGCGCTGACCAGGAAGCAACCCGGGTTGTAAAATATTTGTACCTGCATTTAGTTAGGTAGAGCATATTTAATTTTTTTGCATTGTAAATTCTTGTGTGGGTGACAACGAGGGTCTAAATTGAATCTTGAGTTGTGCAGAGAAACAGGTTACTGTCTATCGAAAAACTGGAATTGGTCAAAAATAGTCGACCGACTATTTTAATAGTCGGACGACTATCCGGGCACCTTGGCTGATAACCTCCGTGACTAAGGCTATTTCTCTCCCCCTTACTCTATTATTTCAGTTTACTATTTTGAAAAAAAAAACCCTTATTTTCTCTCACTCCTTCCACCTACCTTCATTCTCAACCTTCATTTTCTACAGTCCAATCTTCATCTTCAACCCCTTGCACCCCTCCTTTTCTCCATCCCTCTTCTCTAACCTTTTCACTTTCGCTACTTTCTTGTCCTCATAGAAATTGTTACTGCTTTCCGGCCAATCAAGTAAGTTTCCGATCTGATTTTCCGTCTTTACTTCTTTCTGGCAATCGGAGTAGTCACCAACTATCGCAATAGTCGGCCAACTATCCCAGTAGTCGGACGACTATCGTAATAGTCGCGCGACCATTCGTGACCCGTTTCTGACGTGACTTTCCGATTTCGGATTGTTGTTTCAGATTTCGATTTAGTTGTGTTCCAGATTTCTGCTCTTGCACTTTCTTCTCCCAAGTTAATTAATTTCTCTCATCTTATGATGTTTTTACCCAAAATTTCTGATATAAAATTAGGGTTTTGATTTTAATCAATTTGAGGTTTTTTTTGTTTGAGTAGTACACAAATCTGATTTCTGCTATCTCAGGTTAGAATGGATGAACGGAAAAGACAACGTAGGGGAAGCACTTGCTTTCTTTGATTTAGTCACTTTTCTAACTTTTAACTTTTGTGAAAAATAATGATTTTTAGACATTTAATCGTTGCAATTGTTTGTTGTATATCAATCGGTCTCCTACTGTTAGTCGCTCGAGGGTGTGTACTTCACTTGTTCCATTTTCCAGCTCTCGTGATGTAATGCGACTTTAGTTGACTTGTCTAGGTAACGGTGATCCAAGTGACTTTCTTTTTTGCGATCCATTCTATTTATCATCATTTATTAGAGAAAGGGCAACGCTACAAATTTTACCCGATCCTTCCACAAAAATAAGTGCTTTGTTTGTAAGCACCGAGAAAATAATCTCATAAAAATATCAAAAAGAAAAAAACAAGGGGGAGATGAAAAGAAAAAGATGAAAAAAAAATTGAAAAAAATAAAATGAAAAGAAAAAGAAAAAAAAGTATGATTCCTCCCCGAGTTAGTTATTTTTAATCATAATTTCTCATTTTGGATCGTTTACTCTTTCACTTGGGCCATTAGGACGATCTTTGACTCTTTGAGTCGAGACGCGTTTTTCTTAAGTCACTAACGTCATGGGAGTACTCATTTCGCCTCCATCTCATACCCTTGACATAGCATGGACCGAAACCGAGAGATGTATAGTGTCAATTACAACTGTCTTAGTGTTTGATTATCATTGTTTATACTTAAGTAAATTTTAGAAATTCTGACTTTTGATTAGATAACTTGCGAGTTTTTATTTTGTAAATATTTGCTTTTGTTAGTTTATTTCTTTGATTTTATTTACGGGTCGTACCTAAGTTTTGTTAGCTTACTCGAGGACGAGTAAGGGTTAAGTATGGAGGAGTTTGATAAGTGATATTTTAGTAGCGATTTACTCATACTTTTACCCATTATTTAGTCTGATTTGGTGTGCGTTAATTGTCATATAGCTAATTATATTGTTTATTTCATAGTTAGTAGCTTTATTTTTTATTTTTAGTAATAATTTTATTTTCCGAAAATTTGGTACTGCATTGTCTCGTTTCCATTTTTTAGGTACTATTTCGGGAATAACCGAGTAAAGATGGGTCAAGTCGAGTTAAAAGACAACGGAAATGAAAATCAAGACGATTAATGGACAGGTCCAAAAAGATCAACTTGAATTCATCCCCAAACCCATACAGGATTGCTGACCCACGACCTTCATGAGCTTCACGATGTACCACGTAGTTGGGCCAAACAAAATAAGAAAAGGAGGTTTAGTGGAGGGGGTTAGCTGGAGTTTTAGGGGGGCTAGTAGGCGAGTAGCAGTAGGTTTCAAGAGGGGAATTAATGGGAACTTGTTTTTTCGTGAATTTCATTCACAGTTAGCCTAGATTGTTTTTTCCGTCGTATTCTTAGCTCGATTCGATTAATTCATTCTAGTTGAAAAAATTGGTAATCAAACTAGTTTCTTTCAGACTTTGAGCCTCTCTTTCTATTGGTATATTTTCTCCCTTTTTAATTATTATCTATTTCCAATTTCCAATTTCATACTATAGCTTATACGAGTATATTGCTGTTTAGTCAAAGTTTGTTTCTTTTTTTAATTAATATCATGCTTATTTCAAGTTTAATTTTAGCGGATAGATTTATTAGATTTGTTTTAATCATGTCTGAGTAGTTTATTCTAGGGTTAGGGTATCTTGGTTCGTCTTAATTGGAGTTTTGTCTCGATTTAATTTAATTGTTGATTAACTGTTCATAATCTCTTTTTGAACGTTATACCTATATGATTTTCTTGTCTTGGTCAGATTAGTTAATCAATTCAGTTAACCTAGACTTAAAGATCGAGAGTCAAGTCTAAGTTAGACCTACGTTCATTGGGGTAGGTCGATCTAGTAAGTAGCGAGAGCCCGCTAGGACCGTCCAATGGTAGATAGAGACTCGAGAAAGCCTATATTATGCCTATAATCGACCTTAGTCAACTATTTTGTGAACTCCGACAACTCCGATCCCCAGAGACTACCAAGTTAATCTTGACCCTCGTCCCTTTTATTATATTTGTTACTGTTTTGCTTTATCGTTAGTTTAGTTATTTAGTTTAGACTCATTCCATCCAAACCGAATTTCTACGACTAAAACTTTAACTAGACCGAGACTTTTCATTTAGCTCACTGTCCCTGTGGATTCGATACCCGACTTATCCTAGCTACCCAGTTAGTAGAGTTAGGTTCTTGTTTGATTGTGGGGATCCGCGAAAAATATCTACATCAACCGTAGTACGGGTCGAAAGCGTGTTAACAAAGTCTACCACCCGACCATCCGGTATTGGCTTCGTTTGTTAAGGTGCACCATTTATGGGTGTACGGAGCATAACAATATTAATGGCGATGAGTTGGAAAGCCTCGTGGGCTTTCTAAACATCGATAGCAGACGGCCATTCGTCATGAATGTGGTCGCCCTCGTTGCCCACCATTTCCAAGATATCGTAAAAAGAATTTTAGCTGTCATTCATTGTGGGGGTCTTGTTTCCCATATCGCTCGTCAACTATTTCACGACTTCTCATGCGGGAAAGACCCTATAGGACACGATCTACGGCCTGCCGCGCGACTCGATAGTCGCCTTCTGAACTTTTCTATCCTTAGGGGTCTGCATTGGATAGGTCCAGACTTGAGATGGCGTATAGCGAAGGATGACTCGGTCATTCTCCCTTACGATCTACCACCCCTCACCCCCTACGCCAGCTCCATTTTAGTCCTGACATGGACTATCCACCGTATCCCTCCTATTTATTACCACTTAGGAGGGATCTTCAGACCGCCACGCACTTCACACCCGAGATGGGCGGACCGTCTCGACCACCTCGACAATCTCGAGGGACTGGCAACCGATCAACCAGCCGCGCGTCACATACACCATCTTTTGCGGCTGGGCCTTCGGACCCACTGTTGTGTGCTAAAGTTACACCATTTTTCCTCCCATTTAGACCCGTTTTCCCCTCGTTTTGCGAGTCTTGAGTGCGATTATCGCCATATTTTGCGTACTTCTCGCATTAGCGTCCCTCTTGTGCGTTTTACGTGTTTTTGGTAGTTTTTCTATCATTTTGATAGGATTTGGCACCGAAATCACGATTGAGCTTTCACGAGCACAAGAGAAGGGAAAAACGTCCAAAGAGCAAAGAACACAACTTAAAGTTTGAAGCCATCCAATCAATCGACGAAGAATGAGACAAGAAAGAGGCCAGCAAAATGACCGGGCGAAATTTCACACGATGAGACACCACCGGGCGAAATTTCACCCAACGCTAAAAATGCCTCCCGAAGATTTTCCGAGCTTCCCCACCGGGCGAAACTGACTGGGTGAAATTTCGCCCGATGGAGAGAGGAGCCGGAAACCGCGAAAAAAGAAGAAAATCTCACCGGGCGAAAATTTCACCCGGTGGGATTTATCGTCAAGTCCGCAGGGCAAAGTTTCACCCTATGAAGATGCTAAGGGAGATTGTCTCACTAATGGAGCATAAAGTGGATTTGGACTTTAGGTTAAATACCCATTAAGGCTTTACTATATATATATATATGTTACCCTAGTTTGTTGCCCAAGCTACCATCCTCATATCCATCATTAGTGTAGTTACACCATTCCACCATCTTATTACACCATCTTCTTAGTAGTAGTATTCCAGTAAAAATCCTCCATAATTCTAGTAGTTTACATAGTAATTAGTAGTAGATCTACTTGGTTTCTATCAACAATTCTCTAGATTACAAGTTTGTAGTAGATTATTCCAAGTTTTATTTGAAGATTTGGTGGGTTTGTTGAAGAATCAGTGACAAGTTCTTCATTTTATTCATCAAAGATTCAATCTTTATTCTTGCAATCTTATTATTTCTTATAGATCTTCATAGTTGGTATATTTCTCTTCCACTCTCTAATCTCTAGTTTAGTTTTTATGTTATTTTCTCATCATTGTCTTGTTTAGATCATATTAGTGTTGTTAGTTTCCTTAGATCTAGTCAATATGCATGTTGTAGTGATTCTCTCCTTAGTTAATGTCTTATTATCTTCCATTATGATTAGTGAGTAGATTTCTTGTTGGGGGGTTTAGGGATGAGGACTTGGATTATTTGAATATAGGGATGTTGGCCTGGTGGGTTGCTTGCTTGTTGGTTTATCTTGTTTATGGTTGTTATGTCATTGTTGTTTTAGTCCGGCCAACTAGACCGACCTTGACTAGTTTCTATCAATATGGGGAAACTCGGGGTAGAAACTACCATAGCTAGAGACTTATCCTTATTCGCCGCGAAAGCGGGTTTTTAGGTGAGTTAGGCGAAGAAACCGAAAGGTGACATTCTCCTTTATCAATGTTGCGACAAAAACTCGATTCCGACCTTCTTAGACTCCAAGTACCGAATCCTGACTTCCCCCTAACACCTTTCCCTAGATTGATTACCTCTAGCTATCATCGTAGACATTTCTCTAGTATAGACTCGACCCTTAGAAAACCTCCCCTCTAGACATCAAACATGACACTTTAAACTTGAGTCACACTCCGTTCCCTGTGGACCGACCTCGACTTACCACGATTACTCTAGTAGTTTTTGTGTTATTTCGAGTCTATAAATAACGTTTGATCCCCCGTCCTTCGTTAACGACCGATCCGATTGGGAGGCGATCAGCAGCTGGTTCTAAGTTGGTCAGCAACTGCACGTTTTAGCTCGAAGAAGTGCTATGATTGGTTTCGCAACAAATATCACAAGGTTCCTCCTTTGAAAGCGGCTAGAATTGTTGTGGTTATACCAGAGCATAAAGCTATAGTATCCTTTGCTATGCAGCGGAGGTTACCCACAGTGGATAAATTGTAGGAAAAGAGAATGATGATTACCCACAGCGGAGGTTACCCACAGCGGAGTCTTAGTCGAGTCGGAATGCTATGTAGCGATGATGATAATGCTTGTATGTCTTCATTTAGTTGCTTATGCTTGTGCGCCGTTATAGTTTTAGACCACAATCACATGCGGCATTCTTGCATCTTTGGTTGACTGTATTGTACGAATAAACTTGACTCATTGTTGACAAACTACTCAGAATTGTAAGGAATTAGACCCTTAAACTGATGACATTAATGATCAGTTTCTTTTAGAATTGAGAGTAGTACTCCTTATGAAGTTATGAGATATGTAACATCAAATTGCACAAGCATGATGTTCGTCTCTTAAGTACCTGTACGTTTTTTACTCATGTTTAACATGTGCGGAAAAGGCAAATCCTTTCTTTTATCTAATTCCCATGAACCTCACATAGCCAAATTAATCTGTTTGACCCGTTTATTAACTACATGCCATAATTTGCCTACTCTAGTCAAGCTAGTAGATAAGTTGGCCGAAATTATTTTTTCCGGAGTGATTTTGATACCGTGACAATTTAGGAAGGGAATGGAAAAAAAATGAAAAAATTATTTGAAATAAAAAAAAAAAGAGAAAGGAAAGAAATGAAGTGAAACTAGAAGAAGAAGAAGAAGAAGAAGAAGAAGAAGAAGAAGAAGTAGTTTTTGCTTTGAGAAAAGAATTGATCTTTCTAATTTCATAGTTATTAGTGGGAAGCGATTTTGATAAGGTGCTAATTAATACGCCTAATTTCTTCGAGTGGGTTTGGTGAGAACGAATGTTTATTATTGGTGGGTGTAAGGAATACTAGCTTGGCTTTTATTACCTCCTCATGTCCATATCGTTTTACCCCTTCTTGCCCGACTAACCTCACTTTATACCATATGTAAGTTCTTGGCATGTGTCTTTACCCAATAGAATGCGTATGTAGGGTTAGTAGAGACTGATTTCATGTTAGATTGCATGCATGTTCTTGTAGGTCGCAGTTAGGTGAGTGTTTTGTCTTTCCAATTTTACATAAACTTACAATATCACCCCTTTTGTGTGATGAGCGATCCATGAGAGTCCGATATAGACGAGTCTTGCAAGGTTGAAGGTTCGGTATCGTTATCATTGGTCAAGCTTGTTGTGTGTAGTTTTTTGCATTAATCTTAATCGTTACGCACTAGTTTGAGTAACTTTGAAGCATACTCCGCTATAAGTTATACACATTCAATTAGGATTGAGTCCATCGTTTTAGGCTTGTTTGAGGACAAGCAAGGGTTTGGTTTGGGGAGATTTGATGCGCGTATTTTATATACACTTATTATGCTTTTTACATGCTCATTCCTATATTTATCGAGTAGTGTAAGCTACCATTTTACCCCGAATTGGCTATTTTGTGGTGTACCTTATTTTTTTGTAGGAACGGAATCCACTGGAGCTGAAACGAATCAAAACCTAGCCAAAATGAAGCTGGAAAGAGCTGAAGGCAAAAATGAGTCAACAATATTCGACCGACAATTAAAATAGTCGGCCGACCATGAGAATAGTCGACCAACAATCACAATATTCGGCTGACTATCCGGGAAGCAGCAGAAGGCAAATGAGTCAATATTAGTCGACCGATAATCACACTAGTCAGTCGATATTCTGGGAAGCAGGAGAAGGCAAATAAGTCAATATTAGTCGACAGACTATCAAAACAATTTGCCGACTATTTTTCTGGGCTGCGGACAATTAACGCGTGGATCAAGCAGTTTCCTTAATCAGTTTTAGTTTATCCTAAGTGTATTTAAAGGAGGCTTAAACCAGTTTGCCAGATACTTTTTTCACACTTTTACACTTTGACTTCGAATCTCTCTCAGACAATTAGTTTACTTTTAGTTTTCTTTCTTAATCTCGGTTTATGTACGATTGCAACTTTGAATCTCCATCTTTCCCTTTGGTAATTTAATCTAATCTCTCTTCATTCCTCCCTCTTTGTTCTTAATTATTATCCTTAGATTGTTTATGCTTATTTTAATCTTGTTGTCATTCGTCATGTTTAATCTATTAAAATCGTTTATCACTATTGTTGTTCTTGATTTAATTATGAGTAGCTAATTTCCCTCGCTAGGATTTAGGGAATCTGTGAATTGAATGTGGTCGCTAAATAGTTTATAGACCCGTCAACGGTATTGTGTCTATGTTGTCAATTGTAACATTTAATTGAGATTGATTGATTAAGTCGACGTAATTGATTGATTGAATTTGTAAACTCAGACCTAAGATCGGAAGCCTGGTAAGAGTTAGACCTGCTACAACACATTAGTCTGCCCTAATAAGATCGGAAGCCTTTAGACGCATGCTAGGGTGAATAACGGACCGGAAGGACCTTTTCACTGCCTTTTAGACCAATATTTGCGATAGGCCTGTGACTTAGACTGTGACCATATGAAATTCGTGGTGAACCGACAATCCTAGTATTATCTTCTTATAAATTTCCCTTAATCTATTCTATTTGATTTGGTTAATTCTTCTCTTTTATTCTCTTCCTTCACTACTTTTAGATTAGTTAAACACAAACAAAAACCTCCCTGGTTACTTAGATAGACTTTAATACGAGCAGAATTTGTTGGCTCCCTGTGGAATCAATCCCGACTTCCCTAACTATATTTTTAGTTGGACCATAGTTGATTATTGTTTATAGGTGTATGATCTGCTTATCAAATTTTGGCGCAGTTGCCGGGGAGACGGTGTAATTTTGCTTGTCGTTTTAGTTTATTTTTTGTCTCAGGGAACTTTCGTTCCTTGAGACGGTTCTCATATTTTCCTTCTTAGTTCTGTTTATGCCTAGGTCTAACAGCTCCGAGATTCATCCATTTGATCCTGAGCCCGAGAAGACTTTACAAGTTAGACAGAGTTTTTGGAGTGAAATTCGTCAAGCGGAAAATTCTAATTCGCTTGACCCAGTTTCCACTAACCTAGAAATGGAATATTCGTCCCACGAAGAGGATGACTCTAGTTTTAAGTCAGATACTGAGTCAGATACCACACTCCCAATCATGCCGCCGAACCTTTCCACTAACTCTGAGTCGACTCATGCTAACATCCCGAGAGGATGAAAGCTACCGATTCCTACCACCGGCTTTTTCGAGATTTTTCCCGCTTATATCAATTTACTGGAACGGAATACTTTCTTGGGCAAGAAAGACGAAGACCCCGGACGACATATGGAGATATTCACTGATTATTACTGTTCGATTCCAGTTGCTCCCGGGGTAACGCAGATACAAGTAATGGAATCCTTATTTCCATTTTCTCTAACAGGTCCAGCCCGTAGATTGTATCGAGACCTTGATAAGCAAGTTTTCGGTATTAATGACTGGAACTCGCTAGCGCTTGCTTTTTACAAGCATTACTACCCTTCTCAGTGCACCAATCAGATACGAAGCCAGATAACCAGTTATAAACAATGACCTTTGGAAGATCTTAACAAAACATGGACTATATTTTAGGATCTAGTCCATTCTATTCCTCATCATGGATTCGAGCCATGTTTCTTATACAATCAATCCTATAACGGGTTATATGATGATAATCAAGCTATTCTTGAGGGTGCAGCTAACGAACGTTTCGAAAACAATATCGATGATGATAAGGGTTAAAAATTGATCGAGGAGATGGCCACACATCGGGCCTAATATGGAAATCTGAGAGGTAGTGTTCTAATAGCTGCAGCTGAAACTAATGAGATTATGGCTCAATTTGATCATCTTCATGCTCGTCTCGATAAAATTCAGAATCCGCCTCATAAAAGCGAGACCAATCAGCAAACTACCCATACCATGATCAAACAGGAGACCATGTGTGAGCGATGTGGTACCGAAGGCCACAACGTCGTTCTTGTCTTTTATTTCCAGGTCGAACTTCTGAAGTAGAAGGACCCATCGCAGTAATCTAGGTTTGGCTTCCTGCTTTGCGAGAAGACACTTCAAAGCCGCATGGTCGGCATAAATTGTCGCTTTCGACCCTATTAAATAAGATCTAAATTTCACTAATGCGTAGACCACGGCTAGAAGCTCCTTCTCCGTAGTAGTATACTTCACCTCAGCCTCATCCAGAATTCGGCTTGTATAATAGATGGCATACACTGCCTTTTCCTTCCTTTGACCTAGCACCGCACCGACCGCATAGTCACTAGCGTCGCACATAACTTCAAACGGTAACTCCCAATCCTGGGCCTGAATAATAGGTGTTGTGACTAAAGCCTGCTTTAACCTGTTAAAAGCAGATAAACATTCATCAGGAAAAATGAATGGGACATCCTTAAGGAGCAATTGTGTAAGTGGTTTAGCAATTTTAGAGAAATCTTTGACAAACCGGCGATAGAATTCGACATGTCCAAGAAAACTCCTAACCCCCTTCACATTAATGGGAGGAGGCAATTGCTCGACAATTGCACCTTAACTTTGTCTACTTGGATGCCTCAATCAGATGCTAAGTGCCCGAGGACAACTTCCTTGTTGACCATAAAATGGCACTTCTCCCAATTCAGCACTAGATTGACCTCAATACATCGCTGCATCACTTTATCAAGGTTAGTTAAACAATCAGTGAAACTACTACCGTAGACATTGAAATCATCCATGAATGTTTCTCTATAATAGACTCAATATACTCAGAGAATATCCTTATCATGCACCTTTGAAAGCTGGCGAGGGTATTACACAACCCGAAAGCCATCCTGCGATATGCAAAAACACCATGGGGACAAGTAAAGGTCGTATTTTTATGATCATCAGGATGGATCGGGATCTGAAAGAACCATTAATAACCATCTACGTAACAAAAAAAATTATGTGAGGTTAATCTCTCTACCATTTGATCGATAAATGGAAGACGGAAGTGATCTATTTTTGTGACAGTATTTAACTGTTTGTAATTAATGCACATCCGCCATCCGTTACTATTCTAGTAGGTATTAATTCATTTTTATCGTTTTTTACCACGGTAGTGTCGCCTTTCTTCGGGACGACCTAAACTGGACTTACCCATTTAGAGTGACCGACAGAATAATTTTACCTACATCTAACAATTTCATCACTTCTTTCATCATTACTTCTTGCATTTTCGGGTTCAACTTACGTTGACCCTGTTTGACAGGTCGGTGATCTTACTCAAGCTCACATTGATGCATGCAAATATCGGGACTAATTCCCTTAAGGTCGTCTAGACTTTATCTTATTTCCTTCTTATTCTTCTTAAGAACGACCAACAAAGTAGAAAGTTGGTTCTTATCCAGCTTATTACTCACGACGACGGGATAAGACTCAAAATTGTCTAGAAATACATATTTGAGATGGGATGGAAGGGGTTTCAGGTCGGGTTTAGTTACCTCTACAGCATAAGAAGTACGTATCTACCAACCTATTTACCACTTCTCCGTCGATGTTTTTCAGATTTTGTGTATCTCCTAACATATCCCACACAGCATCATCATCGTTAGTCTCATCACCTGCACAAGTGTCTAAACACATCATAGCCTCGAGCGGGTCCCTACTCAGGGAACCCGTAGAAACATAAAAAATTGCATCATCAACAATATCGAGTGAATAACATGTATCCTCGATCATAGGCTTAGCTAATGTGTTAGCCAAGTTAAAGGTCATCACCAAGCGTCCATGCTTGACATTGATAATTGCCCCTGTAGTATGTAGAAACGACCTACCCAAGATTATAGGAATCTGGGTATCCTCGGCCATATCTAAGATAATAAAATCGACTGGTATAAAGAATTTACCTATCTTAACAGGGACATCCTCTAAGACTCCTAGGGGACGTTTGACTGACATGTCAGCCATCTAAAGAGTCACACTTATGACTTTAAACCGACCCATATTCAGTTTCTCGTAAACCGAATAAGGCATGACATTAACACTCGCACCCAAATCGCATAGAGCTTTATCGATCACATGGGTGCCTACGGTGCATGGTATGGAAAAACTACCCGCGTCTTTCAGTTTGAGTGGAAACTTAGTTTGAATTAGAGCACTCCACTCAACAGTAAAAGCAATGGTCTCATGTTCATTAAAGTTCCTCTTACGGGTCAAAATGTCCTTCATGAATTTCGCATAAAAGGGTACCTGGGTAATTAACTCGGTGAATGGAACGATTACCTGGAGATTTTTGACGACCCCGATAAACTTACTGAACTGCTTCTCGATCTTCTTATTCTTCAACCGACTAGGAAAAAGAATTTGAATTTCAATTGGCGGTTCAACAGCTTTGTCCTTTACTTGAGCCCCTGTTCCCACTTCAGCAGCAGATGTCTTATCGGCAATGAGCATCTCAGTTCCGGACCCTGTCTCTGGAATAGTCGATCGACTACTATTCATAGTCGGTCGACAATTATTTATAGTTGGTCGACCATTCTCAATGGTCGGTCTACTATTTTGCTTCTTTCCTGCATTTTCTGATACAGTGTCGATAATAGTTGGTTGACTATTTAGAATTGTCGGTCGACTATTTTTGACAAAGTCATCCTCCGTGATAGTTTCAGCAGTTTTCAGTGGTACATCACCAATCACATCCTCCACAATAACACTATCGTCATAACTGGGCATCTCGGGCTCGTCATAAGTAAGGCCGCTACGAAGTTGTATCACGTTGCCTGTGTCATGCGGCTTCTCCGGTTAGGACGGTAGCGTACCCGGTTGCCTAGTAGATTGATTTGTGGCAATCTGTGCCACCCACGTCTCCAACATATTTCTCTGTGCGTCTTTAGCTTGATCGCTTTTCTGCATCTGAACCATAAGAGATTGCATCATACTCTTCAATTCCTGATGTTCACTAGGAACCGGAGGTGGATTCATAGGTGGTGGAGGAAGAATGGCAAGAGGCTAAGGCGGCGGTGGAATAGCAAGAGGCTTTTGGAAGCCTTGTTGTTCTCCGTGACAAGGCAGAACGTACGGTTGTTGCTTCGGCGGAGGAATGGGATTCAATACATTCTGACTGGTCCAACTGAAGTTCGAATGTTTTCTAGTCCACTCATTATAATAATTAAAATAGGGATTACCTTGCTTATAGTGTTGAAAAGTTAGAACCCGTTTCGTCCCGGTCATACATTCCCCCAAATTATGGCCTTCGGTACCGCATCGCTCACATATGGCCTCCTATTTGATCATGGCATGGACAATTTACTGATTGATCTCATTTCTATGAGGTGGATTCCTAATTTTATCGAGACGAGCATGAAGATGGTCAAATTAGGCCATAATCTCACTAGTTTCAGCTGCGGTTACCCGAACACTACCCCACGAATTTCCGTGCTTGGCCCGATGTGTGGCCATCTTCTCGATCAATTTCCAACCCTTATCATCATCAAATATTGTTTTGGAAACGTCCGTTGGCCGCACCATCGAGAATAGCTCGATTATCATAAAATAACCCGTTATAAAACTAATTGCATATCAAATCCGTGATGAGGAATAGAACGGACTAGATCCTTAAATCTAGTTCATGTTTCGTTTAGATCTTCCAATGGTCCTTGCTTAAAACTGGTAATCTAGCTCCCTATTTGATTAGTACGATGAAGAGGGTAGTAGCGCTTGTAAAAGGCAAGCGCTAATGAGTTCCGGTCATTAATACCGGCAGCTTCCTTATTAAGGTCTCGATACCAACGACGAGCTGGACCTGCTAGAGAGAATGGAAATGAGGATTCCATTACTTGTTCATGCGTTACCCCGGGAGCAACTGGAATCGAACAACAGTAATTAGTGAATATCTCCATATGTTGTCCGGGGTCTTCATCTTTCTTGCTCGAAAAAGTGTTTCGTTCCACCAAATTGATATAGGCGGAACGAATCTCGAAAGAGCTGGCGGTAGGAGTCGGTAGCTTCCATCCTCTCGAAATGTTAGCCTGAGTCGGCTAAGAGTGAGTAGAAAGCTTCGGCGACATGATTGGAAGAGTGATATCTGACTCGACGTCTGAAGTAGAAATAGAGTCGCCCTCTTAGTGGGAGGGATATTCAACTTCCAGGTTAAGGGAAACTGGGTTAAGCGAATTAGAATTTTCCGCTGGACGAATTTCCCTCCAAAAACTCTGTCTAGCTCGTTAAGTCCTTTCGGACTCGGAATCAGAGGAATGAATCTTGGACCTGTTAGGCCTGGGCATAAAAAGAACTATGTGTTGGATTTATGAGCCAAAATACAAAGTCAAAGTTACTTTGATATCTTGATTAGTGGAGATTATAGCTCCTAATGCATAGGGTAGTTTATTTAAATAAACATGTAATCAATTTAGTGGAAGTTAATTAAGTAGTGGCCTAATGGGTTAAGTAGTGGGGATATTTTATTCATGTAATGCCTATTTAAATGCTTAGCTTTATCATTATCAATTGAGTCAGTTTACCGATACTTTCTCCCTTTTCTCTCAAATTATTCTTCCGCTTACAAATTCTACATGGTATCAGAGCTCTTAAGTGAGAGTATCGATATTTTTGTCAACTCCACTTAAGTAGCCGGGTTCGATTCGGGAATGATGGAGCGATAAAAAAAATGGTGAGAAAAGTTTTATGAGAGAAATGAAAGATGGTGAGATTAACACCATCGAGCAATAGAGAGAAGTGCTCTATCGAGTTTGGTAGAAAGAAAAAAAAATTGATTCTACCGTGTTTTGGTGAAGACAAGGGCTTCACAATATGGTGAGAAGTGCACCATAATAAATGAAATGGTGGAGAGAAGGGCTCCATCGATAATCGATTTTTGGAGAGAAGTACTACAAATGAAAGTTGGTGATAATATGCACCAATAAGATGGTGACGAGAAGTGCGTCACAAAGTGAAGACAAGGGCTTCACATATCGAGATGGAGAAAAGTACTTTATCAATTTACGTTGGTAACAATGGCTATCAACAAAGTAGGTGACAAAGAAAAGTGTGTCACACAATGAGATGAGGGCTAAATTAACAAGTAGTCCCGTGGAGAAATATGCTCCATAAAGATTTGAAATAAGATTTCGAAGGTCAGGAGTACCTTCTGAGACGATCAAAGAGCTTTGGTATAACCAAAGTACAGTCAAGCAATCATGGTTTATCTTTATCAAAGATGGCACGTGGATAATGTCAATGTAATTGAGCAAATACAATTCTTTTGAATCCAAGCAAGGAGACTCAATTTAAGCCTCCAGAAGAGACTTTGTGTGAAGTTTGGGTGTGGAGCCCAAACATGGTATGGTCATAGAACCCGTGTGGGTGCGAGAAAATCGTATACCGTGTTAAGGTACGTTGCTCATCAATTTAATGAAGATAGATAACAAAGACCGGTGTTGAATTTCATCCTGAAGGCATGGGTGAAATATTTGCTCGAAGATTATGAGGACATCGGGTCTCATGTATTTGTTACGACAAGGACATAACGACAAGTACGGTTTGATATGGGCAAAAGTCGAACGAGATCCGACATATTTTGGATCAAGTGTGTGTTGGATTTATGATCCAAAATACAAAGTCAAAGTTACTTTGATATCTTGATTAGTGGAGATTATAGCTCCTAATGCATAGGGTAGTTTATTTGAATAAACATGTAATCAATTTAGTGGAAGTTAATTAAGTAGTGGCCTAATGGGTTAAGTTAGTGGGGATATTTTATTCATGTAATGCCTATTTAAAGGCTTAGCTTTATCATTATCAATTGAGTCAGTTTACCGATACTTTCTCCCTTTTCTCTCAAATTATTCTTCCGCTTACAAATTCTACACTAAGAAGGAAAACATGAGAACCGTCTCAAGGAACAACGACAATTAAAATTACACCGTCTCCCCGGCAACGACGCCAAAATTTGATAAGCATATCGTATACCTATCAAAGATAACCGACTATGATCCAACCAAAAAATATAGCCAGGGAAGTCAGGATCGATTTCTCAGGAAGACAAATAAATCTACTTACAATAAAAGTCTATCTATGCAACCAATCGGGGGTTTGTTTGTTTGACTAGTCTAAAATTAGTGAAGAGAAGAGAAGTAAAGAGAAGAATAACTAAAATAAACAAAATGAATTAGGGCGAATTTATAAGGAGAGAAAACTAGGATTGTCGGTTCACCACGAATTTCATATGGTCATGGTCTAGGTCACAGCTCTATCGAAGATATTGGTCTAAGGGGTAGTGAAAAGGTCCTTCCGGTCCGGTATTCACCCTAACATGCATGTCTAAAGGCTTCCGATCTTATTAGGCACACTAATGTGTTGTAGCAGATCTAACTTTTACCAGGCTTCCGATCTTAGGGTCAAGTTTACCAAATTCAATTAATCAATCATGCGCATTAACTGACTAATCACGATTATATGCTACAATTGACAATTTAGACGCAATTTCATTGACAGATCTATAAACTATTTAGCTACCACATTCAATTCGCAGAACCCCTAAATTCTAGCGAGGGAAATTAGCTACTCATAATTAATTCAAGAATAACGATAATAATAGGCGAATTTACTAGATTAAACATAATAAATGATAATAAGACTGAAACAAGCATAAACAATCTAAGAACAAAGAGAGAAGAAGGAAGAAGGATTAGAGATTAAATTACCAAAAGGGAAGAAGGAGATTCAAAAGATGCAATTGTACGTAAAACCGAGTTCAAGAAGAGAGAAAAACTAAAACCTAGAAGTTTAGAAGTATTAAGAGAGTAAAGTAATTAACTAAAACCACAGCAAGTTTCGTGGCTTTTTCCCTATTCTGGTGCGAATAGGGATTAGTTTTCTGTTCATTTACATCAACCATGGCGTCTATTTCACATTTAAGGCATAAAGGCAAGGAAAAAATGGGGGAAGAACGTGTTTTTGAATGGCAGAAGGGGGACGAGGAGGGTGAATCGAAGGAGGAGTTTGTCTTGATCGGGAAGATTTGGTCGAATAAGACCATTAACACGAAGGCGGCGATCGATACGATGACCAAACTATGACTGACAAAGGGCCCGATCACGGCAACCGTACTCGATGCGAAGGAACGTGTATTCCTTTTTCAGTTTGCTTCAGAGGAAGATAAGGGCAAAGTCGTGGATGGCCAACCATGGCACTTCGACAAGTTTATATGGTGCTTTAACAATCCGTTAGTTGAAGGCAGATTGACGGAAACTCCGTTGATCCATGTTCCCATCTGGGCAAGGATTTACGAGTTACCCCTCAAAGGCAGGACTAATATGGAAAATTTACGTAGTATGTGTGCTCAATTGGGTGGTTATGTGGGGATAGATGAGATGACGACTACACAATTGGATAGAGTTGTCCGTGTTCGGTTCCTTCACGACGTCCGTACCAGCTTGAAGAAGACCATTGCTATACGGCTTCCAAAAGGTAATATTGTAGAATTTCCAGTTAAATATGAACGATTGCCTTTATTTTGTTATGGATGTGGCGTGCTTGGGCATGGGGATAAGGATTGTGAGGAGGGTCCATTTGAGGAAGGGGGATTGTTGTACGGGGAGGACCTTCGTGCGTCAACTTGGAGGTCGCAAAGGCATACTTTTGAGGGTAGGGAAGGGCGGGGTAAGAACTTGTTCCCATTGTTGGAGCAGGAGCAAATACGGAGGGAGGAGGAAGCTATCGAGCAAATCATTGCTCAACTCCAAGATATTGCTGTAAAAAGTAAGTCGAGGAGGGTGAAAAATCAAGAGGGAGGGCGGGTAATTGAAGGGGTTCAGGGAAGAGTTATGGTGCTACGGGACGAGGTGGTTTCGGGCGAGGTACAGGGAGGGTTGAGTGGAGTGAAGAATGTAGGAGGGGAGGTTAGTAAAGGAGAGGAGCTTGGAGTGGGAATTAATATAATGACAAGTGGGGAGGGTGTCGTTAGAATGGAGCATGACTTGGAGGGAGATGATTATTTAATGCTAGAGTCAGGGGATAATCATATGCAATTTGGGTCAAACTTAGACGAGGGGAATAAAGGGGTTGTGCTCTCGACTCCAGGCCGAGGAGGGAAATGGAAAAGGAAGGTTCGGGAGGAGAATGCAATCATGGGTGGGGAAAATGGGAAGTCCGGGAAGAGAGGTCGAGATGAGGAGAGTGAGGCTGTGCTAGGGGATGAGAAGAGGTTAAAAATTTTAATGGGTGTAATTTCACCTGAGGCGGAGGCTGAGGTCGCTCAGTCCCGCCGGGTCCAATGAGTCTTCTTAGCCTGAACTGTAGGGGGCTGGGCAACCCCACTGCTGTAGGCGGTTTGAAAAACCTTTTAAGAAGGCCCCTGCTATAGCTTTTTTATGCGAGACGAAGCTTAGCAGTATAGAGTTTGGAGGTGTTAGGGCGCAATTAAATGACTACGAGAGTGTAGAAGTGGGTTGTGTGGGTCGGTCGGGGGGTCTTGCATTTCTATGGAAGAAGGGGGTGCAATGTACTTTTTGATCATCGTCTGTTCATCATATTGATTTTGAGGTGCAGCTGAAGGGGAGGGTATGGAGGGTGACGGGTTTTTACGGGTGACCGATGGTGAGTGAGAGACATCTATCCTGGCAGTTGTTGCGGTTGTTGAGTGAGGAGTTTGATGGGCCTTGGATCTGTCTTGGTGATTTTAACGAGATTTTGTTTGGGACGGAGATGAAGGGGGGGACGAGGGCACAATGGCAAATGAATAACTTTCGGGAGGCGGTGGATGATTGTGGGTTGAGGGATGTGCCGTTTGAGGGGTATGAGTTTACCTACGACAATTGGCAAGCTGCCGAGTTGAACCGACAATATAGATTGGATCGTACTCTAGGTAATGAGGCATGGTTTGATCTGTTTCCGCGTGCGAAACTTACTCATCTCACGTGGGAATGGTCATATCATGCACCGATTAAGCTTTACTTGGAAAATCAGGGGGCCGTGGGGGAGAGGAAGAGGCTTTTTCGATTCGAACAGATGTGGGTGGGTGAAGAGGGGTGTGAGGAGACGATCCGAAATGCGTGGGATAGAGGTGGGGACGATCTGTTGGATAGGCTGAGGGTGTGTGGAGAAGAGTTGCTAGCTTGGAAGGTGGTGAGTATCGGGAAGGTGTTACGGGACATTAGCAAAAAAAAGGAAACGGTTGGAGAGACTGGAGAGGGACGAGCGTAGTATGAGGAACGTTGAGGAGAGAAAGAGGGTAGTGAAGGAGCTAGCAAATCATCTTAGATCAGAGGAGGTGTTCTGGAGACAGAGGTCGAGGGAGAGTTGGTTGCAAGAGGGGGATCGGAACACAAAGTTTTTTCAAAAAAAAGCTTCGATCCGCGGGCAGAATAATCATGTTCGACAACTGGTGGATACGGGGGGGGACAATGTGGGAGGGTCATGCTAATGTGGAGCGGGTTGCGTGTGACTACTTCGCTTCTTTGTTCGAGTCTTGTACCCCGACTGGTTTTGAGACGCTGTTAGATGGAGTCGATGGGAGAGTGACGAGTGACATGAGTGAGGGGCTGAGACGGGATTATACTGAGGGAGAGGTGTGGACGGCACTTGAACAGATGATGCCGACGAAGGCACCGGGTCCTGATGGGATGAATGCACTATTTTTGCAGACTTATTGGCATGTGGCAGGGCCTGTTGTGACTCGGACGACTTTGGAGGTCCTTAGAAGGGCACCGTTGCCGCGAGGGAGTAATAAGACCTTCATTGTGCTTATTCCGAAAGTTAAAAATCCGAACACTATGGGAGATTTTCGGCCTATTAGTCTTTGCAACGTCGTATATAAGATTGTTTCGAAGGTGCTTGCTAATAGGTTGAAGATGTTTCTGGGGGAGATTGTGTCTGAGAATCAGAGTGCTTTTACTCCAGGGAGGCAAATCACAGATAATATCTTGGTGGCTATCGAGGCATTTCATCATATGAAAAATATAAGAGTAGGGGAAGGGTACATGGCAGTGAAGCTGGATATGACTAAGGCGTATGATCGGATCGAGTGAGGCTTTCTGGAGCGAGTTTTGTATCGGATGGGTTTTGATGCTGCTTGGGTTGAGAGGGTTATGCATTGTGTGTCCACTGTTACGTTCGAGGTGCTGATTAACGGGCGACCAAGTTGGGAATTTAGTCCACAACGTGGGCTCTGACAAGGTGACCCGTTATCTCTGTACTTGTTTATTTTGTGTGTTGAGGTGTTCTCCAGTCAGATTCGCAGAGCTATTGAGGCACATTCTATTCGTGGGATCCGGATCACTCACGATGCCCCGGTAATCTCACATTTATTTTTTGCCGATGATAGTCTATTATTTTGCAAAACCAGAGAATCTGAGGCCCGTGTTTTTAAGAAGATCCTGCATGACTATGAGGCCGCCTCAGGTCAGATGGTTAACTTTGATAAAACAACGGTCTCTTTTAGCCGAAGTACATCGGGACCTAGGCGGGGAGGAGGTGGCGAATGTGCTGGGGGTGCGCATTGTGGCAAACCCAGGTAAGTATTTGGGGTTGCCTACGGTTGTGGGGCAATCTAAAGTGGAGCTGACTAGAATTTTGAGGGATAAGCTAACTAAGAAGCTTCAGGGGTGGAAGAAAATGCTTTTGTCAAAAGCGGGTAGAGAAGTTATGATAAAGGTCGTGGCCCAATCAGTTTCTACCTATGTCATGAGTGTTTTTAAGCTACCGTTGGGTTTCTGTGAGGACTTCGTTCTATGATCTCTAAGTTTTGGTGGGGTGCGGAGGAGGGGAAGCGGAAGATGTCGTGAGTGGCGTGGAAGAAGCTTTGTGAGCCGAAGGAGTTAGGTGGTCTAGGATTCCGTGATTTTCGGAAGTTTAATTTGGCCATGTTGGGGAAACAAGCTTGGCGACTAACTATTGATCCAGGGAGTCTCTTGTCCCGTGTTATGCGTGCTAAATATTACAGGAATGGGTCTTTCTTGCAGGCGGAGTTGGGTCATAACCCAAGCTACACTTGGAAGGGGATATGGGAGGCACGAGAGGTGATCTGTAAGGGAGTCTGTCGGCGCATTGGTGATGGGTTAGGTATGAGGGTGTGGACCGAACCGTGGATTCAGTATGGCACCTCGAGGCGGGTCGTGACGCCGTGTATTCCAGGCGTGAGGACTGGGTTGTGGCTGATCTGCGGCGTAGTGATGGCATGTGGAATGCAAACCGTATTCGGGCTCATTTTTTGCCTTATGATCAAGAGGCAATTATTGGTATGCGGGTGTGTGGGAGGCAGGTGGCAGATGTGTGGTGCTGGGACCTATAGAAGGATGGGGTCTATTCTTTGAAGTCGGCCTATAGGCTCTTGGCGGGAGCGGAGGCAGGAGAGCAGGGAACTTTTGATTTATCTTGGGAGAAATGGCTATGGGCTAGAATATGGAAAGCTAATGTTCTGCCTCGCATCAAAATCTTTTTCTGGCAATTGTGTTCGAATGCCCTACCAACGAAAGGTAACATTTCTCATCGCTTGTCTCGGTATGATGGTATATGTCCTATTTGCTGCTGCGAGGAGAAGACTTGTCTCCATCTCGTGAAGGGGTGTGGGTGGGGTTCGGGGGTTTGGGACGGGTTGGGGTGGAGATTAAAAAGGAGCACGGGCATGAGCGGGTGAGGGAGTGGGTGAGGATGTGTGGAGGAAGATGGAGGATGATGAGAGATGGAAGGTTATGGTGGGGTGTTGGGCCATGTGGGAGGCGCGAAATAAGTGGGTGTTTGAAGGGAAAAGAGTTAGCATTACGGATGTGATTAATCGTACTCGGGACATTATGGTGGAGGTCGAGGCAGTGGCAGGTGAGAGTAGGGTGGGTGGTGGCGAAGTGGAAAGGAGGGAGACTGGGGGGTGAGGGGATGGAGAGCACCGCCGAAGGGTATGGTTAAGATCAACTGTGATGCGGGTTTGGGGGGGTGGTATCTGCGCCGGTATTATTGCTAGAGGACCAGATGGAGAGAAGCTTTGGGCCATGAGTATGCGGAGGCTAGGATGTTCGGAAGTGGAGGAGGCGGAAGCGGAGGCTATCCTTAAGGGTATCAGATAGGCGTGGAGGCGAGGCCACCGGAATGTGATCATGGAAAGCGACTGCAAGACCGTTATTGATCATCTTAAGTTAGCTAGTAAGGACAGGAGTAATTTGTATCTCATTCTTGATGAAATTCCTGATGTCAGCTATATTTTTGTGTCTATCCAGTGGTCTTTTGTACCACGAATTTGTAACCATGTTGCTCACGAGCTTGCTCAGGCTATGTCTTATGCCGTGGGGAAGCGTTTTTGGGAAGGCCCTGGACCCATGAACGTTGATGCTCTTATGATTGCTAATTTTAATGATATCGATTAATCCCCGCTTTTGGGAGGTTCAAAAAAAAAGTAATCTTTCATGCCTAAAATCTTTCATAAATGATCAATTTGGGCTTCTTATTCAATCAGTCAAATTTCAGCCTATAAGGCCCATTTACTTAAGACTATGGACCAAATAACATATCTAAGACCTATGAAGTATTCCCTATTCACTAAAACAAAATCCATTGGTAATATTGTAATCCCTCCGGTTTTTATTTATCGCCCTATTTCATCAATATATGAGACGAATATTTTAAAGAAACGAGACAATAAATTAAAACTGGAGGGAATAATATTTATCATATTTAATATCACTAATGTTATTAAATTCAATAATTAACGCTTTTAAAATTATTTATAAACATTTTATTATTAAATGTTACTCCGTATAAGTTATAACAATTAAATTACATTATCATTTTATTATTATTTCGTAATTTAGGATATTAAATTTAATGATTTTCTAATTATTATTTTAAATATAATATATATTCAAAATACTACTCCACTGTTGTAATAATTTCCATCACACGTCGTCGATCCGTTCAGGTTCATTTTTGAAAGGATTCGAGCCAAACAGGTTGTGAGTTGTGACTCAAAAAATTTTGGTTTTCACCCTAATAAAATGGGTCAGGTTTACGACTCAAGTAGAAATTTGACGGATGTATTTCCAAATTTAACATCCCTCCTCTAATCATAATCTCCTAAAATTGTGTCTAAGTTATTAAATTCGTTAAACTTAATATGGATCAAATATACTCAACTAAGAATAAAATGACAAAAATCTTTTCTCACAACCTAAACTTCGGACGGATATACATATACATACGCGTGGAAGTTTGTGATTGTGAAGTACAACTCCCCCGCGGCCTTCTTTATCTGTTGGGGTTAGAGACTTTTAGTCCTTCAATTCACATTTCACGCTACGTATGTACTTCCTTGTAGGCTGTGTGTATGAACTATGAATGTAGCTTCCCTCTTCCATCTGCTGATCTGAGTTGAGTTGAAGTGGATGTGGATACATTTAATTAAATGCAATCACGTTTCGAAAATTACTATTAGCTAGCGTCGCGTCAATCAATCAGATCAGATCACCCGTGCATTAATATTGCATGCATACTCTCTTTTCCTAGCTACTACTACCTTCTAAATAATACTCCTTCAAGAAACCAGAAGCAAATTAAAAGGGGACGATTTGTTTGACTCGATAGTTATTTATAACTATCCTCAATAAAAACATATAATGTCGTCACTCGCTTGTACAAAATCATTTTTTAGACGTTTTTATACAGATGAACTGAAATTTGACGGTAACAATAGTCATTTTGAAAGTGTCTTCTCGAGTGACATTATCTTACCTTCTCTCGGAGCTCGAATCAACCAAGCTACCACCCTCAGAAAGTATATTATATCCCCTTTTGACCCTCGCTACAGGTAAATAATTAATAAACGGAGTAACATGGATCCTATGTAATGTACCCCTAATTAATTTATGCATATGTATATGTAGGACGTGAACTTGCTTGTAGTGTCTTATACGATGAATCATCTAAACCAAAACGATGGTTGAACCCAACTTATTTACATCATAGTTTATTAAGTAAACATGCCTACTTTCATATGATGGGATGCATACCATGCAGGGTATGGGAGATGGTGCTGGTGATGCTGGTAGTGTACTCAGCATGGATATGCCCATTTGAATTTGCATTCCTGTCATATAAACAAGATGCTCTCTTCATTCTGGATCATATTGTCAATGGCTTTTTCGCGGTTGATATTCTTCTAACCTTCTTTGTTGCATATGTTGATAATCGAACTTACCTCCTCGTTGATGACCACAAGAAAATCACAGTCAGGTTAGTACATTAATGATTCAGAATTCATATATAGTAATGGGAATATGGGATAGATAGGGTCTTATTATGATGAAACGTACGAACAGGTACCTGTCGAGCTGGTTTATCTTTGATGTGTGTTCAACAGCACCACTGCAGTCTTTCAGCTTTATTGTCAATGGGGGACTTGGTTTTAAAGCTCTTAACATGCTCAGACTATGGCGACTACGACGAGTTAGCTCCCTCTTTGCAAGGTTCCTAGCTTATTCATTCCTCTTTACCCAGACGACTCCATGATTGAGTCTAGTTACTGCAGTACGTACTGCAAGATTAACCATGCAGCATAACTTATGTTATTTTCTCATCAGGCTTGAGAAAGACATTCGTTTCGACTACTTTTGGACCAGGTGCACTAAACTTATCTCAGTAAGTCATCCATCATCACACACCATACCAGGCCACCTTCATTCGGCGACTATTTAAGAAGGAAAGGAGTTGAGTTTGTTGCGCGTGCAGGTGACTCTGTTTGCAGTCCATTGTGCTGGATGCTTCTACTATTTAATAGCAGACAAGTACCCGAATCCAAGGAAAACATGGATTGGTGCAGACAATCCAAATTTCAAACAGCAGAGTGTATGGAAGAGATACATTGAATCGATTTACTGGTCCATTGTGACTCTAACAACCACTGGCTACGGCGACTTGCATGCCCAAAACACCATAGAGATGCTATTTGACATTTTCTACATGCTGTTCAATTTAGGCCTCACTTCATACCTCATTGGCAATATGACCAACCTTGTCGTTCACTGGACTAGTCGCACTAGAACCTTTGTAACCAACTCACCTCCATCTCTTTCTGCTTCCTTCCTACATCAAATAAACGATTAGTAAGTAAATATTTTGCGTTAATGTTGGATCATCCTGTTTTTCATTCAGCGGGATACTGTGAGGGCTTGTACTGAGTTCGCAGCACGAAATCAGCTCCCACCAAAAATACAGGATCAAATGTTGTCGCATATATGTCTCAAGTTCAAAACCGAAGGGATGAAGCAACAGGAGACGCTGAATGAACTTCCAAGAGCTATTAGATCAAATATTGCACAGTACCTCTTCCTTCCCATTGTTCAAAAAATCCAACTCTTAAAGGGAGTTTCTCACAACTTTCTCCTTCAACTGGTAACACTCATGACTTTTTACCACTTTAAGGTCACTATCTCATTTTGGAAAAATATGAGCTTGTTTACATCAAATTATCTTTTACACAGGTTTCTGAAATGGAGGCTGAGTATTTCCCTCCAAGAGAAGACGTAGTTCTGCAAAACGAGGCTCCGACAGATATTTACATCCTCATCTCTGGAGCAGCGGTAATTTTATTTACATAATATCCTAATGTTTGGTAACACTCTACAAGACAAAGTGACTGATTAAACTGGTTCGTGTTTGAAGGACATGGTGGCATGTCCAGGAAATGAACAGGTACCCAACCTTCTGAACTGCACATAACAACTAAAGTATAGAGCAAAAACTACCAGTCTATTAGGCCTGACAAAGCGGTTCTTAGCTGAATGACAACTTTAACTGAGACTCGAGCAGAGTATCCAGGAAACACCTCAGACACAAATTGACCTGCTGCATTCAGTCAGGAAACACCAGTCATTTGCAAAAATACTGGCGTTGTCTTCTAACATGAGATAAATGCAGGAAGTTCTGAAGGTGTTATCAGGAGATTCTTTTGGGGAGGTGGGGGTTCTTTGTGACAGGCCACAGCCATTCACTGTACGAACAACAGAGTTGTCTCAGATTTTAAGGATAAAGAGAAGTTCACTTCTGAACCTTATCCAAGCAAACAAGGCAGACGGACATATCATAATGACCAACCTATTCATGGTATATATTATCCTCGTGAAGAAAAAACACTTCTTATGTATGATCTACTTACAGTCTTACTGTAAGTTACAGTACAGAATGATGAGCTAGCTTTTAAAGTTTCCGAGTGAGTCTTAAACTTTCAAGATTGAGCTCACTGCTCACCATGTTGTACCGTAACTTTACCTCCTCTGTATGACTTTTGGCAGTGCAGAACTAAGCTGCAGTTTGATCTTGTTGCAGAAACTGAAAGCCCTAGAGAGACAAGGGTTTATTGATCCACAAAATTTGGATGGATATTATCATTCTGGTGACACGGTGATCCAAAAGCCCCAACCGAAGGTTCAGGTTCATGGACATGGACCTGATCAAGAAGAGGACTTAAGTAGAGTTAAGATTCTGGTAGATGCATTAGATGTACCTGTCAAATGGAATGCAGATGAACACAATCCATCAGTGAAGCAAGGAAACATAGACTTTTATGAGCAAAAAACAGGTTATGAAAATAGTAATCTTGGAGATAGTATCACTGACGTTGACGTTGACATATCCCCCATGAATAAGGGTCAAGCATTGGCTGACAAGGGTAATGCAGTAAGCCAATCTGGGAATAATCAATCTGAAAAACCAGTCTCACCTTCCGGATATAAGAGTCGAGTTGTTATTCATAATCACTTGCCCGGTGAAGGTGAAGATGCCAAGAAACAATTTGGTAAACTAATCGTTCTGCCTGACTCCATTGACGAGCTGATCAGTATAGCAGGTAAGCTCCACTTTCATAATTACAGAGTAATAATCATCTGGATTCTAGAACTAGAAAGGAAAGTCTAACAACAACATTATTGAAACATAAACTGTATGTGGAACCATGCATCTCCCGGTCTCAATTAATGAAGTGATGGATGCAATGCAATGCAGGAAGGAAGTTCAAGCGATCACGCCGCTTCACAAAGATTATCAATAGTTCCAAGGATGCAGAGGTAGATGATATCCAAGCCATTAGAGATGGAGATCACTTGTTTCTTCTCTAAGACAACTCTTAACAACAGGGACACCACACAAGTACACAACGAAGCGCTCTACACCTTTTTATACATACATAGGATGATCATTAGTGGCTCGGTTTACAATCAATGCGGAACTGCAACGACTGAGTTGAGCTGAACTTATACAAACTGAGAGTTAACTTAATAGCTTAATAGAGATTGCATCGCTTGTATTATTGTATATAGACGCTTTATTTTCTGATAGTTAACTTAATCCCTTAATAAATGGGAAGATATAAAAAAAAATGGAGGAAGTAGTAATGATCTTTGTTTGAAGGGAGTTAAAATATACTTTTTCTGTCACGATCATTTGTTTATCTTTTATTATCTGTGAGGAGTATTTTAATCAAAGGTAAACAATGACTGCGACAAAGTGAGTATTTAATTTCATAGAATTGTATTTCGTTAATTCTAATACCGGTTGTAATTTTCATACAACATTACTAATGAAATTACGATTTACTAAAAACACTTCAAAAAAAAGTTTAGGTATCTGTAGGCTTTTTTTTACACCCGTCAAACAAATAAGAACAGTAACGTAGCTTTATACTCCAATATGGCCATTAAAATCATCATCATCATCATATTATTATTATTATTATTATTATTATTATTATTATTATTTTTCAGTAGTTACATATTCTTCCCCGCCATCGCTTTTACAAGTGATCGTGGAATCTAAAGAAAATAAAATAAATCATAGACAGCAAGCATAATCATTTTAACACATTCATAATACATTTCCGACTGTGAGCTGTACAGTTACACTCATCTGCTAGGAGCTTACACCATTTCCTTCTAACGTGTCTCGATCGAAAAGGTTACAGGCCAACAAAGCCGCCCCAACTGCTGGCTCCACCTGGTAAACCGCAAAGACTTCAGATATATATACAACAGAAATTGCTTATTTCATCAGTTGGATGTACAAATAAGGTTTTGAATTCATGTTTCTCGTCTCATGTTAAGAGTTGAATTGTACAGATGTGTCGTAAGAAGCTCCATTATGGCACGAGACATAAAAAAATTCAATCCTATTCAGTCAAGCCGTGCCTAATAAGGCCTTGTGGCATGAACTTATCGTCCAAAAATGGCTATTAGCTTCAAATGTGTCCATGTTTCCAGGACGTGCACTGCCATCTTGTCGAGAACTCGTGAAAAATAAGGGAATTATATAGTTGAACACACAAGACAAGTAGCTATGTAAGTTAGAAAAGGCGTTTTAAGAGTACAAATGAAATGATCAAGTATCGAACCTTTGGCCTAATAGGATAGGCACCGGGGAAATCTCGTTGCACGCAGCCAATTATTTTATTTGCTATATCCCATTTCTTATTTGCTTCAAGAACACCACCAACCAAAACAATGGGGAAGGGCCCACTTTTATCTGCATTAAGAACATCCCACATTCCCACCACTTTGTAACCGATAAGAATTTTAATGCGTATACACAATTCAGAATGAAGAAAACTTCAGATTCAAAATTGAGAAAAAGAAGCCAAACTAATTTGATTCTGGTTTGCACATTAAACTATTCATAAGTCATAACAGTAGATGGAACATCTATTTCTAAGTTCCATTCGCAATGATTTTTCATATTTCCTAAATTGACAAATTCAAAACGATTTTCAATATTGGCTTTGCACAATTTTGAAAGCTCAAATTCAAAACAACAAAGTTGGGTCAGTGGGCATATTTAAACAATATACTTCCTTTATTCCAATAGATTGAATATGTATTCCATTTTAGCCCGTTCTATTTTGTTGTATACGCTTTCTTTTTGGACAACTTGAGGTCATGAAATGACCAGATACCCTTACTTTATTTTGACAAACCTTACCTAATACCCCCGCTCATTCCCTCCAGCACCACCACTATCCCAATCCCACTTTTCGACATTCACCACGCCTCCATCATCACCCTATTCAAGCCACCTAAACTACCTAACACCGCTTCCACCGCTAATCCTTCCAGCCATGCCCTCCACCGTATCCACCACCACAGCACCACCCATGTTATGCGCTACCTCACAACCATCCCGTCAAAACTATTCCACAGCCGCGAGCATGGTTACTGGTTTTGTTAAGAATACGCTTTTACCGATTCACAATTCGCTCCTTGAGTATGTGTCGTGTGTATTTTTGGTAAGCGACATGATAGACTTCATTTAATGATTCGCAATTCACTAGGTACCAAGGGATTCTGGTAACCATGGCCACGAGTATCCATCTTCACCATCGACCTTCGTACACCCAAGAGATCCAAGATTTAGAATTTTCGATCGTGGGAGACGGTCCCTTGCGGTGGTGGTGGAAGGGGAAAGGTTGTTGTAGTTTGGAGGTGTGATAACGAGCCAAGGAGTTTGCACAGTGGGAGGCAAGGGGGAATAACGGTTGTGGTGACGATGCAGTGGTGGAAGACTGGAAGGTGACTGAATATGGCAGCAATGGCGGGAGAATGGTGACTAGAAATGGTGGTCTGTGGTGTAAGAGTGGTTTACTAGGTCATGATTTTAGATGCGTAATCTTTCATGGGTTCTGATTGTTTTATCCTGAAGTTCTCAAAGTCTCAGTATTGATGATTTGGAAGAAAATTGTATTCATACCTTCACCACACAAAGAAAGTCTTTGAACAACTGATTTCACACAGGCAGCCAAATCCTCAACAGCTTCCAGTAAAATCTTATTAGCGGTCTCATCACCAACTTCTGCACAAGAAACCACAACTGGGACGAGTGCCGCAATGCGGGCCCATGATGGATCTGCATATGTCCACCTAAAGCCCAGTAAGAAAGAAAAGAGAACTCAATGTAAAATGAAGTTCAAAGTTCCACCAACAATTACTGTAACTGAATAGAATTGGGGTAGAATCATGTTTGCATATGAGGATCCCCACCCATTTTTTTCCTCATTTGGTTAAAGTGTGCATTTAATCTTTGCACGGAGTATAAACAAAACACACATGATTAACTACACAAGAAGGTTAAATTTCACCATCCCTTAGGCTTCTTGTCACCTCATACCCCTCTCGTATTTTCACCATCCCAAAGGAAATGATAATTTTTATTATTAGTTAATTTATTTTTTGGCATTTGGCGGCTTGGAAGTTGCTACAGACTTCAGGGTATCCACGTCTACAAGCACACAGTAAGATTTTTTGTCATCCTGAAGAATTTCTGATTGTAATTGATGATTAGTAGTCAATTTGGTTTTAGGCATTTAGCAGCTTGAAAATTGCTACAGACATCAGGTGTGTTAGGCATTCACGTCTATTGACCACACATAATCCAGTATTTTTCAATTATTTTTCAATTTACCAGTTAAAAAATTGTCATCTCGTGTAAGAAATTGTTACTTTTGTCTGCACTTTTGTAACATCTCGGACAAAACTTTCATTAATTTCATTTCCCCCGATGCTTTCCCTTATGACTTCAGACACCCAAAAATACGATTATGGTAATATAATACATTCGAAATGCAAGTGCTACAAAAGTGGTAAAAAAATCATTAAATTTAGATTAGATGAGAGATACCCGATAAGTTCATCAGGAGAAGAAAGGCCAAGGGTGTGCAAAATACTATGAGAGAGTGCAGTCTTAGGGCCACGACCATCCTGTGCCTTGAAAACAGCTGTCAAAGCTTGAGCTGCAATTCCATAGCCACTGCATGTCAAAACATAAAATTGTCATATTTTGCCATCACAGCATTTGTAGACATTATATAACAAGAACTATATAGAAGGATAACAGAAATGTATTAGACAGATACATAGCAAGAGAGTATCATTAGCATTTATCGGCAATATTGCTATAAATAAAATGCACTGCATATTACTCCGAAATTGTATTCGAAGATAAAGAAACCGGTTACTAATTAACCAGGCCGACTCTATTTCATGGATACATATCCCTAATATCCGGTTTCTCAGTCTATACTCAAAGCAAACTTTTACTAAATTGTGTGTGGGACAGAACCCATGGCCATAATATTTGAGCCAGAAGATGTTAGGTTAGACTATAAGAGCAGTGAAGGCTGCATTAGGTGAAACTCTCTTCTCATACATAGGTAGAGTATGAATTAAAAGAGAGCCATCAAAATTTCAAAGAATCCCATTGCCTTAAGGGCAATCGCCTATGGCCTACAGGGAGGTCGGATACTCATGATACGTATATGTACTTCAAAAACAGAATGAGATCATGATGAAGATGAGAAGTGAGTATGAGAAAAAGAACCTTCCCCAGTCACCAAGAACGGGGCCACCCCCACCAGCACGAGCTTCGTTTCCATCTTGAGTGATACCATAAGAAATACTTCCTGTCCCAGAAATCAAAACACAGCCATGAAGCCTCCCCATGGTGCCACTTGCCAATGCAGCAACAGCGTCATTATGCACATATAGTTTGACGGCGCCAGGGAACAATTTCCTGGAAGATGTACACCAAAAATATGAGGGGCCAAGAAAGTAAAGTGGTTGGAAAAATCCAGAGCATGGCATGCTATTCCATTGATCCTTTTATACAGAATAGAATACTTGCCAGTTGCCAGACAGAGAGGCAGGCGGCTTCTGTTTGAAACGCAATATGTGAAATATGCAAAGTAATTGAGTGAATTGGGCATTAAGGCGTTGTTGTTTGCGGGTCAAATGGGGTTACAGAATAGAAGAGAAGAGAATTGTGAAATGTGAATGGGGTAAGTACCTAAGCCAAATGAGTAATGTATTCTGATCGTCAGGATGATTAACACCTGAAATGGCCAAGCAAACAGCTCGAACAGCGTCTGGAGTTAGAGAGGCCTTTGACAAAGTGTCCTGTATCACCTGCTCTAGGGTATCCCTGGCTGCACCCTCTGTATCATTCAAAAACAAAAGTCAGCACAGCAGCCTGAATGCCTGCCTGCCTCCCATACACACACTTTAACATCAGAATTGAATTGAATTACCTCCGACGCTGTTATGGTTAGAGCAGCCGGCGGTGGAGCGGGCGAGAATGGGTAAGGAGGAGTCGGAGTCGGAGTCGGAGTCAGGGAAGTGATGTTGGGTTTGAAAGGGCATACACACACATATGGTAGAAGTGGCTCCACCATCTACACCCAATATCACACCCCCACCACCACCCCCACCCCTACTGTCAACGTCGCTCCTTGCTTCTCCATTTCTGTACTTCGTCATTTCCTAATTAATTCTGGATGTGATCCTGATTCTGATCCTGATCCTGAAATCCTTGATGTTGATGTTGATGTTGATGTTGATGTTGATGTCAATCCAATTCAACGGATAACTTTCTATCACAATTAATTAAGATTAGATTATGACTTTGATTTGGTTTTTTGGTTGGAGTGAGAATAGTGATCATCGACGGCTCGCTCAAGGAAAGGACCACGCTCAACAACGGGGCTTTCTACTTTAATGTTTTAATCACTCTACACTACGGCACACGGAGTATATCAATCAAATCAAATTAAATATACGGATTACCTCATCTTAATATTACCAAAAAAAATCTAAATTTAAAGATTGAACCACTGTGATACCCGTCGAAAATTTCACGAGTTGCTATTGAAAAGGGTTATTTAACGACAATAATATCATCTATAGTGCGTCTTTCCAAAATAATATTGGGTATCAATTTCAATAAATCTGAGAATAATACGTATTATTGAAGCAGTTGAACAAGAGTACTATAAGTGACTGTGTTCATCCTCCTCCTTAGACTTGGATAATGGGTGAACCGTGTCGGGTCAGCATTGGGTCAGGCCACTTTCGGTTTATAATAATCGGGTTGACTTTGGGTCGGGTCGGATCGGATAATTTCGGGTTCGGGTCATTCTCGGGTTTGCTGTTTTCAACTTTTTTAGGAATATCGACTCGTTTTCTATAATAATAGTCGGTTCAGATTCGGGTTAGCTCGGGTCAATTCGGATTACGGGTCAAAATCAGGTCTTCAATTCCGGTGCCAAAACGGGTTCGGTTTTGCTTATTTGGGTCGGGTCAGTTTTGTCAGTCTACTCCTCATTACTTCTCTCCTTCATCTTCTCTCTTCTTCATTACCATTCATCCTTCTTCAGTTTTTTTTCTATACGTTTCGTTTAGATTAACGTGTTGATTTTGGTGTAGGATTGTGTTGTTATATGAGGTTGAAGACTTGAAGGAAGAGAAAGACGGAGGACATTAACGACGTTTAATGCCCCGTACACTAAGTAAGTGAAAAGGAGTGAAGTAATATGAAATAAATTATGAACGGGTTCTACCGCTAACTTGGTCATCTATACTATTATGGTTTAACTACTCCAAAAATATGTATTATTCTCCGATTTATTAAAATTGGAATTATTTTCAGAAGACGCTCTATAGTTGATATTATTGCCGTTAAATAAAATTAAAGGTGAAAAAAGAAGGTGGAAGGATTCCACAAGTAACCGGTCAAATTATTCGTTCAAAGTTTGAAGGTTAATGTATGTGTTAAGGGTGTACGAAAGTTCGAACAACACAAAGTACGTTGAAATGTTTGTATTAAAAGTCGAGTCCACCAATGAATATAGTTATACTAAACAGTGTGATCAAAGGTGAGTTTGTACACATAATCTTTCGTAAATTTGGGAATATCATATACTCCTCCGAGTTGCTATGTTCTTTCCCTTTCTTTTTTGGGTGAAAGATAAAGAAAAAATAATGAGTGACTCAAAAAAGAAAGAGGAGGTGGGTGGACTGAGTGGATGGGTAACGGTTACCCACAGGTTTAGCCTGGTTTGCTTAACATTGCTATCAAGTCGGACTTAGGCTTTGAGGCAAATAGTTGGTGTCATATGATGACTAATTCCGACGAACCAACAATTACATAGAGATGTAAGTGACAAGTTTGTTGTCTACCTTTACTTTTGGAGCTTGAGCAGTGAGCCCAAGTTCACTTGAGCGACAAAAGATTTAGGATCTTGGAATATCATGCGAACTTGAGGGTAGTTTGCATGATTTTATCTTAAAATTGTTAAAGATTGTTAATATTAACTATCATTTTACTTTGCATATACATATAGTTATAATTTAGTCACCGTCGTTCACATTTATTAAAGATGAGTTTGAATTGTTCAACCTCGTCGATTGTTATCTTGAGAATTGTTCTCAGAATTAGAGATATGGATTTTGTCCTTGTGAAAGATAATTTCGACAAATTATAACCAATGTTAATGTACAGTATGAACTGTATAATTAGAGTCATGGAGATGACTAATATAAGTATCAAAATCAATTGTTTCAATAAAAGAGAACAGTTCCTATTAAGTGAAAAAATGTTAAAGAGGATCAAATTAATCCATGTCATATGTTGACTGATTATCTTGATAATCAGGATATTTGGATGCTTCTTTCAAAAGAATTAGGAATTGAAATCGTTTCAGTTAGTCCTAAGTTTAGGTCACTTTATTATGAATAAAAAATGTGACTTAATAAGGTTTCTTACCTTTTAGCATGAGATGTTAAAAGATGATTGAACATTGTATCAAGAAGACAAATAATACTAATGTTCTATGAGTTCATTAAGAAAATTGTTTGAGATAATGATTAATCAATCTAAGACGTTGGTTAAAGGAAGGGAAAGATAATTGTTGTCATATCCAAACTTGTTCCCAAGTTTAGATTAGGTACCAAATTATTTATCATTAATGTAGTGATTCAGTCATTAATGTAATGACAAATATATGACATTGAATTGGTAGATAACTTTCTAGAAGTGTCTAGA
Organism: Agrostemma githago; assembly: GCA_958450325.1. Taxonomy (NCBI): domain Eukaryota; kingdom Viridiplantae; phylum Streptophyta; class Magnoliopsida; order Caryophyllales; family Caryophyllaceae; genus Agrostemma; species Agrostemma githago. The sequence continues at coordinate 37,595,083 of OY288262.1, forward strand.
AAATCTACAAATCAATTGAAGTATGACTTCAGGTGTATATGTTACGGAGTACTAGAGTAATTGTTACTTGCATTCAACTGTTTTGGTATAAGATACCAAATGCAACTATTACATTGTGGATGTGATGGCTCAAAGAGGATGGAATAATGGTATATAAGTGAAGTGTTTTATGATTGAAATGGACAAACGTTGTTGCTTCATATATAAAAGGAAAAATCACTTAATTTTACTGGAAAGCTAAATACTGGAATTGAATAACTGTTATTCTTTTACTAGTTATAAGCAAGAATATTGATTCTGTTTCATATATGGGCATGAAAAGTTTGAATAAAATTAGAACAATTGTTGCTCTTTACCTTGCAAGAATATGAGGTACAATAAGGCTAACATGATTGTTGGACTCTACATTCCTAGTAGTGAATGCTTTTATTTGTAACATAACGACCAAAAGGTTCAAGTCCCTCGACTCGAGTTTTACCTATTATGGCATTGTCCTTAATCCATGATACAAGAAACATAAGAATAAGTTTCATAATGATGAAATTATAAACCTTATTGATAAGGATCAATCGAGGTAAATGGATCTTGTTTAGATGGATAAATGACATTAGAAGTGACTCCTATTAATTGTAGTGAAAGTGTACTTAGACCTGTTGGATCGCACTTATACAGACATGTGTGAGTTTAACTAGTGATGTTGCAAAAATGGGTAACACGTATGATTTTGTTCATTTGATGAAATTTAAATCTGAATGCTTTGAATTGTTTAAGGAAATTCAGATAAAAAATACAAGATCAACTTGATATATGATTGAAAAAGGGAGGAATAGAACTAAAAGATTCTGATCATCTTAGAAGTAGTGAAAAGTGTTTCAAACTACATCGAACCATATTTGATATGATTTGGCCTATGATGAGTCGTATGCAGATATTATTGACGCTTTAGAAAGTTATGCACTATAAAAGTCTTTGTACAATGTTGATGAGATTGTTCATGTAAGTCGGAGAATAGACACTATATGAAATATGGATTGGAGATGTTCTAAAAAGTCTTTTCTTAATTATCAAGTCTTAAAGTTCAGAGATAATCGTTTTCTAGAACTTAGACTCAACTATGACATGTGCTTTATTAGGGGTATTATGTTAATTCTACAAACCATCCATAGAACAAAACTGTTTTGTTGCGTGGAGTGGTATGTTTCTTTTACAAATATGTGATTTCTAATAGAAATAGTGGGAGTAGAATCGACCTTGAATTGTTCAAGATTAACAAAAATTCTCTATAACTGTTGAAGAGGATATTGATGCATCCATGAAAAGTCATGATCATCTTAGGTGTAAAATAGTACCCTACATAGGTTTGACCTATGATGAAACAATAATGGGCAAAGACTCTAAAAGTCACGTAAAATCTAATAGATTCTATATACCATAACTACCAAGTATAGACTTTGGTTAAATGGGTCTTATAGTGAAGAATAGTCTTCAATATAAAGACGATGTAGATTGATATAAGAGTATCTATGAAGCATAGTTGGTAGTTAAGGATTGATCTCATAGTAATGACTATGGAAAAACCTTTTTACAACATTATGCTCAAGTCTATTAAGATTGATTTAGCATTTTGAATGTCATCACTCATTATGATGAGTTTTGGATATGTGTGTGTGTGTGTGTGTGTGAAATACATTTCTTGAAAGAGATGAAATATGATGTGTATGCGACACATCGTATAAATTTCATATTATTAAAATTGCTAGGCAAATGTGAATATTCCGATTTGATTGGAGCATGGAGCAAGTATCTTCGTTCTCAATGTGGTAATTCAAAGATGTTTGTTTTCCTTTAAGACGAAGAGAGACAAAATGTGTACAAGAGGCTAGTGGGAGTGCATTTATTGTTATGATTTGATATGTAAGTGACATACTTCTCTAACTAAATAACATTTGATTGCTTTAGTCTACGAGACTTTGCAAGAAATGTGTTTATTGTGTGCTCGTGTGACGAGTAGATAGTAATCTGGTGAGTGTCACTAGAATGCTATCTAAGAATTTTTCCTTTGCGCTTAAGAAGCGAAAATGAGAATTATTTAAGAGATGCGCATGATATGATAAGCGAATTATTGTAAAGAAGTTACAACGATTCATATTTCCAAATAGATAAAAATGACATGAGATTGTGATATCAGTATATTTTGTTTTGGATGAGAAGTTGTGTGTTGGAACGGTTCCATATGACAACTTTGTGAGTAGTATTATGACTAAAGTAAGTGTTCTACTACTTTTGAAGAAAATAGACGTTTGATTACAAATCAAGCACACACTCAACTTTAAAGTTTATGAAGCAATTTGTTGTTTATGAAACTAACAATTTGTTAATTCTATATTGTTCATTAAAATATGTGTAAAATTGTTTCACTCTGTTTCTCTTTAATCCCGTATTGTTTATTAAAACTTAGGCTTATGTTCCATTAGGTATGTTTATGAAATATTTTTTGCTTTGCATTTAAATAGTTTGTTTTGTAGTCAATTTTCGTATATTTTTCGTATTTTGCATTGCTTTTTCATATGCTCCTATATTTTGGAGACTTGTAGGTTGGTATGAAACCTCTCTTTTGGTGATTTGCATACCACACAAACAATATATTGTTTCGCTAATGTTGTTTCATTTTTAGTTCGTTTGTTTAACAAGCATATCAATGTCATGGTGGCAATATGTTATTAGTAATCTTAATTCCATTGCATTAGACTTGTTTTACATATCATATTTTGTTCATCACAACATAAAGTAGACTAAAGTACATGATCGAACCACTTATGATGCCTAAATATAACAAATTCGGCATAGAATCAATTTTCCTATTGATGTCACAAACTATTTCCATTTGTTTCTTCATCCTTTTCTTCAAATCTTGTTGAATGGGCACTTGATCAACCACCTCCATTGCATTGTTAGAAGTTGATTCTTCTGTTCTACTTTTGCATCATTGAAGCCATCCACATTCATCACATTTATAATATAATTTAAATGGATTTGCAACAGTTGATCCGATGCTCGAATATTTGTTGTTCTATTGCATCTTAGACGTGTTTTGTTTTCCACATGAATTCCTCTTAAAGTTGAACTTAAATGTGATAAGTGACATTGTTGGAAGTTTGATTTGTGTGGATTGTTTGTTCTTCTTTTGCCAAAATAGAAAGGAAAGTGAATTTATAAGCACTTGTGTAACAGCTAGTTCAGTAAACTAGTTGTTGCTTAGCTTCAATGAGTCGTTTTTTTCCTTTCAGGGGTACCATGGGAACAACTATGAAAATTTAGAGGTGTCATGGGAACCTCTCTTCTTTTGAAGAAAAATAGTTGTTGAATGATGTAATTAATTTTCTCTCCAAAATTAATTAACAACTAATCATCCAGCTTTTGGTCATAACTTAACGGCGTCATGACAGAAAATTGGTAAGGGCAAATCAGGAACTAAACTATAAAACTCAAGGTTACCATGGGAACAAACTTAAAAGTAGGGGTACCATGTGTAATGTGACATAGTTCGAGGTTACCATGAGAAATTTCCATTTATTTATTGTAAATAAAACCAAACAATTTTTGTCATCACAAATTGAGATGAAAGACTTATAAGTGAATCTTATTCTTGGAGTTAAAGTGATTAAAAACTCAACTAAGATATCCCTAAGTCAATCTCATTATGTAAAAAAGGTTTTGAAGAAATTTGATAGTTTTGATGTTATTCCTGCTAGAACTCCTTATGATGCCAGTATACCATTGTGCAAAAACTTGGGTGATAGTGTCTCCCAAGAGGAGTATGCTAAAATTATAGGAAGTGTGATGTTTCTCATGAATTGTTCTCGACCATACATTGTTTATGGTGTTTGGAGACTGAGTCGATACATACATAACCCTAATGGTGAACATTGGAATGCAATTCGTCATTTACTAAAATACTTGAAAGGAACAATTGATCTGTGTTTGCATTATGGTAAATTTCCTGTTGTGTTAGAAGGATTTAGTGATGCAAATTAGATTTCAGGTAATGATGAAACCAATTCCACTAGTGGTTATGTGTTTACTCTAGGTGGAGGTGCTATATCGTCGAAGTCTTCAAAACAGACTTGTATAGCGAGCTCCGCCATGGAGTCGAAGTTCATTGCTCTTGAGCTGGCGACTCAAGAAGTAGAGTGGTTGGGAAACTTAGTAGCAGACGTGCCTATGTGGGGGGGGGGGGGGGACCAATTGCACCAATCTCCCTACACTGTGATAATCAAGATGTCATTTGTATTGTTAAGAATGTTGTCTACAATGGTAATAAACGGCATATTCGAATTAGGCACAGTGTGGTGAGACAACTCCTGAAAAATGGAGTGATTGTTGTGGACTATGTGAAGTCCGAACGTAATCTAGTTGATCCCTTTACAAAGGGGTTAGCAAGTAGACTAGTTCTCGACACGTCGAGGGGAACATGGCTTAAGTCTATAAGTCAAGATAGAGTGTGATTCTTGATGGACTCCAAAGTTTTCATTCCTATGGCGTGTAACAATTATAGCCATTATGGTGGTGCACACTTGATGGATTGTGATAAAGGATGGACTTTTGTCCTTAATGGCTCGCGTAAGAAGTGTTATTAAGAAGCACTTGAGCCACCTACATGTGTGTGATGGTTTAGCCGCCACCTATGTGAGAAAGCAAAACATCTCACTAAAACACTCACTAAACCAGGGTAAACGTATGGCTTTAAAAGCGTTGCACTTTGATATTACGGAATGGACAACATTTGAAGGTATGATATGTGTTGTGGGGGTCTCAACCGAAGATCAATAAGGAATTCAAATCGAAAGATATTAACTTATTGAAAGTAAGTAGTTGTCTCATTTCACTAATGCGTCAATTCAAGTCGAAAGACATTGAACGCATAAGTATCCAAACCTTCCTTACCCAGGATTTTTAGTTGTAGCTTCTCTTCGCCATCAGTGGGGATTGTTGGTTTGATGGCTGTTTTGGGGGGGGGGGGGGGTTTGTTAGGGGTTTGAATTTGTTAATTCTTGTGACTGTTGTAAGCTGATCATGGGGAGTATTTTTCTCCTGATTGCTTGGTCAGTTCCTGCTCTTTAGAGCACGTTTTGGAGCCCTTTTTGCTGCTCTCTTTCACTATAAATAAAGGCCCTTGTGAGCCTTCAAATTCATAAACTCTTTCTTCTCCATATTATTATCTACTACTCCCTCCTTTTCACTATCTTCTTCTTGCACACTTTGGGTTCAAAGTTTTAGGAAAGGAGAATATGTGGTTGAGATTGAGTGGTGTAAAAAGTGGGATAATATTGACCATGTATTTTGTATCAAAAAGGAAAGAGGAAGATCTTAGAGAATTTGCCCAAGAAGGAAAGGAAGAAGAAATTAGTGAAAAGGAGGGAGTACATCTCCACATAAACAAAAGAAAAAAGGGTCTGCTGCAACTCTCCAATTTTTTTGGGTACGGTTCTGATCGGTCCATAGTCTTTTCAATCGAGTGATCGATTCTAAAGGCTGCAGTGTTAACCTTGAGGAACTTCCGGCGGGTAGACGATAACCACCATGGTCGTGCCGATATAGTTTTCAAGTCAGTGGCTACTTTTACCGCGACACTGCTTTTTTGGTTCTATTTCGATAAGTGTTCTTTGTCCTCTTCTTCGTTCTCCTCTGTCTTCTTTATTTCTCCTCTTCTTCTTTGCGTGGCCTGGCTCTTTACTTTTGCTTTGGTTTTTCATTCTACCTACTTGCAAGTTGTAATTTGCTTTGGGATTAGCCACTGCCAATTTATTTGGCCAAGTCCCAAGTGGTTTCTTTTCTGGTCAGATTGCTCCTACTACTCTACCTTCCGGTCTATCCCCCTCATTCTGGTTTTTGTTCATCTCCGACTAACAATTTGAAAACTATATTTTTACTGTCGTAATAATGTCTGTATTTTCGAACAAAGAGATTTCGGATTTGTCTAAGCTAGAACTGTTAGATGGTCAGAATTATAAGAGGTGGTCACAAAAACTGTTAAATGTTTTTTGAGCATTTAGATATCGATTATGTGTTGTTTAATGATCCACCTAAACTGGTTGTTGCATCTGCGACGGTCAAGGCTACGCTCCTATTGCTGCCACTGTTAAGTCTAATGAGAAAAAATTGTATCATATATTTTTGTTCATCCATGATTTGTGTTGATGTTCATGTGAAACTTGAAGTGCAGAAAGGAACTCCTCTTGCCCTAAGAGCAACAACAACAAACGTCCATCCAAGTTCATTTTCCGCCACATCACTGTCACATTACTTATCTACAAACTCAAACTCCAAAGAACCAATGTCAACAACAATACAAGTTCATCCAAGTTTATAAATGAGTCCCACACACAATCCACTCACTACTTAAAATTAAATTCTACCAAAACATTTCATTTTTAAATTAACATCATAATATTTTTTTTCAATAAATTAACATTTCATTTTTAAATTAGCATCAAAATATTTTTTAATAATATTTTTTTTAAACTCCATATTTTTTTAACATCATAATTTTTTTAACTCTATATACTTTTGAACAACAAATCTTAATTTAAATTACATTATTTTTAATAATTTAACAATCTAAAAAACAAATTAACACTTCCCACCAACAACTATAATAATACATTTATTTATATTTCGATAGTTCCTCCAAATCCTTGCTAAATATGCTCAACCAAGTCCGCTTTCAAATTGTTGTGAACTTTACGATCACGAAGCTCGGCACGCCTATGAAGAGACACTTGAAAATTACTCAACAACCCTCCATTTACTTGTACGGAATCTGCTATGATATCACTTTCCCAATTAGTTATCTGCGTTCCTTCATCTTAAACAATCATGTTATGTAGTACATGATATTTTTGAAATTTCTTCTATCCCAAAAACGAGCCGCTTGGCGTATAATCACCCATCGCGCTTGAAGAACACCAAAGGCACGTTCCACGTCTTTTCTAGCTGATTCCTGTATTTTCTTGAATAACTGTCTTTTAGGGTCCATTGGATTGGGGAAACTCTTTACAAAGGTTACCCATATATACCATCAACTAAATAATACCCTTTCGAGTATTCAGTTCCATTAGCCGGGAAATGAACTTGCGGAGCAAATCCATCAACAACATCATTAAACAATGGCGACTACCGAAGAACGTTGATATCATTGTTTTATCCGGCCACTCCAAAAAAGGTATGCCATATCCATAAATCTTGAGAAGCAACAACTTCGAGCATAATGATGGGCACTCCATGATCACCTCGCGTGTACTGACAATGCCATGCAACTGGACATGCTCTCCAATGCCAATGCATATAGTCGAGGCTTCCAAGCATGCCTGGGAAGCCGTGAGGATCTAAGTGCATTTGAAGTAACCGTTCAACATCTGCTTCATTTGGCCTTCTAAGGTATTGAGACCCAAACACTTCAATAACACTGCGGAAAAAAAATTAAACAATCACTCCTTCGTCGTAGTTTCCCCAATTCTTAGGTACTCATCGTAAGAATCAGGATGATTTCCATATGCCAGTTGTCGAATTGTAGCTGTACATTTTTGGATTGGAGAAAATCCCCTTTCATTTGCTGCATTGTATCTTAACTAAAAGTAAGGATATCTTTCAGATAAAGTGTCCACAATACGAATGAACAAACTTTTGTGCATTCGAAACCTTCGACGGAACATCTCAGGTGGGTACACCGGGTTGTCGGAGAAATAATCGGCAAAAATGCGATTATGACCATCCAAATGATCTCTTAAGATTGGTTGCCTTCTTATTATAGCACGTTCCTCTCCTCTCCTTTCGACTAATGCCCTAAACATTTCATCATCTTCATCATCCACCAATTCGGGAGCTATAAACTGTGATAAAAGAATATTATTTGTGGTCGAGCTAATGTCAAAATTAAAATTGAGATAGCTGTTAAGATTGTTCATCAGTTTTTGATTGAAAGCGATAAAAAACTTAAGTTGTGAGGAATATGTATTTGTAATCATAGAGAACATCAATATATTTAGAGTTTATGAAATCTTATCTTATCAACATCTTATCTAAATGTAATCTAATATATATGGAATCATATCTTTTCAAAATCTTATCCGGGTATCCTCTCCTTTGTTTTACTAGCATTATGTAGTATTGTGTAGTCACATCCATTCTGATATCTTATCTACTACAGTACAGTATTTGTCAGAAAAGTAGAGTTGTCAATTCTTAATTTTGAATATGGGTTGTCCTATTAGCAAACTTTATGTCGGAATGGAGTATTGTGTAGTCACATCCATTCTGATATCTTATCTACTACAGTACAGTATTTGTCAGAAAAGTAGAGTTGTCAATTCTTAATTTTGAATATGGGTTGTCCTATGAGCAAACTTAATGTCGGAATGGAGTATTGTGTAGTCTTATCTAATGTGTAGTCTTATCTAAGAAAATACAAATCTAAATAAATTAAAATGAAATACCAACTTAAATTGAAATGAAATATATAATTAAACAAACTTCATTTAAATCGTTGAATGAAATATCAAGTTACACATAACTTAAATGAAACATAACTTAAATACCAACTTAAACATAACTTAAACACAATTTACACATAACTGAACTGTAGCAGAACTTAAATACCAACTTAAACATAACTAAAGTAAAATGAAATACCAACTTAAACAACTAACACATTGACACATTAAACTGAAGACTAGACGTCGTACTTTGAACGAATTTTGTCACACGTTCGTTTGTGAATCACCCTTGCATCTTCGCTCATTCCACTTGTATTAACACTGAGTATAGTAAGTTCTTCCCTCATAGAACTACTTTGCAGTCGCTCGTTTATTTCCTTTAGCATTGACAATTTTTCTCGCCAATATGTTTCACATTTGACTCTATACTCATCTAACGAGGACTTTCCTTGTTGCCTTCCTTTGTTATTTCCTTTCTTCTTTGCCTTCGATGCTTTTGTTCCTATAGGACGTTCGCTAACTTCGTCGTCTTCATAAGAAGAAGACATCTTTGATCCCACTGATGGTTCTGTTGTTTCTTCCCGTTCTCGAGCGCCATTCCACTTTGCGCACTCCTGGGTAATCTCTCGCGTGTACTCAAGGGTGAAATGTTTTCCCTTCTTCAATTTACATCATTCCTCACGTGCAGCTGGTTTCTTCTGGTCATTAGACCACCCACTACGGTATTGGTTGTTAATACGGTTGAATATCTCATTAAATTCATTTATCTCTGTCTGGGCTCTATGGAAACGAGACTTGATCTTCTCAAGTGTTCTCCTATTATCATTGCTATATTTGTTAAAGTAAGTAGTGACTCTTTTCCAAAAAGCTACATCCTTCTGTGCAGTACCTACACTTGGATCTGTGGATATCGTCACCCATGCTTGCGCAAGTGCTTTCTCTTCATCTATTGACCATCTAACTTTTTTACCAACAACACCATCATCTTGAACTTGAATATTTTCTAAACCTTGTTGAGTAGAGAAAGGTGGAACTGGTGAATCAGAGTCATCACCTGAAATATTGTCTACCGAAATTAATATTTGTCGAGTCTTTGTCGTACTTGAACCCGGGCTATTGTTGTAGGTCGTCCCAGCTGAACCTGTTGGAGGTGGACACCAATTTGGTTGTTGCCAATTTTGCGGTGGCATATTTGGGTAATTTGGTGGTGGCATATTTGGATAATTTGGTGTTGGCATATTTGAACAATTTGGTGGTGGCATATTTGGATAATTTTGTGGTGGCATATTTGGATAATTTGGTTGTGACATATTTGAGTAGACATAACAATGTGGGTATGGATAGCTGAAATAATTTGGTTGATTTTCCATATTTTCTTGAGTTTCTTGATTGGTATTAGACTTGGCAAAATCCGATCCGACTCGACAAAACCGATCCGACTCACCCGAGATCGGACCCGTTCGACAATCGACAATACTAAAATATCTTAGTGACCGAAACCGACCTAGTTTGATTTGACTCAATCCGATACATGATTATATCCGATAACCGATAGATTCCAAATTTGGTAGCAACCGAGTCGGTTAAACTCGACAAGAAAATACCCGATCCAAATCTGACTCGAATAACTGAAAATTACCCAAAATATACGTAGCCGAAAATACCCGATCCAAATCCAACTCAAGTAATAAAAAAATTATCCAAAAAATAGGTAACCGATATAACCAATCAGGTGACCCATAGTGAATTCCTATATACGGAGTATGAGTAAAATAGATTCATACTTCATTTAATTGAAAACATGCAAATTGGAAGTTAAATATACAAACATGGGAACATGGGGTGAATGTGAGATTGTTATGTTTAGTATACGTAGTAACTAACAGGTGGCTCGTATGATTTCTTATGTTTTATAAAATATATAAAGTTTACTTACATTGAGTTATACGAAACTAGTAATTTATTATATGTGTATACAGAGTATTTTTATTTGATATCGGGCTAACTCGGTTAAGATTAATTTGAATTTCGTGTCCATTTGACATAAACTACTACTACATGATATATTATCCGAACGAACCCGTTCCTAAAACAACCGCAACCCGACCAAGACTTAGCCGTTCTAACCCGATACACGTACAGTATCATGACTCGAAACTACCCGACTGAATCCGAATCGACCCGCTAATTCAAATAAGCCGAAAAAATCCGATAGTTTGGTAATCCGAACCCGAGACAGCTCGACTCGAACACGATCCGCCCCATCCGATTGCCACCTCTAATTGGTATTGTTCAATAAATTACTGAAGGATCCTCTCTAGTTGAAATCCATGATTAAATAATATTTTTAGTTATTAGTATGAGTAAAATAAGCTGTGAGTAAAATATGAATTTGTAGCCATGAAGAGCATCACTATATATCGAGTATCCGAATTTTTATCTTATTCATATCTTATCTAAATGTAATCTAACGTATGAAATTATATCGTACTACAAAATCTTATCTTATCAAAATCTTATCCGGATATTGTACCTATTGTTTTATTATCATTGTGTAGTCACTTTCATTCTAATTAAATTCGTCACATTACTATTGTTTTATCTTATTAAATGGGTCATTGAAATTCGTCACATGAATTCCTGTATCTTACTAAATTTTATTAGCACTGTTTCGTCACATGCATTGTACCATCTTTTCAAATCTTATTACCATTGTGTAGTCACTTTCATCCTAACATCTTATTAAATGGGTCACTGAGATTCGTCACATGCATTAACGCATCTTATTCAATTTTAGAAGCACTGTTTAGTAACATGCATTGTGGCATCTTATCAATTTTTTACCATTGTGTAGTCACTTTCATTGTGTCATCTTATTAAATGGGTCACATGCCATCTTATATAACCTGATGTCTTCATCATAAAATTTCATTTCTCTATCATTCAAAAAACTCTCGTACTAAAGTTTCAAAAAGAAAACAACTCTCGTTCAAAACAATATCGTAAAGATGACTCACTGGGATGATGAAGTTAGAAGGTTTCAAAGGGATATTGACTTCATCAAGAACCACACTCCAAATTTCATTACCCGTATGAACCTCATAATGCCAGAGACGGTGTACATGAATATGTTAAACTGTACACCACCATTAACAATGTTGGGGTCCATCGTCAATTGTGTTAACTCCCCCGATTTTGTACAATGCAACTATAGGTAATAAAGGTGATTTATTAAATGAATAATGAAGTGTGTGTGTGTACACACACATTAATAAATCACCTTTATAATCTTTCATTTGAAATTAATACTATAATTTTTTTACTTACAATTTTGCAGATTCATATATCCTAAAAGCTAATGAGCATCGTTTGTTGAGGAAAGAAGTCGTAGAAATCGTTCGTAGATTGAGTAATGTCATGAAATATGAACCTGTGTACGTTCTATTGTTTGGGGATGGAAGATTTATTCTACCACGCCACCGGGTATATTTTTGTGATGTGTACAATGAAGTTACTATGGAGAAAGAATTAGAATTTCCAGCGGCTCAAGAACAACCAAGTGACCACCTTAATTTCTCCTCTAAAGATAATACTTCATTTGATGACGATCACTCCTACTAAGTGTAACTTGTTCCGCAGAATAATATTTAATTAAGGTGTTGTCGAGTTTAACGTCTTATTTCATGGTTAGTATTACTAAGTGTAAGTTGTATTAATTAGTAATGTTTAATTAAGTTGTTGTTTAATTTAACGTTTTATTTCACGGTTTAGTATTACTAAGTGTAAATTCTTTTAATTAGTAATGTTTAATTAAGTTGTATTTCATATTAATGTCTAATTCGATGGTTTAGTATTAACGTATTTGTATATTTATTTGTATGATACTTGTTTTAATTAGTAATGTTTAATAAAGTTGTATTTTATTTTAATGTCTTATTTGATGGTTTAGTATTAACGTATTTGTATATTATTTGTATAATTATAATGTTTTAATTAGTAATGTTTAATTAAGTTGTATTTTATTTTGATATCTTATTCGATGGGTTAATATTAACGTATTTGTATAATTATATTGTTTTAATTAATAATGTTTAATTAATTGTATTTTATATTAATGTCTTATTCGGGTTAGTACGGAGTACTAATGTATTTGTATAATTGTAGACACCCACATTTGGCTGCTAGGTGTCTATAGCGGTTTCCAACAAACACGATGATTGGACGCGAACGTGCTTTTACGCACTCGAGTATGAGGTCAAAATTGTTAGTTTTTGACTTGGGCTTTTTACGGAGTACAAATCTCACAAAACCAACCTCAAATTCAGGCCCAGCGGATCGTTTCCAATCAATTAAGACTAATTTGGGTCAAAATCGACACCGGAAATAAAACCATCTTTTGGTGACCAGGTCAAAACCCGGTCAAAGGCAAAACCGACACAAAAATATCAGCTGCGAAGAGAACTCAAGCTGCTAAACCTCTTCAATTAGAGATAAAACTTTATCTCTAAAATCCTATCCTCCGTCCAGACCCACTCGATCGAGTGGATCAGCCCACTCGGTCGAGTAGGCTCGCAAAACTAGCCGAACCGGCGTCAGACCGGGCACTCGATCGAGTGGCCTTTTTCTATCCTAAACAGGGTACTTTTCTGATAAATACCCCACCCCCTCAACACAACTAACACCCTTTTTTCAGCCATCATATGCACAACTTTTGCAACCTTTCCTCTATTTTAAATCACCATAACTCATCTATATCATCTCGACGCTCTTGTGCCTAAGCCACAACTAGACGAGCCCTATTACGAGAAGACAAAGCATGTAGGTTGAGGGTGCAAAATCCAATCCTGCTTTCTCTCTTTCCTTCATTCTCTTCCCTCGTCTCTTTCGTCCGTCTTTTTCTTCGTCGTTGCGTCGTTTTTTTTCTTTCGTTTCTAATATCGTTATTATCTAATTAACGTTCAAACATCGCACAAACATCAATTTAAAAAACGATATTGAATCAAATACGTTTAATGTTGAATTTTGCATAAGACTCTTCTAATCCCTTTACGAGTTGTAACAGTGGTGGAGACCTCTCGGGGAGCCCCGCCCTAAACACGCAAGGGCATGATGGGATCGCGAATATTCCTCGTTGTGGACATGACATAGGTCCACCCCGACGCGGCCACGCGAGGGTTTGGGGAGGCGAATGAATCTCCATATGAGATGGTCAAATTGAAATTTAAATCGAAGTAGGAGTCGCCACCGAACTTTGTGGGAGTTCGGGCCCGTCCGAACCCACTCTATGTCGTAGTGGGCCGTATACAAAATACGGCCCATTTCCGATGTCAGAGTTTATTGGGTTCGTCCCTTTGCATTATGATACCGATACCGACATTATCGGATATCGTGTATTGAATGACTCTCGTTGCCAATGGATTCGGACATCCAGAAACCATGGTTCTGAGTAAGGGGTGAGGGTACGTGTTGGGAAGTTCACTAAGAACACCCAACCCCGCCCGCACTTAGCGGCCTTTACTAAGATATCGTTCGTTTTTTATGTACACGCGTTAGTTCGACGGTTGAATGATATGCAAACATTATTTTCCTAAGCATGTGAGAAAAATAAATGGGTAGCTAAGTCGTTTAATGCATGTTAAACTAATAACGTCAAAGTTATATTTAGCATGTGATCATTTTAGTCTAATAAAACAATAGAAATAAATAAATTGCTACAAACACGAAAAAACGAGTTAGTAACGATTGAATAAATTGAATAAGGATGTAAATACGATGATATGCATGATTTTGAAAAGGGTTTATGACACGTGATGGATTAACACGTGTTGACCGAGGTCGAAAAAAAAAGTATTTATCGAAATCTGAAAATATGTCGCGAAAGTCGCTTTTTATGTAAGAATCGAAAAGAATAGAAAAGCGAGAAAACGAAAAAGAGGGGTCGGCCATCCAGGCTTCCGCGCGAGTCGCCTGGAGGGCGTGCGACTCGCGTGGGAGTCTGTATGGTTTTTTTTTTCCGAAATCGACAATTTTTTATAAATCGCGTACAAATATGGATTAATTTATACCCGATTCATATTTTTGATATTCGTCGTATTCGATATTCGATTATGAAGTCGATATCGAATAGTCGGAACGATTTTAGAAAAGGTTTGTTTTGAACGAAAAGAGGAAAAAAAAGAATTTGAACAAAAAAAATGTTAATTCTCTCCGCGTAAAAAAAAATCGTCAAATATGTTTTTAAAAAAAGTAACGATTTTTTTAGCATCAACGAGATTTAATTTAGTTCTTGTTTAAATAGGATATTTGATTAGAGAATCGATATCGTATTTTAAGAACGTTTCGTTTTATAAAAATATTGTAATATCGTTATTAGAAAAAAAAAGGAAAAACGTGACAACGACCCATATTAAAAAAGACGGACCGACGACACTACAAAACGAAACAAACGGCGAGAAAGGGGAAGAGAGAAAAGAGAGAATCGGGTTTGATTTACACCCTCAACCTACATGCTTTGTTTTCTCGGAATAGAGCTCGTCGGAAAGTGGCTTAAACACGGGAGCGTCGAGATGATGTGGGATGAGTTTGGGTGTCGGTTTTTAGTCGTGTGGGGTGATGGGTTTTCGGCCGGCTTGGGGTCGGTTTCGTTGGGTCGAGGTTGCTTGGGATTTCCTTTGAATTATTTTGCTAGATGTTGATGATGTATGATAGATAATGAATGTTGAATGTGTATCGATTGTGTTGAACGGAGGGTCCTATTTATAGGAAAGGTCCTTGATAGGAGCTAGGAGAGGTACTCTTGCTTAGGTGACAAGAAATACCGGTTTGGACAGAAAACGTAAGAGTTTGAAAGGGAATGAGAGTCTTGTTTCTTGGTGAAGAAGTCGAGTATCTTGGCTGAAAGGGAGGGGGTTGGCCGAGTATTTTGATGCTCGGTTGGTAATTGATTCGGTTTTCGGATAGAATTCCTACTTGAGATCGAATTCTATCCTTAAATGGAATTGTTTAATATTTTGTGTAGCTGATTTTTCTGTAGTAGTTGAGTCCAAACTGGACGTGTGGTGTCACGGCTGGTTCGGGTGACTCGGGAAAAAAAATCTTTGACCGGGTTTGACCCGGTCGCTAAAAGACGGTTTTGCTCCTGGTGCCGGATTCGACCCAAATTAGTCTTATTTGACTCGAAACGACCCACTGGGCTTGGATTTGAGGTTGGTTTTGTAAGATTTATACTCCGTAATAAGCCTAAACCAAATGTCCATGATTTCGAGCCCATATCCGAGTTCATTAAAGCACGTTTGCGTCCGATCATCATCGGGTGTTTGGCGGAAACTACTATAGACACCTGACGGTCAAAATGTGGGTGTCTACATAGCCCCCACTCTGACTGAGGCTTGAACAAGGCAAAAGTCAGAGTAGCTGTTAGGCCAATCGAGGATTAAGACCTGGCAGACTTCCGATCGGGTCGTTTAGAGTCCATTAGACCTGCGTGAAAGGCTCGCCAGCCATAAGATAGAAATCATACCTGGGTAGATGTCAATAATGTCGCGGGGACTTTTCCTGGAAAGTCTTGGGTGTGTCTGTTTACAGACATATCTCATCTTGAAGTTGTGTGGGAGCTTGCCTTGTAAGCTCTGGGTGTATCTGCTTGTAGATATATCCTGTCTTGGAATTACGTGGGAACTTGCCTGTAAGCTCTGGGTGTATCTGTCTGTAGATATATCCTGATAAAAATGTTACTTGAGTTTCCACTGGGGAGTTTTTTGAGAATCCTTCGGGAGTCTTGGATGCACCTGTATGCTTATACATAACAATTTGCATGTAATATTTAGGCGAAACACCGACTCACGCTGGGGAAGAAATGATTTTTGATTGATTTTTGGAAAGAAAATGCTGAATTTTTTTTTGAAATTTTTTGGCGATAAGAATGCTTGGGATGACTTGATTCGTGATCAGATTCTGACACGGACTCCTAAAATCCTCCGGTTAGGCCTGTATGCTTAGATGAAGTAGGGAGTATGATAAAAATTCCTATTCCCGTGGCGACTAGGAAAGAGATTTTCTCTATTATAAATAGAGAGTTCTTGCCCTTAATCTTCTCATATTCCAACCCAAATATTTTCTCCTATCTTAAAATCCCTTTAGACTTTTAAGACAAAAACAAAACTTTTTGCTATGGGTATCGAACATCTGACCGCGATGCTTCAGGCGTGGGCCCAGAATTTTCGAGACGAAGATAAAGTTCAGTTAACTCAGATGTGAATAGTTGCTTTATTCCCGCTTCAACGACTCAAGGTGGATGCACATTTCTTGGACGCTTGCTTATCCTTTTGGGATACTACCCACCATGTTTTTGCCTTTCCTCGGGGAGAAATATGTTCCCTTCCTGAAGAGATTGCAGCCGTAGGGGGTTGGTGTCCCAATGCTCATCCCGCTATTCCTCGTTTTTATCCTGATCCAAGGAGGAGATTGAGGGATTTCCTTGGGTTGTCTCATGCTGAGACAGCTCGTATGGCAAAGGGGAGTTCTGTGTCCCTGTTTGACCTGGCTGATAAATTCATGGATTCCAATGGCGCAAGAATCACTTCTACCCATAGGCGTAGGGCTTTTGCCTTTTGTATGCTGCATCGATATGCCTTTGAAGGTCGGATGGATGCTGACTCGTGTTTAGGCGAAATCAGGCTAATCGGCATTAGGGCTGTGCAACCGGGCCGACCCGGTCCGACCCGGACCGGACCCGGTTGGACCCGGATCCGGAATCGTCAAATTTCATGACCCTGGACCCGGACCGGAAACCAAAATATTGACCCTGGTCCGGTCCGGAAAAATACCGGGTCCGACCCGGACCGGACCGGTTGGCCCAGAATTTTCAATTTTTTTGGGAATTCCGGTCCAAAATTCCGACCCGGTTGGACCGGTTGGCCCGGTTTGGACCGGAAAAACCCGGAATTTTTAAGAAATTCGGTCCAAATCGGTCAGGACCGGAAAATACCGGGTCAGGACCGGACCGGACCGGAACCCGGAATCGCCCAAAATGATGGCCCGGAGACCGGACCGGAATTTTTTATTCCGGATCCGGGCCCGTAGATTCCGGCCCGGTCCGGTCCATTTTTCCGGTCCGACCCGGATTTTGCACACCCCTAATCGGCATAGTGGACCAGATGGAGACAGGTCACAGCCCAGCTTGGCTGATAACTGGGGAGATTATTATTGGCCTTGGTGCTAGGAGACTTGACCCGGATCGGCAATTAACGGGAAGTATTCGCCTTCTGCAGGTATTGGACTGTTTTTTTTCGATTTTTTTTTTTAAAAAAAAAATTCCGAAATTTTTCCGAATTTCCGAAAATTTCGATTTTTTTTTTTGGTTTTTTTTTCGGAATTTTTGACTTTTCGATAGTTTTTGACTTTTCGAAAATTTTGCAGATCTGGTTATCCGAGCGCCTGTCGATTATAGAGCCCCCGGTGAGCATATCCAGATATCGAAGCTGTCAAATTGGCTCACGGTCCCGACGGATAAGCTCGAGTCATCACATAAATCGGAATTATTGGGATGAAGAGCTAAAATTCCATGGTGGGCCCTTGATTAGGTGGAACGTGATCTGGTGGTTCCCCTCGAAGCTGACGGGACTAGCTAAAAGAGATAAAGCCCATTACCTGGTGATCTTGTCTTTGGATTGGACCGTCCATATTTACCCAGATCGTATCTTAAGGCAGTTCGGTTCGTTTCAGCAGATTCCCGAGACTGAGGCAATCATTAGCGTTTCGCTCTTATTGACGGACGCTATGTGTGACACGTGGTTACAACGCTGGTTTACCTGTGTCATATGGACTATACCTCACCCTTGTCAGACCGTTTGGGTTTCCGAATCATATCGCAAGTGGACTTCTGAAGAATCTAAAGAGGCCCGTAAAGCTTTAAAGACTGATGAGGCTTTTGACCTAGCCCACGTCCGGTAAAGGACAATAGATGGTTCTTTGACGAAGAGGAAACTTCAACTACCCACGTCCGGCCAGAGTTGGGTCCTAAGTCAAGAACTAAGACTCGAGCTAAAGAGACCGGTGCTAGCGACTTGGAGAGAAGGCTTGGGCCGAAACTGGCGGCCCGAGATAGGCTAGGCCCGCGCGAGCTACTACCCGAGAGGGTGAGGGCTCGACTAGGACCGACTGAGGTGACCGGGGAATCGAGTTTGAAGAAACGAGCCCGGGTTAAGGAGATTCCATTGGTTATTCGGGAACGCTCACCTCCACGTCGACGCAGGTGGACCGAAAAAGAAGCTAAGGACAAGGGAAAGGGAAAAATGCCTTAATTTTTTTATTATTTAAATATTAATACTATTTATGTGTGTGTGTTTTTTTTTTTGGATTTTTTTGTAATTGGATTTTTTTTTGAAATAAATAAAGGAAGTTTTAAAAAAAAACCGTTCCTGTTTTTTTTCGATTGCAGTGGTTGTGCCCTTTTGATGGGCTGCCTACGTATCCACAAATAGCGGAATCAAACCAAACGTAGTTCAGACTTAATTTGCGATTTCGAAATACATCAAGACTATTGGTTCAAGATGCTTATAACAGTAGAATAAGTAATTCTAGCCTTTGACTTGTCTTTTTAGAAGTTTATTTTGAAAAGATGTTTTTTTTAATAAACTTTTGCAAATGACATTGAGAGAAAGGGGTTAAGGGTAATAACGTTTCAGCTGGTCCAGGTTAGTTGGGTTGACAAACTCATTCCCGTCCAGATCTGTTAGCATCACCGCTCCGCCCGATAGAATCTTCTTTACCAAATAAGGTCCGGCCCAGATAGGTTTGAACTTTCCCCTTGGGTCTACTGGTAATAAAGCTCGAACAGACTTGAGAACCAAATCTCCTTCCTTGATATTCCTGGGCCTTACCCTTTTATTGAAAGCCCGTTGGATCCTCTTTTGATATATTTGAATCTTATTGAGGGCACGAGATCGTCGTTCGTCTAAAAGGACTAGCGAGTCATATCGTGCTCGGACCCAATCGGCTTCGGGTACTTGACTTTCGAGCAAGATTCTGAGTGATGGCACCTCTAACTCAACGGGTTGCACCGCTTCCATCCCGTATGTAAGGTAATACGGTGTTGCCCCGGTCGCAGTACGAATCGAGGTTCGATATCCCCAAAGTGCAAATGGTATCTTGTCGGGCCAATCCCGGTAATTATCAGACATCTTTTTGAGTATGGTGACAATAGTCTTGTTAGCTGCTTCTACCGCTCCATTGGTTTGGGGTCGGTAGGGTGAGGACGTATGCCTATGGATCTTGTACTTGGCTAGCAAGGCTGCCGTTTCGGCTTGATAGTGGGTCCCGTTCTCACTGATGAACTCATGCGGGATCCCATACCGGCATATTATCCTATTTTGGATAAATTTGGCAACATGGCTGGCGTTGAGAATACGATAAAATTCCACCTCGACCCATTTGGTGAAATAGTCGATTGCTACCAAAATAAAGCAGTGTCCTCCGGTTCCCGAGGGGTTTATCTTTCCGATTATATCGATTCCCCATGTTGAAAATGTTGGAGCGAGTGTCCTCCACAATAGTGCATTGATATATTAAATCTCATGAGCGGAATATACTTGGGATAATTAGTACATTGATACTCCACGTCAGTTGATTAACGTAAATCGGTAACGCTCAGCTGACTAGAGTTAGACGTTATTGTCGTATGACGGCGGTGATCAACTGATCCCTTTCAGTCACACCTATAGGATGAGACCCAAATAGAAGACTAATTATTTGTATCTGATACAGTTAATTAGCACCTTGCGTATATATTTGATATATGTTTGGTAATGAGAGTTATTAATTGAAGATAGAGTTTGGAACCCTGTCCGATTAAGTTTATTAGTCTATTATACGATAATTGACTGAATAAATTTTACGTCTTATTTTAATACGATTAAATAAGACATAATTTGGTATTTAAACGTTAATTACTAAATTAGTTGAGGTTTTGTATGCTTTAATGGATAGTGGTAATTAGCCGTTAATATATTTATAAGGAGTTGTAAATTTAGCTAATTGATTATTATTATTAATATGGGACCTATTATATATAGATATAATAGTAATATACTACTTAAGGAGTTAAGTGTATATTATTTGATGTGATCAATTATGGAGATAATTGATCATGTCACACATTGCATTTGTATGACAAATGACAATAAATAAGGACCCATTTTTATGTACATGTGTGTGTGACACACTAGTAAATATAATGACAAATGTGGTTGTTCTTATTTTACTACATACATAAATAATAGTAATAATGACACTAGACACTTGACATAAGCATGCAAATAAAATTAAAAGCTAATTGGTCTTCCCATGTGGGGTGGCCGGTTTTGGGGAGCTAAAAAGGGGACTATTTGTTCACTTATTTACTCCATCCCATTCATTCATGCATGTGCATTTTTTTGAGCTTTTACCTCATCTCTCCAAAACTCTCTCTAAATACTAGTATTCATCTTTTACTAGAGTAGTAATAGATTAATAATATTAGTATTATTTTATCACTACTATTATCTAGTTAATAATACTAGTGATTATTTGGGTTGATTCTTGGTGCAACTTGAAGGAGATCTTCTACTTTGAAGATTCAAGGTTTTGGAGGATCATCCATACTATTATTAGCTCAAGAACAACAAGAAAAGGAGTTTTCTTGTTGTGCCCAATATTTCCTCATTGTTTATGTAAGGAAATCTCTTCTTATATCTAGTTTTTGTCATTTGATGTCATGCATGTAACTAGATCTAAATATACTAAATTAACAAGTAATTTAGTAACTAATTAGAGGAGTCTAATTAGTGGGTTATGAACCCTTCAAGTGGTATCAGAGCTTTGTTGTTGCATGCATGTCGATTTTTGACATTTTTTCGGGTTATATGATAACTTTGTAAAAAACCGAAAATTTTGTGTAAAAGGTGTTTCACACGAAATTTTTGGGTACATGCATACCTAATGACCTCAAAATGGTTGTGGTCGAGTTTGGTAATTTTTGGAATTTATTTGCTAATTTATAATCATTTATGCCTTAAAAACCGAGTTTTTATGCCTATTTGATGTTAAAAGTTAACTAAAAATAGTTGCATGTTGTTTTTGGGCATGGTTTTTTGGTGTACATATCTTCATATATTGATGGACATATGTGTAAATTTTTGAAATTTATTTTGTCCTTTTGGGATGTTTATTGTTTTTTATGAGATAAGAATCGATAAACATGCATTTATTTGTTCCTAATTTATTTGAAATTTTTTGTGGACGAATTTTTGTTTTGGAGTTCCTGGAAATGTTCCAGAATGTACAAAATTATCCATTTTTATTTTTGGCGTTTTATGATTTAATTTGAATTTATTTCATAAAATTGACCATTTACCGATTAAATTAGCAAATTAAATCAATTCAAACTAATTTTTATTTTTCAAATTAGTGGAGACTAATTCTTGAAATTCCAAATTGGTTTGGAAAAATTAGTTTGAGCTTAATTGAGAATTAAGTGTTGATTAATGATTTTTAATGGTTAAAAATCAATAAATTCCATAAAACCGAGCTAGGATGAACTTGATAAATCATGGGGCGATTTTGGCATGATTTTTACAGCATTTTTTTTATTTTAGTGTTGTTGAATGAATGAATGTCATTTATTGTTTATTTTGCAAGATTGTACCTAGTATGGCCTAGTCTTTTAATCGGTATTACCCGTAATGTAAGGGAATATCGATTTAATTGTAATTAATTGCGATCTCGTATCGCCCGTTTGTAATAATTAATAGTTTTATTTATACAAATGTATAATAGGAAATGCTATGTATCATTTGTATCATTTGTAATTAATTATTATGAAGACGGAGATTACACAAGACGGTGGACAAAAGACGGTGCCTTTTGGTGGTGTTCCATTGAAGAGGCCAGGGACCAAGGAGTTGGTTTCCGATTTTGTAATAGTCTAGTTAATTAGATTAGCTAGATGGCCATACTAGGATTTATTTGTTTGATGCTTGCTTTATTTTCGCTCATGCCAAAATCGCCAATCATGCATTTTATTCGTCGATTGTCAATTCACCAATTTACGTAATCACCAACTTAGTTCACTTATAAGTGATTAGTAACCTAATATTGACAAGACCTCTCACATGCATCGTAAGAATTGAGATTTAGCCTTACCAATTAAAGCACCTATGAACCCCTTGTTCATTAGGGCAACCACAACGTGGACCCTTTTTACCTAGGGTAAATAGGGTGATAAGATCACATGCCAAGATTGGGTTGGACTCAACGAGTTAAAAGTTATTTCGGGGCTAGGAGATGGATTTGGTTGAAATCCGTCGACCGAGAGTTCTAGGGTAGAATTAGTCAAGTAATGACTTACCGTTTTTACATAAGGATTGCATGCGATGTTAGTTCTTATCTAGATACGGGTCTTGGAATCGCTTATATAATTTCGTGAGGGGTCATTATATGAGTGACTTGTTAAAATTGTTTTACAAGTAAATTATATAACAATGAATGTTAATATTTCCTAAACTTTGTTGTAGTGTTTATAATTCGCTATGGCTACTAATGCAACCATTCAACTCGGAAAGGATTCTTGGCTTAGGTCCGTTATGGACAAATGTATCTTGAAAGACGATGGAAGTAATTTCATCGAGTGGGAGTCTACCATTAAAGGTGCGGCGTTGTCCGACAACGTCCTTCGTTACTTGAACGAACCACCACCCAACGAACCCGGTCCTCGAGCCGCCCCGACACAAAGGACCGCTTATGAGGAGTATTTGAAGATATCCAACGATATCAAGAATGTCTTGATATGGTCAATGTCTCCAAAACTCAAGCTTCAATACATTACCCTTAATGCATATGAGATATTCTCAAGGGTTACGACGGCTTTTTCCCAATCACCCGATATCCGTCAATATGAGGCTATGATGAAATTCTTCGAGGGTAAGCTAGAAAAGGGCCAAAAAGTTGGTCCTCATGTGCTCAAGATGATTGAGCATATTGACACACTAGAGCGTCTAGGGTGTAGCATTCCCAAGAAGCTTGCGATCGGTCGCATTCTTCACTCACTCCCCTCCAAGTTCTCCCAAATTAGGGTGAACTATAATATGCATGGCATGGACAAGAGTTTCCAAGAGCTTCATGCACTCCTCAACCAAGCGGAGAGGGACATGGAGGCTAGTGGGAGTGAGAAGAGAGACATGCTCTCCATGAAAATGAAGAATCTCAACCTTGGGGTTCAAAAGGGTAAAAACAAGGGTAAGACCAAATTCAAGAGACATGGAAAAGACAAGAACAAAGGGAAAGCTATTGAGAATAGCAAACCTAAGGCTAAGGTTAACAAACATGCCGACGCCGATTGCTATCATTGTAATGGCAAGGGACATTGGAAGCGCAATTGTCCCAAATATTTGAAGGAATTGAAGAACAAAAAAGACGAGAGTGAGACTCCGTCAGGTATTGTCCTCACTTCCCTCTATATGATAGACATTAACTATACTTTCACTTCCACTTGGGTATTAGATACCGGATGTGGTTCTCATCTTTGTAATCATTTACAGGGGTTGAGGGACGTGCGAGCACTAGCCAAGGGTGATGTGGACCTACGCATGGGAAATGGAGCTAGAGTAGCCGCTATATCCGTAGGCACTTATGTACTCACTCTAGCTAGTGGTTTAGAGTTGTATTTGAATAATTGTTATTTCGTACCAACTTTAACTAAGAACATTATCTCCATTTCCGTACTTGATATGGAAGGTTTTTCCTTTATGATTAAGGACAATTGTTGTACTTTTTCATTTAATGACATGGTTTATGGTAAAGCTACGTCTATCGGAGGTATTTATGTTCTAGATAATGTTAATGATGTATATCATGTAGAGAACAAGAAGCTCAAAACGGGTGAACCTAATCATTCCTACCTTTGGCATTGTCGTTTAGGACACATAAACGAACGACGCATAAAGAGACTTGTTTCAACGAAACTTCTCAAACCATTTGATTACGAATCTTATGGTGTATGCGAGTCTTGCATATTAGGCAAGATGACTCGTGCTCCTTTCTCAAGTAAAGGAACACGAGCAAGTGAGGTATTGGGCCTTATACATACCGATGTGTGTGGCCCAATGACTATCATCGCTAGGGGTGGTTACAACTACTTCATCACTTTCACCGACGACTTAAGTAGATATGGGTATGTCTACTTAATGAGGCATAAGAGCGATGCTTTTGAAAAGTTCAAAGAGTTTCAAAGTGAAGTAGAGAACCAATTGGATAAAAAGATTAAAGTACTACGATCCGATCGTGGCGGTGAATACCTAAATAATGAATTTGATTCACACCTAAAAGATTGTGGCATAGTATCACAATGGACTCCTCCTGGCACACCACAGTTGAATGGTGTGGCCGAAAGGAGAAACCGAACTTTATTAGATATGGTTCGGTCCATGATGAGTCTCACTGAGCTTCCTGATTCATTTTGGGGTTTTGCCATTTTGTCCGCAATATTTTCACTAAATCGAAGCCCGACTAAAGCGGCCAATAAGACACCATATGAGATATGGAAGGGAAGGGTTCCTTATTTGTCGTTCATGAGAACCTGGGGTTGTGAGGCATATGTTCAGAACAAGTCTGACAACAAACTCGCACCAAGATCCGACAAATGTCTGTTTGTAGGGTATCCAAAGGAAACACAAGGCTATTACTTCTACAATCGTCACGAAAACAAAGTGTTTGTGGCACGTGACGCTGTCTTTCTAGAAAATGACTTCATTTCTAGAAGACAGAGTGGGAGAAAATTTGAACTTGATGAAGTCCAAGAGCCACAAACCGAAAATGAAGTGGAGGAAAGCGTTCCCTCCTCCTCGGACACGGTTGTTGTTCCCTTTGAACCTAGGAAATCCACGAGGATTTGTCATCCTCCTGATCGATACCTTGGTATTGTCGAGGAAGATGCGTTAGACATGTTGCTTTGCGAAAGTGACGAGCCTAACACCTACAAGGCGGCCATATCTAGTCGTGATTCCATGCAACGGCTTGAAGCCATGCGATCCGAAATGGACTCTATGCACGAAAACCAAGTGTGGGATTTGGTTGATTTACCTGAAAAGGTGAGACCTCTTCAGTGTAAATGGATCTTTAAGATCAAGAATGGCATAGATGGACATAGAGATGTCTACAAAGCTAGATTGGTGGCAAAGGGTTTTACTCAAGTTCATGGTCTTCACTATGACGAAACCTTTGCTCCAGTCGCAATGCTTCGCTCCATAAGGATTATCCTAGCGATTGCCGCATTTCATGATTATGAGATTTGGCAAATGGATGTCAAAACCGCCTTCTTGAATGGGATTCTAGAAGAGGAAGTGTATATGACACAACCAGAAGGTTTTGTAGATACATCTAATCCTAGGATGGTATGCAAGCTTAAGAGATCCATTTATGGTCTTAAGCAAGCGTCCAGAAGTTGGAATCATCGCTTTGATCATGTTATCAAACAATATGGTTTTGCTCGAAGTGTCGAGGAACCTTGTTTGTACATGAAGTTTAGTGGGAGTAAGGTAACCTTTCTTGTCTTGTATGTGGATGACATACTTCTTATCGGGAATGACGTTCTGATGCTTGCTTCCGTAAAGGAGTGGCTAGGAAAACACTTCCAAATGAAAGATTTGGGAAATGCACAATGTATTTTGGGTATTCGGATCCATAGAGATAGATCCAAAAGGACGTTGGTATTAAGTCAAGAAGCTTATATAGATAAGATTCTTGATAGATTCAAAATGAAAGACTCTAAGAGAGGCTTTCTTCCCATGAGTCAAGGTACCATTTTGTGCAAGTCACAGTGTCCTACCACACCCGAAGAAATTGAACGCATGAAGTTGATCCCATATGCTTCCGCGGTTGGATCAATCATGTATGCCATGACGTGCACTCGTCCCGATGTTTCGTATGCTTTGAGCATGACGAGTCGTTATCAAGCCAATCCAGGTGAAAGTCACTGGACAGCCATGAAGAACATCCTTAAGTACTTGCGAAGGACCAAGGATTCGTTCTTAGTGTTTGGAGGGGATACTGAATTACGTGTAAGAGGTTACACGGATGCCAGTTTCCAAACCGATCAGGATGATTTGAAATCCCAATCCGGCTATGTTTATATGTTGAATGGAGGAGCCATTAGTTGGAAGAGCTCCAAGCAAAGTGTCACCGCGGATTCTACAACAGAAGCTGAGTACGTCGCGGCTTCGGAAGCTGCAAAGGAAGCTGTTTGGATTCGTCAGTTTTTGGAAGGACTAGGAGTAGTCCACTCCGTCGAAGATCCTATCACCATATATTGTGATAACAGCGGGGCCATTTTTCAAGCAAAAGAGCCCAAGTCTAGCAATAAGTCTAGACATGTACTTAGGAAATACCACGTGATAAGAGATCTCGAGGAAAGGAAGGAAATCGATATATGTAAGGTTGGGACAGACGAGAATATCGCTGATCCTTTAACCAAGCCTCTTTCAAAGGCTAAACATGATGGTCATGTTGTTGCAATGGGATTGAGAAAAGTCCCGGATTTTCCTTAAGTTATCTAAGATGTCATAATTGGATATTGTAGCAATTTTTACATTTATGATAATAGCATTCATTGTTCGAGTTTCAATATGAACTCTTTTGTTTAGTTTGACTAAACCCATACTTTGTTCATTCGAATGGATTGTGAGACAATCTTGAACCCTATTCAAGTGAACGTTTGAACATAGTATTTTTGCCCCTTGTCACTTAATGAGGTGACGACTCCGAGTGACAAGATTGTAAGTTGATCGATGGTTAGTTCAAGACCATGGGGTCATGGAGATGACTGGTCATTTACATAGGCAGACTGATTGTCACTCTGCCGGGCAGTGACCACAATAGAGTCCCTTATCAAATTAGTTGAAGCCTGGTCGTGGCGGGGATTTCTATTTTATTCCTATGAGTCGATTCTTTAGACTGGCGACCATTTATCTGAGTCGGTGCAGTTTCCGATTGGCTTAGGTTGGTGTCCTAAGTCGTGCCGTGAAAGGAGGCTGATGGGCATCTTCTGGGTCATGGTGATCTGCATTATACAGTATAAGTTGGGTCAACAGGAATTGTCCACCCACGTCGGGTACATACGTCCTTGGGCCACTCGAGGAGAAGTAACTGGAAATGCGTGGCCACGCTCGGAAATAGATCTATGGTAGATTTTCCGGTCAAACAGTTATTCTCCAGATCGAGAAAACCACTCTTATTATATTTAAATCACAAGTGCGACCTGAAAGACACCTTGTGATGAGTGGGAGGATGTGACATCAAAGAGACAAGAGAATCGGTAGCGCACAACTTGTGTAGACAAGTGGGAGACATTGATCGAGTAGGAGTACTCCGCAATATAGTGGCTACATGCACAACTTGTATCGGACAAGTGGGAGATTGTTGGAGCGAGTGTCCTCCACAATAGTGCATTGATATATTAAATCTCATGAGCGGAATATACTTGGGATAATTAGTACATTGATACTCCACGTCAGTTGATTAACGTAAATCGGTAACGCTCAGCTGACTAGAGTTAGACGTTATTGTCGTATGACGGCGGTGATCAACTGATCCCTTTCAGTCACACCTATAGGATGAGACCCAAATAGAAGACTAATTATTTGTATCTGATACAGTTAATTAGCACCTTGCGTATATATTTGATATATGTTTGGTAATGAGAGTTATTAATTGGAGATAGAGTTTGGAACCCTGTCCGATTAAGTTTATTAGTCTATTATACGATAATTGACTGAATAAATTTTACGTCTTATTTTAATACGATTAAATAAGACATAATTTGGTATTTAAACGTTAATTACTAAATTAGTTGAGGTTTTGTATGCTTTAATGGATAGTGGTAATTAGCCGTTAATATATTTACAAGGAGTTGTAAATTTAGCTAATTGATTATTATTATTAATATGGGACCTATTATATATAGATATAATAGTAATATACTACTTAAGGAGTTAAGTGTATATTATTTGATGTGATCAATTATGGAGATAATTGATCATGTCACACATTGCATTTGTATGACAAATGACAATAAATAAGGACCCATTTTTATGTACATGTGTGTGTGACACACTAGTAAATATAATGACAAATGTGGTTGTTCTTATTTTACTACATACATAAATAATAGTAATAATGACACTAGACACTTGACATAAGCATGCAAATAAAATTAAAAGCTAATTGGTCTTCCCATGTGGGGTGACCGGTTTTGGGGAGCTAAAAAGGGGACTATTTGTTCACTTATTTACTCCATCCCATTCATTCATGCATGTGCATTTTTTTTGAGCTTTTACCTCATCTCTCCAAAACTCTCTCTAAATACTAGTATTCATCTTTTACTAGAGTAGTAATAGATTAATAATATTAGTATTGTTTTATCACTACTATTATCTAGTTAATAATACTAGTGATTATTTGGGTTGATTCTTGGTGCAACTTGAAGGAGATCTTCTACTTTGAAGATTCAAGGTTTTGGAGGATCATCCATACTATTATTAGCTCAAGAACAACAAGAAAAGGAGTTTTCTTGTTGTGCCCAATATTTCCTCATTGTTTATGTAAGGAAATCTCTTCTTATATCTAGTTTTTGTCATTTGATGTCATGCATGTAACTAGATCTAAATATACTAAATTAACAAGTAATTTAGTAACTAATTAGAGGAGTCTAATTAGTGGGTTATGAACCCTTCAGAAAACGGCCAGGGTGACGTCATGGTATATAGCAGGGGTGGCATATGCTGCACATTAGCGAAAATCTGGCAATTATGGCAACGTTTGACATAAAGCTGACAATCGGTTTCTATGCTGTTCCAGTAGTATCCGAGTCTCATGATCTTCCGGACTAGCATCTGGGTGTTCATGTGAGGACCACACTCGCCGTCATGTACTTCGGCCATGAACTTTTCGGCGTTACCCTTATCGACACATAGAAGGAGAGCCCCCTGCGGTGTCTTTTTGTAAAGTTGTCCGTCGTCGGTACGGACGAACTGGGTCGCTAGCCTACGTAAGGCCTTTTTGGCTCGATTGTCGGCCCCGGGTGGATATTCTTCGGTTGTCAAGTATGTCTGGATAGCCTTATACCACGGCTCGGGATCGGGTATCTCGATATCTTCGATGTCGTGGATATATGCTGGCTCGGATCGTCTTTCGACACAGATTGGCATGCTGGTCACATGATCGGGAATGTTTAGTAAAGATGCCAGTTTTAAAAGTGCATCTACGAACTGATTTTCTTCCCGAGGTAGGTATATATACTCTACCTTTTGGAATTGTTTCTCGAGATCCCTTACTCGTGCCTGGTAGGCCACGAGATTGGCATTTCGGGTTTTCCATTTTTGGAGTGCTTGGTTAATGACCAGAGATGAGTCGCCGTGTACTTGGAGGTTTGTGACCCCTAAATCGGCGGCGGCTTGTAGCCCGTGGATACATGCTTCATATTCTGCGGCGTTATTAGTGACGTCAAAGTCCAATTTCATAGACACGGGAGTATGTTCCCCTCTTGGTGAGATTAGGAGAATCCCGACTCCAAATCCCCGGAAATTGGATGCCCCGTCAAAGTATAAGTCCCACGTCTCGGTGTCAGTATAGAAAATATCTTCATCTGGGAAGGACCAAGTGTCGGTGTGTCCTTCTTCGGTTATGGGACTGTCGGCGAGAAACTCGGATACTATTCGGCCTTTGATGGCTTTTAATGGCACGAACTTTAGATCGAATTCTGCCAACATCAGGGTCCATCTTGATATCTAGCCGTTGAGAACGGGCTTTTCCATAAGGTACTTGATTGGATCCATTCTAGACAGTAACTGTACTTCGTAGCTGAGCATGTAATGTCGGAGCTTCTTAGTGGCTCAGACCAAGGCTACACGTCTTTTCGAGCATGGTGTACTTACACTCGTACTCTAAACTTTTTACTGATGTAGTATATAGCCCGTTCTTTGGAGTTAACCGTTTGAGCTAGCATAGCCCCTTGGCTGTCTCTGTCGTGGTTAGGTACAGCGACAAAGCTAAACCGGGTTGAGGTGGCATCAAGACCGGCGGTGAAGACAAGATTTCTTTGATTCTGTCAAAGGCTGCTTGACACTTGTCGTCCCATAGTAACCGTTCCCCTATTTTCAGCTTCTTGAAGATTGGTTCACACACCATGGTTAGCTTCGAAATGAACCTGCTGATGTATTAGACTTTTCCGAGAAACCCTCTTATCTCCTTTTCGGTCTTAGGAGGCTGCATCTCGGTGATGGCCTTAATTTTGGCTGGATCGACTTCGATACCGCGTTGGCTAACGATATGACCCAGTAATTTGCCGGACGTTACCCCGAAACTATTTCTGAGGGTTTAACCTCATGTTGTATTTGTGTAATCGGGTGAAGAATTTTCTCAGGGCGGTGATGTGACCGTCCCTGTTTTTAGATTTGACGATCATATCGTCCACGTAAACTTCCACTTCTTTATGCATCATGTCATGTAATAAAGTTGTGGCGGTTCGTTGATAGGTGGCCCCAGCATTGATGAGACCAAATGGCATAACAGTATAGCAATAAGCACCCCAAGGTGTAATGAAGGTGGTCTTATCCATGTCTTCCTCTGCCATTTTTATTTGATTATACCCGGCATACCCGTCCATGAAAGATAGAAGGGCATTATCGGCCGTGTTGTCCACCAGTATGTCGATGTGTGGCAACGGGAAATCGTCCTTCGGGCTCGCCTTGTTAAGATCCCGAAAGTCTACACAGACACGTACCTTACCGTCTTTTTTGGGAACCGGTATGATATTTGCAACCCAATCTGGATACTCGGAAACTCGTATGAACCCAGCCTTGAATTGTTTGTCGACTTCCTCCTTGACCTTGAGGGACCAATCGGGCCTCATGCGTCGGAGTTTCTGCTTAAGCGGCTTGAACCCTTCCTTGATCGGTATATGGTGCTCGGCTATTTCGCGGTCTATCCCCGGCATGTCCTTGTAGGACCACGCGAAGACGTCTTTGAATTCTTGAAGGAGATTGATGAATTGTTGTTTCTCCCCGGGATCTAGAGATAACCCTATCTTAAGCATCTGAGGCTCTAAGGTTGTTCCCACGTTGATGGATTCGGTTTCTTCGATTACCGGATTGCGGGACTCCCTTAGCTCTAGTTGCTCGATTAGATGTGGAGGTAAGGATACCTGTTCGTCGGGTTTCTCAATGTCATTGCACAGAATATTTTGAAAATTAAGGAAATTTTGAAAATGAGACAAGTCGTAAGCAGAACGGTTGTTATTATTCATAAATTGAGAAAACAGCTCGAAAAGAGCTGCCATCTGATCGCTAGTCAGTGGCGGGATAGGTAGGGTGCCCGGGACAGACCCCGAGGCACCAGGAGTGGCTAAAGGGAGAGGGGGAGTTACAGGACTGACCCTAGCACCGGACACACTAGACTCAATCTCAGACTCTAACTCGGACTCCGACTCGGACTCAGACTCAGATTCTGGCATCTCTCCTTCCCCTGTGATCAGCTTGAAAGTTCTTCCTTGACTGTCAGTCCATTTGACAGTCTTCCTCCAGGCTCTTTGTCCGGTCCCGGATTCAACATCCGAGATCAGCTTGGATGGATCGAAGGTGCGGCTACGGAGAATGAGGCTGACTAGCTCTTCCGGTGTTGGGGCCACGAGTTCCTCTCCGAAAAGTAGCCTCAGTGCGGGCTCAGCATTCTTAGCATCTTCGGACCGGCTGAGGGCGAAGATGTCGTCTGGTATATAGTTACAGACCTGGGCCAAGTGGGTCCCAGGGCGCGTGGTTGTGGGCCGGTATAGGCCTGTTTGGATGGACTCGAACACTGGAGTGACAAAGATAATTTTGCCGGCTCCGGCTCGGCCCATATTTTCTGGGGTTATGGTGTAACCCAGGCCGGTTTGAATCCTCTCGTTATCCAGAACTTCGAGGATTTTTCCTGCAGGGAGATCGGGCCTTGATGTAGCCCCCGGTAGGAAGCCCAGATTTTGCAACATCCGGTCAATGCTAACTGTAAAGTAGGGTCGGAAAAGGTATTCTTCGTCGATGGCCCCTATGAAGTCGAATCCCCAGAGATCGGTGCGGCCCGAGGTGTCGCAGTTAGCCACAGTCATAGGCGTGGCTTCTAGGGTGACGACGATATCGTGCAAAGGTAGCTTGGTCTTCCGATGCAGGGTGGAGGATACAGCCCTGGTCGCGTGGATCCAGGGTCTTCCTAAAAGAAGGTTAAAGGAAGAAGTTACGTCGATTACTTGAAATTCCAGCTCCTTTTCTATCGGGCCCGTTATGATAGTGAGCTTCACGGCCCCAGCTACTGACTTTGGACTTCCGTCGAAAGCCTGAATGGTTTGAGCTGTAGGAATGTAGTCGGCCTCGGTGATGCCGAGGGCTTTGGCGGTCCTCAAGGGGAGGACGTTGACTGCGGACCCGTCGTCGATTTGGGTCATGGGCAGATATTTCCCACGGCAGATCACCGTGACGTAGAGGGCCATGTTGTGGGCTGGCCCAAATGGTGGCAGATCAGCATTGGAGAAGGTAATAAGTGGGCCTTCTTCTTTAGCCTTCCCCTTTAGGTGGGGCAGAACCGTGGCTACCATTTCAGCTGGAGTAGCCGTAGAGTCGATTTTGACTTGATCGAGGGCCTTAGTAAGTGCCTCTCGATGTTCCTCTGAGCTAACTAGGAGTTGCCATATAGAGAGGTCAACTCGAGTCTTGCTCAGCTGCCTTACAAGAGCCTTCTCGGTGGTTGGCTCTTCCGGGGCGGGCTCCATTCTAGGTGGTTCGGCAATGATAAGGGCGTGACTGTTGGCTAAGGCCTTGGACTTAACCTTTTGGATCTCCTCGGGCGTGATAGGGATAGCTTCTCCCTTGGTGAGATAGACGTCGTCTTCGTCATCACACCAGATCCCGTTTGTTTGCGGGAAAAACGAGGAAATGAGATGTGAACAGTCCATGACCTCCCCGGAGAAGATGGCATGAGTGGCCAACGGGTTGTCCTTGTTGCTGGGCTTGCCTCCAGGTAAGGGGATCTTCCCACTTTCGATGAGGTCCTGGATGAGGTGCTTTAGTTTCCAGCATTTCTCGGTATCTTGTCCCTTTCCACGATGGTACTGGCAGTAGGCTTGGATGTCATAGGACTTGGAGCGATGCTCGACTGGGAGCTCAGGTGTTGGGCCTATCGGGTTGATCAGGCCTTTCGATGAGAGCCTTTGTAAGGCATTGGCATAGGTAGTACCTATGTCGGTGAATACCCGGGATGTGGTATTCTTTTTGGACGGGGTGTCAAGTAGATTTACCTCGTCAAAGATGCTACGAGTAGCAGCGGCAGATGTGGGCTTGCTTGTCGACAAGCTGGCCCCTTGGTATCCCTTGGTGGAGGCCTTAGTGAGGCTTTCCAACCTTAGATCATCCTCGATTCTCGTTCCTATCTCAGTTAGGACCGCGAAGCTAGGTATGATAGCGTGCCGGAGATGGATCCGGTAGGCGGGCAGGAGATTCTTGACAAAGGCTTCAACTAGGACTTTTTCACTGGGCTTATCGACCAGTTTGACGCTTTCAGCCCTCCAGCGTTGAAGGTACTTCGTAAACCCTTCCTTTGGTTCCTGGGCCATTACTTCCAGGGTGCGCATCGTGGTCTGGATTTCCGTGTTATCGGCGTAGTTTCGAGCGAATTCCGTTGCCACGTCATCCCAAGACTTGTACTTCTTGGAATCGAGCCTATAGAACCAGGCTCTCGGGTGCTTCTCGAGGGAGGAGGCAAACAAATGCTTGAACATGTTTGACTTAACCCCCTTAAGGGCCATAAATTCCTTGAAAGCCCGGATATGTAATACCGGGTCTTCAGTTCCGTCGAACATTGGGAGGCCGGCAGGTTGAGATTGGCAGGCAATTCGTCGGTTAGGGGTGCATAGGCCCGAGCATTCTCCGTATGAATCGAGTTGTGGGTCGACAAATGGACCTGCTCTTGCAACTTGAGGACTGCGCTAGTCAATTCGGCTAATGGCCCCTTAGTTTCGTCTTCGTCCCTCGGCCTATCCTGCTCCATAGCGCTTACCCGGGTGACGATGGCGATTTGGTCTCCCCTCATCTGGTTCAGTTGATCTTGGATCTTGGCAAACGAGGCGGTCAGTTGATCAATGGAGTCCTTTGTCATGGTTCGGGTGTGGGGTGGCCTGTCTGTAAGAACACCGTGTAATCAGAATCGGACCCAGATCGAAAGGTGCATCCCGAGCAAGAAGAGGAAAAGACTAGACTCGGAAAAAAGACTAAAAACCGACTCCTAGACGGGTGACTCGTGGACGGTGGGCTTTCTCTAGGATTTTGGCGGAGTGGGCCTAGTCCCGTGTGAAAAAAGACCTACGTGTGAGCTATTCCCCAGACTTTGGACTCGATTGTGTAAGTGGGCTTCCCTTTGTAGGAGTTTGTCCTACGTAGGTGGGCCGTGCCTTGACAAATAAGGCGGACTTGGGATGGGGTAGAAACTCGTGATGTAAGATCGACAGAGTTTCGACGCTATAGACTCTAATAACTTATGACAAGACCCGACACTGCTAAATACGGGAAGTCCTAAGAAGAAGAAAGTTTTGAAAAGAGAATTTGGATTTGAAAACCGAGCATGGTCGGACAGGAAGGCCCGATTTTTTTTTGAAAATCGAAAAAAAGGTGTTATCGGGCCGAGATTTTGAATTTTTAGAAAAGTTTGGACAACATACCGGCTAGAAAATAGGCTATTTTGAGTCAAAATCATAAGTCCTAAATTCGGTAGCTTTCCGGGTTTTGAAAATGGATAGGTTTGAAAAGGATGCAAGTTTTTGAAAAGGACGGTTTTTGAAAAGACGAGACATGGATCAAGTAGCATGTAGTCACGGAAACAGTGTAATGACACCATGTATGCTCCTAGTCTAAGTCTCGGTCGGTCGAATAGGGTCTATAATAACGACGATAGCTTTCTCGCAAATCAGGACGGTCTTCCTAAGCCGAGTTGGTCTTAGAACCTACCGTACATCGAAGTCTTTAGTGCGCCCATTTAGGAACGCACCGTGGTATAGTGGGACGTCGGTAACAAGTAACAAGCCAGGGAAAGATTTGGGTTATGCATGAACCATTGAACTAAAACGTGTACATTACTATTCGAACGATTTCTTTTTGAGTCTCACCCTAGGGATGCCGATGGTAAGTGACTCATCAGTTGATCCCCAGCGGAGTCGCCAAATTGTGGACATGACATAGGTCCACCCCGACGCGGCCACGCGCGGGTTTGGGGAGGCGAATGAATCTCCATATGAGATGGTCAAATTGAAATTTAAATCGAAGTAGGAGTCGCCACTGAACTTTGTGGGAGTTCGGGCCCGTTCGAACCCACTCTATGTCGTAGTGGGCCGTATACAAAATACGGCCCATTTCCGATGTCAGAGTTTATTGGGTTCGTCCCTTTGCATTATGATACCGATACCGACATTATCGGATATCGTGTATTGAATGACTCTCGTTGCCAATGGATTCGGACATCCGGAAACCATGGTTCTGAGTAAGGGGTGAGGGTACGTGTTGGGAAGTTCACTAAAAACACCCAACCCCGCCCGCACTTAGCGGCCTTTACTAAAATATCGTTCGTTTTTTATGTACACGCGTTAGTTCGACGGTTGAATGATATGCAAAGATTATTTTCCTAAGCATGTGAGAAAAATAAATGGGTTGCTAAGTCATTTAATGCATGTTAAACTAATAACGTCAAAGTTATATTTAGCATGTGATGTTCATTTTAGTCTAATAAAACAATAGAAATAAATAAATTGCTACAAACACGAGAAAACGAGATGTAACGATTGAATAAATTGAATAAGGATGTAAATACGATGATATGCATGATTTTGAAAAGGGTTTATGACACGTGATGGATTAACACGTGTTGACCGAGGTCGAAAAAAAAGTATTTATCGAAATCTGAAAATATGTCGCGAAAGTCGCTTTTTATGTAAGAATCGAAAAGAATAGAAAAGCGAGAAAACGAAAAAGAGGGGTCGGCCATCCAGGCTTCCGCGCGAGTCACCTGGAGGGCGTGCGACTCGCGTGGGAGTCTGTCTGGTTTTTTTTATTTTTCGAAAATCGATAATTTTTTATAAATCGCATACAAATATGGATTAATTTATACCCGATTCATATTTTTGATATTCGTCGTATTCGATATTCGATTATGAAATCGATATCGAATAGTCGGAACGATTTTAGAAAAGGTTTTGAAAAAAGTTTGTTTTGAACGAAAAGAGGAAAAAAAAGAATTTGAACGAAAAAAATGTTAATTCTCTCTGCGTAAAAAAAAATCGTCGAATATGTTTTTAAAAAAAGTAATGAATTTTTTAGCGTCAACGAGATTTAATTTAGTTCTTGTTTAAATACGATATTTGATTAGAGAATCGATATCGTATTTTAAGAACGTTTCGTTTTATAAAAATATTGTAATATCGTTATTAGAAAAAAAAGGAAAAACGTGACAACGACCCATATTAAAAAAGACGGACCGACGACACTACAAAACGAAACAAACGGCGAGAAAGGGGAAGACTGAAAAGAGAGAATCGGGTTTGATTTACACCCTCAACCTACATTCTTTGTTTTTTCGGAATAGAGCTCGTCGGAAAGTGGCTAAAACACGG
Source organism: Agrostemma githago (assembly GCA_958450325.1). NCBI lineage: Eukaryota > Viridiplantae > Streptophyta > Magnoliopsida > Caryophyllales > Caryophyllaceae > Agrostemma > Agrostemma githago. The sequence continues at coordinate 37,632,280 of OY288262.1, forward strand.
GAGCGTCGAGATGATGTGGGATGAGTTTGGGTGTCGGTTTTTAGTCGTGTGGGGTGACGAGTTTTCGGCCGGCTTGGGGTCGGTTTCGTCGGGTCGAGGTTGCTCGGGATTTCCTTTGAATTATTTTGCTAGATGTTGATGATGTATGATAGATAATGAATGTTGAATATGTATCGATTGTGTTGAACGGAGGGTCCTATTTATAGGAAAGGTCCTTGATAGGAGCTAGGAGAGGAACTCTTGCTTAGGTGACAAGAAATACCGGTTTTGATAGAAAACGTAAGAGTTTGAAAGGGAATGAGAGTCTTGTTTCTTGGTGAAGAAGTCGAGTATCTCGGCTGAAAGGGAGGGGGTTGGCCAAGTATTTTGATGCTTGGTTGGTAATTGATTCGGTTTTCGGATAGAATTCCTACTTGAGATCAAATTCTATCCTTAAATGGAATTGTTTAATATTTTGTGTAGCTGATTTGTTGTAGTAGTTGAGTCCAAACTGGACGTGTGGTGTCACGGCTGGTTCGGGTGACTCGGGAAAAAAAATCTTTGACCGGGTTTGACCCAGTTGCTAAAAGACGGTTTTGCCCCTGGTGCCGGATTCGACCCAAATTAGTCTTATTTGACTCGAAACGACCCACTAGGCTTGGATTTGAGGTTGGTTTTGTAAGATTTGTACTCCGTAATAAGCCTAAACCAAATGTCCATGATTTCGAGCCCATATCCGAGTTCATTAAAGCACGTTTGCGTCCGATCATCATCGGGTGTTTGGCGGAAACTACTATAGACACCTGGCGGTCAAAATGTGGGTGTCTACACTCGTTAAACATATTCGATTCTCTTTTTCAAAAAGGTTAGAACAAAACCTGTTGATGCAAATCGAACATCACATAATCCGCAAGGATTATTAACGATGTCGTGACGCGGAGGGAATCGACTTTTGCTCTAATCAAACAAATAAAAAAATGTCTATTCTAAAGATGCGATATCGACTCCGTAGTCGAACATCATGTCTAAAAAGAATAAGTCAATAAACCGTACTAGCACGAACCCATTGACGCCGAAATAATTGTCACATGGTCCGAAAGGACTGATTACGACATTAGGACGCGGAGGGAATTATTTCGTCCTAATTCAATTCAAAATGATTTATAACGCCTTTTCTAAAATCTTCGATAATTGATCTCGTAATAATAGCATACATATTACGAACATCGAAAACTGAGTCGAGTATAAATCATATTAAATTTTTACGCGACTTAGTAAAATTATCAATGTAAAGCTAAAACAAATCTCGAAATCTATGCTTTTTCGAAGCGGACAACAGTCCGTACAGGGGTACTCGATCGAGTACCATAGCCCACTCGATCGAGTGGCATCCCCAAAAATAGGCAGAGGGTCCGTAACTCGATCACTCGATCGAGTCCTACATATGACTCGATCGAGTGGTCCCCTTTATGCTTAGAACGCGAGTTTTGCGTATCGAGTTAGCATCATCAAATATTTTTATGACCTCGGTCGTCACGTGTAAAGGCTATCACGTGTCTAGGTTCTCAAAACCATGCATCGCATCATCCATTATAATCCGTTATTATCATCATTGCTTTTTTCAGTTATTTCAATTTTTTCGCGTTTGTCGTATTGTAATTCCGGGTTGTATTTCGCCCGTGTATTTGTAATTTACATTCGCGCCTTTACTTTCATTGTTTGTTTTATTGTATTAAAACGAACCTCGCATGCAAAAATAACTTCGACGTTAGTTTAGATGCATTAAACGACATAGTTGAGCATAATTCGCTTGTTTAGTCAAAAACGCTGTTTGCACAACATTCAACCGAATTACTAACGCGCGTATTCTAAAATCGAACGGTATCTTCGTAGAGGCCGCTAAAGTGCGGGCGGGGTTGGGTGTCCTTTGTGGGCTTCCCAACACGTACCTTCACCCCTTACTAAGAACCTCTGTTTCCGGATGTCCGAAACCGTTGGCGCACGAGAGTCATTCGATATACGGTACCCGATAATGTCGGCATCGGTATCATAATGCAAAGGGACGAACCCCATAAACTCTAGTATCGAAGTGGGCCGTACTTTGTGCACGTTCCACCCAAAATATAGAGTGGGTTCGAATGGGCCCGAACTCCCACAAAGTTTGGTGGCGACTCCATTTCGATTTAAAGTTCTACCCGAGAACCATCTCACATGGGAAACATTTCGTCCCCCAAACCCGCGCGTGGCCGCGTCGGGGTGGACCTATGTCATGTCCACAATTTGGCGACTCCGCTGGGGAAAACTGATGTGTAACTTACCATCGGGATCCTCAAGGTGAGACTTGAGGAGAAATCGTTCGATTAGTACAATACGCGTTTTAGTTTTATGGTTCATGCATAACCCCATTTTTACCCGGGTCGGTACTGGCGACCGACGTCCCACTATAACGCGATATATTCCAAATTGGTTATGTCAAGGTGTTCATGGCTAATTTGTATGGGTTTCGCGGCGTGTTCTAAGATCAACTCGACTTAGGAAGTCCGTCCCGATTCACGAAAAGGCTATGCGCACTGGTATAGACCCTATTTAGACCGACCGAGACTTAGCGTAAAGCATACATGGTGTCGTCATAATGCTTGCATGACTACGTGCTATTTGGTTTCTGTGTTGTTTTCATAAACCATCATTTTCAAAACTGCATCTTTTCAAAATATTCAATTTCAAAACCCGGGATGCTACCGAAATTAGGGCTTATGATTTGACTCAAAATAGCCTATATTTAGCCGGTATGCTATCCATTTCAAAACTCAAATATTTTCTAACTTTCAAAAATTTCGGCCCGACGGCATTTTGCCAATTTCAAAAAGTCGGGCCGTCCTCCGATTTTCTCGGAATCCAAACTTTCTTTTCAAAAACCTTCCTTATCCTAAGACTTACCGCATTTAGTAGTGTCGGGTTTCTTAATAAGTCGTCGAAGGTCTTTAGCGTCGAAACTTCGTCGATCTTATATCACGGGTTTTCTCCCTATCCCAGTCCGCCTTATTTGTCTAAGGCAAGGCTAACCAACGTGGGGCATACCCCTACCAAGGAAAGCCCATTTACACACTCGAAGTCTGGGGAAAATCTCACGTGGACCTTCCTTCGAACGGGACTCGGCCCACATAGCCGAATCCTAAGGAAGGCCCGTTATCCACGAGTCACCCGTCTAGGTGTCTTTTCTTGAGTCTTTTTCCTTTTCAGTCTTTTCCTCCCCCGAGATGTACTTTTTTTTGGTTCCGAGATCTGGGCTCAGTTTTTGATTACGCGGTATTCTTACGACAGGCCACCGGTAACCAGACACAAGCACAAAATGCAAGAATCCTTTGACAAGTTGTCAACCTCATTGGACGCTATGCTCGTCAAGCAGACTCAGATCGAGGCCCAATTGACAGCTATAAGATCTGACCAAATAGCTATTGTTACTCGTTTGAGTGTCGTGGAGCAGGGGACTCCTGCCGCTGGGACTAAGACCACTGGGCCCCTAGCTGAACTAGTTAGCACGGTGCGCCGACTAGAAGAACAGGTTCACCTAGCAAGATAAAACAACATCCATCGGGAGAATGCCCGAGACTACTCCCCGGTGAATGACAAGCTTCCTGCAAACCTGAACCTCACAGGTTTGCCTATGTTCGAGGGAACCGAAAACCCGTTACTACATGGATGGGCCTTCAAAGAATTCATGGCTATCAAGGGAGTTGATTCTTCGATGTTCAAGAATCTCTTTGCTGCATCCCTAGAGAAGCACGCAAAAGCCTGGTACTACAGGCTGGACCCCAAGAAATATCCAACTTGGGATGACGTGGCAACGGAGTTTGCTCCGAATTACGCTGATAATACCGAGATCCAGACCACGATGCGCTCCTTGGAGGTTATGGCGCAGGAGCCCAAAGAAGGTTTTACCAAATACCTTCAACGCTAGAGGGCCGAAAGTGTGAAACTGGTGGACAAGCCCAATGAAAAAACTTTAGTGGAGGCCTTTGTCAAGAACCTTCTCCCCTCCTACCGGGTCCATCTCCGGTATGCTGTCATACCCAATTTCACTACTTTGGCTGAAATGGGGATGAGAATTGAAGATGACTTGAGACTAGAGGGCCTTACTAAGGCCTCTACCAAGGGATACCAAGGGGTTACTTCTTCTACCACCAAGCCCCCAGGTGCAACTGCAACTCGCAGCATCTTTGACGTGGTTAATCTACTAGATGCCTCGTCCAAGAAGAATACCCCAGCTCGGGTATTCACCGATATAGGGACCACCTATACATATGCCTTACAAAGGCTATCTTCAAAGGGCCTGATCCAACCAATAGGCCCAACTCCTGAGGTCCCGGTCGAGAAGCGCTCCAAAAGCTATAATGTCCAGGCCTATTGCCAATATCACCGAGGTAATGGGCACGATACTGAAAAATGCTGGAAATTGAAGCATCTGATTCAATACTTAATTAAAAGTGGGAAGATACCGTTGCCCTGGGATAAACCGAGTAACAAAGAAAACCCCTTCAGCGCCCATGCCATCTTCACCGGAGAAATAATCGGCTGTTCTCACCTCATTTCTCCTTTCATCCCACAAACTAATGGGATCTGGTTCGATGACGAAGATGATGTTTACCTGGCTAAAGGGGAGACTGTCCCCATCACCCCTGAAGAGGTCCAAAAGGCTAAGTCCAAAGCCTTAGCTAGCAACCACCTTGCTACCGCCGACCGTCCTTATCAATCTACTAGCTCTAAGGACATCCCTATCCCGGCAACCGTCGCTGAACCTGCCAGGACGGAAGCTGCCCTCGAGGAGCCAAGCACTGATACGGCTCTGGTCAAACAACTGAAAAAGGCTCGAGCTGATCTCACCATATGGCAACTTTTGGTTAGCTCGCAAGAACATCGGGAAGCACTTACCAAGGCTCTCGATCAGATGAAGGTCGACTCACTGGTTACCCCTGCTGAAATGGTAGCCACTATCATGCCCTATCTCAAGGGCAAGTCCAAGGAAGAAAGCGCGCTTATTACCTTCTTCGAGTCCGGCCTGCCACTATTCGGGGCCGCCCACAACTTGGCCCTATACATTACGGTGATCTGCCGGGGGAAGTATCTCCCGTTGACCCAAATCGACGATGGGTCCGCTATGAATGTCCTTCTTTTAAGGACCGCCAAAGCCCTCGGCATTACCGAGGCCGACTACCTTCCAACCGCACAGACTATCCAGGCTTTTGATGGAAGCCCAAAATCGGTTGCTGGGGTCGTTAAACTGACGATCATAACTGGCCCAATTGAGAAGGAGTTGGAGTTCCAGGTGATTGATGTCACCTCCTCTTTTAACCTGTTCCTCGGAAGGCCGTGGATTCACGCCGTTAAGGCGGTATCCTCCACTCTCCATCGAAAGGTCAAGTTGCCCCTACAAGACGGTGCCATTACTTTGGAGTCAACCCTCATAACTGTGGCTAGCTGCAACGCCACGGGCCGTACAGACCCCCGAGGGTTCAACTTTGTAGGGATGATCGAAGGGGAATATCTCTTCAGGCCTTATTTCACCACTAGCATCGATACGATGCTACAGAACTTGGGGTATTTACCGGGGGCTACTTCGAGGTCATATCTTCCAGTTGGGAAGATTATTAAAGTCCTGAATGACGGAGAGTCTCGCTTCGGCTTAGGGTACGCGGTGACCCCGGGAAATGTGGTCCGGGAAGGTATTGAGAAGGCCCACAATATTATCAAGGGTACCTACTTTGTCCCTTAAAGCCCACGATTGATCGACTACTTTGTTACTCCGGTATTTGGGCCTGTTCAAGTTGGTCTCTATCAACCCACCATCACATATCCCGAGACCAAATTGGCTCGGGAATGCAACTACATTCTAGATGACATATTTGCCCTCATCCAGTCTGAATCCAGGGAGGGTGCCAACAATGATAAGCCCGTGCTAGGGCTCCTGTTTGGGGAAGACAAGGCTGTCCCGACCCGTAGGGAAGACTTGGTGAATCTGATCCTCCGAAGCAACAGGTTCGATCCCACGAAGCTGATCTCCGAAGTCGGCTCTGATACCGGGAAAAGGGCATGGAGGAAGACCATCAAGTGGACTGACAGCTAGGGCCGAGTCTACAAGCTGACCACCGGCAAAGGAGACATGCCGGACACCGAGTCTGAGTCTGAGTCAGAGTCAGAGTCAGAGTCTGAGTCAGAGTCAGAGTCAGAGTCTGAGTCCGAGTCTAAAGGGTCTGATGCTAGAGTCTAGTCTGTAACCCCTCTCCCTGTAGTCATTTCCACTGGAGCCTCGAGGACTATCCCGAGGGCACTCCCAATCCCGCCTTTGACCAATAATCAGATGGCCGCTATCTTTGAGCTATTTTCCAAATTTACTATCAATAATAACGATAACTGTTCCGCTTATGACTTGTCTTATTTTCAAAATGCTTTCAATTTCAAAAATATTATGTGCAATGACATTGAGAAACCCGACGAACAGGTACCTCCACCTCCGCATCTGATCGAGCAACTAGAACAAAGGGAATCCCAAGATCTGGTAATCGAAGAAACCGAGTCCATCAATGTGGGAACCACTTTAGAGCCCCAGATGCTTAAGTTAGGTTTATTCTTATAGCTTAGATCCCGAGGAGAGACAAAAATTCACAAACCTCCTCCAAGAGTTCAAGGATGTCTTCGCATGGTCCTACAAGGACATGCCGGGGATAGATAGGGAAATAGCTGAACACTGTATACCCATCAAAGACGGGTGTAAGCCGGTAAAACAGAAGCTTCGCAGAATGAGGCCCGAATGGTCTCTCAAGGTCAAAGAAGAGGTCGACAAACAGTTTAAAGCCGGCTTCATAAAAGTGTCTGAATATCCAAACTGGGTTGCAAACATCGTGTCGGTACCTAAAAAGGACGGTAAGGTGCGGGTATGTGTAGATTTTCGGGATCTTAACAAGGCAAGCCCGAAAGACGACTTTCCATTGCCACACATCGACATATTGGTGGATAATACGGCTGATCATGCCCTTTTATCATTTATGGACGGGTATGCCGGATACAATCAGATCAAAATGGCAGAAGAAGATATGAGTAAGACCACATTCTCCACGCCCTGGGGTACTTACTGTTACACCGTCATGCCATTCGGTCTCATCAAAGTCGGGGCCACCTATCAACGAATCGCCACGACCTCATTACACGATATGATGCATAAGGAAGTGGAAGTTTATGTAGACGACATGATCGTCAAGTCCAAAGATCGGGATGGGCATATTGCTGCCCTAAGGAAATTTTTCACCCGATTGCGCAAATACAACATGAGGCTAAACCTCAAAAGTGCAGTTTCGAGGTAACATCTGGCAAATTACTGGGTCATATCGTCAGCCAACGCGGTATCGAGGTCGATCCAGTTAAATTCAAAGCCATTACCGGGATGCAACCTCCTAAAACCGAAAAAGAGATAAGGGGATTTCTCGGGAAGGTTCAATATATCAGCCGCTTCATATCCAAGCTAACCATGGTGTGTGAACCAATTTTCAAAAAACTGAAAATAGGGGAACGAACTCTGTGGGATGAAAAATGTCAAACAGCTTTCGATAAAATCAAGGAGATCCAGTCTGCTCCGCCGATATTAATGCCACCTCAACCCGGCTTGCCTTTGTCGTTATACCTAAGAACGACCGAGACAACCATGGGGGCTAGCCCAGACAGTCGACTCAGAAGAACGAGCCATTTACTACATCAGTAAAAAATTCTTGGAGTATGAATGCAAATATACCATGCTCGAGAAGACGTGCATAGCTCTGGTCTGGGCCACCAAAAAACTCCGGCACTATATGCTCAGTCACGAGGTACATGTTTTATCCAAAATGGATCATATCAAGTACCTGTTCGAAAAACCCATCCTCAATGGCACGATGTCCAGATGGACTTTGATGCTGGCAGAGTTTGACCTCAAATTTGTACCATTAAAATCTATTAAAAGGACGGGTAGTAACCGAATTTCTCGCCGATAGTCCCGTATCCAAAGAAGGGCACATTGATACTTAGTCCTTTCCAGACGAAGACATATTCCATACCGACATGGAGACATGGGATTTGTATTTTGACGGGGCATCCAATTTCCGAGGGTTCGGAGTCGACATTCTGTTGATATCACCAAGAGGGGAGCATACACCGTTATCCATTAAACTGGATTTTGACGTGACTAATAACGCAGCCGAACATGAAGCATGCATTCACGAGTTGCAAGCCGCCGCAGATTTAGGAGTCACAAACCTCCGGGTCCACGGTGACTCATCTCTGGTCATCAACCAAGCTCTCCAAAAATGAAAAACTCGGAACGCCAACCTCGTGGCCTATCAAGCGCGAGTAAGGGTTCTCGAAAAACAATTCCAAAAGGTAGAATACATTTATCTACCCCGGGAATAAAACCAATTTGCGGATGCACTATCCAAATTAGCATCCTTATTGAATATACCGGATCACCTAACCAGCATGCCGATTTCCGTCGAAAAACGGTCCGAGCCGGCATATATCCACGCCATTCAAGATATTAAGATAACCGATCCAGAACCTTGGTATCAGGCTGTTCTAACCTATTTGACAATGGGAGAATATCCTCTGGGAACTAAAAACCGGGCCAAGAAAGCCTTATGGAGACTGGCAACCCAGTTCCTCCGTACGGACGATGAGCAGTTATACAAAAAGACGGCACATGGGGCTCTCCTCCTATGTGTCGACAAAATAAAAGCTGAAAAGGTTATGGCCGAAGTGCACGACGGTGAAAATGGTCCACATATGAACGCCCATATGCTGGTCCGGAAAATCATGAGGTCGGATATTACTGGAACAGTGTGGAAACCGACTGCCAGTTATATGTCAAACACTGTCATAACTGCCAGATTTTCACCAACGTGCAATATATGCCGTCATCCCTACTATACACCATGCATCACCATGGCCGTTTTCGACGTGGGGAATTGATATAATTGGAAAGGTAAACCCTTCCGGGACAATAGGTCACTGTTTCATTCTGGTGGCTATCGACTATTTTAGCAAATGTGTCGAAGCCGAGTCATACCGGATCTTGAATGTCAAAAATGTTGCTAAATTCATCCAAAACAAGATTATATGCGGTACGGGATCCCGCACGAGTTCATCAGAGATCACGGGACGCATTTTCAGGCTGAAACTGCTACTTTGCTAGCCAAATATAAAATCCAAAGGCATACATCTTTGCCTTACCGTCCCCAAACAAATGGAGCGGTAGAGGCAGCTAATAAAACAATTATCACTAATAAGCTAGTCGTATACCTATCAAAGATAACCAACTTAGGTCTAACTAAAAATATAACTAGGGAAGTCGGGATCGATTTCACAAGGAGACAAATAAATTCTACTTGTATTAAAGTTTATCTAAGTAAATCGGGGTTTTTTTGGTTTTGTGTTTATCTAAACTAAAGTAGTGAAGGAAAGAGAATTAAAAGAGAAGAAATAATTAAAATAAAATAAGACGAATAAAGATGAATAAATATATGGAGAGAAAACTAGGATTGTCGGTTCACTACGAATTTCTTATGGTTAAGGTCTAAGTCACAGGTCTGTCGCAGATATTGGTCCAAGGGGTATTGAAAAGGTCCTTCCGGTCCCCTATTCACCCTAGCATGCTTCTAACGGCTTCCGATCTTATTAGGGCAAACTAATGTGTTGTTGCTACAGAATAAGGGATTGAATACTAAGTCGAAACTGCATAATATAGGGTGCTGTGAAGACAGCACGTGTTGCTTATGTGGACAGGAAGAAGAAACAATCGATCACATTTTTGAGGGATGTCAGTACAGCAGAAGGGTTATGGCTGAACTAAAGAGCTGGTACGGTGCAATTCCGAGATTTAATACCTTGGTGACCGGCAACCAGAATGGAGACGGATGGAAGAAGGATGCTCTTGTGATTAATACATTTCATTACCACATATGGAATCAGAGAAATAAGGCATGGCGAGAAGGAGAGATTATAAGGCCTGAGGGTACCTCTAGGATTATAAGGAAGGACGTTACGGCACGAATCCTAGGAAAAGCTGGAGCTAACAATATCCATTGGAATTACTAAGTGTGTATAGCGGTTATGTTACTAATATTTGATTTGTTTGAGTCGGGATATGAATATCCTCAGTTAAATTGTACTCATTGAATTTTTTTGGCAATATACTCACATTTTACCAAAAAAAAAAAATGTGTTGTAGCAGGTCTAACTTTTACCAGACTTCCGATCTTAGGTTCAAGTTTACCGAATTTAATTAATCAATCATGCGCATTAACTGACTAATCGCGATTATATGCTACAATTGACAACTCAGACACAATATTATTGACAGATCTATAAATTATTTAGCGACCATATTCAATTCACAGATCCTCTAAATCCTAGCGAAGGAAATTAGCTACTCATAATTACATCAAGAACAATAATATTAATAAACGATTCTACTAGATTAAACATGACGAATAATAATAAAATTACGACAAGCATAAAACAAAGATTAAGAATAATTAAGTATGAAGAAGAAGAACAATCAAAGATTAAGAACAATCAAGAATGAAGAAGAAGGAAGAAGGAAGAAAGATTAGATTAAATTACCAAGAGGGATGAAGACGATTCGAATCTTTGAAGTCTTACAATAACCGAGTTTTAAAGAGGAAAATTAAACTAAAAGTAATCTAAGGAGAATAAGGAGAAGAGATAAAAGTCTAAGGAGGAATAAAAGTAGAGAAGTAAAAGTGGAGAAGTCTAAAAAGAAGTGAAAATCTAATGTGGCTGCAAACCCCTATTTATACAATTTAGAATAGGTTAAAACTGATTAGGAAATAACTGGCTAAATACGAAACTTGTCTGCGGCCCAAGAAATAGTCGGCCGACTATCGCCATGGTCGGCCGACTATTCCAATAGTCGGTCGACTATTCTGCCCACTTCAGCAATCAGCTCTTCCAGCTTCGTTTTGCCTCGGTTTTGGTTCGTTTTAGCTCCTTTGTCTTCCGTTCCTACAAAAGGACAATACACACCACAAAGTAGCCAATTCGGGGCAAAATAATAGTTTTCACTATTCAATAAACATGGGAATGCTCGTAATAAGAGCATAAAAAGTGTATATAAAATACGCGCATCAGTCACCATACTTAAAAAGATGGCTGATAATTACCGGGACTGGCACGACAAAATACCTTTTGCCCTATGGGGGTACCGAACGTCAATCCGCACCGCAACCGAGGCAACTCCATATTATTTGACGTACGGTATGGAGGCAGTCCAGCCAGTCGAATTAGAAGTACCATCTCTCAGGATCTTACTTGAAAGCCAAGTGCCTGAGGCAGACTGGGTCCAAGCTCGATATGACTCGCTAGTTCTTTTGGACGAACGGCGGTCCCGGGCCCTCAACAATATCCATATATATCAAAAAAGGATACAAAGGGCCTTTAACAAAAGAGTTAGGCCCAGAAATATCAAAGAAGAGGATTTGGTCCTCAAATCCGTCCGAGCATTACTACCAGTTGACCCAAGAGGAAAATTCAAACCCAGTTGGGCTGGGCCGTATCTAGTAAAGAAGATTCTATCGGGAGGAGCAATGATGCTGACGGACCTGGACGGGAATGAATTTGTCAATCCGACCAACTTGGACCAGGTGAAGCGCTACTACCCTTAAACCTTATCTCAATGTTATTTGCAAACATTTATAAAAAATTGGCTTTTTATAAATAAATTTTCAAAATTATAAGCAAGTCAATAAGTTATTAGGATTATTTATCTTACTGTCGCGCACACCTCGAACTAATAGTCTTGGCGTATTTCGAAATTGCAAAAAAATCTATGCCCGAACTACGTATAGTTTGATTCCACTAATTATGGATGCATAGGCAGCCCCTCAAAAAGGTACAACCACCGCAATAACGGAAAAGACAGAAACGGTATTCACTAATATGTCATTTATTATCATAACCCGATAAACTCGGGAATTTCAAAATTACATCACACAAAACAAAAAAACAAAAACGAACAGAAAAAAAAAACACACCACAAAAATAATAGTAATATTTAAATAATAAAATTAAGGAGACAGATATTTAGGGCATCTTGCCCTTGCCCTTGTCTTTTGGGTCGCGCGGAGCCCGATGTCGCCGGGGCGGGGGCGAGCGTTCCCGGATCACAAGGGGAACCTCCTGTGCTCGAACCCGTTTCTTCGACAGTGGGTCTTCTGCCATTGTAACCGGTCCGAGTCGAGCCCTTACGTGCTCGGGTAACCTATCTCGAGGACCAAGTCGGTCCTTAACTGCCAACTTCGGGCCGAGTCTCCTTTACAAGTCTGTCAGAGGGCTCACTCTCCCCATAGCACCTCTAGCACTAGACCCTTCAGCACTACAAAAACAACTCAAATCGCGGCAGAACTTTTAAGGCGGACGAACAATCCGACGAAAGAATAATGCTTGCGTCGGATTGCGTCGGAATGCTCGATGCAACAAATGGTGCGGCGGAATCCCCATCGCATGTCGACGCTAGATGAAGGCGCCAAGAAAATATTTTTTTCGCCAATCTATGCAGCTTGAGTCTTAGTCCTTCCTCTCTTACCTGACATCACACGAACAAGGGTAGCCGGAGTCTCGCCTTCGTCAAAGAAGCCTCTATTATCTTTAGCCTGCTCTCGTCGAAGTAGGTCAAAAGCTTCATCAACCTTTAAAGCAGCTCGGGCCTTAGCAGAATTGCTTTCGTCCATTTCACATAAGAGTCTGATACCCAAATTGAGTGAAGAGACTCTGGAATAGACCAAGTAACCCGGGTGTACCATCGTTGCATCCAGGTATCGCACATTACATCAGTCAACTGGGTCGGATCACTCACGACTGCTTCGTTCTCCGGGATCCTCTGGGACCAACCATACTGCCTAAGTATGCGGTCAGGGTAAAGGTGAACAGTCTGCCTAAAGGAAAAAATCACCTGATAACGAGCCTTATCCCTCGATGCCAAACCTGTACAAACATAAATAGGCCACCATGGCACCACTCATCGAATCAATGGACCGCTATGAAAGACAGCTCTTCGTCCAAATATTTCTGATTGATGTGGCGAGAAAAGTCAATAGTCCGTCTCTTTTTCATCACCTAATTAGGTCGGTATCGATTTAGGTCAAGGCGAGGTTCTATGATTGACAGCCTCTCAAATAGCCAAAGCTGAAAAAGAAATAAAAATTATAAGTTCTCGAGGCAAAATTGACATCCGCCTAGGGGCACTCGATCGAGTGCCTAGGGGTCACTCGGTCGAGTGGCACCCCTGAAATCGGACAGCGGGTTTTCAACAAAGGCAGTCGATCAAGTGCCAGGGTGACTCGATCGAGTGCCCCTGTAGCAGAATATTGCGGAAAAAAAAAATCGAAAAAATCAGAAAAATCCGAACGATATACCTGCAATAAACGGGTGCTCCCAGTTAGACGAACCGACGAATCCCTTTTGCGATTATCCAAACCCTGGATAATTTCTCCCGTAATCAGCCATGCCGGACTGTGCTCCGTCTCCATCAGGTCGACAACGGTGAATAGCCAAACGTTGCCCATACACGACAGTAAGTCCATGTGACCTTGGAAAGCATAGACATGAAGCATACAAAAAGCAAAAGTCCTACGGCTGTGGGCCAGCCTAACCCAGACATCGTGTGGGTTCATAAATTTCTCGGCCAAATCAAACAAAGAAATATTATCCCCGTCTGTCATACGGGATACTTCCATATGGGAAAGTCCTAAAAATTCCCGCAGTTTCCTCCTAGGATCATGAACTGAAAACGGGACAGCATGACGAAGCAAATGGTTCCATCCTCCTACAGCAGCAATTTCCTCGGGTATAGGACAGATCTCGCCCCGAGGAAGGACAAAAACATGATATGTGTCGTCCCGGCCAATAGGACAGACAAGCATCAAGAAAATAACGATCCACCTGCATCTGACGGATCGTGAACAGCTGAGAAATACCCGTCTGATTTAAGGTCACCTTATCCGCCTCCACGAAGCGTCGGGACCATTCTTGCAACATCGCGGTCAAACGTTCAATACCCATGGCTAGATTTCTTGAAAAGGATAAGAGTTCTCTTTTTAGGAAAGGAGGAGTGTGTGTACACACACACTTATTATTCATTTAATAAATCACCTTTATAATCTTTCATTTGAAATTAATACTAGAAATTTTTTTACTTACAATTTTGCATATTTATATCTCCTAAAAGCTATGTTGAGGAAAGAAGTCGTAGAAATCGTTCGTAGATTGAGTAATGTCATGAAATTTGAACCTCTATACGATCTATTGTCTGGGGATGGAAGATTTATTCTACCACGCCATCGGGTATATTTTTGTGATGTTCACAATGAAGTTACTATGGAGAAAGAATTAGAATTTCTAGTGGCTCAAGAACAACCAACTGACCGCCTTAATTTCTCCTCTAACGATAATACTTCATCTGATGACGATCACTCCTACTAAGTGTAACTTTTTCCGCAGAATAATATTTAATTAAGGTTGTTAGAAATAATGCAAAGACAATATGTTGACTATTGTTGCATAGTAAAGGTATCTCCCATTAAGTAGCATACTGACACCAATTTATTAGTATAGTTATGAATGTCATTATATTTAGATAATGATAATTTATTTTCCATCATAAAGTGACTTTGGATGCCTTTTGAGGTTAATCTCATATGACACTTATTATATAAGTATGAGCATGATAGGACATATGGGCATATACATCAAATGTCATCATCCAAATCTCTTTGATAAATTCTGAGTATATCATCGAGTTCCAACTCCTAATGGTTGAGTATACAACCTTTTAGGAGTGTTGTGTGACCTTGGGGGACGACGCCCATTCCGATTTGTACCGTAGTCGGGACGATTTCGTTTCTCATTCAGTGGCCTTCATACCACGACACAACAACATATATATTCTCTAGTTATATATCGCCCCTATAATGACCCTATATTTCCAACAATTGAGAAACGAAATTATGTAACTATTTTTGTGGTTGTGTTCATCACTTGTCATTGGCATTGTTTCATTTGGCTATCTTGTTTCGTTGGTAAGATTCATCTCGTTGAGGGTGAGACAGCAGTTCGGTATTATGGCAATAACTCCGTCTCTAGACCTCCGATTGGGACATATAATATTGCGTTGGAAAGCTAAGAAGAAGAGATACAATTCTTTAGTTGAAATTGTGAGCTGATTCTGTCATTTACCTTTTGTAAAACGGGACACAATGTCGTGGTAGTATGCTGAAAGTTTTTGAAGATTTATAAGTGAATGGTATTATCTTATTTTATTATCAATCTTCATCCTTGAGAATGAGGTATGGTATCTATGAGTTTAGTTATTTTCTTCTTGTGATTCATGATGATAAAATAATTACGTTTGGTAGATGAGTATCATTTATCGTCATTGATTGGAAGATAAATTATCTGATAAGAGTAGGATGTTATGTTGTTTCTGAACATATGTTAAATGTGTTAGTCTCAATATTTCATGATGAATGATGAATTTGCACACATGTTTGTATTAGTATACAACTAAAAGGTTAATGTTTTTCTGTGTTTATGGAGAATAGTATACGCCTACGATCAAAATAATTAATGTGATTATTAGTGGAGTAATAATTAATTATTAATGATTTTTATGCAAATTATGTTGTCTTGGAAGATGACCATGTGGAGATTATATGCTCTTATGAGTAATGAGAGCAATATTTGGATTTATTATATAGCCGTTATAAATTTATTATATAGCCGTTATAAATTTATTCTATGTACTTAATATATATGATATTGAATATTATTCATTAATCAATTTAAGAACATCATGTATGTTTTGCTTGAGAAAATTGAATATGTATAATATATGTTGGGATTATATATTAGTGTGATTTTTCGTATCCTTATTAATGTTTTGAAAAGGCACGTGCGTGTACTTGTCTTGTAATTATTTTGGATACATTTGGAAGAAGAATTTAACTTCACACTAGAGACGCATCAATGCTCACTTGAGTAAAATAAGCTATATGTGGGGGTTAAATATTTTATTTTTAATGACATGCATAATCTTGATCAAGTATGTATTAAATAATTGGATGAATTATTTGATAAATTACTCTAAGAATAGATTATGGAATAGATAAATTGTCAGGCACATTTATTTGATATCTAAAAGTTGAGATGATAAATGAATGAATAATTTGTATATTTTGTTTAAACGATTATGTTTGTCACTATTTCGTAGTGTGACAACATGTGGGGGAAGTCATTCAACTTACTTGATAAAATTATTCATGCATCAATTTTAGATGAGTTGATATCTTATAATTTGTAAAGAGTATGTATATCTCTAATTGTGGGGGAAAGTGATGATCGATAGCATATTTTATACATGAATAATTGAACCAAATGTAAGAGTTTTAATTTGTTGACTAAGTCAATAAATAATGGTTGCATAAGGTTCATTTATTTATGTTGTACATTTGGCTTACACCACACTATATGAGATTATGATGATTGATTTTATATGAGTAAAGGATATATATTTTAATTTGTGGATTTGCAAAAAGAAAATATAAGTGAAACAATCATCGAGATCATTGTTCTCTAATATAAGAATGATGATGTATATATGGTGCAATATTGAGAATTGCAACATATTGGATATTTATAAAGATGTTGGATCACAAGGTGAGATGCACAGTGATCATGAGTAAGCTTTCATCTTTATAATAATTTTATTATAAGTCTGTTGAGAAGACTGTTATAATTTTATGTATTATTTATGCGTATTGTTTTGCTCTTTTAACCTTACCGGGGTAGTGCATGGTGATTGGGAGCTTAATATTTATTGCATTATTGTGGAAGCATCAATTGCTATGCAATGTTTGATGTTAATTTCATCTTCATATTGCTAAAAATGATGTGTAGTGAATTACACACATGTACTATGCAGATTTGAAAGAGTTGAAATCATCAAATATAATTTGGTGTATTTGAGAGGTTGAGCATATAGCTCTTAATGGTCTTACAGCCCAAATTTGGGTGGTCCTTGTGAGACGGACTTGATGAGATCACCGTAATGATAGAGGTTGAGCACATAGCTCTTAATGGTCTTATAGCCCAAATTTGGGTGGTCCTGTGAGACGGATTTGATGAGATCACCGTAACGATAGAGGTTGAGATATTTCTCTTAATGAATCTATATCCCTATGTTTGGGTGGTCCTGTTCTGAAGGACTTGATGGATTCACCGTACGTAGTATTGAGAGGTTGAGCTTTAGAGCTTTTAATGATTCTATAGCTCATAAGTAAGTGGTTATGTGGAGATATCCTTAATAGAATCACCTAAGTGGGTGTGAAGGGTTGACATCCTTCTATGAGAGATTGTGTTATCTTTCTAGAGCACTCATCAAAATCCCAAGGTTCATTTGGCCATAAATTTATTGAATCGTAATGCGGAACTCGTGTGGAACTTAAGGTATGATATGTGTTGTGAGGATAATTCAACCGAAGTTCAATAAGGAATTCAAATCGAAAAATATTCTCTTGTTGTAAGTAAGTTGTTGACTCATTTCACTAATACGTTAATTCAAATCGAAAGATATTAACGTCTAAGTGTCAACCTTTTCATATGCTCAGAATTTTTGTTTTCGGTTTGTCATTTGCATTAGCGGGGGATTGTTAGAAATAATGCAAAGACAATATGTTGACTATTGTTGCATAGTAAAGGTATCTCCCATTAAGTAGCATATTGACACCAATTTATTAGTATGGTTATGAATGTCATTATATTTAGAATAATGATAATTTATTTTCCATCATAAAGTGACTTTGGATGCCTTTTGAGGTTAATCTCATATGACACTTATTATATAAGTATGAGCATGATAGGACATATGGGCATATACATCAAATGTCATCATCCAAATCTCTTTGAAAAATTCTGAGTATATCATCGAGTTCCAACTCCTAATGGTTGAGTATACAACCTTTTAGGAGTGTTGTGTGACCTTGGGGGACGACGCCCATTCCGATTTGTACCGTAGTCGGGACGATTTCGTTTCTCATTCAGTAGCCTTCATACCACGACACAACAACGTATATTCTCTAGTTATATATCGCCCCTATAGTGACCCTATATTTCCAACAAATGTGTTGTCTAGTTTAACGTTTTATTTCACGGTTTAGTATTACTAAGTGTAAGTTCTTGTCATTAGTAATGTTTAATTAAGTTGTATTTCATATTAATGTCTAATTCGATGGTTTAGTATTAATGTATTTGTATATTTATTTGTATGATACTTGTTTTAATTAGTAATGTTTAATAAAGTTGTATTTTATTTTAATGTCTTATTTGATGGTTTAGTATTAACGTATTTGTATATTTATTTGTATAATTATAATATTTTAATTAGTAATGTTTAATTAAGTTGTATTTTATTTTGATATCTTATTCGATGGGTTAATATTAACGTATTTGTATAATTATAGTGTTTTAATTAGTAATGTTTAATTAATTGTATTTTATTTTGATATCTTATTCGATGGGTTAATATTAACGTATTTGTATAATTATAGTGTTTTAATTAGTAATGTTTAATTAATTGTATTTTATTTTAAGGGTTATTTAACAGGAATAATACCAACTTTGGGTGGTATTCCATAAATAAAACCAACTTTAATTAATACGGGAATAAAATCATCGATGAGACATATTATCCACGAATGGAATTGTTTCTTAAATGACCGGATGAAGTCGGTTTTTGTGGGTCCCATACTATTAATTAACACACATCTTATCTTCTTCATTCCCACAAAAAACTCGATTTTCCCCATAACAAAACTTCAAGGTCACAAGTCTCCATAGATCCACCTACGTTTTCAATCAAACCAATTAAAAAGAACACTAATAGGAACCCAGAATAACCACTAAACTAAACCCAGAATCAGAAAACCCTAAACTAAACCCGGAATAAGAAAACCCTAAATTAGAAAATGAAACCCAGAAAAATCGATTAGGGGAAATGAAAACAATACTCACCATTGACATTGCCGAAGCAAAGGATTGAAGAATGAACTTCTCTACCGCTATAACCCCTGAAAACGAATTTTCGACAATTTTTATGGTAAATACGAAGACGGACAAGATGAATTACCTTCGAAAGTTGATAAACAAACAAAATTTCGAAAAAAAAAAAAAATTACCTTCAACAAGATGAATTGAGGAAGAAGATGATGAAGGGAAACAGAGGATGAATTGAGGAAGAAGAAGATGAAGTGAAACAGAGTGTAGACACCCACATTTTGACCGCCAGGTGTCTATAGCAGTTTCCGACAAACACCCGATGATGATCGGACGCAAACGTGCTTTAATGTACTCAGAAACGGGCTCAAAATCATTGGCATTTGGCTTGGGCTTTTTATGGAGTACATATCTCACAAAACCAACCTCAAAATCAGGCCCAGTGGGTCATTTCGAGTCAAATAAGACTAATTTGGGTCGATTCCGACACCAAGGGTGAAACCGTCTTTTAGCGACCGAGTCAAAACCCGGTCAAAGATATTCTCGAGACATGCGAGTCAGCCGTGACACCTCACGTGGTTGATTCGGGCTCCAATACTACAAAAAATCAGCTACACAAAATATTAAACAAATCCATTTAAGGATGGAATTCGATCTCAAGTAGGAATTCTATCCAAAACCGAATCAAACACCCGACCAAGCGTAGGACACTCGGCCGAGCAGGCTGTTCTCAGCCGGTTTTCCTAGCTTCCTCGTCAAGCAAACGGAATTCTCATGCCTCTCAGCTTCTTACGTTTCCTATCCTAAACGGTAGTTCTAACCCAAACACCTCTCCTAGCTTCAATCGAGGACCACTCCTATAAATAGGACCCTCTTACAACACAATATTCATGATCATCGACACATAAAAAAACACCTTTTTACAGGGCATCACATACCACAATAGATACACATCTACAATACACTTAGCATCGAGAAACCGATAGTACCAAAACCCGAAGGAATCGGCCCCGATACCCGTCACCCTTCACGTCCAAACCAAAAAACCACCATAACTCACCGACATTAACTTGACGCTCCCGTGCCTAAGCCACATTCCGAAGAGCCCCGTTCCGAGTACACAAAGCATGTAGGTTGAGGGTGTAAAATCAAACCCGTTTCTCTCCTTTCTCTTCCTCTTCCTCTCGTCTTTTCCCTTTTTTTGCGTCGTCGGTCGATTTCTTTTTACGGGTCATCATCGTATTTTTTTATTATTTCTAATATCGATACTACAAAACTATTTTTATAAAACAAATGTTCTTAAAAATACGATATTGATTCTCTATAATCGAATATTGTATCAAAAAGAACTAAATTAATCTCGTTGATGCTAAAAAATCGTTAAATAATTTTCTTAAAACAAAATACAACGATTTTAACGCGGAGAGAGTCAAACATCGTTTTTTTTAGTTTAATTTTTAAAACGATTTACAAAAACCTTTTTTTTACCTTTTCTAAAAAAATCATTCCGAGTATTTAATAACGATTTCATAGTCGAATATTGAATATAACAAATATCGCAAAATTAAGTCGAGTATAAATTATGCAATATTTATACGCGATTTAATAAAGCTAAAATTTTCCGTAAATCAATTTCGAAAACGGCCCGGGACGCGAGTCGCGTGCGTCCCAGGCGACGCGCGCGGTTCCCTGAAAACGCGACACAAAAATCGATTTCGCTCTATTTTTTATTATTCTTCGAACATCGTTTTTTAGACAAAACAACGGGTTTTAGGCATATTTCAGATCTTGATATTTTTTCCTTGACCTCGGTCAACACGCTTTAATCCATCACGTGTCATAAAACTTTTCAAAATCATGCATATTATCGTATTCATATTTTTTATTCAATCGATACTAACTCGTTTGTTTATCTTTTGTAGCAAATTCATTTTTTTTATTTGTTTTATTATACTAAAACGAATCTCACATGCTCTATTCGACTTTGACGTTAATTTTTCATGCATTAAACCGACTTAGCAACCCATTCAATTCCTCGCATGTTTAAGAAAACAATGTTTGCATATCATTCATCGTATTACTAACGCGCGTATTAAAACATCATTCGATATCTTAGTAGAGGCCGCTAATGTGCGGGCGGGGTTGGGTGTTCTTTGTGAACTTCCCAACACGTACCCTCACCCCTTACTCAGAACCTCGGTTTCCGGATGTTCGAAACCATTGGCAACGAGAGTCATTCAATACACGGTATCCGATAATGTCGGTATCGGTATCAAATGCAAAGGGCCGAACCCGATAAACTCTGACATCGGAAATGGGCCGTATTTTGTACACGGCCCACTACGACATAGAGTGGGTTCGAACGGGCCCGAACTCTCACAAAGTTCGGTGGCGACTCCAACTTCGATTTAAATTTCAATTTGACCATCTCATATGGAGATTCATTCGCCTCCCCAAACCCGCGCGTGGCCGCGTCGGGGTGGACCTATGTCATGTCCACAATTTGGCGACTCCGCTGGGGAATAACTGATGTGTGACTTACCATCGGCATCCTCAGGGTGAGACTTGGATAGAAATCGTTTGACTAGTACAATACGCGTTTTAGTTTTACGGTTCATGCATAACCCCATATTTTCCCGGGCCGGTACTGGTGACCGACGTCCCACTATACTATCGATGTAGTCCAAATTGGATATGTCAAAGGTGTCCGTCCATTAGCCGATTCGTATGGGTTTTACGGCATGTTCTAAGCTCAACTCAACTTAGGAAGTCCGCCCATGACTACGTGCTACCTGATTTACAAGTCGTCTTTCAAAAACCCATCTTTTTCAAAATAGCATCTTTTTCAAAATATCCAATTTAAAAACCCGGGACATATACCGAATTTAGGATCCACGATTTTACTCAAAATAACCTATTTTTTAGCCGGTATTATGCCCATTTTAAAAATCGAAAATATTTTCGAAACTTTTCAAACCCGTCACCCGGCCCACCTTTTCCGTTTTCTCGAAAAAGGCCGGGTTTCCCTCCTGAATTTTTCGGGCTTTCAAAAATCATTTTTCGAAACCTTCCTCTTCTTAGGACTTCCCGTATTTAGCAGTGTCGGGTCGTGTCGTAAGTCGTCGAGGTCTCTAGCTTCGAAACTCCGTCGGTCTTATATCACGAGTTTCCTCCCTATCCCAGTCCGCCTTATTAGACTAAGGCAAAGACCCACCCACGTAGGACATACTCCTACAAGGGTCGGCCCGTCTACACAATCGAGTCCAAAGTCCAGGGAATGTCTCACGTAAACCTTCTTTCAAACAGGGCCCAGCCCACACAGCTGGATCCTAAAGGAGGCCCACCTTTCACGAGTCGCCCGTCTAGGAGCCTTTTCCGATTTAACCTTTTACAAGGCATAACCCTATAACCAAAGGTTCATGACCCTTACGTCTAAGGATCACTCGTCCGACACTCGAGTCTTAACCAAATCTTCGATCCCACTTGGGGGCTACCCTTCATCAGAGCGGTCAACCACGGTTGCTCTAAGGGTCATTTCTTACACGTGTCTCACGTACCCCACCTTTGAGTCACTTAGATGCCACACCATCTGAGTCCTTAGTCTCACTTGGGGGCTATTCCCCGACGGAACGATTAATCACAGTCACCCCGAGAATCGCACCCTACACATTTGTCTTAGGAGAGTCTAACCCGAGACAAACATGGTCGCCCCATTTTCGGACTCACCCTCGTGCAGCTTGAGTCTCATCGTCAAGTCCAAGCCAGGGTCGTTACATCGTCCAGGTCAATGTTCGAGTATCCCGGTCCAAGAGTCTTTGTCGACCCGTCACCCGGGCTGTGTCTAGTTTGACTCTCTCTCTCTTGCATTCGCGCAAAGTCGAGTTTAGGCGAGTCGTGGCACTAGTCGTTTTCTCCAATCAGAGACCTTTCCAAAAAAGAAACAACCAACCGAGCATCCGAAAGTCCGGATTTGATTCGAGTCTAAGTCTGAGTCCGAGTCTAGGATGCCCTACATCCTCATTTCCAAATCAGAGTCAGAGTCATTTATATTCTGTCCTCCTTTTCAAAAATTCAATAAAATCAGTTTTTCTATTCCTCATATATACTTTCCTTATGTGTTTCCGAGAACATGATGAACACCATCATACACTGTGAGCACATGCACGTGACTATTACAGGCACATCTATAATGACTGCAGGAAATCGAGACCCGTGCTTTCCTTTACCTGTTCCATGCCTGACATAGAAAGCCACAAAACTACCCGTAGCAGGAGCGGTATCGAATCCTATGACAAATCTAGGTAATCTCCTAGTTTGGGTTAAAGACGGGAGGCAAGCTGTAATACCCATGATTTATATAGATGTCAAACCCGTGTTAAGCCTAGTCAAACCCGATTGAAGGCAAGAGTGTTCCATTCTACGTAATTGTTATACATAAGTCGGGCCCAATTATTATATTCCTTAATATAATAATAATAATAATAATAATAATAATAATAATAATAATAATAATAAAAAAGCAATACGTAGGGTATAGTGGTATACTAACCCCCATAAACACATTCTCTTCGTGTGGTTCATCGCCGTTTCCTTTTTACCTTGTATTTTCAAATCAATACTTTCCTTCCTTCGTGCCTTACTTCTCCGTCATCCCTAACACCACCTTCACCAGCAACCCATGACGCCCTTTATCGCAGCGCTAAACCTCCAGCCCGCCCTTGCGTCGTTCCACTCCACCGCGTGCAAATAACGAACGGTTGTCGTTTCCCCTGGCTTGTGTGTGCCAAAAGCGCGCCACCCCCCTTGGTTCATCACCGAGGTATTTTGCTTTCCCCTATTTTCATAGTGTCGAGTCGGATGTCGTGATGTATGTCGTCCTTGAGTGAGAGGTTTTCGAGGTGTTGGTGCCTTGTGTCACGTGGTCTCTATGGAACGTTATGGTTGTTCTCAAGGGTGTGTCGATCGAGGGGGTAGTGATGGGTGGTTTTCAATATTGACGGTGTTGTGGTGGCTGTCGTGATTGTCCCGGGATGGTTACGTTGTCGATGATACATGCTGACATGTTGTCGTCGTCGTCGTTTATTGTTGTTGTTGTGCTGTTATTATTGTCGTGGTCTCAGTGTATGGTCGAGTTGCGGTTGGTAGTAGCCAGGGTTGGCCAGGGCACGATTCTAGGGCCATCATCAAGGCAGGTCGGTGTCGGTCTCATTTTCTAACTTAATTAAGTTAGAACCGATCTTAATTTAAGTAAATAGTAGTACGTCGTGACTTAGTCAGGTCGGGTTTCATTTTCTATAGATATGTTAGGGTCGATATTAATTTTAGTATATAATATTTTACTAGGATCAGACTTCGTAGGATTTCCGGGGTGATCTGCTACCGAGGCTGTGGTACCTGATGACTAGGTAAGGTTTTCCTTACTTAGAATACGTTATTATTATTATTATATTATACATGTATGATTTATGAGTACGATGTGATATCGTGCTAATGAGGACAATGTTGAATAATAATGGGAGAATGATTGATGAATATTGATATATTGGAGTTGGTGAGGCTAGCTTTAGACCTAGCCGGGGCCTTTGATCACGGTCCCCTCCCTGATTTCTCCTCGCGGGTTGTTGAACCTGCAGGGGGTGTGCACACTCGGAATGAATGGGCCTGCCAGAAGAGTTGAGATGAGATTATTGATTGGTACCGTGATGGTACTGAATGTTGAGATGAGATTATTGATTGGTACCGTGATGGTACTGAGAATGTGGAGATGATATTTTGATAGTACCGATGATAGTACTGAGACGGTTGAGACTGGATGTTTTATATTACGTACTTGCATTATAATGTTAGCATATTCTAACCGTATTCTCTGTCTAAATTGCCACCCTATTTATTGGGGACCTGCGACGATCCATTTGACATTTCCGGTCTTTTGGGGAGTAGTGCTAGTGTGCAGGTTGATGATGTATGATGACTGTATTCTGGTTGACTGTATGGGATGGGTCTGCGTTGTCACTGAACATGTTTATATATAGTTTGTAATCATATCAAGTTGTGCTCCCGCTGCTGCAATTGTGTCACCGTGCTCTGTAGATACGAGATTGTAATTATTCATTACTTAGTCTTAAATGGTTGATTTCTGGATTGTATTGTAATGGACTACTACCTCGGGTTATACCGAGATGGTAACACCTCTATTTACTTGGAAATGTCTTGATAAGACTTCTGGGTAAATGGGGGTGTTACAAAGTGGTATCAGAGCGAACGATCCTGGAGCCTAGAATAAATGAACCTAGGAAAATAAAATGAACCCCGGTGGTGGACCATCAGGAGCCCCCTAAAATTCGGTTGAGGAGACGTCCTTATACCAACCCCGACCCTCCTGGTCATGACCCGGTAACAGCGTGTGAGAATGAGATGGGTATATAATAGGAAGGGATACGTTGTGATGCAATGGATGTCTTGTGATGATTGTCTGTCATAACTGACTGCACTGTTTGATACGTGTGATGTAGTAAGTTACATAAGATGATCGTTGTGTCGAGTACGTAGTTATGGTGTTAGCATGGTATCGTAATTTCTACGAGGCCAGATGAGTTATATGTTATAGTACGTAAGGTCAAGGTAGGTGTTAATCATCCTTGAGTGAGAGACGGTCATAGTTGGTAGTAACCTTGGATACAACGTCTAGGTGTGTGTACGTATTGGTCATAAGCGGTAAGGGTGTTTTAATTAGTCACGTTGGGTTACTGTGTCTATCTTAGAGTAATAATATACTGGAGTCGTCTAACATAGTGGAAATAGGGTTGATAGCTGGTGATGGTACGCGTATCGTAATATGTTAGGAGGGATGATAACTTATGTGGTTTAAGTGTGTCGTAATGTGGATGTTATTCAAAATACCTAGATACATGTGTTCCCTTCTGCGTATTGTGTGTTCCTCGTCGATATAATGTATCAAATGCCTTCATGTTAACTAGGATCGATATCTAGAAGTTTAATGAGGTCTTGATGTGTTAAAGGAGCCTTGTCGCGTGTGAATCGAGTACGAGTTAATGAGACTTGTAGTCGAACAATGTAAGAACACTTGAGGTCCATTTCGAGTTAATGTGATTTACTTGCCATAAATCAATTCGAGTGGTGTCCTTATTGGACATGATATTTCTCTCGTAATGGCGTAAATGAACTTGTCTGTTAATCAGTTCTGGAAAGCATATGTGGTATCTGGAATTATGTCGATCTGTTTATATTATAGGGGACAACAATGTATATATATGCGTCGTTTGTATTACACCATGATTAATACAATGTTTGATTGACAGGATAAACCGTGTTATCGAAATCTGTTTATTACTTGAATTTGAGTGCAACGTGTTATTAAAATTATATCTCAATGGTGTCGTACTCATTAATGTGAATATCTGTCAAAGACACTTGGATATTTACATTTCATTCCGAGTTTAGAAGCTTTCCTGTCAATGTTCCGAGTCGTACCTTATTGTTGATTTCTATTCTTGATGGTTTAAATGAGTATTTTATAAAAACCCGTGTTAAGTTAACGACATATTCATTCACAACACTTTATCTAACTTGAATAATGTGTTTACTAAGTTCTGTTTTGATGGCCTAAATAAACATGCTTACTAACCGTGTCAAGAAAATGTCAGAACAACATAAATCACCTTTGTTCACCGGCACAATGTGTTACTGAACTGTTTCACTTGTTTACAATGCCTATTTCGCAAGAGATTTAGGAAGTTACCCGTATTTATTTTAAGTTTGATTTCTCCCTGTAAAATTTTGTTATTTAACTTTAAGTATTTTGGTCGTCGGATGAAATTAATTGTGACCGAAAGTCTAACTCGTCTGCGAATTTGTCGGTGGGAATTTTTTTTCTTGTTCTTTATAAACCATATTATTGATCAAACTAACATTTCATATTCTTACTGGGTACACATTCAAGACTCCGTGCATTGTTAGACCTTGGTATTATTTAAAAGTACATTTTCAAACTCATTTTATAAATAGAAACTTTTAAGGGTCAAAGTTTTATTTATTTATTTTTTTTGTTCATGAAAAAGGCGTTTAGAAATCACAGTTGCATCTACAATTGGGAACTCAATTGCACTTGAAAGTTTTAGATTACTGTTTGGGAATCTAACCCCATTGATTTTGCACTATTTTGAGTTATAATGAGTTAATTATGATTTTCCTACCATAACAGCAGTATGCTGAGAACGAGGTCCAAGTCGCTAAGATGGTTACCATTACCTTGCTCACATGAATACTCTAAAACTATCGTATGTTGATTTAATGCATAGTATTATTATGGAGTGAGGTTTATACGCTCTTGACGAAGTAGGGATAATTACGAGTCATAAGATGTTGGGTCTACTTGTGTGTTATTACTTACCTTGACATGGAAATTGTGGCTTAAACGTGTTGCTGTTAGATAACTTGTGTTATAGTTATAAAATGATCATGTGATAACCGGTTTTGGACGTATCTAATAAGTAAGGGTCGTAACCGTAAGGAGTAATAGTACGTTGAATCGCTAAACTACGAGCCGAGTACTCAATTTGTGTATGGTTTTACTTAGTCTTGTATAATGTTAATGGGTCGTTTGCGCACCTAGTACATGTTTTATTATGCCTATGTGACGGTTCTAGGTCTTCAACTGTACGGTTTAATTGGGGATTCTGCTGAAATATATGTCAGCAGTTATCTGTGTTATGTTAGGTTCCTGAAGTTATTAACTTGATCATCTAGATTTGTCTAGATTATGTTGTTGTCTTACCTCAATGACCTTATTGTTCTGAGTCATGATTATATGATTTCAAGTCTTGTGGTGCTAACAACGAGTCAGTCTAGTTTCGTAGATATATCTAAACCTGAAATACGTGTAAACAGTGTACTGAATATGATAAGTAAATAATCTGCGTGAGTCAAAAGTCAACATGATAAAGGCTGTCTCATCCTTGACTACTCTTGAATATCCTTAGGGATTCATTTCTGTATTTAGTAACTGATGGTTATGTAACGTGAATAACTAAGATAATTATATGAATTCTTAAATATGAGTGCATATACATTATTAATGTCTTTAACGCAAATAGGAGTCAAACAAATCGCCTGTCAATAAGATAATTGAACAGTATGTGACACAGGTCATATAACCTTGCTTATCGTATGTAGATACCTTGCGGTTTCAGCTGGTCATATTATTGTTAATGTATACCCCAATATGATAAAACCGTAGGTGTACCACCTTGGTTCTGAGTCTATGGAGAAGATAGAATGTCATTTAATGTCATGTTATGATATCGTGCATACTGCGTTCGTGTAAGCTAACTTATCTTACTTAAGTTATTATTTAATGCTTTTATGTCGTTAAGCCCAATTGACAATTGTTACTCGAGTATTGGAATAATGGTTGCTAAAATGTGCATTATGAGTTCTGTTTGGTGTATTATATAATAGTGTCATGGTTGGTGGAATCGAACTATATAATTGGGTTAAAAGATTATAATATGTCAATTGAGCACTATGTCCTTAAGTTTTAAGGCCGGTGATGGTGTAATTTAAAATAGTTAGAAATGTCATGGAAATGTGCATGAATGGTTTGTTTAATCACATCCGTTTCAATCATAACAAGCCTGGTCTTGTGTCGTTTTTGTAAATTGGAATGTACGGAGATATGATGGTGACGATTCGTATGCTTGGACTGGTGTCTAAGTTGTTGATGTTCGGCCGTTGTACTAGAAATCTTGTTGTGAGTAAAGTGACTCTTATATGTATTAGTATTAAGAATGAATTGATTATGTGGAATATGTGGACTGATTACGTGGCACCCTAGTTTAGCTACCTCTTGTATAGGGCACACAATCCTCTTTGGGATGATTAATGGAAGAATAAAAAAAAGAGGGATGAATTGCGTCTTAATGGTAAGGGTCAACATGGGTTGATCATTGGAGTTGCGTGGACAACGTCTGGGGATCTTATTAGTACAGAGACTTGGGTTGTTAAGTTATGAAGACTATGTTTGAGGTTACGGGGACGTAACCTCGATTATATGGAGGGTAAGGGATTATGACCTTTACCCTTGAATGATTGTTGTTTCTATTATTGTGTACTTACCTGTCACGTAGTTGTTGTTATTGTTGTGGATCTTGTTATCGTTATTATTGTTGTGTTGTAGTGGAATGAGGTTGACGTGGCTGTAATTTTGGTAGGCGTCGTTGTGATGGTTGTGTCGTGGTTATGTACCGGATCCACGATTCCATAAACAATTTAACTTTGTGCTACCTGATGTCTTTAGGGGTATGTCGGGTGGAGTGAGTCTTGTGCAGTCAAGTCGGATTGTTGGTGATGCAAGGTGAGTGGAGTGAACTTCGGGACGAAGTTCCTTATAAGGAGGGTAGGATGTCATACCCTGTGTTTTTCCTATTGTATGTTTGCTTAGTGTCCGTGCCAGTCATTTCGTAACAAGTTGGAATGGTTGTCGTTAGTCTTAAACGTGTGTATATCATAAGTCAGTAATACGTGATGCTGATGTATAATGAGTCATGTGAAACATTCGATTAGGTATGCATGGTGTGAGGTGTCAGTTAGTCGAGATGTGTCGTTATTGATTGGGTCGTGAACTTCGGGACGAAGTTCTTATAAGGAGGGTAGATTGTAATACCCGTGATTTATATAGATGTCAAACCCGTGTTAAGCCTATTCAAACCCGATTGAAGGCAAGAGTGTTCCATTCTACGTAATTGTTATACATAAGTCAAGCCCAATTATTATATTCCTCAATATAATAATAATAATAACAATAATAATAATAATAATAAAGCAATACGTAGGGTATAGTGGTATACTAACCCCCATAAACACATTCTCTTCGTGTGGTTCATCGCCGTTTCCTTTTTACCTTGTATTTTCAAATCAATACTTTCCTTCCTTCATGCCTTACTTCTCCGTCATCCCTAACACCACCTTCACCAGCAACCCATGACGCCCTTTATCGCAGCGCTAAACCTCCAGCCCGCCCTTGCGTCGTTCCACTCCACCGTGTGCAAATAACGAACGGTTGTCGTTTCCCCTGGCCTGTGTGTGCCAAAAGCGCGCCACCCCCCTTGGTCCATCACCGAGGTATTTTGCTTTCCCCTATTTTCATAGTGTCAGGTCGGTTGTCGTGATGTATGTCGTCCTTGAGTGAGAGGTTTTCGAGGTGTTGGTGCCTTGTGTCACGTGGTCTCTATGGAACGTTATGGTTGTTCTCAAGGGTGTGTCGATCGAGGGGGTAGTGACGGGCTGTTTTCAAATATTGACGGTGTTGCGGTGGCTGTCGTGATTGTCCCGGGATGGTTACGTTGTCGATGATACATGTTGACATGTTGTCGTCGTCGTCGTTTATTGTTGTTGTTGTTGTGCTGTTATTATTGTCGTGGTCTTAGTGTACGGTCGGGTTGCGGTTGGTAGTAGCCAGGGTTGGCCAGGGCACGATTCTAGGGCCATCATCAAGGCAGGTCGGTGTCGGTCTCATTTTCTAACTTAATTAAGTTAGAACCGATCTTAATTTAAGTAAATAGTAGTACGTCGTGACTTAGTCGGGTCGGGTTTCATTTTCTATAGATATGTTAGGGTCGATATTAATTTTAGTATATAATAGTTTACTAGGATCAGACTTCGTAGGGTTTCCGGGGTGATCTGCTACCGAGGCTGTGGTACCTGATGACTAGGTAAGGTTTTCCTTACTTAGAATACGTTGTTATTATTATTATTATATTATACATGTATGATTTATGAGTACGATGTGATATCGTGCTAATGAGGACAATGTTGAATAATAATGGGAGAATGATTGATGAATATTGATATATTGGAGTTGGTGAGGCTAGCTTTAGACCTAGCCGGGGCCTTTGATCACGGTCCCCTCCCTGATTTCTCCTCGCGGGATGTTGAACCTGCGGGGGGGTGTGCACACTCGGAATGAATGGGCCTGCCAGAAGAGTTGAGATGAGATTATTGATTGGTACCGTGATGGTACTGAATGTTGAGATGAGATTATTGATTGGTACCGTGATGGTACTGAGAATGTGGAGATGATATTTTGATAGTACCGATGATGGTACTGAGACGGTTGAGACTGGATGTTTTATATTACGTACTTGCATTATAATGATAGCATATTCTAACCGTATTCTCTGTCTAAATTGTCACCCTATTTATTGGGGACCTGCGACGATCCATTTGACATTTCCGGTCTTTTGGGGAGTAGTGCTAGTGTGCAGGTTGATGATGTGTGATGACTGTATTCTGGTTGACTGTACGGGATGGGTCTGCGTTGTCACTGAACATGTTTATATATAGTTTGTAATCATATCAAGTTGTGCTCCCGCTGCTGCAATTGTGTCACCGTGATCTGTAGATACGAGATTGTAATTATTCATTAATTAGTCTTAAATGGTTGATTTCTGGATTGTATTGTAATGGACTACTACCTCGGGTTATACCGAGATGGTAACACCTCTATTTACTTGGAAATGTCTTGATAAGGCTTCTGTGTAAATGGGGGTGTTACACAAGCCTATTTCCCACAATAAAACACTCCTCCAATAAGACCGACCAATCCCTACCTTATTTGTTAGTCTGACCGACAAAAAAAAAAGGGCTGAAACAAAAGCAGACCATCAAAAAAAATCAAAAGGCCAAAACAAAAAGCAGGCCATTAAAAAAAAGAAAACTGGACAAAAAAAAAAGGAAATCGAAAGTCCATGAAAAAAAAAGCAAAAGGCCAAAACAAAAAAGCAGGCCATCATACCCGTGACCGTAGTAAAAACGGTCAATTCAAACAATTCAAAATTATCAAAACCCATACCATCCAATAGGGGAGCAACAATCAAGCTGGTCAGCTAACACCACACTCAGCCTTCCCACATTACAACCCTCAAGACCTTCTCGAGACCCAGGCTAGAGACAGCGCAGAATTTTAAGGATTCAAGCTCCATAGGATACCCCAAACCATTAGGGCCAGAAATGGAAACCAGATCCCGTATTATCAAAACCAATCCTCGAGAGCAAAACTCGTTAAAATCCTCGAGAGCAAAACTCGTTAAAATCCCCGAGAGCAAAAACTCGTAAAAATCCCCGAGAGCAAAACTCATCAAATCCCCGAGAGCAGAACTCGTTAAAATCCCCGAGAGCAGAACTCGTTAAAATCCCATCCCAATTCTTCTCATTCAAACCAGTTAGCAACCCCAAACACGGGAACTCAACTTGCGGTCGGCATAGGACATGCCCAAATAGTTCACACCACCTCTGGGGGCTGCCCCGGAGAACGCTCACAGTCACAGGATCAATATCCTAACCATTCTAGCCCTTTGATCAAGACATCATTGGGAATGCACCTAGCCTACATCATCGCTATGGCTAGTTACACACAAAGTCCTATTAGACTAGGCACCATAATATATCTTCCAATACACTGAACTACTGCATGGTTTGATTTCACTACACGTGAATACGTAGGCAGCCTTTTAACAGAGGCACAACCACCCACATCGTCACATTCAAAAAGCGCCATCATTCCGGTCACGACACCATCATGTTCTCAACAGCTAGCTTTGTCGTCCTGGGGGCTTCTCTTAGGCAGAAAACCTCCATCCACTCACAAAATCCAGATAAATTCAAAAAAAATCTAGCCTCCTTTCCGTAGTGTGTTGTTGTGTGCTAAATTTAGACCGTTTTTCCCTCGTTTTGCGAGTCTTGAGTGCGATTATCGCCATATTTTGCGTACTTCTCGCATTAGCGTCCCTCTTGTGCGTTTTACGTGTTTTTGGTAGTTTTTCTATCATTTTGATAGGATTTTAGCACCGAAATCACGATTGAGCTTCCACGAGCACAAGAGAAGGGAAAACCGTCCAAAGAGCAAAGCACACAACTTAAAGTTTAAAGCCATCCGATCGAACAAACGAAGAATGAGACAAGATTCGAGGCCAGAAAAATGACCGGGCGAAATTTAACCCGGTGAGACACCACCGGGCGAAATTTCACCCGACGATGAAAATGCCTCCCGAAGAATTTCCGAGAACTCTCCACCGGGCGAAACTGACCGGGAGAAATTTCGCCCACCGGGTGAAATTTCGCCCGATGGGAAGAAGTGCCGAAAACGCGAAAAAATGAAGAAAATCTCACCGGGCGAAAATTTCACCCAGTGGGAATTAACGACGAGTCCGCAGGGCGAAGTTTCACCCCATGGAGATGCAAAGGGAGATTGTCTCACTAATGGAGCATAAATTTGGATTTGGACTTTAGGTTAAGGATCCATTAAGAGATTACTATATATATGTTACCCTAATTCATTGCCTAACTCACCTCTCCATTGTGCTAAGGAGGGAAGACATTACACCACTCCACCATCCTATTACACCATCCATTAGTAGTAGTAGTCTAGAAAAATCCCCAAAAATTCTAGTAGTTTACATAGTAATTAGTAGTAGATCTACAAGTATCCATCAACAATTATTTAGATTTCAAGGTTGTAAGAAAAGTATCCAAGTTTTCTTTGAAGATTTGTTGGGTTTATTGGAGGATTAGTGACAAGTTCTCCATTTTATTCATCAAAGATTCAATCTTTATCTATGATATCTTCTTATTTCTTATAGATCTACATAGTTGGTATAATTCTCTTCCACTCTCTAATATCTAATTTAGTTTTTGTGTTGTTTTCTCATCATCATCTTGTTTAGATCTAATTAATATGCATGTTGTGATAATTCCCATAATGATGTGTGAGTAGATTTCTTGTCGGGGAGTTTAGGGATGAGGGCTTGGTTTATTTGAATATAGGGATGTTGGTGAGTTTCTTGCATGTTGGTTTATCTTATTTTTGGTGTAATGTCATTGTTGTTTTAGTGCGGCCAACTAGACCGACCTTGACTAATTTCTATCAATATGGGGAAACTCGGGGTAGAAATTACTATGACTAGGAACTTACCCTTATTCACCGCGAAAGCGGGATTTTAGGTGAGTTTACCAATATTGTGACAAAAACTCGATCCCGACCTTCTTAGACCCCAAGTACCGAATCCCGACTTCTCCCTAACGCCTTTCCCTAAATTGATCACCTCTAAACCATCATCGTACTAATCCCTCTAGTATAGACTCGACCCCAAAAAGAAAACCCCCCTTCTAAGGCATCGAACACGACACTTTAAACTTCACAGCATACACCGTTCCCTGTGGACCGACCTCGACTTACCACGATTACTTGTTTGTTTTTGTGATATTTCCGAGTCTATAAATATTGTTTGATCCCCCGTCCTTCGTTAACGACCGATCCGATTGGGAGGCGATCAAAATGGCGCCGTTGCCGGGGAACGTCTAGTTGATTGTGTTTTTTAGTTGTTGTGTTTGATTCTTTTCCCTTCTCTCTTTTCCCTAGTACCGCGAGGTGCTAGGAGTCTCACCGTTTAATTGAGTTTTATGCCCAGGAACACGTCATCGCCCTTGTGGTTCAATCCGGAACCGGAAAGGACTTTTAGAGCATTGCGTTTTCGAGGAAATAACTCAACCACCATCATTCCACATCCTTCATTACCACCTCCTAACCTTAATCCCATCCTTCCACATTCACCTTCTACACCTTCTACATCACATAACCCCTCCTCCAAACAACCCTTCCATACCTTCCACTTCACAAAATTCACCACCACCACCACCATCACCGAGAACACCACCACCAATTTTATCCCCTCCAAATTCTCCAAATCCTCCAAATTCTCCAAATCCACCGTCACCACCAATCCAACCAATGGCGACTCTAGGTTCGCACTCTCAACTCACACATGAAGAAACACCTTCTCCCGTTGATTTCGGAGAGATTCCCGAGAACTACGAATTGAAAGCTTCTTTGACCAATGCGGTCCAACAAGATACATTTCACGGCTTTTCTCAAGAAGATGCTCAAGAGCACATCACTTCATTCAAAGAAAAATTAGTAGGAGCACGTCTCAATGGGTTAACTTCATGCCAATTGCATCGCTTATTATTTCCGAAGACCTTGAGATATGGAGCTCGTAGATGGCTTCAAGGTCATCCCGCTAATACGTTTACAACATGGGCTCAACTATCTAATGCCTTCTTGGAGAAATATTTTCCGCCGTAAAAAACTAATCAATACCGCATGGAGATACAAACCTTTAAGCAAGATGAATTTGAAAGCCTAAGTGAGGCTTGGGAAAGATTTAGAGATCTGTTGCGCAAATGTCCACATCATGGAATACCCGATTGGCTAACTACCCAAACATTTTACAACACCCTTTCATCGAGAACCAAGAAAACCTCAATTCAGCCGCTGGAGGAGACTTCTCTTCTCTCACCGATGAGGCATCTAAGAATCTTATTGAGAAGATGGCAAGGAGTGATTCAAGAATGGGTCAATCGAGGGATTCGAGGAAGAAAATTGAAGTGAACTCATCCACGAGTTCTAATGAATTGAAATTCCAAACGGAACTTGAAGAATTGAAAAGGAGAATGGATGCCATGAATTCTAAGCCCACTCCTAGAGGTATTTACCAATTCAAGGGAGTGTTCCTCCAAGGCAACCATCACCTCCAAAGCTATTAACATGGGAAGTTCAGTGTGATCATTGTGGCAATCATGGCCACGACTCTAGCTCTTGCATTCCTAATGAAGAAGTTTATGTTGAAGAGCCAAATGAAGTTCAATCTATACAAGTATATGGGCAAAGACCTCAATTTGATCTTTTTTCTAATACCTACAATGCCGGCACAAGATTTCATCCTAATTTCTCTTATGGAAATCAAAATGTTCAAAATCCGATGCCGCGCGCCCAATGGAGTCAAATGAGGTCATTCAATCAAAGTCAACAAAGGCCCTTTAACCAAGGTCCTCCAAAGATGCCCCCATATATGCCTCCTCATCAAAGGAGCAACTTCAAACAACTAGAGGATCCCGGTAGCTTTTCCATCCCTTGTCGGGTAGGAAATGTTGTTGTTAATAAAGCTTTATGCGACCTAGGGGCTAGTGTTAGTTTGTTACCCTATTCTATTGCTAAAAGACTTAGTTTGGGGGAGATGAGACTCACTAGTATTTCGATTCAACTTGCGGATAGGTCCGTCAAGTAACCACTTGGGATACTTGAGGATGTACCCGTTCAAGTTGGTAAGTTCTTCATCCCCTCCGACTTTGTTGTCATGGATATGCCCGAAGACACTATTACCCCCATTATCTTAGGTCGACCTTTTATGGCTACCGGTGGTACTATAGTTGATGTTAAGAATAGAAAGTTGTCATTTAACATAGGGAACGAGTCGGTAGAGTTTTCCCTTTCTCAAGCTCTTAAACAACCAATGATTGAACAAATGAATTCCATTGAAGTTATTGATAGTTTGGTTGAGTATAGCTTGATAGATGATGATAAGCAAGAAGAGGAACCATTTGACTCTCCACCTCTTGAAGAAGAATGTTTGCATGATGAAAAGGTAGAACCACTACCGGTGGGTAAGAGTATGGTATCTTCTCCTCCTAATTTTGAACTTAAACCACTCCCCTCTTCCCTCAAATATGCTTTTCTTGAAGGAACTAATTATCCCGTTATCGTCAATGCTACCCTTGATAGACCTCAATTGGAAAAACTTTTAATTGTTTTGAGAAAGCACAAAAAGGCCATCGGGTATAGCATTGCCGACCTCCAAGGCATAAGCCCAAATGTTTGTATGCATGGGATCATCCTTGATGATGACCACCGTCCTTCGGTTGAGGGTCAACGTAGGTTGAACCCCACCATGAAAGAGGTTGTCATGAAGGAAGTCCTCAAGTTGTATGAGGCTAACATTATATACCCAATAACCAGAAGTAAATGGGTTAGCCCCGTACAAGTTGTGCCGAAAAAAGGAGGAATGACGGTTGTTAAAGGAGAAAAGGGTGAGTCAATATCTACTAGGACTATTACCGGTTGGCGCATGTGTATAGACTATCGTAAATTGAACACGGCCACCATAAAAGACCATTTCCCCCTTCCCTTTATTGATCAAATGCTTGAAAGATTGGCGCACCATTCTTATTTTTGTTTCCTTGATGGTCATTCCGGATTTCTTCAAATTCCTATTCATCCCGATGACCAAGAGAAGACCACTTTTACTTGTCCCTATGGCACCTATGCTTATAAAAGGATGCCATTTGGATTGTGTAATGCGCCGGGAACGTTTCAAAGATGTATGATGGCTATTTTTTCCGATTTTATTGAAAAATCCATGGAAGTATTTATGGATGATTTTAGTGTCCATGGTACATCTTTTGATTCTTGTCTTGAAAATCTTGATCAAGTGTTAGCTCGATGTGAAGAGTATAGACTTGTTTTAAATTGGGAAAAGTGTCATTTTATGGTTGAACAAGGTGTTGTCCTAGGTCATATTGTGTCTAATAGAGGAGTTGAAGTCGATAAGGCGAAAGTCTCCGTGATTGAGAACTTGCCACCACCTACGAATGTCAAAGGGGTGAGGAGTTTTCTAGGTCACGCCGGTTTTTATAGACGATTTATTAAAGACTTTTCTAAGATTGCTAAGCCTTTGACTTCTTTGCTTATGAAAGATGCACCTTTTGTTTTCGATGACTCTTGTCTTGAGGCCTTTTGCAGGATAAAGACCGCTCTCACTACCACACCGATTATCAAAGCTCCCGATTGGAATCTTCCATTTGAGATCATGTGCGATGCATCCGATTTTGCCGTTGGTGCCGTTCTAGGTCAACGGGTTGATAAGAAGCTACATGTGATTTATTATGCAAGAAAGACCTTAGATGAAGCCCAATCGAGGTACACCACAACCGAAAAAGAGATGCTTGTCGTTGTCTATGCCATGGAGAAATTTCGAAATTATGTTACCGGTTCCAAAGTCATTATTCACACCGATCATGCGGCGATTCGTTACATCATGTCCAAAAAGGAGACAAAGTACCGACTCTTTCGATGGGTGCTCCTTTTACAAGAATTCGATATTGAGATTAAAGACAAAGCCGGATCGGAGAACTTGGTAGCGGATCATCTTAGTAGACTAACGGTAAGTAAAGAGAGCAATGAAGAAGATGGCATTCCCATCAACGAAGCTATGAGAGATGAGGCCTTGATGGCCGTTGAAACTATTACACCTTGGTATGCCGATATCGTCAATTTCTTAGTGTCTCATTTTATTCCGGAAGATTATTACACGCAAGAGAGGAAGAAACTACGTTATGAAGCCCGACGCTATTATTGGGACGAGCCTTATTTATTTCGCCGATGCGTAGATGGAATTTACCGACGATGTGTTACGGCCGAAGAAGGATATAATATTGTGAAGCACCTTCACTCGACATCTAATGGTGGACACTTGGCCAATCAAAAGACAATTGCCAAGGTTCTCCAAAGCGGGTTTTGGTGGCCTTCCATGTTCAAAGACATTCGAGCTTTCATTCTCACGTGCGATGCATGCCAAAGAAGCGGCAATATAACAAGAAGAAATGAGATGCCCCTTCAACCTATCTTGGAAATTGAATTGTTCGATGTTTGGGGCATTGATTTCATGGGTCCGTTCACATCGTCGTTTGGTAACAAGTACATTCTAGTCGCGGTTGATTATGTCTCAAAATGGATCGAGGCCGTAGCTTCCCCCACCAATGACTCCAAGGTTGTAATCAAGCTTTTCAAGAATGTAATTTTCCCGAGATTCGGTATGCCTAGAGCCATAATTAGCGATAGAGGCTCTCATTTTAGGAAAGATACCTTTGAACACCTTCTTAGGAAGTATGGTATCACCCACAAGATGTCCTTAGCCTACCACCCTCAATCAAACGGGCAAGCCGAGATCTCCAACCATCAAATCAAGGGAATTTTAGAGAAAGTTGTAAATACACACCGAAAGGATTGGTCATTGAAGTTAAATGACGCCCTTTGGGCATTGAGAACGGCTTACAAAGCGCCGATTGGAACCACTTCTTATCGTCTTGTGTATGGTAAAGCTTGTCATTTACCGGTGGAGCTAGAACACAAAGCCAAATGGGCAATCAAAGAGCTAAACTTCGATGAGAGTGTTGTAGGAAATAATCGCCTTCTCCAACTACAAGAATTGGAAGAACTAAGACTTGAGGCCTACGAGAACTCGAAGATCTACAAAGAAAAAACTCGCCAATGACACGATTCTCGAATTCTTCGTAAGGACTTCTTCGTTGGTGATAAGGTATTACTCTTCAACTCTCGCTTTAAGCTCTTTCCCGGTAAGTTGAAATCAAAATGGTCGGGTCCATTTGAAGTGACCGGAGTGCAACCATATGGATCGATAGAGATATCAAGCCCGGAAACCGGGAAGTTTATGGTTAATGGGCAACGTTTGAAGATTTATCATCCCGGTCATATTCGTGAGACCTTTGCCATTATGAAGTTTGGTGAGCTCCCATCGGGGAGCATTGTTTGACCCCCTCTCGAAATTGATGTAGGTTTGGTGGTATCCTCAACAACCACCTTGTACATATGTATCATATTTCTTTGAGTTTATTAATTTTGTTAGCTTGAGAAGATTGATTGAAATAGGATTTCACCATGGAGCTTAATTTGGATGAAGATCAAGCATTTGGAGAAGTTATGGAGCTTAAATCGAAGACCACAAACATGTTTGTGGGAAATATTGATTATGTAATATGAGTCGAGTCAATATATTTGAATCTCTAGGTGATTATTGAAGAGCCATGAAATGGCAAGGCGGAAAAACGCAGCAAAGAAGACCGCCGGGCGAAACTTCGCCTGGTGAGACTCGACTAGGCGAAACATCGCCCCACGGAAAAGTTGCCAGAATTGCCGAAATTGGTGAAGATACCACCGGGCGAAATTTCGCCCGGTGAGATTTTGACCGGGTGAAATTTCACCAGGTGGAAAAAGACAGCAAAAATGATTTTCACGACGAAAAGTCGTCGGGTGAAATTTCACCCGATGATGCCCGACCGGGTGAAATTTCACCCGGTGGTGTGACTTGGCCAATCACCTACACCTTTTTACTCACTCATTACATTTTCATCTCCCTCCAACAATTTACCTCAACATAACTTCCCCTCCAACAATCTTTTACACCAAATTTTTACCACCAACTTTAAAACTTTCACTTTCCCTCTCAAACACCCTTATTTATACCACCTTTTTCACCTCACTCATCATTTCACCCTTTCAACCATCACAAAATCATTACACCACCTTCCATACACCATATTCAACCTCCATTCATAACTCCTTTCCATACTTGGGTGAATAATTATTTTGGGTTTTTGAAGAGAGGAGAAGCAAAAGTTTTGGGATTTTTCTTGCAAATTATTATCATGGAGACAAGAGCTCAACGAGTCGCGCGTAAACAAGGTATGGCCTCGACTTCTAATCCTTCTAAATGTTCATCTTCTAGTAAGTCCGCTAGGCCTAAACTTTTACCGTGCCCTAATTCACCCTTTGCTCGTACCTTCTTTGAAAAAGACTTTCAGAGTACGAGATGGCCTTGTCCATTCACAATGAAAATTCTAGGAATTAAGGACGATATTAGAGAGTTATCGTCTAGAATTGGTATTAGTAAACTCCTTGATTTTGTGCCTTTCACAAACAA
The DNA here is from genome assembly GCA_958450325.1 of Agrostemma githago. Classification (NCBI taxonomy): domain Eukaryota; kingdom Viridiplantae; phylum Streptophyta; class Magnoliopsida; order Caryophyllales; family Caryophyllaceae; genus Agrostemma; species Agrostemma githago. The sequence goes on from OY288262.1 coordinate 37,672,968, forward strand.
AGACTTGACTTGTGAGTTTTTAAGTACCTTTACAATCGATAACCCGACCACACCTAAAGAGTTCAAATTTAATTTGTTTGGTAGAAATCACTGTTTAAATATTTCCGACTTTAGCTTAGCTCTAGGTTTACCCTCATCGGGTACCGGACTAAGTAGACCCCTATGTGATTCGCAAAGTAGTGCGATTAGGAGAGACTTATGGAGGCGCATAGCGCCGGGTCAACGTGATTTCGAACCCAATTCTAATTTTACCACTGAAATCCGTAACCCAGCCATTCGTTATTTCGCTGAATTCCTTTCACACTGTCTTTTGCCATCTATCGACAATATCATTAACCTCAATGTGTGTGTCTTACAATTGAAATGTGACTCTTTACTCGGAAACCCTTACCCCCTAGACCTACCTATTGTCGTGGCGTTACACTTTCATCAAATTATTATTGACCAATGCCCCTCTATCGACTGTGGTGGTCTTGTGACCGTAATAGCAAGAAATTTGGGTTATTCGACCGACCATCTTAAGCCACATGATCCCCGTGTCTGGCTTAACGAGGCTTATTTCCCTACTTGGATATTTAATGTGCCTGACCACCGCCTCGTTTCTCTTAGCCATGACCGTGCCTTAATTGTCCCCTGCAAAAACCGAACCAATATTTATAACCGTCACAATTGGGACCTACCTCCAGGTCCCTGTGAATTCCGACTGAACAACTCGGAGGATGTAGGAGTTTGGGAGTATGCCGGTGAAGGAACTCCCACAGCCTCCTTTGCGTCTAATGACTATTCGAACTAGACCCCCCTACAAGAGTCGGTAGATTATGTGGTTCGTATTTGTTGTGGGTAAATATATGTGGAGTCGGTGAGTCTTAATCATCTATCATTGTATGTGAATTAACCTTGTTCCTTATTCCCTGTCCCATCATTATAATCATTGTGATCGTTTTATCTTGAACAAAATTGCAAGTTGTCCCACCGTACCATTGAATGATTTTTTGCGGCCGTCGCGGTCTTGGTATTGCTCCTGGTCTCTTGGCGACGTGATTACGCCATTGACCCCTTTTGAAAAATTCAATTTTTTAAATCAAATTTTTCTCAATTTTTATTAATCCGGGCTAGGTGACGTGACTACACCTACGCCCAAATTTTTCACCCTTTCATTTTATTTCATTTTCATTTTCTTAGCCACTTGGCTAGGGTCTAGGTGATATGATTGCACCTAGGCCCGCCACTATCTTATCGTTTTCTTTACTTTACTTTATTTTTATTTTTCTTTTCTTAAAATTTTTGAAAAATCCAAAAACATTCAAAAAATTATAAAACCCAAAAACATTTAAAAATCATACAAATCCAAAAAGATTTTTCTTATTTTCCTTTTTTCGTTTTTTTCGTTCTTCCCTACTTGTCCATTGAGGACAATGTACAGTTTTAGTGTGGGGGAGGAGTCTACTATCTTTTATTTTTAAAAAATCTTTTCAAAAATCCATAAAAATTTGAAAAACTCGAAAAATCAAAAACATTTTTTTTTCTTTTTCTTCTCTTTTCTTGTTTCTCGTTATGTTTCGTGTCCCGTGTACGGTCTTGTTCTCTACTCTTACAGGTAACCACCACCTAAATAGCGCGAATTGAAGAGATTATGAAAGCACCCGCTTGGTAACTTCCTTCCCTCTTTCTTCTTTAACTTTGTAGAGAAGTTAGGTTGTTGCTATTGGAGGCTCTCGAAGTTGAGCATTTTGGTGTTGTGGTTGATTATGCTTGAATGTTGATGGAGTATGGAGTTCATGACTTTACTTGTGTTTTCTTTTATTTGCTTTTTCATTTTCGTGTGTTTTGTTTTGTTTTGCTTTTGTATAGCGTGTCTAGGACTAAAAATTTTCGAAAACCCGATTACAAACTTATAACAAGAGTTTACATTCCATTGTAGATAACCCATCGTAGATTTTGGACCTTAGTCTAGTAGAATGACTCTTAGGCAATGAATTTGTTGATCCTTTAGCTTTGAGTCCACCTTTTCTACTAGAGGTTTACTTCGGGGTTTGCATTTGACCACCTTGACCACCCATGGAGGAGTTAGGCCTTGGTTCCCGCATCCCGTTTTCTAGGTGACCTTGCTCGAATGACCATTGCACATTTAGTCCAAATATTTTCCATCATTTTCTAGGTTATCCGGAATGGCGCGCGTTCTCGATTGCCTATTTTTCCTCCACCTATACATCATCACAATAAGTTTACCCAAAAATAACCTCCAAGCTTGGTTACAAACCACATCAAAAAGCCAAAAAGGGCAAACCAAAGCAAGAGAAAAGGGCACAAAAATATGAAAAATAAAGAAAAGCAAAGAAGAAGAAAAGGAGCTACAAATGAGAATCAAATTATCAAAAATGTCTCCTTCAAAAAAAAAAAAAAAAAAAACCTTTGACCGATTAATTGTCGTGAAGTGCCAACTAGAGGACCGAGTCCCGAGGTCGGAAGATAGCGGTGATGAGTCGATCCACCCCAATAATTGTAAACACTCCACCTTTTTATTTGGGCTAATTTAGGAAATTCGAGTTTTGGAACGACCCTCTTGGCTTCGCCAAAGAGAGCGGGACTGCACCTACCTACAGTGTCGAACGAATCCATGGTTCACTTTTTCCACTCCATTATACGCCCCGTAGTACCCCTTTAGAAGATTAGGCGGACCTAGCTAAGTTATCAACATCTATATTGCTTAATTGTCATAGTATTAGGCTTTGGTCCTTGTTTACATGGGTGATTTATCTTGGAAGTCTATTGTTGTTTTAGGTAAGTAATCGGTGTCTTTCCCCGCCGTCTCGATGAGGGATTCGGTGTTTTATTTTTGCTTTGGATGCGTCTATTCTTTCGTGTTATGTGTTTTTGTGTGTTTAGTCGCATCCACCATTTTGAGCAAGCCCCAACTTGCCTTGCATGGAAGTACTTTACCTCATAAGTATTTCGATGTGAGTTGAAGGGACGGAGCGGGCCCGTTAATTGCCCCGTATCGGCTTAGCATAGTCTAGCTAGTAGTAGTAATTTGTAATTTCTTTTTGGGTCTTTGCTCGAGGACGAGCAACGGTTTAGTGTGGGGGAATTGTTGTGTGCTAAATTTAGACCGTTTTTCCCTCCATTTAGACCCGTTTTTCCCTCGTTTTGCGAGTCTTGAGTGCGATTATCGCCATATTTTGCGTACTTCTCGCATTAGCGTCCCTCTTGTGCGTTTTACGTGTTTTTGATAATTTTTCTATCATTTTGATAGGATTTGAGCACCGAAATCACGATTGAGCTTCCACAAGCACAAGAGAAGGGAAAACCGTCCAAAGAGCAAAGCACACAACTTAAAGTTTAAAGCTCCGATCGAACAAACGAAGAATGAGACAAGATTCGAGGCCAGAAAAATGACCGGGCGAAATTTCACCCGGTGAGACACCACTGGGCGAAATTTCACCCGACGATGAAAATGCCTCCCGAAGAATTTCCGAGAACTCTCCACCGGGCGAAACTGATCGGGCGAAATTTCGCCCGATGGGAAGAAGTGCCGAAAACGCGAAAAAAAGAAGAAAATTTCACCCGGTGGGAATTACCGACGAGTCCGCAGGGCGAAGTTTCACCCCATGGAGATGCAAAGGGAGATTGTCTCACTAATGGAGCATAAAGTTGGATTTGGGCTTTAGGTTAAGGATCCATTAAGAGATTACTATATATATGTTACCCTAATTCATTGCCTAACTCTCCTCTCCATTGTGCTAAGGAGGGAAGACATTACACCACTCCACCATCCTATTACACCATCCATTAGTAGTAGTCTACAAAAATCCCTAAAAGTTCTAGTAGTTTACATAGTAATTAGTAGTAGATCTACAAGTATCCATCAACAATTATTTAGATTTCAAGGTTGTAAGAAGATTATCCAAGTTTTCTTTGAAGATTTGTTGGGTTTATTGGAGGATTAGTGACAAGTTCTCCATTTTATTCATCAAAGATTCAATCTTTATCTATGATATCTTCTTATTTCTTATAAATCTACATAGTTGGTATAATTCTCTTCCACTCTCTAATCTCTAATTTAGTTTTTGTGTTTTTTTCTCATCATCATCTTGTTTAGATCTAATTAATATGCATGTTGTGATAATTCCCATAATGATGTGTGAGTAGATTTCTTGTTGGGGAGTTTAGGGATGAGGGCTTGGTTTATTTGAATATAGGGATGTTGGTGGGTTGCTTGCATGTTGGTTTATCTTATTTTTGGTGTTATGTCATTGTTGTTTTAGTCCGGCCAACTAGACCGACCTTGACTAATTTCTATCAATATGGGGAAACTCGGGGTAGAAATTACCATGACTAGGAACTTACCCTCATTCACCGCGAAAGCGGGATTTTAGGTGAGTTTACCAATATTGTGACAAAAACGCGATCCCGACCTTCTTAGACCCCAAGTACCGAATCCCGACTTCTCCCTAACGCCTTTCCCTAAATTGATCACCTCTAAACCATCATCGTACTAATCCCTCTAGTATAGACTCGACCCCAAAAAGAAAACCCCCCTTTTAAGGCATCGAACACGACACTTTAAACTTCACAGCATACATCGTTCCCTGTGGACCGACCTCGACTTACCACGATTACTTGTTTGTTTTTGTGATATTTCCGAGTCTATAAATATTGTTTGATCCCCCGTCCTTCGTTAACGACCGATCCGATTGGGAGGCGATCATGTGTCCTAGTACTCGGCTCAGTCGAAGACAAGAATCTGTCAGGACTCGAGGCAATACCCACTTTGGAAATGTACCCAAAAATCAAAAATCCAGAAGAGCACTAGACTACGGCATTGCTACTGCTAAAAGTCCTGTCATGCCAAAACAGTCTCATTACAGACTATTGCAATCCCCCCATAGCACATCCTTCCCATTCCGAGGATTCGACCATGTTGCCACTCGCCTAGGCTACGGAATAGCGCAACTTAAGAGTCTTGTTAGGTGGCCCACCCCCGTACCGAGTCACGGTCCAACCCCTCGAGAGTCCCGTCATGTCTGTCAACTCGTCCGGTCACGTCCAGAGTCGAGTCCTCTCTCTTCAAATTCTCATTTTAAAATCTGCAAAACTTAGCCATTTGAGAAAATCCTTTTCGACAAGGTCAAATTTCGGTCTATTTAAATTGCAAATTTCTTTTCTACCCATTTCAGTTTTGAAAACCTATTTCCTAGCACGTAAGCTGTTTTCGGGACTTCGATTTCAAAACTAAGCAAAAATCATTTTTATTCCACAGCGGGAGTCATATTTGTTTCACCTACATGTTGCATGCAAAATTTTATGTAACTTATACAGGTACAATTCAAGACCGTGCAACCAACTCCCCAGCGGCATTTAACGGGATGAGCCACATATAGGCGCACCCAAGACTTATACGACAAGTTCGATTCCGCACGGAGTTAGCATCATCAGCTCAGGTATGATTTCCAACTTATGGCTGGCGAGCCCTTTTACGCAAGTCTACTGGACTATAAACGACCCGACCGGAAGTCTGCCAGGACTTAATCTTTGATTGACCTGGTAGCTACTCTGACTTTCGCCTTGTCCAAGCCTCAGTCAGAGTGGGGGCTCTGTAGACACCCACATTTTGACCGCTAGGTGTCTATAGCAGTTTCCGACAAACACCCGATGATGAGCAAACGTGCTTTAATGTACTTTGAAACGGGCTCAAAATCATTGGCATTTGGCTTGGGCTTTTTACGGAATACATATCTCACAAAACCAACCTCAAAATCAGGCCTAGTGGGTCGTTTCGAGTCAAATAAGACTAATTTGGGTCGATTCCGACACCAAGGGTAAAACCGTCTTTTAGCGACCGAGTCAAAACCCAGTCAAAGATATTCTCGACACATGCGAGTCAGCCGTGACACCTCACGTGGCTGATTCGGGCTCCAATACTACAAATCCATTTAAGGATGGAATTCGATCTCAAGTAGGAATTCTATCCAAAAACCGAATCAAACACCCGACCAAGCGTAGGACACTCGGCCGAGCAGGCTGTTTTCAGCAGGTTTTCCTTGCTTCCTCGTCAAGCAAACGGAGTTCTCATGCTTCTCAGCTTCTTACGTTTCCTATCCTAAACGGTAGTTCTAACCCAAACACCTCTCCTAGCTTCAATCGAGGACCACTCCTATAAATAGGACCCTCTCACAACACAATATTCAGGATCATCGACACATAAAAAAACACCTTTTTACAAGGCATCACATACCACAATAGATACACATCTACAATACACTTAGCATAGAGAAACCGATAGTACCAAAACCCGAAGGAACCGGCCCCGATACTCGTCACCCTTCACGTCCAAACCAAAAAACCACCATAACTCACCGACATTAACTCGACGCTCCCGTGCCTAAGCCACATTCCGACGAGCCCCGTTCCGAGTACACAAAGCATGTAAGTTGAGGGTGTAAAATCAAACCCGTTTCTCTCCTTTCTCTTCCTTTTCCTCTCGTCTTTTCCCTTTTTTTGCGTCGTCGGTCGATTTCTTTTTAAGGGTCATCATCGTATTTTTTATTATTTCTAATATCGATACTACAAAACTATTTTTATAAAACAAATGTTCTTAAAAATACGATATTGATTCTCTATAATCGAATATTGTATCAAACATAACTAAATTAATCTCGTTGATGCTAAAAAATCGTTACATAATTTTCTTAAAACAAAATACAACGATTTTAACGCGGAGAGAGTCAAACATCGTTTTTTTTAGTTTAATTTTTAAAAGGATTTACAAAAACCTTTTTTTACCTTTTCTAAAAAAATCATTCCGAGTATTTAATAACGATTTCATAGTCGAATATTGAATATAACGAATATCGCAAAATTAAGTCAAGTATAAAGTATGCAATATTTATACGCGATTTAATAAAGCTAAAATTTTCCGAAAATCAATTTTGAAAACAGCCCGGGACGCGAGTCGCATGCGTCCCGGGCGAGGCGCGCGGTTCCCTGAAAACGCGACACAAAAATCGATTTCGCTCTATTTTTTATTATTCTTCGAACATCGTTTTTTAGACAAAACAACGGGTTTTAGGCATATTTCAGATCTCGATATTTTTTCCTTGACCTCGGTCAACACGTGTTAATCCATCACGTGTCATAAAACTTTTCAAAATCATGCATATTATCGTATTCATATTTTTTATTCAATCGATACTAACTCGTTTGTTCATCTTTTGTAGCAAATTCATTTTTTTTTTTATTATACTAAAACGAATCTCACATGCTAAATTCGACTTTGACGTTAATTTTTCATGCATTAAACCGACTTAGCAACCCATTCAATTCCTCGCATGTTTAGGAAAACAATGTTTGGATATCATTCATAGTATTACTAACGCGCGTATTAAAACATCATTCGATATCTTAGTAGAGGCCGCTAATGTGCGGGCGGGGTTGGGTGTTCTTTGTGAACTTCCCAACACGTACCCTCACCCCTTACTCAGAACCTCGGTTTCCGGATGTTCGAAACCATTGGCAACGAGAGTCATTCAATACACGGTATCCGATAATGTCGGTATCGGTATCAAATGCAAAGGGACGAACCCGATAAACTCTGACATCGGAAATGGGCCGTATTTTGTACACGGCCCACTACGACATAGAGTGGGTTCGAACGGGCCCGAACTCTCACAAAGTTCGGTGGCGACTCCAACTTCGATTTAAATTTCAATTTGACCATCTCATATGGAGATTCATTCGCCTCCCCAAACCCGCGCGTGGCCGCGTCGGATGGACCTATGTCATGTCCACAATTTGGCGACTCCGCTGGGGAATAAGTGATGTGTGACTTACCATCGGCATCCTCAGGGTGAGACTCGAATAGAAATCGTTTGACTAGTACAATACGCGTTTTAGTTTTACGGTTCATGCATAACCCCATATTTTCCCGGGCCGGTACTGGTGACCGACGTCCCACTATACTATCGATGTAGTCCAAATTGGATATGTCAAAGGTGTCCATTCGCCGATTCGTATGGGTTTTACGGCATGTTCTAAGCTCAACTCGACTTAGGAAGTCCGCCCCGATTCTCGATAGGCTGTGTACACTGGTATAGACCCTTACAGAATGACCGAGACTTAGAATTAGAGCATACATGGCGTCGTTATACTGCTTCCATGACTACGTGCTACCTGATTTACAAGTCGTCTTTCAAAAACCCATCTTTTTCAAAATAGCATATTTTTGAAAATATCCAATTTCAAAACCCGGGACATATACCGAATTTAGGATCCACGATTTTACTCAAAAATAGCCTATTTTTTAGCCGGTATTATGCCCATTTTAAAACTTGAAAATATTTTCGAAACTTTTCAAACCCGTCACCCGGCCCACCTTTTCCGTTTTCTCGAAAAAGGTCGGGTTTCCCTCCTGAATTTTTCGGACTTTCAAAAATCATATTTCGAAACCTTCCTCTTCTTAGGACTTCCCGTATTTAGCAGTGTCGGGTCGTGTCGTAAGTCGTCGAGGTCTCTAGCGTCGAAACTCCGTCGATCTTATATCACGAGTTTCCTCCCTATCCCAGTCCGCCTTATTAGACTAAGGCAAAGGCCCACCCACGTAGGACATACTCCTACAAGGGTCGGCCCGTCTACACAATCGAGTCCAAAGTCTGAGGAATGTCTCACGTAAACCTTCTTTCAAACAGGGCCCAGCCCACACAGCTGGATCCTAAAGGTGGACCACCTTTCACGAGTCGCCCGTCTAGGAGCCTTTTCCGAGTCAACCTTTTACAAGGCATAACCCTATAACAAAAGGTTCATGACCCTTACGTCTAAGGGTCACTCGTCCGACACTCGAGTCCTAACCAAATCTTCGATCCCACTTGGGGGCTACCCTTCATCAGAGCGGTCAACCACGGTTGCTCTAAGGGTCATGTCTTACACGTGTCTCACGTACCCCACCTTTGAGTCACTTAGATGCCACACCATCTGAGTCCTTAGTCTCACTTGGGTGCTATTCCCCGACGGAACGATTAATCACAGTCACCCCGAGAATCGCACTCTACACATTTGTCTTAGGAGAGTCTAACCCGAGTCAAACATGGTCGCCCCATTTTCGGACTCACCCTCGTGCAGCTTGAGTCTCATCGTCAAGTCCAAGCCAGGGACAATACCTCGTCCAGGTCAACGTTCGAGTATCCCGGTCCAAGAGTCTTTGTCGACCCGTCACCCCGGGCTGTGTCTAGTTTGACTCTCTCTCTTGCATTTGCGCAAACTAACTCGTTTGTTCATCTTTTGTAGAAAATTCATTTTTTTTATTTGTTTTATTATACTAAAACGAATCTCACATGCTAAATTTGACTTTGAGGTTAATTTTTCATGCATTAAACCGACTTAGCAACCCATTCAATTCCTCGCATGTGTTAGGGAAACAATGTTTGCATATCATTCATCGTATTACTAACGCGCGTATTAAAACATCATTCGATATCTTAGTAGAGGCCGCTAATGTGCGGGCGGGGTTGGGTGTTCTTTGTGAACTTCCCAGCACGTACCCTCACCCCTTACTCAGAACCTCGATTTCCGGATGTCCGAAACCATTGGCAACGAGAGTCATTCAATACACGGTATCCGATAATGTCGGTATCGGTATCAAATGCAAAGGGACGAACCCGATAAACTCTGACATCGGAAATGGGCCATATTTTGTACACGGCCCACTACGACATAGAGTGGGTTCGAACGGGCCCGAACTCCCACAAAGTTCGGTGGCGACTCCAACTTCGATTTAAATTTCAATTTGACCATCTCATATGGAGATTCATTCGCCTCCCAAACCCGCGCGTGACCGCGTCGGGGTGGACCTATGTCATGTCCACACAGAGGAAGAAGATGAAGTGAAGATTAAGTTAAAAAGTTAAAAATGAATAAAGTTAAAATTAATGAAGTTAATTGTATGAGGTTAATTACATGAAAGGTAAGTAATAGTGAAATATTGACTGGCGTAGGCGTTAGTAGGTGAGTAAACTTCATTCGTGTATAATATGTCTCATACTTGATTTTATTCCCATATTAATTAAAGTTGGTTTTATTTATGGAATACCACCCAAAGTTGATATTATTTCTGTTAAATAATCGTTATTTTAATGTCTTATTCGGGTTAGTACGGAGTATTAATGTATTTGTATAAGTGTAGACACCCACATTTGGCTGCTAGGTGTCAAACACCTGATGATGATCGGACGCGAACGTGCTTTTACGCGCTCGAGTATGGGCTCAAAATTGTTAGTTTTTGACTTGGGCTTTTTACGTTGTACAAATCTCACAAAACCAACCTCAAATTCAGGCCCAGCGGGTCGTTTCCAATCAAATAAGACTAATTTGGATCAAAACCGACACCAAAAATAAAACCATCTTTTGGCGACCGGGTCAAAACCCGGTCAAAGGCAAAACCGACACAAAAATATCAGCTACGAAGAGAACTCAAGCTGTTAAACCTCTTCAATTAGAGATAAAACTTTATCTCTAAAACCCTATCCTCCGTCCAGACCCACTCGATCGAGTGGATCAGCCCACTCTGTCGAGTAGGCTCGCAAAACTGGCCAAACCGGCGTCAGATTGGGCACTCAATCGAGTGCACACGCATCACTCGATCGAGTGGCCTTTTTCTATCCTAAACCAGATACTTTTCTTATAAATACCCCACCCCCTAAACACAATTAACACCCTTTTTTCAGCCATCATATGCACAATTTTTGCAACCTTTCCTCTACTTTAAACCACCATAACTCATATATATCATCTCGACGCTCCCGTGCCAAAGCCACAACTAGACGAGCACTATTCCGAGAAGACAAAGCATGTAGGTTGAGGGTGCAAAATCCAATCCCGCTTTCTCTCTTTCCTTCCTTCTCTTCCGTCCGTCTTTTTCTTCATTGTTGCGTCATTTTTTTTTCTTTCGTTTCTAATATCGTTATTATCTAATTAACGTTGAAACATCGCGCATACATCAATTTACAAAACGATCTTGAATCAAATACGTTTAATGTTGAATTTCGCATAAGACCCTTCTAATCCCTTTACGAGTTGTAACAGTGGTGGAGCCCTCTCAAGGAGCCCCGCCCTAAACACTCAAGGGCATGATGGGATCGCGAATATTCCGCGTTAAACATATTCGATTCTCTTTTTCAAAAAGGTTAGAACGAAACCTTTTGATTCAAATAGAACATCACATAATCCGCAAGGATTATTAACGATGTCGTGACGCGGAGGGAATCGACTTTCGCTCTAATCAAAAAAATAAAAAACGTCTATTCTAAAGATGCGATATCGACTCCGTAGTCGAACATCATGTCTAAAAAGAATAAGTCAATAAACCGTACTAGCACGAACCCGTTGACGCCGAAATAATTGTCACATGGTCCGAAAGGACTGATTACGACATTACGACGCGGAGGGAATTATTTCGTCCTAATTCACTTCAAAACGATTTATAACGTCTTTTCTAAAATCTCTGATAATCGATCTCGTAATAATAGCATACATATTACGAACATCGAAAACTGAGTCGAGTATATATCATATTATATTTTTACACGACTTAGTAAAATTATCAATGTAAAGCTAAAACAAATCTCGAAATCTATGCTTTTGGAAGCGGACAGCAGTCCGTACAGGGGCACTCGATCGAGTGGCATCTCCAAAAACAGGCAGGGGGTCCGTAACTCGATCACTTGATCGAGTCCTACATATGACTCGATCGAGTGATCCCCTTTACGCATAGAACGCGGGTTTCGCGTATCGAGTTAGCATCATCAAATATTTTTACGACCTCGGTCGTCACGTGTAAAGGCTATCATGTGTCTAGGTTTTCAAAACCATGCATCGCATCATCCATTATAATCCGTTATTGTCATCATTGCTTTTTTCAGTTATTTCAAGTTTTTCGCGTTTGTCGTATTGTAATTCCGGGTTGTATTCCGCCCGTGTATTTGTAATTTACTTTTGCGCCTTTATTTTCATTGTTTGTTTTATTGTACTAAAACGAACCTCGCTTGCTAAAATAACTTCGACGTTAGTTTAGATGCATTAAACGACATAGTTGAGCATAATTCGCATGTTTAGTCAAAAACGTTGTTTGCATAACATTCAACTGAATTACTAACGCGCGTATTCTAAAATCGAACGGTATCTTCGTAGAGGCCGCTAAAGTGCGGGCGGGGTTGGGTTTCCTTTGTGGGCTTCCCAACACGTACCTTCATCCCTTACTCAGAACCTCGGTTTCCGGATGTCTGAAACCGTTGGCACACGAGAGTCATTCGATATACGGTACCCGATAATGTCGGCATCGGTATCGTAATGCAAAGGGACGAACCCCATAAACTCTAGTATCGAAGTGGGCCTTACTTTCCGCACGCTCCACCGAAAATATAGAGTAGGTTCGAATGGGCCCGAACTCCTACAAAGTTCGGTGGCGAATCCATTTCGATTTAAATTTCAACCCGAGAACCATCTCACATGGGAAACATTTCGCCCCCCAAACACGCGCGTGGCCGCGTCGAGGTGGACCTATGTCATGTCTACAATAATTATTTTCACAAGATATTTATTTGTCCTATTGGATCGGGTTCATACAAGGTGCACATTATTTGTTTAGTGTTTAATCATATTCGTATTATATTTTTGTAAAAAATACTCCCTCCGAATTTCTAACATTGCCTCATTTTTCTTTTTGAGCTGAGTTTGATCTTGTACCCATTTTTCACTTTAGGCCTTAAATGTGTGGTTCACATTCAACCACCCATTTATCTCTCTTCCTCCTTCTTTTTGAACCACTCATTCTCCCTTCCTTATTTTTCACCCCAAAACCAAATGAGGTAATCATAAGAACTCGGAGGGAGTAACTTATTACTCTGTATTTGTTTAGAATCAATATATATATAAAGGAGGAATTTTTCGAGCGATTTGATTGGTCCGTAGGATCGAAATTCAATTTAGGAAACTATCATTACTAATAAAAAAAATCAAATAGATAATCTTTTAATTATTATAATAATATATTTAATCTTTCATATTAATGTGATGTGTTATAATTTTCATCTTAAAACCTTTAAATTTCATTTAACAAAAAAATTATCGTAAAAATTTATAAAAATGAAATAATTAGATTCTTGGTAGAAAATGCTTTCATTTGAGTATAAATTTCATATTATTTGTTTCATATTATTTGCTCGAAAAAATAATGAATTTATTACATATAAAATTAATAAAGTTATCCCACATCGATAAATTATAATAAGGTGATGAAATTCTATATTATAAATAATAGTAATCATTCGTGATAAGATATCCACAAAAAATCTTTTGAGTCATAAGAAACTCTTAAGATTATAACCTCAAATAATTATCCCACATCGAAAAATTATGACGAAGTTATAGAATTCTATAATATAAATAAGAGAAATTATTGTTTTTGAATATCGACAAAAAAAACTTTTGAGTCTTAAAAAAACTTTTAATAAGACTACGAACTTAAAATTGTCCCACATTGAAACAATTAAAATAAGATGATGATTCTATATTATAAATAAGAGTAATCATGTGTTCTTTTGGGTTTTAAAAGTAGCTCTTAAGACCGTAAATTATCTCACATCAAAAAAAATTATGATAATGAAATTCTATATTATAAATAAGACTAAACATTTGTTCTTAATTATCAATAAAAAAAACTTTTGAGTCTTAGAAAATATCTTAAGAAGACTACAAACTTAAGTAACATAATCTCACATCGAAAAATTATAGCAAGGTGATGAAACTCTATATTATAAATACGGAATAAGAGTAATCAATTCTACAATAAGGCAATGAAATTCGATTATAAATAAAAGTAATTATTCCTCCAAATTATGATGAGGTGATGAATTCTATATTGTATATAAGTACATTTCGTCCTTAAATATGATTAATAATTCGTTATTAGAAATCTTCCGAAACTCAATTGAGTCTTAAAAACCTCTTAATACTATCAACTCAAGTAAAGTTATTACAAGAGTTCTTAAGACTATATCTAAACTAAAGTTTAAGTTATTCTATATCGAAAAGTTATGAGGTGATGGAATTTGATACTTCATAATATAAATATGATTAATCATTCGTTCTTAGATATCAAAAAAATGTTTTTTTAGTCTTACAAAAGTACTTGAGACTATAAACTTAGGTAAAATTATCTCACATCGAAAAATTATAATAAACTTATCGAATTTTATTATATAAATAAGAGTAATCGCTCATTCTTAAGTTAAATATAAAAACAAACTATTTTATTATTATAATTACTATATGGAAAGCCCGTGCGATGCACAGGTCGATTTTTAGGAATGTTGATAATTCCATCGAGTTAGTATGCATAATAGTAAATGAATACTATCTACATACGTGAATGTATTTTTAGGTAGGTAATATTTACGGTAAACATCAAATTAATTAAATTATATACGTACATTATTAGAAAGACTAATTAAAATACCTCGCACACAAGTAAATCTTAAACTATGTATTCTTACCAATATTCATTTATATTTATATGGAATATGTACTTGTTACTCTATAAGTTTTGCATTCAACAATATTATCTACGGGTTATTATTATTATTATTATAAATGTAATAACTACGGAGTAATAAATAAAATGACAAATAATATTTACGTATCAATGTAAAGTAAGAGACCCAATTTGACATACATAATTCAAAAATATATTGTACGTAGCGTGTATATGGTGATATGAATAGTTAAATTTCATGATAATATAAATAGATGTGTTTATTTCTTACACAATAAATGTATAAACAATCGATCTAATAGGGGATTAAAATATTATTCATATGATTAACTAAGTGCACGTAAGATTGTGCAACACTTTGAGAATTTTTTTATAAATTTTCAAATATAAATCTCTTACATTATCTCACTTTCTTAAACAAATAAAAATCTTGAATCATCCTATTAGTGATAAATTATAATAATTAATTACATTTAAAAAAAATAAGAAGACTTTTCAAGTATCTTTTACGAAGTATAATAATAAGTAGACTGATCATCTACGTTTCGATGTGAGATAATTTTACTTGAACTCGTTTCATAACTCAAAAGATTTCTGGTTGACGAATGATTTCTTTTTATTTATTTATATAATAGAATTTCATCATCTTTTCTCGACGTGGGATAATTTTCCTTCAATTTATAGCCTTAAGATTTAAAGGTGTTATAAGACTCAAAAGATTTTTCATTAATATTTAAAAACAAATGATTTCTCTTATTTATGATATAGTATAAAATTTCATAAGCTCATCATAATTTTTCGATGTATGATAATTCAACTTAAATTTACAATTTTAAGAACTTCTTTTAGGTCTCAAAAGATTTTCTGATTGATATCTAAATATGATGATTACTTTCATTTATATAATAGAATTTTCTCACCTTTTATTTATATAATAGAATTTTAATTATATATTTTTTGAGGGTAAATAAATAAATATTAAATACAATTACTATATCAAATAGAATTGACTGAGTGTTTCACGTTGTCACTGTCCAATTTTTGTTGCCTTATGAGGTGATAATCGTCGGTTTATATAGTGATAATTTTTTGAGTCTTAAATGGAGTGGAATTGTTTTTCCTATAAAAATTTATATATTCTTTATTTAAATTTAAAAAAATCGAGTCTTAGTTGGAGTAGAATTTTTTTTTCATATACAAATTTTAATATTCTTTATTTAACTAAAAAATATATTAAAAAATATAGTAAAACCTGGGTATGATTTAGCAACTACGTTATTTTATATAATAGAATTTCATCAATTTATTACGGAGTATTATAATTTTTTGATGTGAGATAATTTTACTTAAATTTGTAGTCTTAATAACTCTTTTTAGGACTCATTTTTTTTTTGGTTAGTATCTAAGGACGAATGGTTAGTTTTATTTATATAATAAATTTTCATCACCTCATTATAGTTTATCGATGTGAGTAATTTTCGTCGCACTTCTGTTTTTGACATTATTCACAAATAAAGAAAATTTTCAATATTCTTGAAAATCTATAATAGGGAGTATAATCACGCGAGATCTTGTGTGTTTAGTCGTTATGAGTATATATTATAAATATCAAACTTTTATATTTTTTGCTAATGTGTATATTTGAGGGTGCAAAACGTGTCTCAACAAATGTGAAAAAACAGATGGGAGCATTGGATACGAATAGAGGGAATATGTAATAGTTTCACCGTTTACATTATTTCTTCGATGTGGGAGAAAAACACATTAAAACTTCCTAGGACATTTTTTCAAGCAAAATATACCATACGTATAAGACTCAATTTTTTTTTAAAATTTACCTAAAGACCAATGATGCCTCTTATATATATATTGTAAAGAACAAAATTATCGTAATTTTATATTTTTATATAGTTTCTAATATTGATTATAGGGTGAATAAATAAATACTCTTAAATATTAAAAAATTCGTCAAGTAGAACTGGCTACACGTTTCACGCAATTTCTATTAATTTTTTGTAGTATTTTGAGGTTATAATTGACGGTTTATATAGCGGTAAATTTTTTAATCTTAGGTGGAGTAGGATTGTTTTTTCCTATACGAATCTAATATCGCTTAAATCTGAGGTGGGGTAGAATTAATTTATCCTATACAAATTCCTATATTCTTATTTAAATTAAAAAAAATATATTAAACTTTTAATTAAATAATTTAAAAAACTCCGACCAATCATATCGCTCGAAAAGTTTCTGCTTTATTAATATATATTGATTCTAACGTTGTCTCACATCGGAAAATTATGATGAGATGATGAAATTCTATATTATAAATAATAATCATTTGTCCTTGGATATCAACTAAAAATTTGAGTCTTAAAAATGATTTTAAGATCGTAAGCTGATGGAAGAGAAATCATTTGTGTTTAGATATTAACAAAAAAAACTAAGTTCAAAAAAGAGTTTTTTAGACTATAAACCTAAGTAGAATTATCGCATATCGAAAAACTACGATGAGTTGATGAAATTTTATATCACAAATAAGAGACATTCATTTTAGATATTAACCAAAAAAATTTATCTTATAAAAGCTTTTAAAGCTATAAATTTAAGTAAAATTATCCCACCTCGAGAAATTATAATAACGTGATGAAATTCTACTATATTAATACGGAGGAAAAACAATCATTCGTCTTTATATATCAACGAGAAATCGTTTGAGTCCTAATAAAAGAACTATTTAAGACTATAAACTTAAGTAAAATTATTCCACATCAAAAAATTATGATGAGGTGATGAAATTCTACATCATGAATAGAAGAAATTATTCGGTTTTAGATATTAATCAAGAATATTTTGAATTTTATAATACTCCTCTAGGTTATAAATTGAAGTAAAATTATCTCACATCGAAAAATTACAAAAAAAAAAAGTAATGAAATTCTATTATATATATATTGTGGACATGACATAGGTCCACCCCGGCGCGGTCACACGCGGGTTTGGGGAGGCAAATGAATCTCCATATGAGATGGTCAAACTGAAATTTAAATCGAAGTAGGAGTCGCCACCGAACTTTGTGGGAGTTCGGGCCCGTTCGAACCCACTCTATGTCGTAGTGGGCCGTGTACAAAATATGGTCCATTTCCGATGTCAGAGTTTATTGGGTTCGTCCCTTTGCATTATGATACCGATACCGACATTATCGGATATCGTGTATTGAATGACTCTCGTTGCCAATGGATTCGGACATCCGGAAACCATGGTTCTGAGTAAGGGGTGAGGGTACGTGTTGGGAAGTTCACTAAGAACACCCAACCCCGCCAGCACTTAGCGACCTTTACTAAGATATCGTTCGTTTTTTATGTACACGCGTTAGTTCGACGGTTGAATGATATACAAAGATTATTTTCCTAAGCATGTGAGAAAAATAAATGGATTGCTAAGTCGTTTAATGCATGTTAAACTAATAACGTCAAAGTTATATTTAGCATGTGATGTTCATTTTAGTCTAATAAAACAATAGAAATAAATAAATTGATACAAACACGAGAAAACGAGTTAGTAACGATTGAATAAATCGAATAAGGATGTAAATACGATGATATGCATGATTTTGAAAAGGGTTTATGACACGTGATGAATTAACACGTGTTGACCGAGGTCGAAAAAAAGTATTTATCGAAATCTGAAAAATATGTCGCGAAAGTCGCTTTTTATGTAAGAATCGAAAAGAATAGAAAAGCGAGAAAACGAAAAAGAGGGGTCGGCCATCCAGGCTTCCGCGCGAGTCGCCTGGAGGGCGTGCGACTCGCGTGGGAGTCTGTCCAATTTTTATTTTGTCGAAAATCGTCAATTTTTATAAATCGCGTACAAATACGGATTAATTTATACCCGATTCATATTTTCGATATTTGTCGTATTCGATATTCGATTATGAAATCGATATCGAATAGTCGGAATGTTTTAGAAAAGGTTTTGAAAAAAGTTTGTTTTGAACGAAAAGAGAAAAAAAGAATTTGAACGAAAAAAAAAATGTTAATTCTCTACGCGTAAAAAATCGTCGAATTTGTTTTTAAAAAAAGTAACGATTTTTTTAGCATCAACGAGATTTAATTTTTTTTGGGAAAATGTAAGCTTTGTATTAATAATGATAGGAAAAATTACAAATAATTCCCTACTTCCGATTTTACTGACTTGAAACGCCAGCTACTACCAATTTAATTAGACCATTACTGAAACCATTACATATATCTAGCAATTGCATTCAAATTTCCATGATCCAACAAAAAATTGCATCTAGCTCGTACTTCCTGCTGAATATCCTTACTTATCATTTCCGGCCTTGGAACCCAACCTTCATGTTTACTGCTGTTACGCGCTCTCCACAGGTGATAGATCATTGTTGTAATAACACAACCTACCAGTCTCTTATGCATAGCATTCTCAAAACAGGTATTGTGCCACCACTTCACCACATCATGCTCAGGAAGTCTAACTTCCAACCAGTTAGACAGGAGCCTCCTTATCTGCTGGCTATAGCTGCAACAGAAGAAGATATGCTGCTGATCTTCTTTGCCAATTCCACACAACCAGCATTCTATACGTGCATTCAATCCCCATCTGGCTAATCTTTCACCCGTTTGCAATCTGTTATGCATCATTACCCATGCTATAAACGAATGCTTAGAGAGAACGAGTTTGTTCCAGATTAATCCACTCCAGTTTACATCCTGCTTCGTCCCCCTTAACCACTCATAGCCCAACTTAACTGCATACTCACCACCTGCATTCTGCCACCCATCAGCAACAAATCCACTTTTAAATTTATCATACACTTTGCAAATTCGTTCCAAGACCAACTGGAATTAGCATTATATGACATATTCTGCCAGTCCCTCCCTTTTAAAAAGACTGTATGTATCCAACGCACCCATAATCGATCCTTTTGTGTTGCCAGCCACCCAACGTACTTAGCAATGCTGGCCAAGTTCCAGTCCATCGCCTCACGAATTCCCAAAACTCCTTTCTTCTTGGGTTGACAAATTTGTTGCCACCCAATTAAAGGAGCTGTAATATAATTATGATCCCCTTTCTAAAGAAAATTTCTGCAAATATCCTCAACTTTCTTGATCACGGCCTTGGGTAGAATAAAAACTCGTGCCCAATAGCTATATAAATTCTGAAGTACTGACTTAACCAGCGTTAATCTGCCACCATATGATAAATGCCTAGATCCCCAACCTCGAATACGATCCACAATCTTCTCCGTAAGTACCGCACTATCAAGAACTCCAAGTTTCTTGTACGAAATAGAGATGCCTAAATACCTAAATGGAAGCAAACCTCTTCTCATACCCGTAACCTGCAATAAAGTTCTTTCCTCCTTAACTCCATTCATATAAATCTCGGATTTCTCCTTATTCATTTGTAGCCCCGAAGCTTCAAAGAAAGTTAGGAAAGCTCTCATCAATATTGTCACCGACTCCCTATTCCCATATGAGAACAGGAGCAAATCATCCGCAAAGCATAAGTGAGCAAGCTTCATTTTTTTACACAGAGAATGATATTTAAATCCTTGAAACTCCTGTACCTCGTTTAAGATTCTCGATAAGTATTCCATACATATAGCAAATAACAAGGGGGAAAGAGGGTCCCCTTGTCTTAACCCCCTCTTTCCATTAAAATATCCAAAGCTACTCCCATTGAGAACAAGAGAATAGCTTGGAGATGTCACACATTCCATCACCAGATTCACGAATTTCTGAGGAAAATTCAACGCCTCTAACATATCTCTGAGAAAGACCCATTCAATCGAGTCATATGCCTTCCTCATATCTATCTTCATTAAACATCTAGGAGAGCACGATTTCCTCCCATAAAGTCTAACTAAATCTTGACAAATTAAGATGTTCTCCACTATTTCTCGACCTTGAATAAATCCACTCTGATTATGACTTATAATCTCAGGCAGGATACCTCCCAATCTGTTGCATAAGATCTTTGTGATACACTTATATATCGTATTACAACAAGCAATGTGACGGTATTGAGTAACATTCTCGGGCATAGCAACCTTTGGAATCAAATTAATAAGAGTATGATTCACTTGCTTAAAAAGCTTCCCACTTCTCCAAATATTCTGAACTGCATCAATCACACTTGCACCCACTATACTCCAAGCATCCTTAAAAAATTGGCTTGAGTACCCGTCCGGGCCTGCACTTTTATCACCTGGAATATTAAACATACTTCTCTTAATTTCATCTGCAGTCAGTGGTCTGATCAAAGCTTCTGCCATCTCTGCATTTATAGTCTTCCCCTTACGAACCACTGCTTTTGCAACTCTCTTTACCGCTGTATTTGACCCAAGAATCTGTTTATAATACTCTTCAAACGCCCTATTGATCTCCTCAGGCTCAGTTAACAGAATACCATCACAATTCTTTATTCTACTCACTTTATTGATAGATCTTCTCTTCTTAATGCAAGAATGAAAGTACGAAGTATTATCATCTCCTTCCTCCACCCAATGGACCTTAGCCTTCTGCCGAAGAAAGGAATGAACAGCTTTGCTCAGTTTAAGGGCTTCGTTAGCAGCCACCCTCTCCGCTTTACTCAAATCAATTTTCATAGGATCCTGCTGCAACTCAACCTGTAACTCTTCAAGTACTAATTTAGCTACTTGCCAAGCATTCTCAACATCAGAAAACTTCTTCCTATTCAATCCACGAAACTCCCCCTTTGCCATCTTAAGATTTTGAACCAGACGAAACATGGGGTTACCATCCACCTTCTTACTCCAAATTCCTTCCACAATATTATTAAAACCATCATCCAAAGACCACATATTGTAGTATCTGAAACTTGGCTTAGTACTAACTCGATCAACCTCAAGATGTATAATGCACGGACAATGATCATAGAGTCCCTCAGGAAGAAATCGACCACCAATTTCAGGGAACATTTCCAAGCAGTCATCATTATAAAGCACCCTATCAATTCGACTAAAAACTCGAGTCCCCTCCTCATGCTTATTATTCCAGGTAAAAAAACGACCCAGAAGTCTGTTGCTCACTTAACTCACACTCATGGACACAGTTTTGAAATCTTTTTAGTTCCGCCCAAGTAGAGGGAGCTCCAATTCTTTCCCCTTGGTGCATAATGTTATTGAAATCACCCCACACAAACC
Organism: Agrostemma githago; assembly: GCA_958450325.1. Taxonomy (NCBI): domain Eukaryota; kingdom Viridiplantae; phylum Streptophyta; class Magnoliopsida; order Caryophyllales; family Caryophyllaceae; genus Agrostemma; species Agrostemma githago. The sequence continues at coordinate 37,694,693 of OY288262.1, forward strand.
AAGCACCATCAACCATATATTTATACTTCTTAATAATGTTCCACAAACAATTCCTCTCAGCCGGTTTATTAAAACCATAGACCACCGTAACATAAAACTGCCGACTCCTCACTTTATCCCAAACCTTAACAAACACAGTTTGAGCAGTAACATCCACCACAAAAATCTCATATCTAATAGGTTGCCACAACACCCATATTCTCCCACCCTTATGACAGGAATTATTAGTAGTAATAGCCCATCCACTACATATATTATTCATTACTTTCATCCATTTACTACTACTAACTCTAGTTTCTAAGAGACTAAACAATCCAAATTTATTCTTATGAAGAAACCATTTTAAATCCTTCTGTTTAGTTAGACTATTTAGACCTCTAACATTCCAAAAACCGAGTTTATCCATTTTCGGGTGGTAAATCCTCCCTACCTCCCCTACTCCCCTTATTAGAACTTAGTAAAGCCTGTAAAAAATTCAATCCCTCCGTATTGAATCTCTTGAAACTATCTCCATCAGTACGAGCCCGAACAATCTGGGGAGACTCCACCTCCTGATGAGTAATCATGGGAGTTATCAACCCCTCCTGATTCACCACCATTACAGGGGATGTCTTTTCCATTTGAGTTATCTCTTTCGGCCTCCAAACTTTCAAATTCTCTTGAGCTTTCGCAACGGGTTGTGCCTTATTCTTACCCTTCCTACAGACCTCCGCCAAGTGCCCAATCCCTTTACAATGCTTACATTCCACCGGGATCCATTCATAGAGAACCTGTACTTTCTGTTCCAATCCTTTTTCATCGAGGAAAACTAATTCCTTAGGAAATCTCTGATTGAAGTCCACCTCAATTAAGATTTTAGCATAACTCAAAAACGACTTATGCCTAGTAACCTCATCACACCTAAGATACTTTCCAATTAGGCTAGTAATCTTTGTGAGACTTGAAGTACCCCAGAATTTCACATCCAGACCTTGTAATTTGATCCATATAGGCACCCTTTTACACTGCTGCTTCACCAAGCTACAGTCCTCCGTCCATTCTTTAAGTATGACAGGTTTACTGTCAAACATTAAAAAACCAGACTCCAATGCCTTCATTTTGTCTTCATTAGAGTGAAATCTGACTAGAAAAACACCATTTGCTAACACAGACACCTTATCTATTTTCAGCAATTTCCAGGTTCTCCGTATAAAACCATTAATCACCGACCAAGGAGGATTCGCTCCGAGTACATACCCGTAAATGGCGGTTGACCAGAACTAGATTTCCTCTGCCACATCTTCTTCTGTCAGCTGTAGCATCTTCCCATTCTTATCTCCCGTGTTCATATCCCCCTTATGCTGTCTTTCACTCTCACTTTCATCATCCTCAAGTTCTTCATCAATAACTTCCATGTTAGTTTCCAGGTTAAAGCCTTGCAGACCACCATTAGAACTCGATCCTTCCTCCAGCTCACGTTGCTGCCGTGCCTTCAATATCTACTCTTTTAAACCATTAATTATTGCTGAATTATTTACCTTGTTTTTTGGAATATTTGAATTTTTATTTTTGGATTTTGACATTTTTTTCCAAAAGCTGCTATGTAATCTCTAGGTTTTCAGAGGATTTTCTCTTTCTATCTCTAGCATCATAAATATGATATTTGATTAGAGAATCGATATCGTATTTTAAGAACGTTTGTTTTACGAAAATATTTTTATAATATCGATACTAGAAATATAAAAAAAAAATATGTGACGAACGACCCGTAATAATAAAAAAACGATGAACGACGCAAGAGAGAAAAAACGTGGAGAAAGGAAGAGAAAGGAGGAAGAGTCGGGCTTTATTTTACACCCTCAACCTACATGCTTTGTTTTCTCGGAATAGAGCTCGTCGGAAAGTGGCTTAAACACGGGAGCGTCGAGATGATGTGGGATGAGTTTGGGTGTCGATTTGGTCGTGTGGGGTGACGGATTTCGGCCGGCTTGGGATCGGTTTCGTCGGGTCGAGGTTGCTCGGGAATTGTTTAGCGTAACGAGGTTGTATGCGGGAATAATTGATGAGTAATGGTTGTGTAAATTTACGATGTATGAATTGTGTATCAACGTTGAATGTGTATTGGATGTGACGGGAGGTCCTATTTATAGGAAAGGTCCTTGATAGGAGTTAGGAGAAGTACTCTTGCTTAGGTGACAAGAAATACCGGTTTGGATAGGAAACGTAAGAGTTTGAAGGGGAACGAGAGTCTCGTTTCTTGGTGAAGAAGTCGAGTATCTCGGCTGAAAGGGGGGGTTGGCCGAGTATTTTGATGCTCGGTTGGTAATTGATTCGGTTTTCGGATAGAATTCCTATTTGAGATCGAATTCTATCCTTAAATGGATTTGTTTAATATTTTGTGTAGCTGATTTTTTTGTAGGAGTTGAGTCCAAACCAGACGTGTGGTGTCACGGCTGGTTCGTGTGACACGGGAAAAAATATCTTTGACCGGGTTTGACCCGGTCGCTAAAAGACGGTTTTGCCCCTGGTGCCGGATTCGACCCAAATTAGTCTTATTTGACTCGAAACGACCCACTGGGCCTGATTTTGAGGTTGGTTTAGTAAGATTTGTACTCCGTAATAAGCCCAAGCCAAATGTCCATGATTTTGAGCCCATATCCGAGTCCATTAAAGCACGTTTGCGTCCGATCATCATCGGGTGTTTGGCGGAAACTACTATAGACACCTGGCGGTCAAAATGTGGGTGTCTACATATATATATATATATATATATATAAAAAGTAATCATCTTCTTTAGATATCAATCAGAAATATTTTGAGTCCTAAAAAGAGTTCTTAAAACTATAAATTTAAGTAGAATTATCGCACATCGAAAATTATGATGAGATATAATAATACATAAGAGAAATCATTTGTCCAAAGGTATACTCTGTAATAAGGTGATCAAATTCTATTATATACAATAAGAATAATCGTTCGTCCTTAATAACTTAGATGAATCGAAAAACAAACTCTTTTGGGTCTTAAAAAATTTCTTAAGACCATAAACTTAATTAACTATAATTATCCCACATTTTTGAGCCTTAAAAAAAACTCTTAAGACTATAAACTTATGTAAATTTTTTTCACTTGAAAGTTATTACAAAGTCATGAATTTCATAGATACAAAACAAACATATTTTGAGTTTTAGAAAAATAATAAACTTAAAGTAAAAATTTCTCTTTTGAGTCTAAAAAAAGCTCTTAAGACTATAAACGTGCGTGAAATTTTTCTACATCTAAAAATTATTGTAAAGTTATGAATTTCATATTATTTGCTTGAAAAAGTAATGAATCTATTTGTGGACATGACGTAGGTCCACCCCGACGCGGCCACGCGCGGGTTTGGGTAGGCGAATGCACCTCCATATGAGAATGGATCGAATTGAAATTTAAGTCGAAATGGAGTCGCCACCGAATTTTATGGCTATTCGGAACCGTTCGAGCCCACTCTATATCGCTATGGACCATACACAAGGTATGGCCCATTTCGGTTTTAGAGTTTATTGGGCTCGGCCCTTTGCATTGCGATATCGATACCGTCACTACCGGTTATCGTGTATTGAATGACTCTCGTGCGCCAACGTGTAGACACCCGCATTTTGACTGCCAGGTGTCTGGTAGTTTCCAAAAATCACCCGATGATGATCGGACGCTAACATGTTTCTACGCGCTCGGTTACGGGCTCAAATCCATTAATCGCTGGCTAATACACTTACAGAGTACAAATATCACAAAATCAACCTCGAATCCAGGCCTAGCGGACCATTCCGAGTCAAACAAGACTAATTTGGGCCAAAACCGACACTGGAAATAAAACCGACTTTTCACGATTGGGTCAACCCCGGTCAAAGTCATTTCCGAGACACACAAAACAACCATACAACCATCAAAAGTCCAAGTCAAACTCAAAACCCATCAAGCAATCGAGGTCAAGGTCCAAAACAAGACCCGTGCGACCCATCTAGGCCACTCGATCGAGTGACCTATCCACTCGATCGAGTGGGCCGACTTTGAGCCCGGCGGCTGGCATAACGGGCCACTCGACCGAGTTGGCCTCCTACTCGGTCGAGTAGCCCTAAATCGATGCCCTAGCTTTTCCTATATAAGCAACCCCCATGCACACATCTTCAACACTTTTTACACAACCTTTACAACCCTAATACATCCTAAAAGCAATCCTACACTACATCCTTTACAAACCCTAGGAAAACCGACAATAGCAAACCCTAAACCTAGTTTTAGGAATTCAACTCGAGCCACCACAACTTAGCTTCCATATACCTCGAAGACTCTCGTGTCATAGCCGCGTTTACGAGCCTTTTTCCGAGACAAGAACATGTAGGTTGAGGGTGACAAACCTCGTTCTCTTTTCCCTTTTCCTCTTGTCGTTCATCTCTTTTTTTTTTCTTTTTATTATTATTATTATTATTATTATTATTATTATTATTTACCTCGTTATCATTATTGCATCATAATATCGGTAATATTGTTAGCATCAAAACATTAAAATACTTATCAATTTGTGTCGAATGAGAGGGGTATCGGAATAAGGAAACCCGAATATACAAGTGTACTGCACACAGCGTTGCCGGTCGCTTATTCCGATACCCCGATTATTTGATTATTGAGATGAGTTAACTTAAACAATAATTCATTATTATTTCTCGTTATCATCATCCATCCTGCATCCATCAATTTTCAAATCAATCTTTAACAAGGGTCGAAACCCGTTGACACGGATCCGACATCACAATCCCTAGGGATTTATTCGATGTCGGAGAAGTCGAGGGAATCAAGTTTTTTATTTTATTTATTTAATCAAATAGTCAATTCTCCTAAATCACATAAAATCAATTCAAAACGCAATTTCCGTTGAGGCTAAAATAATTGTCAAAACAATTCGTTAGAACTATGATATTATTAAACGCGGAGGAAATTTAATTTTATAGCAACGACCTACTTAAAACGATTTTCGACATAAAACACGTTTTTTTTACAAACAAATCTTAATTCGTACAGAGGGCACTCGACCGAGTGCCTAGCCCACTCGGTCGAGTGGCACCTCAAAATCGGGTCAGAATGCTCATCTGAACACCCACTCGATCGAGTCTCACAGTGACTCGGTCGAGTGGCCATGTACTCGACCGAGTTAGTCAATAACTCGGCCGAGTACGGTCTTTGACGCAAAACAGAATCGTTTTTTTAGGTTCCACTCGATCGAGTCCATCGACCACTCGATCGAGTGGCCTCATAACGACTCAAACACGAGTCGTACATTATTCTATTTTTCAAACTCGATAGTATTTTATGACTTAGGTCAACATGTGCATAATTAATCACGTGTATACTATCTTTTCAAATCATGCATCCTCATATTTGCATCTTTTCAATTTAATTCAATATTTGCAAACCGTTATTATTCGTTATATCTTTATATCGTTACTAACGCGTTTTCTGTTTCTTTTGTCAATTTAATTATTATTTGTTTATTATACTAAATGAACCCGCATGCTAAAATACAACTTCGACGTTAATTTTAGTTGCATTAAATTGACATAGAAACCCACTTTTCGATTCCATTCGCATGTTTAGGGAAAGTAAATCTTTGCATATCATTTTCCCGTTTTACTAGCACGCGTATTAGAAAGTCATTCGAGTTCTTAGTAGAGGCCGCTAAAGTGCGTGCGGGGTTGGGTGTCCTTTGTGGGCTTCCCAACACGTATCCTCACCCCTTACTCGAAACCTCGGTTTCCGGATGCCCGAAACCGTTGGCGCACGAGAGTCATTCAATATACGATTAACCGCTCAAGTCGGCATCTATATCGCAATGCAAAGGGACGAGCCCAATAAACTCTGACATCGGAAATGGGCCGTATTTTGTATACGGCCCACTACGACATAGAGTGGGCTCGAACGGTTCCGAATAACCATAAAATTCGGTGGCGACTCCACATAGACCTAAATTTCAATTCGATCCTTCTCATATGGAGATTCATTCGCCTACCCAAACCCGCGCGTGGCCGCGTCGGGGTGGACCTATGTCATGTCCACAATTTGGCGACTTCGCTGGGGATTAACTGATGCGTGACTTACCATCGGCATCCTCAGGGTGAGACTCGAATAGAAATCGTTTGACAAATACAATACGCGTTTTAGTTTTACGGTTCATGCATAACCCATATTTTCCCGGGCCGGTACTCGCGACCGACGTCCCACTATACCGTTGATGTACTCCAATATGGATATGTCAAAAAGTGTTCATAGTCGATTCGAGTGGGTTTCGCGGCATGTTCTAAGATCAACTCGACTTAGGAAGTCCGTCCCGATCAACGTCTAGACTATGTACACTGGTATAGACCCCTTATAGACCGACCGAGACTTAGTATACAGCATACATGGCGTCGTTATAATGCTTGTATGACTACGTGCTACTTGGTTTTCGAGTCATTTTCAAAAACCGTCAAATTTTCAAAATTGCATCCTTTTCAAACTATTCAATTTCAAAACCCGGGACACCTACCGAATTTAGGACTTATGATTTTGCTCAAAATAACCTATTTTCTAGACGGTATGCTGCCCAATTCAAAACTCGAAAATACTTTCGAACCTTCAAAATCCTCGGCCCAATAACATTTTCTTTTTTCGGAAATTGGGCCCTCAAACCGAGTTTACTCGGTCCTTTTCAAAAAAACATCAATTTTCAAAACCTTCCACTTCTAGGACTTCCCGTATTTAGCAGTGTCGGGTCGTGTCTTAAGTTGTCAAGGTCTATAGCGTCGAAACTCTGTCGATCTTACATCACGAGTTTCTTCCCCTTCCCAGTCCGCCTTATTAGACTAAGGCAAGGCCCACCTACGTCGGACAAACTCCTACAAAGGAGGGCCCGTCAACACAATCGAGTCCAAAAGTCTGGGGATGTCTCACGTGAACCTTCCTTCGAACAGGACTAGGCCCACCCGCCGAATCCTAAGGAAGGCCCACATTTCACAAGTCGCCCGTCTAGGTGTCTTTTCTGAGTCATTTTCCTCTTTTAGTCTTATTCGGGATGTAATTTCTACTTTGGGATTTTGGGCTAGTTTCTAATTACGTGGTGTTCTTACAGACAGGCCACCCGTAACCCGACACCAACGCAAGATGGACGAGTTGAAGGACGCACTAGCTAAGCTCGAGAGTCAACTAACCTCCATCCAGGCTAACCAAGCAACGATAGTCACCCTCCTAAGTGCCGTGGAAAAAGCGGCCCCAGTCGAAGGAGCTGAGCCCAATGGGCCCATGGCCGAATTGGTCAGCATCGTTCGTAGGTTCGAGGAACAAGTTCACCTATCAACGAACAACTCGATCCACACCGAGAATGCTCGTATTTATTCGCCTTTGGATAACGAGCTACCTGCTAACCTCAACTTAACGGGACTTCCTATGTTTGAGGGTACTGAAGACCCGGTCCACCACATCCGGGCTTTCAAAGACTTCATGGCAGTCAAGGGGGTGAAGTCAACAATGTTCAAGCACCTATTCCCCTCCTCTCTGGAGAAACACCCCTAGGCCTGGTTCTACAGGCTCGACCCCAAGAAATACAAGACTTGGGACGATGTGGCGACCGAGTTTGCTCGGAATTACGCCGATAACACTGAAATCCAGACTACAATGCGTAATCTGGAGGTAATGGCCCAGGAGCCCAAAGAAGGGTTCACAAAATATCTGCAAAGATGGAGGGCCGAAAGTGTGAAGCTGGTCGACAAACCCGACGAAAAGGCCCTAGTAGAAGCCTTCGTCAAGAATCTACTCCCATCCTACCGGGTCCATCTCCGGTATGTTATTATCCCAAACTTTGTTGTCCTTACTGAAATGGGCACAAGGATCGAAGATGATCTAAGGTTAGAGAGCCTGACTAAGGCCTCTACCAAAGGCTATCAAGGGGCTAGTTCGTCCACAAACAAGCCCACACCTGCAGCTGCAACCCGCAGCATCTTTGATGAGGTAAATCTGCTCGACACCTCATCCAAAAAGAATACACCAAATCGGGTATTCACAGATATAGGGACTACCTATACTTATGCCTTACAAAGGCTATCTTCAAAGGGCCTGATTCAACCAATAGGCCCAACTCCAGAGCCTCCAGCAGAGAAGAGGCCCAAGTACTACAATGCTCAAGCCTACTGTCAGTATCACCGGGGCAACGGACATGATACTGAAAAATGTTGGAAGTTAAAGCATTTAATCCAAGATCTTATTGAGAGCGGGAAAATCCCGTTGCCCGGAGACAAGACGAGCAACAAAGACAACCCATTCAGTGCTCACGCAATATTCACAGGGGAGGTAATCGATTGTTCTCACCTCATTTCTCCTTTTATCCCACAAATTAATGGGATATGGTTCGATGACGAGGACGACGTATACCTAGCCAAAGGGGAGGCTGTCCCTATTACCCGCGAAGAGGTCCGAAAAGCCAAATCCAAGGCTTTAGCCACCAACCACCTCACCACTGCTGGGCGCGCCACTCCTGCATCCGTCACTGAACCTGCCAGGACGGAACCGACCTCCGAGGAACCAAGCAATGACACGGCCTTGGTCCAACAAATGAAGAGGGTTCGAGCTGACTTAACCATATGGCAACTACTGGTTAGCTCACAGGCTCATCGGGAAGCACTGACTAAGGCTCTCGATGAAATCAAGGTCGACTCAGAAGCTACCCCCGCTGAAATGGTAGCCACCATCATGCCCTACCTTAAGGGCAAATCCAAAGAAGAAGACCCACTCATAACCTTCTCTGAAGCTGATCTACCTCCATTTGGGCCCAATCATAACCTGGCCCTATATATTACGGTCATCTGCATGGGTAAGTACCTCCCGATGACCCTTATTGACGACGGATCAGCCGTGAATGTCCTTCCATTAAGGACCGCTAGGGCCCTCGGCATCACTGATGTCGACTATCTCCCAACGGCACAAACTATCCAGGCTTTCGATGGAAGCCCAAAACCAGTCGTCGGGGCCGTTAAACTGAAGATCATAACGGGCCCAATCGAAAAGGAGCTAGAATTCCAGGTGATAGATGTCACCTCATCATTCAACCTCTTGTTAGGAAGGCCTTGGATCCACGCAGTCAAGGCCGTGACATCTACCCTGCACCGGAAAGTCAAGATGCCACTTAAAGACGGTATCATAACACTGGAGGCAACACCGATGACCGTGGCGAGCTGCAACGCCACAAACCGGGCCGAACCACGAGGTTTCGATTTCGTGGGTATGATTGAAGAAGAATATCTTTTCAAGCCCTACTTCGCCCCTAGCATCGACACGATGCTACAAAATATGGGTTACCTACCCGGAGCTACCTCAAGACCATATCTTCCGGCGGGGAAGATCATCGAGGTCCTAGACAACGCAGAGTCCCGACTCGGATTGGGATATACTATAAGCTCGGAGAATGTGGGCCGGGCCTCTGCAATCAAATTTGTCACTCCAGTTTTTGGAGCCATCCAAGTGGGCCTCTACCGACCCACCATCACATATCCCGAGACCAAAATGGCTCGGGAATGCAACTACATCCCCGATGACATATTCACCGTTATCCAGGATGAGTCCGAGAAAAGGGAGAACGACTCCGAGCCCGCGCTGGGGCTCTTATTTGGAGAAGACAAGACCGTCCCTGCTCCGAAAGATGACTTGGTCAACTTGATCCTCCGCAGCGATCGGTTCGACCCAACCAAGCTCATTACCGAGGTCAGCACCAACACCGAGACGAGGGCTTGGAGGAAAACTATAAAATGGACCGACAGTCAAGGACGGGTCTACAAGCTAACCGCCGGCGAAGGAGACATGCCGGATACCGAGTCTGAGTCCGAGTCTGAGTCTGAGTCAGAGTCGGAGTCTGAGTCCAGGTTTAGAGGGTCTGGTGCTGGAGTCGAGTCTGTAATCCCTCTTCCCCTAGCCACCGAGGTCTCGGGGTCTGTCCCAAGACCTCTTCCTATCCCGGCACTGACCAACGATCAGATGACAGCTCTATTAGAGCTATTTTCAAAATTTACCATTAATAATAATAACGAACACCGTTCTGCTTACGACTTGTCTTATTTCCAAAATTTTCTCAATTTCAAAAATTTTATATGCAATGACATTGAGAAACCCGACGAACAGGTACCTCTACCACAACATCTGGTCGAGCAGCTCGAGCAAAGGGAATCCCGGGATCCGGTAATCGAAGAAACCGAGTCCATCAACGTGGGAACCACTTTAGAGCCCCAGATGCTTAAGTTGGGCCAATCTTTAGATCCAGAGGAGAGACAACAGTTCACGGACCTCCTCCTAGAATTTAAAGACGTCTTTGCATGGTCCTACAAGGACATGTCGGGAATAGATCGAGAAATAGCAGAACACCGAATACCCATCAAAGATGGGTGCAAACCGGTTAAACAAAAACTCAGAAGAATGAAGCCCGAATGGTCTCTTAAAGTCAAAGAAGAGGTCGATAAACAATTCAAAGCGGGTTTTATACAAGTGTCTGAATATCCAGACTGGGTTGCAAACATCGTGCCGGTACCCAAGAAGGACGGCAAGGTGCGGGTATGCGTAGACTTCCGGGACCTAAACAAGGCCAGCCCAAAAGATGATTTTCCATTACCACACATCGACATTTTGGTGGATAATACGGCCGACCATGCCCTTCTATCATTCATGGACGGGTATGCCGGATACAATCAAATTAAAATGGCAGAAGAGGATATGAGTAAGACTACCTTCATCACACCTTGGGGTACTTACTGTTACACCGTCATGCCATTTAGGCTGATTAATGCAGGAGCCACTTATCAACGGACCGCCACCACCTTATTACACGACATGATGCATAAGGAAGTGGAGGTCTATGTGGACGATATGATCGTTAAGTCTAAAGACCGAAGCGGGAACATCACGGCCCTAAGAAAGTTCTTTACCAGACTACGTAAGTACAACATGAGACTAAACCCACAAAAATGCAGTTTTGGGGTAACGTCAGGCAAATTACTGGGCCATATCGTTAGCCAACGCGGCATCGAAGTCGACCCAGCTAAAATCAAAGCCATCACCGAGATGCAGCCACCCAAGACCGAAAAAGAAATAAGGGGGTTTCTCGGGAAAGTCCAATACATCAGCCGTTTCATTTCGAAGTTAACCATGGTATGTGAGCCCATCTTCAAAAAGCTAAAAAATCGGCGAACGGGTACTATGGGACGACAAATGTCAAATGGCTTTTGACAAAATCAAGGAGATCCTGTCTGCCCCGCCAGTACTAATGCCACCTCAACACGGTTTGCCTCTGTCATTATACCTAACAACGACTGAGACAGCCATGGGGGCTATGCTGGCCCAGACAGTTGATTCAGAAGAGCGGGCTATTTACTACATCAGTAAAAAGTTCCTCGAGTACGAGTGCAAATACACAATGCTCGAAAAGACGGGTTTAGCATTGGTTTGGGCCACTAAAAAGCTCCGACATTACATGCTTAGCCACGAGGTACAGGTTTTATCCAAAATGGATCCAATCAAGTACTTATTCGAGAAGCCCATCCTCAACGGCAGGATGTCAAGATGGACTTTAATGTTATCTGAGTTCGACCTCAAGTTTGTACCATTAAAAGCCATCAAAGGTCGGGTAGTTGCCGAGTTCCTCGCTGACAGCCCAATATCCGAAGAAGGCCACACTGACACATGGGCCTTTCCTGATGAAGACATATTCCATACCGATACCGAGACATGGGATTTGTATTTTGATGGAGCATCCAACTTCCGAGGATTTGGGGTCGGAATTCTATTAATCTCACCCCGAGGGGAACACACTCCCTTATCCATTAAATTGGATTTCGACGTGACCAACAACGCAGCTGAATACGAAGCATGCATTCACGGGCTGCAAACCGCCGCTGATTTAGGGGTAACAAACCTCCGGGTCCACGGTGATTCATCATTGGTCATCAATCAAGCACTCCAAAAATGGAAAACTCGGAACGCCAATCTCGTGGCTTACCAAGCGCGAGTACGGGTTCTAGAGAAACAATTCCATAAAGTAGAATATATCTACCTGCCTCGGGAAGAAAATCAGTTTGCAGATGCACTTTCCAAATTAGCATCTTTACTGAACATCCCGGATCACCTAACCGGCATGCCAATCTGTGTTGAAAGGCGGTCAGAGCCGGCCTACATCCATTCCATTCAAGATATCGAGATAACTGACCCAGAACCTTGGTATCAAACCGTCTTAACATACTTGACAACGGGGGAATATCCCGCAGGAGCTGAAAATCGGGCCAAAAAGGCCCTACGAAGATTAGCAACCCAATTCGTTCGTACCGATGACAGGCAATTGTATAAAAAGACGGCACAGGGGGCTCTCCTCCTATGCATCGACAAAATTCAAGCCGAAAAAGTCATGGCCGAGGTCCACGACGGTGAAAACGGTCCGCATATGAACGCCGATATGCTATCACGTAAAATCATGAGGCTCGGGTACTACTGGAACACCATGGAAACAGACTGTCAGTTATACGTCAAGCACTGCCATAACTGTCAGATCTTCGGTAATGTACAACATATGCCATCTTCCCTATTATATACCATGACATCACCATGGCCATTTTCGACATGGGGTATAGACATAATTGGGAAAGTACACCCTTCCGGGACGGGAGAACATTGCTTCATTTTGGTGGCCATCGACTACTTCACCAAGTGGGTAGAAGCCGAGTCATACCGTGTCTTGAACGCCAAGCACGTGGCCAAATTTATCCAAAATAAGATTATATGCCGATACGGAATCCCACACGAATTTATTAGTGATCACGGGACCCACTTTCAAGCTGAAACTACGGCATTATTGGCAACATACAAAATTCAGAGGCATACGTCTTCACCCTACCGACCCCAAACAAATGGAGCGGTAGAAGCGGCCAATAAAACAATTTTCACCATACTTAAAAAGATGGCTGAGAATTATCGAGACTGGCCCGACAAGATACCATTCGCCTTATGGGGGTACCGAACTTCAATTCGCACCGCAACCGGAGCAACTCCATATTATCTGACATATGGAATGGAAGCAGTTCAACCGGTCGAGCTAGAAGTACCATCCCTAAGGATCTTGCTTGAAAGCCAGGTGCCCGAAGCAGATTGGGTCCAAGCCCGATACGACTCGCTAGTCCTCTTAGACGAGCGGCGATCCCGAGCCCTCAATAATATTCAAGTATATCAAAAGAGAATCCAACGGGCTTTCAACAAAAGGGTTAGGCCCAGGAAAATCAAAGAAGGTGATTTGGTCCTAAAATCGGTTCGTGCCTTACTACCGGTTGACCCAAGGGGAAAGTTCAAACCCAATTGGGCTGGGCCATACTTAGTCAAGAAAATCCTATCGGGAGGAACGGTGATGCTAACGGACCTGGACGGTAACGAGTTCGTCAACCCGACCAACTTGGACCAGCTGAAGCGTTACTACCCTTAAGCCCAATCTCAATGTCATTTGCAAAAAAAATTATAAAATTTAGTCTTTTTATAAATTTTCAAAATTTTAGACAAGTCTATAAGTTAGAATTAACTATTCTACCGTCGCACATCTCGAATCAATGATCTTGATGTATTTCGAAAATTGCAAAAAAAAAATCAAATAAAATTTTGAACTACGTTTGGTTTGATTCCGCTAATTGTGGATACGTAGGCAACCCCTCAAAAGGGTAACCACTGCAATATCGAAAAGACGGGAACGGTTTCAAATAATATGTCTTTTATTGATATCTCGATAAGCTCGGGAATTACAAAAAAAAAAAAAAAAAAAAAAAAAACGCCAAACACGGCAAAACTACAAAAAAATCACACCAAAAAATAATAGTAATATTCAAATAATAAAATACGGAGGCTAATATCCGGGCATCTTCCCCTTTCCCTTGTCCTTCGGGTCGTGTGGAGCCCGACGTCGTCGAGGAGGGGATGAACGTTCCCTAATCACAAGGGGAACCTCCTTAGCACGAGCCCGTTTCTTTGACGACGGGTCTTCAATCACAGTCTACGGCCCAAGTCGGGCCCGCACATGCTCAGGTAGTCTATCCCGTGGGCCAAGTCGGTCCTGCACGGCTAGTCTGGGGCCCAGTCTCCTTTCCAAATCTGTCTGGGGGCTCACCTTCCCCCGAGCACCTTTAGCACCGGACCCTTTAGCTTGAGTCTTAGCCTTCTTCTTTTGCCCTGACATTAGACGAACTAGGGTGGCTGGAGTGTCTCCCTCATCAAAGAACCCCCTGTTGTCTTTAGCCTGTTCTCTCCTCAGCAGGTCAAAGGCTTCATCAACCTTCAAAGCAGCTCGGGCTTTAGCATCACCTGCTTTAGTCCACTTGGTATATGAGTCGGAAACCCAAATCGAGTGCCGAGATTTGGAAACGGGCCAAGTGTGCCGGGTGTACCATCTTTGCATCCACGTGTCGCACATCACATCCGTCAATTGGGTAGGATCACTCACAATGGCCTCTATTTCTGGTATCCGCTGAGTTCGTCCATACTGCCTTAGTATACGATCCGGGTAGAGATGAACCGTCTGGTTGAAGGACAAGATCACTTGGTAACGGGCCCTCTCCCTCGGGTCCAAACCTGTCCAAGCCGGGATGGGCCACCATGGCACGACCCATCGAATCAACCGCCCACCGTGGATTGATAGCACCTCATCCCAATACTTTTGGCTAATCAAGCGAGAAAAATCGATGGCCCGTCTCCTCGTCATCAACTGGTTATGGCGGTAATTGCTGGCATCAAGTGGGGGATCTATCACCGACAGCCTCTCATAAAGCTAAATCTGAAAAAAAGAGAACAAAAGCATTAGACCTCGAGACGAGGCAGATGACACTCGATCGAGTGACAGCATGACTCGATCGAGTGGCGTCACTGGAAGCAAACAGGAAGCCTTTTTACAAAGGCACTCGATCGAGTGCCGGGGTGACTCGATCGAGTGCCCACTGCAGTAGCTGAGTTCTCGAAAAATTCAAAAAAATCGAGGAATCGAAAAGTAAAAAATCCGACTTACTTGCAACAAACGGGTGCTTCCGGTGAGACGAACGGACTGATCCCTTTTGCGATTATCCAATCCTTGGATGATTTCGCCCGTGATTAACCAAGCCGGACTATGTTCAGTCTCCATCAAATCCACCACCGTTATGAGACGGGCATTACCCATGCAAGATAACCAGTCCATGTGACCTTCAAAAGCATAAACGTGGAGCATGCAGAAAGAAAAAGCCCTACGGCTATGGGCTGACCTCACCCGGACATCATGCGGGTTCATGAATTTCTCGGCCAAGTCGATCAGAGAAATATTGCCACCTTCCATCATACGGGACACTTCGTTATGGGATAGCCCCAGAAATTCCCTCAGCTTCCTCTTTGGGTCATAGACTGAATACGGGACGGCGGGCCGAATCATCGGGTTCCATCCTCCTATAGCTGCAATCTCTTCAGGTAGAGGGCAGATCTCGCCCCGAGGGAAAGCAAAGACATGATATATGTCATCCCAGTAAGCCAAGCAAACATCCAAAAAGTAACGATCGACCACCATCTGACGGAACGGGTACAGCTGAGTTATACCCGTCTGATTCAAGACCACCCTATCGGCATCCCTAAACTGACGGGACCACGCCTGCAACATAGCACTCAACCTGTCGATTCCCATGATAAATTTCTTAAAAGGAATAAAGAGACTTTCTTTTTTGCCTTAAGGGAAGTAAAAGACTTTCTTGTGATGGGAATTATGAAGAAAATCAAGAGCAAAGGGGGCTATATATAACATTACCCTTGTACACCCTTTCCATGTCACTTTTAGGAAAGTTTCCTAATTACAAACGGAATCAAGCCACAGGCCTAGTCTCGATACTAGTGTGGAAATAATCATCCCGAACTTTCCTAATTTCTTTAGGAGTCGATGTCAAAATTTTCAAAAATTCAAAATTTTCAAATTTCAAAATTTCAAAAATTCAAGAGTCATTTTCCCCAGCACGAGTCATTTTACTACCTACGTGTTGCATGCATTTTATGTAACTTATACAGGTACGACTCAAACAGGGACATGCAAGTCATCAAATCTCCCTAGCAGCATTTTCCGGGATAGCACGGGATGGGCCAACACACAGGCACACCCAGGGCTTACGCAACAAGCCCAAAGTCCCCACGGAGCGCAGGTATGATCCCTGTCTTACGGCTGGCAAGCCCTTTACGCAAGTCTAATGGACTATAAACGACCCGAGCGGAAGTCTACCAGGTCTTAACGGGCTTGGTAGCTACTCTGACTTTCGCCCTGTCCAAGCCTCAGTCAGAGTGGGGGCTCTGTAGACACCCGCATTTTGACTGCCAGGTGTCTATGGTAGTTTCCAAAAATCACCCGATGATGATCGGACGCTAACATGTTTCTACGCGCTCGGATACGGGCTCGAATCCATTAATCGCTGGCTAACACACTTACAGAGTACAAATATCACAAAATCAACCTCGAATCCAGGCCCAGCGGACCATTCCGAGTCAAACAAGACTAATTTGGGCCAAAACCGACACTGGAAATAAAACCGACTTTTCACGATTGGGTCAACCCCGGTCAAAGTCATTTCCGAGACACACAAAACAACCATACAACCATCAAAAGTCCAAGTCAAACACAAAACCCATCAAGCAATCGAGGTCAAGGTCCAAAACAAGACCCGTGCGACCCATCTAGGCCACTCGATCGAGTGACCTATCCACTCGATCGAGTGGGCCGACTTTGAGCCCGGCGGCTGGCATAACGGGCCACTCGACCGAGTTGGCCTCCTACTCGGTCGAATAGCCCTAAATCGATGCCCTAACTTTTCCTATATAAGCAACCTCCATGCACACATCTTCAACACTTTTTACACAACCTTTACAACCCTAATACATCCTAAAAGCAATCCTACACTACATCCTTTACAAACCCTAGGAAAACCGACAATAGCAAACCCTAAACCTAGTTTTAGGAATTCAACCCGAGCCACCACAACTTAGCATCCATATACCTCGAAGACTCTCGTGTCATAGCCGCGTTTACGAGCCTTATTCCGAGACAAGAACATGTAGGTTGAGGGTGACAAACCTCGTTCTCTTTTCCCTTTTCCTCTCGTCGTTCATCTCTTTTTTTTTTCTTTTTATTACGTTATTATTATTATTATTATTATTATTATTATTATTATTATTATTATTATTATTATTATTATTATTATTATTATTATTATTATTATTATTATTATTATTATTATTATTATTTACCTCGTTATCATTATTGCATCATAATATCGGTAATATTGTTAGCATCAAAACATTAAAATACTTATCAATTTGTGTCGAATGAGAGGGATATCGGAATAAGGAAACCCGAATATACAAGTGTACTGCACACAGCGTTGCCGGTCGCTTATTCCGATACCCCGATTATTTGATTATTGAGATGAGTTAACTTAAACAATAATTCATTATTATTTCTCGTTATCATCATCCATCCTGCATCCATCAATTTTCAAATCAATCTTTAACAAGGGTCGAAACCCGTTGACACGGATCCGACATCACAATCCCTAGGGATCTATTCGATGTCGGAGAAGTCGAGGGAATCAAGTTTTTTATTTTATTTATTTAATCAAATAGTCAATTCTCCTAAATCACATAAAATCAATTCAAAACGCAATTTCCGTTGAGGCTAAAATAATTGTCAAAACAATTCGTTAGAATTATGATATTATTAAACGCGGAGGAAATTTAATTTTATAGCAACGACCTACTTAAAACGATTTTCGACATAAAACACGTTTTTTTTACAAACAAATCTTAATTCGTACAGAGGGCACTCGACCGAGTGCCTAGCCCACTCGGTCGAGTGACACCTCAAAATCGGGTCAGAATGCTCATCAGAACACCCACTCGATCGAGTCTCACAGTGACTCGGTCGAGTGGCCCTGTACTCGACCGAGTTAGTCAATAACTCGGCCGAGTACGGTCCTTGACGCAAAACAGAATCGTTTTTTTAGGTTCCACTCGATCGAGTCCATCGACCACTCGATCGAGTGGCCTCATAACGACTCAAACACGAGTCGTACATTATTCTATTTTTCAAACTCGATAGTATTTTACGACTTAGGTCAACATGTGCATAATTAATCACGTGTATACTATCTTTTCAAATCATGCATCCTCATATTTGCATCTTTTCAATTTAATTCAATATTTGCAAACCGTTATTATTCGTTATATCGTTATATCGTTACTAACGCGTTTTCTGTTTCTTTTGTCAATTTAATTATTATTCGTTTATTATACTAAATGAACCCGCATGCTAAAATACAACTTCGACATTAATTTTAGTTGCATTAAATTGACATAGAAACCCACTTTTCGATTCCATTCGCATGTTTAGGGAAAGTAAATCTTTGCATATCATTTTCCCGTTTTACTAGCACGCGTATTAGAAAGTCATTCGAGTTCTTAGTAGAGGCCGCTAAAGTGCGGGCGGGGTTGGGTGTCCTTTGTGGGCTTCCCAACACATACCCTCACCCCTTACTCAGAACCTTGGTTTCCGGATGCCCGAAACCGTTGGCGCACGAGAGTCATTCAATATACGATTAACCGCTCAAGTCGGCATCTATATCGCAATGCAAAGGGACGAGCCCAATAAACTCTGACATCGGAAATGGGCCGTATTTTGTATACGACCCACTACGACATAGAGTGGGCTCGAACGGTTCCGAATAACCATAAAATTCGGTGGCGACTCCACATAGACCTAAATTTCAATTCGATCCTTCTCATATGGAAATTCATTCGCCTACCCAAACCCGCGCGTGGCCGCGTCAGGGTGGACCTATGTCATGTCCACACAACGGTTTCGGGCATCCGGAAACCGAGGTTCTGAGTAAGGGGTGAGGGTACGTGTTGGGAAGCCCACTAAGGACACCCAACCCCGCCCGCACTTAGCGGCCTCTACTAAGACATCGTTTGACTTTCTAATATGCGCGTTAGTGATTCGGTGAAATGATATGCAAACAGCGTTTTAGCTAAGCATGCGAATTAAATGTGAGCTGCGTCATTTTAATGCATCTAATTTATTGTCGAAGTGATTTAGCATGCGAGGGTTCATTTATAAACGGTAAAACGTAAATAAATAAAGCAAACCAATAATAAATCGGTTACAAATTACACGGGCTGAATACAACCCGGAATTCACAATACAACGAACAATAATATAGAATAATCGAAATATATATATAGCCAAAATGATAAGCAATAGTTAGAAACAGACCCGTGTATAAACTAGACCGTGAGTCGTGTAAATGGACGAACTTTAATTAAATACATATTATATTATGTATTAATCGAAGGACGGAGATATAGGACCTAGGCGTGGTGCTAGCCCGATCCCAAATCCCGATGCCTTGTCCCAACTCATCATATCGATAAATTGGAGTCTAAATTAACCATGTGTCGGATACGACTAGAGAGTCGTCGACACACGATTAATAATGCGAGACCGTCGATCAAAGTTGCTTACGTGAAGTGATATATATGAGTTTTGAAAAATGGGATCACGTGATTGTCTTTACACGTGACGACGAAGTCGTAAAAAAAGACGAGGCTCGAATGTTACATTAAAGCTCTCGGATTTCTGGGCTACAGGACCCACTCGGTCGAGTCATGGCCTGACTCGGTCGAGTGTGTCTTTAAATTAGCTACTGCCCGTATTTTAAGGTGCTACTCGATCGAGTAGCTTATGTACTCGGTCGAGAGGCATCTGTACGAGGTATAACTCGTCTTGTTTTATGTATTTTAAAATCGATAATTAATCAAATCACATATAAATATGGCATGATTTATATGCAATTCGATCTTAGGTACTCATAATGTGTATATTATGATTACGAGACCATTATCGGAGATTTTAGAAAAGACGATATAAAAATCATTTTAAATTGGACCGGGACAAAACTGGTTCCCTCCGCATTACGTCATCTTTAATAATCTTTACGGGTTATGCGATGCTCGATTTAGCGTCAACGGGTTTTGTACCGATCCTTTGAAATGGAATTAAGCCCGTTCAACTACGTACTATCACGATCACGTTATACCCTTGAGTGCGTAGGGCGGTGCTCACCACTATTGCGTCTCGTAAAGGGATTAAACGGACTTTGGGCAATAGTCATAGTTAAACGAGTTAAAATCCGAATTTTCATTATATGTAAATATATATATGTACGCGGTAGTGATATTATGACGAAATGTAAATAACGAAAATTAAATGTTAGATTGTTAGATGCGAAAAATAAATGTTAGATGTTAGAATACAATAATTAAATGTTAGATGTTACATGTTAGTAGTCATGTCGTTACTATCGACTAATTATAATACATATACATAAACGTAGATGTACATAAAAAGAACGAAAAGAAAGGGAAGAAGGAGAAGTCGGTGTTGAATTGTCACACCCTCAACCTACATGGTCTTGCTTCTCGGGATACGGTTCGTCAAATGGCGGCAATGGCGCGGGAATCGCCGAGATACGTAGGAGGAGTTGATGGTGTGTGTGTGTATGAGGTTTTGTATGGAGACGGATTTTAACGAGTTTTGCTCTCGAAGTGTGTATAAGTGTGATGATGCTTGAGGGTTGGATTATGGCTGAAAATGAGAGGGTTTAGATGTGTAAAGTTGGCTGAAATTATGATTGAAAAAAGTTGTGTCAAAAGTTATTGAATGTGATGGGTTGACGGGGTATTTATAGAAGAACCCCTCGACCTAGGGTCACTCGATCGAGTGACCCTAGTGCACTCGGTCGAGTGCCTTCGAGAATGAATCTGGTCCGGATTTTGAGGCTCCACTCGACCGAGTGGGTCAATCCACTCGATCGAGTGGATCAATTAGGATGAGCCATTTTAGGAATGATTGATTCTGATTGATTTTTTGAATTTGTTATTTGGCGCAAGTTTCTAGAAATGCACCGGGTTGTTTTTGTGTGCCAGATTCGTCTTTGACCGGGTTTTGACCCGGTCGCTAAAAGACGGGTTTTATTTTTGGTGTCGGTTTTGGCCCAAATTAGTCTTATTTTGCTCGGAATGACCCACTGGGCCTGGTTTTGAGGTTGGTTTTGTGAGATTTGTATCCCGTTAAAAGCCCATGCCGGACATTACTGATTTCGAGCCCGTATCCGAGCGCGTTAGAGCACGTTAGCGTCCGATCATCATCGGGTGTTTTTTGGAAACTACCATAGACACCTGGCAGTCAAAATGCGGGTGTCTACAGAGCCCCCACTCTGACTGAGGCTTGGACAGGGCGAAAGTCAGAGTAGCTACCAAGCCCGTTAAGACCTGGTAGACGTCCGGTCGGGTCGTTTATAGTCCATTAGACTTGCGTGAAGGGCTCGCCAGCCATAAGGCAGAGATCATACCTGCGCTTGATGATTGTATTCCATGGGGAATTTGGACTTGTCGCGTAAGTCCTGGGAGCGCCTGTGTGTTGGCCCATCCCGTGCTATCCCGGAAAATGCCGTTGGGGAGATTTGATGGTTTGTATGTCCTTGCTTGAGTAGTACTTGCATAAGTTACATAAAAATGCATGCAACACGTAGGTAGTGAAATGACTCGTGCTGGGGAAAATGATTTTTGAATTATTTTTTTTTGAAATTTTTGAAATTTAAATTCTGAAAGCACTCACGGGCTAGGCTTTCAAAATGGAAAAGGGGTTGAAAAGAAATTTGCAGTTTAAATAGACCGAAATTTGACCTTGTCGAAAAGTGTTTCTTTTCAAATGGCTAAATTTGCAAATTTCAAAGTGGAATTTGAAGAGAGAGGCCTACTGACAGACTCGACTCTGGACGTGACCGGACGAGTTGACAGACACGAATGGACTCTCGAGGGGTTTTACCGTGACTCGGTAGGGGGTGGGCCACCAAAGAAGGCTCTTGAGTTGCGCTATTCCGCAGCCTAGGCAAGTGGTAACATGGGAACGATCTGTCACAGGGGGACTGCAGTAGTCTGTAATGAGACTGTTTTAGTCAGGTGCCCTTCTGGATTTCTGATTTTAGGGTACATTTTCAAAGTGGGTATTGCCTCGAATCCTGACAGATTCTTGTCTTCGACTGAGCCGAGTACTAGGACACACTACAGAAAGGAGGCTAGATTTTTTTTGAATTTATCTGGATTTTGTGAGTGGATGGATTCTGCCTAGGAGAAGCCCCCGGGACAACAAAGCTAGCTGTTGAGAACATGATGGTGTCGTGACCGGAATGATGGCGCTTTTTGAATGTGTGTCAATGTGGGTGGTTGTGCCTCTGTTGAAAGGGTGCCTACGTATTCGCGTGTAGTGAAATCAAACCATGCCGTAGTTCAGTGGATTGAAAGATACATTACGGTGCCTAAGCTAATAGGACTTTGTGTGTAACTAGCTATAGCGATGGTGTAGGCTAAGTGCATTCCCGATGATGTCTTGATCAAAGGGCTAGAATGGTTAGGATGTTGATCCTGTGACTGTGAGCGTTCTCCGGGGTAGCCCCCAGAGGTGGTGTGAACTATTTGGGCATGTTCTATGCCGACCGTAGGTTGAGTCCCGTGTTCGGGGTTTGGTAACTAGACTGGATGAGAAGAATTGGTGTGGGATTTGACGAGTTCTGCTCTCGGGGATTTGATGGATTTTGCTCTCGGGGATTTGATGAGTTTTGCTCTCGGGGATTTGATGAGTTTTGATCTTGGGTCTTTGATGAGTTTTGATCTCGGGTCTTTGATGAGTTTTGATCTCGGGTCTTTGATGAGTTTTGATCTCGGGTCTGGTTCCCATGTCCGGCCCTAATGGTTAGGGGTATCTTATGGAGCTTGAATCCTCAAAATTCCAGGCTGTCTCTAGCCTAGGTCTCGGGAAGGTTTTGAGGGTTGTAATGTGGGAAGGCTGAGTGTGGTGTTAGCTGACCAGCTTGGTTGTCACTCCCCTATTGGATGGTATGAGTATTGATAACTTTGAATTTGACCGTTTTCCCTACGGTCATGGGATCTTGAATATTTTTTGGTTGACCTCTTAGCCCCGGTCATGGATTTTTTGTTGGTTGACCTCTTAGCCCCGGTCATGGGCTTTTTGAATGTTGGTTGACCTCTTAGCCCCGGTCATGGGATTTTTTAAATTTTTTGTTGGTTGACCTCTTTAACCTCGGAGACGGGTGCCTCTTTTTTTTTTTTTGATAATGGCTCCTTTTTTTTTCTTTTGCTTTTTTCCTGGACTTTTGATTTTTTTGTCCAGTTTTTTTTTTGGCCTTTTGCTTCTTTCCTGGACTTTTGATTTTTTTGTCCAGCTTTTTTTTTTGGCCTTTTGCTTTTTTCCTGGACTTTTGATTTTTTTGTCCAGCTTTTTTTTGCCTTTTGCTTCTTTTCTGGACTTTTGATTTTTTTGTCCAGCTTTTTTTTTTTTTTTTTCACGGCTACCCCCCGATGGTGCTGTGGGTGGATATGGGGGTGGACCCATCGGTTGGATTAGGCTTGTGGAGCTAAACCTTTGTAAGGTGTAAGCCTAGTTGGTGTTTATGTGACTGCAACTCGCGATGAAGTATCTACGGTGAACATGGTGGTTTGGATATCGGTATTGTCATCATAATTCCGAGCAGGCTTGGTGGGAGTATCGTCCCAAGTTGGGTATTTCTGGCATCAAGTCTATAGAGTCACGATGCTTCTTTTTTCTTTTTTTGATCAGACTAACGCCTAAGGTAGGGATTTGTCGGTCTTATTAGAGGGGTGTTTATTATGGGAAATGGGCTTGCCTTCCGTCCTGAACCCAAACTAAGAGACTACCCAGATTTGTCATAGGATTCGATATGCTCCTGCTAAGGGTAGTTTTGTGGCTTGCTATACCAGACATGGAACAGGTAAAGGAAAACACGGGTCTTGGTTCCCTGCAGTCATTATAGATGTGCCTATAATAGTCACGTGCATGTGCTCACAGTGTATGATGGTGTTCATCATGTTCTCGGAAACACATAAGGAAAGTATATATGAGAAAGAATATTGAAAGCTGATTTTATTGAATTTTGGAAAGAGGACAGAAAACAATTGACTCTGACTCTAACTTTGAAATAAATAGTATATCCTAGACTCGGACTCAGACTCGGACTCAGACTCGGACTTAAATCAAATCCGGACTCTTGGATGCATGGGAGGTAGATTGGATGCTTTGGTCATCGGGCCCTGTGTAGTCCATGAGGGGCTTTGCAAGTGATAATGTTTCCAAAACGGGGGTCCTCCCGGCATCGAGGGAATCTTGGATGATGTGTTTCAGTTTCCAACACTGCTCTGTATCATGTCCTCTCCCTCTATGGAATTTGCAGTAATGATCGGCATTCCATGCTTTGGAGCGTTTTTCTGAAGGTGGGTCGACTGTTGGGCCTATTGGTAATACTAGGCCCTTCGAGACCAACCTCTGGAAAGCGACGGTGTAGAACATATCCAAGTGGGTAAATGTCCTTACTTCTGACTGGTTCTTGATTTTCGGAGAGGTGACTTGAGGGTTACCTTTCTCGGTCTTGCCATCTTGAGGGTATCGAACAGTTTCGTAAGAATGTTCACCCTTCAAATGGCTCAGTTGGGTGATTGGCTGCCTTACCCGCTCTAGCTGTGTTAGACGGGATCGGGTTCTTACAAGGTCTTCTTCGATGGTGGTCAACCTGACATTTAGGTTATCTAGGGCGGTATTGATTTTTGAGAAGATATTGTTAATGGAGCAAGACAGCATAAGCATACTCCCATGGATATCCCTTTCTCGACGGCGCAAGATTTGTTGTGGTTTGGTAACGCCTCATTCGTAGGGTCCCTGATCGGAAGAAACGATAGGTGTTAGAACTCGCCTAAGCTCGGTTTTGCATACGTGCAAGAGGATGAGTCAAACTAGACATGGCCCGGGGTGACGGAAATGACTAAGACTCTCGAATCGGGAAACATGGACGTTGACCTAGACAAAGTAACGACCGCGAATCAGACTTAAGCTTCAAAAGGGTGAATCTGAAAATGGGGCGACCGTGCTTGACAGTGCCGCGTGCTCGGACCAACCGTGGCGACCTAAACCTTTGGGAGACTCGAGTGTTCGTAGCATAGGTACGACTCAGAGAAGGCATTATAAAGACGCCGGTGTATGATGAACATAAGGTACCCTTAGGGTGACCGTGATCGAATGCTCGGGTGGAGGACAGCCCCCAAGTGAGATTGTAGGTTTTGCTAAGACTCGAGTGTTGGACGAGTGACCCTTAGATGTAAGGATCACGAACCTTTTGTTATAGGGCTATGCCTTGTAAAAGGTTGACTTGGCCTCGAGGAAAGGCAGACAGGGTAAGGGAAGAAACTCGCGATGTAAGATCGGCAGAGTTTCGACGCTAGAGACCCTTGACTCGACTTGAATAAGGATAGACCCTGTGATTAGGGTAGACCCTTAAGTTAAAGGAGTTTTGAATTGGGACGACTCGACTAACGGATGGAAAGCCGGGCGAAACTCTCTTAGGAAAGGTCGTGGGGACCGTCCTGTTAGAGGGAAAGGTCGCGTGAGATTTTCTAGCTAGGACTCGAGTGTGTAAACAGGCTTTCCTTGGTAGGGGTATGCCCTACGTAGGTGGGCCATGCTTAGTCAAACAAGGCGGACTGGGATAGGGAGGAAACCTGTGATGTAAGATCAACGGAGATTCGACGCTAAAGACCTTCGACGACTTATGACAAGACCCGACACTGCTAAATACGGGAAGTCCTAAGAAGAGGAAGGTTTTGAAAAGGATTTTTAGAAAAAAAAATCCGGAAAAACGGTGGAAGGGCCCGATTTTTTGGAAATCGGAAAAAGTGCCATCAGGCCGCGATTTTTTGAAAATTCAAAAATATTTTCGAGTTTTGAAATGGGCAGAATACCGGCTAGAAATAAGATGTTTTGAGTACAATCATAAGTCCTAAATTCGGTATACATCCCGGGTTATGAAATTGGATAGTTGAAATTTGATAAGACGGTCCTGAAATTGGACGTGGGCCAATAGGACCGGGTTTTTGAAAAGTTGAATATTTGACACTTTGAAAATTTGAATATCGAAAAAAAGAATTTCCTACAATTTGAAAATTGAAGATGAGATCCCGAAGATTTGAAAATCAAAAACGGTATCTCAAAGATTTGAAAATTGAAAATGGCATCACGAGGATTTGAAAATCGAAATTGAATTTTGAAAATTCGAAAATCGAATGGTGGATCAGAAATTCGAATTTTGAAATGGGCGGCATGCCGGCTAGAAAATAGGCTTGTTTTGAGTAAAATCATAAGTCTAAATTTCGACAGCTTTCCGAGTTTTTGAAAATTGGATATTTTTTTGAAAAGATGCATTTTTGGAATGACGGTTTTTGAAAACGACACGGAAACCAAGTAGCACATAGTCACGCAAGCATTATGACGACACCATGTATGCTTTACACTAAGTCTCGGTCGGTCTAAATGGGGTCTATACCAGTGCTCATAGTCTAGACGAGAATCGGGACGGACTTCCTAAGTCGAGTTGAGCTTAGAACACGCCGCAAAGTCCATACGAATCGACTATGAACACCTTTGACGTATCCAAGGCGGAATACATCGTGGTATAGTGGGACGTCGGTCACCAGTACCGGCCCGGGAAAAATAGGGGTTATGCATGAACCGTAAAACTAAAACACATATTGTATTTATCAAACGATTTCTATTCGAGTTTCACCCTGAGGATGCCGATGGTTAGGCACTCATCGGTTAATCCCCAGCGGAGTCGCCAAATTGTGGACATGACGTAGGTCCACCCCGACGCGGCCACGCGCGGGTTTGGGTAGGCGAATGCACCTCCATATGAGAATGGATCGAATTGAAATTTAAGTCGAAATGGAGTCGCCACCGAATTTTATGGTTATTCGGAACCGTTCGAGCCCACTCTATATCGCTATGGACCATACACAAAGTATGGCCCATTTCGGTTTTAGAGTTTATTGGGCTCGGCCCTTTGCATTGCGATACCGATACCGTCACTACCGGTTATCGTGTATTGAATGACTCTCGTGCGCCAACGGTTTCGGGCATCCGGAAACCGAGGTTCTGAGTAAGGGGTGAGGGTACGTGTTGGGAAGCCCACTAAGGACACCCAACCCCGCCCGCACTTAGCGGCCTCTACTAAGACATTGTTTGACTTTCTAATATGCGCGTTAGTGATTCGGTGAAATGATATGCAAACATCGTTTTAGCTAAGCATGCGAATTAAATGTGAGCTACGTCATTTTAATGCATCTAATTTATTGTCGAAGTGATTTAGCATGCGAGGGTTCATTTATAAACGGTAAAACGTAAATAAATAAAGTAAAGCAATAATAAATCGGTTACAAATTACACAGGCGGAATACAACCCGGAATTCACAATACAACGAACAATAATATAGAATAATCGAAATATATATATATAGCCAAAATGATAAGCAATAGTTAGAAACGGACCCGTGTATAAACTAGACCGTGAGTCGTGTAAATGGACGAACTTCAATTAAATACATTTTATTTTCTGTATTAATCGAAGGACAGAGATATAGGACCTAGGCGTGGTGCTAGCCCGATCCCAAATCCCGATGCCTTGTCCCAACTCATCATATCGATAAATTGGAGTCTAAATTAACCATGTGTCGGATACGACTAGAGAGTCGTCGACACACGATTAATAATGCGATACCGTCGATCAAAGTTGCTTACGTGAAGTGATATATATGAGTTTTGAAAAATGGGATCACGTGATTGTCTTTACACGTGACGACGAAGTCGTAAAAAAAGACAAGGCTCGAATGTTACATTAAAGCTCTCGGATTTCTGGGCTACAGGACCCACTTGGTTGAGTCATGGCTTGACTCGGTCGAGCGTGTCTTTAAATTAGCTACTGCCCGTTTTTTAAGGTGCTACTCGATCGAGTAGCTTATGTACTCGGTCGAGTGGCATCTGTACGAGGTATAACTCGTCTTGTTTTATGTATTTTAAAATCGATAATTAATCAAATCACATATAAATATGGCATTATTTATATGCAATTCGATCTTAGGTACTCATAATGTGTATATTATGATTACGAGACCATTATCGGAGATTTTAGAAAAGACGATATAAAAATCATTTTAAATTGGACCGGGGCAAAATTGGTTCCCTCCGCGTTACGTCATCTTTAATAATCCTTATGGATTATGCGATGCTCGATTTAGCGTCAGCGGGTTTTGTACCGATCCTTTGAAATGGAATTAAGCCCGTTCAACTACGTACTATCACGATCACGTTATACCCTTGAGTGCGTAGGGCGGTGCTCCTCGAAAGGGCGCCACCACTATTGCGTCTCGTAAAGGGATTAAACGGACTTTGGGCAATAGTCATAGTTAAACGAGTTAAATCCGATTTTTGATTATATGTAAATATATATATATATGTACGCGGTAGTGATATTATGACGAAATGTAAATAACGAAAATTAAATGTTAGATTGTTAGATGCGAAAAATAAATGTTAGATGTTAGAATACAATAATTAAATGTTAGATGTTACATGTTAGTAGTCATGTCGTTACTATCGACTAATTATAATACATATACATAAACGTAGATGTACATAAAAAGAACGAAAAGAAAGGGAAGAAGGAGAAGTCGGTGTTGAATTGTCACACCCTTAACCTACATGCTCTTGCTTCTCGGGATACGGTTCGTCAAATGGCGGCAATGGCGCGGGAATCGTCGAGATACGTAGGAGGAGTTGATGGTGTGTGTGTATGAGGTTTTGTATGGAGACGGATTTTAACGAGTTTTGCTCTCGAAGTGTGTATAAGCGTGACGATGCTTGAGGGTTGGATTATGGCTGAAAATGAGAGGGTTTGGATGTGTAAAGTTGGCTGAAATTATGATTGAAAAAAGTTGTGTCAAAAGTTATTGAATGTGATGGGTTGACGGGGTATTTATAGAAGAACCCCTCGACCTAGGGTCACTCGATCGAGTGGCCCTAGTGCACTCGGTCGAGTGCCTTCGAGAATGAATCTGGTCCGGATTTTGAGGTTCCACTCGACCGAGTGGGTCAATCCACTCGACCGAGTGGATCAATTAGGATGAGCCATTTTAGGAATGATTGATTCTGATTGATTTTTTGAATTTGTTATTTGGCGCAAGTTTCTAGAAATGCACCGGGTTGTTTTTGTGTGTCAGATTCGTCTTTGACCGGGTTTTGACCCGGTCGCTAAAAGACGGGTTTTATTTTTGGTGTCGGTTTTGGCTCAAATTGGTCTTATTTTGCTCGGAATGACCCACTGGGCCTGGTTTTGAGGTTGATTTTGTGAGATTTGTATCCCGTTAAAAGCCCATGCCAGACATTACTGATTTTGAGCCCGTATCCGAGCGCGTTAGAGCACGTTAGTGTCCGATCATCATCGGGTGTTTTTTGGAAACTACCATAGACACCTGGCAGTCAAAATGCGGGTGTCTACACTATTACATATAGAAATAGTAAAATCATCTCACATCGAAAAATTATATTCAGGTGATAAATTTCTGTATTATAAATAAGAATAATCAAAGATCTTTCGATCTTTAATCTCTTAAGACAGACTATAAAATTAAGTAAAATTATCCCACATCGAAAATTATGATGAACTGATTAAATTCTATATAATAAATAAGAGTAATAATCCGTTCATAGATATTAACCAAACATCTTTTGACTCTTAGAAAAACTCTATCCCAGATCGAAAAATTATATAATACAACGATGAATTTTCATTATATAATTCGTCCTTAAATATCGACAAAAATTAAAGATCTTTTAAGACTATAAAATTAAGTAAAATTATCTCACATAAAAAGAATAATGTCATTGAAAGAATAACATCATATATATATATATATATATATATATATATATATAGGTTCACATAAGGCCAACAACTCTTATAAGTTCATAAGTTGCAGTGTTAAAGTTACACAAAAGGTGCTTAAAGTTACACGAGATGAGTGTTAAAGTTGCACTTTATCACTTGAAGTGATAAAAGAGCTGAATGTTATAGTTACATATCAATTCTGAAAAAATGCAACTTTAACGTATGTCATCTGTAACTTTAATATAGACTTAATTACATATGGTGAACTTATTTGATCCCTTCTCTCTCTCTCTCTCTCTCTCTCTCTCTCTCTCTGTCTCTCTCTCTCTCTCTCTCTCTCTCTATATATATATATATATATATATATATATATATATATATATATATATATATATATATATATATATATATATATATAGAGTAAGGCTCTTATGAGTCATTTACTCTATATGAGTCCCTAAGTCCTCATCTCATCCATTGGATGAGATGAGGATGGATGGACAAGATGCTTCCAATTATTTGTATTAAAAATAAAAAAAATAAAAAGATTTACGTTCCTAAAATAGCTCCCATGATTTTAGGAAACAATAACCTCACGATCACATTCAGTCATTCACCTTGCAAAATTCATCAAACCCTAAAAAAAAAACTTCCATCATCACGTTCCGTCATTCATTCAATCATTCAATCAAATATGGGTTCAAAATCCCGTTACTATGGATTCAATGAGCGCGACATCATCATCAACTGTTGAAAAGCAATTGATCGAGTATAACAATGGTGAGTTTTGATATTTCTTTCACGTTTTGCTTCAATTTTAATTCAGCGATCGACTAACAAAAATTAAATTTCTTTCCCGTCGCTTTGGCTTCGTTTTTTTACGTCAATTTCCATGTTGATATTGTTTTCATTGTCATCTCATTCATCATAGATTCATATTGATGGTTAATTGATACTTCATGTCGATTTGGCTTCCCTTTTTACGTCAATTTTCATGTTGATATTGTTTTCATTGTCATTTCATTCATTATAGG
Source organism: Agrostemma githago (assembly GCA_958450325.1). Taxonomy (NCBI): domain Eukaryota; kingdom Viridiplantae; phylum Streptophyta; class Magnoliopsida; order Caryophyllales; family Caryophyllaceae; genus Agrostemma; species Agrostemma githago. The sequence continues at coordinate 37,725,636 of OY288262.1, forward strand.
TTCATATTGATGGTTAATTGATATTGATTCCAGAGTTTTATGTTTGTTATTTGGGTTTTCAATGAGGTCCACTGATAATATTGCTTTATTTTCTATGAACGCAGTCACGACGTTGAAGTAACATACGCTCTACATTACAGTAACACTCCATTGCAATTACAGTAACACACTGAACGTTATGAAACAGTTTTTGATGATGATGTTAGAGTAACGTACTTTACCAGTTAGAGTAACACAACGTAAGAGCTGAAGTAACACATTGGCTGCATGGGCGTAACACATATGTATTAACGTTACAGTAACACTTAATTGCAATTACAGTAACACACTGAACGTTGAGAAACAGTTTTTGATGATGATGTTAGAGTAACGTACTTTACTAGTTAGAGTAACACAACGTAAGAGTTGAAGTAACACATTGGCTGCATGGGAGTAACACGTTGTTTAATTTTGTGCAGGTGGTATTGGAAGTGATGCGAATGCACAAGACAACCCATTGGTGAGGATGAGGAGGATGAAGTGGATGACGACGAAAAAGATGAGGAAACTCAGAAAGACACTGAGGAAGATGAGGAGGAGGGACATGTGTTTTGAGAATACTTGTGTTTTTGGTCATGATAAAAATATTTTTCTTTTTTTTGTTTACAAGAATAACTGATTTTGTACACATTTTTTTACAAGTAGCGCTGTGCTACGTAGCAATTAACTTTATATTTTATTTAATACATGTGCATTTGGTTAGAGTAACATCTCGGTTCTATTGGAGTAACACCTTTCGTCAGTTAGAGTAACAGACATAATGCATTAAAGTAACTGAGGACAGCAGCGTTGTTTAAACAAATGATTACCAAAGTAATTGAGGATAACTTGGATTGGAACCATTCTATACCAAATAACTAACAAAACTGGTAAATATATCATTTCTCTCTCTCCTCCTTAATTATCTCAATGCAAATCTTTTCTCTCCCTTATCAATCTTTTTAAATGTCTCTTTCTCTCACACAACAAGTTTTTTCAAAATCAAGTTTTTTTTATCTTCACCAAAAAATCATCATTTTCCTAGTACGTATGTTACTATGTTACTGCCATAATCCATAAACTATGTTACTTTAACTCATATAACGTGTTACTTTAATTCATGAACTGTGTTACTTTAACTCATAAAATCTGTTATGTTGTTTACTATATTCTCTTGCAAAAACTATTACTATAACTCATACAATGTGTTACTCTAATTCATGAACTGCGTTACTTTAACTCATAAAATCTATTATGTTGCATAATAATCTTTTGCAAAAACAAGACTTTCAATCAACCAAAAGAATAATGTATGTTTTTATTAAGGATACTCCAAAACAAAAATTATAAAACTCCATTAGAATTCCAATGTTTCACATCTGTAACTATAAGAATTGGATATTTGAAATCAAATTATAATCATAAACTGTGTTACTGTAACTCATTAAGTATGTTACTCTAACACATAATGTGTGTTATTCTAACTCATTTTACTCCAATCAAGGATGTTACTCTAACGAATAATGTATGTTACTCTAACAATATATTGTCCTACTCAGAATTGTGCTTCTTCTTCATCATCATCTTCTTCTTCTTCTTCTCCTGATTCTTCTTCATTATCAGACGATGATTTACATGACATTTCCTTCTTGTTCTTCTTCTCATCTACATCTTTGAAGATCTGCCCTCTCTATGGAGGAAATTCTCACCCACATCCCTACATCATTCATGTGCTTTTGCGTCTACTGAAAAAACAATAACAGTGCCAATAAACATGGCGAAAAAAAAAACAATCAAAACTTGAAATATGGATTAAAGTAACAGATAACAAGAGTTAAAGTAACAGATGAAGTGCATTAAAGTAACATTGAATTAAATTAACAGAGTATTCTTATACACCAGGTATAAAGCAACAGAGGTCAGACATTAAAGTAACAGATAGTATGAATTAAAGTAACAGATAATGTTCATTAAAATAACACCAGATATAAGTTAGTGCAAAAAATTCATATAATGATAAAAAATGAGAGTATGACGCAATATCTTAATCTTTGATATTATTTCTTATTTTGAAGTCATCATGTCCCATAATTATATTATAGGAAGTAGTATTTTTTTTTCTTTTTTATATATGGCGTTCCTCTTTGATATTGTTTCCTATTTTGGTGGCAATCACGTCCCATTATTATAGGAAACAATATCTTTTTTTTATTATTTTTTTAATATGGCAGTTTCCTAAATTTTTAGGACACTACAATGCACTACAATAACAGATTAAAAACACTAAAGTAACAACTGGAGTGTATTAAAGTAACACGACATATAAAGTAACAGATGGTAGGCATTAAAGTAACAGATGCTCTACACTAAAGTAACGCAGTATATGAACTACAATAACTCAATATATTGTAAACGTAAAAACTAATAATTGAGTAACATCTTAATGACTTCCATGGCGATTCCAGTATAAATTACAAAACATATATACTCACCGTTTGTGTGTTCTACGATTTGCATATGAATCTATGATGAATAACACGACCATGAAAATAATATCAACATGAAAATTGACGCAAAACATGAATGACACGACCATGAAAGCAATATCAACATGAAAATTGACGCAAAACATGAACACAAATTGACGAAAATTAATCAAGATAATGAATAAAAATTGACACAAAACATGAAAGCAATATCGAAACTCACCATTGTTATACTCGATGAATTGCTTATCAATAGTTAATGAATATGTCGCGATCATTGAATTCATAGTAACGGAATTTCGAGCACAGATTTGATTGAATGAATGAATGAACGTGATGATCGATGAGAGCGTTTTTTTTTAAGGTTTTGATGAACCTGTAATGTGAATGAATGAATGAATGAATGAATGAATGAATGAGGAATGATGTGATTATGGGAGTTATTGTTTCCTAAAATCATGGGAGTTATTTTAGGATACTAAATCTTCCTCTTTTTTTTTTAAATACAAAATATTAGGATGCATCTTGTCCATCCATCCTCATCCCATCCAACGGATGAGATGAGGACTTAGGGACTCAACACATATATAGGGACTCATTAGAACATATATATATATATATATATATATATATATATATATAGGATCCTTTTAGGCAGCTAAACACGTCGCACCCATTGAGGCACAATCTCAACCATTAGATTAAAATCAAATTAAAGGCTAAGATTAAAACAAAAACTCATACATAAAAAAAATTCCCCAAATTTTTTTCCCGGGGAAAAAAAAATTTCAGAATATTTTTTTCCAAAAAAAAAGTATTTTTTTTCCGAAAAAAAAAATCGGAATTTTTTTTTCCAAAAAAAAAAAATTTTTCCGAAAAAAAAAATCGGAATTTAAAATAAAATTGGTGTATATAAAAACAATTTCAGTGTACATAATAACTGTTTTAAGGTATATAACAATTCTATTATATCAAATAATTAAGTACATATGCCAATTATTTCAGTGTATATATGTTGATTAATTGGTGTACATAGTAACCATTTGAGTGTATATATAACAATAACTATTTTACTGTATATATATTTAGTTCTTATGTGTATATATATATGTAGTGAGTTTAATAGCGTATGTAATGAGTTTTTAAGTGTATATAACAGTTATTTTGATGTATGTTCCATTATTGATTAACTGATGTACATATTAATTATTTGGGTGTATATAACAATTATTTTACTGTATATATTGAGTTCTTAAGTGTATATATGCAGTGAGTTTAATAGCGTATATAATGAGTTTTTTTTAGTGTATATAACAGTTATTTTGATGTATGTTTCATTGTTGATTAATTGGTGTACATAATAACTATTTGAGTGTATATAACATTTTTTTATTTGAGTGTATATAATATTATGTTTACTGTATATATTGAGTTCTTAAGTGTGTGTGTATATATAGTGAGTTTAATAACGTATATAATGAGTTTTTTTAGTGTATATAACACTTATTTGGATGTATGTCCCATCTTAATCTAATGGTCTAGATTGTGCCTCAATGGGTGTAAGGAGTTACCCTGCCTCACCGGAACCCACCTCTCTCTCTCTCTCTCTCTCTCTCTCTCTCTCTCTCTATATATATATATATATATATATATATATATATATATATATATATATATGGCTTGGTGAAAAGTGGGAAGTTGGGAAAAGTGGGAAGTTGGTGAAAAGTGGGAAGTTGGGAAGTTGTGTTTTTGGCCCTTGATCTTGGGTTGAATAGATGGCTTAGATGGATGATGTGTAAAAAAAACAATGAAAGGAGACAGCAAACTGACAAGCAGAAGTGGAGAGAGGAAGCAACCCTCCCCTCAATCACACTTCGCAGCAGTGGAGAGAGGGGCGCATCATCTCCTCAATCAAACTCTCCCTTCTTCATTACTTTCCTCCTCTCCTTTTCAATTCATTTCCCTAATTCAATTCATCTTTCCCTAACAAAACTCCATCAAATAAGCTCCATTAATAACTCCGACCATACTCCGTCAACAACTCCGATCATACTCCGTTTTTAACACAACATGACGGATAATTATACCAAGGTATGTTTATGCATAAGCTTTGATCATCTTCATTTTTTTTAGCTTCTTCTTCATCCTCATCTTCATCTTCGATCATCTTCATCGTCTTCAAACTTCTTTTTATTTTTCATATCTTTTGTTTTTGTATTTATAAAATTATTCATCTTCATTATCTAAAAAAAAAAGAACAACTTCATCTTTAAGATGAAGTTTGAAGATGAAGTTGTTTTTTTTTGTGGGATGAATGAAGCTTGAAGATGAAGATGAAGATGAACAAGTCATTTAGTGCATAATATTTTTGCAGAATTGCAAAGTCACACTCATTATGTTGTACAGTTACACTCATTATGTTGTAGAATCACGCAGATGTACACTCATTGTAGTCACATATTCAGTTGTATAGTCATACTCATTATGCTGTACAGTCACACTCGCTATGTTGTAGAATCACGCAGCTGTAGAATACCTTGGGATTAAGGTATCATTCGTTGAATCATCTTCATCTTCATGCTTGTTTTATTTTTCATACTTTTATTTGTATTTATAAAATTATTCATCTTCATTCTCCAAAAAAATGAAGGTTGAATATGGATGAATGGATGTTGAATATTTAATGAATGTTTAGATATTTTCATTTTTGTAAAGTCATAGTCGTTCATTCATCCATATATATTCAACTTTCATTTTTTTTTTGAATAGTGAAGATGAATAATTTTATAAATACAAAAAAAAGGTATGAAAAATAAAACAAGCATGAAAATGAAGATGGTTAAACGCATGATACCCTAATCCCAAGGTATTCTACAGCTGCGTGATTCTACAACATAATGAATGTGACTGTACAACTTAAAGTGTGTGACTATACAACTTAAATTGTGTGACTTTTTTCAGGTATTTTTTTTAATGAATGAAGGTTGAATATGGATGAAAGAAAGTTGAATATTTAATGAATGATTAAATAATTTGCTCTGATTCGTATGTATAATCATCTTTCTAATTATGAATGTGACTTTGATAATGATGATTACAAGCTGCCCCCTCAATCAGAAGCTGCCCCCAAAATAGTCACACACTTTATTCGGTATGTCACAAATATTGAGGTGTACAATCGCGTGATATGAGATGCACAGTCACACATGTTGATGTGTACAACCACACGCTATAAGGCGTACAGTCACACACTTTATGCTGTACAGTCACACACTTTATTCGGCATAGTCACAAATATTGAGGTGTACAATCGCGTGATATGAGATGCACAGTCACACATGTTGATGTGTACAACCACACGCTATAAGGCGTACAGTCACACACTTTATTCCGTATAGTCACACTCATTATACTGTACAATCATGCAGTTGTAGAGTCATTGTAGTTATATATTCAGTTGTGTTGTGTGATTTAGATTGATTGTGTGTTTTGTTGCATCGAAATAGTTGGTGGAAAGAGGAATGTTGGTAAAAGGGGCGGTCGGAAGAAGAAGGTCGTGGAAGATACAACGACCGACCACGTAATTGGACAATGTATTGTTGCGTACGTACCGGAGACCATCGTTAAGCTCTTGTGTGTTTATGTGAGATAAAATATTTGCTTTAGGATGAACGTACTATGTGTAAATGATGTTTGGTGGGTTAGAATGTTTTTATGTTTGACGTACTATATGTAAAGGATGGACTTTGTCCAATGTAAATATATTTTCATCGCTATTTTCTGGTTTCATAATTAATCACGCGAGGTCTATAGCAAAATCACTTATCCTTCCACCTGTGTGACTATACAACATAATCTCTGTGACTATACAACTAAATTATACTCGTACTTATTTATACTTCAATCATCATTAGCAAAGATGATTACATACACTAATCACTGCAAGAATTTGTGTGATTCTACAATACAATGACACTACAACTGCATGATTGTACAGCATAATGAGTGTGACTGTACAACTTTAACTGTGTGACTATACAACATAAACTGTGTGATCCTACAACATAATGACTGTGATCCCACAACATAACGAGTATGACTATACAACTTCAACTGTGTGACTATACAACATAATCTCTGTGACTATACAACTAAATTATACCCGTACTTATTTATACTTCAATCATCATTAGCAAAGATGGTTACATACACTAATCACTGCAAGAATTTGTGTGATTCTACAATATAATGAGTGTGACTATATAATATAATGAGTGTGACTATACAACCTAAAGTGTGTAACTACAAAACTGAAACCGTAAAATGGAAAATAAAAGCCATATAGTCAATTATTCTTCAATCACCATTAGCAAAGTCACATTCATAATTAGAAAGATGATTATAAATACAATTCAGAACAAATTATCTAAACATTAATTAAATATTCAACCTTCATTTTAATCTTCGCAACAATACATTGTCCAATTACGTGGTCGATCGCTGTATCTTCCATGACTTTCTTCTTCCCACCGCCCCTTTTACCAACGTTCCTCTTTCTACCAATCATTTCGCTGCAACAAAACACACAATCAATCTAAATCACACATACAACTGAATATGTGACTACAATGACTGTACAACTGCATGATTGTACAGCATAATGAGTGTGACTATACAACTTTAACTGTGTGACTGTACAACATAAACGGTGTGATCCTACAACATAATGACTGTGATCCTACAACATAACGAGTATGACTATACAACTTCAACTGTGTGACTGTACAACATAATCTCTGTGACTATACAACTAAATTATAACATTCATTAAATATTCAATCTTCATTCATTCATATTCAACCTTCATTTTAATCCATATTTAATCTTTATTTTTTTTGGATAATGAAGATGAATAATTTTATAAATAAAAAAAAAGTATGAAAAGTAAACCAAGCATGAAGATGAAGATGATTCAACGAATGATACCTTAATCTCAAGGTATTCTACAGCTGCGTGATTCTATAACATAGCGAGTGTGACTGTACAGCATAATGAGTATGACTATACAACTGAATATGTGACTACAATGAGTGTACATCTGCGTGATTCTACAACATAATGAGTGTGACTGTATAGCATAATGAGTGTGACTTTGCAATTCTGCAAAAATATTACGCACTAAATGACTTGTTCATCTTCATCTTCAAACTCCATTCATCCCACAAAAAAATAACAACTTCATCTTCAAACTTCATCTTAAAGATGAAGTTTTTCTTATTTTTTTAGATAATGAAGATGAATAATTTTATAAATACAAAAAAAAAAGACATGAAAAATAAAAAGAAGCATGAAGATGAAGATAAAGATGAAGATGAAGCACGAAAATGAAGATGAAGATGAAGATGAAGATGAAGATGATGAAGATGAACATACCTTCGTATGATGATCGAAGTTACTGACGGATTATGTTGGGTTATAAACGCAGTATGGTCGGAGTAGTTGACGGAGTATGGTCGGAGTAGTTGACTGAGTATGGTCGGAGTTATTAATGGTGATTATTTGTTGGGGTTTTGTTAGAGAGAAATAAATTGAGTTGAGAAATGAATTGAAAATGAGGGGATTGGGAAGTGTATGAGGGAAGTAATGTAGGGATTGATTTGGGTGAGGGGATGTTTCCCTCTCTCCACTGCTGTTGTGTCAGTTTTTTTTTTTTTTTTTTTTTTTTTTTTTTTTTTAATAGTTGAACCCCATCCATCCATCATCCATCTTAGGATGAATGGATGGAGGGGATTAACACTAAGGGAGAGTTGGAGAGTTAGTAACTCCATTAATCCCCCCTCTATATATATATATATATAACCTATCATTCATACTGCCACTCATTCATTCATTCTATGTCATTCATTCATTCTCTCGTTCATCATTCTCTCATTCAACCACGTTCATCATTCTCTCATTCAATCATTCATAACAAAAATCACATTCATCATTCTCTCATTCAACCATTGAAATTCTTCTTCGTGCCGCTGTCATTTACTTCCAATCAACACAATCAAGAACACATTCAATCATTCATCGTCTTCTTCGCGCTGCTATAATTATGTTCGATCAATCAGGCTTAAAATTTTCATTCAATGGCGCATATGCAAATCGTAGAACACACAAACGGTGAGTATATGCTTTGTAATTTATACTGGAATCGCCATAGAAGTCATTAAGATGCTACTCAATTATTAGTTTTTACGTTTACAAACTGCATAGTCTGATTCATCATATGAAATTTGCGCACACCCAATATATTGAGTTATTGTAGTTCATATACTGCGTTACTTTAGTGTAGAGCATCTGTTACTTTAATGTCTACCATCTGTTACTTTATATGTCATGTTACTTTAATACACTTCAGTCGTTACTTTAGTGCTTTTCATCTGTTATTGTAGTGCATTGTAGTGTCGTAAGAATTTAGAAAACTGTCATATTAAAAAAAAAAAAAGATACTGTTTCCTATAATAATGGGACGTGATTGCCACCAAAACAGGAAACAATATCGAAGAGTAACGCCATATAAAAAAAGAAAAAAAAAATATTGCATCCTATAATTATGGGACATGATGACTTCAAAATAGGAAACAATATCATAGAGTAAGATATTGCGTCATACTCTCATTTCTGATCATTATATGAATTTTTTGCACTAACCTATACCTGGTGTTATTTTGATGAACATTATCTGTTATTTTAATGTCTGACCTTTGTTACTTTATACCTGGTGTATAAGCATCCTCTGTTAATTTAATCCAATGTTACTTCAACGCACTTCATTTGTTACTTTAATTCTTCTTATCTGTTACTTTAATCCATATTTCAAGTTTTGATTGTTTTTTTTTTGCGTCACGTTTATTGGCACTGTATTTGTTTTTCAGTAGACGCAAAAGCACATAAATTATGTAGGGATGGGGGTGAGAGTTTCCTCCACTGTGCGGTGGTGAGATTAAATCAAAGCTTCTGAGATGATGATGATGATGATGATGAAGAAGAAGACGGAGAGGACGAGAAGGATGAAGAAGAAGTAGAATTCTAAGTAGGACATTATATTGTTAGAGTAGCCTACATTATTCGTTAGAGTAACATACTTAATGAGTTACAGTAACACAGATTATGAGTAACAAGTGTGAAACATTGGAATTGTAATGGAGTTGATTTAGTTGGAATCCTGTACCACTTTTTGTTTTGGAGTATCTTAATAAAAACAAACATTATTCTTTTTGTTAATTGGAATTCCTGTTTTTGCAAGAAATTACTATGCAACGTAACAGATTTTATGAGTTAAAGTAACACAATTCATGAATTAAATTAACACATTGTATGAGTTAGAGTAACATTTTTTGCAATAGACTATGCAACGTAACAGATTTTATGAGTTAAAATGACACAGTTCATGAATTAGAGTAACACATCGTATGATTTACAGTAACATAGTTTATGGATAATGGAAGTAACATAGTAACATACCTACAATGACAGTAGGGAATGGATGATTTTTTAATTTGCTGAAGATGAAAAAAAAAAAATTAAATAAACTTGTTGTGTGAGAGAAAGAGACAATTAAAAATTTGATAGGAGAGAGAATTGTACTAAGATAATTAAGGAAGAGAGAGAAAGAAAATATATTTAGATAGATATTTTAGTTATTTTCTTAATTATGAAATCAAATCTTGTCCATTAATTTAACATTAAATCAAGGGCTAAGATGGGGACTCACGGACTCAATTTTGATAAGTGGACTCACCTGATCCAACTTATATATATATATATATATATATATATATATCTCTGAAGTTTTTTTTGAGCGATCTATTTGGTCCGTTTCATCAAAACTCAAATCAGAAAAATATCATAAATAAAAAAAATCAATTAGAAAATATTTTAATTACTATAACTATAACATTATTGTATTTAATTTATTATATTATTATGATGTTTTACAATTTTTAGGTATAAACCTTTGAAATTCATTTTTAACACTAGGATAATGATAAATACAACCCTTAGGGCTGTATTTAAGAGATCATAAAAGGAAATAATCTTTTAATACATGCATTCATTGTATTGATGTGTGTGTAATTTTTGCTTCAATCCATAAGTTTATACTAAATTTGGATGATTTTTAATGCTTAAATACAACCCAAGGTAAAAAAATTATAAAAATAAAACAATTATATTCATGGCAGAAAATATTTTCATTAGAGTATAAATTTCATATTATTTGCTCGAAAAAGTGATGAATTTATCACGTATAAAATAACTAGATTCGTGGTAGAAAATGCTTTCATTAGAGTATAAATTTCATATTATTTGCTCGAAAAAGTGATGAATTTATCACGTATAAAAATAGTAAAGTTATCCAACATCGACAAATTATAATTACCTATTCACTAAAACAAAAACAAGAGACAAATACGGATTTTCAACTTTCCCGCCAAAATACCACCACTTCATTATCTGAATTGGGCTTGACAAAATAATTTTTTGTCCACATTCATTAAAAGTCCAATTGCTCAATGTTCAACCATTCAACAACCAAAATCTTTATTATTTCTACCAATTCTTACCAATTACATACATTTGACAAAAAAAACTACTCCGTATAACATAATAACAAAAAATATCCTACATACTTTTAATAAACATGTCAAACGGGATGAACGGGTGAGGTCATACGTGTTGAACAAATTACGGGTCGGGTCAAATAAATGTCACGGGTCGAGTTAATGTCAAAATACTGGACATATATAATTTTTTCGACGCCTTACATTTTATCAATTGATTTTTTTTCAATATTAATCATATTTTTTTTGTAAGAATGTTATTTCTCTTATTCATCCATTGAGGGCAAGTAAGAGAATGACTTACAAAAAGATATATCCTTTCATCTTTGTGAAAACAAAGAAGATAAACCAAAGAAACTCCATTACTTTCATTACAACACGCTTACACTAGGATATTTAGCTAGTACTCTGGCCTTCAACTCAGCTTTCATCATAGCTCCATGTTGATCTATAGTTTTCTCCACCCCATTGAAGATTCTACTGTTCCGTTCACTCTATATATGATACACCATAGTACAACCAGCCGCTGTAAACCACTCACGTTGCCAGGGTCGTAAAGGTAGATATCTGGCCCTTCTAAGCATCTGACCAATGTCTCTCCCCAACTCGCATAAGTGCATCCAGTTCTTTAGAAGCTCCCAAAACTACCTGGCAAATGGGCACTTGAAAAATAGATGTTCGTGAGATTCAGCATCAGCATAACAGAGAGTGCACCTATTAACAATCATCATTCCCTTTTCCTACGATTTATCCACTGTGGGTAACCTCCGCTGCATAGCAAAGGATACTATAGCTTTATGCTCTGGTATAACCACAACAATTCTAGCCGCTTTCAAAGGAGGAACCTTGTGATATTTGTTGCGAAACCAATCATAGCACTTCTTCGAGCTAAAACGTGCAGCTGCTGACCAACTTAGAACCAGCTGCTGATCGCCTCCCAATCGGATTGGTCGTTAACGAAGGACGGGGGATCAAACGATATTTGTAAGACTCGGAATAACAAAAAAACTACTAGAGTAATCGTGGTAAGTCGAGGTCGGTCCACAGGGAACGGTGTGTGTTTGTGAAGCTTAAAGTGTCGTGTTTGACGTTTTAGAAGGGGGTTTTTCTGGGGTTCGAGTCTTAAACTGTGGGAATATCTAGAGAAATAGCTAAGGGTGGTCAATCTAGGGAAAAGGCGTTAGGGAGAAGTCGGGATTTGGTACTTGGAGTCTAAGAAGGTCGGAATCGAGTTTTTGTCGCAATGTCGATAAACTCACCTAAAATCCCGCTTTCGCGGCGAATGAGGGTAAGTCCCTAGTCATGGTAATTTCTACCCCGAGTTTCCCCATATTGATAGAAATTAGTCAAGGTCGGTCTAGTTGGCCGGACTAAAACAACAATGACACAACACCATAAATAAGATAAACCAACATGCAAGCAACCCACCAACATCCCTATATTCAAATAATCCAAGCCCTCATCCCTAAACTCCCGAACAAGAAATCTACTCACACATCATTATGGAAATCATCACAACATGCATATTAATTAGATCTAAACAAGATGATGATGAGAAAACAACACAAAAACTAAACTAGAGATTAGAGAGTGGAAGAGAATTATACCAACTATGTAGATCTATAAGAAATAAGAAGATATCATAGATAAAGATTGAATCTTTGATGAATAAAATGAAGAACTTGTCGCTAATCCTCCAATAAACCCAACAAATCTTCAAATAAAACTTGAATAATCTTCTTACCACCTTGAAATCTAAATAATTGTTGATGGAAACTTGTAGATCTACTATTAATTACTATGTAAACTACTAGAATTTTGGAGGATTTTTCTAGATTACTACTACTAATGGATGGTGTAATAGGATGGTGGAGTGGTGTAATGTCTTCCCTCCTTAGCACAATGGAGAGGTGAGTTAGGCAATGAATTAGGGTAACATATATATAGTAATCTCTTAATGGATCCTTAACCTAAAGCCCAAATCCAACTTTATGCTCCATTAGTGAGACAATCTCCCTTTACATCTCCATGGGGTGAAACTTCGCCCTGCGGACTTGACGTTAATTCCCATCGGATGAAAATTTCGCCCGGTGAGATTTTCTTCTTTTTTCGCGTTTTCGACACTTCTTCCCATCGGGCGAAGTTTCACCCGGTGGGCGAAATTTCGCCCGGTCAGTTTCACCCGGTGGGTAAGCTCGAAAAATCTTCGGGAGGCACTTTTCACCGTCGGGTGAAATTTCGCCCGGTGGTGTCTCACCGGGTGAAATTTCGCTCGGTCATTTTTCGTGGCCTCGAGTCTTGTCTCATTCTTCGTTTGTTCGATTGGATGGCTTTAAACTTTAAGTTGTATGCTTTGCTCTTTGGACGGTTTTCCTTTCTCTTGTGCTCGTGGAAGCTCAATCGTGATTTTTGTAGCAAAACCTATCAAAATTGATAGAAAAACTACCAAAAACACGTAAAATGCACAAGAGAGACGCTAATGCGAGAAATACGCAAAATATGGCGATAATCGCACTCAAAACTCGCAAAACGAGGGAAAAATGGGTCTAAATGGAGGGAAAAACGGTCTAAATTTAGCACACAATAGCTGCTCATTGTTACTTTTGCTTCCAGCCTTTAAAAAGATCTCATCCCTGACATGTACTAAGCTTCTTAGGGCATCCGAGTAGCTATCATTGATTTTGATATCCCATAAGGATCTACCCTTAAGAACATAAGCTTTTATCCACGTGATCCAAAGACTATCATGGTTCATTACAACTTGCCAAATCCATTTTGCAATCAACGTTTTGTTCCAAGCTAAGATTTCCTTGATATCAAATCCCCCTTCTATCCAAGGGGAGCAAATCGTCCGCCAGCTTTTCATGCATATCATTCGTCTCTCTAAGTTCCCAAACCAAAAGAAATTTTTACAAATCCTATTTATCAGTTTCAGGACATTTCTGGGCAGCAATGCAGTCGAACACCAGAAATTTGCAAGTCCAAATACCACAGAGTTTAGCAATTCCACTCGTCCTGCATAAGAAAAACTGGCTGCGGACCAATGCATCACAACATTCTGTACTTTTACAATCAGATCACCATAGTTAGCCATATTATTTTGTATAGGGTTAAGAGGCATACCCAAATACTTACAAGGGAGTTTCCCTTCTACAAACCCTGTAGCATCAATTATTTCCTTCTTTAAAGATGTTTGAACTCCTCCAAAGAAAATTTCTGTTTTGTCCTCATTTATACTCAAGCCTGATATAACAGTGAACTTAATCATAGTCTCCTTGACAGCCAGTACAGTTGGGACATCCCCACGTACAAAGACCATAAGGTCATTAACAAAAACCAGGTGTGACAGAGACAGTTTAGTACATTTCGGGTGGGCTGAAACACTGGGTAATTTATACAGTCGTCGCAAATACCTTGAAAGAATCTCCATACTAAGAACAAAAATATAAGATGAGATTGGGTTACCTTGTCGTATTCCGCTCTGACCTTTAAAAAACCCTGAAACACCACCGTTCAACTTCAGGGAGAACCAAGCTCCTGAGATACACTTCATTACCCATTGAATAAATCGAGGGGGAAAGTTAAAAGTAGAGAGCATGTTGTGAATGAATGCCCATGGCAAGGAATCGAATGCCTTTCTCATATCAATCTTAATCAGGCATCTAGGAGTTAAGAAAGATCTCCTATACCCCTTAATTAAGGCCAGAGAGAGTGCAATATTGTCATGAATGTTTGTTTTTTCAATAAACGTTGTCTGCTCAGGACCTATTATAAGAGATGCAACAACCTTCAATCTATTTGCAATGATTTTACTGATTGTCTTGTATACCATGGTGCAGCAAGCAATACGCCGATAATCCTTGACAGTAGCACAGATATCCTTTTTAGGGATCAAGGTGATCAAGGTCGTGTTAACTTGTTTACACATTTTTATATGATAACCCTTACAACAGCAGAGACATTTTTATTAATCATATTTAATATCACTAATGTTATTAAATTAAATAATTACCATATTTATAAGCAAAATTTGTATAAAAAAAAGCTATGTAGTATATTATTCTATAAATATTTTACTATAATTTATATAAAATTAGTATTTTTGTAGTTTATAATATTAAAGTTAATAAATTTTTAAATATTATATACTCATACAGGTATTAGTATATGATAATTTTAATGACACATCATCGGTCAGAGTATCCAACGGGTCATTTTATCTTAATAAAATGGTACTTCTACTTGACTACTACTCCCTCCGTCCTTTATGTTTCTTCCCGTTTCAATATAATACCCCTCACAAATCTTAAAAAGCGGGAAGAAACATAAAGGACGGAGGGAGTACAAAATTAGTCATAGACATGACCTAATAGACATAGGTAAAAAAGAAAAACCCACCTCTATTTTTAATAGACATAGGTTAGTAAAACACCTATGTATATAAAAGAGAATATACATAGATCAAACTTAAAACCCATGTCTATAAATTTTAGACATAAGTTAAAGTAAACCTATGTCTATAATATATGAATAGATGTAGGACAAATGAAAAATCCATGTATATGAAAATAAGATTAATAAAGTAGTGCCCCGTGTCTATTACTCTTAGGGCTCGCTTGGGATGGGGTTAATTATTCCGGGGGTAATAGAGGGGCGTTAATTTATTAGTCAAGACACACATTCTCTCCTCATACTCCACCGCCTCACTTTCTCTCAATCCTCCCATCAAACAACTGCCAGTTTCAAATTTGGTCGTCGGCGAAACCGCAAACCCTAGTTTCACAACAATTGGAGCGGAATTCGCGAGTATTTTCATGGTGACGGTGATGTTAGAATATTTATATTCTTATGGTCGTGTGTCTTTCGAGTTTATAAATAATGATTTCACATTTAACATGACATTGATATAAAGTCGATACCGTGATGGTTCGGTTTCGGTTAACGTAATTAAAGTTCGGGAAATAATATTCCCTCTTACGTTACCCAATTATATAAGTCTATTCTTTTTGATCATATCCAGTAAGTTGTGAAGAGACATGACTCTTCACAACAAATACTGTATTATAAATAATACAATCAGTGAACATTCATTTTTCAATCATGCGATGAAAAGTTACACACTCACAAAAGAAAAACTGTATATTGAAAGATAAAGATTGAAAGGGTATTCACTGTTTCTTACTCCATCTCAAAAGAAACATTAAAGAAAAGGGTTAAGGATGATAATTATATTGGGCCTTCTTCTTCTTATTATTATTATTGAGTGCGTCGTAAGACATGGACCACGGTTAGTCCTCTTTTCGTTCATCGATTGTTTTGGGTTGAATTAAATCGAATCTATAATGGTCTTGGGACAGATTTCATAATCGAAATCATAATATATATCTTACAGTTGGTATCAGAGCCTTATAGATTTGATTAGTTTACCATGAAAGTATGTCAATTTTTTAAATCTCCGGAGTCTGGAATGTACGCTTGGGAATTGTTTTGTTTTCTCTGAATAATTCACACCCTGGTATTATTTTTTGTATGTGCTGTATTAATGACTACGCCAAATAAATTTGGATACACTGTGAATGTTTGAATGCATGTATGTCAAGTTGATTTTTTATTGTTGTTTTTGATCAAGCAAGTCTTCCGCACTATGGCACATCAGATTGAAAATTATTCATAATGACTAGTGTAATTATTCTTAAATTTGTTTGCACATCATTGGATAATGCGTAAGCAATTATTGTTGTCAAGGAATTAGGAGTCAGATTGTGATATACCATGAATGTATAATTGTTTAAGCCTCACTCTAAGAAATCCTTGATCCACTAGAGAATCAGGAATATGAAGTTGCATTTTTAATTTGAATCGGTTCCGGTTTAATTGATATTGCTTATGAAATTTCTGACATTTATTGATATTTCTCCGCTGCCACTATTGATTACTGATATAAATATGATAATTTATGCATAAATTGTTTCATCACTGTAAAGTAAATATGATCATGCATTAAATTGTTGTGTCAATATCAATAGTATGACTTATACATGCATTGTCTGCCACATATTAAAGCCACCTATTAAAGTTAAAAAAAAGGATATTCATATAATTATATATAGTGTTGGTAGATTGTGCATTTCTGCATATACATTATTGTTCGTATGTGCAAACTCCTATATGAAATATATGGGGTATTAGATTCACGTTGACTTGTTAAGTATATGCATCCTTGCAATTGTAATTGAATCGTTTTTTTTTTTTTTTCATATTATGAGTATACGTTTGCTATTAAAGTGTTGAAGTAAATGTTTATATTGTATGTGCATGTTAGTCACCAAAGTGGCCTTGTTATGATACACTTAAACATATGAAAAGTTTAAATGGTTTTTTAGACCATATTATAGAGATGTTTTGTATTAAAGTCCTATATTTTATTATGTATGTTTCTGTGACCACCTAAAGGAGGAACATGAAATATAGATAATAATATGAAAGGGTTCAATTATTATTTGTACGAAATTTGAATGTTATGTATGTCCAAAGATGTCATTCATTTAAAATTTTGGTATGTTGATAATTGACTATTAAAGTATTTATAACATCGATTGTAGTATATGCATTTTTGTATTGCCCAAAGGTTACTTAAATGTGTATGTAATGTTTCTGAATCTGTATTAAGTTTTCAAAGCACTAATAGGTTAAGCATGTGTAAATTTTTGCAGTCTCATCTAATTTACCTGCATCCGCTAACTCTGTTACTAAGTTTAATGGGCTTAACTATGATGAATGGTCCGAGGAAATCCGGTTCACACTGGGTATTATGGCACTCGACCTAGCCATTATTTCTGATGAGGAACCCTCAGCCATAACTGACAAGAGCACTAAGGAAGAAATTTCCTTATATGAGTCGTGGGAACGCTCTAACAGGCTAAGTTTAACCTCATGAGATTGACAATGGCGGAAAGTATTAAGCCATCAATGCCTAAAACAGAGAAAGCGAGGGAATTCTTGAAAAAGATAAAGGAGTGCTCCCAATCTGAGCTGGCGGACAAGTCAATAACGGGTAGTCTTATGAGTGAACTGACTAATAAGAAACATGACTTGAACGGCTCGGAATCAATGCATACTCATGTGACGGAAATGTCAAATCTGGCAGCAAAGTTAAAGAAGCTAGGGATGGAAGTAAATGATTCCTTCTTGGTGCAATTTGTTATTAACTCCCTACCTGATGAGTTTAGCCAGTTTCAAGTGAATTATAACACATTAACGGTTAAATGGAAACTTCAAGAGTTAAAGGATATGCTCATTCAGGAGGAAGGGAGATTAAAGAAGGCAAAAACCCCAGTTGTCCATCTTGTAGGTCATGAAGGAGCCAGCAGCAGCAAGAGCACACCAGGTTGGAAAGGCAAACACAAGGACAAATCTTACATTAAAGGACCCGAAAGTAAGATGAAAAAGGATTTGAAGTGTCGCTTTTGTAAGAAAAAGGGACATTTCAAGAAAGAATGTCAAAAAATTAGAGATTGGTTCGAAAAGAAAGGTATGCATTATTGTTCCGTATGCTTTGAATCAAACCTTATTGAAGTGCCTAATAATACCTGGTGGTTAGATTCTGGTGCTACTACTCACGTTTCTCATATTAAACAGGGATTCAGTTCGATCCGGCCCATAAGAGGACCAAATGAATATCTATCCATGGGAAACAGGATGAAGGCACGAATTGAGGGCATTGGGACCTATCGTTTGATCTTAGACACTAGTTGTCAAATAGATCTTATAAATTGTCTTTATGTACCCGAATGTGCTAGAAATCTTGTATCTTTAAGTAAGCTGGATGATGTAGGTTTTAAGATTAACTTTGAATTTGGATTATTTACTTTGTACCAGAACGATTACTGTTGCGGTAGTGGTACTTTATGTGATTCTCTTTATAAGTTCAATCTTGATGTTAATTTTTCTGAATCTTTGTATCATGTTGAAAGTAGAGGCACTAAACGTAGTGCATCAGATGAAAGTTCAGCTTACTCGTGGCATCAAAGACTAGGTCACATATCTAAAGAAAGGTTATTGAGGTTGGTAAAGAATGAAATTCTTCCTCAATTAGATTTTAGTGACCTAGATGTGTGTATAGAATGCATTAAGGGTAAGCATACTAAACACACAGTAAAGAAACCAGCCACGAGAAGTTCTCAGCTACTTGAAATTATACACACTGATTTTGTGGACCTTTTGACGCTCCTTCTTGGAGTGGTGAAAAGTACTTTATCACCTTTATTGATGACTACTCACGGTATGGATACACTTATCTACTACATGAAAAGGCTCATTCTGTGAATGTCCTCGAGATATTCTTGAATGAGGTAGAAAGGCAGCTAGAAAAGAAGGTAAAAATTGTGAGATCGGATAGAGGTGGTGAATATTATGGAAGGTTCACCGAAAATGGTCAGTGTCCTGGTCTATTTGCAAAGCTTCTTGAAAATAGAGGCATTTGTGCTCAATATACTATGCTAGGTACACCTCAGCAGAATGGTGTAGCTGAAAGGCGGAATCGTACTCTAATTGAAATGGTTAGGAGCATGTTAAATAATTGTTCCCTACCCCCTTCCTTATGGATCTATGCATTAAAGACAGCTACCTGTAGACACCCGCATTTAGCCTGCTAGTGTCTATAGCAGTTCCCGACAAAACACCCGATGATGATCGGACGTCAACGTGACTTAATATGCTCGAATACGGACTCAGAATCAATAGTATCCGACGTGGGCATTTAGCGGAGTGCAAATCTCTCAAAACCGACCTCAAATTCAGGCCCAGTGGGTCATTCCGAGTCAAATGAGACTAATTTGGGCCAAAACCGACACCGAAAATAAAACCGTCTTTTGGCGACCGGGTCAAAACCCGGTCAAAGATGAATCCGACACAAAAATCAGCCAAATTCAGCTTCTAGAAGCTGGCGCCAAGTCTAAATTCAAATAAAATCAATCAAATCAATCAAGTCAAATCCTTCCTAAAATATCTCGATTCACTTGATCCACTCGATCGAGTGGATTGACCCACTCGGTCGAGTGGAGCGTCTTTCAGCGAATCAAGCCCGTTTTGAAGGGCACTCGATCGAGTGCACTAGGGCCACTCGATCGAGTGACCCTAGGTCGGGGGGTAAAGCCTATAAATACCCCCTTAACCCCCCATTCATTTCACAACTTTTTACATCACAATTTTCAGCCATCTTTTCATCACATTTACATAACATTAAACCCTACATTTCTACTATATTCAACCTATACACTCACATCCTCTCTACACACACATACATACATTCAAACTCGAGATCAAAACTCGTCAAAGACCCGAGAGCATCCTCTCCCTAACCAAACACACCCTAACTCACCCTACATATCTCGACACTCCCGCGCACACGCCGCTCCTACGAGTTCGTTTCCGAGGCCATTTAAGCATGTAGGTTGAGGGTGTCATCAAACCCCGTTTCTTTTTCTCCCTTCTCCTTTTACCGTTTTTTATGTATATATTATTATTATTATTATTATTATTATTATTATTATTATTATTATTATTATTATTATTATTATTATTATTATTATTATTATTATTATTATTATTATTATTACTAACCGCTAACACTAACCTTTAATTTTGTGCATACTATCTTTTTATTTATATTGTATACTAGCATTTTATTTATGTATCCCAACACTAACTTTTATTTTTGTATACTAACACTTTAATTCCGTATTCTAACATCTAACATTATTATACCGTGTATATATACATACTAATATCAATATCTCGGTTTCGAATACGTTTGACTATGACGATCGCCTAAAGTCCATCTAATTCCTTTACGAGTAACGACGGAGGTGGCGCCTTTTCGAGGAGCGCCGCCCCAATGTACTCAAGGACATGATGTGATCGTGATCGGTCCTAGTTGAACGTATTTGATCCCATTTCGATGATTAGCACGGAACCCGTTGACACGAAAACCGACATCACATAATCCGAAAGGATTAGTTTCGATGTCGTGACGTAGAAGGATGCAATTTCGTCACTAATCAAACTTTTCAATCACATAATAGCATATTTCATAAAATCCCGATAACGGTCTCATAATCGTATAATACACGTTTATGACATCGAGAACCGAGTTGAATTTAAATAATGCAATATTTTTATTTAACTCGGTCAATTATCGAATTCAAACAAATAAAAATTAAACGAGCCATGCCTCGTACAGGGGACACTCGACCGAGTACATAGGCTACTCGATCGAGTAGCACCCAAAAATCTGGACAGTAGCTTCTTTAAAGACGCACTCGACCGAGTCAGACCATGACTCGATCGAGTGGGTCCTGTATCCCAGAAAACCGAGAGCTCTAATGCAAACATTCGAGCCTCGTCATTTTTTTTACGACTTTTAGTCGACACGTGCATAATCAATCACGTAATCCTAATTTTTCAAAACTCATGCATGTCACGACACCTAAAACGATTTTGATCGACGGTCTCGCACTATTAATTTTATGTCGACGACTCTTTAGTCGTATCCGACACATAATTAATTTAGACTCCATTTCTCGAGGTGATAAGTCGGGACAAGGCATCGAGGTTCGAGATCGGGTTAGCACCACACCTAGGTCTCGAACCTCCGTCCTTTGATTAATATGCAATATAATGCTTAATTAATTAAGGTTCGTTCGTCTATCTAATTCACGATCTAGTGTGCATTTATTATATACGGGTCTTTGACGGGTCGTGTATTTATTTATCACTCTTCTTATTTTATTCGATTATTCTATTTTATTGCTCGTAGTATTGTGAATTCCGGGTTGTATTCCGCCCGTGTAATTTGTAATTTATTTACGAGTTTTCTATTCTTGATGTTTGCCATTTATTGCCTTAAATGAACATCACATGCTAAATCACTTTGACGTGAATCAAGATGCATTAAATGACGTAGCAAACCAATAATTCACATGCTTAGCCCGAAAACGCTGTTTGCATATCATTTAGTCGTTTTACTAGCGCGCGTACACGAACACGAATGATGTCTTAGTAGAGGCCGCCATGTGCGGGCGGGGTTGGGTGTCCTTAGTGGGCTTCCCAACACGTACCCTCACCCCTTACTCAGAACCTTTGGTTTCCGGATGTCCGAAACCCTTGGCGCACGAGAGTCATTTTATATACGAAAGCCGGTGTAAACGGTATCGATATAACAATGCAAAGGGACGAGCCCCATAAACTCTGAAATCGAAGTGGGCTTACTTTGTGTATAGCCCATGACGACATAGAGTGGGCCCGTATGGTTCCGAATAACCACAAAATTCGGTGGCGACTCCATTTTGACTTAAATTTCGAACCCGAGAACAATCTTACCACGAGATTGATTCGCCTACCCAAACCCGCGCTTCGCCGCGTCGGGGTGGACCTACGTCATGTCCACAATTTGGCGACTCCGCTGGGGAAATACCTGATGTACCACATGTCATCGGGGTTCCTAGGGTGAGACTCGAAGAGAAATCGTTCGTAGATTAGTGTGCGCGCATTAGTTTAATTATTCATGCATAACCCAAATTTGTCCGGGCCGGTTACTTGTGACTGACGTCCCACTATACCACGGTGCATTCCTACATGGGTGCTCTAAAGACATCGATGGTGGAACTCGTCTCGGTTTTGCGGCATGTCCTAAGACCAACTCGGCTTAGGGAGTCCGTCCATCACACGAGAAAGCCATCGTTGTTGGTATAGACCCTATTTTGACCGACCGAGACTTAGTGTAAAGCATACATAAGCGTCGTTATAATGCTTGTTTGACTACGTGCTACTTGGTTTCCGTGTCATTTTTCAAAAACCGTCATTTCAAAATTGCATCTTTCCAAAAAATACCAAATTTCGAAAAAAACCCGAAATACTGTTCGTTTCGGGACCCATCTTTCCAAAATACCAAATTTTGAAAAACCCGAAATACTGTCCGTTTCGGGACCCGTCTTTTCAAAATATCCAATTTCAAAAAACTCGGAATGCTGCCAAAAATTAGACTTACGATTTGACTCCAAACAAGCCTTTTTTTAGCCGGCATGCTATCCATTTCAATTCGAATTTCCGATCCACCATTCGATTTTAGAATTTTCAAAATTCAATTTCAATTTTCAAATCTTCGTGATGCCATTCGCGATTTTCAAATCCTCGAGATTCCATTCTCGATTCTCAAATCTCCGAGATGTCGTTTTCGATTCTCAAATCTTCGGGATCTCATTTTCAATTTTCAAATTTTCGAAAATTTATTTTCGATATTCAAATTTCAAAATTTCAAAAATTCAACTTTTCAAAAAACGGGACCGTCTCCCAATTTTTCAAAACGCGAAATTACTCGCAACCATTCTAACATTTCAAAATGCCCGGTCCTATTGGCCCACTACCAATTTCGGGACCGTTCTCTCAATTTTCAAAATTCAATCATTTTTCAAAAACCTTCCTTATCATAGGACCTACCGTAATCCGTGTGTCGGGTCTTTTCATAATTTGTCGAAGGTCTATAGCGTTGAAACTCCGTCGATCCTACATCACGAGTTTCTTCCCCATCCTAGTCCGCCTTATCCTAAAGGCACAACCGACCAACACGAGTCATACACTTGTAAATGGAAGGTTCGTAAACACTCGAGTCCTGACTAGAAAGTCATACGCAATTTTCCCTCCGACAGGACGGTCCCCACGACCTTTCCTAAGGGAATTTTGCCCGTCTTTCAATCCGTTAGTCGAGTCATCCCAATTCAAAAATCCTTTAACTTAAGGGTCTACCCTAATCACAGGGTCATCCTTATTCAAGTCAAGTCAAGAGTCTCTAGCGTCGAAACTCCGCCGATCTTACATCGCAAGTTTCTTCCCTTACCCGTCTGCCTTCATCTAGGCCGAGTCAACCTTTTACAAGGCATATGCCTATAACAAAAGGTTCGTGATCCTTACATCTAAGGGTCACTCGTCCATCACTCGAGTCTTAGCAAAACCTGCAATCTCACTCAGGGGCTACCCTTCAGCAGAGCGGTCAATCACGGTTGCTCTAAGGGTCATGTCTTACACGTGTTGTCTCACGTATCCCACTTTTGAGTCACTTAGATGTCACACCATCTGAGTCCTATCAGAGTCCTCGGTCTCACTCGGGGGCTACCCTTTAGCAGAGCGATCAATCACGGTTGCTCTAAGGGTCATGTCCTACACGTGTTGTCTCACGCGTGCCATTTTCGAGTCACTTAGATGCCACCCCATATGAGTCCTATAGAGTCTATTGCGTCTCTCGGGGGCTATCCTCCAACCGACCAGTCAAACACGGTCACCCTAAGGAGTACCTTACGTTCATCATACACTGGCGTCCTTATAATGCCTTCTTCGAGTCATACCTATGCTACGAACACTCGAGTCTCCTAAAAGTTTAGGTCGCCACAGTGGGTCCGAACACGTGACGCGGCCAAACACGGTCGCCCCATTTTCGGACTCATCCTCGTGGCTCAGATCTCATGGTCGAGTTCGAGCCAGGGTCGTTACCTCGTCTAGGTCAATGTTCGAGTATCCCGGTCCAAGAGTCTTTGTCATCCCGTCACCCCGGGCCGTGTCTAGTTTGAATCTCTCTCTTGCATTCGCGCAAAGTCGAGTTTAGGCGATTCGTGGCACCTGTCGTTTTCTCCAATCAAAGACTTTACCAAAAAAAAGAAACAACCAACCGAGCATCCGTAAGTCCGGATTTGATTCGAGTCTAAGTCTGAGTCCGAGTCTAGGATACCCTACATCTTCATTTCCAAATCAGAGTCAGAGTCTCTTGCATTCTGTCCTCTTTTCAAAATTCAACAAAAATCAACTTTCAATATTCTATCCCTACCATATGCTTTCCTTATGTGTTTCCGAGAACATGATGAACACCATCATACACTGTGAGCACATGCACGTGACTATTATAGGCACATCTATAAAGACTGCAGGAACTGAGGCCCGTGTTTTCCTTTACCTGTTCCATGTCTAGCATAGAAAGCCACAAAACTACCCCTAGTAGGAGCAGTATCGATTCCTATGACAAATCTAGGTTGTCTCCTAGTTTGGGTTTAAGACGGGAGGCAAGCCCATTTCCCACAATAAACACCCCTCCAATAAGACTAACCAATCCTTACCTTAGGCGTTTAGTCTGACCAGAAGCAAAAAAGAAGCATCGTGACTCTATAGGCTTGATGCCAAAAATACCCAACTCGGGACGATGCTCCCACTAAGCTTGCTCGGAATTATGATGACAATACCGAGATCCAAATCACCATGCTTACCATAGAGTACTCTACCGCGAGTTGCACTCACACAAACACCAACTAGGCTTACACCTTACAAAGGTTTAGCTCCACAAGCCTAATCCAACCGATGGGCCCACCCCCATATCCACCCACAACACCATAGGAGGGCAGCCGAAAAAAAAAAAGTTGGACAAAAAAAAATCAAAAGTCCAAGGAAAAAGCAAAAGGCCCAAAACAAAAGAGCTGGCCATCAAAAAAAGAACTCTCAGCATCCCCCGACCAGATACGGTCAATCCCACGACCGGGGCTAAGAGGTCAACCCAAAAAAAAAAAAAAAAAAAATCAAATACCCATGACCGTGGTCAATGGTCAACACAAGTGAAAGCTCCTTGACCGGGGTACGGTCAATTCAAAATTATCGATGCCCATACCATCAAATAGGGGAGAGACAATCAAGCTGGTTAGCTAACACCACATTTAGCCTCCCCATATTACAACCCTCAAGACCTTCCCGAGACCTAGGCTAAGAGACAGCCCGGAATTTTGAGGATCCAAGCTCCATAGGATACACCCTAACCATTAGGGACAGGCATGGAAATCAGATCCCACATTATCAAACTTATCCTGATCGAAGTTCGAGTCATTTTTACTCGACTTCCCCCTTTCCTACCACATTGCAATACCTTACCCTCGAAGCCTTAGCTCCACATAATCGAGCTCCAGATTTCGAGTCATCAAAGCCACTTATTGCCTGGCATCACATTTCCAAAAACATCCAAACCAGTTACCAGCCCCGAACACGGGAACTCAACCTGCGGTCGGCATAGAACATGCCCAAATAGTTCACACCACCTCTAGGGGCTACCTCGGATAACGCTCACAGTCACGGGATCAACATCCTAACTGTTCCAGCCTTTTGATCAAGACATCATTGGGAACACACCTAGCCTACACCATCGCTATGGCTAGTTACACACAAAGCCCTAATAAACTAGGCACAATAACATGTCTTTCAAACCACTGAACTACGGCTTGGTTTGATTTTACTACACGTGAATACGTAGGCAGCATTTCAACAAGGGCACAATCACCCACATTGACACAAACTTAAAAAGCACCATCATTCTGGTCACGACACTGTCATGTTCTCAACAGCTAGCTTTGTCATCCTGGGGGCTTCTATTAGACAGAAGTCCTCCATCCACTCACATAATCCAAACAACTTTCAAAAAATAGCCTCCTTTCTATAGTGCGTCCTAGTACTCGGCTCAGTCGAAGACGAGAATCTGTTAGGGACTCGAAGTGACACCCACTTTGGGAATGTACCCCAAAACCAAAAATTCAAAAGAGCACTAGTATACAGCCTTGCTACTACTAAGCCTTGTCCTGCAAAAACAGTCTCATTACAGACTACTGCAGTTCCCCTATACCGGATCATTCTCGTTTTGATGTTCGACTATGTTGCCACTCGCCTAGGCTACGGATTAGCGTAGCTTAAGAGTCTTGTCATCTTAGGCGGCCCACCCCCCTACCGAGTCACAGTCCAACCCCTTCAAAATTCTAAGTCGTGTCTGTCAACTCGTCCTGTCACGTCCAGAGGCGAGTCTGTCAGTATGTCTCTCTTTTCAAATCATTGCTTTGAAATTTGCAAAACTTAGCCATTTGAGAAAATCCTTTTCGACAAGGTCAAATTTCTTTCCTACCCCTTTCAATTTTGAAAAACCTATCTCCTAGCACGTGAGTTGCTTTCAGGACTTCGATTTCAAAATAAAGCAAAAAACCATTTTCCCCAGCGCAAGCCAGTCTATAGATGCCAACTGCATTTACTATGTGCTATCTTGCTATGCCTGCTATTTCTGCCTATGTATCTAACATTTCAGGTGCCAGCTAGTGCTTCCCAACGGAACAACAAAGGCGGTGTTTCTCCTAAAATGCTACATGCAAGTTGTCATGTGTCGGCATACGGGTACACCCAAGACTTCAGAAGCAAGTCCCCGCGCAGCTACTTTCCTCCCCAGCGCGAGTCAGTGTTTTGCCTATATGTGTCAGCATACAGGTACACTCCAGACTTCAGAAGCAAATCCCCGCGAAACTATTTAAATTTCCCAACGGAGTCAACTTTTCCCCGGTATGCTACATCCAAGACGTGATGTGTCAGCATACGGGTACACCTACGCCCCGAAAGGCAAGTTTTACTCCCCACGGAGCATCATCATCAGGTCAGGTACGACTCAAGGCTTCAAAAGCAAGCCCGTACAGCTCACATATTTCCCCAGCGGAACGCCCGAGGCGGCATTTTCCCCGAAATGGTACGGGATGGGCCCACATATAGGCACGCCTAGGACTTATGCTACAAGTCTGACTCCCCGCGGAGCTATCATCATCAGGACAGGTATGACCCTCTGCTTATGGCTGGCGAGCCCTTCACGCAAGTCTACTGGACTATAAACGACCCGACCGGAAGACTGCCAGGTCGTAATCCTCGATTGGCCTGGTAGCTACTCTGACTTTCGCCTTGTCCAAGCCTCAGTCAGAGTGGGGGCTCTGTAGACACCCGCATTTAGCCTGCTAGTGTCTATATCAGTTCCCGACAAAACACCCGATGATGATCGGACGTCAACGTGACTTAATATGCTCGAATACGGACTCAGAATCAATAGTATCCGACGTGGGCATTTAGCGGAGTGCAAATCTCTCAAAACCGACCTCAAATTCAGGCCCAGTGGGTCATTTCGAGTCAAATGAGACTAATTTGGGCCAAAACCGACACCGGAAATAAAACCGTCTTTTGGCGACCGGGTCAAAACCCGGTCAAAGATGAATCCGACACAAAAATCAGCCAAATTCAGCTTCTAGAAGCTGGCGCCAAGTCTAAATTCAAATAAAATCAATCAAATCAATCAAGTCAAATCCTTCCTAAAATATCTCGATTCACTTGATCCACTCGATCGAGTGGATTGACCCACTCGGTCGAGTGGAGCGTCTTTCAGCGAATCAAGCCCGTTTTGAAGGGCACTCGATCGAGTGCACTAGGGCCACTCGATCGAGTGACCCTAGGTCGGGGGGTAAAGCCTATAAATACCCCCTTAACCCCCCATTCATTTCACAACTTTTTACATCACAATTTTCAGCCATCTTTTCATCACATTTACATAACATTCAACCCTACATTTCTACTATATTCAACCTATACACTCACATCCTCTCTACACACACATACATACATTCAAACTCGAGATCAAAACTCGTCAAAGACCCGAGAGCATCCTCTCCCTAACCAAACACACCCTAACTCACCCTACATATCTCGACACTCCCGCGCACACGCCGCTACTACGAGTTCGTTTCCGAGGCCATTTAAGCATGTAGGTTGAGGGTGTCATCAAACCCCGTTTCTTTTTCTCCCTTCTCTTTTTACCGTTTTTTATGTATATATATTATGTATTATTATTATTATTATTATTATTATTATTATTATTATTACTAACCGATAACACTAACCTTTAATTTTGTGCATACTAACTTTTTATTTATATTGTATACTAGCATTTTATTTATGTATCCTAACACTAACTTTTATTTTTGTATACTAACACTTTAATTCCGTATTCTAACATCTAACATTATTATACCGTGTATATATACATACTAATATCTAAATCTCGGTTTCGAATACGTTTGACTATGACGATCGCCTAAAGTCCATCTAATTCCTTTACGAGTAACGACGGAGGTGGTGCCTTTTCGAGGAGCGCCGCCCCAATGTACTTAAGGACATGATGTGATCGTGATCGGTCCTAGTTGAACGTATTTGATCCCATTTCGATGATTAGCACGGAACCCGTTGACACGAAAACCGACATCACATAATCCGAAAGGATTAGTTTCGATTTCGTGACGTAGAAGGATGCAATTTCGTCACTAATCAAACTTTTCAATCACATAATAGCATATTTCATAAAATCCCGATAACGGTCTCATAATCGTATAATACACGTTTATGACATCGAGAACCGAGTTGAATTTAAATAATGCAATATTTTTATTTAACTCGGTCAATTATCGAATTCAAACAAATAAAAATTAAACGAGCCATGCCTCGTACAGGGGACACTCGACCGAGTACATAGGCTACTCGATCGAGTAGCACCCAAAAATCTGGACAGTAGCTTCTTTAAAGACGCACTCGACCGAGTCAGACCATGACTCGATCGAGTGGGTCCTGTAGCCCAGAAAACTGAGAGCTCTAATGCAAACATTCGAGCCTCGTCATTTTTTTTACGACTTTTAGTCGACACTTGCATAATCAATCACGTAATCCTAATTTTTCAAAACTCATGCATGTCCGACACCTAAAACGATTTTGATCGACGGTCTCGCACTATTAATTTTATGTCGACGACTCTTTAGTCGTATCCGACACATAATTAATTTAGACTCCATTTCTCGAGGTGATAAGTCGGGACAAGGCATCGAGGTTCGAGATCGGGTTAGCACCACACCTAGGTCTCGAACCTCCGTCCTTTGATTAATATGCAATATAATGCATAATTAATTAAGGTTCGTTCGTCTATCTAATTCACGATCTAGTGTGCATTTATTATATACGGGTCTTTGACGGGTCGTGTATTTATTTATCACTCTTCTTATTTTATTCGATTATTCTATTTTATTGCTCGTAGTATTGTGAATTCCGGGTTGTATTCCGCCCGTGTAATTTGTAATTTATTTACGAGTTTTCTATTCTTGATGTTTGCCATTTATTGCCTTAAATGAACATCACATGCTAAATCACTTTGACGTGAATCAAGATGCATTAAATGACGTAGCAAACCAATAATTCACATGCTTAGCCCGAAAACGCTGTTTGCATATCATTTAGTCGTTTTACTAGCGCGCGTACACGAACACGAATGATGTCTTAGTAGAGGCCGCCATGTGCGGGCGGGGTTGGGTGTCCTTAGTGGGCTTCCCAACACGTACCCTCACCCCTTACTCAGAACCTTTGGTTTCCGGATGTCCGAAACCCTTGGCGCACGAGAGTCATTTTATATACGAAAGCCGGTGTAAACGGTATCGATATAACAATGCAAAGGGACGAGCCCCATAAACTCTGAAATCGAAGTGGGCTTACTTTGTGTATAGCCCATGACGACATAGAGTGGGCCCGTATGGTTCCGAATAACCACAAAATTCGGTGGCGACTCCATTTTGACTTAAATTTCGAACCCGAGAACAATCTTACCACGAGATTCATTCGCCTACCCAAACCTGCGCTTCGCCGCGTCGGGGTGGACCTACGTCATGTCCACACTACCTATGTTTTAAATCGGGTTCCTAGTAAGTCAGTTCCTAAGACTCCTTATGAACTGTGGACGGGAAGGAAACCGAGCTTAAGACATCTTAGAGTATGGGGTTGCCAAGCTGAAGTGAGGTTGTATAACCCTCATGAAAAGAAGCTAGATTCTAGGACGGTCAGTGGTTCTTTCATTGGCTATCCTGAAAAGTCAAAGGGGTATGTATTTTACTGTCCTAACCACAGTACGAGAATAGTTGAGACTGGTAATGCTAGATTCATTGAGAATGGTCAAACAAGTGGGAGTGATAAACCACGAAATGTGGATATTCATGAAATTCGGGAAGAAATTCATTCTCCTGAAGTTGCACCTAAAGTAGTTGTACCCATTCTACCTATACAGTCAAATGACACAGTGGAGCAACATAATGATGTTCAACACCCACAAAATGACAATAACAATGAATCAGAAGTCACAATCCAAGGAGGAAATGATACACCACATGAACAACCAAGGCGGTCTGTAAGAGATAAAAGACCTGCTATTTCAGATGATTATGTGTGTTATCATGTGGAAAGTGAATGTGACTTAAGCATTAGTGAGGATCCCGTCTCATTCCAAAAAGCCATAGAAAGTAACGATTCTGAAAAGTGGTTAATTGCTATGAAAGAAGAGATGAAATCAATGGATGATAATAAAGTATGGGATTTAGTTGTGTTACCTGAAGGGTCGAAGACCATTGGTTCGAAATGGGTCTATAAGATCAAAAAGGATTCTAAGGGGAACATAGAAAGATACAAAGCCCGACTTGTCGCCAAAGGTTTTACTCAGAAAGATGGTATTGACTATAAGGAAACCTTCTCTCCAGTTTCTAAGAAGGATTCATTAAGAATTATGTTGGCAATGGTGGCTCATTATGATCTCGAGCTTCACCAAATGGATGTGAAAACCGCTTTTCTAAATGGTGAACTTGAGGAGGAAGTATATATGAAGCAACCTGAGGGCTTTTTAGCTCCAGGTAATGAGGACAAGGTTTGTAGACTGAGAAAGTCGATATATGGACTAAAACAAGCTTCCTGACAGTGTTACTTAAAGTTTAATGATACTATCACATCATATGGTTTTACAGAGGTCATCGTTGATCGGTGTATCTATATGAAGATCAGTGGGAGTAAGTTTGTAATTTTAGTTCTGTACGTTGAAGATACTTTGCTTGCTGCAAATAATATGGGTATGTTACATGATGTAAAGAAGTACCTCTCTAAAATTTTTGAGATGAAAGACATGGGTGAGGCATCCTATGTGATTGGGATTGAAATAACCCGTGATAGATCACAAGGATTGTTAGGACTGTCTCAGAAAACCTACATCAATACAATTTTAGAGAGATATAGAATGGAGAGTTGCTCATCCGGAATCGTTCCTATACAGAAAGGGGATAAGTTCAGTAAAATGCAGTGTCCCCAGAATGAGCTAGAACGAAAAGAAATGGAAAGAATTCCTTATGCATCAGTGGTTGGGAGCTTGAACTATGTTCAAACATGTACTCGACCAGATATCAGCTTTGCTGTTGGAATGTTGGGTCGATATCAAAGTGATCCCGGGATGGACCACTGGAGAGCTGCAAAGAAAGTGTTCAGGTACTTGCAAGGAACCAAGGAGTTCATGCTTACATATAGGAGATCCGATAATGATCTAGAGGTTATTGGATATTCAGATTCAGACCATGCCGGATGTAAAGATACTAGGAAATCAACATTTGGTTATGTCTTCCTATTAACTGAGGGAGCAGTATCATGGAAATGTGGAAAACAATCTATCTTTGCTACCTCCACTATGGAAGCTGAATTTGTGGCATGCTTTGAAGCCACTATTCATGCATTGTGGATGCGGAACTTTATCTCGGGACTTGGAATCATCGATAGTATAGCCAAGCCGCTGAGAATTTACTGTGATAATGAAGCAGCTGTATTCTTCGCTAAAAATGATAAGTACTCTAAGGGTGCAAAGCATATTGAATTGAAATACTTATCAGTTAAAGAGGATGTGCAGAAACGTAGAGTGTCAATTGAGCATATTAGGACGGATGTAATGGTAGCTGATCCGTTAACTAAGGGATTACCACCTAAAGCGTTTATTGGCCATGTAGAGCGCATGGGTGTTATAGATAAAGCCTTGCTAATGTAAAAGTAGTGTGCTCATATTATGTTTATGATATTTTGATATCATTTATTGTTATGTTTCTCTATAAAGTACATGTGATCATTATGATATATGTATACATTTATGATTGGAGATTACATGTAATCATTTTGAGAATTATTGTATTTTCTCAAATTAGAGCTAGTTAAGAGTTAGGATTGATTTGTGATACATGGAAGGGATCATGTCGCAGAATGATGTGTGACCGCCATGATTCAATTAATTCTAAATCTATTAGGTTGCGTTTGGGTACTCGGATTTGATTTGAAAATCATGATTTCAATTCTTGTATTTGAAATTCTAGATTTCAAATCCAAATCCAAATCCAAAATGGTGTTTGGAATACCCTTGGATTTGAATTCTACAATTCAATTCCACAAGTTGTTTGGGAGACACAAGGATTTCAAATAAAATCATTTCACCATTTCAATTCAATCTATATTTTTAAAAATCTATGTAACACGGGAACTACATAGTTCGACTACATAAAGACACGTCTTTTAACTATATAGTTCAACTTTCTAAAACGTAAAATGGTCAACTACATAACACGTGAACAAGAACTTACTTAAATAACTACACTTCCCTTAGACAAAGTAAAACCCAATCAAGTTTATCTTCATCCGGAAGTGATTTAAGCATCTCAAAATCACTAACCGGGCCATTAAGAAACATTCTAGCCGCCTCCATGATTTGGTGTCTCCCGAGACCGATCACGTTCTTCACAACTTCATGAACTTCAACGGGAGTAGGTTTCACGACCTCTTTTGGTTTGCTTTGAACATAATCACTAAAAATCTCGGTAAACTTACTCATTGCATCTGCCAATCGATCTTTCTTTTGTTTCTTAGATGTCGACGAAGATACTCCTTTGTTTGAACTCGCTCCACTTTCACTTTCTTCCTCCATAGTCATAGCCGCTTCATCATGCATCTCCACCCCATCCCCTAAAGCTCGATCCGGGCCACACAAAGCACATATATCGTCCCAATAGTCTATAGACTTGTTTCGGTACGGGATTGCATTTTCGTGTACCTAGCAACGAAAATCAAAACAAGAGATAAGCAACTCGAAACTACATTCTTAGAGTCGACACTACATTCTTCTAGTCTTCACTCCTGTAAATTTAATGTATCTAGCCTCCTGTTACTCCATTGTAGCACAACCCATTCAGTACATAATGCAGTCTATGCACGATGCAGCAACATTACAGAGAATTCTAATAGCATCGATTTTCAAAATGACGGATTCAACAGGCTAAGGTCCACAATCAATTCAGTACATAATGCAGTCAAGTAATAGCATTACAGTAAATTCTAGTAATAGCATCAATTCCAAAATGACAGATTCAACAGGATAAACAAACCAACCAGTCAAGTAGCACAACCCATTCAGTACATACTGCACACATTACAGCAAGTTCTAATAGCATCAGATTTCAAAATGACAGATTCAACAGGCTAAACAAACCGATCAGTTAAGTAGCACCGTGAAAACCAGTATGCACAACACCAGCAAATTCTAATAGCATCGATTTCATTAAAATCTTCTTCTAAATCGAATAACCATTCCTTAAAGCGAGTTAATCCGAATCCGAGAATCTAAAGAACTTCATCGATCAATCGTCAAATAATTTACCACAGGTCATTATTACTCTTTCTCTTTCGCCTACTTTTTAAATCAAATTCCGTTTCCTTCGCAAATCGCAATTACGGAGTACGATTTCATCAACAAAATCACACGATTCTCATCATAATCTAAAACAGAATCAATTGAACAACAAACAAATGAATTGAAAAATTCGTGTAAGCTCTCAATTGAAATACAAATATTGTTTGAACTAAATTAAAGAGATAAAATTAGATGTACCTGAAATTATGGAGAGAATAATGCGAAAAAGTTAGCTCTAATTGCTCAATGACAATGGAGAGGATGGGTAGGAATAGTGAGATGAGGAAGGAGAGGAAGAAGTACAGCAGGTAGCTTAGAAATGTTTTGCGTCATTTGAAATGACAGGGTTGGGGATGTCATTTGAAATGAGGGTTTTTGTAAGTGGGGTGGATTTGGTAGGGATTTGGCCCAAATCCAAATCCAAATTTTTTGGGTTCCCAAACATTGTATTTGGGCCAAATCCAGATTTGAAATCCAAATAAGAATTCCCAAACAGGCCATTAAAGTTTTATAGAAAGTTTAATGAGCTTAATTTAAAGTGAACATTATAATTATTAATCCTTTAAGTGACACTAAGGCCAAGTGGGAGAATGTTAGAATATTTATATATGACCTTGTGTCTTTCGGGTTTATAAATAACGAGTTCACATTTAACGGGACTTTGATATGAAGTCGATACCGTGATGGTTCGGTTTCGGTTAACGTAATTAAAGTTCGGGAAATAATATTCCCTCTTACCTTACCCAATTATATAAGTCTATCCTCTTTGATCATATCCAGTAAGTTGTGAAGAGACATGACTCTTCACAACAAATACTGTATTATAAATAATACAATCAGTGAACGTTCATTTTTCAATCATGCGATGAAAAGTTACACACTCACAAAAGAAAAACCGTATATTGAAAGATAAAGATTGAAAGGAGGAAGATAATTATATTGGGCCTTCTTCTTCTTATTATTATTGAGTGCGTCGTAGGACATGGATCACGGTTAGTCCTCTTTTCGTTCATCGATGGGTTTGGGTTGAATTAAATCGAATCTATAATGATGTTGGGACAGATTTCATAATCGGAATCATGATATATATCTTACAGGTGAAAGTTCCGACATCAGCGTAGACGTCGAGGTCGCCGTCGATGATGCACCGGACGACGTCGTTTAATCGGTTCAGGCAGTTCTCTCAGGAGTTGAAATCGGGAATCAGCAACGCGAAGCAGTCGTTTTCTCAGAAGCTTACGAAACATTTCTCGTGGAATAATGGTATGGTTGCTAAGGTGATGAGGAACTCGCCTTGGATGAATCGGTTTGGCTCCGGAGTTGACTCGGCCATTGCTGCGCGAGCTCGGAGGAAGCAACAAGCTCCAGGCAATCGAACTCGTTCTGGTGCTCACCGTGCTCTTAAGGGACTTAGATTTATCAGTAGTACTAGTAAAGGACACGTTTCGTGGAATGAAGTGGAGAAGAACTTCGAGAGGCTTGCTAAAGACAGATACCTTTTTCGCACTGATTTTGCCAAATGCATTGGTTTGTTTCATGTCTAAATTTGCAATTCGTATTCGTTTGATTTGTTTGATGAGTTCGTCTTGCTTAATTGAATTCCTGCAATGCATTTGAATTGCGTTTTGGTTGAGATATATTTCATCAAATGCTTAACGGTTTTTCATTTGAATTGATTTTGCTCAATTAGGAATTCCCGCAATTCATTTGATTGTGATTCGTCATTTAAATTGATTCTTGCTCAGTGATTCTGTCATTTGATTTGATGGACTAATTAGGTTAAATTGAATTGATTTTG
This sequence comes from Agrostemma githago, assembly GCA_958450325.1. Classification (NCBI taxonomy): domain Eukaryota; kingdom Viridiplantae; phylum Streptophyta; class Magnoliopsida; order Caryophyllales; family Caryophyllaceae; genus Agrostemma; species Agrostemma githago. The sequence goes on from OY288262.1 coordinate 37,761,987, forward strand.
ATCAATTAGGAGTGAAATTTTGGTTAGATTTTCCAGTTGAATTCTTGCACTGCTTTTGAATAGTGTTTCTTCATCAAATTGATTCAATTGATCGATCGATTAGATTAACTATGAACTTCATTTGAATAGTGTTTCTTCATCAAATTGAATAGTGTTTCTAGCCATTGTTGTCGCTGTTTTGCGCTATTTCCACTACTACCTTGATTTCGAAGATAAACCTTGACTGTCAGCACTTCCTTAGGAAATTGATAATGCATCCCTTATCCTTTAATGTTCAATCGAATTAACTCATCGTTTCTCTGTTTGGTAATCTGTCGACTCTGTAGCAATGAAAACTTGTGTCATCGCCATTCCCCCTGCCATTCTTGCAGTCGTGTTTTGCTACGTCCCCAATCCTAATTTGGAAGGTGAATATGTAGATATTTAGTATAATCTTGTATTCTTGTGTTTCGTTATCTAGTAGTGGCCTCAGTACATTCAATACAAAAGGTCTTACAAAGCTGCGGAAATTTACAAAGGCGGAACTCAAAAGCGCAACTTCTAATTTCAGCAAGTTACATGTTCGTCTTACATCGACTTACTTCTACTGTTCGTCACAAATTAACGGCTCACGCTCTCGTATCCGTCACAACCCAGTCTAAAGTTCGTCACAAATTAACGGCTCACGATCAAGTTTCTGAGATGCTCGAAATTGGCCAAGCTCATCGATCGCAGCTCCCGCCAGCTCAAGAGTATGATTCCAATTTCAATTACTCAGTCCTTCACTTCATCCATTGATTTCTCATGTTAATTCAGTATGCCTGTAACTGTGATTCCAAATTTGCTCATTGTTTGAATGTTTTCGATTTTCTTGATTGTTTAAATTTGTTACACCAGATTCGCTCATGTTTTAAAATCGATAACAATAATTGGTCATTTTCAATATATCCGTTAACATTAAAACGGGGAATAGGTTACAGGAATATTCTGCAATTAGAATTTTGAATACTCGTATGTGTGAATAGGTTGCACATTAGAATTTCATCACTAATTCTTTGATGGTCATTTTGAATATATCCGTTAACATTATAACAATGGCTTCATCACTAATTCTGCATTAGAATTTCCTTTCTTGAGAGCGAGATCTTATGGTCGATGGTACACGGCATTGGAAATGGAGGCTAAGAAGAATTTCATGAATCCTTTTCATTATACTCACTGGTTAATGTCAAGATTTGATCCTGATTATGATTTGATAAGTGGGTACTTCTCGCTGAGAAAAAGGCTAAACTCGCTTTGGCATACATGAAGACGATCAACAAAAACCATCATCAGGTTTTTTTCATTCACCACTCATTCATCTTGTTACTCCTCCGAGTTGCTATGATACTTTTCCCTATTACTCTTAGGATTACGAATATGTGAGGCAAGTAGACACGGTCGAATGCAGATCCTCTTTTCATCTCAACTTCTACGCTCGCCCCAAAGTCATCTCCCCATTGTCTGTACCCCAGCAACCAGGACTTGACCAGCGGTTTTTTGCGGAAGTCGACTTTCGTGAAAAAGTTCTCGATTGTTCCATTCTTGATTCTCAGGATTTTGGTATGCATTGCATGCTCATTACAACTTAACTGCCTTTTTACATGTCGTCACAAATTAGTTTAGTAATCGCTCATGTAGCTTTATGTTATTCGTTGTGGGCACTCACGAGTCACGGCGCTAATGTGGGGGTTTGGTTCCATGCATTTTGCAAGTGATGCAAGGATTAGTGGTGTGAAATTCATGTTTTAGAATTTGATTTTCAGGGGTGGAGAATGTTCTAGGTATGTGAGGTGGACCAATAGGGTGAGACTTTGATGTGGCTATGAGTTGTATTTGGCTGACGTGGGTGGATTTAATGGCTGACCAATATACTTGTGACGGTATTATTTACTCCGTATCATAAATCATCCAGTAAGTCGAATCAAATACATGCCAAATAATAACGCAAATTCTGATTTTGTCTTCATTAATAACCCGTTTTAAGGTTTAATATGGATACTCCATCTTTATCGAGACTAGCCGTTACCAAAAAAACGAAGTCACTATGGGGTACTCGTAGTATTATACAAAGATGTCAGTATCCAAAGCTCTTTTAGACGTATCCTATACTATAGACAACCGTCACATACAAGTTTTTGTGTATCACCAAAGCGCATCGGTTAAGTAATGGGTCAAGGCCCAAGGGTGGTGGATCAAATGCCAAAGTTTGGGCTGAGCATGAACATTGGGACAACTTCAATAAGGCATCCAAATTTGTATAAAAACAACAAAAACTTGAAGGACTTTATCCCTTGTCAGTTGTATATTATGAGTTGCAACTGTTCTTAGTTCCCTTCTATATGAGGGTTCTAATCTAGGCTGCTGATAACAGAACAGTTGAAATGCATTTGTTTCTTCCATATTCTGAATCCCTGATTTCCTCGAGTTAGATTAGTTATTATGGGGTGATGCTTGGTTTCTGAGTCTAGTGATTTGTACTGGAAACCAGGTGCATGTGGGACCTGTCCTAGCTCTACAACAACTATGAAAATGGGGATAGAGCGAGTTCTGAAGGAGAAGTTTGGTGATGCAGTCAAGGATATTAGGCAAGTCAACGAAGAGCCAGTAAATGTAATAACAGTTGAGGTATGTTTATTTCAAAGTAGGAATTCTCGACAAACTACAGTATTATGTTATCCTGAACCCTCTTTGTTCTTCATCTTCTCATTTAGGCGGTAAACCGTCATTTAGACATCCTAAGGCCAGCTATCAAGAATTATGGGGGAGCGGTGGATGTGATAGCAATTTCAGGAGGAGATTGCATTATGAAATATGTTGGACCAGACACCATTGGCTCAGGAATAAACTAATAAAGGCTGCCATCAGGGAGAAGTTCCCGGAAATTGTTAACGTGGTCTTCACAAAATAAGGGTATGCTTTCGTTGCACACCTAGCTTCCTGCTTCCTACTTCCTACTTCCTAGTATGTATGTATGCATTGTACTACAAATTTTAGTCTTAGATTTACGGTATTATTTGGCCACAACTTTCGAACCCTGAAATACCTTGAACTCGTACTAATTGTGTATCACAGGAAATTGAATACAATTGTAATCTTGATAATATACCTTCTGCACATTTGCTTGAGAGTTGAGATAGGAAAGCCGGCTTTGCGTCCGGGACATTTAAGGGATAAAGTCCTTCAAGTGCAAATATAGATCCATTTATTCCAAGTTCCAGTTGGACCAATATACGTAGATAATATTGATTGCTGTCAGAATCGCACTTGTCATGAATTTGATTGCTAGATTAATCAACTAGATTTCTACCGTATTACTCCATTGATTAAGCTCTTGGAGGTGCAACTCAATTTTAATAATGGAGTTACTGTTTGTACACAGGGAGACAGTATGTGTGTATGCAGTTTTGGAGGAGTCTCTCTGGCGTAACCAACCTATTATTCAATCGAAGGTGACATTTTTTTTTTCTATAAGCATTCCCGCACAATATAGTATTTTAGCCTGTTTATCTGTTTTTCACCTTTAGACGTGCAGAAATCGTGATCAATTGTCAATGGACGTAAACGCCTAAGGCCTGGTAAACTGTCTCCATGTCGAACTCAACGAGGTCTTCACTCGTGAGTTCGCTGAAGATGGCTACTCCGATGAGGACCGAGATCTTCATCCATGCTACCCGTACCCAGAATGTTCTTGTTAATTCAATCCCTATTTTAATGTTACCCTTTTGCTCTGATTCCCATTTTCTTTTGGATTTTGTTTTGATTTTTGATGTTTCGATTAATTTCGATTTGGTGTTAACTTCAGCCGCTCTTTAATGTTGTTAACCCTTGTTTGATTGACAGGAGATAGTTCGGAGAAAGGTTAAGAGGAACATCATGATCAGCGGTGTCTTGATTCTAGTCGCTTTATTAGCATGTTTATTAGGTTTCTTGATCGGGTATCCAATTTAGATTTGTAGTAAAGTATTTCAATAGTGTGGAAGGAAGATAGATAATTTCTTATGACGGTAATTAATTGGTTTGTTATTAATAAAATTACCATTTATGTCAAAGTGGATCGCCTATTTCGTATTTTTTTTTTGTAATTTAAGAGTTCAATAGACACAGGGCGTACAAAATAACCCATGTTTATACTATAACAATAAACATAGAGCAAAGAAATAACCCATGTCTATATTTATAAAATAGACATAAGGCGTACTTAAAACCCATGTCTATTATTTTTATAGACATAGGTATGCAAAAGACATGGGTCATAAGAAAAACCTATGTATATGTTTTAGATAGACATAGGTTGTACGACCTATGTCTAAGTATTTGACAATAGATGTCACTCAACTTAACATAGGTCGCGAAACCCATGTCTATTAGTAAAAACGACCCATGTCTATTTGATGTTTTGTAGTAGTGCTTAAAAAAAGGTAACGAAAAAATAATTGTTTTTATTATGCATAAATAAAATTTACTCAAAATAGAAACGTGGACGGTTGATCGAAACATAAAAAAACAAAATTTTAAGTTATTGATTTAGACAGTGGGGATATAATTTTGTAAGTAACTAAATTATTTGTATAAACAAAAATTAATTAAAAAACCATTCGTAGGTACGAGTTTTGTAAAGTTACCCTTATATATTACCCTTAATCCTTATAAAGTTATACAACAAAAATAATTACTCCCTCCGTCCTTTATGTTTCTTCCCAATTTTTAAGATTTGTTAGGAGTATTTTATTAAAACGGGAAGAAACATAAAGGACGGAGGGAGTATTGATTATCCATAAGTCCAACTATTACCTTAAAACAAAAAAAACAATCTTAATTAATTGGACATACCTTAAGTGTAAATAATTTACACTATAATCAATCAATAGTATTGTTGTATCTTTATCCAAAACCAAGCTACAATTCAAAATTACTTCTAAAGTTATCTAGGAAAGTGTGTGAATAATCATACTCCTACAGATCTTACTTTGCACACATAATACACCATACATATTTAAACCTTCATATAGTGCAATCTTTAATGTAAGATCAAACATCTCTAGAAAGTATTCGAAATAACCTTGACGTTATTATCCTGAATAGTCAATTTGTCAAAGTGTTTTCACTTATGATCGACATGACATCTTTAATCTTTTACCGAGCAATATATCTCAGTCAAATATTTGATAAAAACATCTAGAAACTTGAAACTTCTCAAGATTGAGATATAGATATCATGCCATAATTTTGTCTACAAACCAATATAGTGACGTGAACTAATACAGCTTAAAACATAAAATAGTTCACATATTCTTATATATCATATTCCCCTTTCAATCCAACTTAAAACATAAAGTCATTTTGATATCTATTTTTTTCTTTTCGTCTTTATTCCCCTTAGAAATGAGAATCCGAAGTAGAAGGGTCAATAATTTCATTTTAATGTGTCATACCGAAAAGAAATTATTGTCCTCAATTCTTTATATCCACTGGAGTTTTAATGCAAGTTTTAAAAGACATTTCAATCCAAGCTAGTTAAAGTAATCAAAAAATAATAGATTTACCATTATTTGAATTAGGAAAATAAAAAATTAATTATTTCTCAATGGACAGTGAACCAAATTTGACCAAATGAAAAATAATTGAACTCCACCAAAAGGCAGTACCAAAAATATTTTCCAGATTCAAATAAAAGAACAAGTCATTAATGATAACTAAATTAGCTGGTTATCTCAAACTCAGATGATGACATGCCCCGAATAAATGAATTTTTCATCGCCAATTGACATACAACATCTTAGATTCTTACTTGTACTTGCATTAATGTACTTATGTGAATGAAAAACCAAATCCATCCACAAAACATGATTGGATATAATAATTAACCTTAGACAAATCTTAAATGAGAAGTGTGTCCTTACCGACACGCGATGAGGCGTACAAATTAATGCTATATTCCTTATGTGTCCATACTTGTAACAAGCCAACAACCAAAAAGTTTACCCTTATCTTGTTATTCTTTGAGTTAGACACTTGCAGCTTATTTAATACTCCCTCCGTCCACTATTTATCGCCCCACTCCATTAAAATACTCCTCACATATATTCATGAAGTGGGGCAATAAATAGTGGACGGAGGGAGTAGAAACAATGTCCTTTACGATTTTCTTAATGTCGCACTAAACAATCATTAAACACATGCATTAAATGTTCTACTCCTTGAAAACATGTGAGTCCACACAATATTTTCATACTTATGAGTAGCAAAATCATAAATTCCCAATGTTGTGTTAAGATTGTGGCGACCCAAAATAAGTATTTACATTCTCTTACCATTCATTTAAATAAATGACGTTATCCGAATTGATAATGTATCCTGAATATGACAGATATAATGAACTATAATGTCAATTTGATGAACAAAACAATATTCTCATATTTTGAATAAATTCAAACAGTATATAGTGTTTTTGCAAATTTAATATTTAGCCGTTAGACATAAATTATTAACTAAGCATCGACACTATAATTAAATAATCGTGATCTAATATTGACGATAAACTCATGTTGAACCCTAAGCCTTCCTTTGGGCCGACTTAGGCCCTGTTCTTTTCAGCATATTTTCAACCCGTTTCAGACCAGCTCAGCACAGCTCTTATCAGCTCAGTCCAGCTCCTATAAGCTCTGCTCAATCCAGCTTTAATATTTTCAGCCCAACTCTAATATTTTCAACTCCTTAAATAATACTTCAATAATAATAATAATAATGATAATGATAATGATAATAATAATAATAATAATAATAATAATAATAATAATAATAATAATAATAATATAATAAAAAAAATTAATAATAATAATAATTATTATAATAATAAAAGTAAATTAGAAATTACTCCCTTCAAAGATGTGTTTATTAAAATTTACTCTCTTATGAATTTTTTTTAATATTTTACACCCGAAAAGATGCAAAACTTCAAAATTTACTTGCAAATCACTATTCCGGTGAGTTTATGATTTTACTGACCGAAATGTCATTCATTAATAGTACGCCCCTCCCCCACCCCACCTCATCCTCATTTTGACTTTCCCAACTCTTTCAGTCCCAATTCCAGGAGAACCCTAAATTCCCAAATCGAAAATCACCAAACCCAAAACTCGAGCATTCATTCATCAATCAATTGTGGGGACTTTTTTTTACAAGTCTGCAGACTAAATGAGAGCATAAGGTGTTGGAAATATAGGGTCACTATAGGGGCGATATATAACTAGTAAATACACGTTGTTGTGTCGTGGTATGAAGGCCACTGAATGAGAAACGAAATCGCCTCGACTACGGTACAAATCGGAATGAGCGTCGTCCCCCAAGGTCATACAGCACTCCTAAAAGATTGTGTACTCAACCATTAGGAGTTGGAACTCGATGATATACTCAGAATTTATCAAGAGATTTGGATGATGAAGTATTTGATGTATGTGTCTCATACTCATTCTCTTATATCACTTTATATAAGACTACATGAGACTAAAATCAAAGGGTATCCAAGGCAATTTATGATTGGTAATGAATTGTCATTACTATAAACATAATGATATTCATAACCATCATGAATATTGGTGTCAATGTGCTACTTAATGGGAGATACCCTTACAATGCAACAATGATCAACCTATTGTCTTTGCATTATTTCTAACAATCCCCCACTAATGCAAATGACAACCAATAACAAAAATTCTGAGCATATGAAAAGGTTGACACTTAGACGTTAATATCTTTCGATTTGAATTAACGTATTAGTGAAATGAGTCAACAACTTACTTACAACAAGAGAATATCTTTCGATTTGAATTCCTTATTGAACTTCGGTTGAATTATCCTCACAACACATATCATACCTTAAGTTCCACACGAGTTTCGCAATACGATTCAACAAATTTATGGCCAAATGAACCTTAGGATTTTGATGAGTGCTTTAGAAAGATAACTCAATCTCTAATAGAAGGAGGCCAACCCTTCACACTTACTTAGGTGATTCTATCAAGGATATCTCCACATAACCCACTCACTTATGAGCTATATAATCATTAAGAGCTCTAAAGCTCAACCTCTCAATACTACGTACGGTGAATCCATCAACTCCTTCACAAGAGGACCACCCAAACATAGGAATATAGATTCATTAAGAGAAATATCTCAACCTCTATCATTACAGTGATCTCATCAAGTCCGTCTCACAAGGACCACCCAAATTTGGGCTATAAGACTAGTCTGTAGACTAAGAAGGAAGTCTGTAGACTAAGAAGAAAGTCTGTAGACCAAGAAGGAAGTCCAGGGAAGTCTGTAGACTATACTACCCACGTTCTCCTCCTTGGCCCTTACGCTTTCTTACCCCCACTAACTATTTACATTACAACTTAATTGGTCAGTGGGGATTAAGGGGTGATGAAGTTATTGGGGGAGATAATGGGTTAGTTAAACTAGGATTAATCTATTATAAATAAGACCTTAGTTTTATTCAGCCAGAGGACCTTATCTTTTTTCATCTTCTCTTTTTCTCATTTAATCATTCACACAGATTAGTTTTAGTTTAGTTTCCTGTAAATATTTACCTTTTATTTTTATCAAGTTTATTTCTCAGAATTCCGGTTTTTATATTCTCGATCGAGTTATTTTTATTATTCTAATTTTTCGTCTCTGTTCTTTTATTTATTCCAATCTGGTACTTTCTTCCTCTTCCCTAATCTCCTCTCCTTAATTACTGCCAGTGTTATTTTTTTCTTCTTTTCATTTTTTTATATTTTCTTTTATCTTTCCTTTTTATTCATTCTCATTCATCCTGCTTTCTTTATTCATCATGTTTTATTCCGTCATTATTACTGCACATATGAGTAGCTAATTTCTTCGTCACTAGAGTTTTAGGTGAGCTATGAATTGAATCGAGTTTATATGTGATAACTGAATAATCGACCTTTACGAGTTAAATCGCTCTTGCAACATTATAACGACGAATAATTAATTATAGGCCGTAATTGATTGTTTGTATCTCGTAATCCCGACCTACGTAGCAAAAGCCCGAGAAAGGATAAGACTCGTTGTAATCGATAGAATTCTCTAATACGTAGCGAGAGCCCGTTAGGTGACTTCTAGGATGACTAGTGATCCGAGAGGACCGTGTCGACGTTCTTTAACTCGTCTTAATTGATTATTTGGAAACCATTTATATGCTTGTTTTAATCGTAGTGATCCGACGACTCTAGTGTTTTTCCAAATTCATTTTTTTATCTTTTAATTTATTTTCTTTAATTTTATTAGATCATCAATTCACCCAATCGTTATAAATCGTGACCCAATAGATTAATTGACAAACTTATAATTTTCAACCTGCCTCCCTGTGGAATCGACCCTACTTACCGCTGACTATCTGTTAGTAGTAATCTAGGATTATTTTGATTCCGGTGACTATCTGTTTTCGTGAATTATTTTCTTTTCAGAGAGCCAAGCCAGCTGTAAAACCGTTGTATATAAGCTCCAAAAGTCTCATCGGACTCCTGCGGAAAATCTATAACAGTTCTCATGGAAAACAGTGAGATCGGTCTCAAGGAACAGATATTCCCCGAGACGAGAGATAAATTAATTAACTAACAAATAAAATTGCGTCGTCTCCCCGGCAACAGCGCCAAAATTGATACGGGTTAGTCGCGTCACCGTAATCAAAATAATCCTAGATTACTACTAACGGGTAGCTAGCGGTAAGCAGGGTCGATTTCACAGGGAGGCAGGTTGAAAATTATAAGTTAGTCAATTAAATTATTGGCTCACGAATTTTTATGGTTTGGTGAGCTGACAGTCTAATAAAATCTAATGAATTAATCAAAAAAGAGAAAAACACCAGAGTTTTCGGATCACCACGAATAAAAACAAGCAGACATAGGATTTTCAAATAATCAGTTAAGACGAGTTAAAGAATATCGACACTGTCCTCTCGGATCACTAGTCATCCTAGAAGTCGCCTAACGGACTCTCGCTACGTATTAAGGATTTCTATCGATTACAACGGGTCTAATCCGTTCCCGGGCTCTCGCTACGTAGGTCAGAATTACGAGATACAAATAATCAATTACGGCCTATAATTAATTACTCGTCGTTATAATGTTGCAAGAGCGATTTAACTCATAAAAGTCGATTATTCAAATATCACATATAAACTCGTTGAACTCGTAATTCATCTAAACTCTAGTGACGGAAAATTAGCTAAGCATAATAACGATAATGATACTGACGAAATGAAAGAAATAAAATAACAGGATGAATGAAAATAAAAATAAAAGAAGCTGAAAAAGTTACAGGAAACAGGAAGGATGAGGAAAAATTATAAAATAGAAAGTAATAGTAAGAAGAAAAATAATAATTACAGTAAAGTAACTAAGAAGATGGAGATAAGGGAAGAAGAAAGAGGTTACCGAGATTAGGAATTACTAGAGTGATCGGAATAAATAAAGATGAAAATAATAAAAATCGAAAAATAAGAACAATGGAATTCTGAGAAAATTAATTAGAAATAAACTAAAGCTAACTATTTACAAGATTGTGTGAATGATTGAATGAAAGAGTAAAAGATGAAAAGATGAAAAGATGATTGAGACCCTAGAATTACAGCTCTATTTATAGTGCTCAAGCACTCAATAACTGCCCCTTAACTCACTGCTTAAAATGCTATCTTCAATCCCATTAACTAGGTAATGGGAAGAACTGAAGATGCGTAAGAGGGGGAATCATGGGTAGCTTCAAAAATATCTGCCTTAAATTGGTGGCAGTATCCTATTCCGCAGACTTGGATTTTATGCTGGTAGACTTGAGATCCAAGTCTGCCTACCGAGTTCTTTAGTCTAGCGCTCAGTCTTCTTCAGTCTACAGACTTGTCCTCAGTCTACAGACTTAGTCTGTTTGGTCTATGGACTTTCTCAGCCTACAGACTTGTCTGTTTGGTCTATAGACTTGCTTGTTTTGCTGCACTTCCGTATAGACCACCTTCTTTGGGCTCACCTTTATCTCCTCTCGATTTTCATCCAACGAATCGGTTTTAGAGCTTTAGCGATTTTTGACGTAATTTTGAGCTCTTTTAACTACTCGGTCTCGATTATCTGCAGAACAACAAAAGAATATCCGAGTAGCACTTATGGGAGAAAATAACGTAATCCGACTCCTAAAATTAATAAAATGATACGGAAATGCGTGCCAAAATATGTGAAAAAACGAATAGGAACGGCACGAATCAAATCTCCCCAAACCGAACCATTGCTTGTCCCCAAGCAATCAAACACAAGATCTATGGGAATGGTATACAACTCAAAGCTGTTTACCCAAACTAGACTCGCTACAAAAACTAACTCAGGCTAGCGACACTTAGAAAACATTAACTGACTCAAGCTATGGCATAATCAAAAGAATAACAGTGAACCGTCAACCTTGCTAGGCTTATCATTATCGAACTCTCGCGGTTACACTTTACTCTCATGAAGGGGATGTGGAATATAAATGTGAGATAGAGAGAAAGAAAGACGCTCGCCTAATCTGCGACCTATAATCACATGCATGCATTCTAATGTGATGACAATCTCTACCAATCACTTGAGTACTCTAAATAATCGAGACCAAACACGTATTGAGGCAAAAAATGATGAAAAAGGATATGGGTTAAGTGACGAGTAAGAAGGGGTTATAATTTTTGGGAAGGTGGGGGTAACAGTCGAGCTAGACAAACCAAACTTCCAAATTACATCACCAAAATACCAACCACACAAACGATAAAATCAACGTCAATCAAGGACGTATTCCTCATATCTTGATTATTTCACCAAAATCGACTCCATAATAATGTATCGGAGTCCACAACTCAATTCCTTTTCCACTTTTCTTTTATTCTTCATTTTCTTTCTTTTTTTCTTTTTGTTTTTTTAAATACAAAAACCGAAGCATATATATACACACCAAACCGACTTATCTCAACAAAATATCAATACCATCATGACTACTCGACTAGGGTAGGCAATTTAGGCTTGTGGTTAATTTTGTAGTGAAGGGATAATTCGATTTTTGAGTAAAAACGAAAATGGGAAAGGGAAATAAAAAGGGAAAAAGGAAAGCTTCAATACATGCTATAGTTATGATCCGAATGTGCAAAGACTTAAGAGAAGGACTTCACACTTATGCAAATTGATGTTACATGCGAAATAGGGAGAACTATTCTCATTCCTAAATAAACCGATCATGGATGTCATCGGTTTCAAATGGCTCTAATACTCAGAATTTAAGTAGTTTGCCGACAATTTAAGCCAAGTTTATTCGTTCACTGAAATAACAATCGAGATATGCCACAACCTAAGACTCGATCAAGCAAACTAAGACATCACTAAAATAAGATAGTAATGAAACAAGTAAAGAATGGGCAAAAGCTATTTCATCATCGTCATTTAACCCGCTCCGACACCAAATATGACTCAAAAAATGAAAAAAAATACATGCTGAAATGCAAAAAATATGCAACTAATGCAAATTAGTTACCTTCCCCAAACCAAACAATACAATGTCTTCATTGTATCAAACACAAATCGAGACAAAAAGGAGAAGAAAATGTAACTAAAAACATAACTAAGTGAGTGAGTGGGACAGATATGTCCAAATATGTCTGAGGTTCCCCAAACCGAACTCTAGACACAGTCCAATTCCGACTCCGGTGCTGACTCCGTGCCCACTTGCTCTGTCTCGAGTTGCGTGTTCGTCTCAACCGTGGTCTGCGTTTAGTGGGTGGTTTCTCATGTTCCATGGTATCCTGTGAAAAGGCAGAAAACAAACACAGAAACTCGTGAAATCACAAAGATAGGAATATGAAAATCCAAACCCAAAACTCGACACACGGAAGTCGAAACTCAGTTAGACACGCTAAACCTGCAAATCCATAATTAACCAACAAACTAGTGGGTAGGCAGACGGCAGTGGTCAATGGTGGAGGAAGGCGAAGGGAAGGCTGATGGATGGTGAAACGAACGGAGATGGCAGAAAGGCAGAAAGTGAGGCGAAACGGAAGTGGAGAAGAGTAACGAACAACGAGTGGAGGAGGGAGTTGCGGTGGCGGTGGGTGAAGGCGATAGAAGGTGCGGCGGTGGGATTCTGCTGAGGAGCGGCGATGAAGGACAGAGGTCAAGGCGGTGGTAAATGGAGGCAACGCGGTGGCAGGCGATAGGGCGAACGGAGAGGAGTATAAAGGGGTATGGTGGTCGGGTATAGGTGATAATGTGAGTAGACTGGGTATAAGTGGGAAATAATGGGTCGAGTCTACTGGGTAAGGGTGGGGTTAGGGTGGGTAGGAATTGGCTTGGGTTAGACTGGGGATTGAAGGGTATACTAGGATAGATTTGAAGGGTAGACTAGTGTGGGTTAGTCTAAAGACTGGGATAGATGAGTCTAAAGACTGGGATGATCAGTCTGGTATACTTCACTAGACTCAGCAGTTTAGTAATCCTGCAACCCAACTTGACACATTATCAGTATCCTCATTCTCACTCCCTAAAATGAATGTAACTGCTTTACTCGGACTTAAAAATAAAATAACAATAAAAACACCCGGGTTGCCTCCCTGCCAGCGCTGGTTTTTACGGTCCCGCACGACCTTGATTCGGCCACTTCATCATTTTATTTTAAAAAACGAATCAACGCCCTCAGTAGCATGTCATATTCTCGAGCGTAAGATATATGAAAGCAGATATACGCACATGATAAGATGTTAGTAACAAAAATCGACATTATGGAACGAGATATCTTATCACGAGGCGGTAGACCAAGTATTCCTGTTGTGTGTCAAATTTGGACCGTTTTTCCTCCCATTTAGACCCGTTTTTCCTCTGTTTTGCGAGAATAGAGTGCGATTATCGCCGTATTTTGGTTAATTCTCGCATTAGAGTCTCTGTTTTGCATTTTACGTGTTTTTGATAGTTTTCTGTCTATTTTGATAGGATTTTCGACCAAAAACGTGTCTGAGCTCCTATGACCATGAGAGAGAAGGAAAACGTCCGAAAATCAAAGCACGCAACTCAAAATCCAAAGTCCCAACCCAAGAGGTGAAACCTTGAGCGAAAAGGAAAAACTGTAAGTCCATTGGGCATCTTCACCGGAGAGGTCGAACTTCAAATAAAAATATCCAGAGTTCTAAACCTCAGATCGAAGCGATTCAAGTTGGATGTAAAATCTTATTTTTTTAGCTTTCCAACGACATATCACACGCTCCAAACGGAGTTCAAACGAGAGAGTTATGGCCCTCTGAAGTCACAGGGCGAAATTTCACCCGATGAGAATTTGACCGGGCGAAATTTCGCCCGATGGTGTTCCTCCTCAGATTGCCATTTTGGACAAAAAGTTCATAGGGTGAAATTTAACCCTATGAGTTGACCGGGCGAAACGACCGGGCGAAATTTTGCCCACCGGGTGAAATTTCGCCCGATGGAGAAAAGCGCCAAAAATCGCAAAATGAGAAGAAAATCTCACCGGGTGAAATTTCACCCGGTGGTGTCAACTCGTCAACCGCAAGGTGAAGTTTTGCCCCATGAAGATACAAAGGGTGAAGGTCTAGCTTAAAAGAAGAGGAATTGGATTTGGGCTTGAAGATTGTGTGACCCATTAAGAACCACTATAAATACTACACCTAGGGTTTTGTGTCATTCTTGTGCCTTAAGTGTGCCTCCCTCCTTAGGGTAGGAGTAGTGTAGTGGATCTCTAGTAGTAGTAGTAGTAGTAGTTCACATAGTAGAAAAACTCCATAGATTTAGTAGTTTCCATTAGTTTTAGATTAAATCTACTTTATAGTTTGCAATCAAGTTATCATCTTTATTGAAGATTTGGGCTTTATTTTGAAGATTGAAGAGTATTGCAAGGATTGGTGACAAGTTCTTGTATTATCCCTTTCAAGATTCAATTTTTATGTAATCTTCATCTTCCTCCTTTAGTCTTCTCCATAATTGGTAGTTTCTTTCCTCTTCCTTTTTCCATTAGTTAGTTAATGTTTTTCTCTCTCTTTTGTTAGTTTCTTCATAGTTTGTGTGGTAGTTTATTTCTCCTCCTTAATGTTTTGATGTTCTCCATAATGAATAGCGAGTAGATTTTTTGTTGGGGAATTTAGGGATGAGGACTTGGATTATTTGAATTGAGGGATGTTGGTGGGTTGTTTGCTTGTTGATTTATCAATTTCGAGGTTTTTGTGTCTTTGTTGACTTAGAGCGTACGGCTAGGTCGACCTTGACTCACTCCTATCAATATGGGGAAACTCGGGGTAGGAGTTACCTTGACTTGAGACTTACCCTTTCGCAGCGAAAGCGGGTATAGGTGGGTTGGGTGAAGAAACCGAAAGGTGGCATTCTCCCTTATCAACGTTGTGACTAAAACTCGATTCCGAGATTCTTAGACCCCATTTCCGAATCCCGACTCTCCCCAACGCCTTTCCCGTCGTAGTTTTAAGCTTAGCCGTCTAACTCACTCACATTAGTTCAACTCTTCTCGTTCCAAAACCCCCACTCTTCTCGTCCCAAAACTCCCATCTCAACCCCAATCACAGTCAACACTAGACTTGACCGATAGCACTTAACCGCCTCCCTGTGTTTCGACCTCGACTTGCCACTACTACATAGTAGTAAGTTGGGACTAAAAATATTGTTTGCATGCGTGTCAGCGACAATGCGCATCAAAATGGCGTCGTTGCCAGGGATGGCGGCGGTTAGTTAATTGATTAAGTCTTTGTTTGAATGTGTTTGGTTAATTGTTTTTCCTTCCTCCTACCCTAGTGCCATTAGGTGCTAGGAGGCTCATCGTTTGTTAAGTTTTTGCTAGGTATACTTTTGATTTAGGTTGCTTGATCCCTATTCGGAGAACAAGTCGCTTGGAAATATTGTGGACCGAAGCAGCAACTTGATATTGTTATCTTCCACCAACTTCTACATTCCTCATCACCCCATCTTTGAACAACATCCAAGGATTCAAGTATGGCTACACTTGGATCCCATTCTCAACCATCCAGTGAAGAAATTTTGGTTGCAAATCAATTCAACCAAAGTTGTTCTTAATCTAAAGGACCACCTCGAACTAGCTATGGTCCTCCTTTTGGAATCTATCATCCACATAATCAAGGTCATCCAAGACATTCTCGAGGACTCTTTCAACCTTTTTACAACATTCAACAAACGATCAAGTATCAATTGGAAGAAAATGCATCAAATCGAGCTAGGCTTGAAGCTTTAGAGGCACGGGCCGCCTCGCAAGCTCGATTTTCTTATGAACCGACCAATTCTTCCAATCAAGCATCTGTGAATGTTATTAAGGTATTGAGCATAAAGGAACCGGTGAAACCCTTTGTTCCACAAACTTTTACATCTCATCCCTCAATCAATGAATTCGGTGAGAATGTGGTCAAGGGTGTAACCGGAAGACGGAAAAGAGATCCATTCAAATACCTTATAGGAGACCTTACCTACATCATTGAAAAGATTCCAATAGAAGACATGAACTTAGTCTCCAGAATGGAAGTACCACCCTTGAATGATAAGCCTCAAAACCCCTCAAATGGTCAAGCTATGGAGCAAATAACCTTCACCAAATTGATAGAGAATTTAAAAACTAGTCCCTCCATGCCAACTCCAACCGAGTATTTGAGGGACATGATCTTGAATTCTACCATGAAGAAGGAAATTCCAACACTACCTAGGGTCACCACAAAAATTACCATTCCTACTAAACTTGGTGACCCCGGTAGCTTCTCCATACCTTGTTCGATCGACAATGTTGAGATACGCCGAGCATTATGTGATCTAGGGGCGGACATTAGCCTTATGCCATTGATTATTGCTCAAACGATTAATATTCCAAGGTTGGTACACTTTCCGCTTAACGTTTAGATGGCCATCGGTACTTCGAAAGCGCCAATCGGGTTAGCACGGAATCTTACGGTCAAGGTGAGTCCTTTATACATACCTACTGATTTCGTGGTTCTTGACATGCCCATTGAAGAACACAATCCTATCTTATTAGGGCGGCCTTTCTTAGCAACCGACGGAGTATTTATTGACGTGAAAAAGGAAAACTATCTTTCAATGTTGGTAATAGCACCATTCAATTTGTATTGCCCGCCTTCTTGCCAAATATCCCTTTCGGTAAGGAATTGTGGGACCATATGGTGGAAATACCAACCGATGATGAATTTCTAGCGCAAGATAGTTACCAAAATTTTAATCCACTGAACTTTGCACCATCATTTGACTATGCCACCGAGGAACCATCCATAGAAGATGTCCACTATGATGATAGTGATGACGATGGCATTTTCCTTATACTTGGTCAAGCTCCCGAAGAAGAAGTTATTAATGAGTGGGGGATGCTACCGGAGGTAGCTTGCCTTATGGGTTTGCCAAGGCCAAGGAAAGAGTGTATGATTGGGGGCGTTATCTTCAAGAGTAAGAAGCATGGTACTTGATGCGCGTATTTTATATACACTTTTTATGCTCTTATTACGCGCATTCCCGTGTTTATTGAATAGTGAAAACTATTATTTTGCCCCGAATTGGCTACTTTGTGGTGTGTATTGTCCTTTTGCAGGGACGGAAGACAAAGGAGCTAAAACGAATGAGGCAAATCGAAGTTGTAAGAGCTGGACGCTGAAGTGAGAGAATAGTCGACCGACTATGGGAATAGTCAACCGACTATTTCTTGGACTGCGGGCAGATTTCGTGCTCAGCAAAGAAGTTTCCTAAAACAGTTTAAACCTATCTAAGTTGTATAAATAGGCTTTTCAGCCACAAAAACTAGAACAACTTACTTCTCTTTAGATTTCTTCTCTACTTTTACACTTTAGACCTTCATCTCTTTCATTATTCTCTCTAGTTAAATTTCTTCCCAAAACTCGGTTATTGTAAGAACTTTTGGATTCGAATCGCCTTCATTCCTTTGGTAATTTTATTAATCTTTCTTCCTTCTTCTTTGTTCTTGATTGATTCTTTTCCTTCATACTTAATTATTGTTTTATATTCGTCGTAATTTTTTTTATTATTCGTGATGTTTAATCTATTAAATTCTTTCATTAATCTTGTTGTCATTGAAATAATCATGAGTAGCTAATTTCCCTCGCTAGGATTTAGGAGATCTGCGAATTGAATGTGGTCGCTAAATAATTTATAGATCTGTCAATAATATTGTGTCTGAGTTGTCAATTGTAGCATTTAATTGATATTAATTGATTAAGTCGACGTAATTGATTAATTGAATTAGGTAAGTTTGAACCTAAGATCGGAAGCCTGGTAAAAGTTAGACATGCTACAACACATTAGTTTGCCCTAATAAGATTGGAAGCCTTTAGACGCATGCTAGGGTGAATAGCGGACCGGAAGGACTTTTTCAATACCCCTTAGACCAATATTTGCGATAGACCTGTGATTTAGACCGTGACCATATGAGATTCGTAGTGAACCGACAATCCTAGTTTTCTCTCCATATATTTATTCATCTTAAATTCATCTTATTTTATTTTAGTTATTTCTTCCCTTTTAATTCTCTTTCCTTCACTACTTTAGTTTAGATAAACACAATTAAAAACCCCCGACTTGTTACGTAGATAGACTTTAATTACGAGTAGAATTTATTTGTCTCCCTGTGAATTCGATCCCGACTTCCCTAGCTATATTTTTAGTTAGACCGTAGTTGGTTATTTTTGATAGGTATACGACTAGCTTATCAAATTTTGGCGCCGTTGCCGGGGAGACGGTTAATTTTACTTGTCTTTTTAGTTTATCTTTTGTCTCAGGGAACTTTCGTTCCTTGAGACGGTTCTCATATTTTCCTTCTTAGTTCTGTGTATGCCCATGTCTAACAGGTTCGAGATTCATCCTTTTGATCCCGAACCCGAGAAGACTTTACGAGCTAGACGGAGTTTTTGGAGGGAAATACGTCAAGCGGAGAAATCTAATTCGCTTGATCCAGTTTCCACTAACCTAGAGGTGGAATATTCGTCTCACGAAGAGGACGACTCAAGTACCAAATCTGACGCGGAGTCAGATATCTTAATTACGATTATGCCGCCGAAGCTTTCCACTCACTCCGAGCCAACTCAGGCTAACATTCCGAAAGGATGGAAGCTACCTACTCCTACCACTGGCTCTTTCGAGATTCGTGCCGCTTATATCAATTTAGTGGAGCGAAATACCTTCTCGGGCAATAAAAACGAAGACCCCGGACAGCATATGGAAATATTCACTGATTATTGTTGTTCGATTCCAATTGCTCCCGGGGTAACACAAGAACAAGTAATGGAGGCCTTATTTCCATTTTCTCTTGCAGGTCCAGCCCGTAGATTGTATCGAGACTTGGATAAAGCAGCAGCCAATATTAACGACTGGAACTCATTGGCGCTTGCTTTTTATAAGCATTACTACCCTCCTCAGCGCACCAATCAGATACGGAGTCAGATAACCAGTTTTAAGCAAGGACCATTGGAAGATCTTAACAAAACATGGACTAGATTTAAGGATCTAGTCCGTTCTATTCCTCACCACGGATTCGAGCCATGGTTCTTATGTAATCAATTTTATAACGGTTTATTTGATGATAATCGTGCTATTTTTGATGGTGCAGCTAACGGACGTTTCCAGAACAATGTTGATGATGACAAGGGTTGGAAATTGATCGAGGAGATGGCCACGCATCGAGCCGAATATGGAAATCCAAGGGGAAGTGTTCGGGTAGCCGCAGCGGAAACCAGTGAGATCATGGCTCAATTTTATCATCTTCATGCCCGTCTCGATAAAATTCAGAATCCGCCTCATAGAATCGAGTCGAATCAGTAAACTGTCCATGCCATGATCAAACAAGAGGCAATGTGTGAGCGATGTGGTACCGAAGGCCATAGCGCGGGGGAATGTATGACCGGGATGGAACAAGTTCTAGCTTTTCAACACTTCAAGCAAGGTAATCCCTATTCTAATTACTACAATGAGAGGACTAGGGAGCATCCGAACTTCAATTGGACGAGTCAGAATGTGTTGAACCCAGTTCCTCAGCCGAAGCAACAAGCTTATGTTCCGCCTCATCGCGGACAACAACAAGGCTTCCAAAAGCCTCTAGCTCTTCCACCGCCAACTCAACCCCTTGCTATTCTTCCTCCACCGCCCGTGACTCCGGCCCCAGTTCCTAGCGAATATCATGAATTGAAGAGTATGATGCAATCTCTTATGATCCAGACGCAGGTGGCACAGATTGCCACAAATCAGTCTGCTAGGCAACCGGGCACACTACCGTCACAGGCGGAAAAACCGCACGATACGGCCAACGCGATTCAGCTTCGTAGCGGCCTTACTTATGACGAGCCCAAGATGGCTAGCTATCGTAATTCTGTTATTGTGGATGATGTAATTGAGGATGTAATAGATGATGATGTATCGTTAAAAACTGATGAAACTACTGTGAATGACGAACTGGTCAATAATAGTCGACCGACTATTTCAGATAGTTGGCCGACTATCATTGACAGATTAACAGAAACTGCAGGTGAGGAGAAAAATAGTCGACTGACTATCCCTGATAGTCGACCGACTATTAATAATAATCGACCGACTATCCCTGATAGTCGACTGACTACTCCAGAGGTAGGTTCCAGATCCGAGACGGTCGCTGCTGATAAGCCGTCTGATGCTGAAGTGGAAACGGGTGTTCTACAAGATAAAGCTGCTGAACAGGTCAAAATTCAAGTTCCTTTTCCTAGCCGGTTGAAGAATAAGAAGGTCGAGAACCAGTTCAGTAAGTTTATGGAGGTCGTCAAAAATCTCCAGGTAACCGTTCCCTTCACGGAATTAATTACCCAGGTACCCTCTTATGCAAAATTTATGAAAGATATTCTGACTCTTAAGAGGAACTTTAATGAACATGAGACTATTGCTTTTACTGCTGAGTGTAGTGCTCTAATTCAAAGTAAGTCTCCACCCAAACTGAAAGACCCGGGAAGTTTTTCCATACCATGCACCATAGGCACCCATGTAATCGATAAAGCTTTATGTGATTTGGGTGCAAGTGTCAGTGTCATGCCCTATTCAGTTTGTGAGAAACTGAATATGGGTCAGCTTAAAGTCACAAGTGTTGTGACTCTTTAGATGGCTGATAGGTCAGTCAAACGTCCCTTAGGAGTTTTAGAAGCTGTCTCTGTTAGGATAGGTAAATTCTTTATATCTGTCGATTTCATTGTTTTAGATATGGCTGAGGATACCCAGATTCCTATAATTTTAGGTAGGCCATTTCTACATACTGCAGGGGCTATTATAGATGTCAAGCACGGACGCTTGACTCTAGAGGCGGGGGACGATAAAGTGACCTTTAATTTGGCCAATACATTAGCTAAGCCTATGATCGAGGATACTTGTTATGCACTAGATATCATTGATGAAGTTATTCTTGATGTTAGTATGGGTTCCCTGAGTAGGGACCCGCTCGAGGCTTTGACATGTTTAGACACTTGTGCAGGTAAGAAGACTAACGATAATGCTGTGTGGGATATTTTAGGAGATACACAGAAACCGACGAGCATCGACGGAGAAGTGGTAAATAGGTTGGTAGATACTTCTTATGCTGTAGAGGTAACCAAACCCGACCTGAAACCTCTTCCGTCTCATCTTAAGTATGTATTTCTAGACGATTCTGAGTCTTATCCCGTCATCGTAAGTAATAAATTAGATGAGAACCAAATTTGTGCTTTGTTGGTCGTTCTTAAAAAGAACAAGAATGCATTAGGTTACAGTCTAGATGACCTTAAGGGAATTAGTCCCGATATTTGCATGCATCGAATTGAATTGGAAGAGGATCGCCGACCTGTTAGACAGGGTCAACGTAAGTTGAACCCGAAAATGCAGGAAGTGGTAATGAAAGAAGTGATGAAGTTGTTAGATGCAGGTATAATTTATTCTGTCGGTCACTCTAAATGGGTGAGTCCTGTTCAGGTCGTCCCGAAGAAAGGCGGGACGACCGTGGTAAAAAACGATAAAAATGAATTAATACCTACTAGAATTGTAATGGGATGGCGGATGTGCATTGACTATAGACAATTAAATGCCGCCACAAAAAAGGATCACTTCCCTCTTCCGTTTATCGATCAAATGGTAGAAAGGTTAGCCTCACATAAGTTTTTCTGTTATTTAGATGGCTATTCAGGGTTCTTTCAGATCCCGATCCATCCTGATGATCAGGAAAAGACTACCTTTACTTGTCCCCATGGCGTTTTTGCTTATCGCAGGATGCCCTTCGGGTTGTGTAATGCCTCTGCCACCTTTTAAAGGTGCATGATGGGGATATTTTCCGAGTATATCGAGTCTATTATGGAGGTATTTATGGATGATTTCAGTGTCTACGGTAGTAATTTCACTGATTGTCTTACTAACCTTGATAAAGTGATCCAGCGATGTGTCAATTTAGTGCTGAATTGGGAGAAGTGCCATTTTATGGTCAATGAGGGAGTTGTCCTTGGGCACTTAGTTTCAGATCGAGGCATCCAAGTAGACAAAGCAAAGGTGCAAGTGGTCGAGCAATTGCCTCCTCCCGTTAACGTGAAGGGGGTTAGGAGTTTTCTTGGACACGCCGGATTTTATCGCCGGTTTATCAAAGATTTCTCTAAAATTGCTAAACCACTTACACAATTGCTCCTTAAGGATGCCCCATTCATTTTTTCTGATGAATGTTTATCTGCTTTTAACAGGTTGAAGCAGGCTTTGGTCACAGCACCTATTATTCAGGTCCCGGATTGGGAGTTACCGTTTGAAGTTATGTGCGACGCTAGTGATTATGCGGTCGGAGCGGTGCTGGGTCAAAGGAAGGAAAAGGCAGTAAATGCCATCTATTATGCGAGCCGAACTCTGGATGAGGCTCAGGTGAAGTATACTACGACGGAGAAGGAGCTTCTAGCTGTGGTTTATGCATTAGAGAAATTTCGATCTTATTTAATAGGATCGAAAGTCATAATTTATACGGACCATGCGGCTTTGAAGTACCTCCTCGTGAAGCAGGAAGCCAAACCGAGACTGCTACGATGGATCCTTCTATTTCAGGAATTCGACTTGGAGATAAAGGACAAGAAGGGCGCTGAAAATTTTGTGGCGGACCACCTTTCTAGATTTCCATTGCAGGACGGAGGCGATACTTTACCGATAACTTTTCAAGGAGTGTGCTGACGGACTTTTTAGGCGATGCATACCGCAATGGGAAACCAATGCCATCTTGGAAGCCTGTCATTCCTCGTCTTATGGTGGTCACCACGGTCCCGCTAGGACCGTGGCTAAGGTACTTCAATCAGGTTTTTATTGGCCATCTTTGTTTTCTGATGCCAAGTCATTTGTTTCAGGATGTGATGCTTGTCAGAGGACGGGAAATATCTCCCGGAGGCATGAGATGCCTCAGCTCGGTATTTTGGAGGTAGAGATTTTCGATGTTTGGGGCATCGACTATCAAGGTCCCTTCCCGACAAGTCGAGGTAATATGTACATTTTAGTAGCTGTAGACTACGTATCTAAGTGGGTAGAAGCCGTTGCCTCGGTCCATTGTGACGCTAAGACCATCATCCAACTTTTCAAGACGATTATATTTCCACGTTTTGGCGTCCCCCAAGTCGTCATTAGTGATGGAGGTATGCACTTTAAAGAAAAACAACTTATTGCCTTATTGTCTAAATATGGTGTTATGCATCGTAGAGGTTTGGGGTATCACCCCCAAACTAGTGAACAGGTTGAAGTTTCCAACCGGGAGCTTAAGGATATTTTGGCAAAAGTTGTCTCGAAGTCAAGAAAAGATTGGAGCCTGAAACTAGATGACACTCTATGGGCATATAGGACCGCCTATAAGACACCGATTGGTACATCGCCTTATCGGTTGGTTTATGGGAAGTCATGTCACTTACCCGTAGAGTTAGAGCATAAAGCATGGTGGGCCGTTAAAGAACTAAATTTTGACCCGAAATTGTGTGGCGAAAATCGACTTTTACAGCTAGATGAGCTCGAGGAGTTCAGGATGAATGCCTACAATAGTGCCCGTATCTACAAAGAAAAGACAAAAAGGTGGCACGATAAGCGTATCATTCCGAGAGAGTTTAAAGCAGGCAAAAAGGTATTATTGTTTAATTCTCGTCTTCGTCTTTTTCCTGGAAAATTAAAATCCAGATGGTCCGGCCCCTATATGGTAATTTCGATTTCTAAATTTGGGTCGGTCGAGATTGAAAGCTCTTCCACGGGAAATCGCTTTAAGGTCAATGGTCACCAAATAAAGCACTACCACGAGAGAGGTGACATAGGAGGAGAAGTCGAGGTTTTGTACCTCGAAACAGTCACCAACTGAGCAAGGTGACTACGGTCGTGCGGGACCTTAAACCAGCGCTGACCGGGAGGCAACCCAGGTTGTAAAACATTTGTACCTGCATTTAGTTAGTTAGAGCATATTTAATTTACTGCATTGTAGATTTTGTGAGTGTGAGAACAAGGGTCTGAAAGTTTGAATTGAGTTTTACAGAAAACAGGCTGCTGACGGAAAACTGGAACTGGACAGCAATAGTCGACCGACTATTTTTATTGTCGATCGACTATTTTTATTGTCGATCGACTATTATTTTAGTCGGTCGACAATTCTGGCAAATTTGCGCACCTTGGCTGAATATTTCCGTGGCATAAGTCATATTTTCTCTTTACTCTTCTACTTCAGTTTGTTATTTTGAAAACAATACTAACTCCAAAACCCTATTTTCTTACTCCTCCCACCTACCTCCATCCTTACCTTCATCTTCTTCATTTCAAATCTCCATCTTCATCCTCAAACCCCTACCCATCTTCTTCTCTCCTTCCCTTTTTCTTCTCTAATCCTTTCACCCTTTGCTAGTTCTTGTCTTTATTGAAGTTGCAACTACCCTCCAACCATTCAAGTAAGTTTTCTTGTGCTTCATTTTCTGTTTTCTGTCTAGCTACTGCTTCGCTGACATTGTCGTACCTATCGCCGCCTGCGTTCTCTGCTTTCCGCCAGGAGTCGCCGACTATCAGAATAGTACAGTCGGGCGACTCTTCCAATAGTCGTCCGACTATTGCGATAGTCGGGCGACTATCGTCTCTGTCGGGCAATTTTTAGCTGCTTCTTGGGTTCTGTCGCGATTTCTCTAGGGCTGTTTTCAGCATCTGATTTCGGAATATCGACTTAGTTTGTGTTAGATTTATGCTATTACTCATTTTGTTTACCCAAATTTGTTGATTTCATCCACATTATAGTGTTTTTACCCAAATTTCAGTTATGAAATTAGGGTTTTGATTTCAATTGATTTGGGTGTTTTTGTGTGAGTAGTACAGTAGTCTGATTCTTGCTATTTCAGGTCAAAATGGATGCAAAAAGACAACGTCGTGGGAGCACAAGGCGTCGGGTCGACATTAGCCGAGAGTCAGCGCCAACTCAGGACCTCGTTCCATTTCCCGAGGAGAGCATACCGGAATACCCTAACATTCAGTTTGCCTCGGCTGATCAGAGGCAGCGCTTTGTCCAGTTGGCAGCTCTTAAGGTAACCCCGACACGGTTCCTAGACCGTGAGCTCTTGGGCAGGTTAGGCATTTATCAGCCTGTTGTTGACTTACTTAATGGCACTGGTATGAGTGGACTAATTTATATGCTTGAATTCACGTATAGGGGTCTTACTCTTGAGTTTTTTAGTAGTTTTCAATTTCTTTAGTTGAACTAGGATACACCATGCATATTTTTCAGACTCTTTAACACGAGTTTTTCTAGGACCGTTCGCGAGTTCGGTCAGCTTTTAGGTGTCACTAGCGAAGGGGACTCAATACATCCCCCTCGCCATCTAGCCAATGATATATGGTCTTGCATTACTGATCGTAATACGGGTCGTAAGCGGGGCAACGAAGTCCATCACCCGACCATCCGATACTGGCTTCGTTTGATAGGGTGCACCATTTACGGACGTACTGAGCCGAACAATGTTAATGCCGATGAATTAGAGAGTCTAGCAGGCTATCTTAACATCGATAGCGAGCGGCCATATGTCATGAATGTGGCCGCCCTTGTTGCCCACCATTTCCAACATATCGGAAATGAGCTTATAGCTGTCATTCATTGTGGGGGTCTCGTTTCCCACATTGGTCGTAGGCTTTTTCCGGACTTCCCGTACGGGGAGGAACCTATAGGACACGATCTTCCATCTGCCGCGCGACTCGAGAGTCGTCTTTTGAACTTGTCTGTCCTTAGGAGTCATCATTGGCTAGGTCCTGATTTGCGTTGGCGCATAGCAAAGAACGAATCGGTTATCCTCCCTTACAATCTACCACCTCTTACCTCCTACCCCCATCTCCCCTTTGGTCCTGAAAGAGACCCTCCACCGTATCCCTCCTATTTGCTACCACTTAGGAGGGATCTTCAGACCCCCACACACTTCACACCCGAGACGGGTGGGCCGTCTCGACTTCCTCGATAATCTCGAGGGGGTGGCCGGTCGACTAGCCATGCATCACATACACCATCTTTTGCGGCTGGACCTTCGGTCCCACCACGGCCTCCTTATGCATATCCATATACTGATTATTCTAATGTGCCTGCATATCCTGCCCACTTTGTGCCTCCTCCGCCATATTTTACACCTGCAGTCCTCGACCAAGCGGTGGTCCCTGGAATGCTTAATGAGTTATGCCACCGGATAGCAACGGTACAGCTAAATCAAGCACTTGCCGACTTTCCATGTTACAACAATGGAGTGCAGATCGGCCTGATCTCTCCTACAGGTTGGCACCTGACTTACTACACCTACCCTAAGGGAGGCTATGGTAACGATGCCGGGAATGAGCAGAGAGATGACGAGGAGGGAGATGACGATAGTGGAAGTGGTGATCAAGAGGAGAGCGGTGACGAGAGCTCCGATTAGGACGATTTGGGGAGGTCTCTGTTTGTATATATCTTGTAAGTAGTTCTTCTTTTTCTTTTTGGACTTCCATCGTTTTGCATTCCTTCCCCGTATTTATTATTGCCTCTTATTGTTTGTTGTACACAATGAGGGCATTGTGCGATTTGGTTTGGGGAGGGTATGCATCTGTCTGTTTTCATCCATCTGCATATTTCTTGCATTTCCGCATGCATTTTTACAAAAAAATTAAACAAAATCACAAAAATATGTTTTTGCATTTAATTGTGTCTTAGTTGAGTCGGAATGCTATGTAGCAATGATGATAATGCTTCTATGTCTTCATTTAGTTGCTTATGCTAGTGTGCCGTTAGGATTTTTGTATATAAGTACATGTGGCGTTCTTGCATCTTTGGTTAACGGTGTTGAACGAATAAACTTGACTCATTGTTGGCAAACTACTCAGATTTGTAAGGAATTAGAGCCTTTAAACTGATGACATTCATCATCAGTTTCATTTAGGTTGAGAGTAGTACTCCTTATGAGACATGTAATATCAAACTGCATAAGCATGACATTCGTCTCTTAGATACCTGTACGTTTTTTACTCGTGGTTTTGACATGTGCGAAAAAGGCAAATCCTTTCTTTTAATTAATTCCCATGAGCCTCACATAGCCAAATTGACCTGTTTGACCCGTTTTTCAACTACATACCATATATTGCCTACCCTAGTCAAGCTAGTAGATTAGTTGAACGAAATTGTTTTTTCCGGGTTGATTGTGGTACCGTGATGATTGGAAAAAAAAGGGGAATTGAAAAAAAAAGTTGAAAAGAAAAAAATCAATGAGAAAAAAATCTTGAATGAAAAAAAAAAGAAAGGAAAGAAGAAAAGAAAAAAAAATGAAGTGAAACTAGAAGAAGAATGTGTTTTTGCTATGAAAAAAAGAATTGATCTCTCTAATTTCATAGTTATTGGTGAGAAGCGATTTTTATAAGACGCTTGTTATTATGCCTAATTCTTCGATTAGAGTGGTGAGAACGGAATGAATTTTATGTTGATTGTAGTTGTACTAGCTTGACTTTTACCTCCACATATCCATATCGTTTTGCCCTTTCTTACCCGATTAACCTCACTTTATACCATATGTAAGTCCTTGGCACGTGTCTTTTCCCGATAGAATGCGTATGTACGGTTATTAGAGATTGATTTCATGTTAGATTGCATGCATGTTCTTGTAGGTCGCAGTTTAGGTCAGTGCTTTGTCTTTCCGTTTTTACATAAACTCACAATATAACCCGATTTGTGTGATGAGCGATCCGTGAGAGTCCGACATAGACGAGTCTTGCAAGGTTGAAGGTTCAGTATGGTTGTCATTGGTCAAGCTTGTTGTATGTGGTTGTTTACATTTATTTTAATCGTTGCGCATTGGTTAGGTAACTTTGGAGCATATTCTGCTATGAGTTATGTACATTCCATTAGGATTGAGTTATCGTTTTGTGCTTGCTTGAGGACAAGCAAGGGTTTGGTTTGGGGAGATTTGATGCGCGTATTTTATATACAATTTTTATGCTCTTATTACGCGCATTCCCGTGTTTATTGAATAGTGAAAACTATTATTTTGCCCCGAATTGGCTACTTTGTGGTGTGTATTGTCCTTTTGCAGGGACGGAAGACAAATGAGCTAAAACGAACCAAAACCGAGGCAAATCGAAGCTGTAAGAGCTGGACACTGAAGTGGGAGAATAGTCGACCAACTATGGGAATAGTCGGCCGACAATGGCGATAGTTGACCGACTATTATAATAGTCGGTCGACTATTTCTTGGACTGCGGGCAGATTTCGTGCTCAGCAAAGAAGTTTCCTAAAACAGTTTTAACCTATCTAAGTTGTATAAATAGGCTTTTCAGCCACAAAAACTAGAACTTACTTCTCTTTAGATTTCTTTTAGACTTCTTCTCTACTTTTACACTTTAGACCTTCATCTCTTTCATTATTCTCTCTAGTTAAATTTCTTCCCAAAATTCGGTTATTGTAAGAACTTTTGGATTCGAATCGCCTTCGTTCCTTTGGTAATTTTATTAATCTTTCTTCCTTCTTCTTTGTTCTTGATTGATTCTTTTCCTTCATACTTAATTATTGTTTTATATTTGTCGTAAATTTATTATTATTCGTGATGTTTAATCTATTAAATTCTTTCATTAATCTTGTTGTCATTGAAATAATCATGAGTAGCTAATTTCCCTCGCTAGGATTTAGGGGATCTGCGAATTGAATGTGGTCGTTAAATAATTTATAGATCTGTCAATAATATTGTGTCTGAGTGGTCAATTGTAGCATTTATGTGAGATTAATTGATTAAGTCGACGTAATTGATTAATTGAATTCGGTAAACTTGAACCTAAGATCGGAAGCCTGGTAAAAGTTAGACCTGCTACAACACATTAGTTTGCCCTAATAAGATTTGAAGCCTTTAGACGCATGCTAGGGTGAATAGCGGACCGGAAGGACTTTTTCAATACCCCTTAGACCAATATTTGCGACAGACCTGTGATTTAGACCGTGACCATATGAGATTCGTAGTGAACCGACAATCCTAGTTTTCTCTCCATATATTTATTCATCTTAAATTCATCTTATTTTATTTTAGTTATTTCTTCCCTTTTAATTCTCTTTCCTTCACTACTTTAGTTTAGATAAACACAATTAAAAACCCCCGATTTGTTACGTAGATAGACTTTAATTACGAGTAGAATTTATTTGTCTCCCTGTGAATTCGATCCCGACTTCCCTAGCTATATTTTTAGTCAGACCGTAGTTGGTTATTTTTTATAGGTATACGACTAGCTTATCAGTACTCCGGGTTGCTTCTCAACCAACCCCGACTATGCTCAAACGATTTGATTTGGTTTTTAAATATTTGTATATTCTCATCTCCTTTTATTTTCCTCGAACAATAGCTTTTGGTTTTTCCTTTGCAGCCTGTTTCTTATGGCATATGCAGGAATTATGAAGATTTCTTTTGGATTTTTTGGGATGTTCTACAATGATTATGAGAGTTTATCTCCATGTATTTAATACATGGATCGAGAAGATTGTTATTATCGAAGAGTTGAGGTTGGTTTGGACCAAGTCAAGGAGAATTTTCGCAGCAAAAGGCTAATATTGAGTGGAGGATCTCACCGGGTGAAATTTCACTCGGTGGAATTGTGGCCCGAGATCCGTCGGGTGAAACTTCACCCGATGGCATTTTTGCTGGAATTACTGGAATTGACGGAAAACCCGTCGGGTGAAATTTCACCCGGTGGAATCTCACCGGGCGAAATTTTGCCCGACGGTAAACTTAATTGCGACTTGGGAGTTGATGGAATTTCGTCTCTCACCGGGCGAAATTTTGCCCGACGGTGAGTTTCGCGAAATTGACGAAAAAACGGTCCGAAGACCGTCGGGCGAAATTCCACCCCGCGTCACCCTTATACCCCAAACACCCTTCTTCTTCCTCATATCACCCTTTTCCCTATCTCTCTCCTCAAATAAACCCCAAAAACCCCAAATACTACCACCATAAATCCATTCTAATCACCCATTTTCTCCACTAAAAATTAATCCAACCCCATATTCTTCATCCTTATCAAATTCCTATCATCTTTTAAGAATTCTTTTTGAGAAATCTTCACAGTTTCTGACAGCCTCATACTCTAAACCTCCATCACCATAATTACCCACCTCAATCATCAAATATGAAGAGAATCAAGCAAACTGCAAGAAAGAGGTTATCAACTATGCTCAATCGCCATTCGGGTTCGACGTCCTCTTCTCGTTCCGAGGAGCCGACCAAGGTCTGGGAGGAATCTGTCCCAAGGCCCGTTCAAGCACAAGGCTCCGTCTTGCGCGAACAACCTGTTGCGCTAGAGGTACGTTACCCTCCTATTCGTCGTAATTTCTTGCATTCTGGCTCTAGTGTTAGTTTCGCTAACAAAACTCAGCTTGAAAAATTTTTAAAAAAATTTGGAATTTTAAAATTGAGCCAACTCATTGGGCTGCTAGAGATGTTCTTCAGCGAATGGGTATTGAACCGCAGGTCCGAGTAATGTGCCAAAATCTCGGACTGATTAGACTTTATATGTCAAAAGAGGAGACTTTTCAAAAACTCACTTGTGCATTTTTCGCAACTTTTGAGGTTGGTGGTGGTGACGACCCCACCGTTACTTTTTCAGTTGCGAGAAATTCAGTATGCTTTCTCCTTAAGAGATTTTGGTGCACTGCTTGGTTTACCCACTTCAGTTGTAGGAGGGCCTCGGGCGGGGGAAACTAAGGATGAAAAATTTGCCCGTGATCGGTTTTGGTTTAAAATTGCCCGCCAAAGGACCTTCAAAGGGGGTAAGATGCGTTCTTTCTCCATTCGGAACCCCATCCTCAAATATTTGGCACGTATCATAGCCAATTCCTTTTTGTCTAGCTATGATACGCACCATAACTGTAGTGCTATAGCTGTGCAACTGTTAGAGGATGCGGTTCTGAATAGAGACCCTTCTATTGACATGTCTGAGGCCCTAGCTACGGATTTTGCCCAGGTTGCAAAAGGCAACCGCAAGAACATTTCTTGTGGTGGGGTAGTCACGATGATAGCTAGAGCCTTGAACGTGGACTTTAGTGACTTAGCACCATTAATCGGAGTCGGGATTTACTTTGATGAAATCTATTGCTCTTTTCTTGTCTGGCCCCGAAAAGGGGATTATAACAGTTTGTTTCTATATAAGATTACTGAGTTTCGAGCTATTGAAATGCCTAACCCCAATTGGGTGAGGCTTGATATCGAGGAGAACTTCGGCATGCCGAAAAGGTCAGGGGAGTACATTCGGGATAGCACCCGTGGTAAGTTCTATCAAGTTAATTACTCCGATGGACCCCTTGACTTTGGTGATGATGATGTCGAGGTAGTAGATGTGTCAAAGGAGGAACCGGAAAGCGAAACCTTCCGGAATGAGGGTCAAAGAACATTACCGTCTTCATCCCGTGGACCCTCTTCCTCTCGTCAGACCGAAACGCAGACCTCACAGTTCTTCACCCCCGACTTTTCTGACTTTACCCCGCACCGACACTCCACTTTCACCCAGTCTACTCCAGGTTTTTCAGGAGGACATTAATATGAGTCCTCCAAGACACTCTTTGTTCTTCGGATCGGAGGAGTTTATAACCAATGGGGAGAAATCTATGATCGTACACGTCAGACTTGGGAGAACTCGACCACTTCCCTCAACTTGACCCAAAGTGCTTATAACGTAGCTCAGGATGTGCGCGATACTGCGCATGACTCTTACACCTACTCTAGAGATGGTTTTGAGTACGCCCCGAATAGCTTCGAGATGGCCAGGGACGCTGCTAGGGATGCCCAAGCAGCGAGGTTAGCGGCGAGAAGAACTAGAGGATGTTGCAACAACAACAACACTATTTTGATCAATTTTTCGGTATGCGTCCGCCTGGGTCTTACTACCCACCACCTCGTCCCCCGGGTCCTGTATGAGTGGTTGAGTGTTGTCAGTGTTAGTGTGGGGGGGTGTCGGGTGTTGGTTGTCGGTAGTCGTATTTCTCCTATTCTCAGTAATTTTTGTCAGTTTCTGCTGCGCCAGTTCTGGCATTTGGTGATTATTGGTTGGTTATTTTTGTGATAATACTTTTGTTGGTTTGAGGAAGTTGTCAGACCCTCCGTGGCCCTACTTGGGTCGTTACAAACGTGAGGTTTTATGCAGGTGGCCTTGATGACAGAAGGACCTGATTGTATGCTCCCGGTCTTCGGTGATTTGATCGCACCAAGACCAAATGGAAAATCCAAATTTTTTTTAAACTTCTTTTTCTTATTTTTCCCGATTCGCGCGGAATCGGGGCGAGGTGACGTGATTACACCTATGCCCTTTTTCCCTGTCGGTTTTTCTATTTTTCACTTTCATTTTCTTTATTCCCTAATTTTTGAAAAACACAAAAAAAATCGAAAAACCACGAAAATTCAAAAACATTTTCCAATTTTTCTCTTTTTCTTCTTTTTTCGATTCTTCCCCTATTCGTGCATTGAGGACAATGCATAGTTTTAGTGTGGGGGAGGGATCTACTATCCCTTTCTTCCTTTTCTTTTTCATTTTTCCTTTAAAAAATCAAAAACCCAAATTTTTTTCCTTTTCCTCTTTATTTTAGTTTTCCTTTCTTATATTTTCGTTTTTGTGTCACTTGTATTGCCTTGCATTCTCCTTCTTGTAGGTACACCACCAACCATTTAGCATGGGTACGTAAGGTAACGAAATTGAAGACCGCTTGGTAATATCTTCTACCTTCGTTTTATCCCCTTCCCTTAATGTTTGGGAGTATGGGCATTTATGCTACTTGGAGGTTCACTTGGTGAACATTTTGGAATTGGTGGTTGTGGATTGTGTTCACTTGATGGAGTTTGGAGTGCTTGGCTATATTTGTGTTTTTATTCTGTTTTTCTCGTGTTTTTGTCCTTTTTGTGTTCTTTTTCATTTTTGTCTAGTTTGTCTAGGTAAAGTTTTCGAAAACCCGATTTTGAGTTTAGGCCGAGTGTTTATTACTCCCTTGTTAGAAACCCTTTTTGAAATTTTGGACATTGTTCTAGTAGAATGACCTTGAACCAATTTTTGCATTGGATTTTAACCATGAGTCCATCTTTTCTACTAGGAGTCTACATCGGGATTTGCATTTGACCACCTTGACCACCCATGGAGTGATAAGGCCTTGGTTACTGTTTCCCGTTCTCTTAGGTGACCTTACTTGAGAAGTCGGTTTTAGTCCAAATTTCCATCTTTTTGTGGGTTCGGAGGGGGTGCACACCCGACTAGCCTATTTCTCTACCATTCACCCATTTCCACAAATAAGTTTGCAAAAATATGCTTTACCTTTGAATCTCAAATGAATAATCTAGCCAAATATGGGCTGCTCAAAAGAAAAAAAAAAGGGAAAAATGAAGAAGAAGAGCATATGAAAAAAAAAGCCCTCAACCGAAATAATGGGGAAAGAAAAACCGAAAAAAAATCAAAATCTCAAAAAAAAATTGTTCCCAAACCCAAATAATCCCTTGGTTTCCTTATTGCCGTGAAATGCCTACTAGAGGACCGAGTCCCGAGGAAGGAAAATAGCAGTAATTTGCCAATCCTTACCATTTTGCAAACACTTGTCCACTTTTTGTTTGGTCTAATTGGCTTTCTTGAGTTTGGGACGATCCTCTAGGCTTAGCTTAAGAGACGAGATAACACTTACCTACAACGCTTGCTAACTCCATGGTTCTCACTTATCCACTCCATTTATCGTCCCGTTGTAGGCATCGTCTCTAGTGGAACTAGAAGGACCTTGGTAAATTTTCAATGTTTTTGTTGTTTGATTGTCATCCTACTAGGATTTTGTCCATGTCAATTTGGGTGACTAACTTGGTAGTGTTCTCGCTTCGCTTGAGTTTAAAATCGATGCTTTCTCCGCCACTTCGATGAGGGATTCGGTGATTTATTTTCTTTTTGGATGCGTCTATTTTTTTTGTGTGTCTTCTTTGTTTTTGTGTGTTTGTGTGTGTTAGTCGCATCCCCAATTTTGAGCAAGCCCCAACTTGCCTTGCATGGGAGTACTCTACCTCATGGGTATTTCGATGTGAGTTGAAGGGACGGAGCGGGCCCGTTAATTGCCCAGTATCGGCATAGCATAGTCTAGCTTAGTAGTAGTAGCTAATTTCTTTTTGGGTCTTTGCTCGAGGACGATCAACGGTTTAGTGTGAAGGAATTGTTGTGTGTCAAATTTGGACCGTTTTTCCTCCCATTTAGACCCGTTTTTCCTCTGTTTTGCGAGAATAGAGTACGATTATCGCCGTATTTTGGGTAATTCTCGCATTAGAGTCTCTGTTTTGCATTTTACGTGTTTTTGGTAGTTTTCTGTCTATTTTGATAGGATTTTCGACCAAAAACGTGTCTGAGCTCCTATGAGCATGAGAGAGAGGGAAACCGTCCGAAAAGCAAAGCACACAACTCAAAATCCAAAGTCCAAACCCATGAGGTGAAACCTTGAGCGAAAAGGAAAAACTATAAGTCCATTGGGCATCTTCACCGGAGCGGTCGAACTTCAAATGATAATATCCAGATTACTAGACCTCGGATCGAAACGATTTCAGTTGGAGGTGAAATCTTATCTTCTTAGCTTTCCAACGACATATCACACGCCCCAAACAGAGTTCAAATGAGAGAGTTATGTTCCTCTGAAGTCACATGGCGAAATGTCACCCGATGAGAATTTGACCGGGCAAAATTTCGCCCGATGGTGTTCCTCCCCAGATTCCCATTTTGAAAAAAAAATTCATAGGGTGAAATTTCACCCTATGAGTTGCCCGGGCGAAACGACCGGGCGAAATTTCGCCCACCGGGTGAAATTTCGCCCGATGAAGAAAAGCGCCAAAAATCGCAAAATGAAAAGAAAATCTCACTGGGTGAAATTTCACCAGGTGGTGTCAGCTCGTCAACCGCAGGGTGAAGTTTTGCCCCATGAAGATACAAAGGGTGAAGGTCTAGGTTAAAAGAAGAGGAATTGGATTTGGGCTAAAAGATTGTGTGACCCATTAAGAACCACTATAAATACTACACCTAGGGTTTTGTGTCATTCTTGTGCCTTAAGTGTGCCTCCCTCCTTAGGGTAGGAGTAGTGTAGTGGATCTCTAGTAGTAGTAGTAGTAGTAGTAGTAGTAGTAGTAGTAGTAGTAGTAGTAGTAGTAGTAGTAGTAGTAGTTCACATAGTAGAAAAACTCCATAGATTTAGTAGTTTCCATTAGTTTTAGATTAAATCTACTCTATAATTTGCAATCAAGTTATCATCTTTATTGAAGATTTGGGCTTTATTTTGAAGATTGAAGAGTATTGCAAGGATTGGTGACAAGTTCTTGTATTATCCCTTTCAAGATTCAATTTTTATATAATCTTCATCTTCCTCCTTTAGTCTTCTCCATAATTGGTTGTTTCTTTCCTCTTCCTTTCTCCATTAGTTAGTTAATGTTTTTCTCTCTCTCTTTTGTTAGTTTCTTCATAGTTTGTGTGGTAGTTTATTTCTCCTCCTTAATGGTTTGATGTTCTCCATAATGAATAGCGAGTAGATTTTTTGTTGGGGAATTTAGGGATGAGGACTTGGATTATTTGAATTGAGGGATGTTGGTGGGTTGTTTGCTTGTTGATTTATCAATTTCGAAGTTTTTGTGTCTTTGTTGACTTAGAGCGTACGGCTAGGTCGACCTTGACTCACTCTTATCAATATGGGGAAACTCGGGGTAGGAGTTACCTTGACTTGAGACTTACCCTTTCGCCGCGAAAGCGGGTATAGGTGGGTTGGGTGAAGAAACCGAAAGGTGGCATTCTCCCTTATCAACGTTGTGACTAAAACTCGATTCCGAGATTCTTAGATCCTATTTCCGAATCCCAACTCTCCCCAACGCCTTTCTCATCGTAGTTTTAAGCTTAGCCGTCTAACTCACTCACATTAGTTCAACTCTTCTCGTCCCAAAACCCCCATCTCAACCCCAATCACAGTCAACACTAGACTTGACCGATAGCACTTAACCGCCTCCCCGTGGTTCGACCTCGACTTGCCGCTACTACATAGTAGTAAGTTCGGACTAAAAATAGTGTTTGCATGCGTGTCAGCGACAGCGCGCATCAATTCACACCTGAAACACTGAACTAATCCCCTTGTCAGCAGAACATAAGGAATCAATGTTAAAATAAGAAAACAAAGTGTCAGTGTTCATAAAAAGATGGTCAGAAATTAACGGAAGTGAGGCCGATAAGCACGGAGGAGGAAAAAGAAGTGGAACGGAGGGAATGAAGGATAAAACCTTAGAAGGAGAAGGGATAACGGGCAAAGAAACTGATGTCTCCTCTACAATATCGTCCTCATACTCGTCCCATCGAACCTCAATATTTTCCTCGAATGTGCCATTGTCGTATTGATCCCACTTGACCTCAAGTTCCGAATCAAAAGGTTCCTCACGAACCTCATTACATAAATTCTCACAAAATGGACCCGTGAGACTCGTGTCATAGCTTTCGTCACAACCTGTCTCACAATCAAAACAAGGATTCTCAAATATATTCACATCACTAGTCTCACCAACGGGTTCATCAATAGTCAAATAAAGTGAAAAATCGGGTTTCACACTTTCTTCAGCTAGCCAGTCAAAGTAATCTACTACCTCTTTGTAGGACTTGCTTTCGAAATCCCTACACGTAGAATATACATAGGCATTAGTAGACTCCGTCATGCTCTTCAGAATGGTAAGAACGAGTGTTTCGTTCGTGAAATATTTTCTTTTTAAAGAGCCAAGCCAGCTGCAAAACCGTTGTATATAAGCTCAAAAAGTCTCATCGGGCTCCTGCGGAAAATCTATAACAGTTCTCATGGAAAACAGTGAGATCGGTCTCAAGGAACAGATATTCCCCGAGACGAGAGATAAATTAATTAACTAACAAATAAAATTGCGTCGTCTCCCGGGCAACGGTACCAAAATTGATACGGGTTAGTCGCGTCACCGTAATCAAAATAATCCTAGATTACTACTAACGGGTAGCTAGCGGTAAGCAGGGTCGATTCCACAGGGAGGCAGGTTGAAAATTAGAAGTTAGTCAATTAAATTATCGGGTCACAAATTTTTATGGTTAGGTGAGCTGACAGTCTAATAAAATCTAATGAATTAATCAAAAATGAGAAAAGCACCAGAGTTTTCGTATCACCACGAATAAAAACAAGCAGACATACGATTTTCAAATAATCAGTTAAGATGTGTTAAAGAACATCGACACGGTCCTCTCGGATCACTAGTTATCCTAGAAGTCGCCTAACGGGCTCTCGCTACGTATTACGGATTTCTATCGATTACAACGGGTCTAATCCATTCCCGGGCTCTTGCTACGTCGGTT
Source organism: Agrostemma githago (assembly GCA_958450325.1). Classification (NCBI taxonomy): domain Eukaryota; kingdom Viridiplantae; phylum Streptophyta; class Magnoliopsida; order Caryophyllales; family Caryophyllaceae; genus Agrostemma; species Agrostemma githago. Next base: position 37,799,864 of record OY288262.1, read on the forward strand.
AGGATTACGAGATACAAATAATCAATTACGGCCTATAATTAATTACTCGTCGTTATAATGTTGCAAGAGCGATTTAACTCATAAAAGTCGATTATTCAAATATCTCATATAAACTCTTCGAACTCGTAATTCACCTAAACTCTAGTGACGAAAAATTAGCTAAGCATAATAACGATAATGATACTGACGAAATGAATGAAATAAAATAATAGGATGAATGAAAATAAAAATAAAAGAAGCTGAAAAAGTTACAGGAAACAGGAAGGATGAGGAAAAATTATAAAATAGAAAGTAACAGTAAGAAGAAAAATAATAATTACAGTAAAGTAACTAAGAAGATGGAGATAAGGGAAGAAGAAAGAGGTTACCGAGATTAGGAATTACTAGAGTGATCGGAATAAATAAAGATGAAAATAATAAAAACCGAAAATAAGAACAATGGAATTCTGAGAAAATTAATTAGAAATAAACTAAAACTAACTATTGAATGAAAGAGTAAAAGATGAAAAGATGATTGAGATCCTAGAATTACAGCTCTATTTATAGTGCTCAAGCACTCAATAACTGCCCCTTAACTCACTGCTTAAAATGCTATCTTCAATCCCATTAACTAGGTAATGGGAAGAACTGAAGATGCGTAAGAAGGGGAATCATGGGTAACTTCAAAAATATCTGCCCTAAATTGGTGGCAGTATCCTATTCTGCAGACTTGGATTTTATGCTGGTAGACTTGACATCTAAGTCTGCCTACTGAGTTCTTCAGTCTAGCGCTCAGTCTTCTTCAGTCTATAGACTTGTCCTCAGTCTACAGACTTAGTCTGTTTGGTCTATGGACTTTCTCAGTCTACAGACTTGTCTGTTTGGTCTATAGACTTCCTTGTTTTGCTGCACTTCCATATAGACCACCTTCTTTGGGCTCACCTTTATCTCCTCTCGATTTTCATCTAACGAATCGGTTTTAGAGCTTTAGCGATTTTTGATGTAATTTTGAGCTCTTTTAACTACTCGGTCTCGATTATCTGCAGAACAACAAAAGAATACCCGAGTAGCATTTATGGGAGAAAATAACGTAATCTGACTCCTAAAATTAATAAAATGACACAGAAATGCGTGCCAAAATAGGTGAAAAAACGAATAGGAACGGCACGCATCAAATCTTCCCAAACCGAACCATTGCTTGTCCCCAAGCAATCAAACACAAGATCTATGGGAACGGTATACAACTCAAAGTTGTTTACCCAAACTAGACTCGCTACAAAAACTAACTCAGGCTAGCGACACTTAGAAAACATGAACTGACTCAAGCTATGGCATAATCAAAAGAATAACAGTGAGCCGTCAACCTTGCTAGGCTTATCATTATCGAACTCTCGCGGTTACACTCTACTCTCATGAAGGGGATGTGGAATATAAATGTGAGATAGAGAGAAAGAAAGACGCTTGCCAAATCTGCGACCTATAATCACATGCATGCATTCTAATGTGATGACAGTCTCTACCAATCACTTGAGTACTCTAAATAATCGAGACCAAACACGTATTGAGGCAAAAAATGATGAAAAAGGATATGGGTTAAGTGACGAGTAACAAGGGGTTATAATTTTTGGGAAGGTGGGGGTAACAGTCGAGCTAGACAAACCAAACTTCCAAATTACATCACCAAAATACCAACCACACAAACGATAAAATCAACGTCAATCAAGGACGTATTCCTCATATCATGATTATTTCACCAAAATCAACTCCATAATGATGTATCAGAGTCCACAACTCAATTCCTTTTCCACTTTTCTTTTATTCTTCATTTTCTTTCTTTTTTTCTTTTTGTTGTTTTTTAAATACAAAAACCGAATCATATATATACACCAAACCGACTTATCTCAACAAAATATCAATATCACCATGCATGCCTACTCGACTAGGGTAGGCAATTTAGGCTTGTGGTTAATTTTGTAGTGAAGGGATAATTCGATTTTTGAGTGAAAACGAAAACGGGAAAGGGAAATAAAAAGGGAAAAAGGAAAGCCTCAATATGTGTTATAGTTATGATCCGAATGCACAAAGACTTAAGAGACGGACTTCACACTTATGCAAATTGATGTTACATGCGAAATAGGGAGAACTATTCTCATTCCTAAATAAACCGATCATGGATGTCATCGGTTTCAAATGGCTATAATCCTCAGAATTTAAGTAGTTTGCCGACAATTTAAGCCAAGTTTATTCGTTCACTGAAATAACAATTGAGATATGCCACAACCTAAGACTCGATCAAGCAAACTAAGACATCACTAAAATAAGATAGTAATGAAACGAGTAAAGAATGGGCAAAAGCTATTTCATCATCGTCGTTTAACCCGCTCCGACACCAAATATGACTCAAAAAATGAAAAAAATACATGCTGAAATGCAGAAAATATGCAACTAATGCAAATTAGTTACCTTCCCCAAACCAAACAATACAATATCTTCATTGTATCAAACACAAATCGGGACAAAAAGGAGAAAAAAAATAACTAAAAAGCATAACTAAGTGAGTGAGTGGGACATATATGTCCAAATATATCTGAGGTTCCCCAAACCGAACTCTAGACACAGTCCAATTCCGACTCCGGTGCTGACTCCGTGCCCACTTGCTCTGTCTCGAGTTGCGTGTTCGTCTCAACCGTGGTCTGCGTTTAGTGGGTGGTTTCTCGTGTTCCATGGTATCCTGTGAAAAGGCAGAAAACAAACACAGAAACTCGTGAAATCACAAAGATAGGAATATGAAAATCCAAACCGGAAACTCGACACACGGAAGTCGAAACTCAGTTAGACACGCTAAACCTGCAAATCCATAATTAACCAACAAACTAGTGGGTAGGCAGACGACAGTGGTCAATGGTGGAGGAAGGCGAAGGGAAGGCTGATGGATGGTGAAACGAACGGAGATGACAAAAAGGCAGAAAGTGAGGCGAAACGAAAGTGGAGAAGAGTAACGAACAGCGAGTGGAGGAGGGAGTTGCGGTGGCGGTGGGTGAAGGCGATAGAAGGTGCGGCGGTGGGGTTGTGCTGAGGAGCGGCGATGAAGGACAGAGGTCAAGGCGGTGGTATATGGAGGCAGCGCGGTGGCAGGCGATAGGGCAAACGGAAATAAGTATAAAGGGGTATGGTGGTCGGGTATAGGTGATAAGGTGAGTAGACTGGGTATAAGTGGGAAATAATGGGTCGAGTCTACTGGGTAAGGGTGAGGTTAGGGTGGGTAGGAATGGGCTTGGGTTAGACTGGGGATTGAAGGGTAGACTAGGATAGATTTGAAGGGTAGACTGGTGTGGGTTAGTCTAAAGACTGGGATAGATGAGTCTAAAGACTGGGATAATCAGTCTGGTATACTTCACTAGACTCAGCAGCTTAGTAATCCTGCAACCCAACTTGACACATTATCAGTATCCTCATTCTCACTCACTAAAATGGATGTAACTACTTTATTCGGACTTAAAAATAAAATAATAATAAAAATACCCGGGTTGCCTCCCGACAAGCGCTGGTTTTTACGGTCCCGCACGACCTTGATTCGGCCACTTCATCATTTTATTTTAAAAAACGAATCAACGCCCTCAGTAGCATGTCATATTCTCAAGCGTAAGATATATGAAAGCAGATATACGCACATGATAAGATGTTAGTAGCAAAAATCGACATTATGGAACGAGATATCTTATCACGAGGTGGTAGACCAAGTATTCCCACCTGAAACACTGAACTAATCCCCTTGTCAGCAGGACATAAGGAATCAATGTTAAAATCAGAAAACAAAGTGTCAGTGTTCAAAGAAATATGGTCAGAAATTAACGGAAGTGGGGCCGATAAGCACGGAGGAGGAAAAAGAAGTGGAACGGAGGGAATGAAGGATAAAACCTTAGAAGGAGAAGGGATAACGGGCAAAGAAACTGATGGCTCCTCTACAATGTCGTCCTCATACTCGTCCCATCGAACCTCAATATTATCCTCGAACGTGTCATTGTCGTATTGATCCCACTTGACCTCAAGTTCTGAATCAAAAGGTTCCTTACGAACCTCATTACATAGATTCTCACAAAATGGAGCCGTGAGACTACTTATTTTCATAGATTCCTTTATATATAGAACCTCATTATTTTCAAACGTAACAAAACCCCCTTTTATATATATTTATACTACTAAATAATAAATCGTCTTAGATAATAACGTCAATCTTTGTGGGATCGACCTCTACTTACCCTATCTACCGTAGAGTTAGTAGTGTTTATAAATTTAATTTTGTCCGCGAAAACGACACACATCAACTAACACATTCAACATATGTTCAGAAACAACATTAACATCCTACTCTTATCAGATAATTTATCTTCCAATCAATGACGATAAATGATACTCATCTACCAAACGTAATTATTTTATCATCATGAATCACAAGAGACAAGAACTAAACTCATAGATACCATACCAAACAATATGAATCACACCATATATTATCAATAACATATATAAAAGGGGGTTTTGTTACGTTTGAAAATAATAGTAATAAAATAAAAACATAACAATAAATAAGTAATTAATCCTAACAATATTCGAGACATGCAATATATGATATAGTCGGATTAATCATCAATTCAATTAATTAGACTCAAATAGATCAGTAACTATTTAATCCCTTGTAAGCAAGTAAATTAACAGTTTTATCTTTCTTACTCGTTAAACTCCGTTAACCACGCAAGTTTAATCCTAACTAAATTAGATCGACTCAACCATGTAAGCACGTATCAAGTCAATTAATTTAATCGTGTTAAGAACACCCATCAATTGAATTATATAGAACCAGAAAGCTGCAATTAAATATAACTCAATTATCATACAAAATTCTAGTAGTTACGTTAGACCACTAAGCTGCAACCTAATTTAAAACACTATTAATTTAACAATCGACTCATGTAAATAATCTAGGTGATCAGGCTAAATTAATATACATGAAAACAATAGTCAAATCGTGAATTTCATACGAATATCAAAGTACTAATTAAACGTTAAAACAATAACGTAATCTCATAACTCATTGACAATAATCGGTACATTACATGTTCGAATAAGTGAAAGATTAAAATAGATAACTAATTAAACGATAAATAAACTAAATAAGATAGATAGATACAACCGTTAGATAAATTAGGAGTTGAATTGCTCGCGTCCCGCATTAAAATTCGGTTGAATTCGTACCGACCTTGGCCATGAAAACCAAGGCCTTCGCCCTATTCCTATGTGTGTGTTTTGTGGCTCCTTGTTCTCTTCTCTCTCCTCTCTTCATGACTGAGGATTGAGTATTTATAGTTGCCTTGGGTCAAAATTAGGAAAGATTTGGGGTATAATTTTTGGGTGCAAGTATGGAAAATTGAGGAGATTTGGCAATATTGGATGTCCATTTGATACTCCTTCCTGCGTTTTCTTACAACTCAAGATTATGGGTTGTATTTTTTCCTTTTTTTCCTCCTTTCCATTTTTTCCTCCGTTAATTCCTTGATGAAGTGAATCTTCTAACTTTATTTGGGGTCGTATTGTTCTCTTGCTCTTGTATCTAGTCGTCCTCGTTCGAGTGTCCTTCTTTACCCATCAACTTGTACCTATAATATATAGTTAATACAATTTAGCCCAATTTATTCTAAAATCATAATTACTTGAATAATTAACCAACTTACTAAAAATTATACTATATAGCCCAAATAATATTAACGACACATAAAAATGGGATGAAATTATGAATTATTAGCGAGTTATCATTAGTCTCAATATTTCATGATGGATGATGAATTTGCACACATGTTTGTATTAGTATACAACTAAAAGGTGAATGTTTTCCTGTGTTTATGGAGAATATTATATGCCTACGATCAAAATAATTAATGTGATTATTAATGGAGTAATAATTAATTATTAATGATTTTGTGCAAACTATGTTGTCTTGGGAGATACCATGTAGAGACTATATGCTCTTATGCGTAATGAGGGCAATATTTGGATTTATTATATAGCCGTTATATATTTATTCTATGCACTTAATATATATGATATTGAATATTATTCATTAATCAATTTAAGAACATTATGTATGTTTTGCTTGAGAAAATTGAATATGTATAATATATGTTGGGATTATATATTAGTGTGATTTTTCGTATTCTTACTAATGTTTTGAAAAGATACGTGTGTACTTGTCTTGTAAATTATTTTGGATACATTTGGAAGGAGAATTTAACTTCACACTAGAGACGCATCAATGCTCACTTGAGTAAAATAAGCTATATGTGGGGGCTAAATTTTATTTTTATTGACATGCATAATCTTGATCAAGTATGTATTAAATAATTGGATGAATTATTTGATAAATTACTCTAAGAATAGATTATGGAATAGATAAATTGTCAGACATAATTATTTGATATCTAAAAGTTGGGATGATTAATGAATGAATAATTTGTATATATTTTTTGAACGATTATGTTTGTCACTATTTCGTGGTGTGACAACATGTGGGGGAAGTCATTCAACATATTGATAAAATTATTCATGCATCAATTTTTGAGTTGATATCTTATAATTTGTGAAGAGTATATATATCTCTAATTGTGGGGGAAAGTGATGATCGATAGCGTGTTTTATAAATGAATAATGAAACCAAATGTAAGAGTTTTAATTTGTTGACTAAGTCAATAAATAATGGTTGCGTAAGGTCCATTTAATTATGTTGTACATTTGGCTTACACCACACTATATGAGATTATGATGATTGATTTTATGTGAGTAAAGGATATATATTTTAATTTGTGGATTTGGAAAAAGAAAATATAAGTGAAACAATCATCGAGATCGTTGTTCTCTAATATAAGAATGATGATGTATATATGGTGCAATATTGAGAATTGCAACATGTTGGATATTTATAAAGATGTTGGATCACAAGGTGAGATGCACAATGATCAAGCTTTCATCTTTATAATAATTTTATTATAAGTCTATTGAAAAGACTGTTATAATTTTATGTATTATGTATGCGTATTATTTTGCTCTTTTAACCTTACCAGAGTAATGCATGGTGATTGTGAGCTTAATATTTATTGCATAATTGTGGGGGCATCCAGAGGCGGCCCAGGCCCAGTTCAGGAGGAGCCTCTGAACAGGGCCTCTAAATTTTAGGCCCAAGTTCTTATTAAGTTGGAATTTAAAAAAAAAATAATTCTAAAACTCTGCATCTTCTCCGGACGTTAATTTGTCCAACTCCCTAAACACTCTCTATCTCATTAATGATTAATCCACTATCTCCAAGGCCTCAAATTTCCTTTCCCCACATAAACGTTTCCTCTCCCCCAATCCCCCTCTCCCTATTATCATCAATCTCTATGGTTGAGTTCAACGTTCTTAGGAAATTTGATTATAAATCCCTATTAAGTTTTCTTACAAATCATAATCACCCAATTCTTACCTTTCGTAATCCCTCAATAAATTCAAATTTTCTTATATACTCCATCTATTTGGCAATTGTTACCGAGTTGATAGTGAAAGTCGATTTTTTTTTTCTGAAAGGTAAATTAATATATTTTTTCCATTCCAGTTTGTTCTTGTTGGGTATAATTCTTCATTTCACTGATTTTTTTGGTTTGTTGGGTATAGTTCTTCATTTCACTAATCTATTATTTTCTTTTGTTTTAATCTGTTTTGGTCGATTTTTTTTTTGGTAAATTAATAGGGATTAAAGTTTTAATCTGTTTTCACTGATTTCTATTATTTTTGGTTGATTTTTTTGGTTCTTGTAGGGTATGATTTTTTTTGGGGAATCTAGGTAAGTGGGTGATAATAGATTATAACTTTAAAAGTGTTAATTTTTTTGGAATGTTGTTTTTGACTTCTTGTGAAGTATCTTTGATTAAAGATTCAAAGGTATTAATAATTAGTGGTATTAATTTGTTTGATATTAATAATTTAATATGCTATTAATGGGTTGAATGGTATTAATATAATTATATGCTGCGAAATATGTTGGTAATGGGAAATATTTTTGATTAAATGTATTAATTTAGTCATCACAAGTTCATATTCTTATTTTATTTAGTACTTATTTCATCTAATTGTTTGAATAATTGAATAATGTTTTTTTTTTGCAGGTTTTGGTAAATAAAAATCATACTATTACTCCATTCATCTAAAGGTTGTTTCTTTCTTGTTAGACTGTTACCAATTTTTAACATGCCACCGAGAATAAGAAAGTTTGAATCCGGGTATGATAAACGGAAAAAAAAAAACAGCGTATAGAAGCGTTAACTCGGTCCCAAACGGGAGCTCTTGATAGATTTTTTACGAAAGAAAGACCGGTTAATATTAATATTGATAGTGACAATGGAGCTATTGACATTGCAAATGCGGACAAAAATGATTCTATTCATGTTGTGACGATAGATAATAATAATGGTGTCGATGATGATGATGATGATAATAATAATAATAATATTGTTGATGATGCTGATAATAATAATAATAATAATAATGCTGATAATAATGATAATAATAATAACAATGTTGATGATGATGGTTATAATAATATCAATGAGGACAACAATATTAATATTGATGATGATGTTATTATAGAGGACGTTACAAATGGTGATGATGTCCAAAATGTGGTAGATATTTTTGATCCAAGAAATTGGAATGCACTTGACTCCCATATGATTAGTGTTTTAGCGGACAAAGGTCCTCGAAGAGATTTATCATTTGACAAAGGCCCCAAAGGTAAGTACTCTAGACAATTTTCTTCGACATGGTTTACTAGAATTTTGTCAAACGGAGAGAAGTGTGATAGAGATTGGCTCGTATAATCAAACGAACTTGATAAAATATTTTGTTTTTGCTGTAAAATATTTAGGAAAGGGGTTGGTAGAGGTCAATTAGCTAACGAGGGTTTTTCGGATTGGGCACACCTTAGTACTAGACTCAAGGAACACGAAATGGGTGTTGAACACATTACTAATATGACTGCTTGGTATGATTTGCGTGAACGTGTTCGAAAGAGTAAGACAATTGATAAAATTGCTATGAAGGAAAGAGAAAAAGAGAAAAGTCATTGGAAAAATTTGTTGCAAAGAGTTATACATGTCGTTGAATTTCTAGCAAAACACAATTTGGCTTTTCGTGGAAAAAAAGAAAGATTGTATCAAAATAACAATGGCAATTTTTTAGGCTTAATTGAAATGTTGGCAAAGTTTGATCCTATTATTCAAGAGCATGTTCATCGAATAAGTACTCGCAAAATTCATTATCACTATCTTGGTCATAAAATTCAAAATGAGTTGATAATTCTCATTGCTTCTACGATTAAATCTGAGATTCTTAAAAATGTGAAACAAGCAAAGTATTTTTCTGTTATTCTTGATTGTACTCCTGATATTAGCCATCAAGAACAAATGTCGTTGATTTTGAGGTATGTTGATGTGAATTCTGACTCTGTTTGTGTTGAAGAATCCTTTTTGGGATTTTTGACTGTAGACGATACTACTGGACAAGGCCTTTTTAATGTTCTATTAAATAAGCTAAAAACGATTGATCTTGACGTTGATAATGTGAGAGGACAAAGTTATGATAATGGGTCAAATATGAAAGGTAAGCACCAACGTGTACAAAAGAAACTTTTAGACAAAAATTCTCGAGCGTTTTTTACTCCTTGTGCTTCCCATAGTCTTAATTTAACATTATGTGATATGGCGAATAGTTGCAATAAAGCAAATGATTTTTTTGGAGTCATTCAACGAATATATACCATTTTTGCAAATTCTAACAAAAGGTGGAATATTCTAAAAGAAAATGTAACTGATCTTAAACCAAAACCATTATCATCTACTCGTTGGGAGAGTCGTGTCGAAAGTGTTAGAGCTATAAGATTCCAAATTGTGGAGATACGTGAAGCTTTGCTTCAAGTTTGAGAGACCGATAATGATTCAAAAATAAGAAGTGAAGCTAAATCTTTAGCTAAAAATGAACTTGGTGATTTTGAATTCTTGGTTGCACTAGTCATTTGGTATGAAATACTTTATAGGGTTAATTATGTTAGTAAAAGCTTACAATCGCATGATATGGTTCTTGATGTTCCAATTGAAGATATTAAAAAATTGGTGGTGTTTTTTGAGGAATATAGAGAAGTTGGATTTTGTGATGCTATTAGTGAAGCTAAAAAAATTGCTATTGAATTGGATGTGGATCCGGTATTTCCGAGAAGGCGAGAAATTCGAAGGAAAAAACATTTTGATGAAAATCAAAGTCGCTCGTCAGATGTACACCAAACTACCGAAGAATCATTTCGAGTGAATTATTTCTTATACGTTGTTGATCAGGCTATTGGTTCACTTAATAGAAGATTTGAGCAATATCAAGAGTTTCAAAATATTTTTGGATTTTTGTTCACTTCTACTCATTTGCTATCATTAGATAATGAGACCTTACATTCTAATTGCATTAATCTTCAAAAGGCTCTTACGAGTAAGGATCAATTTGATATTGACGGAAATGATCTCTATATGGAGTTAAAGTTGCTAAAAGACATCTTGCCTAATGAAGAGATGAGAGCCATTGATATCTTGACATTTTTGAAACGTAAATGTTATTTCCGTAATGCACTTATTGCCTATCGAATTTTGTTAACTATACCTGTGACGGTGGCATCTGTAGAGAGGAGTTTCTCGAAGTTGAAGTTGTTGAAATCTTATTTACGCTCAACAATTTTGCAAGACAGACTGAATGGATTAGCACTGATAGCCATTGAAAAAGATTTGTTGAAGAAGGTTGATTATGAAAGTTTAATTGATACATTTGCTTCACAGAAAGCTCGAAGAAGGATCCTTTTCAAGTCAACTAAAAAAGATAGGACATGATGTACGGTTATGAATAAATAGATAATATTTTTAATTACGTATTGTATTTCATGGAGGTAATGGAAAATCGACATATTATCTCAATAAAGTTTCAATTTCGTAATTTTTTGGGCCTCATTTATAGTGTTTTGGGCCTCACTTTGTAGTGGAGCACAGGGCCTCGGTTTACTTTGGGACGCCTCTGGGGGCATCAATTGCTATGCAATGTTTCATGCTGATTTCAACTTCATATTGCTAAAAATGATGTGTAGTGAATTACGCACATGTATTATGCAGATTTGAGGGAGTTGAAATCATCAAATATAATTTGGTGTATTTGAAAGGTTGAGCATATAGCTCTTAATGGTTATATAGCCCAAATTTGGGTGGTCCTTGTGAGACGGACTTGATGAGATCACCAGAATGATAGAGGTTGAGCATATAGCTCTTAATGGTCTTTCATGCGTGCCGTTCCTATTCGTTTTTTCACCTATTATGGCACGCATTTCCGTGTCATTTTATTAATTTTAGGAGTCGGATTACGTTATTTTCTCCCATAAGTGCTACTCAAGTATTTTCTCCCAAACAATCTTGTAAATAGTTAGTTTTAGTTTATTTCTAATTAATTTTCTAAGAATTCCATTGTTCTTATTTTTCGGTTTTTATTATTTTCATCTTTATTCATTCCGGTCACTCTAGTAATTCCTAATCTCGGTAACCTCTTTCTTCTTCCCTAATCTCCATCTTCTTAGTTACTTTACTGTAATTATTATTTTTCTTCTTTCTGTTACTTTCTATTTTATAGTTTTTCCTCATCCTTCCTGTTTCCTGTAACTTTTTCAGCTTCTTTTATTTTTATTTTCATTCATCCTGTTATTTCATTTCTTTCATTTCGTCAGTATCATTACCGTTATTATGCTTAGCTAATTTTCCGTCACTATAGTTTAGGTGAATTACGAGTTCAACGAGTTTATATGTGATATTTGACTAATCGACTTTTATGAGTTAAATCGCTCTTGCAACATTATAACGACGAGTAATTAATTATAGGCCGTAAATGATTAATTGTATCTCGTAATCCTGACCTACGTAGCGAGAGCCCGAGAACGGATTAGACCCGTTGTAATCGATAGAAATCCCTAATACGTAGCGAGAGCCCGTTAGACGACTTCTAGGATGACTAGTGATCCGAGAGGGCAGTGTCGATATTCTTTAACTCGTCTTAACTGATTATTTGAAAATCGTATGTCTGCTTGTTTTTTTTTCGTGGTGATCCGAAAACTCTGGTGCTTTTCTCATTTTTGATTAATTCATTAGATTTTATTAGATTGTCAGCTCACCAAACCATAAAAATTTGTGACCCGATAATTTAATTGACTAACTTATAATTTTCAACATGCCTCCCTGTGCAATCGACCCTGCTTACCGCTAGCTACCCGTTAGTAGTAATCTAGGATTATTTTGATGACGGTGACGCGACTAACCCATATCAATTTTGGCGCCATTGCCAGGGAGACGACGCAATTTTATTTGTTAGTTAAATAATTTATCTCTCGTCTCGGGGAATATCTGTTTCTTGAGACCGATCTCACTGTTTTCCATTACAACTGTTATAGATTTTCCGCAGGAGCCCGATGAGACTTTTGGAGCTTATGTACAACGGTTTTGCAGCTGGCTTGGCTCTGTGAAAAGAAAATATTTCACGAACGAAACACTTGTTCTTACCATTCTGAAGGGCATGACGAAGTCTACTAAGGCCTATGTATATTCTACGTGTACGGATTTCGAAAGCAAGTCCTACAAAGAGGTAACTTTGACTGGCTAGCTGAAGAAAGTGTGAAACCCGATTTTTCACTTTATTTGCCTATTGATGAACCCGTTGGTGAGACTAGTGATGTGAATATATTTGAGAATCCTTGTTTTGATTGTGAGACAGGTTGTGACGAAAGTTATGACACGACTCTCACGGGTCCATTTTGTGAGAATCTATGTAATGAGGTTCGTGAGGAACCTTTTGATTCAGAACTTAAGGTCAAGTGGGATCAATACGACAATGACACGTTCGAGGAAAATATTGAGGTTCGTTGGGACGAGTTTGAGGACGACATTGTAGAGGAGCCATCGGTTTCTTTGCTCGTTATCCCTTCTCCTTCTAAGGTTTTATCCTTCATTCCCTCCGTTCCACTTCTTTTACCTCCTCCGTGCTTATCGGCCCCACTCCGTTAATTTCTGACCATATTTCTATGAACACTGACACTTTTTTTTCTGATTTTAACATTAATTCCTTATGTCTAGCTGACAAGGAGATTAGTTCAGTGTTTCAGGTGGGAATACTTGGTCTACCGCCCCATGATAAGATATCTCGTTCCATAATGTCGATTTTTGCTACTAACATCTTATCATGTGTGTATATCTACTTTCATATATCTTACGCTCGATAATATGACATGCTACTGAGGGCGTTGATACGTTTTTTAAAATAAAATGATGAAGTGGCCGAATCAAGGTCGTGCGGGACCGTAAAAACCAGCGCTGGCCGGGAGGCAACCCGGATATTTTTATTATTATTTTATTTTTAAGTCCGAATAAAGCAGTTACATTCATTTTAGGGAGTGAGAATGAGGATACTGATAATGTGTCAAGTTGGTTGCAGGATTACTAAGCTGCTGAGTCTAGTGAAGTATACCAGACTGATCATCCCAGTCTTTAGACTCATCTATCCCAGTCTTTAGACTAACCCACACCAGTCTACCCTTCAAATCTATCCTAGTCTACCCTTCAATCCCCAGTCTAACCCAAGCCCATTCCTACCCACCCTAACCCCACCATAACCTAGTAAACTCGACCCATTATTTCCCACTTATACCCAGTCTACTCACCTTATCACCTATACCCGACCACCATACCCTTTTATACTCCTCTCCGTTCGCCCTATCGCCTGCCACCGCGCTGCCTCCATTTACCACCGCCTTGACCTCTGTCCTTCATCGCCGCTCCTCACCACAACCCCACCGCCGTACCTTCTGTCGCCTTCACCCACCGCCACCGCAACTCCGTCCTCCACTCGCTATTCGTTACTCTTCTCCACTTCCGTTTCGCCTCACTTTCCGCCTTTTTCTCATCTCCGTTCGTTTCACCATCCATCAGCCTTCCCTTCGCCTTCCTCCACCATTGACCACTGCCGTCTGCCTACCCACTAGTTTGTTGGTTAATTATGGATTTGCAGGTTTAGCGTGTCTAACTGAGTTTCGACTTCCGTGTGTCGAGTTTCGGGTTTGGATTTGCATATTCCTATCTTTGTGATTTCACGAGTTTCTGTGTTTGTTTTCTTCCTTTTCACAGGATACCATGGAACACGAGAAACCACCCACTAAACGCAGACCACGGTTGAGACGAACACGCAACTCGAGACAGAGCAAGTGGGCACGGAGTCAGCACCGGAGTCGGAATTGGACTGTGTCTAGAGTTCGGTTTGGTGAACCTCGGACATATTTGGACATATCTGTCCCACTCACTCACTTAGTTATGCTTTTTAGTTATTTTTTCTTCTCCTTTTTGTCCCGATTTATGTTTGATACAATGAAGACATTGTATTGTTTGGTTTGGGGAAGGTAACTAATTTGCATTAGTTGCATATTTTCTGCATTTCAGCATGTATTTTTTTCATTTTTTGAGTCATATTTGGTGTCGGAGCGGGTTAAACGACGATGATGAAATAGCTTTTGCCCATTCTTTACTCGTTTCATTACTATCTTATTTTAGTGATGTCTTAGTTTGCTTGATCGAGTCTTAGGTTGTGGCATATCTCGATTGTTATTTCAGTGAACGAATAAACTTGGCTTAAATTGTCGGCAAACTACTTAAATTCTGAGGATTAGAGCCATTTGAAACCGATGACATCCATGATCGGTTTATTTAGGAATGAGAATAGTTCACCCTATTTCGCATGTAACATCAATTTGCATAAGTGTGAAGTCCGTCTCTTAAGTGTTTTGTGCATTCGGATCATAACTATAGCATTTATTGAGGCCTTCCTTTTTCCCTTTTTATTTCCCTTTCCCGTTTTCGTTTTTACTCAAAAATCGAATTATCCCTTCACTACAAAATTAACCACAAGCCTAAATTGCCTACCCTAGTCGAGTAGTCATGGTGATATTGATATTTTGTTGAGATAAGTCGGTTTGGTGTATATATATGATTCGGTTTTTTATTTAAAAAAAAACAAAAAGAAAAAAAGAAAGAAAATGAAGAATAAAAGAAAAGTGGAAAAGAAATTGAGTTGTGGACTCCGATACATCATTATGGAGTCGATTTTGGTGAAATAATCATGATATGAGGAATACGTCCTTGATTGACGTTGATTTTATCGTTTGTGTGGTTGGTATTTTGGTGATGTAATATGGAAATTTGGTTTGTCTAGCTCGACTGTTACCCCCACCTTCCCAAAAATAATAACCCCTTGTTACTCGTCACTTAACCCATATTCTTTTTCATCATTTTTTGCCTCAATACGTGTTTGGTCTCGATTATTTAGAGTACTCAAGTGATTGGTAGAGATTATCATCACATTAGAATGCATGCATGTGATTATAGGTCACAGATTAGGCGAGCGTCTTTCTTTCTCTCTATCTCACATATATATTCCACATCCCCTTCATGAGAGTAGAGTGTAACCGCGAGAGTCCGATAATGATAAGCCTAGCAAGGTTGATGGTTCACTGTTATTCTTTTGATTATGCCATAACTTGAGTCAGTTCATGTTTTCTAAGTGTCGCTAGCCTGAGTTAGTTTTTGTAGCGAATCTAGTTTGGGCAAACAGCTTTGAGTTGTATACCGTTCCCATAGATCTTGTGTTTGATTGCTTGGGGACAAACAATGGTTCGGTATGGAGAGATTTGATGTGTGCCGTTCCTATTCGTTTTTTCACCTATTTTGGCACGCATTTCCGTGTCATTTTATAATTTTAGGAGTCGGATTATGTTATTTTCTCCCATAAGTGATACTCGGGTATTCTTTTGTTGTTCTGCAGATAATCGAGACCGAGTAGTTAAAAGAGCTCAAAATTACGTCAAAAATTGCTAAAGCTCTAAAACCGATTCGTTGGATGAAAATCGAGAGGAGATAAAGGTGAGCCCAAAGAAGGTGGTCTATACGGAAGTGCAGCAAAACAAGGAAGTCTATAGACCAAACAGACAAGTCTGTAGACTGAGAAAGTCCATAGACCAAACAGACTAAGTCTGTAGACTGGGGACAAGTCTGTATACTAAAGAAGACTGAGCGCTAGACTGAAGAACTCAGTAGGCAGACTTGGATCTCAAGTCTACCAGCATAAAATCCAAGTCTGGAGAATAGGATACTGCCACCAATTTAGGGCAGATATTTTTGAAGCTACCCATGATTCCCCCTCTTACGCATCTTCAGTTCTTCCCATTACCTAGTTAATGGGATAGAAGATAGCATTTTAAGCAGTAAGTTAAAGGGCATTTATTGAGTGCTTGAGCACTATAAATAGAGCTGTAATTCTAGGATCTCAATCATCTTTTCATCTTTTACTACTTCATTCAATCATTCACACAATCTTGTAAATAGTTAGTTTTAGTTTATTTCTAATTATTTTTCTCAGAATTACATTGTTCTTATTTTTCGGTTTTTATTATTTTCATCTTTATTTATTCAGATCACTCTAGTAATTCCTAATCTCGGTAACCTCTTTCTTCTTCCCTAATCTCCATCTTCTTAGTTACTTTACTGTAATTATTATTTTTCTTTTTTCTGTTACTTTCTATTTTGTAATTTTTCCTCATCCTTCCTGTTTCCTGTAACTTTTTCAGCTTCTTTTATTTTTATTTTCATTCATCCTATTATTTCATTTCTTTCATTTCGTCAGTATCATTATCGTTATTATACTTAGCTAATTTTCTGTCACTAGAGTTTAGGTGAATTACGAGTTCAACGAGTTTATATGTGATATTTGAATAATCGACTTTTATGAGTTAAATCGCTCTTGCAACATTATAACGACGAGTAATTAATTATAGGCCGTAATTGATTATTTGTATCTCGTAATCCTAACCTACGTAGCGAGAGCCCGGGAACGGATTAGACCCGTTGTAATCGATAGAAATCCCTAATACGTAGCGAGATCCCGTTAGGCGACTTCTAGGATGAGTAGTGGTCCGAGAGGACCGTGTCGATATTCTTTAACTCGTCTTAACTGATTATTTGAAAATCGTATGTCTGCTTGTTTTTATTCGTGGTGATCCGAAAACTTTGGTGCTTTTCTCATTTTTGATTAATTATTAGATTTTATTAGACTGTCAGCTCACCAAACCATAAAAATTTGTGACCCGATAATTTAATTGACTAACTTATAATTTTCAACCTGCCTCTCTGTGGAATCGACCCTGCTTACCGCTAGTTACCCGTTAGTAGTAATCTAGGATTATTTTGATTACGGTGGCGCGACTACCCATATCAATTTTGGCGCCGTTGCCGGGGAGACGACGTAATTTTATTTGTTAGTTAATTAATTTATCTCTCGTCCCGGAGAATATTTGTTCCTTGAGACTGATCTCACTGTTTTCCATGAGAACTGTTATAAATTTTCCGCAGGAGCCCGGTGAGACTTTTGGAGCTTATATACAACGGTTTTGCAGCTGGCTTGGCTCTCTGAAAAGAAAATATTTCACGAACCCTGGTGACCAATATTAGCCACCTTAGTAGATACGCCCATCATATATCACTTAAAGCCCTAATGGATGGGTCTCTACACTATTATAATATCCGACCCATACTTTATAAGACGTAAATAAGTCCGTATCATTTGTATTATGACAGATCACGTATTTGGGCTCAACTTTAATGATAGCTAATAAATACAATAGATCTAAATAATGGTGTCCACATATATTGTACTAGATGGAAAGCCAGTTCGATGCATGGGCCGATTTTTAGTGACAATGATAATGACACCAAGTGAGAGGATTGCATAAATTTTTGAGACTACACAACAACAGAAAATAAGTCGAGGGTAATAAGACTATGTTTAATAGTAAATGAATAGTATCCACATACGTTAATGTGTTTTTTGGGAGGTCATACCTGCGGTAAACGTCAAATTAAATTGTACACGTGCATTGTATTTAAAACTCGTAATATCTCTCTTTAATTTTGTCGATATGGAGTTTTTCTAAGACTCAAAAGATGTTTGGTGTACATATATATATATATATATATATATATATATATATATATATATATATATATATATATATATATATAAGACTCAAAAGATGGAGGTCATACCTGCGGTAAACGTCAAATAAGATTACTCTTATTTATTATATAGAATTTAATCAGCTCATCATAATTTTTCGATGTGAATAATTTTACTTAATTTTATAGTCTTAAAAGATTAATAATCAAAAGATTTTTTTTGTTGATATCTAAGAACGAATGATTATTCTTATTTATAATATAGAAATATCACAGTAATATAATTTTTCGATGTGAGATAATTTTACTATTTCTATATGTAATAAATTCATTTCTTTTTTCAAGCAAATAATATGAAATTCATAACTTTATAATAATTCACACACGTTTATAGTCTTAAGAGCTTTTTTAAGACTCAAAAGAGAAATTTTTATTTAAGTTTATTATAGTTCTAAGAGCTTTTCTAAAACTCAAAAGTTGTTTGGTTTATATCTATGAAATTCATGACTTTGTAATAATTTTTCAATGCGAGAAATTGTACTCAAGTTTATAGTCTTAAGAGTTTTTTTAAGACTCAAAAGTGTGGGACAATTTTACTTAATTAAGCTTATGGTCTTAAGAAATTTTTTTAAGACGCAAAAGAGTTTGTTTTTCCATCTAAGTTATTAAAAACGAACGATTACTATTATTTATATATTAGAATTCGTTCACCTTATTACGGAGTATACTTTTCGACAAATGATTATCTAAAACGAATGATTTCTCTTATTTATGATATCTAATCATAATTTTTTGATGTAGGATAATTCTACTTAAATTTATAGTTTTAAGAACTCTTTTTAGGACTCAAAAGATTTATGATTGATATTTAAAGACGATGATTATTTTTATTTATATAATAGAATTTCATCACTTTTTTGTAATTTTTTGATGTAGGATAATTTTTACTTCAATTTATAGCCTTAAGAGGGGTATTATAAGATTCAAAAGATGTTTGATTGATATCTAAAACTAATAATTTCTCTTATTGATGATGTAGAATTTTATCACCTCATCATGATTATTTGATATATGTGGGATAATTTTAATTAAGTTTACAGTGTTAAAAATTTCTTTTAGGACTCAAAAGATTTATCGTTGATATCTAAAAAACAAATGATTGCTTTTACTCCGTATTTATATAGTCTTAAGTACTCTTATTCATATAATAAAATTCGATCACATTATTATAATTTTTTGATGTGGGATAATCTTATCTTAAGTTTATAGTCTCAAATACTTTTTTTTTAATATCTAAGATCTGAATGAATGATTTATCTTATTTATAATATCAAATTTCACCACCTCATAATTTTTCGATATAGAATAATTTTGACTTAAGTTTAGATATAGTCTTAAGAACTCTTGTAATAATTTTACTTGAGTTTATAGTCTTAGGAGGTTTTTAAGACTCAATTGAGTTTTAAAAGATATCTAATAACGAATTATTAGTCATAATTTAGAGGAATGATTACTTTTGTCTTGTTGCAGAATTAATTACTCTTATTTCTTATTTAATTTATAATATATTTCATCACCTTGTTATAATTTTTCGATGTGAGATTATGTCACTTAAGTTCGTAGTCTTATGGGATAATTTACTGTCTTAAGAACTCCTTTTAAGACCCAAAAGAACACATGCTTACTCTTATTTATAATATAGAATCATCATCTTATTAATTGTTTCGATGTGAGACAATTTTAAGTTTTTAGTCTTATTAAGATTTTTTTTCAAGACTCAAAAATTTTTTAGTCGATATTCAGAAACAATGATTACTCTTATTTATATTATAGAATTCTATAACCTCATCATAATTTTTCGATGTGGGATAATTATCTAAGGTTATAATCTTAAAAGTTCTTTATGACTCAAAAGGTTTTTGGTGGATATCTAAGGACGGATGATTACTATTATTTATATAATATATATAATATAGAATTTCATCACCTTATTATAATTTGTTGATGTGGGATAACTTTAATATCTTTATATGTTATAAATTCAACACTTTTTCGAGCAAATAATATGAAACAAATGACATGGAATTTATACTCTAATGAAAGCATTCTCCACCACGAATCTAATTAATTCATTGATGCAACGGACCAATCATATCGCTCGAAAACTTCCTCCTTTATATATATATATATATATATATATATATATATATATATATATATATATATATATATATATAGAAGGGATCAAATAAGTTCACCATATGTAATTAAGTCTATATTAAAATTACAGATGACATACGTTAAAGTTGCATTTTTTCAAAATTGATATGTAACTATAACATTCAGCTCTTTTATCACTTCAAGTGATAAAATGCAACTTTAACACTCATCTCGTGTAACTTTAAGCACCTTTTGTGTAACTTTAACACTGGAACTTATGAACTTATAAGAGTTGTTGGCCATATGTGAACCTATCTATATATATATATATATATATATATATATATATATATATATATATATATATATATATATATATATTGATTAGTGATACAAACCAAAATATTAGGAAGGGTAGTCTCGTATAGAGATAGGTTCACATAAGGCCAACAACTCTTATAAGTTCATAAGTTCCAGTGTTAAAGTTACACAAAAGGTGCTTAAAGTTACACGAGATGAGTGTTAAAGTTGCATTTTATCACTTGAAGTGATAAAAGAGCTGAATGTTATAGTTACATATCAATTTTGAAAAAATGCAACTTTAACGTATGTCATCTGTAATTTTAATATAGACTTAATTACATATGGTGAACTTATTTGATCTCTTCTCTATATATATATATATATTGATTAGTGATACAAACCAAAATATTAGGAAGGGTAGTCTCGTCATTTTGTCTTCTATTTCTTATTTTCCAAGACATGTAGCCTATATAAGGGCATTAGATAAGTTATTAGATGGTCATGAATGAAAATATTGTCTTCTTTGTCTTAAAATCTCCTCGATTTTCCATTAAAGCTTTAAACCAAGTTCCCTTTTCTTTGTTTGGGTGCTGCATTTATAGCTATTCAGAGCCTATCAATCATTGAGATTGAACAGTTCTACTATCCTTAATTTTCATATTGTATCATTTGGTATCAGAGCCAAATTTCCTTCCGACCTGTGTGAGCACCTTCACAATCATTGGAAAAAAAAAAACCATTTCTAACAACGCACCAAACCATTACTTCATATTCCCCAAGTATCCACAAATTTCCTCCTTATTCATATTCAAAAAAAAAATCTACAATTTTCCAATCAACAATTATGGTGCTTTCCGACATTGCAAATCTCAAGGTTGAAGTTCACAAATTGGCAGTAGCTGTTTAAAACCTTGCTATAAGAAGGTACGTCCAAGGTGAAATTGACATTGATAAGTTGCCATGGTTCACCCAACAATATGTTCCAGGTGACTCGATTAAATTATGTGCTAGAACTGTTGTTGCTCATGCTAAACCTATTGAAACTATGGGTTTTCCAAGTAATTTGAAGGATAACGAAATGTCAAAAGGTGCAAACCAAATGTTTGATGAAATTCCCCAACCAGTTTCTTCTAATTCGATGGATGGGAAGATGATATGTGATGCGCACCAAGTGTTTGAAGAATTACCAATACCGGCCTTTATATTAGAAATGGCTCAACCATTAAAACTTACCCAACAACGTGAGGACATGGCTTCCGTGCACCAAGTGTTTGATACAATGTCTGAACAAAGTGTAGAAGCTAAGGAAGAACAAATGATATCTAATGTTGGAGCCAATAGCCATGAGTATTGCAGGCGTCAAACTGAAGATAATACTACAGAATATAACCTAGTAGCAGACGCCCACAACATGTTTGATGAAGTACCTCTGCCAAATTCCCATCCATACATATCTCAACCTATACAGTTTATGAGAAGACGATGTGCACCCGCTCCTCAATCTATTAGTAATGTGCTTCCCATGGCTGATTTATTTTTTGGTGAAAAGCTAATCAACCGTAAGGCCAGGCATGTTCCCTTCTATGGAGGAACTACTATATTTGTGGAACGAGTTGTGTTTGACCCCGGTGGAGATTGGTATTTATTGATCCTCACCACATCTTGTGCCTCCCTACTAACTCAGAGATTATTCGATTCTGACTTTAAAAGTCAGAGTGCTACTATCTTGATTTTTGATCCTGGCGGTTTTAGAAGTTGGTTGGAGATGATGAACAGACCAAAAGTATACAAGTCCAACTGCAACTATGAAGACTATCAGATAAATGTCTTCGATCCAGGAGGACTATTGATAAAATGGGTAATGAATGCTACTGTGACAAACCCAAAGTGTGGAGTCTACTGTGTTGTTCCTGGTTCGATTTACTTGTTCTTGATCCTTGAGGACAAGGATCGTTTCAAGAGGCGGGTATTGATACAAACCAAAATATTAGGAAGGGTAGTCTCGTCATTTTGTCTTCTATTTCTTATTTTCCAAGACATGTAGCCTATATAAGGGCATTAGATAAGTTATTAGATGGTCATGAATGAAAATATTGTCTTCTTTGTCTTAAACTCTCCTCGATTTTCCATTAAAGCTTTAAACCAAGTTCCCTTTTCTTTGTTTGGGTGCTGCATTTATAGCTATTCAGAGCCTATCAATCATTGAGATTGAACAGTTCTACTATCCTTAATTTTCATATTGTATCAATTAGACTCATAGTTCTTACAGATAGACCCTTGATCTTTGAAACAAAAATGTTGTCATCCAACACAAATTGTCCGATCTCGTGTGTAGTATAGGAAACTGAAAAGCATATAAGGTAGATTAGACTGAGTGAATGATAGTATGAAAGTAGAATTTGTTCTTATGACATCTGGGCCTTGCAAATTGTTGAAAGTAATAAATAGTGTGTTATAATGGTGTCAATTGTGATAGCTAAGCTCTGTGAATACTCTCCACTTACTCCGCTTTGTTTTATTAAATTTAGTTTTACCCATTGGTTGATAATCGAGTGCTTAGTTGTCGTTTAATTGTCAATAATGTCGTTTAGACCTTAGCTTGACACTCTTGTGTTATATGTTTCTGATGCTACACTAATACATTATACGTCTGTAGGCACTAAAAATTTATTAAAGTGCCGAATAAATTAAATTAATTAATTATTTTGAGTTAATACGAAATTTTAACTCAATTTAATTATTTTGTCCCGAGTAAATGAAATATGGGTCGATCCGAATTACAAATTGGCTTATTTGGATCATTAAACCCGAAAAGAGACAAATTGGGCCAATGTCACTCATAAGCCCATAAACGGGCCTGTGACTACAAAGTCCATCAAGGAGAACCAAAACTCTATAAATAGAGATCTTCTCATTCATTTGAAAGCAATTGGAAAATTCTAAAGCAAAGGATCCAGAGAGAAAAAGACAAGAAATCGCTACAAGCTCTCCATCAAATCCGTCGCAAGCCGTCAGAAGATCCAAGACAAATTCAAACATTCAAGGGAGATTCATGTCCAAGCGACCCTTTCAAGAATATCAAATTACAACGCGCGCAAGGCAGTACAAGTCAGCTACGCACGCATCCCTCACGAGTACCGCGTACACGTGTTCCCTAAACGGCGTTAGAATTAGAGGTTGTATACGAACTTTTGATAAATATTAATAAAAATTTATTTTTTTCCTTGTTTTGTATTTCAGTTTTCTGCGATACAAAATTTGTGGTTACAAATTTTGGTGAACCCGACGAGAAAATCTCTACCTCTCATCTCTACCGCTGAAGCAACCAAGACAACTTTGCAAGAAGATGTCTATCAACCAAAGCAACACTTTCAACACCGCCAGGAGGACCTACGTTGACGCTCTTCAACAATCTCCTGGCGTTGTCATGCAATCCGCTGGCATGGTCACTAGGGCGAAGGCGAAGAAGGCTGCCCTCGACGCCGCTACCGCCAGCCTACGCGCCGCCCACGTTCCTACTAGGCCGCGTAAGATTTCTGCTGCCTCAATAGCTGCTGCTGCCAAAGCCATGATTGCAGCCTCTTCTCCTTCCCGCAAGGACGAAGTCTCCAAGAGCAACACCGCCTCCCCGCGCAAGCCCAAGGTCTCGCCAATGAAGAAGGAAGTCGCCACTTCTATCAGCGCTTCAGTGATGATGGCTAGTGGTTCCATTATTGAAGATCAACTCCTGAATCTGACAAAATTGGTTGATAAAATGCAAAAGGAGAATGAAGAGAAGAACCCGAAGATCGAAGATCTTCAAAAAGAGGTGACTGAGCTCCGCAAAAGGCCTACTCCTGGTGTGCACGATGACAGTGACATTGAGAAGAACAGCATCCACGGGGGCGACAGTGACGACGGTGATGGCGTGAAGCCTCCAAAGAAAAACACTAGAGCTTACACCCCGGAGCAGTTGCAGAGTCTGATAGCTGATGCAATCAAGACCCAACTCCGTGAAAAAAATCTCACGGGACGGTACATCAAGCCTTACACCAAAAGGATCGATGACCTGCGCATGCCTGCCGGATATCAACCCTCAAAGTTTCAGCTGTTCGATAGGAAGGGCAACCCGAAGCAACATGTCGCGCACTTCGTGGAAACATGCAACAACGCTGGAACTGATGATGATCTCCTTGTCAAGCAGTTTGTGCGCTCTCTCAAGGGAATAGCTTTTGACTGGTACACAGATTTAGAGGCGGAATCAATCGACAGCTGGACTCGGATGGAAGACGAATTCCTGAACCGGTTCTACAGTACCAGACACATTGTTAGCATGAGCGAGCTGACAAACACTGCCCAGTGGGATGAGGAGTCGGACATTGACTACATCAACCGCTGGCGTGCGCTAAGTCTGGAATGCAAAGACCGTCTGAGTGAAGCTTCCGCGGTTGAAATGTGCATCAATGGCATGAACTGGGATCTCCTGTACATTCTAAATGGGATTAAGCCAAGAAGCTTTCAAGACTTGGCAACTCGCACACATGACATGGAAATCACCATCAAACAAGGACGCAGCAAAAATCGAGCGTCTTCTTCTAAAGCACCTGGTGAAAAGAAGGAATTCAAGAAGACCGAAAAAGGGTCAAAAACAAAAGAGACAATGGCCGTCGACGTCGGTAATGGACCAGTCAAGATCTCAGGCAGGTCAAAAGATGATAAACGGAATGAGTCATTCTCCTACGACTACCTCAAGAATAGGCCTACTTTGAAAGAA
This sequence comes from Agrostemma githago, assembly GCA_958450325.1. Classification (NCBI taxonomy): domain Eukaryota; kingdom Viridiplantae; phylum Streptophyta; class Magnoliopsida; order Caryophyllales; family Caryophyllaceae; genus Agrostemma; species Agrostemma githago. Next base: position 37,825,199 of record OY288262.1, read on the forward strand.
CTACAGGCAAAGAAGTACTCGTTTCCTGATACAAACTTATAAGGGATGCTCGATGGTCTATTAGAGAAGAAGATCATACAGCTACCAGAGCTTAAGCGGCCCGAGCAAGCTGACAAGACAAATGATCCTAAATACTGTCGTTATCACAGACTGGTGAGTCACCCCATCGAGAAGTGTATAACGCTCAAAGAAAAAATCATGCAACTTTCAAGGGATGGGAAGATAATCCTTGATATTGATGAAACGCTGACAACAAACCAAGCTATGGTAGTCGAAGAGCAACCGGGACAAGAGACAACAAAGGCAGCGAACAAATTGACTGCGCATATGCTACAGTTTGGGACCCTTGAGCCTGTAACATTGTGGATTCTGAGGCTAGCATCGCCACCGCCTTCAGAATCACAAATCAAGAAAGCAAGTCTTCAGGATGAAGAAGATGCGCATGATGATGAAGGATTGACCTTGGCGACACGCAAGAAGCCAAGGAAACAAACTAAACAAATAGTCAAGCCTGTTCACCGCCGTCGAAAACAGACGAGAAAGCCACAGCCTCGCAGATCCAAAGGAAAGAAGAAGTGTAAAACGGTTGTCAAGCAGCATGTCTTACCCGAAGATCTGCTAGAACAAAAACCACTTAGTCCAATTACCCTTGAAGAATTCTTTCCAGAAGATTACCTGGATGAAGTGGCTGTCTACACCGTCTCCGCCTCACCTACTGATCATGGTGAAGAAGTGGATAAAAGTGACGTAGACGAGCCCGAACCTTCACAGCAGGCGCAGCCTCAAAAGGAGATGAAGATCGTCAAGGCTCTAGATGGACTTCCTACAAATATGGGTTGGAGACAAATATTCCATCTTCCTAAAGAGAGTCGCGAGTTGATCCTCCAAGGACTCGAGAAGCCAGAGCTATACGCCGGCAAGATGAAGGATGTGGCAGAACCCCCAGAACAATCAAGTCAATGTCTTTCCTGCAACGCTGCCTTGACTTTCTCGGATGAAGACTTACTCCTCGGATCTAAGCCTCATAATAGGCCGCTCTACGTGTCTGGCTATATCAAAGGGAAAAAGGTCAAGCGAATCTTGATAGATGGAGGCTCGGGAGTCAGCATAATGCCGAAAGCTACAATGAAAGAATTAAGCATCACCGTGTGGGAACTTACAAGCAGTCGAACAGTTATTCACGGTTTCAACTTGACAGGAGAACGTGCGATCGGGATGATCCGTGTAAACCTTACCATAGATGACCTTTTTCTGACGTGTTGTTCCATGTGATCGAAGCCAAGACATCCTATGGGTTACTGCTAGGACGACCCTGGAAGCATGAGAATGGCATTGTCGCTTCAACCCTTCAACAATGTCTGAAGTACTACCGAGGGGGTGAAAGGAAAATAAATGGAGACACCAAACCATTCTCCAAGGCCGACACCTTCTTCGCGGATGCAAAGTTTTTCGATGAAGACGCAGCGCCTAACGAGTTTATGCCAACCACCATCTCCTCAACTGGGGCTGGAGGTAAGCTGGAGAAGAACGTCATCAAAAATGATGCAGCTGCAGTTCGTGCTGAGGAAAACAAAGACGACCTGAAAGAAAACAAAGTTGTCAAGTTCGCCAGTCCAGTGGTAACTCCCAAGAAACAAGAAGCGCCACTGACACCTGCACCACCTGTCCTTCGATACATCCCGAAGTCTCATCGCAAAGAAGGGGAGAGTCCTTTTGCAGAATGTACTCCAACAAAGACGGAATCCAGGGATAAAAACAAACCAAGTCCAACATTCAAGCAAGAATGGGTAGCCAAGGTCACCACACCTCTGCCGAGTTCATCAGAAACCAAGATCGTCGGACCACCTTTAGAGGGATTCGACAGAGCAGTTGAAGATACCAAAAGGCTGAAAGCGTTCGACGAATTTTTTAATCCCAATGCACATAAATTGTTAGGGAAAGCAGGTTACGATTATTCAAAACCAAATCCCATGGGGACGGCTGTCGATGAAATTCTAAAACCATATGGCCTTAGTAAAGCACAACAAGACCAATATGAAAAAGAAGGCGTATGTAGAGTTGCCAAACCTGGGGTAAGCTATCAACCTCCTCCACCGGTAAAGATTGGAAGCCGGAAAGGAAGTGATACTACATCATCACAACATATCACGGTGGAAGAGGTCGAAGATGACAAGGCAGGGGGCACGATAAAGTCGTCACCCACATCAATCTTCGATAGGATAAGTACGCCCATGGAGACAACTCGAACTTCTGCGTTTGACAGGATAGGAAGGAAGAGTTCTCCATCCAATCATCATTCTGTGTTCAATAGGTTGGGCAACCAAAATGGAGGTGAAGTAGTATTGCCAAACTCTAGACCATGAAATATCTGTCGGAACTCAGCACGTCATCGCCTAGGCGCCCAGACAAAAACGGTATTCAACTGACTAGGAGTCCTCAAGAAGGATAAAGGTGAAGGTCGTCGTTGCTCAACTCTTGAAGAGGAAGTGAAAGTAGACGATGATTTAAAAAGTGCAATACCTTCCCGCATGAAGCGCTTGCAAGCAGTGGATATCATGCAACATACACCACTCAAAGTAAGGAGTCGATTCGTCATCATCAAACGAGAGCAACATCAAGAAGGCGAAGACTTCAGAAGTGGCAACCTTTTATCATGTAACGGTAGAGGAGACCCCGAATGATAATCAAGAAGTGGATGCGGATGAAGCACCAGAACCATTGGAAGATGGGGGGCAATTAACGGTAGATGAATTGAAAGAACTCAACCTGGGGACTTCTGAGGACCCACGCCCCATATATGTGAGTGATCTGCTCACGAAAGAGGAAGAAGACGAGTACTACAAATTGTTGCTCGAGTACAAAGATGTTTTTGCTTGGAACTACAAGGAAATGCCAGGACTCAGTCCAAAGATTGCAGTACATCGTCTAGCAATCAAAAAGGGATTTAGTCCTAAAAAGCAACCCCAACGTCGCTTCCGGCCTGAGCTTGTCCCTGAAATTTAAAAGGAAGTCAACAAACTCATCGAAGCTAGTTTCATCCGTGAAGTCAAGTATCCTACATGGATAGCCAATGTTGTCCCAGTCAGGAAGAAGAATGGACAATTGCGAGTATGTGTCAACTTCATAGATCTCAATGACGCATGCCCGAAAGATGACTTCCCTCTACCGATCACAGAATTAATGATTGATGCAACTACTGGGCATGAAGCGCGCTCGTTCATGGATTGTACTGCAGGGTATAACCAGATACACATGGCGCCGGAAGATCAAGAGGCCACAGCCTTCCGAACACCGAAAGGGATATTCTGTTACACAGTCATGCCTTTCGGATTAAAGAATGCTGGCGCGACATATCAACGAGCAATGCAGAAAATCTTCGATGACATGTTGCATAAAACAATAGAATGCTACGTCGATGATGTGGTATTTAAATCAAAGAAAAGACAAGACCACATTAAAGACCTCCGAGCTGTCTTCGAAAGACTCAGAAAATGTCAGCTGAAGATGAATCCACTCAAGTGTGCATTTGGTGTCACTTCAAAAAAATTCTTAGGATTCGTTGTCAGACATCGAGGCATCGAGATCGATCAGACCAAAATCAGAGCGATTCGAGAAATGTCGGTGCCTAAGACATTGAAAGAATTACGCGGATTGCAGGGACGCCTCGCATACATTAGAAGGTTCATATCCAACCTCGCAGGGCGTTGTCAGCCGTTCAACCATTTGATGAAGAAGAACGCTCCATATGAATGGGACGATAAATGTCAACATGCTTTCGAAAGCATAAAGAAATACTTGGCCAGTGCACCTGTGTTAGGGGCACCTATTCCTGGGAAGCCACTCATCTTATACATCGTGGCACAAGAACGGTCCCTGGGGGCAATGTGTGCTCAAGAAATTGAAGACCGCAAAGAGAGGGCACTCTACTAATTGAGTCGTACTTTGGTTGGAGCTGAAGTGAATTACTCTCAATTCGAGAAAATATGTCTTGCACTGGTGTTTGTGATCCAAAAGCTGAGGCACTACATGCAAGCACACACTATACACGTAGTGTCCAAGGCAGACCTAATCAAATACATACTCTCAAAACCGGTGTTGTCGGGAAGGCTCGTAAAATGGGCAGTGTTGCTGAAACAGTATGATTTGGTTTTCGTGCCTCAAAAAGCTATGAAAGGGCAAGCCATCGCCGACTTTTTCGCCGACCATCCAGTCCCAAACGAATGGGAACTTTCTGACGACTTGCCTGGGGAAGAGATCTTCTATATGGATGTTCTACCAGCATGGCAAATGTACTTCGACGGTGCTGCGAGACGAGACGGAGCTGGGCTGGAGTGGTGTTTGTATCTCCATAATTTAAAGCCATGTTTTGCCATACTCCTTTTCATTGACTCAGCTATGCTCAAATAATGTAGCTGAATACCAGGCCCTCATACTTGGTCTTTAAATGGCGCTCGAGATAGGCGTTCATGACATGGATATCTACGGAGAATCGCAGCTCGTGATCAGTCAAGTCCTCGACGAATATGAGGTGCGAAAAGAGGATCTGGTCACATATCATCAACAAGCATTCCGACTGCTAAATCAACTTGACACCGTCAACATTGGTCATGTACCGAGAAGTGCCAATAAGTTGGCTGACGCGCTTGCTAACCTCGCAGCCACATTGGCACTGGGGGCAGAAAAATCAATGCAAGTTCCAGCCTGTAATCGTTGGGCAATACCGCTGCTTGAGGAGGAAGAAAATAGGAACGAGACGAACATGATCAACGTCTACACAATTGATGAAGATGACTGGCGTCAACCCATCATTGACTTCTTGGACCATCAAAAGTTGCCAGACGATCCTAGGCACAAAGTAGAGATACGCCGACGTTCCCCGAAGTTCATCCACTTTAAAGGAACACTTTACAGGCGCTCTTTTCTTGGACAATGGTTGAGATGTTTAGGGAAGGACGAATCCACCGAAGCCATGCATGAAGCTCACTCTGGCATATGCGGAGCTCACCAGTCGGGTCCAAAACTTTACGATCGCGTCAAAAGAATGGGTTACTACTGGCCTTCCATGGTGCAAGATTGCATAGACTTCGCAAGAAAATGTGGCGCATGCCAATTCAACGCAAACTTCATACATCAACTGCCGGAGCCATTGCATCCTACCGTCTCTTCATGGCCTTTCAAAGCTTGGGGATTTGATGTTGTTGGACCACTCACTCCAAAGGCTTCCAATGGGCACGAGTACATTCTCGTCGGTACTAACTACTTCTCAAAGTGGGCAGAACTAGTCACATTACGAGAAGTGAAGAAAGAAAATGTTGTGGACTTCATCCGAACTCAAATCATCTACAGGTATGGTGTACCACAACGCATCATAACCGATAATGGAAAGCCATTTTCCAACCAATTGGTGACAAGCCTAGCAGAGAAGTTCAAGTTCAAACAATACAAGTCATCAATGTACAATGCTCCTGCGAATGGTCTAGCCGAAGCCTTCAATAAGACGCTCTATAACCTGCTAAGAAAAGTCGTGGCAAAGTCAAAACGAGACTGGCATGAAAGAGTCGGTGAAGCTTTATGGGCATATCGCACTACATACAAAACGCCAACTCAAGCGACCCCGTATGCATTGGTGTATGGAGTAGAAGCTGTATTGCCGCTGGAGTTGCAGATCCCATCGTTGCGCATACCCATTCAGGAAGGACTTACAGAGGATGAAAATGATAAGTTGCGTCTGGAAGAGCTAGAGGCCCTCGATGAGAAAAGGTTGCAGGCCCAAAAAAAGCTTCAATGTTACCAGGCTCGATTATCGCGAGCGTTCAATAAGAAGGTGCGCCCTCGTTCCTTTCAAGTAGGAGACTTGGTTCTTGCAATACGAAGACCGATCATTACCTCTCACAAGCCGGTAGGAAAATTCACCGCCAAGTGGGATGACCCTTATGTGGTGCGAGAAGTCTACACAAATGGTGCATACAAAGTTGTAGATGAAGATGGTGTGCGCGTAGGCCCGATCAATGGGAAATTTCTGAAACGCTACTATTCTTAAATCCCCAAGCTGAAGTCTTCTAAGAAAGAGGCTAAACTGCAACGAAAACTCCTAAGCAAGAGGATAAACTACACACACACACACAAAAACAAATACCAGTGTCTGCGACGGCATACACGAAGCAATACGAACCCCTTCAAATATCCGGGTATCTGGCCTGAGGTCATTCGTGACGGGGGCACGGGTCTTCATTCTTCCTCAACGATCATGTTTAGGGTCGACCTCGGAATCTCCATCGCTATTTCGATCATCCTCTTCAGCATGTTCGTCTAATCTTACAACGAGAACTTCAGATTGTAATTTCCTTCTTTGCTCCTGAGGCTGATCGGCGGTATCTCTTTGCAAATGTCGTTTCCTTGGTTTCTGGGGATCACTATCGGTGCTACGAATAAGAATGTTTGCATTATCCCTCAAATCGGTCTGACATTTCACTTCCCACCATTTGGTGAAAGAAGGAGTGACACTTTCCCGCCAATCAAGTACCGGACTAGGAAGACGAACTTGGACCATGCTTCCGGTAAACAAAATTAATCTCCAATATCTCAACGCCTCAATTCGTGTAGCGTTTCTTTTGCCGGAGCCGCAATCTAGTAAACCAGGAATATCCTGAAAAGCCGAATTGTCTGCTAAATCGATAAGGATTATAAGGCTGAACATGAAAAACAGCACCTGAACGCAGACACAAGCACGAAGAGCGCATCGAGGCAAAATAATCGAGTTCATAATTCTTAAGGCTCCCGTTGTCCAACAAAATATCACAATCTTTTCTGTTCCGTATGAAACGCCTTGGGTTTACATCAGTTCCCTCATGAATTAGCTTTCGGGCTCCAGCAGGATCATTCCTTTTTACTCCGAGGGAATACCTTGCCATGGTAGGGCCATAAGGAGCAGGTTCCATAGCATGATGAGTGCCAAAGTAGTGAGCAGTCCATGCATAAAGATAATGGGCCAGAAAAAACGACTTGGCATACCCAGGGTTCGAATATGTGGCTATATCGTTTAGACCCCGGTAGATGCTGGCCAAGACTGGAATCGCCAAACTAAAGACTTGTCCCTTTGCCATCAAGCTCACGATTTCAAGGGTCGTAGGTCTAATTAGTCGGTCGGTATGCTCCGGTAAAACAAATACGCATAGCCAATGTGACAAATACGCAGCCAAGTAAGCCTTGGTACGTCGAGAGTCGTTAATCCTCAACTTTTTGAACACCGCATACTCTTCCTCTGTCCACTCATCAGATGGTCGGGGCTTGATCTCATCGTTGGGATTTTGTGGAGTTCTAGGTGCATTCTTCATCTCCCGCCTCTTTTCTCGCGACGAGTATACCTTTTCTTTCTTGCACCAGAAATTAATCCACTGTTCAGCAGGAACTTCGCCTCGGACCGTCGATCTCCTGTCAAGATGGTAAAACGCCTCAAGCAAGATCTCACACGTGATAGGAAGTATATACTTGTCATTCGCATTCTTTGCCCGTAAAGTGCTCAGTGGTGATACCGTTTCATTGTATATTTCCCCCACAACAGTCAGGCCTCCAAGCTTGCGCAAATCATATAGGGAAATGGAAAATTCACCCGCCCTGGTGTGGAGTATGTTAGTAATGGGGCACCATCCTTCGCAAAAGGCACGCATCACGTGCAGGTTCTTATCATAAGAATAAAAGGAAGCATAGATCGCCGAGTAAAGGGAAGCTGACGAAAGAATACCCTTGAACCGAGCAAGCACATCTTCGGTCCACTATAAATATCTGGGAATGAAAATTGGTTCGCTTTGGATTCTGAAGTTGTAGGATCCCCATCTTACATCCCCGTCAATGATCTACGCCCAAGGAGCGGATAAGTAGAATGCAGCTCATCCTTCACCTTCACAACGCTCTACAACAGGTAACGTGATTTAGCATCAGGTTCTTTAGGATCTATCTTCAGTGACATTTTCTCCGAAAAATCCTTTTTGGTGATGTCATCTGCCCCGCCTACTAACGAACGTAGGGACAAACGGGCAGGAAAACAAAGTCCAGATGCAGCGTCATCCTCCTTGCGACCGACGATGGATAAATATTCATCACAACCTTCCCTCCAACTCTTCAGAAACACCATGATAATCCTGCAAAAAAAGAAAGAGAAAAAGGATAGACACGAAGAGAGTAAGAAATGGCTAGAAGGTACACCTGAGATAAGTAAGGTCAAGCAAAGCGATCGTTAGCATGCTCCAAATAAAAGGAGAATCATCGGGTGCCCCCTCCTTGCGAGTGTCGTGATGACTGGAACGGGTTCACCTCGTGACAACTCGGGCGCTTCTTCTTCATGCGAGCGTCGTGATGACGTGAACGGGTTCACCTCGTGACAACTCGAGCGCTTCTCCTCCATGCGAGCGTCGTGATGACTCGAACGGGTTCACCTCGTGACAACTCGGGCGCTTCTTCTTCATGCAAGCGTCGTGATGACCTGAACGGGTTCACCTCGTGACAACTCGGGCGCTTCTCCTCCATGCGAGCGTCGTGATAACCCGAACGGGTTCACCTCGTGACAACTCGGGCGCTTCTTCTTCATGCGAGCGTCGTGATTACCTGAACAGGTTCACCTCGTGACAACTCGGGCGCTTCTTCTTCATGCGAGCGTCGTGATGACCTGAACAGGTTCACCTCGTGACAACTCGGGCGCTTCTCCTCCATGCGAGCGTCATGATGACCCGAACGGGTTCACCTCGTGACAACTCGGGCGCTTCTCCTCTATGCGAGCGTCATGATGACCCGAACGGGTTCACCTGGCTCAGTACGAAGAAGTCGCAGTGGCTCGGACGGGTTCATTTTATGATAAATCGGTCGATATATATATATATATATATATATATATATATATATATATATATATACAGGAAGGATCAAGTGAGTCCTCCTATATATATTGAGTCCATGAGTCCAATCTTGGACCATTGATCAAGTAGAAGATGGATGGTTGTGATTGCTTGAGGTGAAATAAGGAAATAACTAACAAATCTTAGTAAATATATCGTTTCTCTCCCTTCCTTAATTATCTCAATACATATCTTCTCTCTCTCATCTCAATCTTTTAATTGCCTCTTTCTCTCACACAACAAGTTTCTTCAAAATTAAGTTTTTTTCATCTTCACCAAAAAATCATCATTTTTCTACTGTCATTGTACGTATGTTACTATGTTACTGCCATAATCCATAAACTATGTTACTTTAACTCATACAATGTGTTACTTTAATTCATGAACTGTGTTACTTTAACTCATAAAACTGTGTTACTTTAACTCATAAAATTTGTTATGTTGTATAATAGTCTCTTGCAAAAACTGTTACTTTAACTCATATAATGTGTTACTCAAATTCATGAACTATGTTATTTTAACTCATAAAATCTGTTACGTTGCATAATAGTCTTTTGCAAAAACATGACTTCCAATCAACCAAAAGAATAATGTATGTTTCTATTAAGGATACTCCAAAACAAAAATTATAAAACTCTATTATAATTCCAATGTTTCACACCTGTTACTCTAAGAACTGGATATTGGAAATCAAATTACACTCATAAACTGTGTTACTGTAACTCATTAAGTATGTTACCTTAACGCATAATGTGTGTTATTCTAACTCATTTTACTCCAATAAAGGATGTTACTCTAAGGACTAGATATTGGAAAATCAATCAAACTCATAAACTGTATTACTGTAACTTATTCAGTATGTTACTCTAATGAATAATGTATGTTACTCTAACAATATATTGTCCTACTCAGAATTGTGCTTCTTCTTCTTCTTCTTCTTCGTCGTCTTCTTCTTCTTCTTCTTCTTCTTCTTCTTCTTATTCTCATTCTTCATCGTCAAACGATGACTTACATGACGTTTCCTAATGATTCTTTCTTCTTCTTCTTCTTCTTCTTCTTATCATCTACATCTTTGAAGATCTGCTCTATGTATGGAGTGAAACTCTCACCCACATCCTTGCACCATTCCTCTGCTTTTACGTCTACTACAAAAATAAGAACAATCTCAATAAACGTGGCGACAAACAAACAATCAGAACTTGAAATATGGCGGTATTCTAACCAAAACATTAATAACTAAATCCGATGACATGTTACTCTAATGCTTCAAACGTGTTACTGTAATACATTAGGTATGAATGAGAGTATGAATGACAGTATAAACATGTATATTGCTATGAATAAGAGTATGAATGAGAACGTTATACTTTGATATTGTTTCCTATTTTGATGGCAATCACGTTCCATCATTATAGGAAGCAGTATTTTTTTAATATGGCAGTATTCTAAATCCTTTGTTACTCCAATGCATTACAGTAACAGATGACAAGAATTAAAGTAACAGATGAAGTGCATTAAAGTAACACGAGATTCAATTAACATAAGATGTCTATACACAGGGTTAGACATTAAAATAACAGATGGTCTATATTAAAGTAACACATATATATGTTTGTGCGAAAAAAATCATATAATGATCAGATCTTTAAAAAATCATACTATGAACGTAAAATCTAATAATATGGAGCATCTTAATGACTTCCATGGCAATGAAAGCATAACAATTGATGAAGATTATGAAAAACCTAAATAATAATCAGTGAAGACTATGAAAAAAAACCTAAATAATAAACTTAACAATCTGCAATCTATACTATCACAAGAGCAATGAATCGTTTATATGAATATATGATGAATGAAATGAATAAAATTGACGCAAAACATGAAAGTAATATCGAAACTCACCATTGTTGTACTCCACGAATTGCTTATCAACAGTTGATGATGATCTCGCGATCATTGAATCCATAGTAACGTGATGTCAAGCACAAATTTTGAATGAATGGATGGATGAACGTGATGTTGGAAGCATTTTTTTTTAGGTTTGATGAACGTGGTAACGTGAATGAATGAATGGGTGAATGAATGAATGAATGAAGGAGTTATCCGAATAGAGCATAAATTACATAATATTTATGCCCGATTCGGCAGAATCAACGATTTATTCAAAATCGAAAAGCAATCACGCAATCCACAAATTACGGGGAGAACCCTAGTTCGTACAGGGGGCACTCGATCGAGTGCCTAGCACACTCGGTCGAGTGGCACCCCAAAAAACGAGACATAATGCTTTTTCAACCACCACTCGGCCGAGTCTCGCAATGACTCGATCGAGTGGCAGCATACTCGGTCGAGTTTGTCAATAACTCGATCGAGTAGGGTCTAAAATACGGGACAGAAGCATATTTCGGGGACCACTCGGTCGAGTCCGTCAATGGCTCTATCGAGTGGCCTTATCACGACAAATACCGTGAGTCCCACATCGCTTTTCTACTCTCGATAATACTTTTCTATGACTTAGGTCAACACGTGTCAAATCTATCACGTGAAATATCACTTTTCAAAACCATGCATCATCCTATTTACGTCTTTCCATATTATATTATTCGCAAATCGTTATTATCGTTATACCGTTACTAACAAGTTTTTTATTTTCCTTGTTGATTTATTTTATTGTTTGTTTTATTGTACTAAAATAAACCTCGCATGCTAAATTTAACTTTGACGTTAGAATTAGTTGCATTAAATCGACATAGCAACCCATTCATTCTTTTTCGCATGTTTAGGGAAAAATAATGTTTGCATATCATTTTCATCGTTTTACTAACGCGCGTATTAGAAAGTCATTCAATATCTTAGTAGAGACCGCTAATGTGCGGGCGGGGTTGGGTGTTCTTTGTGGACTTCCCAACACGTACCCTCACCCCTTACTCAGAACCTCGGTTTCCGGATGCCCGAAACCGTTGGCGCACGAGAGTCATTCAATACACGGTATCCGATAAAGTCGGTATCGGTATCAAATGCAAAGGGACGAGCCCAATAAACTCTGACATCGGAAATGGGCCATACTTTGTGCATGGCCCACTACGACATAGAGTGGATTCGAACGGGCCTGAACTCCCACAAAGTTCGGTGGCGACTCCACTTCGATTTAAATTTCAATTCGATCCATTCTCATATAGAGATTCATTCGCCTCCCAAAACCCGCGCGTGGCCGCGTCGGGGTGGACCTATGTCATGTCCACAATTTGGCGACTCCGCTGGGGATTAACTGATGCGTGACTTACCATCGGCATCCTCAGGGTGAGACTCGAATAGAAATCGTTTGACTAGTACAATACTCGTTTTAGTTTTACAGTTCATGCTTAACCTCATCTTTTCCCGGGCCGGTACTCGCGACCGACGTCCCACTATACCGTGATGTACTCCAATATGGATATGTCAAAGGTGTCCATGGTCGATTCGTATGGGTTTCGCGGCATGTTCTAAGCTCAACTCGACTTAGAGAGTCCGTCCCGATTCACGTCTAGACTATGTGCACTGGTATAGACCCTTTATAGACCGACCGAGACTTAGTATAGAGCATACATGGCGTCGTTATAATGCTTGCGTGACTATGTGCTACTTGGTTTCTAAGGTCGTTTTTCAAAAACTGTCTTTTTCAAAAATGGCATCCTTTCCTCAAAATATCAAATTTCAAAACCCGGGACGTATACCGAATTTAGGACTTATGATTTTACTCAAAATAGCCTATTTCTAGCCGGTATTCTGCCCATTTCAAAACTGGAAAATATTATCGAACTTTCAAAACCGTGGCCCGATATGTTTTCTGATTTTTTTCGAAAAATCGGGCCCCTCCATCATTTTTTTCGGTTTTTTTTAAAAAAAAATCCTTTTCAAAACCTTCCTCTTCTTAGGACTTCCCGTATTAAGCATGTGTCGGGTCGTGTCATAAGTCGTCGAGGTCTTTAGCATCGAAACTCTGTCGATCTTACATCACGAGTTTCTTCCCTATCCCAATCCGCCTTATTTGACTAAGGCATGGCCCACCTACGTAGGACATACTCCTACAAAGAAAGGCCCGTTTACACATTCAAGTCCAAAGTCTGAAAAATATCTCACATGGACCTTCATTCGAACAGGACTCGGCCCACCCGCCGAATCCTAAGGGAGGCCCACCTTTCACAAGTCACCCGTCTAGATGTCCTTTCCGAGTCATTTCCTTTTCAGGCTTTTTCTCACTCGGGGGCTACCCTTCAGCAGAGCGATCAATCACGGTTGCTCTAAGGGTCATGTCTTGCATGTGTTGTCTGACATACCCCACTTTTGAGTCACTCAGGTGCCACACCATCTGAGTCCTATCTGGGTCCTTAGTCTCACTTTGGGGCTGTTCTCCAACGGAGCGATTAATCATGGTCACTCCGGGAATCGTACCCTACACATTTGTCTTAGAAGAGTCTAACGCGAGTCAAACTAGAGTCGTCTCTCCTCCCGCGCTATTCCCTATGCCTTGGTGTACTTGAGTTCCGAAACAACTTTTCTGATTACGCGGTATTCTTACAAACTGGCCACCGGTAACCAGACGCCAGAAAATGCTAGAAGCTTTAGACAGTTTGACTGCCTCATTGGCCAAGATGGAGGCCCAATTGACCGCCATCCAAACCGACCAGACAGCCCTCGCCACTCGTGTGAGCGCCATGGAGAAAGGGACTCCACCTGCTGGATCTGAGCCCACCGGGCCCATAGCTGAACTAATCCGCGTTGTTCGCAAGCTTGAAGAACAGGTCCACTTGTCAACAAGCAACTCGATCCATACAGAGAATGCTCACTCCTACTCGCCTCTGAATGACGAGTTACCCGCTAACCTCAACCTTACGGGAATACCGATGTTTGAGGGTACTGAAGACCCGGTCCACCACATCCGGGCTTTCAAAGAATTTATGGCTGTTAAGGGGGGGAAGTCCACCATGTTCAAACACTTGTTCGCTTCCTCCCTCGAGAAGCACCCGAAAGCCTAGTATTACAGGCTCGATTCCAAGAAGTACGAGACTTGGGATGACGTGACAACAGAGTTCGCTCGGAATTATGCTGATAATATCGAGATCCAGACTACGATGCGTACTCTGGAAGTTATGGCCCAAGAGCCCAAAGAAGGTTTCACCAAGTACCTTCAAAGATGGAGGGCCAAAAGTGTAAAGTTGGTAGACAAGCCCAACGAGAAGACACTAGTGGAGGCGTTCATCAACAACCTCCTACCTTCCTACCGGGTCCATCTTAGGTATGCCGACATTTCAAACTTTGCGGTGCTTACCGAAATGGGCATTAGGATTGAAGACGATCTTCGACATAATGAAGATCTGGGTGAAGCTTCTACAAAAGGCTATACTGGACATCAATTCGAGTCCTTAGAAACCGACGACTAATGACAACATCATCCAAGAGTCCGGTTTTTATTTAAGTCTGAGTCTGAGTCCGAGTCTAGGATGTGCTATTTCTTCCAAAGTCAAAGTCAGAGTAAGATGTATTCTGTCCTCTTTTTTCAAAATTCAATAAAATCAGCTTTTCTATTTCTCATACATACTTTCCTTATGTGTTTTCGAGAACATGATGAACACCGTCATACACTGTGAGCACATGCACGTGACTATTATAGGCACATCTATAATGACTACAGAAAATCGAAACCCGTGTTTTCCTTTACCTGTTCCATGTCTGACATAGAAAGCCACATAACTACCCTTAGTAGGAGCGGTATCGAATCTTATGACAAATCTAGGTAGTCTCCTAGTTTGGGTTCAAGACGGGAGGCAAGCCCATTTCCCACAATGAACACCCATCCAATAAGATCAACTAATCCATACCTCAGGTGTTAGTTTGACCAACAAAAAAAAACCGGACGAAAAAAAAAATCAAAAAGTCCAAAAAAAAAGTCCAAAGAGAAAAAAAGCAAACGGTCCGAAACAAAAGAGTTGGGCATGATCAAAAAGAGCTTCCAAAAACCCATGACCATGATCAACGGTCAATTCAAGTGAAAGTCCCATGACCAGGGTACGGTCAAAATTCATACCATCAAATAAGGGAGATAATCAAGCTTGTCAGCTAACACCACATCTAGCCTTCCCACATTGCAACCGTCAAGACCTTCCCGAGACCTGGGCTAAAGACAGCCCGGAATTTTGAGGATTCAAGCTCCATAGGATACTCCTAACCATTAGGGCTAGACATGGAAACCAGATACCGCATTATCAAACCTACCCTAATCGAAGTTCGAGCCATTTTTGCTCGACTTCCCCCTTGCACAACAACTACAACTACAACACAACACAACAGAATTCACAACCCGAGATCAAAACTCGTCAAAGACCCGAGAACAAAACTCGTCAAAGACCACCCGAGATCAAAACTCGTCAAAGATCCGAGATCAAAACTCGTCAAAGACCCGAGAGCAAAACTCGTCAAATCCCTCACCTAATCATACACAATCCCGAGAGCAAAACTCGTCAAATCCCTTACCTAATCATACACAATCCCGAGAGCAAAACTCGTCAAATCCCTTACTTAATCATACACAGTCCCGAGAGCAAAACTCGTCAAATCCCATCCCAATTCTTCTCATCCAAACCAGTTACCAACCCCAAACACGGGAACTCAACCTGCGGTCGACGTAAAACATGCCCAAATAGTTCACATCACCTCTGGAGGCTATCCCGAAGAATGCTCACAGTCACAGGATCAACATCCTAACCATTCTAGCCCTATGATCAAGACATCATTGGGAATGCACCTAGCCTACACCATTGCTATGGCTAGTTACACACAAAGTCCTATTAGACTAGGCACCATAATATATCTTTCTTCACTGAACTACGGCTTGGTTTGATTTCACTACACGTGAATACGTAGGCAGCCTTTCCACAAAGGCACAACCACCCACTTCGACACACATTCAAAAAGCGCCATCATTCCGGTCACGACACCATCATGTTCTCAACAGCTAGCTTTGTCGTCCTGGGGCTTCTCTTAGACAGAAAACCTTCATCCACTCACAAAATCCAGATAAATTCAAAAAATCCATCCTCCTTTCTATAGTGTGTCCTAGTACTCGGCTCAGTCGAAGACAAGAATCTGTTAAGGACTCTAAACAGCACCCACTTTGGGTAGATATCCCCAAAACCACAAAATTCAAAACAGCACTAGACTACGGCATTGCTATTGCCAAGTCCTATCATGCCAAAACAGTCTCATTACAGACTATTGCAATCCCCACATAGCACATCCTTCCCATTCCGAGGATTTGACCATGTTGTCACTCGCCTAGGCTACGAAATAGCGCAACTTAAGAGTCTTGTTAGGTGGCCCACCCCCCTACCGAGTCACGGTCCAACCCCTCGAGAGTCCAGTTGTGTCTGTCAACTCGTCCGGTCACGTCCAGAGTCGAGTCTGTCGGTACACCTCTCTCTTCAAATTCTCATTTTAAAATTTTGCAAAATTTAGCCATTTGAAAAAAATCCTTTTCGACAAGGTCAAATTTCAGTCTAATTTCTTTTCTACCTCTTTTCATTTTGAATACCTAGCACGTGGGTTGCTTTCGGGATTTCGATTGCAAAATAAAGCAAAAATCATTTTCCCCAGCGCGAGTCATGTTTTTACCTACGTGTTGCATGCAAAATTTTATGTAACTTATACATGTACGACTCAAGACCACATACCTCACGTATCTCCCCAAAGGAAGGCCCAAGGCGGCACTTTTCACGGGATAGGCCCACATACAGGCGCACCCGGGACTTACACGACAAGTCCAAATTCCCCACGGAGTTATCGTCATCAGCTCAGGTATGATTTTTTATCTTATGGCTGGCGGGCCCTTTCATGCAAGTCTAATGGGCTATAAACGACCCGATCGGAAGTCTGCCAGGTCTTAATCCTCGATCGGCCTGATAGCTACTCTGACTTTCGCCTTATCCAAGCCTCAGTCAGAGTGGGGGCTCTGTAGACACCCACATTTTGACCGCCAGGTGTCTATAGCAGTTTCCAAAAAACATCCGATGATGATCGGACGCAAACGTGTTTCTACGCGCTCGGATATGGGCTCGAAACTATTAGTTGCTGGTTTAGGCATTTACGGAGTACAAATCTCACAAAACCAACCTCAAATTCAGGCCCAGTGGGTCGTTTCCAATCAAATAAGACTAATTTAGGTCAAAACCAACACCGGAAATAAAACCGACTTTTAGCGATTGGGTCAACCCCGGTCAAAGCAGTTTCCGAGACACATAAAAACAGCCGTGCAAACATAAAAAGTCCAACCCAAATACAAAACCCGCAAAATGCCTAACCGGAGGTCCAAAAAACTGGACCCGTGCGCTTCAGCTGACCCACTCGATCGAGTGTCAGCCCACTCGATCGAGTGGGCCCTTATGCAAGCCCGACTGCAGTCGCACTGGGCCACTCGACCGAGTTAGCCAGTTACTCGATCGAGTAACCGTAGACGGGGTATGTTGGCAATCTCTATATAAACATCCTCTTGCATGCACAATTGAACACTTTTTCGAAACCCTAATCGACACTTTACACACATCTCATACAACCCTAATCAACCCTAGTCTTCACCTACACAATCAACATTCAAAAACCCTAACCCTAGCATCTAGGAACCATAAACCACCATAACTTAACCTACATTAACCTCGATTCTCCCATGCTAAAGCCACAACTAACGAGATCTATCGAGACTAAGAAACATGCAGGTTGAGGGTGCAAAATCTCTTTTTCCTTCTTCTCTTTTTCTTCCTCGCGCGTCGTCTGTGTCGTCGTCCGTCCGACGTTGTTGTCATCGTTGTTTTTTTTTAGTTTGTTCGTGTCTATAATATCGTTAATATATGTAGGCACCCACATTTTGACCGCCAGGTGTCTATAGTAGGTCCCGCCAAACACCCGATGATGATCGGACGCAAACATGCTTTAATGACTCGGATATGGGCTCGAAATCATGGACATTTGGTTTAGGCTTATTACGGAGTCCAAATCTTACAAAACCAACCTCAAATCCAGGCCCAGTGGGTCGTTTCGAGTCAAATGAGACTAATTTGGGTCGATTCCGGCACCAGGGGTAAAACCGTCTTTTTACGACCGAGTCAACACCCGGTCAAAAATATTCTCGAGACACACGAGTCAGCCGTGACACCTCACACGGCTGATCCGGTCCCAAATACTACAAAAATCATCTTCAAAAAATATTAAACAAATCCGTTTAAGGATAGAATTCGATCTCAAGTAGGAATTCTATCCGAAAACCGAAACAAATCGCCAACCAAGCTCAAACACTCGGCCAAACAGCCGAGACACTCCCCAACCAGCCGAAATACTTGGCTTCCCCACCAAGAAACGATACTTTCGTTCCCTTTCGAACTCTCGTGTTTCCTATCCAAACCGGTATTTCTTGTCACACAAGCAAGACTACCTCGACCCCTATAAATAGGACCTCCCGTCCAACACAAAGGACAACGATTTCACAACAACAATTTCAGCAACAAAAATACACATCAATTAGTCATAAACTCATCCAGCGAAAAATAGTACAAAGCAAATCCCGACATAATCTCGAAGAAGTCTCGAAGTACCGACGAAACTCCCCCCCCCCCCCCCCCCCCCGGCCGAACCCAACGCCTCACACACATAAAATCGCACCACCCTAAACTCACCGACATCATCTCGACGCTCCCGTGCCTAAGCCACCGTCCGACGAGCCTTATACCGAGAAAATAAAGCATGTAGGTTGAGGGTGTAAATCAAACCCGATTCTTCTCCTTTCTCTCTCTCTCTCACGTTTTTTTTCTCTTTTTTTTTCGTCCGTCACTTTTTTTTACGGGTCGTCGGTCGTTTCGTATTATTAATATGGGTCGTTCGTCACATATTTTTATTTATTTCTAATAATCGATACTATAAAACTATTTTTCATATAACGTTCTTAAAATACGATACCGATTCTCTAATCGAATATCGTATCTACAAGAACTAAATTAATTAATTCTCGTTGATGCTAATAAAATCATTATCTTTTTTAACAAAATTCGACGATTTTATGCGCGGAGAGAATTAACATCTTTTTCGTTCAAAATTCTTTTTTTTACTTTTCGTTCAAAACAAACTTTTTTCAAAACCTTTTCTAAAATCATTCTAACTATTCGATATCGATTTCATAATCGAATATCGAATACGAAGAATATCGAAAATATTAATCGAATATAATTAAAAAAATTGACGATTTTCGACAAATAAAAAAAACCGGAAGGCCACCACGCGGGTCGCGCGCCTGTCAGGCGACCCGCGCGGCAGCCTTATCCGCCGGGCTCTTCTTCTTCGTTTCTTCGCTTTTCTATTTTTAATTCTTTTCGAACCTTACATTAAAATGCGACTTTCGCGACATATTTTGATAAAATACTTTTTTCGACCTCGGTCAACACGTGTTAATCCATCACGTGTCATTAAAACTTTTTTCGAGTCATGCATATTATTTATTCATGTCTTTATTCGATTTATTCAAACGTTACTAACTCGTTTTCTCGTGTTTGTAGCAATTTTATTTTATTTTGTTTTTTTATCGTTTTACTAGACTAAAACGACTTCACATGCTAAAATAACTTTGACGTTATTAGTTTAATATGCATTAAACGACTTAGCAACTCACTTATTTATTTTTCTCACATGTTTAGGAAAATAATGTTTGCATATCATTCAACCGTCGAACTAACCCGTGTACACCAAAAACGAACGATATCCTAGTAAAGGCCGCTAAGTGCGGGCGGGGTTGGGTGTTCTTAGTGAACTTCCCAACACATACCCTCACCCCTTACTCAGAACCATGGTTTCCGGATGTCCGAATCCATTGGCAACGAGAGTCATTCAATACACGGTATCCGATAATGTCGGTATCGGTATCGTAATGCAAAGGGACGAGCCCAATAAACTCTGACATCGGAAATGGGCCGTATTTTGTATACGGCCCACTACGACATAGAGTGGGCTCGAATGGTTCCGAATAACCACAAAATTCGGTGGCGACTCCTACTTCGATTTAAATTTCAATTTGACTATCTCATATGGAGATTCATTCGCCTCCCCAAACCCGCGCGTGGCCGCGTCGGGGTGGACCTATGTCATGTCCACAATTTGGCGACTCCGTTGGGGATCAACTGATGAGTCACTTACCATCGGCATCCCTAGAGTGAGACTCGAAAAGAAATCGTTCGAATAGTAATGTACACGTTTTAGTTCAATGGTTCATGCATAACCCAATCTTTCCCGGGCCGGTTACTTGTGACCGACGTCCCACTATACCACGGTGCGTTCCTAAATGGACCCACTAAAGACTTCGATGGCGGAACTCGCATGGGTTTTAGGGCAGGTTCTAAGACCAACTCGGCTTAGGAAGACCCTCCTGATTTGCGAGAAAGCTATCGTCGTTGGTATAGACCTTATTCGACCGACCGAGACTTAGACTAGGAGCATACATGGTGTCATTATACTGTTGATGTGATTTGGAACGGACCTTAATCTCTTATCACAAGGACACGAAACAAAGTTGCTGGTCACGACAAGAAACAAACAAAAATAGATAAAAGTAAAACAAAAGGGATAGTATGCTAAGTGAGATAGACCTATATCTCAACTAAGCGGGTCTCTATTCAAACACTCGATTGAATAAGCGGGAATTAGAACTCGAAAACGCGTCGAACTCTAAGACTCTTAATTGTAACTCGACAATTAAAATTAAACAAGCAAAAGCTTACAATTTTCTTTTTTTAAAATCTGCCATTTACAAACAAACTAAAGGCTATAAATAGCCATTAAGCACGAGAAGGGCAAGGCAAAAATCAGCCACCCAAGTCAAGCTTCTTAAATGCTAGAACAAAGAACTAGGAAATCAAATTACAAAGAACTAGAAAAATAAACTACAAAGAACTAGGATGACTAAAATCAGGCAACTACCAAGGACCAACACGTTACATTCATTGTACATTATGGGTACAATGCTCCATGTTTGCACGAGTGGTCTTGATTAAGCGGACTTGAAGATAGCAGCTCTTATCCTCGGGAATTTATTGAAAGCTTTAAAGAAAATCGAAGCAAAGAAACAATTCCGTCAAAGAATTTAACAGCAGCGTTTTTCAATGCACAGTTGACTTGTTTGGTGCATAACTTCGTCAATACTTGTTCAATGAACCTTCACGAGTAGTCATTGGAAAGGTAAGCTCGAAATCTATCTCCTGCATTTTGAATGACTACAAATTTCCAATTATAACTCGAGATATGGACCGATCAAAACAACATTGCAAACTGAACTCGCATCATACTCTTCTTCTTTGAAAAAGAATTCTCCTCAATTCTTGTAACAAGTATCCCACCTGGATCAAATACAAAATTTGTTAGGATCAACACACCCTTACTCCAAATAGACACAAGTATGGGTAATGTTGGTATTATGGCTCGACCACAAGCTCGACTCCTTTTAAAAAACGCGCAATTTTGTACGCTTGTGAAATCCATTTTGCTTGTTTTGAACATGGACGGATCACGTATCTTATATTGCTTCTCAAAATATTCCATGAGCTCAATCCCTCTATTTTCGATGTTTGTTTTGGCCAAGATCAGAATTTTTTTCTTCATGCGCAACCCATTTGGCTCACAATGATCTTCATATTCATCGAAAATAGGAGGCAACGCCGGATCAAAAACCAAACTTTCCTTGCTTGTATTTTCCAACGAGAAAATTACAGCCATCTTTTTTTTTTTGAATAGTACTCCGTGAACAGTACTAATTCGTGAACAGTTTTTTTTTTTTTTTTTTTGAAAATAAATCGAACTTCAACAAGAACCACGAAACAATCAAAACCGATTAACCCTCGAACTACCCGTACAAGTTTAACCTTTGAATTCCAATCGCAATCAGAAATTCAACTAATAACTTGGCTTCGACACTCCTTGGACCGTCTTGATTTTAAGAAAAATCAAGAGTTGTAGCTTTGATACCACTTATGATGTGATTTGGAACGGACCTTGATCTCGTATCACAAGGACACGAAACAAAGTTGCTGGTCACGACAAGAAACAAACAAAAATAGATAAAAGTAAAACAAAAGGGATAGTATGCTAAGTGAGATAGACCTATATCTCAACTAAGCGGGTCGCTATTCAAACACTCGATTGAATAAGCGGGAATTAGAACTCGAAAACGCATCGAACTCTAAGACTCTTAATTGTAACTCGACAATTAAAATTAAACAAGCAAAAGCTTACAATTTTCTTTTTTTTAAAATCTACCATTTACAAACAAACTAAAGGCTATAAATAGCCATTAAGCACGAGAAGGGCAAGGCAAAAATCAGCCACCCAAGTCAAGCTTCTTAAATGCTAGAACAAAGAACTAGGAAATCAAATTACAAAGAACTAGAAAAATAAACTACAAAGAACTAGGATGACTAAAATCAGGCAACTACCAAGGACCAACACGTTACATTCGTTGTACATTATGGGTACAATGCTCCATGTTTGCACGAGTGGTCTTGATTAAGCGGACTTGAAGATAAAAGCTCTTATCCTCGGGAATTTATTGAAAGCTTTAAAGAAAATCGAGGTAAAGAAACAATTCCGTCAAAGAATTTAACAACAGCGTTTTTCAATGCACAGTTGACTTGTTTGGTGCATAACTTCGTCAATACTTGTTCAATGAACCTTCACGAGTAGTCATTGGAAAGATAAGCTCGAAATCTATCTCCTGCATTTTGAATGACTACAAATTTCCAAGTATAACTCGAGATATGGACCGATCAAAACAACACTGCAAACTGAACTCGCATCATCTAATGATGTGAGTTAGAAAGAACTTTGACCAAGTGATTTGGTGATTGATAGTAGATCGAAATGAATGAAATAAAGTAACGAAATCAGAATGGAAAAGTTGTCGTAAGGGATGATAGAACGTAACCAAGGATAGTGTGCTAAGTGAGATAGACCTATATCTCAACTAAGCGGGTCGCTAATTCAAACACTCGATTGAAATAGCGAGTATAGAGCTTGTGACGCGACTAACTCTAATACTTTGTCTTGTGAACTACAAAGACGGAAAGAAAAAGCAAAGATTATCTCAGATTTGTTTGATGAAAGTTGAATGATTTATGCATCTAATGGGTGGCTATTTATAGCCTACAAAAGGACCCAAAGAGAGGCCAACCAGAATAGTCAAGCCTCTTAAAGTGGGTGATACAAACAAAGAAAGGGAAAAGAACTTAGACAACTAGATACAATGAATAACTGTGAACACTAGCAGCCACTATTTTGCTCCAATTCAGATTCAATGCTTCTTTGTTTGCTTTAGTAGGCTGGTGTGTTTTTGCACTTGGTTAATGCATCTTCTAGTCTTGAAAGCAATTAATCCCATTGCTGATTATTTGAACTTAGAAATTGTATTAGAGCAATGTATCCACTAGCTCTTTTATTGAAAGTCGATAGAAAAGAAACAGTCCCGTCAAATAAATAACTTATGCGAAATTTCCATGCACAGCTGACTTGTTCGGACCATAACTTCGTCAATACTTGTTCAATGAACCTTCACGAGTAGTCATTGGAAAGATAAGCTCGAAATCTATCTCCTGCATTTTGAATGACTACAAATTTCCAAGTATAACTCGAGATATGGACCGATCAAAACAACACTGCAAACTGAACTCGCATCAACTGTTTCCATGACTATGTGCTACTTGATTTCTTTGGTCGTCTTTTCAAAAACCGTCGTTTTCAGAAATTTGCATCTTTTCAAAACTATCCATTTTTCAAAACCCGGAAAGCTACCGAATTTAGAACTTATGATTTTGACTCAAAATAGCCTATTTTTAGCTGGTATGCTGTCCAAACCTTTTCAAAAATCCGAAATCTCGGCCCGATAACTTTTTTTCGATTTTCAAAAAAAAAACGGGCCATCCTATCCGACTTTGTTCGGTTTTTCACATCCAAATCCTCTTTTCAAAACTTTCTTCTTCTTAGGACTTCCCGTATTTAGTAGTGTCGGGTCTTGTCATAAGAATCTCTAGCGTCGAAACTCCGTCGATCTTACATCACGAGTTTCTGCCCCATCCCAGTCCGCCTTATTTGTCAAGGCACGACCCACCTACGTAGGACAAACCCCTACAAAGGGAAGCCCATTTACACTTTAGGGTCCAAAGTCTGGGGAATAGCTCACACGTAGGTCTTCCTTCAAACAGGACTAGGCCCACTTTGCCAAATCCTAAGGAAGACCCACCATCCACGAGTCACCCGTCTAGGAGTCGATCTTCAGTCCCACTCGGGGGCTACCCTTCAGCAAAGCGATCAGACACGGTTGCTCTAAGGATCAGGTCTTACACGTTGATACGGGTTAGTCGCGTCACCGTAATCAAAATAATCCTAGATTACTACTAACGGATAGCTAGCAGTAAGTAGGGTCGATTCCACAGGGAGGCAGGTTGAAAATTATATGCTAGTCAATTAACTTAACGGGTCACGATTTTATAATGATTTGGGATGAACTGACAGTAACACAGAAGTAATAAAAGTATAAATTAAGAAAATCACCAGAGTCGTCGGATCACTACGATTAAAACAAGTAAACATGCGATTTCCAAATAATCAGTTAACATGAGTTAAAGAATATCGACACGGTCCTCTCGGATCACTAGTCATCCTAGAAGTCACCTAACGGGCTCTCGCTACGTATTTGGAAATTTTATCGATTACAACGAGTCTTATCCTTTCCCGGGCTTTCGCTACGTAGGTCGGGATTACGAGATACAAACAATCAATTACGGCCTATAATTAATTATTCGTCATTATAATGTTGCAAGAGCGATTTAACTCATGAGGGTCAATTATTTAGTCATCATAAATAAATCTGTTTCAATCCGTAATTCACCTAAAACTCTAGTGACGAAAAATTAGCTAAGCATATTTACGATGATAATAATACTAACAGATTGAATCATGATGAAATAATATGATGAATGAAAATAAAGAGAAAATAAGGAGAAGAAATAACAGTAAACAGGAAGGAGGAGAAGATTAGGGAAGAGGAAGAAAGTACCGGATTGGAATAAATAAAAGAACAGAGACGGAGAATTAGAATAATAAAAATAACCCGATCGAGAATATGAATACAGGAATTCTGATAAATAAACTTGATAAAAATGAAAGCTAAATATTTACAGGAAAATAAACTAAAACTAATATGTGTGAATGATTGAATGAGAAAAAAGATAAAGGATGATAAGAAGATGCTGTATTTAAACTGGTCAAGCCCTCGATAACTGCTCCTTTCTTTCCTCCTATCTTCAATCCCATTAACAAGGTAGTGGGAAGAACTGAAGAGCGTAATAGGGGGAGTAGTGGGTAACGGTCAACTGAATTAGTCTTGGAGTGGTATCCCATCCTGCAGACTTGGATTTTAGGCTGGTAGACTTGGGATCCAAGTCTGCAGACTGAGTTCAATCTAAGCTTCCAACGGACTTCTTAAGTCTATAGACTTGTTTCCCAGTCTATAGACTTGTGCTTACTTCCTTCTTCTCAGTCTATAGACTCACAGTTTAGTCTATAGACTTGCTTCCTTCTTCTTGGTCTACAACGAATCGGTTTCAGAGCTTTAAGATTTTTGATGCAATTTTTAGCTCTTTTAACTACTCGGTCTCGATTATCTGCAAAACAACAAAAGAATACCCGAGTAGCACATATGGGAGAAAATAGCGTAATCCGACTCCTAAAATAATAAAACGACACGGAAATGCGTGCCAAAATAGGTGAAAAATCGAATAGGAACGGCACGCATCACACGTGTTGTCTCACGTACCCCACTTTCGAGCCACTTAGATGTCACACCATCCGAGTCCTACCAGAGTCTTTAGTCTCACTTAGGGGTTGTCCTTCACCCGAGCAGTCGACCACACTCACCTTAAGGGGTACCCTATGTTCATCCTACATCGGCGTCCTTACGATGCCTTCTCCGAGTCGAACCTATGCTACGAACACTCGAGTCACCTAGGGTTAGGTCACCACGGTTAGACCGAGCACGCGACACGGTAAACACGGTCACCCCCATTTTCGGACTCACCCTTCCGCATCTCGAGTCCAAGTCGCGATCGTTACTTTGTCTAGCTCAACGTTCGAGTATCCCAGTCCAAGAGTCTTAGTCATTCCCGTCACCCCGGGCCATGTTTAGATCAACTCCTTCTCTTGCATTTGCGCAAAGTCGAGTTTAGGCGAGTCATGGCACTAGTCGTTTTCTCCAATCAGAGACCTTACCAAAAAAGAAACAACCAACCGAGCATCCGAAAGTCCGGATTTGATTCGAGTCTAAGTCTGGGTCCGAGTCTAGGATACCCTACATCCTCATTTCCAAATCAGAGTCAGAGTCATTTGCATTCTGTCCTCTTTTCACATTTCAATAAAATCAGCTTTTCTATTTTCTCATATATATCCTTATGTGTTTCCGAGAACATGATGAACACCATCATACACTGTGAGCACATGCACGTGACTATTATAGGCACATCTATAACGACTGCAGGAAATCGAGACCCGTGTTTTCCTTTTACCTGTTCCATGTCTGACATAGAAAGCCACATAACTACCCCTAGCATGCCATATAACTACCCCTAGCATGAGCAGTATCGAATCCTATGACAAATCTAGGTAGTCTCCTAGTTTGGGTTCAAGACGGGGGGCAAGCCCATTTCCCACCATAAACACCCATCCAATAAGACTAACCAATCCCTACCATATGTGTTAGTCTGACCGACAAAAAAGCTGGACAAAAAAATCAAAAGTCCAAGAGAAAAAGCAAAAGGCCAAAACAAAAAAAACAGGCCGTTATCAAAAAAAAGAGAGGCACCCATGACCCATGTTAAACGGTCAATCCAAGTGAAGAATCCCACGACCGGGGCTAAGAGGTCAACCCAAAAAAAATATTCAAAAAACCCATGACCGTAATAAAAACGGTCAATTCAAAATTATCAAAATTCATACCATCAAATAGGGGAGAAACAATCAAGCTGGTCAGCTAGCACCACATCTAGCCTTCCCACAAGACCTTCTCGAGACCCAGGCCAAAGACAGCCCGGAATTTTGAGGATTCAAGCTCCATAGGATACACCCTAACCTTTAGGGCCAGACATGGAAACCAGATCCCGCATTATCAAACCTACCCCGATCGAAGTTCGAGTCATTATTACTCGACTTCCCCCTTTCCTACCACATTACAATACCTTACCCTCGAAGCCTTAGCTCCACAAAATCGAGCTCCAGATTTCAAATCATCAAAGTCACTTACTTCCTAGCACCACATTTCCAAAAACATCTAAACCAGTTACCAGCCCAAACACGGGAATTCAACTTGCAGTCGGCATAGAACATGCCCAAATAGTTCACACCACCTCTGGGGGCAACCCGGGAGAACGCTCACAGTCACAGGATCAACATCCTAACCATTCTAGCCCTTTGATCAAGACATCATCGGGAATGCACCTAGCCTACACCATTGCTATGGCTAGTTACACACAAAGCCCTAATAAACTAGGCACCATAATACATTTCTTCAACACTGAACTACGGCTTGGTTTGATTTCACTACACGTGAATACGTAGGCAGCCTTTCAACAGAGGCACAACCACCCACATTGACACTCATTCAAAAGCACCATCATTCCGGTCACGACACTGTCATGTTCTCAGCAGCTAGCTTTGTCGTCCTGGGGGCTTCTCTTAGGCAGAAGTTCTCCATCCACTCACATAATCCAAATACTTTCAAAAACTAGCCTCCTTTCTATAGTGGTTCCTAGTACTCGGCCCAGTCGAAGACAAGAATCTGTCAGAAACTCGAGACAACACCAACTTTGGGAACATGCCGCGAAACCAAAAAGAAAAATTCAAAAGAACACCAGTCTACGACATTGCTACCACAAAGCCCTGTCGTACGGAAACAATCTCACTCTGAGGATTCGACCATGTTGCCACTCGCCTAGGCTACGGAATAGCGCAACTTAAGAGTCTTGTCATCTTAGGTGGCCCATCCCCTACCGAGTCACGGTCCAACCCTTAGAGAGTCCAGTCGTGTCTTCCAACTCGTCCGGTCACGTCCAGAATCGAGTCTGTCAGCATGTTTCTCTCCAAATTCTTATTTTAAAATTTGCAAAACTTAGTCATCTGAGAAAATCCCTTTCCTAGTCACCTCGGGAATAGGAATTTTTATCACACTTCATCTAGGCATACAGGCCTAACCAGAGGATTTTAGAAGTCCGTGTCAGAATCTGATCGGGAATCAAGTCATTCCAAGCATTCTAATTTCCAAAAAAATTCAAAAAAATTCAGCGTTTCCAAAAATTTTCAAATTTTTTTAGTATTTTCTTTCCAAAAATCAATCAAAAAAATCGTTTTCTTTCCCAGCTTGAGTCAATGTTTTATCTGAATGTTGCATGCAAAACAGACAGGTATCCCACGACTCCCGGAGAATTCTCAAAGTTCTCAGTGAAAATTCAAGCAACATTTTTAGTGAGGAATCGGATGTATCAGTAAGCGGCACATCCGCAGCTTCCAATGGAGGCTCCCGCGCAATTCAAAGATGGGACGTGTCTGTAAACAGGTACACCCATAGCCTCCAATGAAGGCACCCGCGTAATTCAAAGATGGGACGTGTCTGTAAACAGGTACACCCATAGCCTCCAATGAAGGCACCCGCATAATTCAAAGATGGGACGCGTCTGTAAACAGTCGCACCCATAGCCTCCAAGGCAAGCTCCCGCATAATTCAAAGATGGGACGCGTCTGTAAACAGTCGCACCCATAGCCTCCAAGGCAAGCTCCCACGCAATTCCAAGATGGGATATGTCTGTAAACAGACATACCCAGGACCTTTTTAAGAAAAATCTCCACGACATTGTTGACATCTACCCAGGTATGATTTCTATCTTATGGCTGGCGAGCCCCACCAACGCAAGTCTAATGGACTCTAAACGACCCGATCGGAAGTCTGCCAGGTCTTAATCCTCGATTGGCCTGGTAGCTACTCTGACTTTCGCCTTCTCCAAGCCTCAGTCAGAGTGGGGGCTCTGTAGACACCCACATTTTGATCGCCAGGTGTCTATAGTAGGTCCCGCCAAACACCCGATGATGATCGGACGCAAACATGCTTTAATGACTCGGATATGGGCTCGAAATCATGGACATTTAGTTTAGGCTTATTACGGAGGACAAATCTTACAAAACCAACTTCAAATCCAGGCCTAGTGGGTTGTTTCGAGTCAAATGAGACTAATTTGGGTCGATTCCGGCACCAGGGGTAAAACCGTCTTTTTAGGACCGAGTCAAAACTCGGTCAAAAATATTCTCGAGACACACGAGTCAGCCGTGACACCTCACACGACTGATCCGGTCCCAAATACTACAAAAATCATCTTCAAAAAATATTAAACAAATCCGTTTAAGGATAGAATTCGATCTCAAGTAGGAATTCTATCCGAAAACCGAAACAAATCGCCAACCAAGCTCAAACACTCGGCCAAACAGCCGAGACACTCCCCAACCAGCCGAAATACTTGGCTTCCCCACCAAGAAACGATACTTTCGTTCCCTTTCGAACTCTCGTGTTTCCTATCCAAACCGGTATTTCTGGTCACACAAGCAAGAATACCTCGACCCCTATAAATAAGACCTCCCGTCCAACACAAAGGACAACGATTTCACAACAACAATTTCAGCAACAAAAATACACATCAATTAGTCATAAACTCATCCAGCGAAAAATAGTACAAAGCAAATCCCGACATATTCCCGAAGAAGTCTCGAAGTACCGACGAAACTCCCCCCCCCCCCCCCCCCCGGCCGAACCCGACGCCTCACACACATAAAATCGCACCACCCTAAACTCACCCACGTCATCTCGACGCTCCCGTGCCTAAGCCACCGTCCGACGAGCCTTATACCGAGAAAATAAAGCATGTAGGTTGAGGGCGTAAATCAAACCCGATTCTTCTCCTTTCTCTCTCTCTCTTTCTCATGTTTTTTTTCTCTTTTTTTTCGTCCGTCACTTTTTTTTACGGGTCGTCGGTCGTTTCGTATTATTAATATGGGTCATTCGTCGCATATTTTTATTTATTTCTAATAATCGATACTATAAAACTATTTTTCATATAACGTTCTTAAACTACGATACCGATTCTCTAATCGAATATCGTATCTACAAGAACTAAATTAATTAATTCTCGTTGATGCTAATAAAATCATTATCTTTTTTTACAAAATTCGACGATTTTATACGCGGAGAGAATTAACATCTTTTTCGTTCAAAATTCTTTTTTTTTACTTTTCGTTCAAAACAAACTTTTTTCAAAACCTTTTCTAAAATCAATCTAACTATTCGATATCGATTTCATAATCGAATATCGAATACGACGAATATCGAAAATATAAATCGAGTATGAATTAATCCATATTTGTACGCGATTTATAAAAATTGACGATTTTCGACAAAGAAAAAAAACCGGCAGGCCACCACGCGGGTCGCGCGCCTGTCAGGCGACCCGCGCGGCAGCCTGATCCGCCGGGCTCTTCTTCTTCGTTTCTTCGCTTTTCTATTTTTAATTCTTTTCGAACCTTACATTAAAATGCGACTTTCGCGACATATTTCGATAAAATACTTTTTTCGACCTCGGTCAACATGTGTTAATCCATCACGTGTCATTAAAAAAATTTCGAGTCATGCATATTATTTATTCATGTCTTTATTCGATTTATTCAAACGTTACTAACTCGTTTTCTCGTGTTTGTAGCAATTTTATTTTATTTTGTTTTTTTATCGTTTTACTAGACTAAAACGACCTCACATGCTAAAATAACTTTGACGTTATTAGTTTAATATGCATTAAACGACTTAGCAACCCACTTATTTATTTTTCTCACATGCTTAGGAAAATAATGTTTGCATATCATTCAACCGTGGAACTAACCCGTGTACACCAAAAACGAACGATATCCTAGTAAAGGCCGCTAAGTGCGGGCGGGGTTGGGTGTTCTTAGTGAACTTCCCAACACGTACCCTCACCCCTTACTCAGAACCATGGTTACTGGATGTCCGAATCCATTGGCAACGAGAGTCATTCAATACACGGTATCCGATAATGTTGGTATCGGTATCGTAATGCAAAGGGACGAGCCCA
The DNA here is from genome assembly GCA_958450325.1 of Agrostemma githago. NCBI lineage: Eukaryota > Viridiplantae > Streptophyta > Magnoliopsida > Caryophyllales > Caryophyllaceae > Agrostemma > Agrostemma githago. Next base: position 37,856,316 of record OY288262.1, read on the forward strand.
ATAAACTCTGACATCGGAAATGGGCCATATTTTGTATACGGCCCACTACGACATAGAGTGGGCTCGAATGGTTCCGAATAACCACAAAATTCGGTGGCGACTCCTATTTCGATTTAAATTTCAATTTGACCATCTCATAAGGAGATTCATTCGCCTCCCCAAACCCGCGCGTGGCCGCGTCGGGGTGGACCTATGTCATGTCCACAATATAAAATATTAAAATACTCGCTAATTCGTGTCAAATGTGAGGGATGACGGGATAAGAAAACACGAATGCAAGGATGTTTCATCCGACGCGGCCGGTCGCTTATCCCGACACCCCGAATGTTTGATTGTTGAAGCGAGTCAACGTCAACAAAGTCGTTTTTATTTTCGTCACATCGGCATCAATATCGCATACATCGATTTCTAAAACCCTTTTTTTATTCACGTTTTTTATTCAAGTTGAGTCGAGACCTTTTGATGCGGATCCGACATCAAACAATTCGCAAAAATTAATTATGATGTCGGGATGCGGAGGGAATCAAGTCGAGTTTTTTTAATTCGAGTGTCGATCTATTAGATTCGATACCAATTCAATAATTGGATGTCGAATCTAACGATTTAGTCAAATAATTTAACACGGTTTTTCGTTGATGCTAAAGTTGTCATATAATTCGTTAGAATTACGACACTATAAACGCGGAGGAAATCTATATCGTCTTAGTTAATTTAAACGACTTATATTATTTTCTTCCAGTTTTCGCTCTAATATTCCATATCGATTCAATAATCGAGTATGGGATATGACGAGTATCAAAATTAGAATCGAGTATAAATCTCATAATATTTATACCCGGTTCAACAAAATCAACGATTTATCAAAATCCGAATCGAGCATGAATTACATAATATTTATGCCCGATTCAGCAGAATCAACGATTTATTCAAAATCGAAAAGCAATCACGCAATCCATAAATTACGAGGCGAACCCTAGTTCGTATAGGGGGCACCCGATCGAGGTCCTAGCACACTCGGTCGAGTGGCACCCCAAAAAATGAGACAGAATGCTTTTTCGACCACCACTCGGCCGAGTCTCGCAATGACTCGATCGAGTGGCAGCATACTCGGTCGAGTTCGTCAATAACTCGATTGAGTAGGGTCTAAAATACGAGACAGAAGCTTCTTTCGGGGACCACTCGGTCGAGTCCGTCAATGACTCTATCGAGTGGCTTTATCACGACAAATACCGTGAATCCCACATCGCTTTTCTACTCTCGATAATACTTTTTTACGACTTAGGTCAACACGTGTCAAATCTATCACGTGAAATATCACTTTTCAAAACCATGCATCATCCTATTTACGTCTTTCCATATTATATTATTCGCAACCGTTATTATCGTTATACCGTTACTAACAAGTTTGTTATTTTCCTTGTTGATTTATTTTATTGTACTAAAATAAACCTCGCATGCTAAATTTAACTTTGACGTTAGAATTAGTTGCATTAAATCGACAGAGCAACCCATTCATTCTTTTTCGCATGTTTAGGGAAAAATAATGTTTGCATATCATTTTCATCGTTTTACTAACGCGCGTATTAGAAAGTCATTCGATATCTTAGTAGAGGCCGCTAATGTGCGGGCGGGGTTGGGTGTTCTTTGTGGACTTCCCAACACGTACCCTCACCCCTTACTCAGAACCTCGGTTTCCGGATGCCCGAAACCGTTGGCGCACGAGAGTCATTCAATACACGGTATCCGATAATGTCGGTATCGGTATCAAATGCAAAGGGACGAGCCCAATAAACTCTAACATCGGAAATGGGCCATACTTTGTGCATGGCCCACTACAACATAGAGTGGGTTCGAACGGGCCCGAACTCCCACAAAGTTCGGTAGAGACTCCACTTCGATTTAAATTTCAATTCGATCCATTCTCATATGGAGATTCATTCGCCTCCCTAAACCCGCTCGTGGCCGCGTCGGAGTGGACCTATGTCATGTCCACACATCTCTTGGTTCTTTTCAGCAGATGTGGTTCTCCAAGTCGGAGTAAGTGACTCTTGCAGTTTCATTTGTTTGTTTGTCTCCAACGTTTACCTAATTTTTTAAGCTATTAGACTTGCATCAGAGGATCATACATACCACCCAAATCCTAATGTATCAATCATTTAGTGATAGACTCATAGCTTATCTACTGTTCATGGGCGAAGTCTCCCGATTCCCATGTAAATAGTTGGAGTTTCAACCTTGTCTTCTCTGTTGCAGGTATGAAGAACATGGTGCTTCATATATTGATACAAACCAAAATGTTAGTAAGGGGGTATACTAGTCAATTTATCTTTTATTTCTTATTCTACAAGTCATATGTCCTATATATAGACTTTAGTGAATTGTAATGATCTATCCAAGAATTTTTGAATGAAAGTTAATCTTTCCTACTATCTTATCTTCCATTTTCTCTCTAATTCCATCCAAATCGATTGATTAATCCTAGGTGATTCCTTCCCTCACTACAGATTATTCTAAAGATCACCTAACTTATCGACTAATTAGTCGAACAGTTAAATCGATCATATCACTTATTTACTTCATTTTTATCCAATTATCTCTCATAAAAATTACGATTGTATCATTTGGTATCAGAGCAGTTCATCCTCGAATTAGTTACTGCGCGCACACACAAAAAAAAACACCTATCATTGATTACCCTTTCCATGAGTGCATATCTACTATAATTGGTATCCACGAAAAGTTCAAAAAAAAAATCAATCTTCTGCCATTCTCCTGCTATTTTCCTATTTCCTCACTGCGGATTTGCTTATTTAGGTTGCAGCCTATCAATCTCTGTGATTGAACAGTAGCATCAATTGGTATTAAAAAAAATACAATTAGAATCAATCAATTATGTCACTTGCCGATGAAGTTGCTTCGCTTTCTTCCGGGATTCAGAAGTTGTCCGACGCCATCGCGAATTGGGTAATATCAAGCTTTTCCCAGGGAACTTTTCGTTCAACTCCTTTTTTCGAATGGAATCGCTTCGACAAGTTGTGCAGTGTAATGTCAAGTCACATGACGATGGAGCAAATTGCGAGATTCGCTTTGACTGGTAAGGTAATTCGATCTTATAAAATTGATTCATCAAACTCATTTTATGATAAGTTAACTAAGGGTTTGTGGAAGAAAGTACCAAATGGTGGTTTATATAAGTTGGATGATGGTGAGAATTTTTTGTAAGTTGAAATGAATGATAATTTTGATGTGGAGTCTGAACGTTGTATGAAAAAATTGAGGAATTTTAATGTTGCCCATAGGGTGTTCGATGAAATGACTAAACCAGTTTTATGTTTGAACGAAAGTCAGTCGGTCTCTTTTGTGGATGGAAATGCTACTATTTGTGAAAATGATGGAGTAAAATCTGTTGGTGTCAATAAGATTTTTGAGCGAGATGTTGGTGAAAATGTTGATAATGAAGTTACTCAAGAGTATGACACTGAACTTAAAGAAGCTCATGAGACCAAGGTACAAGAAAGTTGTATTTTGGTCGATGATTTGCAGGATGTGATTAAGTTTGCACGTGAGTCATATGATGAAACGCGAGTACCTGACTTCATGCTAGAAATGGCTCAAGCTACACTAGATGAGCCTATTAATCGTGATGAGGATGTTGTGTCTTGTGAAATCAATATGAAGTTGGATGACTTCTTTGTTTATGAACAACAAATGCTCACCAAATTAGTTTGTATGAAGAGGAAGTACAAAATTTTTGATCTAGAAGTTGATTTGAACGAATTGGTGCTCTTGCATAACCTTAACTTTGAGGGAAATGATAGTTTTGAAGACATGAAAAATGTGTGGCAGCCACATATAACCTATAAGGAGCTATATAGTTGGGGCATATTAGACATGGGATTGTCTATTCTTAATGGAATACGTGTCGCATTTGAGCTCCCTTCATTTCAATATGATCTTACTCTTTCTTGTTTCGATGGTATAATCATATATGGTATGCTGATAAGTCATGACCTTGGTTTCATTGGTTCTTTGCTTAAGTTCAAACTCCACTATAGTATCTTCATTTGGAGGTTAATGTTCATTGGTGCTTGTTGTGTCATGAGCACAGTAAGATCAACTCCTATTTCTAGTCCCACCCTTGAGGACAAGGGTGATTTTAGGGGTGTGGAAGATACTAGTAAGGAATGTAATTGGGAATCCAATCGTTTAGTATTACGGTTTAATTACATCACTAGTGGGACAAAGAAAGGTGTTGGATCTCTTACTTGCATTTTTGATCCGGGTGGTTTATGTTGGCAAATTAATACTTTAGATGGCCAAACTCTTGCTTTTTGGCTCCCTATTACCTTGTGTACCAAGGAAGTAAGAAGTGTTAGTATTCTAGCTCGAGGAAAGAATATTGGAGGTGAGGATCGGGCGGGAAAATACACTACGATTAAGTACACAAGGTGCAACTTTCTTGTTCCAGTAGTTCTTGGAGGGAGTGAGAGTGAAGGCCAATTTGAGGACAATTCCATTGGTTGGGGTGAGTTAATTGCTTAAGCCTTCTAGGCAAACAATTCTGTGGACATGTGTTACATCTTACTCCATTCATGATGTCATTATTACCTTCCGTAGTATGTGCTCAGTTTCGTAAAGGGTTTAATGGTGTAAGTAAGGAAGAGTATAATGATGATATGCTCTCCATGTCTGCTAGTCAGATTATTTCACGGAAGAGTTCGGAGAGGGCAACTTATTTTGATGAAGCATGTTACCCTTGAGTTGGCTTGGAAAGTCTTACATGATCAGCAACTTACTTCCATTCTAAAGAAGACAAAAGCACACTCTTTAGTCACCGCGAGATTATCAATATTAGAGCAAGACTTGAATGGAGATCGGGTCTTTCACTAGAGAATGGCAAACAAAGCCCGAATTTCACAATCTTTGTCTTTGATCCAGGTGGATCGCACATAGCTAAAGGATATCTTGGTGAGCCAAACCGGATCCTTGAGGACAAGGATCATTTGATGGGGTGGGTATTGATACAAACCAAAATGTTAGTAAGGGGATATACTAGTCAATTTATCCTATATTTCTTATTCTCCAAGTCATATGTCCTATATATAGACATTAGTGAATTGTAATGATCTATCCAAGAATTTATGAATGAAAGTTAATCTTTCCTACTATCTTATCTTCCATTTTCTCTCTAATTCCATCCAAATCGATTGATTAATCTGATTCCTTCCCTCACTGCAGATTATTCTAAAGATCACCTAACCTATCGACTAATTAGTCGAACAGTTAAATCGATCATATCACTTATTTACTTCATTTTTATCCAATTATCTCCCATAAAAATTACAATTGTATCATATATTCAGAGGAAATGTCCTTGATAAACCCCGCTCCCTTGGTGTTAGTGTATGAATGTATAATTGAGCGATAGTTGTTTTTAGGTGACAGATTTGGTATTTTAGTTATATGAAGATTGACTTCCATGCAACCGTCTGTTGGTAACAAATTTCCTTGTATTTTGATAATTATCCAGGCACTTTTGTCGTTGATGAGTTTAGTAATATGATGCTTGTGTTTTAAAAAAAAAAATACCTAAACTCGTACCTAATTAAGTTTGTTTAAGTTAATTCGTCCCGAGCCTTTTCCCGGCCCTCCGGCCTCTCACTTCGTTTCGTTCTTCTTTTCTACCGTCGCTTAAATAAAGAGACTCGATCAGCCCTACTTTCCCAAATTGCCACCACCGGCCCTTTACCTTTCCGGGTCTGGATTTTTTGCGTTGGTGTGGCGTACGAGGAACAAAAAAAATGAATGAATGTTCGTTCTTTTTGTCGCATAATTACCTTTCTAAGGTGTATTCCTTAACATTGAACTAAAAATGGAAAGATAGTTAGGAAGTTTGTAAATAATGATTATAACTAGTTTAGGCCCCGTGCAAAATGCACGGCTTATATAAAATGAAACATCGTTAACAAATGCACGAATAATAATAAATATCGGACTTATATATTCATTTATGTTAAATATTATGGAGTATAAATATTTTCTATTATTACATCGTGATTTTTTTAGTCACGTCATCTTTTGATTTAAAAATAATAACTATTACTGTATTATAGTTTGTGTCTATATTTTGTACAAATTTGTTCGCCGTTAACTGCGCATAAGTTATCTATTTATTGGGCCAAATGCAAGTCCATAGCTAAATTGTTTTAGGCGGAAAAATTTTTCACCACATCGCGACACGTGTCATTTGCTTCTTCAGTGATTTCTCTTTTAGTATATAATGATATGATATGATATGATGATTGGTATAAATTTTTTTGGTGGATCTATTTTAAGAATTTTATTTTGTATCCAAAAATAGTTCATGCATTTAGGGAGGGAAAACATTAAATGTGAGCTTTAGTGGTTTCTCAATTAGTATATAAAGGATGATATGATATGATGATTGGTATAAAGTTTTTTTGGTGGATCTATTTTAAGAATTTTATTTTGTATCCAAAAATAGTTCATGCATTTAGGGCGGGAAAACATTCAATGTGAGCCTGACACGTGTCCAATTCATCTTTAGTGGTTTCTCAATTAGTATATAAAGGATGATATGATATGATGATTGGTATAATGTTTTTTTGGTGGATCTATTTTAAGAATTTTATTTTGTATCCAAAAATAGTTCATGCATTTAGGGAGGGAAAACATTAAATATGAGCATGACACGTGTCCAATTCATCTTTAGTGGTTTCTCTATTAGTATACAAAGAATAATCAAAGTTACAAATGAAACCAGTGGCGAGGGGAAGGGCCAGGTGAAGGTTACTACTTACGATGTTAATACACCGTTACCAGGTGTGGATAACAGAGGAAAGTTGAGCATAATGTGAAAAATTGGCATAAAAACATACGAGTAATAATCATCTTTAGTATGTTAAACAAGTTGCTTAACACTGTAAATGCAATACTGTCACTTGATAACTTTGAGTCATCAAGAGCCCTAATTAATTAAGAATATTGGGGTACTCCCTTCATTCATGATTATGAGCCACTTATACTACCAATTAATCTACGTTTCATGCTGACGACACGACTATAGGGCTTCTTACAGAATGTACTCCGTCCAACCAAGTAATCCACCCAAATTCATACGCTCCGCTTATGTGTGACTGTGACTCCTTCGTTACTGTGATGCTAAAACTCTTCTTTTGCCCGGAATGCTTGAAAACCAGAGTGCTGGGCGAGATCTTCACTTTGTACCCCATTGGCGGCTTTACAGAAGCAATGTATCTACTTCTTCCTTTACCCCCCACATTCGTTACTGTCCTTTTAATGATCATCGTTCCATTCAGCTTGGATATTGCGACCGAAGGGTGATTCAGGTCATTTGACTTGGGTGTATCTTTGGGGCACTTGAAAGATGGGTCCATATATTTGGCCCCCGGCATACCACAAAGGTAGGTCATGTAGTCAGCGTAGGAAGCATCATAGACTAGTCCAGGATCCGAAGCCTTTGTGGGTCGAAGGTGACCTGCTCCAAACTGGAAGGGATCTGCCGCGTTGCCCTTTGAATCCGTTATGAACGACCCTTTGTTGTTCATTAGACCAGCTGCAAAGTAATAAGGCAACATGTATGTCTTTATGTAGTTAGTTCAAGTAGCTTACTAACTGAAGAGAATATAGATAATGGGTTAGGAGTTACCAGTAGTGATAAGGGCGGATCGAATGGCGGCAGATGACCAAGTAGGATAGATAGCTTTGAGGAGTGCAGCAGCAGCCGAAACATGAGGGCATGACATGGATGTTCCTGAGTAGATGTTCCACTCGACTCTCCTGTCATCGGATGATAATTTAGTGGGTGAATCCGCTTGTGACCATGCTGCCAGTATGTTCAACCCTGGTGCTGTTATATCAGGCTGCAAAATCCACACATGATTATTTTGAATTAGCTACCAGTTATCTTTGAGAAGTCCATCCAGCAGCAAGCAGAAACAATAAATATGTACCTTGAGAATGTTGGGATCAATGGTATTGGGGCCTCTACTAGTGAAGGAGGCCATGAATGGGGCTGGAGTTGTGTGCATCACTGTTTTCGCAGGGATAATTTTGGCCATTGGGTTTTTAGTTGACTTGATATAGTCGAGGATTTGTTGGGCCTGGATTGCACCCACAGCTGTTGCAGGAAGAACATGAGGATCCGCGACAGTTTCTTGGCCGTTAGCCAGAGAATTTCCAAGAATGAAACCGATACCACCTGCTCTGTTCACTTCCATGCCTTTTCCAATCCTCGTACCGTTGCCTCTAAGACACAATACTACCTTCCCACTCGTCTTCTCTGCTGACAGGCTGTTTGGAAGGCATTGTCCGGCAAGATCCTTTGTCACATTTGGCACAACTACATCCCCTGCATACACTAATGGATATGTGTAGTTGTCCATCTTGAAATTTGTGGTGCTTTCACCCTGCAACATTCATCCATCAAAATAAACAAATCAAATCAAAACGCGTAGGTAATTAGAAACGTAAAGCCTAAACATAATCCGAGTATAAATTGAATAACATCACCTCAATGGTATGGCCATTTCCGAGCACAACAGGGGCATAAAACTTCCTATCCAAAGAACTAGCACCAATAGTGATAATCCAGGGCGCTTGGTTGGACAATGTACCCGCCTGAGGCCCCTGGTTCCCTGCACTAGCGGCCACCAGAATGTTCCTCTTTGTAGCATGCAATGCTCCAATGGCAATTCCGTCCTCTGCATACGGGGTTGGTATACTTGTCCCAATGGAAAGGCTCATGATGTCGACTCCCTCGTAGATGGCATCGTCCATGGCCGCCAGCATGTCAGCATCGAAGCACGTGTTCCCATTTACTTTTTCTTCATTTGGGAAGGCCCAGCACACCTTGTAGATTGCCAGGTGTACGAGTGGGGCACCTCCTGAGGCCGTGCCATTTGCCAAGTCCCCGAGAAAGGACGCATTTGGGACCGATCGCCCTCCTATGGTAGACGACGTGTGGGTCCCATGCCCGTCCTTGTCTCTCGGGGACAAATAGTCTATGGATCGGTTTAGTGGGCCGTAGTGGCTCTCGTACGCCTTTATGTAGTGTCGGGCTCCAATCACCTTCCTATCACCCAATCAATCCATCCCACTTCGTAAGACGATGACGCAAAACATACTCGCAAGGTCCATAAATAAAAAAATACTCTGTATAATTTATTGTGAAATCGTCTCATACAAGAATTAGTAATAGAATTGTAATTACCGGGCTAATTAATTTAAAATTTCTTTTGCTACACATTGTTTTGCTATACACAAGAGAAAAGACGTTAAGCTAGCATAAAATTTGAAAAAGTTATCATGATTACGTAGAGGTGCAGTGTTTATAAAACAGATTTTTTTTTTGTGGCTTAACTTATCCCAAGAGAATAATTGAACAATAATGGAATGAAAGGACGGAAACTCAATTAAGATGGAGATATTGTCGATAGGTATCAAGTTCAAATATCTCTCTTCTACTTACTTTGTTTATTCGTTGGACAAAAAATTAAAAGTAACGAGAATCTGTGTATAAGATGTTTATAATTATTATTCTCCTTTCACGAGTCACGAGTGAGTCAAGTAGAAATAAAAATTTGATACAGTATGTACGTATTGAACAAGATAGGATTATTCAAGAGAAACAAGATAATTTGATACACTTATTTTATTTTAGAAGAAAACTACAACATAAATGAAAAGGACACTAAAACCACTAGTTAAGCAAGGTAGGCATGAGTGCATAATGTATCTCAAAGACAAACAGGGTCGACCAATTCCTTTGTTGTTTTCATATGATATGCATCAATATTTATAATGTTAACACTTATTTATTAATGTATTATTGAATTCTCGTCATTCATCTTTCAGAATATACCAATGTATTGTCTCTCAATAGTCGTGGTTTATGCTCTCATTTTTTTTATATATAATCCCTGTTAGAAATAATGCAAAGATAATATATTGATCATTATTGCATTGTAAGGGTATCTCCCATTAAGTAGCACATTGACACCAATATTCATGATGATTATGAATATATTCATGATGATTATGAATATATATATATAAGGTGATTAAGAGAATGAGAATAGGGAAGAGACATACATCAAATACTTCCTATACTTCCTCATCCAAATATCTTGATATACTTCCTCATCCAAACAATCTTTTAGGAGTGTTGTATGACCTTGGGGGACGACGCCCATTCCGATTTGTACCGTAGTCGGGGCGATTTTTTAGGAGTGTTGTGTGACCTTGGGGACGACGCCCATTCCGATTTGTACCGTAGTCGGGGCGATTTCGTTTCTCATTCAGTGGCCTTCATACCACGACACAACAACGTGTATTTACTAGTTATATATCGCCCCTATAGTGACCCTATATTTCCAACAATCCCTACATTAATTAATTTGAAGTATTTCAAATATGAAAAATACTACTACAACAAATGAATTTGTAGCCGTTCAAAGATTGTTGTAGTATTAATTTTTTTCACGATACTTTATTTAGGTATTTGTTTTAAATTTAATATCATACTCAATACTCCGTATATAAGTATGTGACTCTTTATTTTAGTAAGAGATATGGAGTATTTCTTTATAATATGAGGCCTCATTCCATTTGAGGGATCTGCTGACAACTACGTAAGTGAATGATGAGATCAATGATACGAGTAAAAAATAATGCTCCCTCGGTTAATTATAATTAAGTTTGTGAATCAAAACGAACCCGAAATAGAAAGAAGGAAATAGAGATATGGTTGTTATTGGTAAATTATTCTCTAATTATATGGAACGTTCAATTATATGCATGTAGAAGTGAAGTCTTGGCCTAACAGTAATCACATGATCGAAAACATATAGGGAAACACATGACCCAATGCAATAAGACAATGGATCAATATCTCTACTTGCCAATATAAATAAATACAAATAATAGTAATAATAATATTAAGGTAATAATATCGAAATTCAAGAATAAAAATACAAAGATGCATGGAGGCCATACATACGTTGGACATAAACGACAAATTAGTGTCACGAGACTTTCTAATTGTATGATCAGAAATGCAGAACTATTATGCAACTTTGTTTATACTCACTCCTATGTGATTGCATGCATTATTATTAGAGCATCTATCCCAAGCAATTAAGGTCGTACTAATAAGTAATAACTAGTTCAGGACCCATTTTTTTACTCAATCTTTTCCTTCCAAGTAAAAAGTCACGACTCAATCATTTTACTTTCCAACATCTTTATTCAATACATGATAAATACATAAATTTTGAAAAAAACCAAAACTAAGTCATAAGGAGGTCACAGACCACAAAAAACGTAAACCCATGTCGACCTTTGTCTCATATTGGGTAATGTATGTTAATTATAGTGTTAATTGGTGAAGGGTGATTAAGGTGATCCACTCTCTCATAACCTTACTTGGGGGTGGTCTAATATGTTACTCGTATTATTAGCAAGCATATTACATACTTCCTCCGAGATTGTGTGGTTCACAATGACTCAACTATTTCTCTGTGTGGTAAAAGTAAAAAAGGCAGACGAACCTATTACAATGTGAGGAGTTGAAGTGGTCACCAGTTTGGCAGATTCCTTTCCATGATCTGGGGATTGGACCCATTTCTTCGTCCCTGTAACTCTTTGACTCCGGCCAAAATCCTGTTAATTATTAAGAAAATGATAAATATTTCGTACAATCTTTAGGTTGCATCTAAGTAATTAAGTAAAAAAGAAACAAATTTGTAATGCTTGTATTTATTACATTGATACATGCGTAATTTTTTCTTTAATTTCTAACTATATACAAAATACTAAATTGGGAAATGAATTAAAGATCAAAGACAACCCTAAGAATTGTATTTAATACTCCCACAATGATTTACCCACTTTTAACTATAACTCTAATTGAAAAAAAACTAAAGTTCTTATAACTTATTTGATTTCGAGGAAGGTATTGATCAAAAGCATCTTTCTTTCTTTAACTAATAAAGGAGAGGAGATTATTATACCAAGGCATCATCAAACTCATCATCTCCAATCAATTCGTCTTTTATTATTTTCAGCTTTATTAACTACTCTAACTGAGAGGATAAAACAGATGCTTGGAAATTGGAAATCAGCATCCAGGTCGCCGCCAAAATTGGGCCTAAAACTTTCAACTTTCAACTTAAATTTTTTTTCTTCATTCAAAAGTTTAACTAATTGCATAATTTCCCACTTTCAAAACTCATGCCTCTTGTATATTACTCTTCCGTTCCAAAAAGATTGTGTCATTCAATTTAACACATAAATTAAGGAATTTGTATGTTGATTGGGAGGTTATGTTGTATGACTTAATTGAATCACAAAATGATAAATATTTTAACTTGTTGAAACGAAATTGTCAAAAAAGGATAGGCTAAAAATAAAAATTGAGAAATGAAACAATCATTAAAAAGCTCGAAAAGAAAAAGTTTTTTTTTTTTTTTTTTTTTTATTTCTGTTGGTGATATGATGTGTGCTTTTTATTGGATGTTAGTATAATAATTCCCTTTGAGATCGTCAATAACTATAACTCGTGATTAAAATATTTTTCTATTTTGGAATAAAATGAAGAGAAAAGTTATAGGAAGAAAGATGCTAAGGATATAGATAGAGTTGTTGGTTATATATGTTACCACTATCAAAGACACCAACGATGACGTTACGTCCATATTTAGCTCGAGCCAAGAGAGTATCGCTACTCTTGGTCGTCTTGGGATCCAACTCTAGTTGTGGATTGATTTGCTCTTCCAACCCTACAAACTCCCATGATCTTGTTGTGTGTGTTCTATGCTTCCTTGGATGACTTCTAAACACGCTCACCACTTCTTCCATATCTGATCATTATCATCCAATCATATTACTCCCATAACTATATCAATTACATACGAATAACAAATCAACAACAACAACAAAATACCTCAATAAATTTAAAATTCTTCAATGTACACACGGAGTATACATTCAACATTTAACAAATTAAATAAAAGCTAGGGAATGATATTTTAGTTTGATTGCAATTAATCATATGTGACATGGAGTATTTTTCTACTACAACTCATAATTAATATGGTACATATTTATCGCATGCTAAATTTAAATTTATCACAAATTCTTGAGAGAGACCGTCTCCCCCTAAGTTATTGAGAGACAATCTCTCGGTACAACTTTATATAAGTTATTGAGAGACAATCTCTCGGTACAACTTTATACGTAACGTACCTATTTTATTATTAGATGCTACTTCAAATAACAATTTAATTTATACTTGTTTTTATAGCAATCGTACCCCGTTTATGAAGAGGCAAGAGGTAAGAAGTAAAGGGTAGTCACTACTTATCTATGAGTAATCCATAAGACTCCCTAACTAACCTAACATATCATTTTTTTTGCAACAGTTGCACCCGTAGTTTTATACACAATAATTACGGGTTAAAACACAAGTAAATAGGCAGCTGTTATTTTTGACAATATTATGATTAATTGTACGTACCTAAAAGACATAAGGATGGATGAAATGAGGATCCAATATCAATGATGTAAATTAAATATTACTGGGTATAATTTACGTAAAAATAAAAAAGTTTAGTTAGGGGGCCGGGATTATTAAAGAGTGATCTGAGTAGAAACCGGATAATTTGGAGGCTTGATGGGGCGTAAGAAGGGCGGCGAAGCCATTGATAGAGTGTTTGTAACTGTAGAGTAGAGATGCCCTGGCTTCCTCCTCTGTTTCCTTAACTGAGGCTAAGTATGTGTGATGCGTCTCCTCAATCTCATGCACTGCTTTTTCCCCACTATGCTCCCCAAAGTATACTACATACACCTGCTGTCGCGTCACACAGTTTATTTAATCAAACATAGTATGTAACTTTATTATTAGTTCATATGTCACAATAATCCAATATTAATTATAAGTTAGTTCATCTTCAAAAGCAATCGTATGTATGTATGTATGTATAATCTGTGATGACCAGTCGAAAATATCATAACCTAGCTAATGGTTGATGAATTGTCCCCCTCATAAAACATGGTACGTATTAATTATTTGCGTAATATCAGGCAAAGAAAAGAATGAGATCGAGAAGAGAAGTGACCTGAGTGTGAGGATTATTGGAAGAAGCAAGGATTATTGGGATGAGTAGGAGGCAAACAGAAAAACATAGAGTTGCTATTGTTATTGTTGGAATTAGAATCCCCATTGATGAATAACGAAAACTTTGCTTTGTTGTGATGAGTTTGGGGGATAGGAGGAATCTAAAGAGGTATTTATACTAAACGGAATCTCTAATAGGGGTATTATTATATTATATGATTAGTTTGATGATAGGAGCTTCGGGAGTATATATTCTACGTACATACGCAAGTAGTTATCGTTATTTTGCATGACAATATATACATGATGATATTTACTCGGTAGTTGTGTTGCTTTAGAGGTTGTATCCAATCCAAACAAAGGTAGTATGTATGTATACCGATAAAAATGTATGGTCGAATAAAGTTGCCATAAACAGTCCAAGATTCTTTAGGTTTCCCGCTTGTTATCGTATATGTTTGGATTTTATCGTCATTTCACAATTTGATTTTTATTCCACAAACTAATTTTAAGACACCGTTTTATAATATAAAACGTAGTATATAAGGGAAATGAGTTAGCGCCACCGACTCCTACATGCATCCCTAATCATTTGGGGTTTCCCTTAATAATAATGGATACATGCGAGAGACCCCCATTAATAAGGGGAGGGGTGCATGTGAGGGAGTGACGTCGAGATTGGGCACCACCCGGTGGTGCCCGTGCGCTACTACAATTTTGATTTTACACGGAACCGTCATTTATATGTTGTTAAAATTTCGCGGCCCTTAATCTTCATTAAATAGCACAGTTCAGTAAAGGAACCGTCCTTTTTATTTTACTATTAGCACGGTTGGTCAATGAAACCGTACAATGGTAAGTTAAACCCATTCTATTAAAATAATCCATACCCATCCTATTAAATTGTACTACCCGTCCTACTCAAGGCTTGCGATGTAATACAACTATACAAGGTTATACGCTTTATTATTTCTCTAACCTTTTCCAAAACTCGTAACACCGGTACCCTTGATTTTTATAAATTAAAATTTATTCATATTTTATTCTCTTTTCGATTTAACTCGTAAGTCTCAAAAATGTTATTAAAAGAATTTAATTATCAATCGTTTTGAACCCCTAAAATTTTACGAAAAGTCATTTTTATATTTAAAATATATTTAATTAGGCCATACATTGACATTCATACAGATAAGGGGATTTCTACTTCATATTGTATTAGTTGAAGCGTAAAAATATTTATATTATTATATGTACAATTAGTCTCACATGAGACCGTATCACACAAAATTATTAAGAGACTTAATTACAACATACTAATTGTGAGAGGTCTCACAATAACTAACGTTAGTGTGAGACCATCTCGTATAAGTTTTTGTGTATTATGTATAGCTAGGTGCTAAAACGGGAGTTGTTGTCAACGCACGCATGCAGAAATTTGAGAGGATCTTGTGGTGCGTGGTTTATTCAACATATAGCATTAGCACGGTCCGATTTAAGCTAGATGCTACTCCAATAATATTTTTATCGGATCTGCATGTGATTGTAGAAGACTTGATAATTTGTGTAGTTCTTAGGGGCCGGGACTTCCACATTTGGATATCCAACAGTTCAATTTCGTTGCAAAATAAGAATATCTAACTTTTAGCCTAAAAACAGGAGGACTATATATGTAAGATTAATAATCCGAAATATACCTTGTCTTCTTTATTTATTTTTATTTAATCTTAGAATAAAAAAACTACAATATTGATCTTCATTCTCTACTAGTCATTGACTCCTCAGAATCGCGATTATTCTACGATTTTACGATCTAAAAATGCTTGACCCATCCTAGATCTTACAATTCTATTATGGTGGTAGAAACTTACGATTCTATTATTAATTTGAAAATTTCTAAAGGTAGGATCATAATAGATCATAATACGATCCTACGATCCAACTTTGTAGTAAAAAAGTAATATATATTTTATATAATGACATCGTAAAATCAAAATTTTCTAAGTCGTAGAAACAATAAGTTCATAAAATGTTTATTAAAATCATTAGATATGAATAAATAAGTAGTAATTTGATCTTCAATCATATATTTTCACTAAACAAAAAGCTGTATTTAGTGGGTTAGTAGAATCTTACGATCCTACGATCCGATTCTACCCTCCCTATCGATCCAAAATAGAATCACGATCCTGACAACATTGATTAACTCAGTCAGATGATTATAAATACAATTTCATTCTTAATTTTGTTAATCTTTTCTAATATATGAATGATACTAATAAGAATAAACCTGTTTTATTTAATTTTTTTTTATTGTATTAGATATTGCATTTCTATATGTTAGAAATATTACGGTATATTACAATATAATATATACCGTAATCAGAATAATATCAATAGTATAGAATAATTTATATATCCTACCCATATCACCATATGGGAAGAGATTATAATTGTATTTAGATTTCCAGGGTACTATAAATATAATGTCGTTATAATGTAAGAAAGACGAATCCTCAATCAATAATAATAAACTTTACAAATTCGATTACTATAGGAATACAAGAATATTTTGTACGAGTAACTTAAAATTTGTTACAAGTATATAATAAACTTTGACTCCATTTTTTTAGGGTTATTTAACAACAATAATATCAACTATAGGACATCTCCCCAAAATAATATAAATTTTAATAAATCTGAGAATAATACGTATTATTGGAGTAGTTGACCGGTTACCTGTAGAACCCTTCCACCTTCCTTTTTCACCTTTAATTTATTTAACGGCAATAATACCAACTATAGAGCGTCTTTGAAAAATAATTTCAATTTTAATAAATCAGAGAATAATACGTATTTTTGAAGTAGTTAAACTAGGGTAGTATAGATGACCAGTTAGGGGTAGATACTATTCACCTTCATTTTTCGCCTTTAATTTGTTTCATATTACTTCACTCATTTTTACTTACTCAATGTATGGGGCATTAAACGTCATTAATGTCCTTCATCTCCCTCTTCCTTCACCCTCACCAATCTAGCTAACAATGCAAACTTACACCAAAATCAACACGTTCATCCAAACGAAACGTATAGAAAAAAAATAAAAAATGATGAAGGGTAATGGAGAGAGAGGATGAAGGAGAGAAGTAAGGAGGAGTAGACCTGGTGTAACAACCCGGATTTTTAACGACTTAAATTAATAGATAATGCGGAAAATTATCTAAGTCATTTAATTATACAATATCAAAGTATGATTTAAAAATCCAAATCACTACGGATCCTTATAAGAAACGACTATAAACAAAGTCTTGATTTATTAGTACAAAATATAGCTCGTATATTATACAAATATTTTATTAAGTCTCTCACTCGATCCTCTCCCCATCGACCTATACCTGCAAAAATATAAAAAAGAGGGCGTTGAGCGGAACAGCAACCAAACCATTCATCTAACATCACCTCATACACATAAAACAATCATGTGAATAACCAATAATATGCTTACAAAAAAATATTAAAGGATGGATATCACGTAACAGATAGTTTCCTTTATTCCAATTAACGTAACCAACATGTGAGGTGATGCAAACGATAATTTTTAGAAGATGGGACATTGACAACCATTTGATTTTAAATTATTTTTCACGTAAACAGACAAAATATACGAGTCGTGGCTCCTAGTATCACCGTTACACCCTATTGGCTTGCATCTCACCAATAGAAGTAACCGTGTTACCGACTCATAAACCGAACCGATCTTATGAGGTTTACATCACCCATAAGGCTCAATTGGGTCGAACTTCAATTATATTATATGTTTATTCAGACGGGGCTCTGAGCAAAATGAAAGCTGATGATTACATTCTCTGCATCACCAAGAGGGAACCCGCAGTTTTCAGAATCTTGTTCTGCCCCCATAACCTAGGTAGTAATATTGATCAAGTACTTGTCTATATATGCGCACATACCCTACGGAGACTCTTGAACCGTAGCTCTCACTGCCGTAGGATGACTACCTTAAACACTAGGTCGACTCTCGGCCGCAGTTTTTTAGTATGCTTTTCATTACAAGTGTAGTCGAAACACCACGAGTGGTAGAATCCAACACAAGCTATTCGTTCCAGACTCGCATCGTAAACTTTATATAAAAGTCGCCCGTGAACAAGTAGTAGTTTATTTGGTGACCTTCAATAATTGGTCGGACTCATTTGAATATTCACTTCCCCAAATTTCTTACGTTCGGTGAGACAATGTGATACTTTATTCCCTTAGTATCATCGAAAACATCATATCTCAAATATTGCATACGGAGTATCCTTTATTTTAAAATAGGAATCTCTTTTAAATAAGGTTTTATATTAGATTAAAATTGAAGGTATAAAAATATATTTTAAAATTTTAACGTTTTCGAAAAAATACAATTTAAATCATACTTAGTCGATTTATAAAATTGGGTTATTTCATGGGAATAATACCAACTATGTGTGTGCTTCTTAAAATAATCCAAACTATACGTAATCTCATTTTAATATGAACTATGCATTCATTAATCTCGTTTTGTTATGTATGAAATTATGACTTGCTATTACAGGTCATAGTGACTTGTTGTAACTTTCTAGGGTTTTATTAGATCCGTTGCAGTCATCGTGAAAGTCAAATAACAATAAAAACAGTTTTTTTCATAGCTTCTATAAGACTAAATGAAGAAGAAATGGAAGATGAATTTTCGGATTTTTTTTTTCAATGGCCGAAAATGAACACGAAATGTAAATCAGAAGACGAAGAGTTAGAGAAAGAGTTGAATAAGGGAGGTTCAACAGGTAGCCGGTCACTCATAGCAAAGCGAGGTTAACGAAGACATAGTTTGTATTAAAATGAGATTACGTATAGTTTGTATTAATTTAAGAAGCACACGCATAGTTGGATTTCGATGTGGGAGAATTACTTAAGTTGGTTGATGTCTAAGGAAGAATTATTATTAGTCTTATGTACAGTATAAAATTTCATCACCTTGTTATAATTTTTTACTTAAGTGTATAGTCTTAAGAACTTTTTTAGGACTGAAAAGATTTTTGTTTAATGAAACTTTATAATTTTTCGAATGTGCGATAGTTTTACTTAAGTTTATAGTCTTAATATATTTCTAAGACTCAAAAGATTTTTGGTTAATATCCAAGAGCACATGATTATCTTATTTATAATATAATATAAAGTTTCATCACCATATTATAATTTTTCAATGTGAGATTATTTTTACTTAAGTTTGTAGTTTTATTAAGGACTTTCTAAGACTTACAAAGTCTTAAAAGATTGATATCCATTACCTTAATATTTGTTTATAGCCTTAAGAGTGTTTTAAGACTCAAAAGGGAGGATGTAATTTTTCGATGGGGGATAATTTACTTAAATTTATAGTCTTAAGAGTTTTTTAAGACTCAAAAGATTTTGATTGATATCTAAGAACAAATAATTAGTCTTATTTATAATATAGAAATCAATCAAAAAATTAAGATTAATAAGTTTGATTACTAATATCATGTGATCATTTTATTTATTGTAATGACATAGTTTTATTAAGTTTCTTATTTAACGAATGTACATCATCAATGTAATTAAGTCAACTAACCCGTGCAGCGCACGTGCTTTAATCTAGTATTACATTATAATCAAGTCCTGGCTAGAATTGTTTTCATTATAGCTCAAAAAGTTTTAGAATTGATAGTTTCCGTCATCCTAAACTATGTTGCATCCCTACGAAGCTGGAAAAATGCACTAGATCGTACAAAGCTCGGATACTTGAATTAAAAGCTCATAATTTTTAATATGAAGCTCAAAAAATTTGAAATGTTTGTCACGAATATTAAAATTTGATTTTATTACGAAGCTCGAAACAATGTAATAAAGGCTCGGATAATTTATTTGCAACATGTTTAAATAACTTAAAGCGTTTAAAAATATTATCACGAAATTTGAAAAACATAGTACTTTTCAAAGCTCAAAAGTTCATTTATTAGCTCATAAGTTTTACTCACACGCTTGGAATATATGAATAAAAATCAGGGAGAAAAGTATCATGTGATGAGTGGTTGTCCTTTGACAATAGATAGGCGGCCAGATCCATCTGTTTCTTCTTTGCACTACAAGAAATAGTTCATCTAGCTACCAACCACGCGCGACTGAAAAATTCAGTCGTTAATTTAGCGACAGAAAGTACAACGCGCGACCGATATTAGTCGCTGGACCAGGAGACGGATTTAAAAAAAATTAATTACCCTTAGCGACTGAAATTAGTCGCTAAAATAATGGACGCGCGACTGATTTCAGTCGCTAATTTAGTGAACTAGCGACAGATTTCAGTCGCTAAATCTGTGACCTAGCGACTGAAATCAGTCGCTAAAAAAAAGGCGCGCAACCGATTTCGGTCGCTAAGCCTACTAAATTTTTTTAAGTAAACGAACACCCCCCCCCCCCTCCCCCGATTCATTATCTCATTTCGCTCTCTCTCTCTACAAACCCTCCCCCCTCTCACTAAGACTCGGCCCCTC
This sequence comes from Agrostemma githago, assembly GCA_958450325.1. Taxonomy (NCBI): domain Eukaryota; kingdom Viridiplantae; phylum Streptophyta; class Magnoliopsida; order Caryophyllales; family Caryophyllaceae; genus Agrostemma; species Agrostemma githago. Next base: position 37,877,016 of record OY288262.1, read on the forward strand.
CTCCATTCCGCTTCATTCCTTCTTCAATTCTCTCATTTTTCTTAAGGTATGTTTATCTATCTATATTTAGTTTCAATTATTTGTTAATTTCTCTTTTTAGATATAAATAAATTAGTTATTGGGTTGGATAGTTTTTTAGTTGTCGGAATTTAGTGTAGTTAGAATGTTTATCGCCCAATAGGTTCCCCAATTTGAAATAGGTAGATTGTTAGTATAAAATTAGGGTTTATGATTGAGTATTTGAATGAATTGGGTTGTTTTGATGTGTTAGGAAATTGGAAGTGGAAATACAATTATGTCGATTTAGTGATGTAATTATGGATCGATTAGGTGCAAATAGTACTATGTTTAGGTGAATTGAGAATTTTACAAAATATGTGGTTATTGTGTATATATTAGTAAATTACTTAAGAGGAAATAATTTGTATGTGGTTATTGTCTCAATTTTTTTAAATAAAAAAATGAAGCGACCGGAACGAAAATGGATGTATGAGGAAAGATTAGATAAGAGACGACGTTCCAGAACGAAATTTTTAGAGGGTGTTAATAGTTTTCTTGAGTTCGCTAAAACCCATCCCGAATACGCGTCAGAGGGTAGATTTAGGTGTCCTTGTGTGAAATGTAAGAACCTCAAATTCTTGGATGATATTCTGATTAAGGAACATATTATCTCAAATGGGTTTAGCCCAAATTATTATTACTGGATTTGTCATAGTGAGACGTCTGCTGTTGAGGAATCTGAGGTGGATCAGAATGAGGGCGGGGTGAGAGGAATGATTGTTGATGTGGTTGAGTGCAATTTGTTTAATGATGAGAGCATGTACACTAACGACGATGACCAACCAACCCCACAAGAGCCAAACCCACGAGCGAAAGCTTTTTTTGATATGTTAGAGGCTGCGGAGAAGCCATTATATGGAGGGTGTGATGTGACATTGTTAGAAGTGGCGTCTATGGTAGTGACCCTTAAATGTGAGTATAACCTACCTTTTGGGTGCGTAGACGGTGTCGCTGCGTTGATTGAGAAACTCATCCCCAAAGACAACATTATGACCAAAACATTCTACAATACCAAAAAAGTAGTTAAAGGTCTTGAACTTCCGCATCAAAAGATCGATGCTTGTCCCGATGGATGTATGCTTTTTTGGAAGGATGATGCCGTGCTTGAGGAATGTAAGATATGTGGGAAGGGTAGATACAAAAGTGTAGATGGGAATATTGTTTTGAGGGGTAGGAAGGGAAAGAGTGTTGCGAGGCATAAAAAACCTATACCACTTAGTCGACTTACCTACTTTCCCATCGCCCCTAGACTTCAAAAATTATATGCAACCAGAACCTTTGCCGAACAAATGAGGTGGCATAAGGAAGAAACTCGTGTAGAGGGGAAGATGTGTCATCCTACGGGAGGAGTGGAAACACTTTGATAGGATTTACCCTGAATTTGCTGAGGAATCCCGTAACGTAAGACTTGGGTTGTGTACCGATGGGTTCGCCCCTTTCGGTCAGTTCGGTAAGTCATACTCATGTTGGCCTGTCAAGGTCACACCGTACAACTTACCCTCATGGCTTTGTCTGAAACCACCGTTCATCTTCCTTTCTCTCATTGTTCCCGGCCCCAAAAAATCCAAAAAACCACTTGGATGTTTACTTACAACCAGTGATAGAGGAACTGAAACACTTGTGGGAAGTAGGGGTGGAGACATAAGATGTGTCGTTGAAACAAAATTTCCAGCTTAGAGCATCGCTTTTGTGGACTATAAACGATTTTCCTGCGTATGGTATGTTGAGCGGTTGGTCTACGGCGGGCCAAAAAGCGTGTCCTTGTTGCATGAGTGAAAGTAAAGCATTCTACCTAAGTAATTCAAGCAAAATTAGTAGATTTGACTGTCATAGACAGTTTCTACCCGAGGGTCACATGTATAGGAAGAATAGGAGAGCTTTCAAGAAGGGTGAGGAGGTGCTAGATGAGGCACCGATTCGTCTCCAAGGAGATGAGATTTGGGAGGTGATTTCAGAGTTCCCACCTACTGTTGACGGGACCGATCAAGAGTTCAAAGATCTTAAGAAATTAAAAAATGGTTGGTTTAAAAGAAGCATCTTCTTCGACCTTCCATATTGGAGTACTTTATTACTCCGACATAATCTGGACGTGATGCATATTGAGAAGAATTTCTTTGAGCAACTGATTTACACGGTCATGGATGTAGAGGGTAAGACGTGTGACACCGTAGGATCCCGAAAAGATTTGAAAAATTTTTGTAACCGTCCAAAAATGCATATCAAACGGGATGGGTCCAAGCCAAGGGCCTTGTTTAGCCTTGATAAGGCTCAGAGAAAGGCTGTGTTAGAGTGGGTAGGGAAATTGAAGTTCCCTGATGGGTATGCATCCGATTTTAGTCGTTGTGTGGACATTAAGAACCTGAACCTCCAAGGCTTGAAGAGTCACGACTGTCACGTGTTCATGGAGCGGTTACTACCTGTGGCGTTGAAGCACCTGCTGCCGGAAAGTGTTTGGAATCCTGTCACTGAGATATCTCAGTTTTTTCGAGATTTGTGTTCGTCGACAGTTACAAATGACGACATGACTCGTTTGGAGGATCAAATTGGTGCGTGTCGTTACCGCACTCAAATTAATAATTTATAACCTTACTCTTATCACACTAACGATCTTAAAAATTACGTAGTATAGTACAAGTAAGGGTCGATCCCACGGAGAGACGATTTATTCATTAGCTAGTCCACTACATATTTACTATTATGAATAACATATTAACAATATTAACAAGAATATATACGGAATGGGGGGTTCAATTAATTGTCTCGAATAATCTAAACTAATGAACTACTCCATAATAAACTATAACTAATATCCTAATATATACAAGTGAAACAAGCATAATAATTCGGCTCATATATTTCTTATACTTGGTTACCCGTTCAGTTACTAAATCGACTCGTCGTACCCACATTATTTTATTACTAGATTAATTGTAGAGAATTTAGCCGCTAAATCTCCCTATCTTTCCTTAGATATAATCGATGTCGAGCCGCTCGATCACCAATTCTAACTAATTAATTATTACGTAAGTTTCGACACTCCGTAAGTTAACTAGTCGCATTAAGGACAAGAAAGACATCATTAATCCTAGTCAATTAAAATTAACTAGATCAAATTATACTCCTAGATTAACCTAGTGACAATTCGCAGTCCTAAATTAATATAGTTGCTACTCGGTTGTATAATTTAACGCCGCGCCAAATAATACAACTAGCTATTGAACAATAAGAACGAGTATAAAATTGAATACTAACAAAATAATATTGGTAAAACTAATTGATTTCATAACTGAACGATTAACGTCATATAAGATCCAAGACAAAATTAATAACTGAAATTAACAAGTATTAAGGAGTAGAGAACTTAATATCTAGGCCCAAAAAGACTCCTCCTTGATTTGGTTTCGACACCTCCACAAGTAGTAGTACTTCCGTCTTCCCTCGAGTTGAAGCCGCTTCACCCGACGGACTGCTCCGAGCTCCAAAAACCGTTAACTTCAATTACTAAAAGGGTTTGATATTTTTGTGTTTGCTTGCTTGGTTGATTCATGATGGGAGATCGGGTATTTATAGTTGCATTGGATCAAAATTTAGGAAAGATTTGAGGTATAATTTCTGGGTAGAAATATGGAAACTGATGAGAGTAAGAAATATGAGGAATATCTTGTTTCCATAATCTCCTCTCTATTGATGGTTCGTATCTTTCAACTTCCAGCCACTTCTTGTGCTTTTTGTTCTTCATTAGATTTCCTTCCAAAACTTCTCACTGCCCTTCATATCTTTCTTTATTTGCTTTAGATTTTCCAATATTACGTCCTATAAATCTCAGTCTGACTCCCATGTTATTTGGTTATTACCTGTTAATCAAAAAGTACATGAATTAATCTTTTTGATATGAAAAGTGACAAATAAGGTAATCAAATCCCGAAATTAGTAAAAGTGGGATAAATAATATAAATAATGTAATAGACGACCATAAAATAATATAATAACGGGGTACAAAATATGAATAATTCGGGAGTTATCAAATTTCCCCACACTTAGCTTGTTGTCGTCCTCGACAATGATAAAACCTTAGATACAATTAGATAGATCAACCTCGACGATTTCGGACAAACCAAAACAAGATTATCGACGACAAACTAAATTATTTTAAGTTAGATAAATTAGTTCACTAAGTTAGAGAAGTCAATAAAAATATTTGAGTTAGATTAAGAAGCATATATACTAAACTTTTCCTCCACATGGAACTATTCAACTAATTAATTTAACAATATTTAATATTTTAGACCGCTTCTAAATATAAATTATAAATGAACTCATTATTTTTCACACTCATTGAACTACCTAAAAAAAAGTTGTATAAAAATTGACTCAAAAAGACGAGTTTCGGCAATTTAAGGTCTTTGGGGAAGGGGATTTACTTTCCGTACATTCCTATTACCAGTTCAGTACGAGGATCGTTCTCCCGAGCTCATAGGCAAACTAAACACCTCATCTCAGTTTTTTCTGTAATTATTATTATTTTTTCATTTTTCTCTCTCTTTTTTTTTTTTTTTTTTTCTTTTTGTATATTTTTTTGTTTTTTTTTTCGATTATTTTTTATTTTTTATTTTCCCTTTTTTTGCCCGATCAAGTGACCCATGTAACGAGTTTTCAATCAATGACTCCCGCCCTTCCGGACAAGGCATTAGGCATTCTCCCAATCCCATTAGGACTAGGTTCCCCTCGGATTTACTAACTCGAGTCACAAGAACGACTCACTCACTCTTGAGGTGTCTAATCTTCCTTAGCCCTAATTAGGAGTCACCTAGGAAAGCAAATTAATTTAACAAGACCGGCTTACTTTTCGTACCTCTAGAGTCAATAAAAAAAATAGTAACGGTAGTACAAATAAGTGCTATTCTTTATAATTCACTTATAACTCAAATTTAAAAGAAACTTAAAATATCATCTACTATTAAATTAATTAATCCAAGTTCGATCGGGAGGAAAAATAACTGCATATATAACTTCAAAACATTTTTTTTTAATATTAGTAACAAAAGTTAGTAAATTTTGAAAAATTGTTATATTAGAGCTTGTCGTCGACTCTCTTATTTTAGTTAGCCTAAAAACGCATAGGTTGTAACCTTAAAGCACACTAAATGAAAATTTTAAAAATAGACTCATTTTATTAAGATTTTAATGAACTCCCCCCAGCACTTAAGATCGACATTGTCCTCAATGTAAAACAAATGGACTCAAAAAATAAAGGAGAGAGATAAGAACACTTAGCGGATTTAATATGTGAGTAGGCACGGTGCCTCGAAGTAAACCCATTCGAATCATGTGGTAGTCCCTCTTTACATGCTTAAGCCAATTGTGCAGCACCGACCCGGTTGTATGTCCATTGTATTAGCTTCAGTCCCATAACAACCTCTACAGCCTCCAAAAGTGCACAATAACAGTATTCCTGCAAAATAGAAGCACTAGACCCAAACACGTGTAACACGAAATACCCAAAAAATTCTCAGCAATGACACGTCTTATGAAGTTATTTTATCTAATACTAATATTTTTGTGCAACCGACACTATTAACATCCCCTTACAAAGGTTGCGAAACTCAGGGAGGCACTTAAGCCGACTCAACTAAATAAATACATAAAAATAATACAATACAATTAAGCTTGGGTTGCCTCCCAAGAAGCGCCTAATTTAACGTCTTTGGCTCGACCGAGTTAAGATAATCTTAATAGTCTGACAATTCTGCAACCGCCATCTTAAACATACCTTCTAATCCAACCATCCGCCTTGTTTCATCCAATAATATTTCAATCACATCTAATCCCAATATTTCTATGCAATACTCCTCCAAATTATAAAAATTATAATCCAAAATGTAAGGGTACCGAATAATTTCATAAAGATTAATTTTTAATTCCTTTCCGGCACATCTCAATACTACTTCTCCCCTAGCAACATCAATAAGTGCTCTAGACTTTCTCAAGAATGGCTTTCCTAAAAGAATAGGAAAAGAAGAATTAGACTTAGTTACATAAAAGTCGCTCACGAACTCAAAATTGCCAACTCTTACTATAATATTTTCCAAAACTCCAACCGGATGCATTATACTACCATCTCCTAACTCAAGAGTGGATGTGGTGCTTGTTAACGGACCAAATTCATAAGATTCATAAACATGCAGTGGCATTGTATTCACATCGGCACCCAAATCCAATAAGCAATAATCATAATGGAATGCACCTATACCGCAAGGAATACTAAAAGAGCACAAGGGGATATCACCAAATTCCCCCACACTTACTTTGTTGGCATTCACAAAGCTCTCAAAAAGCTCAGCATATCTCGGAACTAATTTAATTCCTCTGATCAAGGGAATCCTATTCTCGTTAGCTACGCTATTAGTTAGGTGGTCATTACCCTTCTCAAGTGGATTAAACTTCATATCATCTCCCTCTCTTATTCTAATAGCTAAACATCTATCCTTCGGATTGGGGATTATTTGTGCCGGAAGCTTACCTGAGAGAGTGGTTTCAATATTACTTAAGGTCGTACATATTTGCCCCAATTGTAAATCTAATTGTTGAAGATTAGCATCTGTTTTCTGTTGGTACGACGCACCTTGGTTTTGAACTTGACCCACCGTATTAGCTAGTTGCTTTACCATGTCTTCTAATGACACGGAATAGGGTTGAGGTGCATGAGGTCTAAAATTATTTTGATTAGAAGGTCTAGGTCCTGAACCGTATCTAAGATTATGGTGATCTTTCCATCCCTCATTAAAAATTAATAACCTTACTCTTATCACACTAACGATCTTAAAAATTACGTAGTATAGTACAAGTAAGGGTCGATCCCACGGAGAGACGATTTATTCATTAGCTAGTCCACTACATATTTACTATTATGAATAACATATTAACAATATTAACAAGAATATATACGGAATGGGGGGTTCAATTAATTGTCTCGAATAATCTAAACTAATGAACTACTCCATAATAAACTATAACTAATATCCTAATATATACAAGTGAAACAAGCATAATAATTCGGCTCATATATTTCTTATACTTGGTTACCCGTTCAGTTACTAAATCGACTCGTCGTACCCACATTATTTTATTACTAGATTAATTGTAGAGAATTTAGCCGCTAAATCTCCCTATCTTTCCTTAGATATAATCGATGTCGAGCCGCTCGATCACCAATTCTAACTAATTAATTATTACGTAAGTTTCGACACTCCGTAAGTTAACTAGTCGCATTAAGGACAAGAAAGACATCATTAATCCTAGTCAATTAAAATTAACTAGATCAAATTATACTCCTAGATTAACCTAGTGACAATTCGCAGTCCTAAATTAATATAGTTGCTACTCGGTTGTATAATTTAACGCCGCGCCAAATAATACAACTAGCTATTGAACAATAAGAACGAGTATAAAATTGAATACTAACAAAATAATATTGGTAAAACTAATTGATTTCACAACTGAACGATTAACGTCATATAAGATCCAAGACAAAATTAATATCTGAAATTAACAAGTATTAAGGAGTAGAGAACTTAATATCTAGGCCCAAAAAGACTCCTCCTTGATTTGGTTTCGACACCTCCACAAGTAGTAGTACTTCCGTCTTCCCTCGAGTTGAAGCCGCTTCACCCGACGGACTGCTCCGAGCTCCAAAAACCGTTAACTTCAATTACTAAAAGGGTTTGATATTTTTGTGTTTGCTTGCTTGGTTGATTCATGATGGGAGATCGGGTATTTATAGTTGCATTGGATCAAAATTTAGGAAAGATTTGAGGTATAATTTCTGGGTAGAAATATGGAAACTGATGAGAGTAAGAAATATGAGGAATATCTTGTTTCCATAATCTCCTCTCTATTGATGGTTCGTATCTTTCAACTTCCAGCCACTTCTTGTGCTTTTTGTTCTTCATTAGATTTCCTTCCAAAACTTCTCACTGCCCTTCATATCTTTCTTTATTTGCTTTAGATTTTCCAATATTACGTCCTATAAATCTCAGTCTGACTCCCATGTTATTTGGTTATTACCTGTTAATCAAAAAGTACATGAATTAATCCTTTTGATATGAAAAGTGACAAATAAGGTAATCAAATCCCGAAATTAGTAAAAGTGGGATAAATAATATAAATAATGTAATAGACGACCATAAAATAATATAATAACGGGGTACAAAATATGAATAATTCGGGAGTTATCACAAATTCCTCAGATACTATGCAAACTAGAGATGATCTTCCCACCCTCCTTCTTTAAATCAATGGAGCATCTACCGGTCCACTTGCCCTACGAAGCTAAAGTGGAAAGACCGGTACAGTTTAGATGGATGTACCCGTTTTTGAGGTGAGAACTTTCAACTACTTACTTATTTTGCCCACTAACTAACGTTAGACACTATAATTTGATAATAACATAATTGCTTGATGAATGTCATAGATTTCTCAACCATTTGAAGAAAAAAATTGGTAACAAGGCGAGGGTTGAGGGCTCCATATGTAATGCTTACTTAACAGAGGAGATAGCCAACTTCTGTTCTCTGTATTTCGAGAAAGAAGTGAACATCAAAGCCAAAAATCTAAACCTAGAAACACCCGAGACGACGATTGACCCCAACATACCAGACTTTTTTCAAAGTAAGGTAGGTGAGGGATCGTCATCAGCTGGCGGGTGGAGGACATTAGATGAGAAGGAGTACAATCGTGCTCATCTGTACTTGCTATAAAACTGCGAAGTTTTGGAGCCGTACGAGAAGAAATTTGTAACTGAATTTGTGGCTACTAATCCACATTTAAATGCTGATGATGTTTGGAATAAGCATGAGGAACAGTTTCCCAAATGGCTTAAGGAGCATGTAATTTCAGAGAATATTCAGGATGATTTGGTTAGGAGTCTAGCATTAGGTCCTTTGTGGAAGGTCAGGACTTGGAACCGGTATTCGGTTAATGGTTTCAATTTCCATACATTTGCCCATGGTAGCAGTAGGAGTAGATGTAATTTCGGTGTGAGTGTGTCGTCACTTGAGGGTGAAGATTACTACGATCTATTGGAGGACATCTTCGAGCTGTGCTATGTTGGAAATGATCGTGGATATAGAGCTGTGGTATTTAAATGCGAATGGAAGGACAACTCTGTGCAAGGTACTAGAGTACATGAAAGGTACAAACTAGTTGAAGTTAATCATACAAAAAAATACTCCAAGTACGATCCGTTTATACTTGCACATCAAGCACACCAAGTGTACTTTGTGCCTTACCCAACCACAAAGAACGACAGAACTGTAAACCAGTGGTGGGCAGTGTTCAAAACTAAGCCACGGGGGCACTATGAATCTGACCTCTTCCAAGAGGATGTCATTTCTAGTGGTACAACATTGTCTCCAGTTGATGAGAATCTTTTTGCAAATGATGATGATGACAATAATGAGGTGGATGTGGGGGAAGATTTTGAAGACGATGAAGGTGGTGAGGAGGAGGAAGGTGCTTCTAGTGATATGGTCGAGGAGGAGGACGATAATGATTTAGAGGTCATTGACGAGGAGGATGAAGATGACTACGAGGAAGAGGATGTCGTTGGTTCGAGTAGGCAAGTAGAAGATGACAACAACAGTGACGATGATTTTTAGTAGGGTATAGTTTTAGTAAGTTATATAATTTGCACATAGTAATCTGCATTACATATTTTGGGCAAATTATTTCAATATTATGATGTCAATTTCTAACTTTCTACTATTATATGTCTGCAGATATGACGTTTGGCAGTAGGCTGCGGTATGGTAGTTCGAGCAGCAACAGGGATCAACAGCAGCAGGAGGACCAACAAGAGAACCGGCGGGAGGACGATCACCAAGTGGAGAACGAGGAGGAGGTGGACAACAACAATGAGCAACCAGAACAACCGCAACAGGATCAAGGGCTTCAATATACCGACGTTGGGCGCCTAATTATTAGCCCGGATAACACATGGTGAGACGTTATATTTCCTTTTTTTTTGTGAGACATCATCTTATTTCACTCTTTGGTGTAGGTTTCGTACTCGTACGGTGGTGACTGGAGTCAAGGACAGTTTCATGAATGAGTTGACAACTTATTTCACGAGTTGGACCAAGTTGCCTCTGTGGCAACGGGAGAAGTGGTTTGCCAACTTCAAGGTACACCAATTTTTGATTTTTATTAGTTATCTGTTACTGTTTACAGATTACTAATACAATGACAACAAACGATCTTGCAGTTGAAACACTTTTACAACGAGGGTCTCGAGGTGGCTGTGAGAGACAGATACATGGATGTCGCGAAGGACAGACACAGAGACATGATGTGGAAGATGGCGAGCGATGAAAAGTTACAGAAACTCCTTAGAGGTTCGATTACTCAATTAGTGTTAGTACTTGAATAAAAAGTTGTATATATCTTCAAAACACTTATTGATCTCAAAGTGTATAAATTGTAGGTGACGCCATCCAACAGTTCAGAACAGTCCGCTCCGACCCGAAGTTCCTTAAAAGATCCGTCCAGGCGAAAAAGAACAAGAGGCGGGGAGGGGACCCCGAGGTGGAGGCGGAGCGCACCCACTACGGTGGGTCGCAGTCGATGCACCAGCGGGCCATGAATGTTAGTATTTCCTTACCTTTGACTTTTATTTTGGATTTTTATTTAATGTTTTCATTATAAATATAAATGATAAATCTACATGTACTGTCAACAGGTGAAGAAGAAAACCGGAGAATTCCCTCCGCCTGTGCAGCTATTTCTCGACACGAAGAGCAAGGGGAACGACACCACCGGTCGATCATTCGCCACGAAGAAGGATTTGGAGACTTGGGTAAGTTTCAAACATAAGACTTCGTTACTTTTTTTTCTTAACACAACTCACCTAATCATGACTTCAATTTCTTTCAGAGCTTGTATTTGGAGGCCACTAGAGCGCTCGAGAATGAAGGTGTGGACCCGAGCACGATTTGGTTCAGAGTCGCGGAGGGATACCGCAAGGGAGCGGTGTACGGTACGAGAACGCTCATTCCCTGTACTGGACACCACCCAATGTTCCGGGGGGGGGGGGGGGGGGGGGGGGGCATGCGACCTCGACGGAGTGTGTGCCATCCGAAATGGCTGAGATGAGGTCGAAACTGCGGGTGGAGAGGGCGTATCGGGCGGCAATGGAGCAGAAGATGATGGATCAGGAGGAGAGGCTGAAGATGCAGGATGAGAGGATGAAGATGCAGGAGTCCGTTAACCAGCAAATTCTGGAAGAGCTACAGCACCTTAGGAGCATGCAGCAGTATAACTGTAACTCCGGCCCCATTCCCCGACAACCAGATCCTAGAGACCCCTTCGGTGACGATGGTAGTGGTGTGTCAGCTAGTTTCTCTGTTAGGTGAGTAGATTGAAAACAGTTTGTAGTTTCTGAATGCTTGTTGAAAAAACAGTTTGTAACAACACTTTTCATTTAGTGTATTCACGACGTTTGCGTACTTGTGTGGACATGACATAGGTCGACCCCGACGCGGCCACGCGCGGGTTTGGGGAGGCGAATGAATCTCCATGAGATGGTCAAATGGAAATTTAAATCGAAGTCGGAGTCGCCACCGAATTTTATGGTTATTCGGAACCGTTCGAGCCCACTCTATGTCGTAGTGGACCGTATACAAAATACGGCCCATTTCCGATGTCAGAGTTTATTGGGCTCGTCCCTTTGCATATCGATATAGATGCCGACTTGAGCGGTTAATCGTATATTGAATGACTCTCGTTGCCAATGGATTCGGACATCCGGAAACCACGGTTCTGAGTAAGGGGTGAGGGTACGTGTTGGGAAGTTCACTAAGAACACCCAACCCCGCCCGCACATTAGCGGCCTCTACTAGGATATCGAATGATTTTTTAATACGCGCGTTAGTAATACGATGAATGATATGCAAACATTGTTTTCCTAAGCATGCGAGGAATTGAATGGGTTGCTAAGTCGGTTTAATGCAACTAAAATTAACGTCAAAGTTGTTTTAGCATGTGAGATTCGTTTTAGTATAATAAAACAAAAGATGAAATAAAGATGAATTTGCTACAAAAGATGAACAAACGAGTTAGTATCGATTTGTAAATATAGCAAATAAATATATGAAATCGAGAAAATAAATATTAATCGAAATCTGAAAAATATCGTTAAAACGCTGTTTTGTATAAAAAACGAAGTTCGAAAAATTATAGAAAGCGGAAAAAGGGGCAGCCGGCCGCGCGGCTCGCCCGGGTCACCGGCGGGTCGCGTGGTGGCCTGCTTCGAAATCGGTTTTTGAAAACTCGATGTTTTTATTAAACCGCGCACGAATATTGCATAATTCGTACTCGACTTAATATTTTCGACATTCATTATATTCGATAATTGACTACGAAATCAATATCAAATACTTCGAATAGTTTTAGAAAAGATATTAATTTTGAAATCGTTTCGTAGAATAAATAATAAAACGAACGAAAAATCTAAAAAAACGTCTCGGATTTCAGGCCCGTGCGCGAGTCGCCTGGGTATGGCGCGACTCGCGTGCGGGTCCGTCCGGTTTTTTTTTGTTCGAAATTGCTAATTTTGATAAATCGCGTACAAAATATGAATTAATTTATACTCGATTTTATGTTTTCGATATTCGTCGTACCCGATATTCGATTATGAAATCGATATCGAATATTCGGAATGAATAAAAAAGGTTTTGTAAAAAAAAGGTTTGAAAAAGATGTAACGATTTTAACATCGTCGAGATTAAATTTAATTCTTTTAATACGATATTCAACTATAGAGTTGATATCATATGGTTAAGAATGTATAAAAATAGTTTTTGATAATATCGATGTTAGAAAATAAGAAAAACGACGAACGACCCGTACAAAGGACGACACACGACCCGTAATAAAAAAAGATGACGCGGAGGGAGAGAAGAGAAGAAGAAGGAGAAATCGGGTTTGGTACACCCTCAACCTACATGCTTCTGTTTACTCGGATCGGGGCTCGTCGGGACGTGGCTTGGGCACAAGAGCGTCGAGTAGATGTCGGTGAGTTATGGTGGCTCGGTTTGGTCGTGAAGGGTGTCGGGTATGGGCCGGTTTTCCTTCGTTTTTTTTGGTGTAATATCGGTGTATCGATGCTAGATTTTATGCTTACGAGTGTGTGTATGGGAATAATTTGTGATGCTTTTATGAATATTTGATCGATAATGAATGTATATTGTAGATGCTAATTGATAATTGATGATAATAATTGATGTGTAAAAGTGTGTGTGCAAGGGGCTATTTATAGGGAGTTCCCGACCTTGGCTATGAGAGTTTGAACTACCGCTAGAGATAGGAAATATAGGAAGCTGTAAGGCATGAGAATTCCGCTTTCTTGTCAAGGAAGAAAGGGAACACGGCTGGAATATGCTGCTCGGCCGAGTGTTTGCACTCGGTCGGGTGTTTGAATCGGTTTTCGGATAGGATTCCTACTTGAGATCGAATTCCATCCTTAAACGGATTTGTTTAATGTTTTATGTAGCTGATTTTTTGTAGGATTGGAGTATGAATCAGCCGTGTGAGGTGTCACGGCTGACTCACGTGTCTCGGGAAAGTCTTTGACCGAGTTTTGACTCGGTCGCTAAAAGACGGTTTTACCCCTGGTGTCGGAATCGACCCAAATTAGTCTTATTTGACTCGAAACGACCCACTGGACCTGATTTTGAGGTTGGTTTTGTGAGATAATGTACTCCATAATGAGCCCAAGCCAAATGCCAATGATTTTGAGCTCGTTTCTGTGTATTAAAGCATGTTAGCGTCCGATCATCATCGGGTGTTTGTCGGAAACTGCTATAGACACCTGGCGGTCAAAATGTGGGTGTCTACAGAGCCCCCACTCTGACTGAGGCTTGGACAAGGCGAAAGTCAGAGTAGCTACCAGGCCAATCAAAGATTAAAACCTGGCAGACTTCCGGTCGGGTCGTTTAAGGTCCATTAGACCTGCGTAAAGGGCCCGCCGGCCAGAGACTAGAAATGTACCTGAGTTGACGATGATAACTCCGTGGGGAATCAGACTTGTCGTATAAGTCTATGCCGCTGGGGAGTTATGTGAATTGCGCGGTCTTGAATTGTACCTGTATAAGTTATATAAAATTTTGCATGCAACATGTAGGTGAAACAAATATGACTCGCGCTGGGGAATAAAAATGATTTTTGCTTAGTTTTGAAATCGAAGTCCCGAAAACAGCTTACGTGCTAGGAAATAGGTTTTCAAAACTGAAATGGGTAGAAAAGAAATTGACCGAAATTTGACCTTGTCGAAAAGGGTCTTCTCAAATGGCTAAGTTTTGCAGATTTTAAAAAAAGAAAATTTGAAGAGAGAGACCTATCGACAGACTCGACGCTGGGCGTGACCGGACGAGTTGACAGACACGACTGGACTCTCGAGGGGTTGGACCGTGACTCGGTAGGGGGGTGGGCCACCTAACAAGACTCTTAAGTTGCGCTATTCCGTAGCCTAGACGAGTGGCAACATGGTCGAACATCGAAGTGGGATAGATATGCTATACGGGGTTGCAGTAGTCTGTAATGAGACTGTTGTAGTCTAGTGCTCTCCTGAATTTTTGATGTTAGGGTACATTTCCAAAGTGGGTATTGCCTCGAGTCCTGACAGATTCTTGTCTTCGATTGAGCCGAGTACTAGGACACACTATAGAAAGGAGGCTAGATTTTTTGAATTTTATCTGGATTTTGTGAGTGGATGGAGGCTTTCTGCCTAAGAGAAGCCACCAGGACGACAGAGCTAGCTGTTAAGAACATGACGGTGTCGTGACCGGAATGATGGCGCTTTTTGAATGTGTGTCAATGTGGGTGGTTGTGCCTCTGTTGAAAGGCTGCCTACGTATTCACGTATAGTGAAATCAAACCATGCCGTAGTTCAGTGTTGAAAGATATATTATGGTGCCTAGTCTAATAGGACTTTGTGTGTAACCAGCCATAGCAATGGTGTAGGCTAGGTGCATTCCCAATGACGTCTTGATCAAAGGGCTAGAATGGTTAGGATATTGATCCTGTGACTGTGAGCATTCTCCGGGATAGCCCCCAGAGGTGGTGTGCACTATTTGGGCATGTTTTATGCCGACTGCAAGTTAAATTCCCGTGTTTCGGGTTGGTAAGTGGTTTGAATGAGAAGAATTGGGATGGGATTTTAACGAGTTTTGCTCTCGGAGATTTGATGAGTTTTGCTCTCGGGGATTTTAACGAGTTTTGCTCTCGGGGATTTTAACGAGTTTTGCTCTCGGGATTGTGTATGATTAGGTAAGGGATTTGACGAGTTTTGCTCTCGGGTCTTTGACGAGTTTTGATCTCGGGTCTTTGTATGGTGATTGTGAATTTTGTTATGTAAAGGGGAAGCCGAGTAAAATGGCTCGAACTTTGATCGGGATATGTTTGATGATGCGGGATCTGGTTTCCACGTTTGCCCTAATGGTTAGGGGTATCCTATGGAGCTTGAATCCTCCAAATTCCAGGCTGTCTTTAGCCTGGGCCTCGGGAAGGTCTTGAGGGTTGTAATGTGGGAAGACTAAATGTGGTGTTAGTTGACCAACTTGATTGTTTCTCCCTTATTGGATGGTATAAGTATTGATCTTGAGTGGACCGTTGACCACGGTCATGGGCATTTGAATATTTTTTGTTGGTTGACCTCTTAGCCCCGGTCATGGGATCTTCATTTGTGTTGACCGTTCTGGTCGTGGATGCTCTTTTTTATGATAGCCTGCTTTTTTGTTTTGGCCTTTTGCTTTTTTTCTTGGACTTTTGATTTTTTTTTGTCCAGCTTTTTTTTTGTCTTTTTTTTGTTGGTCAGACTAACACCGTAGGTAGGTATGGTTGATCTTGTCGGAGGGGTGTTTATTGTGGGAAATGGGCTTGCCTCCCGTCTTGAACCCAAACTAGGAGACTACCTAGATTCGTCATTGGATTCGATACCGCTCCTGCTAAGTGTATTTTTTTGGCTTCCTATGTCAGACATGGAACAGGTAAAGGAAAACACGGGTCTCGATTTCCTGCAGTCATTATAGATGTGCCTATAGTCACGTGCATGTGCTCACAGTGTATGATGGTGTTTATCATGTTCTCGGAAACACATAAGGAAAGTATATATGAGCAATAGAAAAGCTGAGTTTATTGAATTTTGAAAAGAGGACAGAATGCAAAAGACTCTGACTCTGATTTGGAAATGAGGATGTAGGGTATCCTAGACTCGGACTCAAACTTAGACTCGAATCCAATTCGGACTTTCGGATGCTCGGTTGGTTGTTTTTTTTTTTTGGTAAGGTCTTCGACAGGTGCCACGACTCGCCTAAACTCGGTTTTGCGCAAATGCAAGAGAGGGAGTCAAACTAGACACGGCCCGGGGTGACGAGAATGACTAAGATTCATGGACCGGGATACTCGAACGTTGACCTGGACGAGGTAACGACCACTGGCTTGGACTTGACGATGAGACTAAAGTTGCACGAGGGTGAGTCCGAAAATGGGGCGACCATGTTTGACTCGGGTTAGACTCTCCTAAGACAAATGTGTAGGGTGCGATTCTCGGGGTGACTGTGATTAATCGCTCCATCGGAGAATAGCCCCCAAGTGAGGCTAAGGACTCAGATAGGACTCAGATGGTGTGGCATCTAAGTGGCTCGAAAGTGGGGTATGTGAGACACGTGTAAGACATGACCCTTAGAGCAACCGTGATTGACCGCTCTGATGAAGGGTAGTCCCCAAGTGGGATCGAATATTTGGTTAAGACTCGAGTGTCGGACGAGTGACCCTTAGACGTAAGGGTCACAAACCTTTTGTTATAGGGCTATGCCTTGTAAAAGGTTGACTCGGAAAAGACACTTAGACGGGTGACTTGTGAAAGGTGGGCCTCCTTTAGGATCCAGCTGTGTGGGCTGGGCCCTGTTCGAAAGGAGGTTCACGTGAGACGTTCCCCAGACTTTGGACTCGATTGGGTAGACGGGTCAACCTTCGTAGGAGTATGTCCTACGTAGATGGGCCTTGCCTTAGTATAATAAGGCGGACTGGGATAGGGAGGAAATCCGTGATATAAGATCGACGGAGTTTCGACGCTAGAGACCTCGACGACTTACGACACGACCCGACACTGCTAAATACGGGAAGTCCTAAGAAGAGGAAGGTTTTGAAAAATTGAATTTTTGAAAGGCCCGAAAGAATCGGGGAGAACCGGCCCTTTTTCGAGAAAGAAAACGGAAAGGCGGACCGGGGGCGGTTTTGAAAGTTTCGAAAATATTTTCGAGTTTTGAAATGGGCATAATACCGGCTAAAAATAGGCTATTTTGAATAAAATCGTGGATCCTAAATTCGGTATATGTCCCGGGTTTTGAAATTGGATATTTTGAAAAAGGATACAATTTTGAAAATGACGGTTTTTGAAAAAAAGACTTGTAAATCAGGTAGCACGTAGTCATGGAAACAGTATAACGACGCCATGTATGCTCTAATTCTAAGTCTCGGTCAGTCTGAAAGGGTCTATACCAGTGTACACAGCCTATCGAGAATCGGGGCGGACTTCCTAAGTCGAGTTGAGCTTAGAACATGCCGTAAAACCCATACGAATCGGCTAATGGACACCTTCGACATATCCAATTTGGACTACATCGATAGTATAGTGGGACGTCGGTCACCAGTACCGGCCCGGGAAAATATGGGGTTATGCATGCACCGTAAAACTAAAACGCGTATTGTACTAGTCAAACGATTTCTATTCGAGTCTCACCCTGAGGATGCTGAAGGTCAGTAACGTATCAGCTAATCCCCAGCGAAGTCGCCAAATTGTGGACATGACATAGGTCCACCCCAACGCGGCCACGCGCGGGTTTGGGGAGGCGAATGAATCTCCATGAGATGGTCAAATGGAAATTTAAATCGAAGTCGGAGTCGCCACCGAATTTTATGGTTATTCGGAACCGTTCGAGCCCACTCTATGTCGTAGTGGACCGTATACAAAATACGGCCCATTTCCGATGTCAGAGTTTATTGGGCTCGTCCCTTTGCATATCGATATAGATGCCGACTTGAGCGGTTAATCGTATATTGAATGACTCTCGTTGCCAATGGATTCGGACATCCGGAAACCACGGTTCTGAGTAAGGGGTGAGGGTACGTGTTGGGAAGTTCACTAAGAACACCCAACCCCGCCCGCACATTAGCGGCCTCTACTAGGATATCGAATGATTTTTTAATACGCGCGTTAGTAATACGATGAATGATATGCAAACATTGTTTTCCTAAGCATGCGAGGAATTGAATGGGTTGCTAAGTCGGTTTAATGCAACTAAAATTAACGTCAAAGTTGTTTTAGCATGTGAGATTCGTTTTAGTATAATAAAACAAAAGATGAAATAAAGATGAATTTGCTACAAAAGATGAACAAACGAGTTAGTATCGATTTGTAAATATAGCAAATAAATATATGAAATCGAGAAAATAAATATTAATCGAAATCTGAAAAATATCGTTAAAACGCTGTTTTGTATAAAAAACGAAGTTCGAAAAATTATAGAAAGCGGAAAAAGGGGCAGCCGGCCGCGCGGCTCGCCCGGGTCACCGGCGGGTCGCGTGGTGGCCTGCTTCGAAATCGGTTTTTGAAAACTCGATGTTTTTATTAAACCGCGCACGAATATTGCATAATTCGTACTCGACTTAATATTTTCGACATTCATTATATTCGATAATTGACTACGAAATCAATATCAAATACTTCGAATAGTTTTAGAAAAGATATAAATTTTGAAATCGTTTCGTAGAATAAATAATAAAACGAACGAAAAATCTAAAAAAACGTCTCGGATTTCAGGCCCGTGCGCGAGTCGCCTGGGTATGGCGCGACTCGCGTGCGGGTCCGTCCGGTTTTTATTTTTTGTTCGAAATTGCTAATTTTGATAAATCGCGTACAAAATATGAATTAATTTATACTCGATTTTATGTTTTCGATATTCGTCGTACCCGATATTCGATTATGAAATCGATATCGAATATTCGGAATGAATAAAAAAGGTTTTGTAAAAAAAAGGTTTGAAAAAGATGTAACGATTTTAACATCGTCGAGATTAAATTTAATTCTTTTAATACGATATTCAACTATAGAGTTGATATCATATGGTTAAGAATGTATAAAAATAGTTTTTGATAATATCGATGTTAGAAAATAAGAAAAACGACGAACGACCCGTACAAAGGACGACACACGACCCGTAATAAAAAAAGATGACGCGGAGGGAGAGAAGAGAAGAAGAAGGAGAAATCGGGTTTGGTACACCCTCAACCTACATGCTTCTGTTTACTCGGATCGGGGCTCGTCGAGACGTGGCTTGGGCACAAGAGCGTCGAGTAGATGTCGGTGAGTTATGGTGGCTCGGTTTGGTCGTGAAGGGTGTCGGGTATGGGCCGGTTTTCCTTCGTTTTTTTTGGTGTAATATCGGTGTATCGATGCTAGATTTTATGCTTACGAGTGTGTGTATGGGAATAATTTGTGATGCTTTTATGAATATTTGATCGATAATGAATGTATATTGTAGATGCTAATTGATAATTGATGATAATAATTGATGTGTAAAAGTGTGTGTGCAAGGGGCTATTTATAGGGAGTTCCCGACCTTGGCTATGAGAGTTTGAACTACCGCTAGAGATAGGAAATATAGGAAGCTGTAAGGCATGAGAATTCCGCTTTCTTGTCAAGGAAGAAAGGGAACACGGCTGGAATATGCTGCTCGGCCGAGTGTTTGCACTCGGTCGGGTGTTTGAATCGGTTTTCGGATAGGATTCCTACTTGAGATCGAATTCCATCCTTAAACGGATTTGTTTAATGTTTTATGTAGCTGATTTTTCGTAGGATTGGAGTATGAATCAGCCGTGTGAGGTGTCACGGCTGACTCACGTGTCTCGGGAAAATCTTTGACCGAGTTTTGACTCGGTCGCTAAAAGACGGTTTTACCCCTGGTGTCGGAATCGACCCAAATTAGTCTTATTTGACTCGAAACGACCCACTGGGCCTGATTTTGAGGTTGGTTTTGTGAGATAATGTACTCCATAATGAGCCCAAGCCAAATGCCAATGATTTTGAGCCCGTTTCTGTGTATTAAAGCATGTTAGCGTCCGATCATCATCGGGTGTTTGTCGGAAACTACTATAGACACCTGGCGGTCAAAATGTGGATGTCTACAACTTGGTTGCCAATTTTGGAGTGTGAAGCTTGCGTAACGTTTGGAATGATGTTTGGGATGTATTGTGGTTGTTGGTTTGTTTTATTGTGCAGATTTTGGCTAGAAAAATAATAAATATAACCGGCCTATTTCAGGTACGGAAGCGACTGATATCAGTAGCTAAATTTTCTATTTAGCGACTGAAATCAGTCGTTGTAGGACGCCACGTCACACCAGTTAGCGACTGATTTCAGTCGCTAACTGAGGCTCTTAGCGACTGAAATCAGTCGCTAAAGTGAGGCCATAGCGACTGAAATCAGTCGCGCGTCTTTTTTAGCGACTAAAATCAGTCGCTAGATGCGACTAACTGTAGCGACAGTTGCTTAGCGACTGTTAACAGTCGCGCGTCTCTTTTTAGCGACAGATGACGGTTGCTAAGGTCAGTCGCCCCGGACTTTAACTCTTGTGGTGTTGGCAGGGTTATCGGGTCTAAGCATCTCACAATGTAAGGAGGTTTGACATCCTTTATTTGTTTTTCCTCTTCATTCTCTCCTTCCTCCCCCCTCAGCTTCATATTCCACCCCACATTCATCCGATCCTCATCGCTTTCTTCCTCATCACTTTCTTTATCAGCAATATGAGGTGTGGTACATGTTCCAAACTCTTAAGTCAAGCCAAGTGAAAAGCTTGGTGGGACAATCTCACTCATTTGCCAAAATAAGACTTCAGCTGCCATCCATCATTACATCAAGATACTTCAACACAGAGGGATTGTCAAAGAACGTATCTTGACTAAACCTTGGCATGGTTCAATATCAACATCATCATCTAGACAAGACATATTAAATGAGGCGTGAGTGACCATGATCAAATTTTTCACGCCTTCATGGTTCGGCATTGCCGAAAGCACTCTTCGGCCTTTCTTGTTGACGGCAACATACACAGCAACTAAGTTTTCTATTGCACTCGCAAAATCATGGAACACACCCGTGTCAAAAAATAATACATTATGAAGAGAATTAATAAACATTGAATGATACACCATATTTAAAAAAGAAGCTAAAATATATGGAGTTTTAAATGTTAATTTTACCAGCTCGTCGCAACCACGCTTTTCATGTGTACCTTCAACTGTGTTCTTGATGGTTAGAAGTAGGGTATGCGTCAGGATTCAAAGGACAATAGACACTTTATTAAAGATAAACGTATACAATAGGCTCGTAAAAAATAATAATTAGCTCAGAAAATATACATAATAACTCGTAAAAGTGATATACATTAAAAAAGAGTCGAGGGATAAACGACAGGCTTGTAAAAAACTATAATTAGCTCAGAAAGTATACATAATAGCTCGTAAAAGTGTCACCCATTGAGAACGATTTGAGGGATGAACAAAAGAATAATTAGCTCATTAAGTATACGTAATAGCTCATAACAGTGCTACAAATTGAGAAAGACAAACTACTTACGTTTGATACAACAACATATCCTTTTTCAATAAATCCACCACCACCTCTTTTTTTTTTGCCTTCTTCCTTTATTATTTAGATTTTTTGTCGTCCACCCAATTAGCGTAGAGGATGTTCTTTGTACCTCCTTTTTCGAACCAACCACGGTGTCAACAAAGTGTAACTGCACATATTAATACATTTAAAAGCAAGTACGAAATATATAAGAATAGTCATTAATAAGTTGTTCATAAAAATTGAGTATTGTATAAAAATTTCTTACCACCAGAAATAACAACAGATCACGTAATTCTTTTCCTAGAGACTAACTTTCTCTAGTCGCCAAGAGCTTATCCTCAACGAATTCGCACCAATCTAGGTTGTCCAAATTACCAACATCAAACACCCAAGGAAATGCATTGATGTAAACACGATCATTCCCGTAACAACATATTAAATATGATATGATATACATGAGGATGTTCCTCTTGAACATCTGTCCTCCATCTTCCTTGTGTGTTAATATGTAGTCTCTAACACAGACATCGTCACTGATTTTCCTTCATGGTCATCACCAAATTGTTCAATCCATTTACTAAAAACGGGTTGTATCTTCTCACAAGAATAACTTGGTATGACACCGCCCATTGGAAGACCCATGACTGTGCGAATTTCTGAAGTTGTAGTTTCTTACTACATAGCTAGTGAACTAAGCAGGTGGGTATCTTAGTCACTTTTAGTTTTAGAAGATGTCGAAAAGGTGTTGCCTCAAAATTTTTTCATTGAGTCAGAGATAATAAAACCTGAAGGAGCTTGACCACCTTTGTTGGCGACATCCTAGTATCCAGACTAGGAAATATTTCCAACACATCCTGATCGCCCTCGTCACTGTCACCTTCTGTATGTTATAATTTTTTGTTTTTTTTGAAGGTCTAAGAAAGAGAATAGACCATAGTGTTAGGCTTAACATAAGAATAGACCACAGCTGTTTACAAAATGTATTTAAATAAACACTAAATACATTTACATAAAAAAATCATACTCGGTAATCAATACACATAAGCTCAAATTATTACACTAAAATAAATTAAGACTCCGTAGTAGTTTTTTATGAGCTCGAAAACTTACTGCCTAATTTACATATTGGTACGTACCGATCTCGATCTATTCCAAATTCACCCTTAAATCTATCTAATGTTGCTAATATTCTTGTAAAGTAACATCTTTTTAATTGTTTTGTAACTCACTCGCATGCTCGAAATATATTATAAAAAGCTCGAAAACTTTACCTATATGTTCAGATGAATATAAATTATACGTAATTTTTTAAACGATGAGCTCGAAAAACTTCCTACCTAATTTAGATATTTGTGAACCAAATTGATGACTCAATAGTTGGGCTGCATCTTTGGTAATTATTTTGTCTCAATTTTAGATTTAGTGTGGGTCGAGACTACAATAGTAGCTCCTAAAAGTATAGCTAAAAGCTCGGAAAGTAAACATCATAGCTCGTCAAAGTGTTACAAATAGCTTGTAAATTATACATAAATTAAGTTAATTAAGTTAATTTGTATGGAGTATTTTTCTCGTATTTTGACTCATGGCAAGATGGATGAGAATTTTAAATATCATCCGAAATGTGGACCGATGAAGCTCACCCACCTCCTCTTCGCCGATGATTTACTCCTTTTTTGTAAAGGGGAGACGAAGCCGATGGAGTTCTTGTGGCGAGCTTTTGCTGTAAGACCCCGTTATTTTCCGAGTCAATTATAAAGTTTGACTTTTCTACTTTTATTTAAATTGGTTTTTTTTTTAAATTGGATAAATATTTTTAATGTCGTTATAAATTTTAAGCATTTTGGGCCTTCTTATTATAAATCGGTTTTGACTATTTAAAAAAAACATGGAACGTTATTTTATAAACCGACTTTGTATCGGGTTGAAATTTGGGTCAAACACAGATAAGGAAAGAAAGGACAAAAAAAAAAGAACTTATTCTATTTAAACCTCCACCGTCCCTTTATACATACCTTACCCAACCTTAAACACCCTCTATTCATTATCTTCCCTGCCGCTGCACTCCTTGCTCCCCTTTGCTTCTGTCTCTTTCGATCGTTTCTTGCTCCTCTTTCCACATCGTGTTAATAGTAAGTATTCCAATTTTACTAATATCGAGTTATTAAATCCGATTTCGTACAATTTTATAAATTGATTTTTGTTTTAAATATCACGGGTTGGGGTTAAGAGACGTTGTATCAAACAATTTATTGATAAGGTGATGATATTGGGTTATTTCGAATGTTACTGTATGATAAACCTGTTACTCCGTTGCTAGGAAAAAAATTGTCAACCGACATTATCCAACTTGTCCGGGATAGGAATTTGTTGACTAATGCTATGAAATATGAGGTTCTTATATGGGTATAATTTTGTTGGGGATAAGCGTAAGTGAGAATAGCAGGTGAGGAGCTATATAGAAAATTGGTTGGCTTTGTGATGATACAAGAGTGATGTCGTCAATGGCTAAATTTTTATAGTTGCCGTGATACAAGATGAAGAGTGAAATTCATGGCCTGTCAACATACTTGTCATGTGTTAAGAGATGTTAGCACTATACTAGTTTTGAGAGAATTCTATTTTTAATAAGATCGAGATAATTTTATAAGTCACTTAGATTAGTTATTGAAACAATTTATATTATATGTAGCTTGTGGGTTCGAGGAGAAAGAATTTTTGGATTAATATTAGCTTGGATTGGCCGTCTCGAGAGGTAAGGACGTTTTGACCTTTTCACTTTTAAGTATGTTCGGTTTAAATTATATTTTTGAAACAGTTTTATAACTATTTTGTCAATGGTGAATTGTTATGATACTCTTGTGATATTTTGGATATTGGAACTTTGTGACACAAGTCACATATTGGTACAATTTTTGGTCGTTATAACAAACTCTGGGAGCTCTGTTGGTCTATGAGGTTAAGGTGCGTCTAAGACGTCCCTGGGATTTCGTCCCGAAACTGAACTCCTGGCCCGAGTTGTGTTAAGTGGGGTTTTCCGGACCCCACTTGCTAGGTAGTTAGACTTTCTCCTTTGGCAGCCTCATCCTACTGACTGCCCAAATGTGAGTAGTGCGCACTATAGTAAGTCTAGCTAAGCATAAGTGGTATCTCTAGATCGTGCAAAAAGGGTAGGACCTTGGCAGACATGTGGTGACAATATATTTTGGTTGGTGTTAGTTTTGACTACTGTTTTCACAGTATTTTTGGTTTGGTATTGACAATGATATTTAACTCTGATTTCAGTTTACTATGAATTATAATTATAATTATAATTATTATGTTACGTTTTCACTATAATATATTTTGCTCAGTTTTGCTGACGTCCTTTTGCTTTGGGTCGTCCCCCCGCTGGAACCTGTACCTATTTGTGTTTTGGGTACAGTTGATAGATACACCTAATATGCTGCATTGGTGCATTTGGTTCGGGATGCTGAGCGAGGAAGGATTTTATTATTTAACATTTACCTCCGAAGTATTTATATATATGTTGAACTTAGGGTTTAAGTTGTTTTTAACCGTTTTGGATTTTGTAGGACTTAAGTCTTCCGCTGCAACGTTTTCGTTTAATTATTTATCGGATTTATATCTCTTTTAATTCTTATAATATTCTTTTGCCTTGCATTTGGTTTTGTGAGCTAAATGCGGAGTAACGGCTTTAAATTTTCCGGTTTTATTCTTTTATTTTGGTCGCAAAAATGTAGGGCTGTTACAGTTGGTATCAGAGCAATAGGTCTTTCCGAAATGTTTTACAAAATTTGAAATGGTTTAAAAAAATACTACTTTTATATAAAAAAATATATTCTTTCTAAACCGAGAGTGTTGGGTGGATTGGGTGCATTGCATACGCATGAATTATTTCATTTATATTTATAGTTGTCATGGTTTAGTACTGTTACTATTCTTATCTAATTGAATTGTGATAGAGAAGAATGCTACTTACATTAATATTTGTGGTTGGTGATTGAACTTTCTTATGCTTCAACTTAATAGAATTTTGTTTATATCTAGAGTAACAATGCCTCCACGAAGAGAAAATGAAAACAATGATATGGTCGCTATGATGACACAATTGATAGCTCAGAATGCAGCTCTTGTCGAAGCTGTACAACAGATGACTGCTATTACCCGGAATATGAATGATAGGGTTGAGAATGAGAATGATCCAACACCCACTGTTGCTGAAATGTCTGAAGCAGTACAAAAGAAGAAACCGCCGGAAAGGGGATCCTAATGAACTAGATAATTGGGTTAGGGAGATGGAGAAAATTTTTCTAGCCGTAGGGTGTCCACATGAATTTCAGGTTAGGATCATTGTCTTCTATTTGAAAGAAGAGGCGGATATTTGGTGGCAGACTGTTAAAGAGGACTTTATGAAACCGATTAGAATAAAAAATCCTAATGGCACACACACACACTATATGATAAAGACTGGGATACTCTTAAGGAAATATTAGAAGCAGAATTTTTCCCAGAACATGTGAAACATCAAAAATTAGCTAAATTTGGAGACCTAAAGCAAACCGATGAGATGAGTGTGAAATATTTTTATAATAAATTTGTTGAGCTTAGCCGTTTTGCTAAGGAGCTAGTGCCAACTGAGGGTATTAAAGCATCTAGGTTTGAGGATAAGTTACATTGGAAGATCAAGGGTAGATTTGCTGGAGAGACATTCACTTCATTAAGGGATGTCTATGTTAGGGCTGTTAATATAGAAAGGAGTAACCAGAAGATGGAGGCTGAGATGTCAAGTACTGGGACTAAAAAGAGGGAATTTTAGGGGAGTCAATCTGACACCCTAGTGAAGAGAGGGAATTTCAATACTAATAATAACGCTCAACACAAGTCCCGATCTTTTGGCGGGAATGGGAAGGAAGAAGGTAATAGCTGGAGAGGTAGAAGCCAGGGGACAACTAATGACTTTACACCTCATTACTATTGTAAGTTATGTAAGGGAGATCATCCAGGTGTTGATTGTCAGGGAAATAAGGTGACATGCTACTGGTGCGGGAAGTTAGGACACCGGGAATTCGAGTGCAGGAACAAGAAGGCGGGGAAACCCTGTGCTGTGCAACCTGCTAGTACTAGTGTGAATCAGAGTAACCGATTTCAGGGTCAGGGGAAGCCACAGAATTTTGGTAGATCTGCATCTAACAACAATTTTAGGAATCCAGCTCTGACTCAAACTAATACTACCGCAGCTAGCAAACCCGCGGGCCAAGTAAATACCGCACAAAATAGCAAGAAGCCTATTGGGAAGCTCTATGTCATGAATAGAGAGGAAGCCGAAAACACAGACATCGTTTCGGGTACTAGTGAATTCTATTTCAGCTCATGTTCTATTTGATTCTGGTGCATCTCACTCTTTTATTTCGACTAAGTTTGTGGATAAAATGAATGTTGAACCTAGTGAAATTGTGGATTATGATTTTGCCATGTCATCTGGGGACTTAGTGAACTATAAGAAGGTTTATAGGGATGTGTCTGTTTTTATTGGTGATCACGATTTTAAGCAAACTTGATAGAATTTCCATTACCTTACTTTGATGTTATTTTGGGGATGTATTGGGTTGGTTCTCATCGGGCTAATATTGATTGTGCACAGAGTAAAATATCCTTAAGAGGTCCTAAAAATGTGAGAGTATCTTATAAGGGTCATGTAAGGGGTCCTAGGCTGAAACTTATTTCTGCTATGAAAGTGAAAAAACATTTATCTAGGGGAGCTGAGCTGATTTTGTGTCATATAAGAGATTTGAGTGTTGAATATCCCGACTTGAGTGAAGTACCAGTAGTGAGTGAGTTTGTTGATGTGTTTCCGGAGGAGATACCGGGAATGCCTCTTGCTAGAGAAGTTGAGTTCAAGATCGACCTAGTGCCAGGGACGGGTCCAATTGCTAAATCACCATACCGAATGGCACCCTTAGAAATGCAAGAACTTAAGAAACAATTAAATGAACAGATGGAGAAAGGATATATTGGGCCTAGTGTGTCGCCTTGGGGTGCCCCTGTTTTATTTGTGAAAAAGAAGGATGGAACTTTAAGGCTGTGTATTGATTATCGGGAATTGAATCAAGTTACTATTAAGAATAGGTATCCTTTACCTAGGATTGATGGCTAATTTGACCAGTTGAAGGGTGCTTCTGTTTTCTCTAAAATTGATTTGCGATCTGGGTACCATCAATTGAAGATATCACCTGAGGATGTACCTAAAACTGCATTTTATACTAGATATGGCCATTATGAATTCACTGTGATGCCTTTTTGGTTGACTAATGCACCTGCTGTTTTTATGGACTTGATGAACCGAACTTTTAGGATATACCTAGATAAATTTGTTGTGGTGTTCATAGATGATATACTGATTTATTCAAAAAATGAGGAGGAACATGAGGAATATTTGAGGATTGTCTTAGGTATTTTGAGAGAAAAACAATTATATGCTAAATTTTCAAAATGTGAATTTTGGTTGGATCAAGTAGCTTTTCTGGGGCATATTATATTTAAGGATGGAGTTTCAGTAGATCCTGCTAAAATTAAAGCTGTTAAGGTGTGGCCTATACCTAAATCTGTGGCTGAAATTTGTAGCTTTTTGGGTTTAGCCGGTTACTATAGGAGATTTGTGAAGGATTTTTCTAAAATAGCTAGACCAATGACCACACTAATGACGAAAGCCACAAAATTCCATTGGGATGAGGGATGTGAGGAGTCATTTGAAATTTTGAAGGAAAAATTGACTACTGCTCCGGTGCTAGCCTTACCGAATGGAAATGAAGCTTATGAAGTTTATACCGATGCATCCAAGAATGGGTTAGGTTGTGTTCTTATGCAGAATAGGAGAGTAATTGCCTATATGCTTCTAGGCAATTGAAACCTTATGAAGAAAATTATCCCACTTATGATTTAGAATTAGCAGTTGTAGTGTTTGCCTTGAAGATTTGGAGACAGTATTTGTTTGGTGTACCCTTTAAGGTTTTCTCTAATCACAAAAGCTTAAAATATATATTCACTCAAAAGGATCTTAATATGAGACAGAGGAGGTGGTTAGAGTTGATTAAGGATTACGAGATCGAGATTCAGTATCATGAAGGAAAAGCCAATGTAGTAGCCGATGCGTTAAGTAGAAAATCACTCCATACAATACAGTTATTGATGAGCCGTGATAAGCTGAGGGAAGAATTTAGGAACTTTGCGATCCAAATGGCAAAGCCAGGAAATCCATCTAGTGTGTTATCTGTTGAGAGCGATTTGATAGGAGAGATTAGAGAATTGCAGGTTGGTGATAAGTATTTGGAGGATAAATTAGTGAATGAGTCTACCTTGTTCAAACGCGACGAGAGTGGATTGATTAAGGTTCATGATAGAGTTTGTGTGCCTAACTATTGGGAGATCAAGGAAAGAATAATGACTGAGGCACATGCAACACCGTATTATGTTCATCCTGGGGGTGATAAAATGTATGCTGACTTGTAAGTAGTATTTTTGTGGTCTGGTATGAAGAAACATATTGCAGATTTTGTGGCTCGATGCTTGATATGTCAGAAGGTTAAGAGTGAACATAAGAGACCGCAAGGGAAGCTGCAGCCTTTAGAAGTTTCCGAGTGGAAGTGGAGTTCAATCTCCATGAACTTTGTAGCTGGTTTGCCAAGATCATGGAAAGGTAATAATATGATTTGGGTGATAGTTGATAGACTGACTAAGAGTGCACATTTTATTCCAATGAAAGATACTTGCAAGAAGAAGTAGCTTGCTGACACTTATATACATCATGTGTTAAGACTTCATGGAGTTCCAAAAGATATTGTATCTGATAGGGATGCTAGATTTGTTTCGATATTTTGGGAGAAACTTCAGACAGCTTTAGGAACCAAACTTAAGATGAGCACAGCATTTCATCCAGCTACCAATGGTCATACTGAGAGAACCAATCAAATACTTGAGGATATGTTGCGAGCTTGTGCCTTGCAATTTCAAGGAGGCTGGGAGGATAAGTTAGACCTTATTGAGTTCTCATATAATAACAGTTATCAAGCCACAATTCAGATGACACCATTTGAGGCTTTGTACGGACGCAAGTGTAGAAGTCCGGTGTGTTGGGGTGATCTTAGTGAGCATGTGATTCTAGGGCCTGAGATGATAATCGAAATGGTTGAGAATGTTAGAATTATACATGACAGGATGAAAGCGGCTCAAGACCGTCAGAAGAGTTATGTAGATAAGACTCGTAGGCACATAGAATTTGAGGTTGGTGATAAAGTTCTTTTACGTGTTTCTCCTACTAAGGGAGTGATGCGGTTTGGTAAGAAGGACAAATTGAGCAATAAGTTTATTGGACCGTATGAGATCTTGGAGCGAATTGGCGAGGTGGCTTACCGACTTGATTTACCAGCTGATCTAGAACGAGTACATAATGTGTTCCATGTTTCCCAACTAAGGAAATACATTAGTGACCCATCACATGTTTTAGACCCGGAGACTATTGAGCTTGATGAGACTGTGACTTATAAGGAGACTCCTATTCAGATTTTGGATAGTAAAGTGCGAAAAACCCGTAGAGGTGAAACAAGAATGGTTAAAGTGTTGTGGAATAATAATAATGTGGAAGAGGCTACTTGGGAAGTCGAGTCAGCTATGAAAACCAAATATCCTCATCTTTTTGCCTAAGGTCAATTTTCCGTGCTTCGAGGATGAAGCTTTATTTTAAGGTGGATAGAAATATGCATGACTATTGGTTTTTGTGGTAAAGTAAGCATGTCCTTGTGTGATTTCATGCTATTTAGTGTTTAATTGTTACAAATATGAATATTTTTGCTATCGTTGATGCTTAATAAGCACAATATCATTGGTTATTTGTTATTACTTGAAAATGGCATATTTGTGGTTTGTTTGTGCTCAACGCACATATTTGTGGTTTGTTTGTGCTCAACGCACATATTGGTAATTTCGTGCTCGACGCACATATTGTTTGATTGATTGATTGATTTTATGCAATACGCATTTGGAAAATGGTTTAACGTGTGAATTTCAAATTTTTTGAAATAAATTAAATATTTTGTCCGACATGCTCTTAACTTGGCAAGTGATACTTTTATCTTAGAGTATGGGAGTTTTGGTGGTTTCGAACCTTGGTATTATGTAGACACCCGCATTTTGACTGCCAGGTGTCTATGGCAGTTTCCAAAAAATACCCGATGATGATCAGACGCTAACGTGTTTCTACGCGCTCGGATACGGGCTCAAATCCATTAATCGCTGGCTAACACACTTACAGAGTACAAATCTCACAAAAACAACCTCGAATCCAGGCCCAGTGGATCATTCCGAGTCAAACAAGACTAATTTGGGTCAAAATCGACACCGGAAATAAAACCGACTTTTCACGATTGGGTCAACCCCGTTCAAAGTCGTTTCCGAGACACACAAAACAGCCATACAACCATCAAAAGTCCAAGTCAAACACAAAACCCATCAAGCAATCGAGGTCAAGGTCCAAAACAAGACCCGTGCGACCCATCTAGGCCACTCGATCGAGTGACCTATCCACTCGATCAAGTGGGCCGACTTTGAGCCCGGCGGCTGGCATAACGGGCAACTCGACCGAGTTGGCCTCCTACTCGGTCGAGTAGCTCTAAATCGATGCCCTAGCCTAGCCTATATATACACCCCATGCAATACCCTACAACACATCTTAGACACATCTACAAAAAACCCTAGAGCAATCATACACACACACTACGTCTTTTACAAACCCTAATCAAACCCTAGCAATCCGACACTAGCAAAACCCTAAACCTAGTTTTAGGAACCAATCCCGAGCCACCATAACTTAACCTACGTAATACCTCGAAGACTCTTGTGTAGAAGCCACGGTTATGAGTCCGCACCGAGACAAGAACATGTAGGTTGAGGGTGTCAAAACCCTTCTCTTCTCCTTCCCTTCACCTCGTCATCTTCTTCTTCCTTTTTTCGTTTTTTTATTATTTCTTTTACTATTATTCCGTTCGTCGCATCATAATATTGATAATAACTAATATAAAACATTAAAATACTTATCAATTTGTGTCGAATAAGAAGGATGGTGGGATAAGGAAAACCGCATATACAAGTGTACTGCACACGCGTCGTCGGTCGCTTATCCCATCACCCCGACTATTTGATTATTGAGATAAGTTAACTTAAACAATAATCCGTTTTTATTTTCTCGTCATCATCATCAATAATTTTGCATCCATCAATTTCTTTAAAAATCAATTTTAATAAGGGTCGAAACCCGTTGACACGGATCCGACATCACAATCCCTAGGGATTATTTCGATGTCGGAAAAGTCGAGGGAATCAAGTCCTTTTTTATTTATTCAAGTAAAGCGTCGATCTTAGATTCGATACCAATTCCATAATTGGATATCGAATCTAACGATCAAGTCACATAAATTAATTAACGTGATTTGTTCATATCACGATAATTAATTTAAGACGACTAAAATTAGTTTTTTTTTATTTTTTTATTTTTTCACTCTAATATTCCATATCGATTCAAATAATCGAATATGGGATATAACGAGTATTTAAATTTAGAATCGGGTATAAATTCAACAATATTTATATTCGGTTCAACAAAATTCGCGATTTATAAAAAAACCAAGTCAAACATAAATTGCGCAATATTTATGTCCGATTCGGTAAAATCGCCGAACTATCAAAAATCAAAAGCAATTTCGAAAATCAATATAAAATTGCAAGCGAATTACAATTCGTACAGATGCCACTCGACCGAGTGCCTTAGTCACTCGATCGAGTGACATCGCAAAATCGAGTCAGAATGCTTTTTACGACCACCACTCGGTCGAGTCTCACAGTGACTCGATCGAGTGGCTACGTACTCGACCGAGTTGGTCAATAACTCGGCCGAGCACGGTCTCTGACGCAAACAGAATCGTTTTTTTAGGGTCCACTCGATCGAGTCCATCGACCACTCGATCGAGTGACCTCATAACGACTAAAACGCGAGTCGTACATTATTCTATTTTTCAAACTCGATAGTATTTTACGACTTAGGTCAACATGTGCATAATTAATCACGTGTATACTATCTTTTCAAATCATGCATCCTCATATTTGCATCTTTTCAATTCAATTCAATATTTACATAAACCGTTATTATTCGTTATATCATTGCATCGTTTACTAACGCGTTTGTTATTTCTTTTGCCAATTTAATTATTATTCGTTTATTGTACTAAATGAACCCACATGCTAAAATACAACTTCGACGTTAATTTTAGTTGCATTAAATTGACTTAGAAACCCGTTTCAATTCCATTCACATGTTTAGGGAAAATAAATCTTTGCATATCATTTTCCCGTTTTACTAACGCGCGTATTGGAAAGTCATTCGAATTCTTAGTAGAGGCCGCTAATGTGCGGGCGGGGTTGGGTGTCCTTTGTGGGCTTCCCAACACGTACCCTCACCCCTTACTCAGAACCTCGGTTTCCGGATGCCCGAAACCGTTGGCGAACGAAAGTCATTCAATACACAATATCCGATAACGTCGGTATTGGTATCAAATGCAAAGGGACGAGCCCAATAAACTCTGACATCGGAAATGGGCCGTATTTTGTATACGGCCCACTACGACATAGAGTGGGCTCGAACGGTTCCGAATAACCACAAAATTCGGTGGCGACTCCACATAGACCTAAATTTCAATTTGATCCATTCTCATATGGAGATTCATTCGCCTCCCCAAACCCGCGCGTGGCCGCGTCGGGGTGGACCTATGTCATGTCCACAATTTGGCTACTCCGTTGGGGATTAACTGATGCGTGACTTACCATCGGCATCCTCAGGGTGAGACTCGAAATAGAAATCGTTTGACAAATACAATACGCGTGTTAGTTCTACGGTTCATGCATAACCCATATTTTCCCGGGCCGGTACTCGCGACCGACATCCCACTATACCGTTGATGTACTCCAATATGGATATGTCAAAAGGTGTCCATAGTCGATTCGAGTGGGTTTCGCGGCATGTTCTAAGATCAACTCGACTTAGGAAGTCCGTCCCGATCAACGTCTAGACTATGTACACTGGTATAGACCCCCTATAGACCGACCGAGACTTAGTATAGAGCATACATGGCGTCGTTATAATGCTTGTCTGACTACGTGCTACTTGGTTTCCGAGTCATTTTCAAAAACCGTCAATTTTTCAAAATTGCATCTTTTTCAAACTATTCGATTTCAAAACCCGGGACACATACCGAATTTAGGACTTATGATTTTACTCAAAATAGCCTATTTTCTAGACGGTATGCTGCCCAATTCAAAACTCGAAAATACTTTCGAACTTTCAAAACCCGCGGCCCAATAACTTTTCGTTTTTTTTTCGGAAATTTGGGCCCTTCACCGAGTTTACTCGGACCTTTTTGCAAAAATCATCAAATTTTCAAAACCTCCCTCTTCCAGGACTTCCCGCATTTAGCAGTGTCGGGTCGTGTCTTAAGTTGTCGAGGTCGGTAGCGTCGAAACTCTGTCGATCTTACATCACGAGTTTATTCCCTTTTCTCAGTCCGCCTTATTAGACTAAGGCAAGGCCCACCTACATAGGAAAAATCCCTACAAAGGAGGGCCCATCTACACACTCGAGTCAAAAAGTCTGGGGATGTCTCACGTGAACCTTCCTTCGAACAGGACTAGGCCCACCTGCCGAACTCTAAGGGAGGCCCATCTTTCACAAGTCACCCGTCTAGGTGTCTTTTCCGACTCAACCTTTTACAAGGTATAGCCCAATAACAAAAGGTTAACGGTCCTTACGTCTAAGGGTCACTCGTCCCACACTCGAGTCTTAACAAAATTATCGATCCCACTTGGGGGCTACCCCTTAACATGGCAATCAATCACGGTTTCCCTAAGGGTCATGTCTTACACGTGTCTCACGTACTCCACCTTCAAGTCACTTAGATGCCACACCATCTGAGTCCTTAGTCTCACATTGGGGGGCCATTCTCCGACGGAGTGATTAATCACAGTCACTCCGAGAATCGTACCCTACACATTTGTCTTAGGGGAGTCTAACCCGAGTCAAACTAGAGTCGTCTCTCCTCCTGCGCTATTTCCTATGCCTTGGTGAGTTGGAGTTCCGAAGCAACTTTTCTGATTACGTGGTGTTCTTACAGACAGGCCACCCGAAACCAGATATCAACGCAAAATGGACGATTTGAAAAATGCTCTGGCCAAGATTGAGACTCAACTGGCCGCCATTCAGGCTAACCAAGTGACTTTATCCACCCGCCTAAGCACCGTGGAGAAAACGGCCCCAGTTGAGGGATCTGAGCCCACTGGGCCCATAGCTGAGCTAATCAGCGCTGTTCGCAGGCTCGAAGAACAGGTTCACCTGTCGACGAATAATTCAATCCACACTGAAAATGCTCGTTCCTACTCACCTCTGAATGATGAGCTACCTGCCAACCTCAACCTTACGGGAATCCCAATGTTTGAGGGTACTGGAGACCCGGTCCATCACATCCGGGCTTTCAAAGATTTCATGGCGATCCAAGGGGTAAAATCCACCATGTTTAAGCACTTATTCCCTTCCTCCCTCGAGAAGCACCCCAAAACCTGGTACTACAGGCTCGATTCCAAGAAATACCCGACTTGGGATGACGTGGCAACGGAGTTCGCTCGGAACTACGCCGATAATATCTAGATCGAGACTACAATGCGTACTCTGGAAGTCATGGCCCAAGAGCCCAAATAAGGGTTCACCACATATCTTCAAAGATGGAGGGCCGAGAGTGTAAAGTTGGTAAAAAAGCCCAACGAGAAGACACTAGTGGAGGCGTTCATCAACAACCTCCTACCTTCTTACCGCGTCCATCTTAGGTATGCCGGCATTTCAAACTTTGCCGTACTTACCGAAATGGGCATTAGGATTGAAGACGATCTTCGACACAATGAAGATCTGGGTAAAGTTTCTACTGAGGGCTATACTGGACATCAACTCGAGCCCTTAGAAGCCGACGACTAATGACAACATCATCCGAGAGCCCGGATTTGATTTGAGTCCGAGTCTGAGTCCGAGTCTAGGATGTACTATTTCTTTCAAAGTCAAAGTCAAAGTCAAAGTCAAAGTCAGAGTCATAGTCAACTGTATTCTGTCCTCTTTTCAAATTCAATAAAATCAGCTTTCAATATTCTTTCTCATATATACCTTCCTTATGTGTTTCCGAGAACATGATGAACACCATCATACACTGTGGGCACACGCACGTGACTATTATAGGCACATCTATAATGACTGCAGGAAACCGAGCCCGTGTTTTCCTTTTACCTATCCCATGTCTGGTATAGAAAAGCCACATAACTACCCGTAGCAGGAGCGGTATCGAGTCCTATGATAAATCTAGGTAATCTCCTAGTTTGGGTTCAAGACGGGAGGCAAGCCCATTTCCCACAATAAAACACTCATCCGATAAGATCAACCGATCCCTACCTTTGGTGTTAGTCTGACCAAAATAAAAAAAACCCATGACCGGGGCTGAGAGGTCAACCAAAATCAAAAAAAACCCATGACCGGGGCTGAGAGGTCAACCAAAACTCAAAAAACCCATGACCGGGGCTGAGAGGTCAACCAAAATTCAAAAAACCCATGACCGGGGCTGAGAGGTCAACCAAAATTCAAAAAACCCATGACCGGGGCTGAGAGGTCAACCAAAATTCAAAAAACCCATGACCGGGGCTGAGAGGTCAACCAAATTCAAAAAACCCATGACCGGGGCTGAGAGGTCAACCAAATTCAAAAAAACCCATGACCGGGGCTGAGAGGTCAACCAAAATTCAAAAAACTCATGACCGGGGCTAAGAGGTCAATAAAAAAAATCAAATACCCACGACCGTGGTCAACGGTCAACTCATGTGAAAATCCTTTGACCGGGGTACGGTCAAATTCAAAATTATCAATACCATCCAATAGGGGAGTAACAATCAAGCTGGTTAGCTAACACCACACTCAGCCTTCCCACATTACAACCCTCAAGACCTCCTCGAGACCTAGGCTAGAGACAGCCCGAAATTTTGAGGATTCAAGCTCCATAGGATACCCCTAACCATTAGGGCCAGATATGGAAACCAGATCCCGCATTATCAAACCAGCCCAATCGAAGTTCGAGTCATCATTACTCGACTTCCCCCATTCCTACCACATTACAATACCTTACCCTCGAAGCCTTAGCTCCACAAAATCGAGCTCCAGATTTCGAATCATCAAAGCCACTTACTTCCTAGCACCACATTTTCAAAATTATCCAATCCAGTTACCAACCTCGAACACGGGAACTCAACTTGCGGACGGCATAGAACATGCCCAAATAGTTCACACCACCTCTGGGGGCTACCCCGGAGAACGCTCACAGTCACAGGATTAATATCCTAACCATTCAAGCCCTTTAATCAAGACATCACTGGGAATGCACCTAGCCTACACCATCGTTATGGCTAGTTACACACAAAGTCCTATTAGACTAGGCACCATAATACATCTTTCAATCCACTGAACTACGACTTGGTTTGATTTCACTACACGTGAATACGTAGGCA
Source organism: Agrostemma githago (assembly GCA_958450325.1). Lineage (NCBI taxonomy): Eukaryota > Viridiplantae > Streptophyta > Magnoliopsida > Caryophyllales > Caryophyllaceae > Agrostemma > Agrostemma githago. The sequence goes on from OY288262.1 coordinate 37,914,388, forward strand.
GCCTTTCAACAAGGGCACAACCACCCACATTGACACATGATCAAAAAGCACCGTCATTCCGGTCACGACACTGTCATGTTCTCAGTAGCTAGCTTTGTTGTCCCGGGGGATTCTCTTAGACAGAAGACCTCCTTCCACTCACAAAATCCAGATGAATCCAACAAAAAATCTAGCCTCCTTTCTGTAGTGTGTCCTAGTACTCGGCTCAGTCGAAGACAAGAATCTGTCAGGACTCGAGGCAATACCCACTTTGGAAATGTATCCTAAAATAGGAAATCCAGAAGGGCACCAGACTAAAACAGTCTCATTACAGGCTACTGCAATCCCCCCATAGCATATCTATCCCATTTCGATGTACGACCGTGTTGCCACTCGCCTAGACTACGGGATAGCGCAACTTAAGAGTCTTGTTAGGCGGCCCACACCCCTATCGAGTCACGGTCCAACCCTTAGAGAGTCTAGTCCGTGTCAGTCAACTCGTCCTGTCGTGTCCAGAGTCGAGTCTGTCGGTAGGTCCCTCTCTTCAAATTCCACTTTGAAATTTGCAAAATTTAGCCATTTGAAAAAAGATCTTTTTCGACAAGGTCAGATTTCAGTCTATTTAAACTGCAAATTTCTTTTCTACCCCTTTCCATTTTGAAAACCTAGCTCGTGATTGCTTTCAGGATTTCAAATTCAAAATTTCAAAAACTTCAAAAATCATTTTCCCCAACACGAGTCATTTTACTACCTACGTGTTGCATGCATTTTATGTAACTTATACAGGTACGACTCAAGCAAAAACATGCAAGCCATCAAATATCCCCAACAGCATTTTCCGGGATAACACGGGATGGGCCTACACACAGGCGCACCCAGGACTTACGCGACAAGTCCAAATTCCCCACGGAGGTACTGTCATCAAGCGCATGTATGATTTCTGTCTTGTGGCTGGCGAGCCCTTCACGCAAGTCTAATGGACTATAAACGATCCGACCGGAAGTCTACCAGGTCTTAACGAGCTTGGTAGCTACTCTGACTTTCGCCTTGTCCAAGCCTCAGTCAGAGTGGGGGCTCTGTAGACACCAGCATTTTGACTGCCAGGTGTCTATGGCAGTTTCCAAAAAACACCCGATGATGATCGGACGCTAACGTGTTTCTACGCGCTCGGATACGGGCTCAAATCCATTAATCGCTGGCTAACACACTTACAGAGTACAAATCTCACAAAAACAACCTCGAATCCAGGCCCAGTGGATCATTCCGAGTCAAACAAGACTAATTTGGGTCAAAATCGACACCGGAAATAAAACCGACTTTTCACGATTGGGTCAACCCCGGTCAAAGTCGTTTCAAAGACACACAAAACAGCTATACAACCATCAAAAGTCCAAGTCAAACACAAAACTCATCAAGCAATCGAGGTCAAGGTCCAAAACAAGACCCGTGCGACCCATCTAGGCCACTCGATCGAGTGACCTATCCACTCGATCGAGTGGGCCGACTTTGAGCCCGGCGGCTGGCATAACGGGCAACTCGACCGAGTTGGCCTCCTACTCGGTCGAGTTGCTCTAAATAGATGCCCTAGCCTAGCCTATATATACACCCCATGCAATACCCTACAACACATCTTAGACACATCTACAAAAAACCCTAGAGCAATCATACACACACACTACGTCTTTTACAAACCCTAATCAAACCCTAGCAATCCGACACTAGCAAAACCCTAAACCTAGTTTTAGGAACCAATCCCGAGCCACCATAACTTAACCTACGTAATACCTCGAAGACTCTTGTGTAGAAGCCACGGTTATGAGTCCGCACCGAGACAAGAACATGTAGGTTGAGGGTGTCAAAACCCTTCTCTTCTCCTTCCCTTCACCTCGTCATCTTCTTCTTCCTTTTTTCGTTTTTTTATTATTTCTTTTACTATTATTCCGTTCGTCGCATCTTAATATTGATAATAACTAATATAAAACATTAAAATACTTATCAATTTGTGTCGAATAAGAAGGATGGTGGGATAAGGAAAACCGCATATACAAGTGTACTGCACACGCGTCGTCGGTCGCTTATCCCATCACCCCGACTATTTGATTATTGAGATAAGTTAACTTAAACAATAATCCGTTTTTATTTTCTCGTCATCATCATCAATAATTTTGCATCCATCAATTTCTTTAAAAATCAATTTTAATAAGGGTCGAAACCCGTTGACACGGATCCGACATCACAATCCCTAGGGATTATTTCGATGTCGAAAAAGTCGAGGGAATCAAGTCCTTTTTTATTTATTCAAGTAAAGCGTCGATCTTAGATTCGATACCAATTCCATAATTGGATATCGAATCTAACGATCAAGTCACATAAATTAATTAACGTGATTTGTTCATATCACGATAATTAATTTAAGACGACTAAAATTAGTTATTTAGTTTTTTTTTTCACTCTAATATTCCATATCGATTCAAATAATCGAATATGGGATATAACGAGTATTTAAATTTAGAATCGGGTATAAATTCAACAATATTTATATTCGGTTCAACAAAATTCGCGATTTATAAAAAAACCAAGTCAAACATAAATTGCGCAATATTTATGTCCGATTCGGTAAAATCGCCGAACTATCAAAAATCAAAAGCAATTTCGAAAATCAATATAAAATTGCAAGCGAATTACAATTCGTACAGATGCCAGTCGACCGAGTGCCTTAGTCACTCGATCGAGTGACATCGCAAAATCGAGTCAGAATGCTTTTTACGACCACCACTCGGTCGATTCTCACAGTGACTCGATCGAGTGGCTACGTACTCGACCGAGTTTGTCAATAACTCGGCCGAGCACGGTCTCTGACGCAAACAGAATCATTTTTTTAGGGTCCACTCGATCGAGTCCATCGACCACTCGATCGAGTGACCTCATAACGACTAAAACGCGAGTCGTACATTATTCTATTTTTCAAACTCGATAGTATTTTATGACTTAGGTCAACATGTGCATAATTAATCACGTGTATACTATCTTTTCAAATCATGCATCCTCATATTTGCATCTTTTCAATTCAATTCAATATTTACATAAACCGTTATTATTCGTTATATCATTGCATCGTTTACTAACGCGTTTGTTATTTCTTCTGCCAATTTAATTATTGTTCGTATATTGTACTAAATGAACCCGCATGCTAAAATACAACTTCGACGTTAATTGTAGTTGCATTAAATTGACTTAGAAACCCGTTTCAATTCCATTCACATGTTTAGGGAAAATAAATCTTTGCATATCATTTTCCCGTTTTACTAACGCGCGTATTGGAAAGTCATTCGAATTCTTAGTAGAGGCCGCTAATGTGCGGGCGGGGTTGGGTGTCCTTTGTGGGCTTCCCAACACGTACCCTCACCCCTTACTCAGAACCTCGGTTTCCGGATGCCCGGAACCGTTGGCGAACGAAAGTCATTCAATACACAATATCCGATAACGTCGGTATTGGTATCAAATGTAAAGGGACGAGCCCAATAAACTCTGACATCGGAAATGGGCCGTATTTTGTATACGGCCCACTACGACATAGAGTGGGCTCGAACGGTTCCGAATAACCACAAAATTCGGTGGCGACTCCACATAGACCTAAATTTCAATTCGATCCATTCTCATATGGAGATTCATTCGCCTCCCGAAACCCGCGCGTGGCCGCGTCGGGGTGGACCTATGTCAAGTCCACATATTATCTTATGGAATTAGGTAATAATCTTATCTTGTGGATTTAGGTGGTGGTGAAGTTGTATACTTTGAAATTTGAGGAATTAGGTAGTTATGTATTTTGAGGATTTAGAAATGTGAGATATCTTTAAGGTTTTGTTTAATTTGACGGATTTTGGATATATGGAGTAAATGATTTATTTTGGAGATATGTGAAGAATTTTGGTGGATTTTGGATAAATGGAGTGAGCGGGTCATTATGGATATTCGTGAGTAATGTGAGACTTTATTTTCGAGGATGAGTTTAAACGTCGATGACGAAGTTTTGTTTTAAGGAGGGAAGTCTATAACACCTTGTTATTTTCCGAGTCAATTATAAAGCTTGACTTTTCTACTTTTACTTAAATCGTGTTTTTTTTAATTGGATAAATATTTTTAATGTCATTATAAATTTTAAGTATTTTGGGCGTTCTTATTATAAATCGGTTTTGACTATTTAAAAAAAAAAGTGGAACGTAATTTTATAAACCGACTTTGTATCGGATTGAAATTTGGGTCAAACACAGATAAGGAAAGAAAGGACAAAAAAAAGAACTTATTCTATTTAAACCCCCACCGTCCCTTTATACATACCCTACCCAACCTTAAACACCCTATACTCATCATCTTCCCTGCCGCTGCACTCCTTGCTCCCCTTTGCTTCTGTCTCTTTCGATCGCTTCTTGCTCCTCTTCCGACATCGTGTTAATAGTAAGTATTCCAATTTTACTAATCTCGAGTTATTAAATCTGATTTCATACAATTTTATAAATCGATTTTTGTTTTAAATATCACGGGTTGGGGTTAAGAGACGTTGTATCAAAAAATTTATTGATAAGGTGATGATATTGGGTTATTCCAAATGTTACTGTATGATAAACCTGTTACTCCATTGGTAGGAAAAAAATTGTGAACCGACATTATCCATCTTGTTCGGGATAGGAATTTGTTGACTAATGCTATGAAATATGAGGTTCTTGTATGGGTATAATTTTGTTGGGGATAGGCGTAAGTGAGAATAGCAAGTGAGGAGCTATATAGAAAATTGGTTGGCTTTGTGATGATACAAGAGTTATGTCGTCAATGGTTAAATTTTTATAGTTGCCGTGATACAAGATGAAGAGTGAAATTGATGGTCTGTCAACATACTTGTCATGTGTTAAGAGATGTTAGCACTATACTAGTTTTGAGAGAATTCTATTTTTAATAAGATCGAGATAATTTTATAAGTCACTTAGATTAGTTATTGAAACAATTTATATTATTTGTAGCTTGTGGGTTCGAGGAGAAAGAATTTTTGGATTAATATTAGCTTGGATTGGCCGTCTCGAGAGGTAAGGACGTTTTGACCTTTTCAGTTTTAAGTAAAGAGCATGTTCGGTTTAAATTATATTTTTGAAATAGTTTTATAACTATTTTGTCAATGGTGAATTGTTATGATACTCTTGTGATATTTTGGATAATATTGGAACTTTGTGACACAAGTCACATATTGGTATTATTTTGGTACAATTTTTGGTGGTTATAACAAACTATGGGAGCTCTGTTGGTCTATGAGGTTAAGGTGCGTCTAAGACATCCCTGGGATTTCGTCCCGAAACTGAACTCCTGGCCCGAGCTGTGTTAAGTGGGGTTTTCCGACCCCCACTTGCTAGGTAGTTAGACTTCCTACTTTGGCAGCCTCATCCTACTGACTGCCCAAATGTGAGTAGTGCGCACTATAGTAAGTCTAGCTAAGCATAGGTGGTACCTCTAGATCGTCTGCAAAAAGGGTAGGACCTTGGCACACAGGTGGTGACAATACATTTTGGTTGGTGTTAGTTTTGACTACTGTTTTCACAGTATTTTTGGTTTGGTATCGAGACAATGATATTTAACTTTGATTTCAGTTTACTATGAATTATAATTATAATTATTGTGTTACGTTTTCACTATAATATATTTTACTCAGCTTTGCTGACGTCCTTTTGCTTTGGGTCGTTCCCCCGCTGGAACCTGTACCTATTTGTGTTTTGGGTATAGTTGATAGGTACACCTAATATGCTGGATGGGTGCATTTGGTTCGGGATGCTGAGCGAGGAAGGATTTTTTTATTTAACATTTACCTCCGAACTATTTATATATATGTTAAACTTTGGGTTTAAGTTATTTTAAACCGTTTTGGATTTTGTAGGACTTAAGTCTTCCGCTGCAACGTTTTCGTTTAATTATTTATCGGATTTATATTTCTTTTAATTCTTATAATATTCTTTTGCCTTACATTTGGCTTTGTGAGCTAAATGCGAAGTAACGGCTTTAAATTTTCCGTTTTATTCTTTTATTTTGGTCGCGAAAATTTAGGGCTGTTACATTTGCTATGTTTAGCCGAGCCTCGGGCTTGTGTATAAACGTGGGCAAGTCACATGCCTACTGTTCAGGAGTTGATGAGGATAGGAAGGCGACTATTTTGCAATTCTCCGGCTGTGTGGAAGGTACGATGCCTTTTCGTTATCTTGGTTTGCCAATCCAAAGTACACGATTAGGTAAGAATGATTGTGAAAAATTGCTAGCTCGGATTATTTCGAGGATTTATAGTATTGGTGGCCTTAAGCTGTCTTATGCGGGAAGGTTGACGTTGGTTCAGGCTGTTTTTTCTCAGTTGCATAATTATTGGGCTATGGTGTTTATTCTCCCGAAATATGTTATGGCTCGAATTAGTTCTTTATTTCGCAATTTCCTTTGGGATGGTGGTGTGGAAGGTACTAATAGGGCCCAAGTGAGTTGGGAGAAAATTTGTTGTCCTAAGGAGGAAGGAGGTTTGGGTCTTAGGGATCTAACGTTGTGGAAAGAGGCAGCTGTGGCGAAGCTAGCTTCGTGGATATTTGATCAACCGGACCGCTTGTGGGTTCGTTGGGTGAATAGCATTTATCTGAAGGGGCGTGCCTAGAGTGATTATCAGACCAATACTGATGTCACTTGCGCATGGAGGAAGATATGTCATGCGAAGGACAAAATTAAAAATATGTATGTAAATGGAGTGTGGCATGATTCGCGTAATTGCTATTTGATTGCGACGACCTACGAGGCTTTGCGAACTCATTAGTCCGCGAGTTCCTTGGTCGCGTCTTATGTGGAGTGCTTGGAGCATCCCTAAGCATAGCTTTATTGCTTGGCTTGTGTTTAGGGGGGCTTTAAACACTAGGAAGAAATTATTGAGGATTAGGGTTGCAGATTCCGACCTTTGCTATTTGTGTGAAGGACAGGAGGAGAGCTTGGAACATCTATTTTTTGGGTGTTCTTGGAGTTCTCGAGTTATGGAAATGCTTTGTGATTGGGTGAAGAAGAGGCTGCCGTGTAGAAGAGGACTGTTTTGGGCGTGCAATTTGAGGGGATCGAAGTTGCAATGCAATATTCTCCGAGCTCTGATTAATGCCACGATATACCATGACAGCGGAACTTATGTAGAATTGAAGGAATGGTAGAGCAGCTACAGTGTGCTGTTAAGATGATTAGGATGAATGTCAGGAATAGAATCATGTGTAAGATTAAATACCCATTACTTGATAAAGACACTAGATGGCTATATAATTTGATGTAGTCATTCCTTGTAAATTGGTTACATGTCATATATATATATATATATATATATATATATATATATATAGAGAGAGAGAGAGAGAGAGAGAGAGAGAGAAAGAGAGTGAGAGAGAGAGAGGTTCACATAAGCCCAACAACTCTTATAAGTTCATAAGTTCCAGTGTTAAAGTTACACAAAAGGTGCTTAAAGTTACACGAGATGAGTGTTAAAGTTGCACTTTATCACTTGAAGTGATAAAAGAGCTGAATGTTATAGTTACATATCAATTCTGAAAAAACGTATGTCATCTGTAACTTTAATATAGACTTAATTACATATGGTGAACTTATTTGATCCCTTCTCTCTCTCTCTCTCTCTCTCTCTCTCTCTCTCTCTATATATATATATATATATATATATATATATATATATATAGAAAAGGGATCAAGGGAGTTTGGGTAAAAGTGGGAAGTTGGGAAGTTGTGTTTATGGCCCTTGATTTGGGTTGGATGGATGGCCTAGATTAATCACAAAAAAAAAAAAAGGAGATGAAGTGCGTGGAATGGCCAGTAGCAGGCAGCAGCAGACAGGAGCAGAGCAACAGCAAATAAAGCAGAGCACTCTCACTCAATCTTTCATCAATTCCATCACCAAAAGCCACCTTCTTTCTCTCAAATGCTCACCATTCGCAGCGCAATCTTTCACCAAAATTCAGTTTCTTTCTCTCAATCTTTCACCAAAATTCACTCTCTCACTAAAATTCAAAAATTCATCCTATTGCTCACCATTTCATTTCATTAAAATTCAAAATTCATCCCAAATCAATATTCATCTCCTTATTTATACTATCATGTAAAATAACTGAATCCTAATTCGTAATCTGTTCTACATGTACATGCTCCAATGGTGCTGTTTCTTGAAGATTCGTCTGTGCTCCAGTCGAAAATTCTTGTTCAACTTGCAGGAGGTAAGATGAGTACATACATATATATTTGGTATCTTGCATTTCGAATTCCATTTTTTTGTTTGGTTTGTTAATTTCAAAAGTTATACAGTTGTAATGTCACAACCACACTCTATATGATGGACAGTCGCACAGTTATAACGTGGTAGTCACACTTAATATGATAGACAGTCGCACAGTTACAACCACACTCTATATGATGGACAGTCGCACATTTATAACGTGGTAGTCACACTTAATATGCTAGACAGTCACACGTTCCACGTCGTTGTAGCTTTTCTGCTGTAGATGTAGTTGTATTATATGAAGTTGCAGTTGTATTATTCCAAATATTAGTGCTGGTAAGACTGATATATTTATTACGTTACATTCACTATCCACACGTTCCACCATTGTTATGTTTATTATTGTTATTTTTTTTGGTTGTCGAGTATTGTACTTATAGTTCTTATGCGTTGTCGAGTATTTATTATAGTTTAACCCATGCAACTTATATCACGTGATTATTTCCAACTATTTCTAACTAGTTTTTAGTAAAATCATGCTGTTATATGAGCAATGCCACAGTCGAGTATTTATTATAGTTAGAGATGAATGCGTGCGTTGCAAGATTGATAGCGTGTAATATAGGGATTCTTTTTATCGACATCAGTTTAACCCATGCAACTTATTATATCACGTGATTGTACACCTCAATACGTGTGACTATGCAACTCATAGCATGTGATTGTACACATCAACATGTGTGACTATGCCAAGTGAACTTTGTGATTATTTCTAACTATTTCTAAGTAGTTTTTAGTGTGTAATATATTGTTCCAACCACTGATAGTGTTTTTTGTTTTTATTGTTCCAACCTATATGCCAGCGGAAGACACAGTGATTGTTCCTTACGTAGGGCAGAAGTTCGCGGACATCGATGGAGCATTCAAGTTTTATCAAGCTTACGCATTTTATCTTGGTTTCGAGGCGAAGAGGTATACGACAACTAGATCATTTGATGGTTCGATCAAGAAGAAATTGTTGGCTTGTAACAAGGAGGGCAAAACAGCCAGCCAGAGCATGGTGAAGCTGTCGAGCACCGGAGAGAAGGAGGGGCAAGAGTATGTGGGATCGTACGAACACAAAAGGATTACGAAGGCGACGAGGACGCAATGTGGAGCAAGAATTAGGCTCTGTGCAATGGTCGGGGGGTTTTATATTGAAGAGTTCACCGAGGAACACAACCACGATCTTGTGATGGTTAAGGACCGAGAGTTTCAAAAGTCATCTCGAAATTTATCAAGATATCACAAGGAGATGATCGTTTGTAACTCGAGGGTGCGTAATGTATGTAAACAATGTTGTTAGTGTATGGTTGACTGCTAACTCTGCGCGACTAATGCAGGTGCAATTTTGTGTGTGCAGCTGAAGATCGGGGCGACTCGGACATATAGGATGTGCAAGGAGTTGTCGGGCGGATATCAGAATATCGGAGCATCGTTGGTTGATTTCAAGAACTGGGGGAGGGACGTCAAGTGCTTCGTCCACGAGCAGGATGGTCAGTTGTTCATAGACCGGTTCAAGAGTTTGAGGAACAGTCAGGAGGATTTCTACTTTAACTACGATGTGGATACAGACGGGAGCTTACGCAAGGTCATTTGGGCGGATGGTGCAGCTCGAAGGAACTACGCAGCATTCAGGGATGCAGTTTCGTTCGACCCAACGTACGGAACCAGCGTGTATTCCATGGTGTTCACACCGTTCACTGGCATGGACAACCACAAACGGTCTGTCACGTTCTGTGGGGCGTTGCTATTAAAGGAGGACTACGAGTCATTTACATGGGTCCTCTCCCGGTTTCTGAAGGCCATGGGCGGGAAGGAACCGTGTTATATCATTACAGACCAGGATCCCGGAATTTTAAAAGCCGTCCCGGAAATATTCAAAGCAGCGCACCAACGGTGATGCACGTGGCACATCATGAACAAGGTTCCAGAAAAGTACGGCAGATCAAGAGATGAGGCCTCGAAATTCGTAAAAGCCCTCAATGCAATTATATGGGACGATGACATCGAGGCGTCGGAGTTCGACGACAGGTGGGGGCGGATCATGATTGACCATGATGCTGTTGGGATCGAATTGTTCGAAAATATGTTCGAAGACAGGAGCAAATGGGTCGCCGCGCATTGCAGGGAGGTGAGGATGTCCGGAATTATGAGGACAAAGCAGAGATCAGAGAGCGAGAACAGTTTCTTTAAAAAGTTTGAAGACAACAACGGTACGTTGGTCCAGTTCTGGATGCGTTTCGAAAGTGCGATGGACCAACAGAGGCACATGCAGAAGAGGCTAGACAACGATAACCGGCAGTCATTCCCCAAAATTGGATCGACGAATCCGATGGAGAGCCACGCGGCAAGGGTGTACACGCACGTGGCTTCTGCATACTTTCAGGAAGAGGTTAAGTTTTCGCTCTACACGTGCAGCGTCCGTGGGTATCAGGAGAAGGACGGGATCGGAGCGACAACAGTAATGGACTCCATCCGGGACCGCAACTACATTGTTGAATACAACCCAGGTACTGGCATAGAAAGTCACTGTCCATGTCGTGTAGCCATAGTCAGATAGCCTAACTATATGATCCAAACGTAACGAGTTTTATTCCCTAATTTATTGAATGTGACTGTACACAATAAAGGGTGCGACTCTGGAACGCGGTGCGTGTGATTGTGCAACGCAATTCGTTTGATTCTGCGACGTAGAGACTGTGACTATGCAGCATAACGGGTGTGACTGTATTCTGTCAAGGTTGTGATCATACCTTTAGAAAGCCACATCCCGTACGTTGCGTAGCCACTATCCGTACGGTCAGGAGTCGCACTCTTTTATGTGTTTCTTAATGCACTCGCAGGTACCTGTGAGATCAGCTGTACTTGCAGGAGGTTCGGTCGGTATGGAATTCTTTGCAGGCATGCCATTTGGATATACTCTTCGAAAGGACGGGAGACGATCCCGGAACGGTACGTGTCATGTAGATGGACAAGGGATGCTCTACGTAATGTTAATGCGTGTCCCCTGTCAGAGAGTCGACTAAGCGATGATAAGGTTGTTACAGTCACGAGGCTATTTTCGGAGTTCTATGAGACCGTCAGTCATGTCAGCAAAATGAGTAAGGAAGACGTTAGTAATCTAGCTTACGTCATTCGCGACTTCAGGTCCGATATTGCCCTTGCTGGCCCTTGTAGCAAGACGCAAGAACTAGAAGAGATCCTCGGCTGTACGAGCGCAATTGAAATAACCATATTGCCCCCGAAGAAAGCCAAGAACAAGGGCAGTGGGAAGCAGATTCTTTCTTCTAAGGCGAAGGCTGCTGCAATTGCTGCCAAGCCTAAACGGCTGTGTAAGAACTGCAAGAGAATGGGTCACCATGACAAGAAGAACTGCCCCAACCCATTTGCTGAGTACCCACCGATTGCTGACTTGTCTGTCGATGTTGAGGAGGAGGAGGATGAGGACCCGGCAGGGATTGTCGAGGAGGATTGTTCATGAATATCATCCGTTACTTAGGAACATTCTTTTTGGGAACACAAAGGTTGTCGACGTTTGAAATGGTCAAGGTCCGTGACATTGCTTTCGTATATTGCGGACCTCAATCATTTCTAATATGGTGTAAGTCGTAGATCATGGGGGGCTTTTTTTATTTTTTTGTGAAACATAAAGACTTGGCGGCATTTGAAATGGTCAAGGTCCGTGATTTTGTTTACGTCTATTGCGGACCTTAATTATTTCTAATATGGCGTAGTCGTAAAGCATGGGGGTCCGTTAAATTGGTTTTGCTTTTTGGATTGTAAGAATACATTGAGGAACGTAGTCGTTTTCATTCTGGAATGCATCATCTTTAGCTACAAATACAGCTGTACAGGAACATCATGCCCTTAATATTTGGTTGACACGAAACAAGTGAGTGTGATTGTTCAACGCAATGAGTGCGACTTTACAGTAGGCAGTGCGTGACTGTAGAACAAGAGGTGGAGTGTGATTGTAATTATGGGAGTGTGATTGTACAAGGCAATGACTGTGATTCTACAATACACTGTCTGTGATTCTTCAAAATGAAGTTAGAAATCTAAACCATGTTTAGTGTGACTATAAAACTTGTGTCTGTACATTAGAAAAATAGCAAAGGAAATAGAGAAATAGCGATGGAAATATTTGTACATTAGAAAAAGTTCATCTTTTACACAACATATAATACTTGCATACCATTAAACGCCGAAAATATTCTACGACATAATGCGGAAAACATCCATTGCATACCATTTAAATGCTACATTTTAACATTCATTAGAACTTAAAACACATAAAAAAGTTTGTTACTAAACGCTACATCTTAATCCATACATAGTTAACCTTCGCACTTTTTAAGCATCTCCTTCAAGTTGGCCAAGTCGCGCTGGAACTTCTTCCTTTGGCGGGAACAGTACATAGACCTCTTCATGAAGAACTTGATGCAGTTATCCAGTTCTGCCTCTTTATGTGTATCGCCAATGGACGCTACGAAGTTCCTCGTGTCAACTGCAGTTGCTGCTTGCTGCACGGCCTTTAATTCAGTGGACATAGCGGTATTCAACAAACCCTCGTACTCCTCGATCAATTTTCTGATTTCTTCTATCTTGCTTGCCATTTTTTTGTAAGTCTGAAGTGGTGGAGTTGTGAACATAGGGCGCTGGTATTTATAGAGGGGGGGCAGTAAATAAGGAGTTGAAAATGCATGGGTTAGGCAGTAAAGGTGAAAATTGAATAGGTTAGGTGGGGGTGAAAATTTAATGGGTTAGGTGGGGTGTTTATCCTCATAAATTAATTAGGGTAAGGAGTTTGAGGTAGGTGTTTGTGTTTCTCAATGTTTCATTGAGACTCACAAACATCCCTTCACAGTCACGTCGGTTTTTAACATTCGTCGTCGACATCGTTTTTTTGAACTTTGTTACGATTATTTCTCTATATAATTTACAATGTATTTCACGAACCATGCGTCGGAAAACCAATATTTTGTTTAGGATATATGTGGCGATTCAAATTGCATCTTATGAATTATTTAAACTGAAAGAAAATGGATGGTGACATATGTGGGGTGATTAAGTTAAATTAATCCAGTGAATTTAGTTAATTTGTGGTTGTCTGTCATGACTCTGCAAGAGTTTGACTGTGACTGTGAGTCAGAAGTTGCGTGACTGTATCATATCGCACATTCATTTGATACTTAGAAGATACTCGGAAAAGTGTTTTTACTTCACTACACATTCATGCCTTACGTTTCGTGGAGGTCTTCATCGAGGTCTTCCGTACCACGATACCGCGTATCTTACGACGTGCGTCGATTGGTTCCCATATTTTTGACGCGTCTTTCATGAAAGCACGAATTTTCGGCAACACGTCCTCACGAGCTCCATTCATGTCAGCAAGTACGAGGACTGCCGTAACCTCGAACGAGAAGTAACGTCTCCCGAGCTTCGTCCCAATATCAGGGTGGGTGAACGGTGCACCGTTGTACAGGCACATGTGCATCAAGCAGAAAATGCCGGATTCCGGATCGTTCTTTTTGGCGCTCTGCCATTCCAATTTTACTTGTCGGTGTGTAAATTTTGACATGTGACTGCCCTTAATCAGCCCTTTTTCTTCTATGTAGTCGATAAATGCTTGCAGCTGATGCAGTATTAGTTAATAGTAAATGTCAGCACTTATGGGAGCAGTATAATATTTTGACGCGGTGAAATAAAGCATATGCGTGCAACTTACTATTATGTTGGACATCCGAAACATATGCGACCCTGGGGCGTGTGTCTGGTGATCGAGAATATCAACTGTTCTATCTCTAAAGTTGACGCAGATGCACGTGTAGTGCCCCATAGTATGCACCGGAAAAAACAACAGTTCGGCGTTCAAGTCGAATGTCCCGGCGCAGTCTTGTATGAATCTGTCCCACGCTTCGTACACACCATCAGTGTCTTCGTCCGTAGGGGTACTTGAGTCGGGTCGTTCCATTATACGGGTCAGTGAGTCCTAACAGACGGTGAATATTAGTTGCCATCAGTGACGGGGCTCGAGACAGTACTATATCATGTGCGCGACTGCACATCGCGAAGTGTGTAATTGTACAGACTAAGCTGTGTGACTTTGCAGCGTACAGACTGTGACTATACATGACTACATCATGTGCGTGGTTGTACATTTTATATCACGTGATTGTACACCTCAACACGAGTGACCCTAACCGTGACTATGCAATATCTAGCATGTGATTGTACACATTAACATGTGTGACTCTGCACTTCATGACATGTGATTGTACACATCAACATGTGTGACTGTGCTACGTGAACTTTGTGGTTATTTCTAACTATTACACGGACTTTGCATCTTTTCAGTTAATGTGAATGAGGGGTCATTTGTACTATTGAATGCGATAGGTAAGAGGTAACTGGGGCATACCATGTGTCGAATTCTGAACCATGCCATCGTTGGGTCGGCGGGGGAGGATAACCCACGAATGTGGTCGTCTGTATCTCACCAGTTCATGAGGTCCGACCAACACTCCAGCACAACGGCGCTCATGCTATCTCCGGACAATAGCGTTTGAATGTCACGTCTCTGCAGCTGCGCATGAGTGCTGTAGGACCCTAATTGTTCACTGCGAGATTTTTTACACCGGTCAGTATGTGTAGTATGCAGCTCGTATCAGTAAACAAAGATGGTTACTCACCTTTTGTCGTACCCATTATCGTCAAGGAAGCAGTAGTCGGCGGTGTGCTTCCGCAGGACGGGCATCTTACTCGTCAGCGGTCGGTGCAGGCGAAACAAGGTCGACATGACAATGGTGTTGGGGTCAAGACTCCCTTGGTTCAAAGAGCAACCCAACCCATCCCCGCAGCCCCGTATCCGAGACCTAATTGCCGACTGTCTTTCCTTTGGGACTAATCGAGGGGTGGGTGCAGGTGTTTTCGGTGATTTGGGCCGACGCTTGTCGGTGGTTTCCTTCACAGGAGTGGTTTCAAGCGTACGGGCAGAGTCCAACGTTTCCTTGTATTTTTCGAATTTTGCCACTCTCTTTGTTCACGTCGCTCAGTATAAGGGTCGCCGTGATTTCCCCCTTGCACATATTCCTGGCCGCCATTGTCCCCAAGGAGCAGTCGAACGTGGACCCGTTGTACAACATCATGTGGATCATCAGGTACCCTCCTCAGTCATTGGCGGAGTACCCCACCCCCTGCCATGATAAGGGAACGTTTACCAATTTAAACGCACAGACCTTCTCACCTTTCTTCAGCCCTTGTCGTACCATGAACTCCCCCATCTTATTAGCCTGCAAAACAAGTTCAAACAGGATCAGGTGGTGAATACATTCGCCGGCACATAATTGATTTAATATTAAATTTAAGGGGCCTGACCGCTGTCCGAGCAATGCCATAGTAAGGCAACTTTGTAAAATCTTTATCGTACTTCCTGTTGTCGAGGTACTCTATTTGCTCAGTATTGAAGTTGATGCAGGCGCAACTGTAGTGGCCCTCGTCACCCGTTAAGGTCGGGACGAACACCTGCAAACAATGTGTCAGGATTATGGGGCAGACATGGTATTATCCGTGCCGATAACTACGAATAAACAGTATGCGCAGGGTAATACCATGTCCGAGTCCAAAGCAAAGTCGGAGAAACTGTGTTTTATCCACTCGTTCCACACGTAAAATATGTCTTCGTCATGACTGTTGCCCTGGCCTTCTTTCCTCCACAATGCCAACATTGGGTGCTGCTCACATGCATTGATTGTAATACATGTAGTTAGTGTGTGTTTGACATGAGCGTAAAAGGTGTGACTGTACGGCAAATAGTGCGTGACTGTACAGCCTGAAGTGCATGACTGTACAGCCTGAAGTTCGTGACTGTGCAGTTTATAGTGGTGACTGGACAACATAATGTGTGTGACTGCACAGCCTGAAGTGCGTGACTGTACAGCCTGAAGTTCGTGACTGTGCAGTTTATAGTGGTGACTGGACAACATAATGTGTGTGACTGCACAGCCTGAAGTGCGTAACTGTACAGCCTGAAGTTCGTGACTGTGCAGTTTATAGTGGTGACTGGACAACATAATGTGTGTGACTGCACAGCCTGAAGTGCGTGACTGTACAGCCTGAAGTGCGTGACTGCGCAGTTTACAGTGGTGACTGGACAACATAATGTGTGTGACTGTACAGCCTGAAGTGCGTGACTGTACAGCCTGAAGTGCGTGACTGCGCAGTTTATAGTGGTGACTGACCAACATAATGTGTTTGACTGTACAGCTAAATTGGGGGGTGAACGTACCATATGTCCAAAAGAGAAGTAACATCTACTGGTTACTCTTGGTGCTCTTTTTTCGTACACCAGCTGGTTCAGCAGCCTACACCAGCAGTCAATGACGTTATTCATCACCTGCTGGCCAGGCTCGAGAGTCTGCATGTTGCCCCTCGCTATACAGTCGTAATCTGTGAACTCGACCAGCATTTCCCTACAGACCAAACAAAGTCCCGTTTAGCACATGCATGTTTTTAAAAACGACACGAGCAGCACAATAAATACGTACCCCGACGGACGTGGCGTTGAGCGGTCAAAGACGTAGTCGATTACATCTTTCCGTACGTGGAGGATATCCGAGAAGATGACGACATTGGAGCACATGAATCCAGAGACCACAAACTGCCCTCTCAATATTGTCCCACAGTCCAACGTGCAGCCCAAATTCTCTGGAATTGTATCCATGCATTCAAATGTCACGTTGGAGTGGAAGATGTACCGATGATGTAGTTCTCTGGGGTGCGTCCTGGTCCCTGAGCCCTCCCCTGTCTGCTGATCATCGTTTGTGACGATTACCGCCATCGCAGGCGTGGTGGCAACAGCGTCCGCTACAGACCAGCCTGCTTTGTTCAGTTCCTTCTCAAGACTAGAAATCACTGTCCCTGAGGGCATTACATCACGCGTTTCCTCCACATTGGAAGTCGATCGTGCGTCAGTTGTCTCCCCCGCTGCTTGCCGTAGAGCCACCACTATGGTCGGACTCCTGTCAACTGAACCCTGCACATCGTCCTCAGCGGCATCATCCTCTTCAACGCTGATTTTCTCACAGGCATCATCCTCTTCACATTCTTCCTCGCAGAAACCCGGTGTCACGACACCACCCTCAAAAGTTCCCTCATCATCGTAACCATCTGTTCCGTCACCATATCCCACACAGAAATCTGTTTCCTCAATTTCTTCTTCCGTGTATCCAGAGGCACGCATGTCTTGCACAACTTGGTTTATCAGATTGCAGGCTTCAGCATCGAGGTGCGCCTCGCCCTCAACGACGGGGGCGTCCTCGGTAGTCTGCTTCAACTGGCCGGCCAACGAAGTGACTTGATCGACATACCGGAGGACAGCTGGATCTTCCCAGAATTGTTGGGAGGACGGGTCTTGACTTGGAACTGCGTTGTTCCTCGTCGATATTTCTCTTACTTTAATGGCAGTCTGCTCACAGAAACCGCAAAAGGCTAGCGCACACCTCCGGAAATTCATGAAAAAACGTCGGTCGTCCTATAATTCAGTTGAAGTCAAATCATTAGTGTGAAGCTCAGTGGTGTTGAGGCTAGCAATGTGAGTATGACTAAACACGTAATTGTGTGATTGTACGGAATAAAGTGTGTGACTGTGTAGCATAAAGTGTGCGACTGTACAGTTTCTAGCGTGTGACTGTGCACGTTATAGTACTGACTGGACAACGTAATGTGTGTGTCTATACATGTAATAGTGTGTGACTCTACAGCTAATAGTATGTGACTATACCGCCAATAGTATGTGACTATACATCAGGATGAGTGTGATCATAACAGTTTTATGAATCGTATATGCTTTTATAAACATAGGTAAGGCTGTCAGATTAAATCGTTTAACGGACAAAGAGTTCATGATTTATTGATGATTTATAGAGTGGCTGGGAGATCACTTACGTTAACCTCCTCGATGTCTTCCAACTGATTGTCTCTCTTAATCCCTGTCATTATTCTTTTGGGACTAGAGTGCTGGTTGTCAGAGGGCATCGTTATAGCGGGGGCGCCCTCTGATAAGTGTGGTTTGTAGTGCCTATTTTGTAGTGTTTTGGTCCCGTTTTCCTTGTAGAATCGCTCCTTGGGAGCGGTTTAGGGGCTTCTTATGCTTCCTTTAGCTCGTTTCAGGTTCCCGAGACCGTTCATGAAGAGTTGGAGCGATTCCGACTCGATACATACACTTTTTAGAGCCAACGAAGCTAAGGAACGATCACTCGATGCCTTGGAGTCGACCCCGAGACCTTGGGACCCAATCCCGAGCCTCCGAGACCCGATCCCGAGTCCCGAGAATCGATGGGAAGCCCATGAGAAACAAGGAGGGACCAAAAAGTTCATATTGGAGGCCTACAAGACTCATCCCGGACGGGTATGGCCTCATCCCGTCCGGGATGAAGGAGGAAACGAAGATGGAGCTACTGAGGGTCCATCCCGACCAGGACCATGGCGTCCCGACCGAGACCGACCACGTCCCAACCGAGACCATCTCATCCCGGCCGGGATGGCCGTGCTGCAGCCCGCCTTCAATTCCTTTCTTCTCCCTTCCATTTGTAACCCTATATATACTCTTCCCTTGTTATGTTAAGTGGATGCACTTCATTAGACATGAAACCCTAGACTACTTTAGGTTAGATTAGATTAGATTAGTGTAGATTAGTCGGTAATTAGTAGTTAATCCTAGTTTAGTCTTGTATTAAAGGAATTCTTGAAGATCTTCACCAAGATTGACAACCTTGGATGATTATTTTGGGTTTTCTCTTTTATACAAGTTCTTATTCTTCCTTCCATCCTCTAGTTTGGTATAATCCTTTCCCTTTTCTCTTAATCTTGTTTATGTTGTCCAAGTTTCAATCTTTAGTTCTTGTTTATTATTTTGTTCTTCATTCTTGTTAGTTTTATGTATGCATCCTCTTGTTGTAGGTTTGGTTCATCTTGTTAGTGTTAGTTTAGCATAGATATGTTAGAGTAGTATCTTTCTAGGGTTAGTAAGGTGATTAGGGTGTTAATTGGATGATTAAGGGATTGTTGGAGATGTTGGTGGAAGATTTGGGTTTCCCCTTGGTTTGATGCATATCACATGTTTGTTGAAATGCTTGAATGACTAGTATGTGCGTATGCTTGTTTTTCTTGCTTTTCTCTTGTGGGTGATAGTTTGTTTGTGGGTTTGGTTCCCTCATTAAGTTGTGAGAGCCCGGTGATGACGACCCCTAGGTCGGTCTAAGTTGCGAGAACCCGGATGCGACCTAGGCCTATAGCAAGCTAGTACTCCGTTTGTCGTTTGTGTCGCCAAGGTGGGTTTTAGGATGAACCTCTAGGTGAGTCTAAGTTGCGAGAGCCCGGGCATTACCTAGATTACCCTACTACCTCCTTCACTCTAGTTCTCCTTCGACCATTCCATTACCCCTTTGACCCCGACCTAACCCTAGTCTTCCTTCTTAGTGTTATCCTAGTTTCCCTTAGTCCTAGTTTTAGACCTTAGACTAGTCCTAGTCTTCCCCTTAGATTAGCTCGTCTCGAACCTAGTCCTAGACCTGAGCATACCTTAGTCCGACCTCCCGTCCCTGTGGATTCGACCCGACTTACCCTAGCTACCCACTAGGTTTTGCCGGTTTTATTTGACGGTTGGGATTCACGACAAATCCTAACCATCAAATTGGCGCCGTTGCCGGGGACGGCGTAGTTTAGACTTTTGTTTGCTTAGTTTTGGACTTTGTTCTTGATTTTTGTGTTCTCTTCTCCTTGTGTATCTCCGTTTTTCTTCTTGTGTGTTACTCTCCCTTCCTAGTGCCTCAAAAGCACTAGGATACTAACGTTTGCTCAAGTGCTTCTAGCTCATCCTAGGTACCAAAGCAACGTTATGGACATGGCTCGTCCAAGCTACCATCAACCATCACGGGACAACTTTGGGGCAAATGGCCAAGTCCCAAAATTTCACCAACCATATCAACCTCATCAACAATCTTATGAACGACCTCCTTATGGTTACCAAGAAAGTTGTCAAGGATCATTCCAACATCTTAACAACTACCAAACACCCTCACATAACCCACAACCGAAAATCCCCGACTTCGAAACTTGTCAAATGCTGGTCCAAATGCAAAAGAGTCAACAAGAGGCGATAATGACATTGCAAAAGAGCCAACAAGAGATGATGATTTTAATGCAAAAGGGTCAACAAGTGATGATGACCTACATACAAGGGATTGAAAAGGAGCTCAAGGCCCAAATAGAGGTGCAAGATGCTCGCATCAATGCATTCATGGCCCATATCACGATGTCGGCCACTCGAGCTCCACTACATGTTGAGGAAGGTTCATTTGGGCATGAAGGTCGGGTGTCTCAACCCAATCTTGAAGCTACAAATGAAGAAGAGAGGGTCGATCAAGAGGTCATTGTTGAGTGTTGCTTAGGCGGTGAAGATGAGGGAAGAATAGAGGAAGTTGAGGCTTCAAGGGCCAACAATGAGGAGGGGAGTGAACATGATTCACGAGATAACTCTTGGGGAGCCGATGTATTGGCTATAAAATTGGATTTGTTCGATTTTCTTCGTGATGAACCACTAGACAATCCAAAGCCAAGTGAAGACATACCTCCTCTAGGCCATATAGACAAGGTGAGTGAAAAGGAGCGCAATACTTGGGAAAAAGAAGTAGATGCCTTGGAACTTGCCTTGTATGGGGAATTGGAGGATCCTAAAGCCTCCAATGAAGAAAACTTGATGTCTTCTCCTCCTCTACCGCACTCGATGCCTAGTCCTTTGTCTTGTGAGACGGTTGGTGAAGATGATCCTTGTCGGGCGGTGGAAAAGAGTTCCACTCTCGACCCCATAGAAGAAGCGACACCCCTAGGGTGTGATCTCCCACATCATGACACCGAGCACGACTCTAGACCACTATACCTACCGGATGGTCATAAGGGTCGTAGCTATATTGGTTCCGAAGACCCGGAAGATCCCGAGAACCCCGAGCATAATGAAGATGATTGCTTCTTCCCTCTGACTTGGAAACTTTTGGGAGTGGCTAGGCTCGGCCATGTGAGCTTCAATGAAGATGTTGCTAGAGCATTTGACTTACTACTCCGAGCTCTGGATGGCTATGGAGGTGTAGTTGGTGAGAGTACATTATTGTAAATATCTCTTTTTCTTTTCTTTTGTGCTTGTATTTGTGTTTATGTTTGTTTGTATAGTTTGGTTTCTAGGATTTGTTAGCCTTTGTGGAACTCTTGTTCATTTGGATTGTTGATGAGCGATGTGAGGGAGGGAATTTGATGTTGTATTTGAGCTTATTGTCATAGGTGTGAAGTGAAGATGATTCCTAGAGAGGAATGGTTAATGATAGAGCTTGGATCGTGAGTATGGAAGTCGGTTTTTGAAGCTTCGGTGAAGCTTTTGGGGTTTTGGAGGTCAAGAAGACCCATCCCGGGCGGGAAGGGAGCTTCCCGACCGGGAAGGATGCCATCCCGACCGGGAAGAAGCCGTCCCGATCGGGATGATGGTGCCATATTTTGAGATTTCTGGAGTGGCTTCCCGACCGGGAAGAAGGCTTCCCGATAGGGAAGGGTTTATCATCCCGATCGGGATCATCTATCCCGACCGGGATGGTCCCCTACTCCTTTTTGGGGCCTCTTCTTCGACATTTTAGTCCACCCAACCATTGTATACCCCCACCCAACCTCCCTACTTATCCTTTCTCATATCATACCATCCATATACTTCATTTTCATACCCTTACTTCATCTTCTATCCACTTGGCACCGACCTTTACATCAATTTCCACCCCTCACACCATTACTACCTTAACCATGCGTACTTATCGAGTTTGAAGAGGAATGGCAATGATGAAGACTAGCTATGTGCTTACATTGATCTTTGAGACGATGGAGTGAGTGAGTTGCCAACCAATCGGTATGGCAACTATCCTTTCTTTTCCATCTTTTATAGCTTATCTCCCTTTGCATGTTCCCCTTCCCATTATTTTGTGTCATGGTGGCCTTCGAGGCCTTGGTATATGGTTGCTCCCGACTCTCGATGACGTGACTACATCGACAGTCATTTCAAAATCCAAAATTTACAAGTTTTTCACCCCTTTTTGTTGGATTTAGTCGGATTTAGGCGGAATCCGGGCTAGGTGACTTGATTACACCTAGCCCTCCCCTCCCATTTCCTTTTATTT